>CM029779.1:12592040-13867040 GCA_017562165.1 Ectropis grisescens | reverse complement strand
TTAATAAATAAATTATGAAATCACATACTACAAATATCATAGCTGTAATAGTTTAGATATTTGTTGCTCAGTCACATCGAAACAACAGATTCAGATTAAATTTGGAACACAAATTATAGTCCGGAATAGCACATCTTTTAGGCTACACTTTACATGACGAGCTACTTTTTACGTAAACGGAAACTACGATAAACAGAGGCGTTGCTAGTGAAATTATAAAAAAACAAGATGAATAACAGACAATATATAGATACATATATTATCTATATATACAGAAAGTAAGATAATATTTATATAGATACATATATTATCTTACTAGCAACGGCCCGCGGTTTTACGGTTGCGATTTAGCAACAAACATCCTAATGGTGTAGACCTTCATCAATTGAAGACAGGTATCGTAATTCCCATCATTATCCAAATTGAACGGGTGATAAAAAAAATATCATTTTTCAATTGATGAAAACTGTATCATGATAAGCGGGAAAAATGGAATTTTGTTTGCTGTTTTGATACTGAAGCAACATAATGAAGGTCCATGAAGCTACTTAGACTCCTCAACATATGCCACCAAACGCTCGCTACACGCTAAGAGTCAGTAATGCGGTTCAATATTAACTAGTACATGCATGTGCTGAGTATAAGTGTTTAATAAAACCACTGTTTATTCAATAGTGAATAACTGTTTTACGTTATACCATAAGTTTTACGTTATACGATATCTGTCATATATCGTGTTCGATATCGATATCTTTTTAAAATAAACTAAATTTGATTTAACAGTAAACTTCTGTTCCCTTTTAAATACGCTGGCATAAAACGAACAGATCTACAAAGATCAGCAAATCCGGTGTAATTTTTGACCATGATGCGCCCTTTTATCTATACCATTCAATTCATCTTAATCATATCTGTGATGCTTACAAAATACTAATATATACAATATTTACAACTTAAACATAACACAGATTCTCGAATCACCGCAAGGATATTGTACTTTCCAAGTCCCGAAAACTTCATAAGTCATGCCAACAATGATTTCTAATACTGATCCAGCGAAATTTTAGCTTTATAATCATTACACACAAATTTTAAGTACAGATTATGCTTTACGAATATGTGATTACAGCTCATTAATTTAGCACGCATACTGGAACAAAATGATATTTTACAAGTTAATTCTAAGGAAAAAATTAAAATCTCTAATATATATATATATATATATATAATATCTGAACTTAATAGTTCGTACACGTACCTTCACCTGTGAACTTATCCTCAAACTCTGTTGAGAGATTAAAAACCCAAATCGTAGAACTACGTCAAATCTAGTAACCGAATCTCGGCTTCTTTTAACAATTGATGTGAAGGGTTATTGGACAGCAATCACCCAAGTATTTATTTTAAGTAGTTATATTCTACTAAAATTAGTTATTACCAATAACTCATTTTAGTTATAGCTTTAAAGCTAAACCGAGTGTTTGCCTGCGGGTACAAGAACGGGGAAGTACGGGGTGAAAACGGGGATCGGATGAAGTGCGGGGCAGGAGAGCTTCCAGCGCACTCCCCGCCCGCACCTCAGGCAGTCCCCGCTTTCGTTCTACCTCCCCTTTCGCCCTTGTACCCACAGGCGATGACTCAGTTACGCGGTTGAGCTATAAACATTACATATTGACACGCGTCAGAACGGAACAGAACCACTATAGTAATAGTCTAAGATCCCGCAATACAACGACCTTCACCGAGCTGTTTATTGGATGAAAAGGGTTTATATGTAATTTAATATGTCAACAAATATATTACAAATGGGTTGCCTAAAAAATTTCAGTCCAGATTTTTTTTTTTTTTTAATATTTCACTTAAATTAATTGAATTTTAGAAAAATCTGTATTACATAACTTATTATTTTAGCTTTACTCAATGCTTACGAAATCTCATGCAAATATTTTTAAAACAATAAAAAGTTTCATACAAACATTCATCCCTTATTTTACCCCTTTGGAGGTTGACTTTTGAAAAATACTGTAATACATTATTCATTATTTTGATTATGCTCAATTCGTGCGAAATTTCATGCGAATATATTTAAGAAATAAAATGTTTCATGCAAATTTCCGTTCCCTATTTCATACCCTTAGGGGTTGAATTTCGGTATGAGATTTCGTAAGCATTGAGTAAAGCCAAAATAATAAGTTGTTTAATACAGTTTTTCTAAAATTCAATAAATTTAAGTGAAATATTTAAAAAAATATTTTTTAATTGTTATTTATTCATATTCTGGACTTAAAATTTTTGGGCAACTCATTTGCAATATATTTGTTGACATATTAAATTACATATAAAACAATTTTCATCCAATTAACAGCTCGGTGAAGGTCGGTATATAGCGGGATCTCCTACTATAACAAAATCTTAGTAAAAAAAAGAATTCTTTACTATTTTTTTTTATTTTAAACTGTCTATAGATTAACATAGAGCAAAGAGTTACAGAAAGAAACTTTATTAGATATTTAAAACCTTTGATTTGACCTTTGACCTTTTGAGCATTGTGTTCATTTAAATTTTAGAGAAATCAACAGAGTTTTTTTAGATGAGTAAGCTCACAGGTAGGTTAGTATGTCGTTATTGTTTACTTTTTTATTACGTACTTGTAAAACAAATACGTCATAAAATGCAGATAAGACTAAACGATTTCTATGTTATAGTGGCCATGATAGGGTATCTACAAATAAATCATTTATTTGTATAAATAATTTTATAACGGTAATTGAAAATACATGATTTGTATGCTCAATACTATTTCTAGTTAGATATTTTTACACCAGATGTGTAAATTAACTTGTAACATGATTAAAACAACAACAGGAATTCATTGTAACTAAAGATCGTAGCAGACTTGAACCACAACACTCCTGATCAGCAGAAAATGAACAATGATATATGTATCTAAAAACTTTCAGTATTTACGAAAGTACTATATAAAAAGGGGTTACTCAGTACAAATCATCAACTTTACATACGACGCATTTCCGTGAACCAAAAGACATCAAGTCTATAACCAAAACGGCCGAACTGAACAAGCCACTGAAGCAGAAATTCGTCGCAAGCTCGCGTACAGCGCAATTTTTTATATTAGTAGGACCTTGCGTCTTCTGCGGCTGCGCTAGTCCAAAGTTCGGTAACCGACCAGTAGAGCCTATCTTTTTTTTTTTTTACTTTAATAGGTTTACACTTAACCGCCATCTCGCCTGATGTTAAGCGACGATGCAGTCTACGATGGAGCATGTTTACCTAGAAGAACTCTCCGAAGTGTATCCGATAAAAAACCGATAAGCTAGCAATTTTGCGGCGATGTTCAAGACTTTGAAGTCTTTTTCGCACTAGAATGTATTTGCCTATGAGCCTTTTGGCACGCCTCTCGATCGATTCCAGAGCCTCAAGCTGATACTTAGCCGATCCATCCCAAAGGTGCGAACAGTACTCCATACAAGAGCGAATCTGTGCTTTGTACAACAAGAGCAATTGTTCATCAATCTGAGGTTATTGGCCAGAAGTACTCGCACAAAAAATGCTCGCAGTGTATTTGAGATGAAGAACTGCAGTCACTGCAGTTTTTTTTCATATTCTCAAGTAACTTTTCTACATATGGTCCGTGCTTCTACACGGGTGGGAATCGTGGACGACAAAAAAAAGATCTGAGGAAACGTACTGAGGCATTTGAGCTATTGACATGATTGACTCTTGTGCTAATATAATCACTAATGAGGAGGTTCTGTGGCAGGTTGACCAGAAATGCAAAATTTTAGAAACCCTTAAAAAGCGAAAAGCTGTTCTTAGGCAACTCGTAACGATGGGAAAAGTAGCTGGGAAAAGGAATGCCGATAGCAGAAGGAAAGTTTCTGAACATTCGAGAATGGACGAAGATTAGGAGTGCCGCGGAACTCTTTCCGTTTTACCAGGGACTGCATTCAGTATGGTAAGCTAACATCCAACATTCACTAGCTGGAAGCACCCAAAGATAAATATGTAGTATCTGTAAAGTCTGGTTTCCGCTCTTATCATAATGTTCAGTTTTAGTTGTACAGGAGCGTTGCGAATTAATTTGCCACGCCTTTTATAATGGCATAAAATGCTTGAGTAATATATATCGTTATAAATGCAAGAAGTGTTTATAATTTAAATTGCTTTTACTTCATTTTTTATTCAAAAACACTGCAAACAAATGCCTTTAAGAAAGTTGATAACTGTTAATCCCGTTTTCAAAGTATTCAATAGCTGTTCCGAAAGACATGTTGATGTCAGCACATCAACATGTCTTTGCTCAGTCATTGCAAGCCAAACCAGTGGCTCAAAAATTGAAATATTACATACTTACGCATGTTTTTCACTTTTTTACCGCATTAAAACCAACTATGATAACTTTCAGTTACTGTAGTTTCATGAATTCTCTTTGGGATTTTAATTGTGATAGTGATTTTGTGGTATTCATGCAAATGTAGCCGTAGTGGCTTAGTTACGAGAACATTTCAAAGATCACGTCATAAAAGAGAAAAAATTAAAACTTAACAGACAACAAAATATTTCACCGATATAAATTGTAGCACATTTAATGAAAGTATAAATACAAATTTTCTCATAATACCCTTCAATCCTACAATGACCATAGCAAATTTATCGTAGTAATAAAGTTACGTACTCCTAAATTGGAAAAATATAAACGATTTCTTGTAAAATTTACAATCCCGTATTTCCAACAAAACTCCAACCATGTTACGTATGTTAGTGAGATTACTTTGATATTTTAAAATGTTATTTGTAACAATTGTTTCATGTTACTTCGAAATATACTAAGCCGTTAGTTTCTAGATGTCATATCTGATTTTAACCCACTGAAAGACACCAATGGTTTATTATCTAGTATGTCAATTGTAAAAAAACACAGTGAAATACTGTGAATCTAATAATAATAAGACGAATTGTCTTACAGAAAACATACATTCTGAAGCGTTAGAATAAGATAACGAAGCAAGCTGCTAATCACACTTTAGTACTAGCTTATTTGAAAGGTTGACTTGCTCGACAAACATATAGAAGGAGATCATTAGTCGAGTCCGATTATAAATAGAACGCTTTTCAAAAAGCCGCATCCAAAATGACACGAAATCGTTGGATACTTGTTCAGATTCGGAACATTTTGCAAAAAGAATGACTCATACTCGACCCTTCGAAAGACTAGACAGCAACAAAGAATATCAATCAACGTTCACTCGTGATTGGCTGCACCAAGGTCCTTAGTGTTGTATCGAGTGAACGAACGAAATGAATGAACAGGAACAGTTTTAACACTATATTATTATTATAACCAAAGTAGATAGCTAGGTGAGCACCAAGCAGGAAATACTACAACTAGAGTTCACTAAGTCATATTGTTCATTCGTTCTAGAACGAACAGTCACCGCACCCGTTCATTCATTAGAATTAGTTTAAAATTCACATATTGCTACACGTTTCAGTCTAAATATAACTAACAACGAACTTATATTACGGACATCGGCTTAAACTATTAAACTTAACAATAATTACATTGCGAAAAATAAATTATTATTGGTGGTTGAAGTAGTAGCCTTTAGGTACTCCCGTGTGATCACAATGTCGGATCTCGTAACGCGCGCTGCAGTTCGACACATATTTACAGAATTAAAACTAGGATAATTTCACTATACATTGGCAGTGGATTGCAATAGTCCCTATGAACTGTCCGCGTTCGATTTCCGTCTCACTTGTTGCGCGGTCAGCGCCTGTGCCTGAGCTTGCGTGATGAACTGAGCTGTTCCTGAAAATTAGACCGTTTGTTACATATTGTGTAGATGATTAATATGCACCACTTACGTATTAGATATAATAAGTTCTAACCGTCCAGTTATAAGTTCAATCAATGATCTAATATTCAATATCAATGATCAAACTTTCTAGGGGTGTTAACCAGTGAAGAGTGTGTAAAGTCCTGACATTACATGTATTAGGGCATTGCCGTTGTATTTTCTATGGAGTGAGTTACTGTGAAGAATGGCTTAGGTGCGGACGTTGGTCTTGGAAGCAGGACGTCAGCGCCCAGTAACCTCGATTAAGCATGCTTTAGAGCACATCCTATTTTATTTTCTGAGAAGTAAGCTACGGAGCCGGGTTTGCGCAAGTATTGGGGCTATATACATATAGTGGTAGGACTCTTTGCAGAGTCTACCAGGGGAAGTACGACACCTTTGCCAGTTATTCTACCGCCAAGCAATAATGTGCAAACATCACTGTATGCCGGTTTGAAGGATAACATTTCTAGAGAAATTACAGGATATAGCGATAAAGCATCTTATCACTGGGTGACGATCGCAGTGCAGTGCTAGGTAATGATATATACTCTACTAACTCTACATGGTCTAACAGCTGCGTGACACTGTGCTGTTATGGGGATTCGTGTTGCTTACCATCAGACACATGTGCTGCTCGTCTAGTCACTCCATATGATAAATAAAAGTGGTCAAGTGCGAGTCGGACTCGCCCATGAAGGCTTCCGTAGCAGCAAGTAACATAATATAAAAGTTCTTGTAGTTCGTTGTTACTTTAACAATAGTGAATTTATGACGTATTAAAATAAAACTACTTACTAGATCTCATTCAAACCAATTTTCGTTGACAGTTTACATGGCAATGTACATCACACAATTTTTTTTGTCATTCTCTTACTTTAGAAGTTACAGGTAAGTGGTAAAAGTGTGTCCCCCCACACACACTTTTTACCACTTTGGAAGAGTCCCTCGCGCAAACTATTCAGTTTAGGAAAAAAAATATGTGGAAGCTCAATATCATTTTTGATGACCTATTCATAGATACCTCACACGTATGGTTTTAATCAAAAAACATTTTTTGAGTTTCAGTTCCAAGTATGGGACACCCGTAAAGTTTTTTGTTTTTTTTTTCTATTTTTTGTATCAAAATCTTAATGCGGTTTACAGATTACATCTACTTACCAAGTTTCAATAGTATAGCTCTTATAGTTCCGGAGAAAAGTTGCTGTAACATACGGACGGACAGACAGACAGACAGACAGACAGACAGACAGACAGACAGACAGACATGACGAATCTACAAGGGTCCCGTATTTTGCCATTTGGCTACGGAACCCTAAAAACGAGTATTGGGGCACTTCGTCTTGTATTTGGTGACGAGTAAGTCCGAGGTCCGGGTTAGGAAACTTAGCCTTTAGGGGCTGTCCATTAATCACGTGAGGTTCAAATCACAAGGGGGGAGGGGGGTATAGTAAGATATCACGTGTATTTATTTTTTCGTCAAACGCGTGAGCTTTCCCCTCCGGGCCCGAATCGACAACGTCGTCGGCATCGCGACGTCACACAAAAAAATCATTACTCAACAATGAAACCGTATTTTATGTGTCTGTAAACGACAATGTACTAATTGATCGAGACATTTTTATCATGGTCATAGAATAGGATTAGATTAATACTTTATACCGGTATTTAAAAATAATATTATACAAAGTTTAAGATTCTTTGTTGGTTCAATTTGTAAAAATACACGTGATTTTTAGGTTTGAGGCAGTTTTAAACCTCACTACGTATACCAAGAGAGAGGGAGGGGTTAAAAATGTAAAAAAACATCACGTGATTAATGGATTAATGTTTTGTGAAATGTTGAGAAATTTAACAGCTCGGTTCAAATGAGTCGGACACAGTTGCGATATTACACGCATAGGCGAGCGGTCGGATGGGATTGCATAACGGATTTGGGCACTACGTCCTATAGTTACTGACGAGCGAGTTCTTTACAGAATGGGATTCAGAGAACTTGGTGCTGCGTAGCGATTCTTTTTTTTTATTACAAGACGAGCAGAACATGTGCCTGGTGGTAAGCAATACGCCTCCCCATAACAGCACAGGGACATGGAGCTATTGGAATATGAATGAGTCCAAATAATTACTTAGCACTGCACTGCGCTCGTCATCCAGAGATATAAGATGATCCATCTTTATGCCTAGTAATTTCTCTCGACACGGAATCAAACCTCTCAGTCTTTGTCTTATCCGTTTAGAATGACAGAGACAAGGATTATAATTCCGAATTTGCGTCGTTCCGAATCAGTGCCTTGATCCATGCTCGTATTTTTCTTGTATTTTCTGTGACGTTGAGAAAGTTACCTGCGGGGTGCGGGTCGGGCGGCGGCGCGGCGTTGGGCGCGTGCGCGGGCGCAGGGGCCGTCGGGGGCCGCAGGGTCGCGCGGGGGGCGGGCCGCGCCGCCCGCGCCCCTCGCACCACCTGCACCGCGCTGCCCACGTTCCCACACCGGGCACCGCCTTTCACGCCACTCGTCATTAGTTGCGCTGTAACATTTACATTTATCGATCGTGAATAACGCGTAGCTTGTAAGCAGAGGCGGATTGAGAGAGAGCGCGCCAAGCGGAATTGTAAAACAAACAAAAAAATGTAAGTTAGCCTAAAATTAATTCAAGAAACCTCTACGACACACAATAGTGACGCCAACCAATGATCAAATTTTGACTAACTACTCAAGTTGCCAAACTTAAGTGGCAGTGGGCGGGGCACATAGCTCGCAGTACTTATGAGTCTTGGCAGGCCTCCCACAAGATGGGCCGACTATCTGGTGAAGGTCGCCGAAAATTGTCGGATGTGGGCGGCGCAAGACCGGTCTTTGTGGAGATCATTGGGGACTTTCATTCGGCTGATATGATGAGTTGTCCCCAGATGACCTCTCATCATATTATTCTGGCCCACCGCAAGACATAGGCCTCTCCCATATGTCGCCAATCAGTATAATTTAGCCTTTCGTTTCCATCAACTGCTTGCTGTCTTACGTATATAGCCACTCTATCTAGTCTTGCACAACGTTCACCGATTTGCGGCCTCCATTCAAGAACACATCTACCCTACCAGTTATCGATTGATTATGCGACAGATAATATATAACCGGCCTACTGTCACTTCAGTTTGTTAATGCGGTGAGTTATTGAGTTATGGTGGAAACCTTAGTTCTTTTTCTTTTCTATTTTTAATAAGAAAATTTTACAGCGAGATTAATTAGTTCACAGTCAAGAGGATGCATAAAACATAAGCAGCTCACTAAATGTCCCCACTGCTGGGACTCGGGACTTTTTCTCGCAAGAAGTATCAAGACCATCATAATCCATCACGATGTCCAAGTACAAGTTGGTGGGTGACACATGTGACCTCGAAATATTCTAGAAACAAGTCGGCTTCCACCAGCCGTAATTTAGTCAAGAGTGTACTACTTACCTATGGGCAGAGAGAGCACGGACGGTTGGTTTGTGAGTACTACTGACGTGGTCGGCGGCACCGAGACCAGTAGTCCGCTGGGTGCGCCCGACGACACGTTTAGAGAGAGTGATATGGGAGCCGACAGGCCCGGGATTTGGACCTGCACGTTTTGGAGACCTTGCAACCCTTGAAGACCTTGGAGAGACGTTAAACTTAGACCCTGGAAAGAAATGTTAGATTAGTTGTCGATAGGTACAAATGAGTGTTGATATTGAAATCCTACTAATATTATAAACGTTTGTCAGTATGGATCAAAGAGTTTACATGTTATACTACGTATAGAGCTGGCACAAACGCTTTACACCGAAAGCACGGGTTCATCTTCATCCTTCTTGCCTTGTCGCTCTTGTGGAAGTGTCATAGTTTTGTCGAGGCACATGTTGCACATGAGGCACTGTTGCCATAGAAAGTATGCACGTCATCTGCTTACGATTGACAAAAAGGAACCGTGCGGAAAATCTAACTCTATTCGTAGTATATGTAAACTCTTTGGTATAGATGGATGTTTGTTACTCTTTTACGCAAAAACGACTGAAGGGATTTGGATAAAATTTGGTACATAGATAGATAATGGTCTGGAATAACACATAGACTATTTTTCCCCCGGGAAAATAACGGGATCGGGAAATACGATTATGTCAATTGCTGACCCAAGTTTACCCGAAGATTTCTTTCATTCCCGAGCGTGATGCTTGAGGCCAATTCACAGCCCGCGAAAAATCTGTCTGTGGTGCGTCAAATGAAGTTTTCGCTTCAAAAATAGCAGCCGAATTGATAATCTCGTCCTGTTTGAACTCAAAATCGTCCTGAAAATGCCTCATTAAGGTGAGTGTGTTAGAAATGAGATCAGTTACCTGCACATGACAGACGGGCTGCGGTTGCGACGCGGGCGGCGCGCCTTCGGGCCCCATTAGGCGCTCCAACAGCGCGCTCTCGCTACTCGACACGTTGGTCTGTTCGCTGTCGCGCGCGTATCCGCTCATCACTTGGACATTCGTTACGCCCTGCTGGAAATATATTGTTTTACTGAGTTGAGTTACGACAACATTAGTGGAACGAAGGGCGTTACAGCTGCCTTGGAGGAGATAAGAATTTATCTTCACGACCGAACTGAAAAAAATGTGAGACTAATACCGTAAGAAAAATATTTATCGCGTAAAAACTGTTTTTTATTTATTTATTCGTGATCATGGATACTTATACTGATACTAGTCCTTCAGCCGCATTAAAACTGCCCGTGACCACCGTTCATCATCATCATCAGCCTGTGTTCGTCCACTGCTGGACATCGATTCTCAGTTTTACCGCCACCAGTGACCACCGTGTCCAGTGTTACCAACTTTATTTTTCTGATGATCGAACCATAAATAAACAAATTAAACCAATAAGTTATTTTTTCTGCAATTTATGTCGTGTCTACATTATTTGAAGTAACTTCTTTCCCCTAACCTGGTGTCCCATGACACCAAATCTTTTTTTTCTATGGCACTAAGGTGCTTTACGAACGACGGGGCAGGGCAGTCTTTTTGGCCAGTACCCGTTAAAGCACTGGCGTCGCGGTCTTCTTGCTCTCTGATGTGAGTTGATAGTACAGGATTCCCTTTGCGCTATCGTTTGTGGAGAAATTAACTGGCCCAGTCCGCCGCAGCGTTTGCAAACCGCCTTAGAGAATAGTAAAATGAGTAAAAAAAGAGTGAGTTCTTCAAATTAAAGATAAAAAAATTACAGTCATAAGACCTGCCGATAGAACTGAAAACTTATGACTCAGAATTTGATAACTTACTTTGACTTGGCGTGGCTATACTAACGCATTTCAAGATGACCAATGGGAAATGCTGACGCATTTCTAGAAGGGCAATGGCCATGGTCCCGAGTTTACCCGAAGATTTCTTGTCATTCCCGACCGTGACGCTAGAATTCAATTCACAGCCCACGCAAAATCTGTTGTAGTGCGCCAAAAGAAGTTATCACTTAAAAATACGTATCATAGTATATCTCTATCTATATATAAAAACGTTATGTTGGTTTGTGTACGCTTCAAAAACTCAAAAAGTTCTGCAACGATCGAGCTGACAATTTACAATGCTATATAATCGGCATCAAGGATTGTTCTTATCTAATTTTTGCATCACATTGTGCAACAGCGAAGCGTGGCAGGATACAGCTAGTTTGCTATAAAAACGTAAATTCCGAAGTAACACTTGACGCAAGACGTAAACCGAACACCGTAAAACAGTGTCCTTAATTTTAGTTATGAATCACTTTTTATTTTTGGGATGACAAGTGCAATGTATGCCCATATCTTGCTAGTTCAGTCACTCTATATTATAAAATAAATAAATAAAATAAAAGTGTGTGTGTGAGAGAGGGAGGGTGTGTGTGTGTATGTACTTATGTACATTGTACACACGCAGAAGTTAATACTTCTTCTCCTTATTCCTTGTGCTAAGAAGTCTAACTTCACCCATAGAATAGATAATATCATAAGACAAGAAGAATTAATCTGAAGTTACTTACTAAAATGTTGACTGGCGAACTTCAGGATGTTGGTTTACCGTTATAGTATGCGCGCGCATCTCAAAATCTACTCATCATTTTTCTCTAACCAAAAGAAATATAATTTCAAAAAGCAGTCACAGTCAGTATTATAGTTAGCTCACAATAGGCATGACGACTCATTTTTTATTTAATGTGCCATCAAAAGGCTACTCAATAACTGAAAAATAGATGAAAGAATTACTTAGTTATCTTCAAAACTTCCCGTGATATCACTATTTTAAAATCACAATTTTGGACTTTCATAAAAACACTTCATACAAAAACACTACTAAAGCGTGACGTCACTGTCTGGTATTTACTATACGTCGCGCGTAAAGTTTGTATGTTAGCTATATTAAATATTGCGTTTAGGAAACTGGTTTCATAACAAAAATCGCTTTAAATTGAATGGGTTTTCCAATGGTATATACAATTTCTATTAATTTCGTTCTTTTAAAATGGATTTGTCCGTCTAGCTTTCAATGATCATAAAGTAAGTTAAACAAAAATACATCAAAATTAAATTTGGTACTATATAAATGGTTCTATATAAATACTGTCATAATATCAAATAATTTAATTTAATTCCAGGGTCAGTCGTCATGCCTATTTCACGAGGGTATCATACATTCAAACGGAGAAGTTAAAGCTTACCTTTATCCGTCTTTGACTGGTCACGCTAAGATTACTAAAAATGATATCCGAAGCATAACATCGGTTGCTTAAATTTGTTACCTGTGTATAGGTGGGTAAGGTATGAGTTGCCGTGGTGGCGATGAGCCGCGCGCCCGCTATCGACACGCGGCCCAGCAGTTTGTGCGCGTCTATCGTCTCCGCACTGGTCGTCGCGTGCGTCATAGCCGCCGGTGCGCTGTTTAGGAGGTTGAGAATCGTGGCGTTGCTGTTTGCTGTACTTACGGCCGCTTTGGCTGCATTCGCTGTGGACAATTCAAACATTAAAGAGATTGTACTCGGTAGGCAGGAAAGTCCAACGAAATTAAGACCTATCTACTAAATTTTATTTCATTTAATTAGGTGTACATAGCAGATTACAATAACAAAACAGATACATTTAATGTGATGTTCTAAACCGTTTTCCAAATCATGCACGTTCAACGTAACTAGAATATTAAAGCAAATAAAATACATGTTAAGTAAATACGATACACAATGTAACTTAACAACATCAACAATAAGTACACTGAGTCAATCTTGGCCTTTGCGGACGACCTTGCAATACTTACACGTAATCCCAAACAGTGTCAAGAATTGTTGAATGAAGTCGATGAGTTCTGTACATGGACGGAGGGAATGAGGACAAAACCATCTAAATGTCATTGTCTTTGTCTGGGTAGAAGAAATACCAAATATACGTCTTACGATCCGGGACTCTCCATAAGTGGCCAAGGAGTTGCCACAATTGCAGAGGTAGTGCCTTTCAAATTTCTTGGTAGAAAGATAGATCACAAAGGACGTACACCATCATTAGAGGTGGTTGTTGAAAATTTCATGAACAACCTCAATAAGGTAGACCAGCAGCCTATCAGCAATATCAAAAAAGCATGGATATATGACAACTACCTCACATCACGTCTCACTTGGCCTTTCCTAGTATATGACATCGGTAAAACTCTCCTGGCAAAGCTAGATGCCAATGTCATAAAGATATTGAAGTCATGGTTCGGATTGGCACATCCGGCTGATCCTCTACTCTTTTAGGGATCACAATAGTTTTGGGCTGAAACTAAAGAAACCGTCTGAACTTTACAAACACCTAAGAGTTACAAAAACGCATGTTTTGGGAAAGTCGCAAGACGAATTAATTACATCTCTCCCAAAAGACAAAACTGCTTCAGACCTGGAATCCAGACTTCAATTCCATAAACAATTTATGGCAGGTGCACAAGTAAATACTGCTGGGTTGGGTGCGAGAAAAAAAGGGAAGACCGAGACATGGTAAAAACCTTTCTACAACAAGACGAAAATGACGGTTACAAAGTGCACGCTATGAATTTAGAAATGCAAAGTGAGTGGTTAACCATAGGTGAGTTCTGTATCCCATTAGCTCTAAAATGGCGCACCTTGATCTATGACTGGTCCCCTGCCTTATTAAAATTTTATCTAAATGCATTCCAAATGACCCTCCCTGACCAGAGTAACTTGGTAAGGTGGGGAAAAGCCTCTGAAAAATGTTGCTATACTTGTGGAGAGGCGATATGTACAGCAAGGCACATATTGGTGGGATGCAAGGTGCTCTTAATGGGGTCATTACTCACGGCGTCATGACAGAGTACTTGAAATCATACGTGAAGCCATGAGCCTTTCGGTAGCTAGAGCCCAAAAGGATTGACGACAAACAACAGACAAATTAACTTTGTAAAGAAGGCTCAACTTCAAACTCCAGGAACAAGCCTTACTCAATCCTGGGTACAGCACCTGATTGGACTATTTTAATGGACACATATGAAAAGCACTACAAAATCCCAGAGGATGTGGGTGTTTCGTCATCCAGACCGGACATTTTCCTTTTTTCTAGAGCTACGAAACGCATAGTCCTTGTAGAACTTACCGTACCGTGGGAAACTAATATACCTAAAGACCACGCGATGAAACAAAATAAGTATTACGACCTCCTAAACGAATTAACAAAAACGGCTATGTAGTTAGTTTATACGCTGTAGAAGTGGGAGCGAGAGGTATACCAGCAAAATCTCTCTATAACCTACTGAAAGACCTTGGCTTATCCAGAAGTGCTGTAAGTTCTATACTAGAACGTGTATCTAAAGCTGCACTAGTAGGCTCATATCAGATTTGGCTGGGCAGGGGAGAGAAAAACGAGTGGTGAAGGTGAGTGTTGATGTACGTCAGAAAGGGGCCCCTTAAACCTACGCCCGAGTCACAAGTCTCGGGAACTACTCGAGTTTTTCTCTCTCTGCCACACGATGGACCCGGCACCCGCACGGTGAATCCATGGAATGCTAAGAAGATCGTCTCTCTCTAATACAACTCTCTAAACTAAAAAAATATGAAAGCAACCAAGAAACAATCATCAAATTACAAATAGAGAATGTGGGTAAATCTGGTGAAAGTAATCTAGTAAAAGTGGTTTGACAAAAATGCTGTCTTAAAATATTATCGTAGCTTCATTTTTTTTTTTTTTACGGAAGACATCAATTGTATCGTATTTATTTAAAACCATTTATATTTTAGTATGAAAATTAAAGTCACATTTTAAAATAAATCGTAGGAACTGGACTGAATATAACACACGTGAATTGCCCGTAAAATCATTTAAAATAGATGGCAGTTAAGTACCTTGTTGGAACTGTTGCGCTGAGTTCATGAGACTAGTGACGAGCGCGCTGATAGCTGGATTCGTCGTCCGCGGCTTCGATATAGTTGCTTTCTGCTGCGTCGTCGTTGTGTTCGTGTATTGAATGTTTTGTACCTGAAATATTTACGGTTTTAAATACGCCTTTAAGAACCACTTGGTTAAAAAAAACAACATTTGCTCTAAATTTAATAAGTTTGTATTTACAACTATTTAAGTATTATATCAGCTATCTGGCTCCCATCGTACAAGCTTTATCATCAATAAACTTGTCAGACAAAGGCCGCTTGTTCATTAAGATGAGTAGTAGCTCTTTAAATCTACCCCCGTCGTTGAAGCAATGATGTAGAGGTAATTTGAGTATATATGCAATTGTAGATTTCAACAGTATAATGCTGCAATTCTTGGCTGCCATTGTGCCATGTATGGCTTTAGTAAGAGAAAAAAGCGTTCATGGCGAATCACTTCAAGAGGTGCATCCCATGATGAGTTTATAAGACGACTTCAATTAAGAGTTATTTTGTTGAAGTATTCAGTACTATTGACCTCGTGGGATCATTATTATTATCATTGGATGCATCAGGTAGCGTTATAAACGAAAGGTATACATCAGGTAGCGTTATAAACGAAAGGTACTTATACTTAAGTTGATGGTTGGCTGAATATAAATTATACGATAAAAATAGGAGTATTTTCCCCTAAAATTGTACTTGGAAATCGTGGTCTAATCTACTTTATTTTTATGATACCAGCGACCCCGTTCTGACGTCGTTGATTGGGTTAAATTATTTTTAAGAAGTTCTCACACTGCACTTTTTGATAGACTTGATTAACGAACGACGTCGTAACTATACCCGTATATTTTCATGAAATATAGCCAGAGATGGAATAACGTACTCGTACCTTTAAAGTTGTAAAACTGTTTTAAGTAAAGCAGCTCCAAGAATTACCTCAAGCTTACAAACAAACAATCAAAATAAGCACTACATTTTCATAATATGTGTACAGACTAGTAGATAGAAAATGGCAAAGGGTTGGTACTGACGATCTCTACAAATTAGAGTTTTTATCACGAAAACTGCACTACATCATAACAACACAACTGATACGAGTATGTTAGTATTATTGTGTAACGTAGTCACCTGTGAAGTGCCTGCACTAGACATAAGTGGATGTTGTATGTGTATGATGGCTGATTGCATCTTTTGCGTATTTAGAGGTTGAGGAGGATTCGTCAGCTGCTGTGCTAGGAGTTGATTTGTAGACGCCTGAAAAGAACGAGTTATATTAGAAAAAAAAACAGACAGAGCGAGAGATATTTACAAAACTATACAGAGAAAAAGGGACAAGAAAACTGCATAATCGATGGAATAAAACATTGAACATATAAATTTCAATTTTATAACAATACAATTATGTACTGGGTCTGGTGGCTTAGTTGGTGGTCCGTCTGCCTGCGAAGCCGTGGGCCGTGGGCTCGATCCCCACCCAGTGCAAATGTTTGTGTGATGAATTCAAATATTTGTACTGTGCCTGGGTGTTTTCTATGTCTAATAAGTATGTATTTAAAAGTATATAAGTATTATATCAGCTATCTGGTTTCCATAGTACAAGCTTTGCTTAGTTTGGGGTCAGATGGTTGATGGAAATGTCCACCAATATTTATTATTTATTTATTTATTTTAAACTAGCATCGCCCCGACCTGCATAGTTCCCGATCCTGCTATTATCTCGTGATAAAAATAGCTTATGTGTTATTCCAGACTATAATCTAACAATGTTCCAAACTTCAGCAAGATCCGTTCAGAAGTAACGACGTGATTGAGCAACAAATATCCAAACTTTGACATTTATAATACTAGCACCGCCCCGCGGTTTCGCCCGCGTAATTCCCGTTGTTCCCATTATTTATTCGGGATAAAAAAGCTTATGTCAAAGAGTTTACATATACTACATATAGAGTTGGCACAAATGCTTTACACCGAAAGCACGGGTAGCATCTTTCTTGCCTTGTTGCTCTTGTGGAAGTGTCATACTTTTGTAGGGGCTCATCACTATATTGCCATAGAAAATATGCACGTCATCTGCTTACAGATACGGATAATTTATTGGTAAAAAGCATTTACAAGTCACCTAGTACTGAAATTATTCAATAAAACACATACACACACACACACACACACTTACGATTGACACAAAGGAACCGTGCGGAAAATCGAACTCTATACGTAGTATATGTTAAACTCTTTGGTTTTTGTGTTCGTTCAGACTATATCTCTATGTATCTATCTACATTCCAAATTTCAGCCCGAGCCGTTCAGACGTTACGACGTGATTGAGCAACAAACATCCAAACATTGATATTTATAATATTGAAATTGAAAATTTACCTGAGGAGACAACCGTGGAGTGCTAGGAGATGGCTGTTGTTTCATTGCTTCAGGCGTCGTAGCTACAGCTCCCACCACGCTTCCAACGTTGCCGACAACGCTGCCAACGTTGCCAACAACGCCACCAACGTTGCCGACTACACCGCTAACATTGCCTACAACCCCGGTAACATTGCCCACCACGTTGCCCACCACACTGCCTACACTGCCGACAACACCACTAACGTTGCCAACGACGCCGCTAACGTTGCCGACAACACCGCTAACGTTGCCGACAACGTTGCCGACATTCGTGACGACGTTGCCGACATTGGTAACGACGTTGCCGACATTTGTGACGACGTTCCCGACATTTGTGACGACATTGCCGACATTCGTGACCGTGCCGACTTGCTGCACTTGCTGGACTTGTTGCAACTGTGCTTGCTGTAAATTTATCAAAATGAAGTAAGTACATGTTACGAAGATAAAGTAAGTGTGCACATACTATTAATAAAAACTCATTCTATTGAGTTATTTATGAAATTAAAACTTCTTTTGGCGCTCCACAGCCAGATTTTTAGTGGGCTGTGCATTGAATTCTAGCGCAACGCTCGGGAATGATAAGAAATCTTCGCGTAAACTAGAGACCATGGCCACGTTCTCCGGTTTCACCCGCGTAGTTTCCAAAGCAAGCTAAGAAATTCTGAGTTATAAGTTTTTTCACTTCTATCAGCAGTTTCTGTGACTGTATTTTTCTATTGTTTTTTAATACCTATAGTAGGTATAGAGTAACAACACGAGCAGGAAATTAATAGAAATAATGTTAAATAAGGTAAATGATTTTCGAATTTTAAATTAGATATTGTTTATCATATTTCATGGTAATTTAATGCGACTCTCCTAACTGACATTTTGACTTATAAGTGTAGTCATAAAAATACGTCCTGAAAAAATGTTTTTTTTTTTATAGGACAATAATGTATTACCAATTGCTACATGTATTGCTACAATTGTACCTACTAATAAAATTCCGGTCCGACAGCAAGACGTTTCGTTTTAGGTCACAGTTTTTGTGATGGATACTTTTTTGGCGCGACGGACGCACGCAATGTGTTCATTGATGGAACGAAACGTGCTTCACACCAAAGGACAACGGTTTGTTTGTCAGTGCCATGAGAATTTAACGAAATTCTCCATAATCCGAATTTTGTGGACATATGTTGTCGATTCAAAATCAATATTTTTTATGTTTTGTTATTCATATAAGGTGTTATTCATATAAAGTTTACCGTACCCCTTGACGAAATTATTAATATAGATACTGTTTTTGTTCAATTAAAAAAAAATAGTGAAATAATCAGCATTTATTTCCCCTTACAAACGAAATAATACAAGCTTTACGAACCTAATATGTAATTGTGTATTGCTTTTAAAAATATTGGTTTGAAATTAAAATATACTTACCAATATAGGCAACTGCCGGGTTGGGATAGCGTTCGGCGCCGCCGATATCGCTGTTGTCCTGAAATATTACATCTTCAATGAGATGGTGTTTTATAAGAAACCTGTGACTGTAAAAGCTAAAGGCGAAACAATTTAATACGCATAGACTGTAGGACTGTACCTACTTCAATATGGCCTCAACTCAAAAAAAAACTAAAATATTTTGAGATTTAGAGTAGGGAATTCTTAAAATAGATGGTATGTTTTTGTGGCCTAAATGAAAGGGATCTTCAAAGTCAAAGTCAAAGTCAAAGTCAAAGTCAAAGTTTTATAGCTAATGAAGACGACTTTATCGCTAAAAGCGATACCTTCCAGGAAGATTTCTGAAACAATTTATAAATCTGTGCAAACACCCTTTTAATTAGAATAGTATAATTTGGTTCCATTCTATTTATGTAACTCAACATTATAGCAAGTTTATAGACTACTTTACGTCACCAGGTGAACTCAAGGGGGCACCACTATTCAATAAAACAATTCAGTAGCCCTAGCTCTAACGCACACATTCACGTGTGTGTACGAACGACATCTGCGTAGTTATGTGAAGAGTAGGTAGCTCCACAGTGGCGTTTGTATGGAATTTTAGTGGAGTGTCCGGGGTGTGCTACCGTGAGGTTATAATCTCTAATTAGATTAAAATCTGACAGTGTTGACAATTTTCCGGTAACATATTTATATACAATATCAGAACAACGTTTGCAGGGTCTATTAGTAATGTGTATAATAGGTGTTTGGTGGAAAAATTGTTGTCCATAAAAGAATCGGAGCAATAAATCGTCAAAAATCACTGACAGGTTAATAATGAATTCTGGGCCTATTTATCCGAAATCAATCTTACGAGTGCCTATATCAAAACCATTGTTGACCAGTGTAATTTACTTAGCTTTACAGATAGAGGTACTCACACAACAGGCGCTGTATTGACATGAGTTTGTACATTAGAACTACTGGCGGCAGCGGCGGCGGCGGCCGCGGCAGCGGTCCGTTGTTGCAGCAACATTTGCTGACCCTGCAACATAACACATTTTAATATTCGGTCGACATCGAAACATATTTCATATTTCAAGCGAACAGTAATAACCACTCAAGCGTCCAACGTGCGCGATGACCGTCACTTATTTTGCATCGACCGCTCGCGACGTTCAACAAATAAGTATAACAGAAAATAGCTGTACCATAATACAAATTACCTACTGAAGGGTAGGAAAACGTTACACTTATTTATTTTCAAATTAATTTACTCAATTAGACTAGAAAGGATAAATATTAGTTAAGTATCTAACGACGACCGCCATAACGAGGTTAAAATCTTTTCGAGCTAAATTTAACATTTTAGATGTTTTGTTATCATACAGTTTCGTAAATCACAAATCTTTATCTTCGATTTGATGCAATTATAACGATTGTAGAAATAAGTACATAATAAAAAAACAGACCACGTCAAAATGGAGGGTGGCTGAATGGACGAACGGTCGGTTAATGTTGCCAGTTGACGTTAGTTAGTTTATCAAATAACAAATCAATAAATGTATAATATGATACATTTATTGATATCGATTATTACGTTTACTAACCTAATTTGACTAGTGATAATAGTACAATCAGAGAAACCTCCTTTTTTTTGAAGTCGGTTAAAAAGTATACCGTAAGATAAACTATTTACTAAAAAGCAATTTCATATTTTTCGCCGTACATTTAACGTAAAAACTATCAAAGTCGTTTGGTGTGATTATAGTCACCGGTACATTCGCGGAAAAAAAATTTTTTGTGCCTACAGCCACCTTGAATTCTTGAGTGGTAAAGGTAGTTAAAGAAAGGGTAAAACTAAAACTGTAACGCCATCCTTCCTTGTTTGGGTAGTCAGTTTATTATAGCATTGGTCAGTAGCTGCCAAACAAATTAATTATACTGCAGTCATTTTTTAGCTTAGTAGCAGTTTATATCCTCTTGAGCTGGCAACTCGAGGAGAAGTTGCCAGTTTTAGATTTTATTTTTCATTCTTAATTTCAGTCTGTGGACTGAAATTTGAGCTATTCAATCAAATATAGTTTGATTACTGAATATAAGTTGAATTATGTATTATTTATTCCCAAAATGTTATTTACTGTCTTAAGGAAGGAATAGTATGATTTTAGTCACATGCATTGTATTATTTTGATTCACTTCTCATGATCTAGTGTTAAATTAATTCTTAAAAACTGATTACGAGAAATAACTCATGAAAAATGGAATTTTTTAGTAGTTCGGAAGTTTTATTTATGAAATAGGCAGGCAATGAATGAAATTTGATACACAATTTTTACACAAAACAGCATTGTTTTTTTAGTATCACACAAAAACAGATTATTTTTCAAGGAAGCGTGACATCACACAGGTTATTAAAAAGCCCCTAGGTATTAGCAGAACACTGAAAGTTGATAATTTACTTGTCTCACCAATTCTCTCATGCCACCGGTAAATGATACCCGTGGCAATTGTCCCGGCACTATGTGCTTTATCCTTACTGATTTCCTACCCTCCTCGGTGAAAATTTCCGTGAACTGTTGAATGTATTTGTTGGCGTGTAATCTTGTTCCTGAAATGAATAACAACTGATTAGGGTTACATTACGAATTTTTTTTAACGAAAATAAGTTTGCACTTGACTCCTATCTTGCTTCACGTTATGCGACAATGGAGTTTTTTTTACTAGAAAAAAATCAATCCCATCTCGACTTAAACACCAAGACTTTATTTATCAGGGAAAACTCGTTCAAGCAAAGCCTTAAACTTTGTGTTCGTTTAAAAAAAACATACAATTGTGTAAATTTTATTGATGTAGTTGGTTAACCTGAAGATTTAACTTTTCTCTTTGTCTAGATATTTAGCTATAAATTCTAGCTTAAAAACCGAAACAAACATATTTACACATTACGAGTATTACTTGGATTTACTATTTATTTATTTAAACTAGGATTGGTTTACACTTAATCGCCATCTCGCCTGATGTTAAGTGACATGCAGTCTGCGATGGAGCATGTTTACCTAGAAGAAACCGATTCACACTGGGCTTGGAAAACTCTAAAGATTGTGATCATCGAGAAACCCCCACTCAGACAACGCTTTCCACAGCCTAAAGTTTACACCACAGTAGGCTGTGGAAAGCGTCAAAGCCCTAAACGAACTCTATCAGTACTCGTAGCACCCCGCGGTTTTAACCGCATAGCTCCCGTTTTCGTTATGTTCACGTGATAAAAACTCCCATGTTTGTGCTATTCCAGATCATAATCTGTGTTTCAAATTTCAACCCGATCCTTACAGACGTTCCGACGTAAATTGAAGAACAAACGCACGGTAATAAATAAGTAAGTAAATATTGGTGGACAATTGACACACAACACCATCTGTCCCCAAACTAAGCCAAGCTTGTTCTATGGCGGCCAGATAGCTGATATAATACATACATATATAGTTTTAAATACATACTTATTATAAATAGAAATACAGGCGCGGTCCCAGCCTCGAATTTTGGAGGGGGTCACCAGTACGCAGCCTCAGGTTTTGGGGGGGTCACAAGTAGAAATACAATAAATCGAACAAAATACTTTACTAGTAGCCCCCAAGATTTTACCCGCGTAGGTCCCGTTCTAGTTGTTTTTCCGCGTTAAAATATAGTCTATGTACTATTAGATTTTTTTAATTTTCTTAGATTTTTTGTTTAACTTATACGATTTTGGGGGGGGTCATGTCCCCTGTGACGCCCCCCCCTCGGACCGCGCATGAGAAATACCTTAATTAAACACGTATTTATAATGTTATAATACAGTACTCCAACTTCATACAAACGGACGAAACGCGAGCTATACCTACACGCCTCGATCTCGGGGTGCGCTCGCGGGGCAGACAGTCACGACTGTACCGCCGTGTCGAACGGACGGTGTGTTGTTTTTTAAACAATAACCGCGCAATTTTTTCTCTAAAAATCAGTTAATATGACGAGTAGGAAATATTGTGCTGTTTTTGGTTGTATGAATTCATCAATAACGCATCCAGACTAACTTCTTTTAAAACCAAACATATAAATTGTAAAGTAGCTGCAATCATCTATAAGCAAGTAAAATATACAAATTTTTCTCCACCTTGTCATGTTTCCCAAAAAAATGTTTAATTAAGCTTTATATTAGAATGCGGATTTTTTATACTTAAAAATTTAATAATAAAGCATTTTGTGCGTCTCAGTCGAGGCGCAAATATTTTTCGGTCGCAAATTTATAAGGCAGATTTATTATTCAAGCATACACTTTGTTTTTTAATTAAATCTACCAATCAAAAACAGCACGCATTTTTATTGAAGTCTTCCCAGGTATTCAATTCACAAAGTAGTTATTTGTTCGTATAAAAAAGTATTATACAATCACAAAACTAAATGGAAACACAAAGTAGGCAAATGTAAAATTATAATGCAGGAGGCTGCCCGCCTCCTGCAGTATAATTTTATGTTGGCAGCCCTATCGCTTGTTTACGTTCTCCGCAGCTCTAGGTATAAATTTAAAAAATACGGCTAATTTAAATTATTGTATATATATATTATTACCGTGACAAACGTATTTATAATATTAGTAGGATATCACTTACCTAACGAAAATCTACACGCCGCGCCATTCTTTTCGCCTTCCACATGATCTCTGTCCACATACAACTCGCCAAGGAACTCTTGATCCGATGGCCTTTGCAGTATCGAGAGTTTTATATGGAAGCACCCAGTGCCGGGCTGTGGCGGCGATTTCTCAGTCTCAAGAATGTACTCCTCCACTAATTGGGGCTGGCAGTCGGACGTAGGCCGAGGCCGCTCGTAGGCGCGAGCGAGGCGCAGTGGCCCGCTTTGCTCTGTCGGCGGCCCGAGCGGTAGTGGATCCATCTTGGGCGGCTCTATTACTTTGAACACCTGCAAATTTCATACATAAATACCTACATCCTCAGTTCTTTCAATTGGCTAAAAATAAAAGCAAACATGACAGACAAACAGAAACAGTGTACCTATACCAACAAAAGTTAAAACAATTACGGAAGATAAAATACTTGTAACTAGTTCTATAAATGGCCTTTCGCTTATAGGGATTTCTTCCAGGCAAGCATTAGTGGCAGGAAAGACACAACATGCCGTCGAATTACCGAGTCAAACTTCAATTCGTAATTTTTACATCGTGGTTGGTCACCATACTTGTCGTAACGTTTTATACGTTCATTGGTACGTAGTTTTGACGTACAATCATCATCATCATCATGGTTAGGAGCTCACTCATCCCACTGCAGGAAATAAGCTTCCTCTTTTGCTAATATATATCAATGGCCGCTGCATGTTACGGCTAGTCTAGTCGAGAGAACAGCGACTGCTGATCCGAAGACCCCGGGTTCAAAACCACGCACACGGTGAAAAAAAACATCGTGAGGAAACCGACATGTACCTATAGTCTTTCGAAGTCATGTGTCATTTACCAACCCGCACTGGGCCAAGCGCGGTGGCATTGCGAGAGAAGGCTCCAAGCCCCAGCAGTGGGAACATTTAGTGGGCTGCTTATGCTGAGGCGCCGCTGGTTTACGGCACGTCACTGGTAGCCAAATGCGGGGGTATGTCCCCCCGTGATCCGAGCCGGCAAGGGCACTGGCAGCATCATGGTCGCAGTCGAGTGCGAGAACGGTCCTGTGTCTTTACCCCGAGCAATGCCGGAGAAACCTGTTAGGGTTTTAGTCAGCAGTGGCACTATTTTTAGTGGTGGTTTGTTGTGGTTTTCGGGCCCGACACACCTGCCTTGCCCTTGCATGGCGATCGGTACGTAAATGTATTTCTCCCGCAAAAAAGGTTTTATAATATGAACACAGAATTCAACATAATGCACTTACTTCTGGTGGTTTCTTAGGATATTTAGAAGTCAACCTCGTGTGGGGCACAGATTGTCTGCTAATTTTAGCCCTCTGGCGGTGTATTAAATCTAGCAGCTCAAGGCCATGGTGATGTGTAAACTGATCCAATTTTCTCTTCCTGTTTATTGCCACCTAAAAAGCAAGTATAGAGCTTCAATCATTACTTTTAGGAACAACCAGTAAAATATCAACCAGTTAAACTTATTTCGATATTACAGTAATTTAATCTGGAGTTGAACACTAAATAAATTAGTGTAGTAGTAGTAACCGGCAGTTTTACCGGCGTAGTTCTATTCTATTCAGTAGTTGTTTTGTTTTTGTTTCCATTGATACATACCAACTTTCTCAATTATAATATAGTGGGATGGTGAACATAATATACTACCTGTATTTCAAAGACAATTGAGATAAATACTGAACAAGTTGTTGGAGGAGAAGATCATTATTTATAATTATCACCTACATTTAAAACCACTTTTTCACATGGTTTGTTCATGTAATCACTTTTGCTTAGTGACTGTAAGCAGGTGAGGTGATTGTTTCATGGTAAATTAAAAACAACAGCAATGAAAAAAACTGTAGTTATTTTTTTGTTTAAAGTAATGGGATGAGCTTGACTTGTACCTTATTGTAAGCAACACATCTCCCCCCTAACAATACAGTAACACGCAGCTATTGGAACATGAACTTGAACAATCCCAATCATAACGTAACACTGCACTGCGCTGTTCACCCTGAGACATAAGATGATTTATCTTCATGCCTGTAATTTCTCTGGAAACAATGCCCTTCAAACTGGTAAACAGTGATATTTGCACATTAGTTGGCGGTAGAATAACTGGCAAAGATGTGGTACTTCACCAGGCGGACTATTCAAAGAGTCTTACCTCTACTTAAACAATCACACAACACACAATACTCGTACATTGTCAATCATTCCATACTAACCTGTGAAAATTTCTTTGCTTGCCTCCGTATCCGCGGAGTGTTAAACAACCGTGGTGCCGCATGCAACCTGGCTGCTAGTAAGCCCACCGCAGGCCGAGGGTCGAGGCACAGCGGAGGGGCCGCCGCGTGAACCAACGCCGCCTCCACAGCCTCCAGAGCACTCCTCTCCTCCCCCGCTAATCCACATTTACTACCGATGCACATTGCATCGGTTATTATGCTCTGAAAGATATTCACATTTCAGATATTAGGAACGGGGTGATCCTGAATGAGAGGTCTTAATTATTTTATTTTTAAAGTGAAACTTTTATTTTATAGCCTCAAACTTTTTCGTCCTTCTATTACATGTCGCGTGACGGTCGGCGGCGGAATATGGGTAAAGCGAAAGGCGCTCGACAAAGCAGAGCGATTCCTATTTCGAATCCCATGAGCACCACTGTCTTTTCGAAGTCATGTACATAATGCCGTTAACTTTAAAACGGTAAATAAAAACATTATAAGAAAATCGACAAGTTTTTAAAAACTCTAGGTCAGGCGTCATCCACCAGCCCCCACAGGGCCAGTGTGGTGGATTATGGCCTTGACTCTCTCCTTGTCTTGTACTATGACTAATTTTTGACTTGTTAGTAGTGATATAAATATTTTAACATTACAGATATTAAATTTAATCTATGACTGTAAAACAAATTAATTACAAATCTAATGCAGTTTTCACACTAATTAAAAAATGAATTCCTATTTAAAATGAAAAACTGTTTTAATGCCTAAAGAATAAATTAGTAAACTGTACACATGTACAATTGTAAATCCAAGTATCTCACCTCATACATTAATGTGGATTAAAAAACATAATTTAATGACTTAGAAATAAACTTGAAACATTTCTTTACTTTCATATTTGAAACAAAAATAAGCGTGAGGGGATTATGGACCTTCGTTCTATAAATACTTGTTACACAACATTAACTATAGCAAGAAGTGGTTTTTTGTTCTTTGTAACTCCCGAGTCCACTCAGAGAATACATTTGCGCGCTATTAGGAACATCATTCCAAAATTTGTGGTGAGTCAGGTTTGTAAAACTAAAACTGTTCAGAGAATTCATGTGTCATTAGATGCTTGCATCGCCCTAAACTTTTCCCATTCATTTCTCGTGATAAAAAGTAGCCAATGTGCTATTCCAGAGTATAATCTAACTGGATTCCAAATTTCAACACAATTGATTCAACCAGTCTGACATGAACATCAAACATGCAAGTTTTGACATTTATAATATTAGTACAATATGTACTAATACTTGTTATCTTTGAAGATATGACACAACTTCACCTCTATAACATTAAAATAAGGTGTAAGAGTATGTAGGTAAAATTTGTTAATCCATACCTGGTTTGTAGGCCTTAAAAGTACATGATGAGTATCGCAAACAAAGCTTGGATAGGCTTGTCTGTAGTCCCGAATTTGGGCAATAATACATCCAGAGTAAAACAGGCATGAATGTTCTGACTCCAGAAGATCTAATAATATGACAGGTAACTCTTCATTGTCTATGTAGGTGAGTAATTCCTCCTCCTCATATGGCCATCTTGGTGTTTCTATCAAGGTTTCATCCGGAGTTCCCTAGGAAATACAATATATTTTTTGAAAACTTTCATAATTAAGAGATATTTTTATTTTCATCTCAACAGTGTGTCAATTTGGGCTGTTCATGTTGAAATTCTGTGTGTCACTATGCTGCTATGGGTGGTGTATTGTTAACCATCATGTTCACTCTCTAATCTGGTCTGCTGTTAATGCTTGCTTGGAATTGATCACTTTTAGCGATAAGACCGTCATTTATGGCACCTAGCTATTAAGTTATGGTTTGTATTGTTTAATTGTTTGTTATTTACTGGTGGTGGAGAAAAGCGGAAAAGAGGGCGCATATACGCAGATGGGAGGATGATGTGAAGAAGACAGCAGGAACCACATGGATGAGGAAGGCAGATAACAGAGAGGAATGGAAAAACTCCGAGGAGGCCTATGTCGAAAGACAAATTGGGGTGTTAATTATAGAGTTAGAATAAAATAAATATATTCTGTAAAAATGTATTCAATACCCTAGAAATAATGGCTATCTTTATCTTTATTTACTGGTGCAAATAAAGTGTTTCTGTCAGTCTGGTCACTCTATAGAAAAAAAGGAGGCAGTTAAATGACAAACATGTCATTTAGGTGCTTCTTTGTACTACCAGAAAACAAGACAACTTATTCATATATTAAATACCTTAATTAAGCACATGATGCTTCAGATTTATTATGACAATATTATGATATTTTTATGGATAACTATTTTTTAATTTAGTAAAATTGTAGTAGTTTGTTACCACCAACCACTGGCTTTAACAGTGATGGAAAACATTGTTAGGAAACTGGCAGAAACTTATAATTGTTCAAGGTCCAGTCCTGGACTGGTCCAGTATGGCGAATTATGTTCTTGACTCTTTCTTTATAATTACTTGTAAATAAGCAATAACAACTTTTCTTTTCAGTACAGAAAACTTATTTATCACTTAAAAATATTACATAAATTTGTTAAAATATAGGAAGGTTAACAAAAGAAAATAAATATGATACATTTGGACAACAGTTGTATAAAATCCTTTTTTTAGTCTAGATAGTGATGAGACAACAAGCCTCCCCATAACAGCACAGTGGCATAAAGCTATTGGACCATGAAGAGTCCAAATCATTACCATTATGTAGAACTGCACTTCCTCCATTGTCCAGATATATAAGACTATAATGATTTATCTCTATGTCCTGTAATTTCATTGGAAACATTACCCTTCAAACTGGAACACAGTGATTTTTGCATATTACTAATTGCGGTGGAATTACTGGCTAAGATGTGTTACTTCCATATGCAGACTCAGCAGAGTCATACCACTTCAATACATTTTACTTTTTTACATGGATTAAACATGCATAAAATCATGGATTTAAATTTTGGTTTACCCTCTGAACAATCTCAATTAATCATGGAAATAACTGTTCTGTGATATCTAGATTGCATCAAATCCTATTCATTTAATTATTAATTCCCAGGACTCTGTTGTTTTTTGAAAATAAATATTTAAACTATCCAAAGTTAAAAATAACATGAAAATGGGTATTGGATGGACTGGTGATCAATCACTGCTTATGTTTCATCACCAATATGTGAAAAATAAAAGTTGTCATAGGTTAAATGGCAGCATAGATAAGTTGATACCCAACCAAGAAAAAGTTTGTGTGATGTATTTGAATGTTCAATCTGTGACTACAATAGAACAATGTTTAAGTGTCTTATTTTTTGGTATATTTTGCAAAACTAATTATTAACCATTTAATATAGTTATTTTTATGAAATTAAATCATGTCAGCTCTATGAGCAAAAGCTGTGAAGGATATATATTTTACGTTATGACAACTTTACATATTATAGTGACAATAAGTTAGTTCAACAATAGACTCAATTTTATAAAAATGAATTCCATTGTAAGTAATTAAGAAGCTTACAGAGGAGAAATTTAAATGTATTCTTTTTTTGAGGGTGTGTTGATTTTAAATTTGTCTAATAATTTAAAATTAAATGTAAAATGCATTACAAATATTTATAAATGACTAAGTTAAGATAATACAAATAAAATTAAAAAAGTAATTCAACTATTTATAGATATAACTGAATACATACTATTAGTGTAGAAACTGTTGATTTACAAAGTACTTTTTTGCAAAAGCTGACCAGCTGAAGAGATATAAAAAAAACTTAAATGTTATTCTATCAATATAACTTATTCTCATTCCAAATTTCATTCTGATTCATTTAACCATTCCACAGTCATTGAGCGACAAACAACAATTTAAATTTTCAAATATATAATATCATAGTAGGATATTTATAAGGGGTTCATTCAATAACTTGAGTATAAATTGTGTCAATTCCGAAATGGAGAGAAGTTTAAAAAAATTTTATTGGATTAATTTCATGTTTATTTAAGAGGATTCCACTTCATAACACCAAATAACACAAAGAGAGAAAAAAACTCCACACCCCCATCAATGGACACTGTTGTAACGCAATGAACAATCAATGACTTAGATAAATAATAAGTGCTTAAAGCTAATTTTTTTACTAATAATTAGGTTAATGGGCCACTTACATGTGCTTCGGGTGGATTTAAAGTTTGTGTATTGCCGTTTATTTTTAATGACAAAGAATATCCTTTATTGCCCGGGTACAAATTAATTATCAATGTATTGAGATTATATGTTGCCAACAACTTTTCTAAGAGATATGATGTAGTTTTGAGTCCTTGCTGCAATTGAGAAACAATCGAGATTAATATTAGTAGTATCTTTTTACAGAACCACTAATACTGACAAGACTATTAACAGCAATAATATAAATCTAAATTTAGTATTAACGCAGAAAGAAGAATAGTAAAATAATACTCACATAGTTTGCCTGTGCCGATTCATCTCTACTTAACTCATTATAAAGTTCATGAAGCTTTTTAAACAGATCAAACTTTTCTGTTGCCTTAGAAGAGGATCCAACAGAATTTCGCTGATACTTCATTCGTGTCTCGTCTACAGACTCGGCCAAGTGCATTTTATCGTGGGTCCAAGTCATTTTATGGTCTGGGACACCACCACCGAATTGTGATAGGTTTGTATTCACATGTTTCGCTCGGTTAAGTATTACCTAAAATGTAAAACAAGTAGTAAATACCACATTTTCCGAAGCAATAACATCGCATGCAAAGCAGGGAAGTAAAAATAATGATAGATGAAAGTACCTCAGCCTCCAATGCCGCGTGAATTAAACCATCCATAATGTCATTAGTTAAAACAAATATTTAAGTGGTAGTTATGTTTTTACGTGTATTATTTCATATTATACATTTATGCTTGAGTATTAAGTCATGATTTAATTAAAAACTTATATGCTTTATTTATGTTTCACACTGCATGACAGTAAAATAACATGTCCAATGTCCATCAACATTTTTGACAATTCTATCTGTTGTTGTTTGACGTTTTTTTTTTTTTAAGATGAATGGTGCAAAACCCAGTCTTGGATATTATCTAATATCCACGACTGGTTTTTGCATTAAACATTTAAACGTAAGAATTTTTAGCACAGTTTCAATTTGTGTTGATGTTCTTACGTATAAAAAGTGTTCGAATCGTATTTATACAGTTAACATCAAATTCTAATTCAGTTTACTGATGGGATCGTCGTATTATAGACCTACTTTTATGTTATCTGTGAAGAATGAAGTTGGAAAAGCTATCCACAACTCACAACACAATATTGTTGGAAACTTGTTAGAAATATCTATTTACTCTGTATTGATCGTTATTAGGCGCTATCTACTCGTCAATAGATGGCAGCCAACCAGTAAATACTATTATTTGTCACGAGCCCTCTCACGAAACGACAGAACTCAACTTTAGGTAAAATAAAAAATAAAACCTAGCTAGGTCGATTTATCGTCCCCGAAACCCCCTGTATACATAATTTCATGAAAATCGTTCGAGACGTTTCCGAGATTCAGATTCTATATATATATACCTACACATATATATTTACAAGAATTGCTCGTTTAAAGGTATAAGATAAGATGTAACAAATAATTTTCATTATGCAACAAATAATTTTCACTTACAAATTTTAGTCTGAAAAAATATAGGTAGGGGGAGGTGGGGTGCATTGATACAAGGGGCACATTGAAACACTAGCCTTATCTAATTATGGAGTGAATGGATTCGAGTGGCGCTACCTTTAAAACGTTCGTTAAAACTTCCGAACGCATCCATTATAACCGCTTCGACCGTCTGTCAATGACATAGAATAGATAATACAGTCAATGGTCAGCCTCGGACATGTCAAGATGTTTTGAGCATCTCTAAGTAAATTCTGACGCAATATGTGAAAGTGTTTCGACGCTCTTCGATAACATCTAAAGAGGGTATTTATATACCAAAGGTAAGTTAAACCATCAATTATTATGATTTCTGTTAATTTTACTTAAAATAAAAGTTAGTTTAGTTGTGATAATTTTAATTTTCAAAAATGTCGTTTGGGGCACTTTGATGCAACCGAGTGCGGGGCACATTGATGTGTATCATTGTGCCCCATCTCTGGATCATGGTGCCCCATTGTTGTATCAAAGTGTTCCCCTATTTTTATTTTGACATGAAATTAATGTACTATTCATTTGTTGTTCTCAGAAAATGGTGCGCCCGTACAAGTCAAAGGTTGATAAAAGTAAAATAGATTAAGAAAATATCAATCAGGATAGTGATTCTAAACGCAATCCGAAAGGGTCAAATTCGGAATGACAATCCTTGTCTCTGTCATTCTAAACAGATAAGACAAAGACCGAGATATGAGATTCCGTGTCGGATCAATCCGACTGGGTTTAGAATCGCTAGCCAGAAGTAACTTCAAGGATAGTATCTATCCAAACATCAGCTGACTTTTCTTAATTTTTTTTAAGAGTTTATCTATCGATCTAACTTCTATGGCATTAAGCCCGCAACTTTGTAACATCGGTGCTCCACTATGTGGCCAAGGTCATTACCAAATATGTACAATTTGAGTATGAGATGTAATACTTGAGAAAAAAAAGTGCCAGGTCAGCCATTTTCGTCTTTCCAGACGTCGAAGACAAAACAAGTGTTGATTTTAGAAATGTTGTTTTACACCTACTTCTCGGATCTCATCTTTGTATCATTCTCTTAATTTGAGTGCATATAACGTGAAATAAATAAAATATAATAAAGTTTTATGTTTTGTTTTTCAAATAATATTAAGTTTTTTTTTGTTGATTGATTGACACTGACTGTGATAAGATTTATTTGTTATAATAATTGCTTAAATAACTTATATTATAAGCTTGATTATGATTTCATCGCAATATACAAGTATAATCAATCTAAAAGTGTTTTAATTTGACTATTTTAATACATTTTCCACCCTGGATGAAAGTGCCCCACGTGCTGTATCAAAGTACCCCACCAGTGGGGCAGATAGATACAAAAGCCATTTTTTACTAAAAGTTAATTATTTATTAATGTGCCTCAGGAAAACATACAGCATTATATGAAGAAGCAGTTTGTATACTTATCTTATTAATCTGTGGTCGACGTCTATACCATAGACAATTAGCTTCATCTTGACGCCACCAGAGGGCGCCGCAAGCGCGCCACCAGCAAGGGCACCCGGCGCGGTGCGATCTTTGGGATTCATAGCGTTGTATACTTTCGCCACGAGTGGTCGAAATTATAGAAAAAAAAAATATTCAATTATCACTAATTAACAATTAATAACTATCGAAAAATATTTTAAATTTGTTTATATATTACACGAAATTTTATTGAAATCTCAACGGATTGAGATTTTCGAAGTACCCGTGAGTGAAGCGGATAATTCATCCATCGAAGAAAAATGGTAAATCCTCTGCGTGGTAAAAGGTGAGATCGACCGATTCCAGAATCAAGGTCTTATACATGCAGGTCAGTCTTCATTCATTTATATGCATTTTACCAAAAGTGAGCAGCTGGCTCACTAGTGCGAGTTTTGCCTAATCTCTAATGTATGGTTTTGACCAATATATCGAAAACATTTCGCCTGGTCGCGGAGACCTTGCGTTCGAAGGGTCGTATCAGTCTTTACTGAACGACTTCCTTCTGGTGCAGTTCAAATTACGTTTATAGGTTGCGGAAACCGTGTGATAGCTGGAACACACTTGTACCAACATAGTATGTGGCCGATACTCTTTGGACATGCGGGTAGACACACGTAAAAAGGTTTTGAAGGCTATTATGTAAATTATTAGACCAGCTAACGTTAAATTGCTAAGTAAATCTACAGCCTGTACCTACCCGCTTGGCAGCGTGTCCGCTAAAAGAAAAACTAAGGGTTTCAGGTGCATCTCCCAGTTTTAACTGGCTTGTTTAAATTATTTATTGTTTGAACCTTGTCTCAACTACCTACTAATACTAATACACTTTGATAAGGTGTGTAACCAATAAGTTACTGCTTAGTAACATCTGGGAAGCTAAACTTATTAAGAGTATCTCAATATTACATATAATTATGGCAACATCTAATCCCACTTTTCAAAAAGAAGGAAAAATGGCTATTCAGAATCGGAATCAACATTGAATAATATTCTATGAAATTAATTAAAACATCAAAAACAGGTATAAACGAAATTAAATTTTATACCCTTCGGTGTCCACCGAACTAGTTCAGACGTATACAAATACATAGACGTGCCGATGGGGGTTGAAATGAATATATCATAATTATACACATTATTAACTAAGATTTGACGAAACTTAGTTCAGTTGCACTATTGTAATTACACCATCACTTAATTTAGTTGCACTGTCGAATAAAGTAAGCTGCTACAACGTGGACAAATTTGCAAACATACATGCATAACCATTTATTTATGTAAGGATATTCTAAGTTTGGATCTTTTATACAATACGATCGTGAATGTATTGCATTTTAAAATTCTTACATACCTACAAAAAAAAAAAAAGTATTTCATATGCAATGGCGAGCTCTGGGTGCCAATATAACTATTTGGGAGAATAAAATTTCACATAAACCCATATCAATAGATTTAAAATTCACAGCTACATCCAACTCATCACATCGATAACTATCGATTCAGGGGGAGGAGTCCCTGTTATAAAACAAACCTTCTCTGCGGAAGAGAAGCAAGTCGCCAATTTCAGAGATATTTATAAGAAATATATCATTCAAGTAGATGTTCTATTGTATTATCAAATGTTTTATGGCATGTTTTATTTTAATACGTATACATATTTAAATTTTGATCTCTCCTTAGCACCACATTTTTCATAACATGCTTGCTCGCGGAAACCTTGCGTACGAAGAGTCGCACTTCGCACTAATCTTACAAGACGACCTCCTTCTGGTGCAATAAAAAAATTAAATAAGCCTCTAGATTTCGGAAACCGCGAGACATCATTTGGAACAATTGATACCTCACATTTGACCAGGTCCCAGCACCATATCTTACCACTAACACACGCTTGGTCGCGGAGACCTTGCGTTCGAAGGGTCGTGTCAGTCTTTACTGAACGACTTCCTTCTGGTGCAGTACCAAGTTAAGTTTCTTGGCTGCGGAAGCCATGAGACACTTGGAACATACTCATGTCCAATATATTTGACCAATACTTGTTTTGGACCTGGTCCCCGCACCATATCTTACTACTAACACACGTTTGGTCGCGGAGACATTGCGTTCGAAGGGTCGTGTCAGTCTTTACTGAACGACTTCCTTCTGGTGCAGTGTTCAAGTTACGTCTCTAGGTTGCGGAAGCCGCGAGACACTGGAAGTGCCTCAAAACTATGATCGAGAAAGCAGGTATCTATGTATATTCACATTATGTATCTGGAAGGTTATTGACAGAAAATAGGAGCAGGTCAACTATGGCGCACATATATCTACACATAACAGCGATTATAGAAAAGTACATGAATCTACCTACATCTGACGCAAAAGTTAGATTTGATTTGCTTAAATTGGAATTGAAGGGTGGCTTAAATTTTACTGTTTCTGGTACCATACGGCAGACTTTAATATCCGCCATCTCAGATTTAACCAGTAACAGCTTCGTCAAGTATGACTTGTACTTACATGATTTAACAAAAAGGATGTTTGTAGTACCTACTGCGATGGTGTGGTGGCGCGGAGCCACTTCTCATTATGTTTCAATACACAAAGCACCATGAGCAATACTAACTACGAATAATTACTTAACGACTAATACTCTATCACAACAACGAAGGAATCTATGACCACGAATCGTTTGCATTCTTCTGACATTCCCTGATGATGTTTATACCTACTCCTAAAACACATGATAATTTAAAAACACGCGTCTTACGCAGTTGTGTTTTCAATTCCAATGAGCGATAATGTTGATTAATATTTAGTTTGTGAAAGAGTGCCCAGCTTGCCGTATAGTCTCTATTCTGAAGAGAGAAACCGTATGCTCTTCGATTTTATAAAATCTGATAAGTAATAATAAGGTTAAATATTAATGGAAAAGATTTAAGATTTTATCATTTCGAGATAACACCAAAACCAAATTGAAAGTAGATACGGTGAACAGTAACATGAAATAATTGTAGCAGAACCGTTATGTAAACGGTATCTTAAGTTTAAGCTTGAGGATGAGATTTAAAACAGCGACTAAGAACCACCATATTTTATAAATAAACGGATTCAAAAGATCCATTTGCAACAAATAATTGCAAAATGTCGTCAACAAAGCCCATAAATGCTTTCGACAAGCTCTGATGAACCCAAATTCCAGTATTCTTTCCTGGTTATTATTAGCACATTCGAACTGTACAACAAGGACGTACAAGGTAGTGGCTCTCGACTAGCCAACAAACAAATTATATTTATACGAAACCAGCCCAGCCTTCTGACTCGTTCCCATCACTGGGAGTCGGCAAAGCCATGGTCCACCGGGCTGGTGCGGCCTGGTGGATAACGCGTGACCTAGAAAGATTCTAGGTAAATGTCGCTGTAGAGTGTATCATTACATTGAAATCTTCATGAGTATTGATAAAACCCTAGATTTTTGGGAAAATGAGGGTAGATTTGAGTGAGAAACTCACAGAAAAATAGTTTATAAAATAACGCTAGGTCAGTGTGAATCATTGCCAACCCTTACTGTCACTCGGCACCGGACGAAACGATGGTCGAGCGAGGACTTATATGCGTTAAATATGTTATAATATATCTTAAGTCTGATCAAAATAATTATAATTTGATATTAAAATTCAAGAACTGCTGACAGCTAAAACACGGATAAGTCTAGTTTCAAATAACAGCTTATCACTTAAAACAGAATTAGTACACATAGTATGTACTTATATTATGTCGCCTATTTGCAGACAACACACTAAAATGGAACTTCATAATTATGTACATTTTAAAATTTTGCGAAAGCGATAATCGTCTGAATTCTACAGCTACCTGAAGTCTTAGAGAGTTACTTTATGTAGATTGGTTGTTTTCCAATTCCTCCAAAAACAGTATGTAAAACATATATGTTTGGAACGGTTCTTTAAATAATAACCCCTTTTAAATATTATAGACCGAAATATACATAGGTATTATTGCTATATAGCAGTATGAACATGGAAAATGAGAATAATTTGTGTCTTATCACATATTTCTAGTTCCTATCTGAGAAAAACAGAATAGCTTTCGAGTCAAATCAAATAAATTTTATCTATAGCAGTTGCTTAACATCTTGTTATTAAAAATTTGATATGTCCAGTCCAGTGAGACAGTGCCATGAACGTACAACTAGGAGATGTGGACCAGATATAGCAGTAGCCTTTGGATGATCAAATACCCAATCGATTGATGACATTATTAAGCAAAATATGGAAATATCTTAACACATTAAGCATGTTAGGTTAATTTACTGCGAAATTAACATAAATGGTTAATCATGTTCTTCAAAGTTTACATCACACACAAATTAGCTTTGTTAATTTAGCTAATTACAAAATGTTATTGAACACTTTATTTTAATAAGTATTCAAATGTTTCAGTCATCATAGCGTTGTTATTTTTTGGACATACTTACACCAGCAGATAACAAACACGTCTTCATATAATGCTGTATGTTTTCCTGAGGCACATCAATATAACGGTTTTACATAAAAATAAAACCGATATTATGTGCCGAGAACGGAAAACATACAGCATTCTAGAAAGGGCTTTCTGGTGAAGACTATGAATCCCAAAGATCGCACCGCGCCGGGTGCCCTTGCTGGTGGCGCGCTTGCGGCGCCCTCTGGTGGCGTCAAGATGAAGCTAATTGTCTATGGTATAGACGTCGACCACAGATTAATAAGATAAGTATACATACTGCTTCTTCATATAATGCTGTATGTTTTCCGTTCTCGGCACATAATATCGGTTTTATTTTTATGTAAAACCGTTATATTTTCTTCCATAACTTAAACAAGTTTAAGCTGTGCCATTATAAAATTAAATTATTGGGCTAAAAATATAATAGATAATTAATGAAAAATATTAAGTTTTTATACACTTTTTTTACTTTAAATTTTTGTGTATCAATCTGCCCCACTTCCCCCTAGGTACTTTACGCGGATCTTTCAAAAGCGGACACACGCCCGAATACAATGATCCCGTATCCCGTATTGATGGTGCCCAACGCAAGTCGGATGTAAATACCTATGCCTGGCAATAATATACCTGGTTTTGATATTAATATGCCTGGTACCTACTCACGACACTGGTTGCCCTACTGCCCTAGTGTATGGAGGGTAGAGGTAAGAAGAGTCATCTGTGTGCATGAAAAAGTGGTAATAAACATGCATTAATTGGGGTGGTACCACATTAGCATTAGGGTAAATTATAGAAGAAGCGGCAAATCAATAAGACGTAGTACTAGACTAGGTAGGTTATTCACAGTTCACGAAATAAAATCACTCTAGTTACACTTTTTCTCGTAATCATTTGCTTAATTACTTTGAACAGCGCAAGTAGGTAGTTGAAATTTTCAATAAGTAACAGCTATAATATAATAAGGTATTTTATCAGACAATAATATTAAATGTTTTAACTCGGCATAATATGCTACATTCGTACAATCTTTCCCTATTCTACACTAGCATCATTCTGGGAGGTTTTTGAACTGTTGTTGTTTATGTAACATACAGCTGGACACTTTTTAAAATTTTCTTACATGAGAAGATTCTCCTTACCTCTACCTTGTTTAGCATTAGGTATGTTTAGTAGAAGGCAGCAACTGCTTGCAAATTACAAATCGTAAAGGTACCAGGGCCAGGGGTGCGTGGCTCGAAAACCTCCACGTGCACGTGGTACATCCTGGGCATCACACAACAACTTGGGTCGGTGGCATCTTGTTGTGTGATCGCTGTCGGCTGCCGACCATCTTCGCCGAGATGCTCGACAGTGAGAGGTCGTGTGAGGAGCGAGAGTTGGAAACGTCTCGCTCCTTCACTGCGCCGGAAGTGGACACGGGGGCGACCCTGAAGGCCACGTTCAGGCTAGCACCCGTTTCCATTGGAGGGCCTGGGGCGTCGGACGTTAAGGGCCACTCGACACTCCACCTAGGAATAGGCCTTTCCGAGGAAGTAATGTGCTGCTGGTTTCCGGCGCCACCATGTCCCTGCAAGGTAAATGTATTTTCCCCACACACAAAAAATGATCACAACCTCACAAAAGTAAAATATTTTGGGGTGCGTGGCTCGGGAACCTCTACATACGTGGTGCACTCTGAACATCACACAACAACTTATTTAGGAAAAAAAGGTTGAAGTGGGGGATCAATGTTTATGTGGAAATTCGTTATTGTTGAAGATAAAATCATGATATGTTGTATTAAAATTAACGTGGTTGTTACACATATTTAATTATATAACGGGACACTCGCGTATATACGGTCGGTCAATCCGACGTGAGTGTCCCGTTATATAATTAAATATTATATGTTGTATTTAGATACCTACTTGATACGAAGCCAATAAATGTTTGACCTAGCGATTTTGTAATTTCGAACTGTACGGGAACGAAATAGGGGTTGAAATGGGGGATGAAAGTCTATATAGAAATTTGTCATTGTTGAAGATAAGCCCATGAAATTTTGCAACCTTACACTTACATACTGCCAACTAATATTATAAATGTGAAAGTAACTATCTGTTATGCTGCAATGCTGCAAAGCCTGAACCACAGTAGGTACCGATTTAGATACTTACCAAGAAGAATGATAGAATGAAAGTTCGTATTGAGGCACACATAGTCAGGCTTGCATGTCTAAATCAATTTTGATTAATATTGATATCTATACTAATATTATAAAGAGGAAAGATTTGTATTTTTGTATGACACGAATAAACTCAAAAACTACTGGACCGATTTCAAAAATTCTTTTGCCAATAGAAAGCTACATTATCACTGAGTAACATAGGCTATGTTTATCACGAAAAAAAAGAGATATTTACGTAAATTTTTACTAAAACCAACGCAAGGTATAAAAAAACAGTCATAAAATGGCTTTCATCGCATACGCTGCGGAAAGTACTAATGATAGACCAAAACAATGTTCTACAATATTATAGAGCGTATTAAAATCTACAAAAAACCTCGCGAGACCATATGTCTAACTTCAGTAATTACCTCGCAACAACTACTTTTTTACATTTTAAAAGTAAGTAAAAATGCCTATCAAATTCAGACCATGTTATCAACACATTTGTATTAATTCTTATCCAAATAAATTATTTCTTATTCAAGACTCTTTTAATACCTATTGATTACTTTTTGAATTATTGAAGTCGGGCATTCCATTCAAAATATTTAACGAAATTAAAAATATCAATCCTATCAAAATGCGGCGCCGCGCGGCGCAACACCGATGTCACCGATAGAAGGGACACCGAGGCACGGGGGAGAGGTGTTCGCAGCTATGAAATAGGTAAGTATGAGTAGCCGCGCGCGCGTCTACTAATTCGCGTGGACGCCTCGCTACGTAGGTAGTGGACGCAAATGATATTAAATATTAAACATTTTTTCGTAACACTTTTTTATGTTCCTATCAAAATGTTCTTTTCAGAACTACTTTTGTATAAGTTTATTCTACCTTTACTGTTATTGTTCAAGTTTTCTCGCACTTTCTACACAGTATTACATTAAATTTATTCCATTTCGGTTTCCTCACGATGTTTTCTTTTACGGTTTTAAATTGGAGGCATTACGGACATGCCTTCGAAAAAATAGTGATGCGCGTGTAATTTGAGCTGGGGGATAGGATACGATATAGGTCATCCCCAAAGGTCCCCTTTATTCTACCTACTAAAGTAGAATAAAACGGAGCATTAAGGACTACGATGATGAGACGATCAGAAATCTAGCTGTGTCAATAGATTCAATAAGCAGCCCACTAAATATTCCTACTACTGGGACTCGGGGCCCTCTTTTGCAGGGGAGAGAGTCAAGTCCATAATCCACCACGCTGGCCCAGTGCGGGTTGGTGGATGACACATGACCTCAAAAGATTCTAAGTACATGGCGATTTCTTCACGATGTTTTTCTTCACCGTTTTAAGTTAGCGGTATAACGCATACCTATTACTCCGAAAAGACAGTGGTGCCTGGTGCACGTGGGATTTAAAACCTGGGCTCCAGATCGGCCGCCGCCGTTCTCCCGACTAGACCAGCCGTAACTATTTAGTACGTATTTAGAACTAATAGACTTTAGTACCTACATAAAACATTGCACAACCATAAACTACGTCGTAGATGGCATTAGCAGATTTTAACACTAAATTACAACAATTTAATATTTACTGATTTAATTTTTGATTTGATGCGTAAAAGTAAAAGGGGAATAACAACGACGCCAGACACGCCTAAAGTTTTTAGGACTAATGATAATATACCATAACAACTAACGCATAACAGTTTTCGCATAATTTTTGCTACCGTATATAGCATAAACATAACTTAGCATAATGTTTAAAGGCACATATTGAGAGAAGCATAACAATATCTAAACATAACAATTGGTCCTATTATAGTCTATCACTGAGATACGACTACGGGTGAGCTACTGGAGCCAGAAGCTCTATGTCCTTGAGTGTAACCTCTCGCTACGGCGACGACCTCAATTGGCTCGCTACTCTCAGGACCTCCCTTGAGCTTCTGGCTCCCGCATTTTTTTTATAAAGTAAAATAGGCAAAAAACATGCGTTTTAAATGATAAACAGATGATTGGGATTGTTTGTTTTGTCTTATGTCCTAAGCATGGCAATTCTGCCAAGAGTGTGTTAAAATTTGTAAGTCTAATAATTTTGTTTTATACTTATTTTCCATAACACCCGTGCGAAGCCGGGGCGGGCTGCTAGTAAAAAAATATATAGGTATAAGATGTTGGTTATTGACATAGGCTACCCGTTATTGCTAAAAAATATTTAATGAATTTAAATAGGGAGTTCAAATCGTAAGTAAGCCTATATACAGGTGGTTTCAAGTCGGTTTCGTATAAAAACAATTTATTTTACCATTTTTAGTGCAAGTGTTCATTGTTATGCATGTGCAAAATTGCATTTATACAATTTCGTGTTGACAGGATCTAATTTCTTATTTTTTGTAAAAACTACAACTACGTCATCCAGATATATGTAAGCAAATTTTAGATTTTTGTTCATGATTCAAAAATGCATGTGTGGTGGACCATAGATCGTAGCGGTGGACACCGATTTCGTGAAAAATTATACGGAACCATAAGAAATCGGGTAACATAGGTACATACAAATATGGTAGTCAAATTGATAACCTGCTTCTTTTTGGACGTCTGTTAATAAGCCCATGTGAAGATGCAAAAGATGTACAAAAATAAAAAAATCAAAAATCTTTTATTGCCTAAAACTGTGTACACTTAGGTGTTACATTTAAAAAAGTTTCAACAGATTACCCTGTATTGGGCGTGCAATATTAAAAATATACATAGTCGAGTAATTAATACATACTGTAATAAATCTATTTAAATTTAAGAAATACAAAACATGTAACACTACTTATTTTTAATACAAATACAATATCTACTGTTCTACTATGCGATTACCTACTAATTACCATTAGCACTATTCTAAATATCTTTTCTTTAAGTAATTGTTTGATGATCTATAAAACTCTTTTAAATTATAGAATGATTTTTCAACTAGCCAGTTTTTCAATGTTTTTTTGAATGAAGGGGATGTCTTTTACAAATTTAATCTCTAGTGGTAAGCTGTTAAAAACTTTTATAGCTGTATTTAGTGAGCTTTTATGATACATTTCATTGTTAACTTGTAATACCTTGATATCAAATTTGTTATCATATAAGTACAATATTGTTATGATATCAAATTTGTTAATACTGCCTGAGTTACCTTAATAATTATTTCGCGCGAACGAAGACGTGGGTATCTTAAGGCTTGTTCGCATTAGGCTAGCAAATTAGTCTAGTAGAGAGTAATTTAGTAGCTAGCTAAAATACTCGCTACTATTCAAAAATCGTTCGCACCGTGCTTTAGTACAGTTCACAAGTGAGTAGCGTTTCGCAACATGAAGATCCTACAACGAAAAAAATAAATGAATGAATAAGCTAATCTTATCGAATCGTAATGGCTATTTTAGAAGAGGTGAATGAGGAAATTTGTGTGATCAATAAAATAAGTTATTCCACAGACAATTTCGTATTTGGAAAATTGTTTGAAGTTATTTTTCTCTCCAGACTAATTCGACAAGTTCGAACCTGTTTAATCGGCGAGCCAATGAGCGCACCGCTCGCAACGAACGCGTGGTGGGGGGTGCTACTCGCCCGTTGAAAATAGAATAAAATGGATTGACTCGACTAAATCACTTCCTAAACTACTCGACTAAATTTTCACTGTTCATACACGTTTAGTTGCTAAATTACTCGCCGCTAGGCTAAATTACTAGCCTAGTGCGAACAAGCCTTTAATGCTAGTAGTGTAATACACTAATACAATAAAATATTTTATGGTATTACACTACTAGTATATATTTGCACTATAGTGAAAAGTATTCTACTAGTCAAGCCCTTTCATTTGATACCCATATTGAGGTTTGAGAGGTTGTGAAGAAATATTTTGTCCGCCATTTTGTGGAGGCGGCCATCTTGGATCGATAATAACCAAACATATCTAAGAACATCCACACGGATATTAATTAACCTTCAAATAAAAAAAACCGCATCGAAATCAGCCCATCCATTTGAGCTCTACGGTGCCACAGACAGACACACACACAGACAGACAGACAGACATCGACGTCAAACTTATAAAACCCCTTTTTTTGGTCGGTTGTTGTTTTAAAAAGTGACGATGATACAACGCTTAGAAGTTCCGAAGTTTCGAGTGACGTCACCTCATTGTACGATGTTTACGAATAAGTGGAAGTGGCGTCACAACACTCCGGAAGTTTGATGACCAATTTCTTTGTAATAAAATTATGATTTCACAAAACAAAATATATGTGTCCTATTTTTTCCATCTATCTGATGGACTATTATTAGAATGTTGTATTTTTGACTGAGTCATCTCAATTTAAATATGTAATATACGAAATAGTTTACATAAAATATATGTGAATATGTGTGTATGTCAAATACATGATATTGTGTATGTAAAGTTTTTTATTGATTTAAACTATTTATTATGCACAGTAACAAATTAACAATCTGATACTTTATATACTTGTTGACTGTATAATATAAAAAATTAATATAAAAATTAAAACACAAAAATTTGGCTTCTTACAACTTATAATTAGTTATCATTTGATGCCATATGCCTTATTAAATTTGATATGAACTGGTCTATTTTTCGTACATCTTGCTGGATCTCCGTTTTGTACTGCAGACACTGAAAAAGGAAATATGTGTATGAGTTTAAGACAAGAGAAAAATATTTGATAATAAAATTAAATATATAAGTAAGCTATCAAATTCTGAGTTTATAAGTATTCACTTCTATTGGCAATTCCTAGGACTGCCAATATTTTTTTACTCCAAATAAGCAGATTTTTTAATTTTACACACAAATATTCATTAGTAGACCCTATGAACTAATATCTAGAAGAATAATTTTAAAAGCTTTAGTTATATTCAAATACTTATTTTTAGTTAGTCTAGTGGGGAACCCCCACTAAAGTGGTTTTAGGGTCCATTTTCATGGGCTTTTTTTTTTTTTTTTTATTAAATTCAGCATAAAAGCAACTCCACAGACTCCGGGGTCCGTGATCTTTGTCATTTGTTTTCTTTTTTTTTACATGAATCTTGGATTAGGAAGAAAAGGAAATAGGGAACATTTTCATTCTAATTCTAGGCCTATTTTATTTTCTAAGCCGCCTCCTCCCGGCTCAGCGCCTCCACCACGACTGCATTTCTGTCTTTGATGGCCATCTGCAAATTGAACTCTCGGATGGTCTTCAGTGTTGCAGCCAACGCTCGCCGAACGAACCGACCGATGGCGTCGTCGGTGTCGTCAGCGTAGTACGTGAAGTCCCTTGTGTGCCGTGAGATTGCGACGACCGCATGGGGCACGCTCTCGTGCAGCTTCATGTTTGCCTTAGTTTTGATTACGATTACCGACTCGTATGTCAGTCCCTGAGCTTCATGGATGGTAAGGATGCGTGATCCGGTGCCTGACCCATAACCCTGGTTTATGCCCTGCCCATTTTCATGGGCTTCTGCCAGTGATCTTGTAAATAGTCCATAATATCTACAGTGTCAGACGAAAACAGACCTTACCATACATTTCTAAAAGTGTTTCTGATCCACGTAATTATATTGGTGACATTCTCTTGACATTTTTGGTGATTTTGTTAAAATCCTACAGTTATGTGTCCCGAATGATGTGAAGATGTATGATGATCAAGAACAGATAGACGGAACAGACCATGTGAGCAACAATTTATTCATACTCTTAGCTTATTAGTTAGCCTACTTTCCAAAGAAACAATTGGTTACATAGATGAAAAATCAGTTTGAATAATTTAGTTAAAATAGGGATTTCATACCTTTTTGTTATCAGTTATTTTGACAATAAAAACACCTTTGGAATGAGCATACTTAATGCTGTATCGTGTGTTCAGTGGGTCTCTCAAATATAACATTTCTGCAGACTTCTCAAATTCTTCCCAGTTAGATATGAACGTCATTTTTATTGTCTTTTAAGAAATGAAGTACGTATTCTTATTTTTGTGTAGTAATAGTAAGTAGGCTTGGGCAAAAAAAATCGATATATCGAAATATCGATTTTATTTTCGAAAATAATCGATATTTATCGTCGATTTTTTTATTTCCGATATATCGATTTTCGATATTTATTTTCGGATATCGAAAATCGATATATGCAGTATTTAAATGCTATATGAAACACAAGCAACTATATTCGCTCAGAATATTCTTCAGTGTCAAATTTATTCAGGACATCGTTCTCCAGATGTGAGGTCTGACCGAGCAACATCAGCAAAAGCAAAATAAATAAAACGTCTATATGGTGCAGACATGAGCAGCTTTTAAATCTGAAAACAGCTACGCCAGAGATTCCGAGCTCTGGATCTGTCCTCAATAAGCTTAACCAGTGTCTGGACCAACCACTTTTTGAGGAGAAGTCAGATCGGATACACATCGGAGAGTGTGCAACTGATTTCCACGATCTAATACCACCTTGCCCTTTTTTTAACCCCCGACCAAAAAAAGGGGTGTTATAAGTTTGACGTCGATGTCTGTCTGTCTGTCTGTCTGTCTGTGGCACCGTAGAGCTCAAACGAATGGGCCGATTTCGATGCGGTTTTTTATTTGAAGGTTAATATCCGTGTGGATGTTCTTAGCTATGTTTTGTTAATATCGATTCAAAATGGCCGCCTCCACAAAATGGCGAACAAAATATTTCTTCACAACCTACATCAATATGGGTATCAAATGAAAGGGCTTGACTAGCAGAATACTATACATTATAACAAATTTCAAATCCAAGATGGCCGCCACCACAAAATGCCAAATTGTATTATTTTTTCACTACTACCTCAATATGGGTATCAAATAAAAGGGCTTGACTAGTAGAGCACTAGGACAAATTTAAATCCAAGATAGCCGCTACAACAAAATGGCGAAATACATTTCTTTTTTCACAACTCCCTTATTATGAGTATCAAATGAAAGGGCTTGACTAGTAGAACGTGATACAGATAATCCGAGATCCAAGGTAGTCAGGGGTTAATCAAAATTTTTAATTTTGTTCTTGTCTATCGTAATGCTCGTAGCTCGAAAAAGCGACATCGTTTCATGGTTGGTGTCCCAAAGACACGAACGAAGAGATTTGACTCTACTTTTGTGATAAGAACGTCAAGGCTGTGGAATACGTTGCCTGTGAGAGGTTTTCCCGATAGTTACAATCTTTGTGTCTTCAAAGCGAGAGTGAATCGGTTTCTTCTAGATAAACACGCTCCATCGTAGACCGCATCATCGTTTAACATCAGGCGAGATGGCGGTCAAGTGTAAACCTATAAAAGTTAAATAAAATCCAATTGATTTTGGGTGAATTGCCAAATTTTTACTCCGGTTCTTTTGGAAATCGCTCTAATATCGGAAAGGGTAGCTTCAGTCGTTAATTTAACAGTGCCGGATAATAGGAGCAGATTGACAGGTAGGCACTTTAAAGAAAGATTGCTGCTGATGTCTATATCAGACTATTGTACATGTAGGTTGGAGCGGAGCTAGTGACAACACGGTGGGTAAATGCGCACTCATGCACCTACATAACACAGACGAATACTGGTTTCAGTGATGGTTAATTTTGAACATTAAAATATGTACGAATTATGAATAAATAACAAAATTGGTTGTCTGTAAAGTCGGTTAGTTTACGAACGACAACGTATAACAAAACACTGATAGATGCGGTGCAAGCGTACAATGAGCGTAATGGGACACTTTTTCGTGCACGCAGCCCGCGTTCATCGATTTATTAGTCGTTGTCACGTCAATAATATGCCAGATATTATGTATTTTCAATTATCTAATTAATAAGTGCTTAATATTTAAGTAACCTCCTCTTGAAAAAAAATCGATATATCGAAATATCGATACTTTTTGAAAATATATATCGATACATTTGGTAAGTATCGATACTATTAATATCGATATATTTTGTTTATTTGCCCATCCCTAATAGTAAGAACTATTTAGCCTTCCCACGTAAACACGAAAACTAACCTACCCAACAATACCAACATCATAGGCAGTGTTTCCACTTTAATAATTTCCTTTCCCCTCGCCTCAATTAAGATTTCCCCCTTTTTTCCCCTCAAAACGTATTCTGGTATAGTTTTGGCACCCCCCCCCCCCCTCGGGAGAGATTCAAATTTTTTAATTGCTAACAATCTCAATAATATTTAAGCTTTCATGCTCATTGGAACTGATATCTGTATAGACTAATTATACGAAATTGAAATTTTCCCTTAATATGACGAAGTTTTTGTATTTGTTTTTGATTAGACATGATTTCCCCTTTACATCTCTTTCCCCTTTTTCTTCCCCTTAATTTCCCCTCAAAAGGGGAAGTTCTCCTCATTGTGGAAACACTGATCATAGGTTTCAAATTTCAAAATTGCAAATAAAGGCCAAACAGGGATACCAGTTTGTACTCCGTATCACCCAAGTAATGTTAAAAATATTACAAATATGTGAGTGGTTGACCAAAAAGAGACCTTAAGGGAAAATAATTGATTTAGACTTGACCTGCACAAGATAAAGAGACTTCGTTGTACTAGAGATAACCTTAAAAGTACAATAAAACTGATTGTATCCACTTGACCTGACATCACAAAAACTAGTATGCGTTGTGTGTAAGGTGTAATTTTTCCAAAACTGCCTCGGCTCACAAAAAAATCATAAAAAAACACTACGGTACCTATAAATATTCAGGTTAGAACAAAACAAAATTAAAAGAGCACAGATTGAAAAAAAACTGTTTCCAATCCCTCCAGGTCCCTTTTTGGTCAACCACTCACATATATGTTCGAAATAGCACTGCCTAATTAATGGTAAAGTAAATACTAAATGTAACAATTTTCTCACGAAATGACACTGTTTATTCTTCGTCATAAATATTATACATAACTAGCGGCCCGCCCCGGCTTCGCCCGTGGTACATATATATAACCTATAGCATTTAAGGATTACGAAAGAACGGTGAATGATTTTTTAAATCGGTCCAGCAGTTCCCGAGATTAGCGTGTTCAAACTATAAATATGCTATAGGCTACTTTTGATCCCCAAATTATCGTGCTGTTTACTGGGTCAGAAGTGACACCTGTAGACAACTGGCGGGGATAACTAATTAAATGACGATTGGTCAGTTAACGACCGGGGATGAAAAATGATTAAATTACTAAAATGGCTATTAAAAAATAAGGGGTGATCGTAGAAGGGTGAAAATTAAGGATTGTATGTATTTTGTATGTTGTATCATAAAAAAAATAGAAATTAAAAATTTTGTCTAAAAAATAAAAAAAAAAATTTAGGGGTGGACTACCCCTAACATTTAGGGGGATGAAAAATAGATGTTGACCGATTCTCATAGATACGGGATAAGCACAAAAAATTTCATCCAAATCGGTCAAGCCGTTTCGGAGGAGTATGGCAACGAAAACTGTGACACTAAAATTTTATATATTAGATTTACAAATTTACAAAACTATCCTAGTATCCTAGATCGAGGTAAAAAATTACTATTTTTGAAGTGAAAACTTCTTTTGGCGAATCAAGTACAAATTTTCCGTGGGCTCTGAATTGAACTCAAGCAACACATTCGAAAATGAAAGACATCTTCAGGTAAACTCAGATGATTTAGAATCTAGGTGGCTATGATCATGGCCACGCCCTCCGGTTACACCCACGTAGTTTTCAAAATGAGCTATTAAATTTTGACTTATTAATTCTCACTTCTATTGGCATCTGTCCATATGACAGCCAATTTTTTTTTGAAGTGAATTTTTTTTTGTCGTACCATACGGCATACCACATAGAGTTTTTCATGGGCTGTGAATTGACCTCAAGCATCACGTTTGTGAGTGAAAGGTTCATTTGGGCTACCTCAAAATCGCCGAGGGTACCTACCTGTACCTGTAATAACATATACGCATGGAGGTGAAAATAAATAGGCTCAATGATGCTTTGACTTCACAGATTTAGAGCACACGATGTTCTAAATACAAAAGTTTGATTATCTAGCGGATAAAAACACCTTTTACACTAATTCATAATAAATATGGTACGCTACCATATTATGTAATATGGAAGAGCAAAAATACTCTACCTGGGGTGGGAAGATGAAAAATATATTTTTGGTTCGGGCGACGTAGTTTGAATCCCTCACTACTGTCACACTCATACTAAACAATCCCTCGCTACTTGCTACGCTCTGGATTCAAAATAGCGCTCTCGCCGTAAAAATATTATTTTGGTCCTTTATGCTACAATCTGCTATTATAATAATGCCGCTAACTTAAAACAGTGAAGGAAAACATCGTGAGGAAACTGACATATACCTAAAACCTTTCGAAGTCATGTGTCATCCACCGACCCGCACTGGACCAGCGTGGTGGATTATGGATTTAACTATCTCCTTGCGATAGATGGCGCAAGTCCCAGCATTGGGAATATTTATTGAGCTATTGATGATGATGATGATGATGACAATTATTCCAATTTGGAAAAAAGTGTCCCCTTTTTAACATTTTATTGCACAGACATACCTTTACCGAAAAACCAAACCGAAAAGTAAATGTATGTGTAATTTAGTTTTAAACCTACTTTTCGGGAGTAAAGTAGATGGTGCTATTAGAAAAGTAAATGTTAATATATCAAGTTAAATAACAAATTCTTCTTTATTCGCTACGGATTTATGCCATTTTTCACAATAACGCGGCTACAGGCGAAATTATTTTTATTTTGCCCAAACCTGTCAATATCAATCGGGCTGATTGATATATACTTTGGGAAACTAAAGATTTAAAACGACAATTTTTGTTTTGGTGCGTATTTCAGGGTTTATAATTCTCAATTTACTTGACCACATTATCACACTTAAACACTGCAGAGTCATGACTAAACTGTAGTTGTAAAGCAATGAGGCGTTGTCCAGACGCAAAAATACTTGTCAAAGATAGTTCTAAATATTGCCAAGTGTGGCACCACTGTTGGTTTTTGTGAAATTTCTCTAACAAAATAAAACAGTCGCGCCACCTACGGTGAAATCGGGAACTGTCTTTGACAGGTAGTTTTGCCTCTTGAAAACGCCCCATTGACATGGCATTACATAAAATTAAAAAGCAAATGCTGTTTATAGCAACGTAGTACTAAAAAACTCATATACGTTAACATTTTTTTCTAAAAACCTCGAGGCTTTTTTTAAAATAAAATAAATTGCCAAAATAATCGGTAAAAGTCATAGATCTGGCAACATTTTTGTAACATGTCAGTTTTGTTTGACAGTGACAAATTTCGTTTTTCAATGTCATTCTCATAGGGAATGCTAAGAATATTTTTACTAAATCGATTTCAAAATCGACTGATGACGAAAATCGAAGATTCTTCAAAGGGTTGGTTCCCGATTCATCAATTTTCATAGTTTAATGTCAATGAGGCGTCTCTCTGTTTATCTGTCTATGGTATGTCTGTCTGTCTATCTGTCAGTGTTTGTTAGTCTGTCTGTAGCAAAAGGATGGAGCGATTTCAATTAAGTTTTTAGCTACCTATGTACGTACGGGGGTTTTTAGCTATGTTTGGTTAAATTTTATTCAAGATAGCTGACTCCACAAAATAGCAGACAAAATATTTCTTCACAACTTACTTCAATATGGGTATCAAATGACTTGACTAGTAAAATAATATGCACTATGACAAATTTTAAATCCAAGATGGCCGCCACCACGAAATGGCGAATTGCATTATTTTTTTCACTACTCCCTCAATATGGGTATCAAATGAAAGGGCTTGACTGGTTGAATGTTGTACAGATAACATATCCGAGGCAGGCGCGGTCCCAGCCTCGAATTTTGGAGAGGGTCACCAGTACGCAGCCTCAGGTTTTGGGGGGGGGGGGGGTCACAAGTAGAAATACATTAAATCGAGCAAAAAATACTTTAATAGTAGCCCCCTAAGATTTTACCCGCGTAGTGCCCGTTCTAGTTGTTTTCCCGCGTTAAAAATAGTCTATATACTATTAGATATTTTTAATTTTCTTAGATTTTTTGTTAAACTTATACGATTTGAGGGCAGGCGCGGATCCAGGGGGGGGGGTCATGGGGGTCATGACCCCCCCCTGGGCTAGGTCCAGTACCTACTTTTCGTGTACCAACACTATCATATAGTAGACCGGCAGCGATCACCGTACGGCAAGAGGCACGCTGAATCTTGAAAGGTCTAATGAGGTCCACGCTCTGACCAAATTATGCTCAAATCCAAAAGCTCGATAACTTTCACCTAGAACTTCAAAATCGCTTCGAATCCCTAGATAAGTGAGTAACAGCGAACGAAATAAACGACAGGCTAGTGGAAACTGTTCATGCAGTTGGTAGAAAATATATACTATAAGAGCCGACGCTAAAATAGAACCCAAAAGCTTTCCGTTCATACTCTAATTCTCATAAAATCTAAACATCTCATACTAAATATGTGGTTGCAGCCTTCAGTCGACATGACGGTCTACTGACGGCTCAATAGAGATATATAGAGACAGCTCTCTACTCGTGTGCAACGCGACATACATTGCTTCAATACTACGAGTATTGAAGAAGCGATCAAGGAGGACAGAAACGCGGCCGTAGTGGAGGCTCTGCGCCGAGAGGAGGCGGCTTAAGCAAAAGACGATGTCGAGTCGATTACTATCGGAATTCCAACCGGTAGTGGTCGGCTCAACATACGAAATCGGACTGACTAGTATTAGAATGTAGACTAGGGTGTTCAAACACCCTATTTTCCTTTTCTTCTCCTAAACCAAGAAATATGTAAAAAAAGATAATTGTAATGACAAAGGTCACGGACCCCAGTCTGTGGAGTGGCAAAATTAAATAAATAAATAAAAAGCGATCAAGCGGAACAAATACTCGAAAGTGTTCGCAAACAATCTGTCTCATGGGCAAAACTGACCAAACTGAAGACTAATAGTGGTAACGTTGAAGCCCGAGATTTTGGACGAGATTGAGAGGTTCTATGAACAGTAACAGTTATACACCTCTACTCAAGGACAACCTGTCTTGACCTGACTCGTCACTTTACCGAAGATATCCCAAAAGTCAGCCTGTACGAGACTAGGATGGCTCTCAAACAAGTTAAAAACAACAAGGCACCTGGCGACGAAGGAATTACGACTGAGCTTCTGAGAGCAGGTGGACAACCGGTACTTAAAGTCATCCAGAAGCTATTCGACTCCGTCATACTTGATGGTAATACCACGTAATACGACTGAAGCCTAGAGTAGAAGTGTGGTAGTGCTCTTCATTACAAAAGGTGACATCACATTGTTGAAGAATTACAAACCCATTACATACTTCTCAGCCACGTTTCTATGTTGTTTTCGAGGATAATCACAAATCGTCTCACACGCGGGTTTGACGACTCCCGGCCACCAGAACAAACCAGTTTCCAAAATTGCGACACCACTATAGACCATATCCGTATGGATGGCTTCGGTAGATTTTACAGAAAACCGAGGAGTATCATAATCGGCCACCATGAATAGCGTATGTAGACTATGAGAAAGCCTTCGATTGCATCAAGACCTGGGTAATGCTTTGGTCTTTCCAGTGATGCCGCATCGACTATCACTATATCGAATTATTGGAGTGTATTTACAGCAAAGCCACAATATGTCCGATTACATGACCGGTACACAAAACATATCCGGCCATATGGGTAGAATCCAAACAAATATTCAACAAGATTTCACAAAGAGGTCCAGCGAAAGACCCAATTCGAATGGGCAGCGTTGGGGAAACTTCGGCACATCTTTGAGTCCAAAATACCCCAATGCTTAAAGACCAAACTCCTTAATCACTGCATGCTACCAGTGATGGCTTATGGAACTGAGACGTTGTCCTTAACTGTGGGCCGCATACTAAAGCTCAAAGTCGCACAGCGAGCTATGGAGAGAGTTATGCTCGGAGTCTCTTTTCACGACAGAATCCGTAATGAGGATATTCGCAGAAGAACGAAAGTAGCCAACATAGCTCAAAGAGTAAGCAAGCTGAAGTGGCAATGGGCAGGCCACATCGCTTGCAGAACTGACAACCGATGGGGAAGTAAGGCTCTTGAGTCGCTACCACGAACCGGAAGACGCCGTGTTAGACGGCGTCCCTCTGCTGGACAGATGACCTCACAAAGGTTGCTGGAAACCGCTGGTCGTGGAAATCTAGGGCGGAGGCTTATGTTCAGCAGTGGACGTCTTGCGGCTGATGATGATGATGATACCCTACTTATCGCACAGTTTTATGACTTGACTACGATGTCACTCCCGCCCCATCCCTCTCTGGAGGCATGTGACCCCCCCTGGAGCCAAAGCTGGATCCGCCCTTGTTTGAGGGGGGGGGGGGGTGGTCATGTCTCCTGTGACCCTGTTGGTTGTCACAATATTTGTTTGAAATTTCCTTTTTCGCTCGTTTGACCTTGTAAAAACAATTAGTTTAGCAATTTTAACTTTTAACTGTCGGGCTAAGAATTGTTTCCCATTAGACAGTACAAAATTGTGTATAAAATCATTGATATCAAATAATATAAAGTCCTTTGTTTGAAATAAGGTTGTGTAAAATAACATTCAAAGAATATATATTTTGGTTTTGTCTATCACTCAAAGATGTCGAATAAGGAAATGTGCGTAATACAATTTTGCCACCTTACAATTTTTTGGTTTTGTTGTCATTAATCAATTTTTTTTGTTGTATTCATAAATTACAACATAAACTTTTTTCAATGAAATGCATATTTTGATATTTTGTGACAGGTTTAATTAATGTGGTAACTACCAAGAAGTTAATGTCGCGATAAAACAAGAACAAAATTAAAAATTTTGACTAACCCCCGACTACCTCAGATTTGTTATTTGTACAACATTCTACTAGTCAAGCCATTTCATTTGATACCCATTTTAAGGGAGTTGCCAAAAAACAAATGTATTTCGCAATTTTGTGGAAGCGGCCATCTTGGATTTGAAATTTGTCATAGTGCAATATATTCTACTAGTCAAGCCCTTTCGTTTGATACCCATATTGAGGTAGTAGTGAAAAAATAATATAATTCACCATTTTGTGGTTGCGGCCATCTTGGAATTGTTTTTAACCCCCGACAAAAAAAAGGGGTGTTATAAGTTTGACGTCGATGTCTGTCTGTCTGTCTGTCTGTCGGTCTGTCTGTCTGTCTGTCTGTCTGTCTGTCTGTGTGTGTGTCTGTCTGTGGCACCGTAGAGCTCAAACGGATGGGCCGATTTCGATGCGGTTTTTTTTATTTGAAAGTTAATATTCGTGCGGGTGTTCTTAGTTATGTTTGGTTAATATCGATTCAAAATGGCCGCCTCCACAAAATGGCGGACAAAATATTTCTTCACAACCTACCTCAATATGGGTATCAAATGAAAGGGCTTGACTAGTAGAGTACTAAACACTATAACAAATTTCAAATCCAAGACGGCCGCCACCACAAAATGGCGAATTATATAATATTTTTCACTACTGCCTCAATATGGGTATCAAATGAAAGGGCTTGATTAGTAGAATACTTTGCACTATGACAAATTTCAAATCCAAGATGGCCGCTACCACAAAATGGCGAATTACATTTCCTTTTTCACAATTCCCTTAATAAAGGTATCAAATGAAAAGGCTTGACTAGTAGAATGTTCTACAGATAACAAATATAAGGTAGTCGGGGGTTAATCAAAATTTTTAATTTTGTTCTTGTTTATAGTGTATAGTATTTTACTAGCCAAGCCCTTTCATTTGATACCCATATTGAGGTAGGTTGTGAAGAAATATTTTGTCCGCCATTTTGTGGAGACAGCCATCTTGAATCAATATTAACCAAACATAGCTAAGAACATCCGTACAAGTATTAACCTTTAAATAAAAAAAAATTGGTTGCCTGTAAAGTCGGTATACGGGCGAAAGTTTTACGTGACAACGACTTTGAGTGGTAAAATAATTTTACGGAAGGGACGCGTGCCTTTCGCTTTTTATGTCTGTCTCTCTCGCTCTTAGGCGGGCTAACCATGCCCGAGTGGAAGGGACGCGTGCCTCTCACTCGCTCTCGTTGTGAGCGCATAACGTGAGCGGAGCGTAACGTAGTTTCTTGAAGTGTCACTCGGCAAACCAATTTATAAGACGTTGTCACGTCAAAAAACGCATCGAAATCGGCCCATTCCTTTGAGCTCTACGGTGCCACAGACAGACACACACACAGACAGACAGACAGACAGACAGACAGACATCGACGTCAAACTTATAACACCCCTTTTTTGGTCGGGGGTTAAAAACATAAATATATTACTAATCACAGGAACACAAAAGCGAAAATCAATTGACTATGATATCTTTCTTGTTCTGACACGCTTGTTCACTGTATTTTCTTATCCGCTTGCTTGCCCGTCGCGGCAAACCGCGCGACGCACTATGCCCCGCCCCCTGTAGCGTTGCTAACCAAAATATCCGGGAAAAAATACTTGCACACCTCGCTATGCCCCATGGATTTTACGCCTGCGGCGCGCGAGTCGGGATTCACGCAATTGCTCCTTGTGAATCAATTTGTTTTGAAAGATTATAAAGTGTTATATTTTTTTATGTTTAATATGAAGCTAGCTATACAATGTTATCTTTTGACTGGCCTCGTGGCTTAGTGGGTAGTAGCTCTGCCTGCGACGCCAAGGGTCGTGGGCTCGATTCCCCCCCAGTGCAAATATTCGTGTGATGAATTCAAATGTTTGCTCTTTGTCTGGGTGTTTCTATGTATAATAAGTATGTATTTAGAACTATATAAGTATTACATCAGCTATCTGGCCGCCATATTACAAGCTTTGCTTAGTTTGGGGTCAGATAGTGTTGTGTGGGAATTGTCCACCAATATTAATATATTTTGTTTCTCCGTTTACGACTCTGGTGGAGAGTTATGGTGTGTTGAAATTGAGATAGCGCGTTTCAAAGCTCATCTTTTTAAAAACTTATAAGTACCTTTAAAATTAAAGCGATGACATATGAGTTTTAATCTTTGATTACGTTTGTTATCTGTCGTTAGTTTATTGAAACTAAATTTAACAGTAAAATCAGAAGTACTAACGTACACACTCTGCACTGAATCAAAACTTAATGACAAGCTTGACAAGGAACGTTTTGTTTAAATTTCTTTTCTGTTTTCTATGGCTTTGATACTCTACTGCTACTGGGATTAATATGATGGGAAATTTAACATTGAAATGAGATAAATAATACAAAGTAAGCCTTAGAGCGATAAAGACGGTATATTTAACTTTTTCCACCGCGGGAGCCATGTTAACCACAGGTTGACATGTGCATTTTAGCATGCCGCGCCATGTCAACTACTAGCTGACACGGGCATAATAGACTGCATCGCGATGATAACTACTAGTTGATACGGGCATTTTAGCGTTTGGATTTTGTCATTTTGTTAACTACTACTTGACACGGGCAAGCAAGCGGTTGTTCGCTATAACAATCCGAGTTCACTCGAAAATTTCTTATCATACCCGAGCGTGACGCTAGAATGAGAAATGTTCACTAATTTTGAATGTTAGCTTTCTGTACTCTCCGTTCAACATAATAAATACTCGTGAAAGAATTGTTTTAATACGTCAATCAGTTTCCAAGATCTATCATTTTGAAGTTAATGATATGAATAATGAATGTTTGCTTTTCGATTTTACTCCATTTCATGTGTCTCATCTCTATAAAACTAACGAGCAAAGCAAAAGAGTGCACCGCAACCCGCAACTCAACGCCAGCGAACCGACCGACTACGCAGAAAATCAATACACCGTGATGTATTCGCCTTTTTAAAATGAGAACGTGACAAACCTTTTAATTTTACTTCATCGAAGGAACCATTTTAATTTAAAAAAATAACTGTTGAGATTTGATGCTCATTTTTTATTTATTTACAAAGTGATGAGTTTTCTCATACCTAGCTACGGCGTGGTAGAACATTCTTCGCGTTGATTGTCTGCTTTTGCTGCAATTTGAATTGTTATAAGGTCAGTAAAATATTTTAATTGTTATTTTTATGACAAAAAAGCTATCAGGTTAATAATTTTGAACAATTCTTCGCGGTACATGTGCAAACGGACTATCGACCTTCGCCATTGTCTGCATGGTGCATTGCGTTTGTTGGGTACCTAAGTATACGTAACATACTATGTATTTAGTAAATTTAAAATAGAGTCTAGTTGAATATGAGCAATTAAATTAATGCCCTTGTTTGACATTGGTTGTGAGCTATTCAAAAGTGATGTGAATATTTGGTTGTTTCCACTGGAAAAAAATTATTAGACTGCATTTGGGTATATTCGTATGTTCACTACTCTGCAGGTATGTTTTGTGTAAGATATTTATCCAGTTAGTATGATAGGGCATTGATAATACTACACAAGTATAAGTCTTAAAATTAGGAAAACCATCATAACTTCAAGGGTCTACTGATCCTTTATCCTGTTAAAGCTTTTTAAACTAGACATCTACTAAATTTAGGTGTAATACATTTATAAAGAATATGGGATGTAGGATCAGTAGGATGATGTGGGATCAGTAGTCACACCCAATTTTCTCAGCCCTGCCTGTTAATTCCTTGTATTAGAATTGTAAAGAAGAAATAAATATCAAACTTTTTATAGCAATGCCGATTGTCTGTGATGTTATATGTGTTGTTACAAAAGTAGCAACTGTATTCAAATTCTTATTTTAAGAAGTGAGTGTAATTTTATAAATCATGGTTCTCACATCATTTTATAATAGGTAGCTCCATTATATACTAAATAGGTACTAGATCATTTTTTATCTAGGATAGTCTTCAAACTCTCATTTGATGTATAGTTGTTAGACACATCAGAGAAATTGCATCTAGCTATCCTGTAATGCATTGGGTTTGCAAAAAAATCTTAGTATACAGCATCACTTGAAAACAATCTACCTTTTTTAACAAACTTTAAAAAAAATGTGTGTTCATCAGTTACTTGAATACAGCTGTGCTGATTTTGAAATTATTTTTCTATTTCAAAGGATATAAATACTTCCTAAGTGGTCTATTTTAAATTAAAATGAAATTTGTTGTTCAGTTTAAAAAAAAAATGGGATACTAAATTGTAAACATTCATATTTTCATTTATTCCAAAAGCTGTCTCATTGGAGCAGTACATTTAGTTGGTGTAGCCATATTATTAGGTTTCACAAATTTATGTGAAAGTATGTGAGTGTATGTGACCATAAATTTTAACATAAAGTTAAAGTGACCAATATTTCCTGATATCCAAGCGTATATCAGAAAATATTGTTTATTAAATCAAGTGTGAAAAATGTGTACAATGTTGAATATTCCAAAATATTTATGCATGAGAAATAGGACAATTTTTTTTTGTAGCTTTTTGTTTCAGTTTCTTCAAAAAAGTTGAAATTTAATAATAATTAGTAAAATTAACTGAATTAACAATTATTTACAACTTCTTTTGTCAGTTTTTGATAAAAGCACATCAGCTAATACTGCTTACCTTAATCATCATAATCAGGACATACTTATGCACTGCTGAACATATGCCTCTCCAATAATAATATGCCACTTAGCCTGATCCTCAGCACTACTGACTACCACCAGCTGTCTTTCATAAATCATTTCTCTAGTCTTCTAGTTTTTCACTCCAGAATTTGTCTACCACATCAGTTATTGGTCCTGTTATAGATACAACCCTGTAACTTTAAATTTTGCAAAGCTAACTGTAACTTAAGCTTTCTAAAATCCCAAACTGAGTCAGTGATCTTAGTTCTCTGACGGATTACCTTATTATCAATGGAATTCCTCAGACAAACCCCTATAAAGGTTAAAGGTAAATATCCGTGCGGATGTTTTTAGCTATGTTTAGTTAATATCGATTCAAAATGGCCACCTCCACAAAATGGCGGACAAAATATTTCTTCACAACCTACCTCAATATGGGTATCAAATGAAAGAACTTGACTAGTAGAACACTATACACTGTAACAAATTTCAAATCCAAGATGGCCGCCACCACAAAATATTTAATATTATTATATGATTTTTTTCATTACTACCACAATATGGGTTTCAAACGAAAGGGCTTGACTAGTAGAATACTTTGCACTATGACAAATTTCAAGTCCAAGATGGCCGCTTCCACAAAATGGCGGAATACATTTCTTTTTTCAAACAAAACTCCCTTAATATCGGTATCAAATGAAAAGGCTTGACTAGTAGAATGTTGTACAGATAAAAAATCCGAGGTAGTCGGGGGTTAATCAAAATTTTCAATTTTATTCTTGTTGTATAGCTTGCTGAGTGACTTTGAACTTACTGTGTTGGTTTCCATGTGAAAATGCCGAAGTGCAAATCAATGCCATGCTTTTGCTGCTGGAAAGGCTAGCCTTTCTTCTGCACAGCATAAGTTAGAATATACTTGGGACAAATTAACAGCTTATTTTTATAAGCTGTTAATCATTTTAACCACCAGCAGTTTTTTTACGGGAAGCATGGAAAAAATTGATTTAAGCCTATTTCCCGCATTACGAGAACGATCGGATTATGTTGAGTTCGACACCTTGAGTGCACTTACTGACTAACCTCTTTTAGCCTCCTTTGACGTATATGGTGGAAACCTTTCACATTCTTTTGCGAATCCTGCCGCGATGTCTCTTTTCTGGGTCCACTTTGGGCAACGCTCCGTCTCTGTAGCATCAGAACGCCGCGATTGCCTCTGGGACCAATCACTTTATCCTTCACGGGTTATATGTTCAGGTCTGTCGCCTACGACTATCCGGCTGCATAGAACAGAAAGAGCGGCGCACCGACATATACTTTTCTTCCCCTGCAATCCCACCGCATCTGCCATCACACGTTGGTGACCATGCAAGAGCGCGGCAGGCAGGGAGAACGGGGCGCTATAATGTCGGCACTCCTCTTCTACCGCGATAACCGTCGGCAATCATCGCGGCTCGTCTCACTCACGTCGGCGTAGCGTACACCGCGTGACTCCCTGGCCGCATTGCTGTGGGTTTGGAGCCTAGACCCATGGCGACCTAACCCATGTACTGGAATGACCTTGGATTGTAACTCAGCCGGATAGGACTATTAGTTGCTAACTTTTCAAGTCATTCCAGTTTCCCGACGAACCTCTACATGTATTGTGACCCTCGAGGGGGGAGGTTCAGTGCAATATGTCTGTCATTTTTTCGGTGTGTGTATAGTAAAATGTTTCTGGCTGGCTGTCTGTCTGTCTGTCTGTTTTATTTAACTACACTATTGTAATATCCGAAAAGGAAAGTATATCCTCTATGATATCCTCTACAATGATTCTGTAGTATAAAATAATAATAAGTAAATCTGTCTGCAATTACCGGAAATACATAATGAAGGATGGTACGGTCGACATCTGTCGGGCATGTCGCAGTCCAGGCGAATCTCTCCGTCATGTTATTTCCGGTTGTTCGCATCTTGCTAACGGCTTACTTTCACATACATAACCTAGTAGCCAGGATCATCCACCAGTAACTTGCTCTTCGATACGGCCTTGTTGAGTCAAAGGTGCCGAACTATAAGTACGCACCTCTGCCAGTTGTCGAGAATGGTCGTGCATTGCTCTACTGGGACCGCTCTATCTTCACGGACAGGACTATTGTCGCCAATAAGCCTGATATCGTGTGGGTAGACCAGTCTCAGCACCGGGCTGTGATCGTCGATATCACCATACCGCATGACGAGAACCTTGTTAAAGCCGAGAAGGACAAGCTTAGCAAGTACATTGACTTGGCTCATGAGGTTACTGCCATGTGGGATGTTGATTCGACAATCATAGTCCCAATAGTTGTGTCGGCAAACAGCCTTATAGCGAAAAGTCTCGAGTAATATTTCAAGAGCCTTTTGCTAGACGGTTGGGTTAGGGGCCGAATACAGAAGGCAGTCTGGGTTCGGGGCCGGATACAGAAGGCAGTCATCCTTGATACAGCTCGCATCATCAAGAAATTCCAGCCCTAACCACCGGTAACTTGGGCCCTGCCCCACTGCTGGCGGCTATCTGGGTTTAAGTTTTATTTTTATTTTACATAAATATTGTAACAAACTTGACTTAAGGAGAAAACTGAATAAGTCAATCTGTAACCAAATTTTTTAAACCTTGTAAAATTCAGCTTATATCTTATTTTGATATAATTTATTAAATAGCTGCTATGAAATCTAATTACTGCTGGGAAAGGCCCTGAAAAGTTTATAATTTACAAAAACCTGTGTATAATTTTTAATGTTTTTCAGGTTCTTGTTGTGCAGTCAGGGATTTACAATATACACCAAGTATTTATAAGCAAAAATGGAGGAAATGAATGGGGAGCTTTATGGGGATGGACTAGTTAGTTTGGATGAGGGTTCTTTGGAGTCAACTGATAATGGAAAACAGGAACAGAATTGTAACATTTGCGAGTGAGTTTTGTGAAATTACTATTTATCTCAATTTTATGTAACAATAGCTTGGATCTTGGTCTCTGGCTCATAACTTTAGGGTTAGATAAGTGACACACTAGGCATTGCAGGGCTGCATTTTGAAGCTGCAACAGCAGCCCTTTAGTTTTGTTGTTGGTACAATGTTGTTTAATGCATTACCACTTTCGATCTTATGAAATGGGTTGTGTGATTGAGGATGCAAATTTCCCTGAACAGGTATTACTTATAAAAGTATGCCAAGGGCTGGGGACTTGGGCCATGTTTATATGAATTGTGTGCATGACTTTTACATAGATCTTTTGGTATTTCATATTATAATGTGATTCTTGTTTACAGTAACAAGTTGTGCAATCCACGGGTTTTGTCATGCCTTCATGTGTTCTGTGAAGCCTGCATTGACAAGCTAATGGTAAATGAGGCTGGTGATTCATTGAAGTTTGATTTGGCCGTGGAATGTCCCATCTGCAAGCAAGAAACTAAAGTAATGATTTATTTTTTTAATTTAAATTGCTTGTTAAGTATTGGTCTAGTTGAATTATTAAAATTTGTACTATTTTCCCCCTCTTAGATTCCCGGAGGAGGAGCAGTGTCACTCCCCTTCTGATTATGTGATTACCAACATTTTGGATGTGTCATCCATGGACCAGTCTGTCGTTTGCACATGTTGCAAGAGCAAGGAGCCGGCCGTAGCTCGGTGCACCGATTGTTCCCATTTCTTGTGCTCCAACTGCAACTCGGCTCATGAGTTTATGAGATGCTTTGAAAACCACCGAGTCGTACCTTTCGACGCTTTACGATCATCGAAGGAGAAGGCCGCCGTACATAAGCCGATTTTCTGCACTCGCCACGCGGGCGAGAGCTTAAAGTTTTATTGCTGCGAGTGTGAAGTAGGAGCATGCAGCGAATGCCTGACTGTCGACCACAAAGTGGGGGAACATCGTTGCGAACGTATTGTGGATGCGGAGCCTAACATCCGGGCTGAATTGCGCAACTTTATCGTGGAAGCCAACGCCCGTGCCGCCACCGCCGGTACTGCATCTGCTAGGCTTGATGATGCTCTCGGTGATCTCCAACGCCAACGCGACGAGGCGGAGAGTGTGATTAACGAAGCTTTCCACACTTACAAACTGGCTCTTGAGAGACGCCGCGATAAAGCCCTCGAAGAACTCGAGCGCTTACATAAAGAGAGAGAGCTCAAAGTAATGGATCTCTTCGATCGTGTGGACAAAACCGTTCAACGCATCGATTGTGCTTGCAAGTTCGCTGCTAGGCTACTTCGCCGCGGCGACGGAACTGAAATCGTTATGCTGAAGAAAACTGTCTCATCTCAATTTGCGCGTCTGCTCGAAGGCGCACCAGAATTCGATGTTGATTACTCTCTGGAGTTTGCCAGTAAGATGGACAAATTCGATACCATAACTGAGGAGACTTTCGGCGTGTTTCGTACCGAAACGACCCGTGCCGAGGAGAAGAAACGCGCCAGTGAATCTTCTGCCATCGTACCCGTTGCTTCTAATTCTCATTCTCCAGCCGTGTCTGTGACCAACGCTCCCGTATTTGATGATTTCCCTATGGCGGGAGTGCGTCGTGTGACGGGGGTGTCGGGAGTCGGAGGTATGGTTGGGGTACCAGCGCTTGGAGTTGGGGGTGTGGGAGGAGTCGGCGCTGTGGGCGTCGGTAACGCCGGCGTGATGCCGGCTGGAGTGACCCTTAACAGTGTTGCTGGGGTTGGAGGTGTCCCCGGCGTGGGTGGCGTCCCTGCTTTACCTTCTATGGTCGAATATAACTTGCAACAACTTGCTAGCATTGCTGAAAAGGACGTACCCCCACCGCAGCATACTTCACCAGCTCCGCCCTTCACTCTTGCCGAACTACTTGCAGGCGATCTTAACTCTCCGCAAGCTTACAACAACTTGCAAGCTCTTGCAAAGTTGGGATTGAATACTGGTGAGTTTATGTAATCTACGCATCTGGTTTACTTCTCGTGCTTTAGGAATTTAGTATTAATTGTTATTATTTTTCAGAGGTGAACGGTTTCGGAGGTGTAGGTGGTGTAGGTGGTATTGGAGGTGTGGGCCCTCGTGGTGTGTCTCCGGGTAGACCTTTACTAACTGCCGCTGAAGAGGCTGCTCTAGTCGCCCCTCCCGCGCCTCTAGTGCGAGCCACAAAGGCAACGCCCATGCATATTAGATTCAAGTTTGGTCAGCTCGGAGGTGGAAAGGGCCAATTCAACTCGCCTCATGGCTTCTGTCTTGGTAATGATGAAGATATTATTGTCGCTGACACCAACAATCATCGCATAACGGTGAGCAATTTTTTAAAATAAAATTTAGTTTCTAAGCTTAGCTTTTCTTACTTGTCAATTTCCCAAAACTGCAGCTCCATTTAGATCAATTATATTATTATCGCCTATCAACGGTCCGTCCTGTCTTCGCACGATAATCATTTACTAAAATTAAACATTTTATGATAAGACACAAAAAATCTGTCCAAATTACAATGATCGGTTTTTATTAAGTAGGTATTAAAATAAATAAAAAATGGTTACTGTGATATAAAATCATAATTGTAACAAATAATTTGGGCAACGCACACGGCCTTTGTGAAGCGACCAAAGCGTCGAGAGGTGATTTAAAATCATTTCGATTGCGATAAAGTCTTGTGTAATGTTTGCAATATGCCGCGATATTTGTTGATTTGACGCAGCATCTCAATATGATGTTATATTATTGTTCAACGTGAACGAAATTAAGACGGGTTGATTCTTTGAAATAAAAGAATTACTGTCTCTGTACATTAGTTACGTCATCGTATTTGAGATCTCAAAACCTAGAGTAATACCAATGGCATTTCTTGTTCTAACGATATTGTTGTAATTCGGGTAATCCCTTGTCTCGGTTTGGGAGTTTTCAGTGAACGGATATTTATCGGCAAAATGTAAGTTGATACGATAGAGTTGTTGATCATAATAAAATTGAAAAAATTGCGTAACAAATAATTCATATATGGATGTAATAGATTAGTCCCTAGCAGACTGAATTGTATTTTCCATGCATTTGATACCTTTTTTTAAGTGTAAACTTCGTTTGGTGCGCCACGGACGTGGCTCGGGAATGATACGAATCTTCGGATAAACTCGGGAGCATGACCATTGGAAATCTAGAAATGTGTCAGCATTTTCCATTGGCCTACGCATTTCTAGATGGCTATGCTCATGCCCACGCCCTCCGGTTTCACCCACGTAGTTTCCAAAGTAAGCTATCAAATTCTGAGTTATAAGTTTTCACTTCTATCGGCAGTTCCTATGACTTTTTTTTTTTTAATATAGTACAGAGTGATCGAGCAGGACCGGCACCTTATGGTAAGCAACACGGCTAACCATAACAGCAGTGCCATACAGTTATGGGTTTTAGAACACATCCGTCAGATTCCACTTTCGTCAGAATAGTTTTTTTTTGTAAAATCCGTTCAGTTTCGTCAGGAATTACCAATGTGGAGTCCCTCTAATGACTCTTTCGTCAGTTTTCAGTTTCGTCAGGAATGACCAATGTGGAATCTGACGTTAAAGTTAATTTTAGTGATAGTAATAAGCCATAATCAGTAACATTTTAAAAATGTACTTTAATGTACATAACAACTTAAACATAAAAAGGTACCTACACCTATACTGTTCACAAAATAATAAAAAGCCCCTAGACGCTAAATGACCTAATTTTGAAACGCGAAAGGGCTTAAATGTGAAAAAGGTTCCGATTTTTATCAAGTATAAAGTAATGAAAATTCAAGTAAAGAATCCTGTACATATACAAGTCCAGCACGTGTTGTTCGGGATAGGAAGGGAGAAGGAGGGATCAGATCGAAGAGCTCCTCGGAACACTCGCCATGATAGAGGCGATAAAATACTGCCAATGAGGCCACGTCTCTACGCAACTGCAGAGGCTCTTAAGTTCTGCGGGTTTGAGCATCTACGAGATATGTAAATTCCTAAGATATGGAATAAAGAAAAATAATACCTGACGAAAGCGGAATCTGACGAAAGCGGAATCTGTCGCAAGAGGAATCGCGAGAATTCCTGTTTCGTCACCAGTTTCAAAATTGTGACCTATACGGAAAAAAGAAGTGACCTGACGAAACTGGAATCTGACGGATGTGTTCTAAATCTACGGTAACATGGAGAGTCCAAATCATTACCTAGCACTGAACTGCTGTCGTCACCAAGAGATATACGATGATTTATCTTATGTCTTCTAATTTATCTGGAAATTAACCTTTCAAACCTGAACACGGTGATTTTTGCTTAGTAGTACTGTTTGGTGGTTAGAATAAATAGAAATCGTATGGTACTTCCCAATGCGGACTCTACAAACGAGTCCTATTTCGGTTACGCGACATCAACTCGGATGTGGATACATTGTGCTACGCTAATAGTAGTAGTTACAGAATTTTTAGAGCGAAGTTTCTTACGGCAAGGCTTAGAGGAGAGACAAGGATTTAGCTGCGCGATCGAACTGAAAAAAAACGTGAAACTAAAATCGTAAGAAAATTATAACGGAAGTGACTCGTGAAAACTGCCAGTCTTGCCAACTTTATTTTTAAGATGATCGTACCATACATAATATATACATTTTTTTAATATAGAGTGATGAGACAAGCAGGACACATGCAACATACCTGCCACATAACAACACAGTGGCACGCAGCTAATAGAACGTGAAGAGTCCAAATCATTACCTAGCACTGCACTGCGCTCGTCACCCAGAGATCTAAGATGTTATAAATATCTCGATGCCCTGTAATTTCTCTGGAATGTTTATACATTACTGCTTGGCGGTAGAATAACTGGAAAAGGTGTGGTACTTCCCCAGGCGCACTCTGCAAAGAGTCCTACTACTACACAAATATTTTCTTTGGCAAATTGTGTTGCTTCTATATTATCCGAAGGAATTTCGTTCCTACCTGGTGTCCCATGACACCACATCTTTTTTGATTTGTATCAAAAAAATGTACAATTTATCTAGGTGTTCGACAAATCCGGTACACACAAGTTTAACTTCGGCGTGGCGGGCAAGGAGGAGGGCCAGCTTTGGTATCCCCGTAAGGTGGCCGTTGTACGCGCTACTGGCAAGTTCGTCGTCTGCGACCGCGGGAATGAGCGCTCGCGCATGCAAATATTCACCAAAAATGGACATTTCCTGAAGAAGATTGCTGTATGTATATCTATATAGGTTGTAGTTATAAGTCTTCTGTTATGTTATAAAATAACTTAATATCTTCACGTGAATGCAGAGGAAGCAAGGATTTTGGAATTTAGAATTGTGTACATTTCTCATATGATGGTGAAAGATAATATAAGTATCCATGTAACCATTTGATATTCAATCACAATGAAATATGTATAGTAGTACTCCTTTAACCCATTAACCGCCTACGTCGGATTAATCCGACAAATATTTTCGAGCCCATTCCGCCAGAGTCGTATATATACGACCAAAATATCACTGCTCGTTTAATCAGCTTTTCTATTTAATTACGGTGTATTCTATCAAAAATATGTTTACATTAGGTAAATAGTAAACTAAGTAATCATTTACAGTTTAATACACTTTAGTCTCTTAATTAGAAGTCCTAAAAATAATGTCCAAAGTTAGATGAATTACTAACATTATTTTAAGAAAATTGTATTGATGTACAACGCCCATGACGACAAAATCCGACATGAGGGACGGGACATATGCCAAGATTTACCGATACAAATATAAACATAAATCAAAATATTCCTCGTTATACTGACTTATTAACTTTAGAACAAATACAGCAATTGTTAATAAAACATTTTTTTACAAATATTTGCGAGTAATTCATTTAATTCTTTTAAAATTAAGTAAATTTACTTATGAAAAGTCAGCGGTCGATATGATAGTTCCCATCCCTAGCCTACATGTTCCGAAACTTACTTTGTTAGTACGCCCTGCGCTTCGGTCGGATAAAGACGACCGCTTCTTACGTCATGAGCGAGTGCCGACTTCTGGAATTTTCCATCAGTGTTGTGCTTGTCCATGAAGTTACACGTTCGTATGTCGATAAATGTATATGATAGAAATGTATCATGACGACTACTGATGAGTTAATACGAATTCTAGAAGGCGATGAAAATGAAGAATTTTTTATCAGACGAAGAGCTTGACATTGATGTAGAGGTAATTTTTTTTTATTACATATCTAGTTAAATGTATTTTAATTTATTGTGTAGTATGGTGGTGATGTTTGAATGGAAATATTAAACTTAATTAGAGTGGAGATGGCGAGAGCGCGCCGTGCGATGATAATGCGCGCGCGGCCACTCTGGAACGATGATTCTGATTGGTTGGAGCGCGAGTCACGTGTGGGCTCGCTGACTAGCTCGTAGATACCTACATAGGTAGAGTTTATCTTGTGCGTGCCGCCGCGCTGCCACACACCTCACTGAATCGCACTGCTAATTTTGCTTTTGTAGGCTATTCAAATTTCCTACCTTGGAGACCGATGTATTTTTATTACTCTACAATTATTTTTTTGTTATTTCAGATTCAAGGAAACAATGTCGCAACAACTAATTGGACAACGCAAATTGCTACCCCAGTGCTAGAAGAATTCGACGACTTTGTTTGTGGACTGTAAAATAATTAATTAAATTAAACAATAAATGCAAAGTAAAATCTAACAAACGTTTGTTTACTGTTTTAAAGTCATAGCGAATAATTTTTTTGTAGCCCGTACCTAAGCGTCAGTGTGACGTAAACGACGCGAGGTGCAAACTTAGCTTGGTGAGATGTCGTTGTTAGTTAATCACGCTAGCAAATGCAAATGTCGTTATTAGAATGAAATATCGACATCGCAAAGTTAACGTGTTGCACATCCCTCTTTCATGTAGGTATTTAATTTTCGATTCATTGTGCCGGGCGCTGGGGACACGCCAAGTGTCTTGAAGTCGGGCGGTTAAAGGGTTAATATTATCTGATGAATGGAGAAGACAAAGGAATGATTGTAATCAACAATATGAACTACTCTCACCCCGGGGCGGGCGAAAAGGACAGAATAAACCATCTTATGCCTTCCTAAAATGTAATTCATTTTTGACAAATGTTTTTAATAGATTTTGTCTGTCTCATTGTTTTTATTATGTTGGTTGTTCGCAATTGTGCTGACGAACCTTTCGATTTAAAGGTCAAATTATTTTATCACAAATTAATTCAATCCAAAGGCTTCCGAACTAGGATAACCTGTGTGTATGTGATATTTAATTCTGACACAAAAATCTGACAAGTCAGTGATCCATAGGTTCGTTTCATCGACATCGTAGCCGGGCTGGCAGTGACGGCCGAAGGTCTGATCGTGGCAGTGGACAGCGTAACTCCAACAGTCTTCATCCTCTCTGAGGAAGGAGACCTGATGAGCTGGTTCGATTGCAGCGAATGCATGCGGGAGCCATCCGATATCGCCATCAGTGGTAAGTGATGAACATTATAAATGTTGTTACGCTATGAGGATATCTTCTTTTTTTTCGCCACATAATACTTACTGTATTAGTTTAACTCTGTTCTTACCGACGTATTTCGGGTATTAGTGAAAGTTTTTAGAGGGAAAATAATGATCAAAAAGATAATTACCGATTTTTCGTCACGAACGCAGAATTCATATTCCAAATATTACGTGGCTCTTACTATTTTCTCTATGAAAAAAATGTCGAATTTGATCTCAAGTTAAGCTTACATATTACTCATTGTAAAAATACTGACAAAATCGGTTTATTCCAGGCAAGGAATTCTACGTATGCGACTTTAAAGGTCACTGCGTGGTTGTGTTCGATGACGAGGGGCGTTTCCTGCGGCGCATCGGATGCGAGAACGTCACCAACTTCCCCAACGGCATCGACGTGTCAGATGCTGGCGACGTCCTCATCGGAGACTCGCACGGAAACAAGTTCCACGTCGCTGTCTTCTCGAGAGATGGCGTCCTCGTTACTGAATTTGAGTGCCCTTACGTTAAGGTAATGTTTGCTCTTTTTAATTTTTACGTGTCACCGGTGAAATATGAAACTACCCGCTTTTTCTTACGCCATCGACATGTATGTTGCTGTGATGTTGTCGAGTTCTCATCGGGGACTCGCACGTAAACAAGTCCCATGTCGTCGTTTTCTCAAGGGATTGCATCTTTGTTACTGAATTTTAGTGCCCCTACATCAAGATACATTTTTCCTTTTTTAAGCTATTGCATAGCTTTTATCGCGGGCTTGGGGGACCGAATTTTAGTGATCGTGCATCTCTTTCTTATGTTCACAAGAAAGAGGGATGGAAGACCGTAACGCCGTCCTCCCCACTCGGTCATTCGACTTTGAATCTTATTTGTATTAGCTTTACAGACTAAATGCTCTTAGCAGTGTTGCCAACTTAACGGATTTCCCGTGATATTTTTATGGTAAACAAATGTCAGTTATGTTGCTTATAGCTGTACCGCGGCAGTCCCCGAGTGCCACACTTCTTTCTTTTATTTTTACGTGTCTCCAGTGAAATTTGTGATGAAACTACCCACTGTTCCTAAGCCATCGACAATCTTCTATTGTGATGTTGTTGAGTTCTCATGGGCGACTCGCACGGCAACAAGTTTCACGTTGCTGTTTTCTCGAGGGATGGCATTCACGTTACTAAATTAGAGTGCCCCTACGGCAAGGTAAATTATTCCCTTTTTTTATGTCTCCTCAGCGAAAGTTCTGATGAAACGACCCACTTTCTGTTACACCCCATCGACATGTCTGTTATTTTGATGTTGTTGAGTTTTCATCGGGGACTCGCATGGCAACGAGGACCACGCTATGTATTCGTGAGTACCGCCTCTGCCAAGATAATTTCACTGCTTAGTTAGTTATCTCTCATTAGCGAAACTTATTAATGATGAAATTGGCCAATTTCTTCTACGGCATTGACATGCAAGATGCTGACTTCCTCATTGGTGTCTTCCGGCCTTATACGAAAACAAAGAATTACGTTGCTCTCTTTGAGGGATAGCCGGATAGCGTACATGTTCCGTAGTTTAGGAACATCAGAGTACATAATATGTTAGTAGTATTGCGCTTACAAGGTGGACCTACTATTCTATATTTTATCAGATTATTTGGAAGAAAGAAAGAAAATCTAACAGGTAGTGGATATATACAACTTACCTGTGCCTACTTACCATGTGCCTACATAGCATCAATCTACTAACTTTTTGACCTGACTGGCACCGACTTCAAATAGATGAGTGAGTAGCGCTTATAATAATGATTTTAGTTTATTTTTCGCTTTTGAGTGCCTATTTGTGGTTTTGAAGTCGGTTTAATTTTTTGTACGAAAATAGTTTATTTTACCATTTTTAGAGTACAAGAACAAAATTAAAAAATTTGATTAACCCCCGACTAACTTGGATTTGTTATCTGTACAACATTCTACTAGTCAAGCCCTTTCATTTGATACCCATATTAAGGGAGTTGTGAAAAAAGAAATGTATTTCGGCATTTTGTGGTAGCGGCCATCTTGGATTTGAAATTTGTTATAGTGTATAGTATTCTACTAGTCAAGCCCTTTCATTTGATACCCATTTTGAGGTAGGTTGTGAAGAAATATTTAGTCCGCAATTTTGTGAAGGCGGCAATCTTGAACCAGACATAGCTAACAACATCCACTAGGGCATTAACCTGAAATAAAAAAAAACGCATCGAAATCGGCCCATCCGTTTGAGCTCTACTACGGTGCCTCAGCAGACAGACAGACAGACATCGACGTCACTTATAACACCCCGTTTTTAGTCGGGGGATAAAAACAAGTTTTTATTAAAGCATTTACACAACTTTGTATTGACAGGGCCGAGCTTCATAACTTTTGTGAAATCTACAACTATGTCATCCAGAAAATTGTACGCAAATTTTAGTTTTTGGTTCATATTTCAAAAACCACTTGACCGATTTCGATAAGATTTATATGGGACCATTCGGGAAGCATACCCATCCGAACACAAAAAGAAATTTTTAAATCGGTGCAGAGGTTCTCGAGAAATCAGGTAACATACATAAAAAAAAAACATAGGGGTCGAATTGATAACCTCCTCCTTTTTTTGGAAGTCGGTTAAAAATAAAATATTTTCAATTATATTCTGCAGATTACCATCTAAATGATAAATCAACTTGATATGAAACACGTTTTACCTATAATTTTATCAAATAGAAATAAACCCACCCTAAAGGGCGTCGCTCGTCTGATGTTGTCCTGAGCTCGCAATAAATCGACGAAAAGATTATTTTAAAAATAGAAACGAGCCCAGCTTGAGCGGGCTGTCTGCCCAGACAATGCCACCTACCTACCTGTATCCTTCGCCGCTGAAATCGATTCTTACCAAGTATTCTAACAAAGAAAACATCTCGCTGGAATAAATAACATCGTCTTTATTTCTTATTTATAGGCTGTCTAAAAACCCGTGGACGCGTAAATAATCCCAGACAACTTACTTTACGAACAAACAAAGTACTTTAAGAGATTGTGCATAATTTTGCAAGTATTATAACCTTCAATTTCTGGGAGTAGTCGACCCCACTCGGGGTCGTTCTGAATGCCCTTGAATATGATATTCAAAACTCGTTAATATAAGCTCGAACTTTATGTAAATGCGACTAGCGATCGATGCATAAACCAAGCATACTCTGTAAAGGGCGCAGAGTAAATCACAGTAAACTCGTATCACGCAACTTATACTACACAGATTTGACAGATGCAGTGGAATGAAAAAACTTAACTTTCAAATTAGGAGTGTAGTAATGAATTAAGTCTGTTAATCGATTATTGTACGCATTTCTTTTAAGTAACCACTTCAAAAGAAAATAAATAACCTTTATTACGTCTGGTGTCTCTTTGTTCATCCAATTAGTACGGAGTTTAGATCGATTTAAATAAGCGATAGTTTAGGACGTCGGATTTCGCAATCGCAAGTGAGGTGTAGGGGAACGCCTGCAACGCCTCGAGTATTTTTCCAAGTGCAGATGTACGGGTTCTTCTTCACCACTGGCTTTTTACGCCCACGGAAAATATCTTGAGGGTACGGGTATGTTCCAAGAAAGATGTCCTTCGAGGACATTATTTGTGGCATCTGCACCTGACTAGTGTGATGAGTAATGTTTTATTTGCCCACGTTTTGTGAGAGAAGATGTCGAATTCCAGCTGTGGGAACATAAAGGGTTATCTTACACATGCTCATGGACTTGTATAGGAATGTTTTGAGTTACTATTGTATTTAAATTAATTATGGGCGTGGTGACGCCCATAATTAATTTAAATTAGTGGTGACTAATTTCATTTTTTCTTGAAATAAAGACGGATATTTCCCAAAAAGAACAATCATAAAACAGGAAAGAAAAACTTGTCTGACACACCGCGTGTTAAAGTCACTACGTATTTGAATTCTATTTGAATTTCAAATGTATTCGATAAAATGTAAATGTCCACCGCTGATAGTATTAAAAGTAATGTATTAAGTTTTACTGTTAAATTCATAAATTACACACGAAATTCGTAGTCGTAGGTTAAATAAAATACCGAAAATCTGAAGTCTCTTAAAAACTAGCGGTCCGCCCTGTCTTCGTCCGTGGTACATATGTATAATATAGCATTTAGCTTACTAGCAGCGCCCCGCCGTTTCACCCGCGTAGCTCCTGATCCCAGGATCAGGATAAAAAATAGCCTGTGTTATTCTAGATTCCTAGACTATTATGTATCTGATTACCACATTTCATCCAAGTCCCTTCAGTAGTTTCTACGTGAAAGAGTAACAAACATCCATCCATACTTACAAACTTTCGCGTTTATAATAGGTATTAGTAGGATAGCACTCTGGGATCACGTACATATACACAGCGGTGAAATAATTTTTGATATCAGCTCAGTAGTTGCTGTGATAGCACGTTCAGACAAACTAACTCTTCAGCTTTATAATCTTAATATCTTATCTTATATCTTATACCTTTAAACGAGCAATTCTTGTAGGTATAAATATATATATATATATATATAGTCCGTTCCACGGAGAGGTGTAGAAAATGTAAACAAATCAATGTCACTCTCAATATGACAGACCAGCATTTCTCAACCTTTGTTTTAGAAGATAGTTCGTTGTAAACGTCTCTGTTTGCCTTTTTAGATTTTCGTCACATAACAAGGTTAAATATATTTCAATAAGGCTGTTTCCAATCTTTTGTCTTATTTTATAATTATACGTTTATTAAATATGTGGTGCGCATAAGTTTAAAACATTAATACAAAAATAACTTGGGTGGTTGGTTTGTGGAACACAATAGTAACATATAAACAGTTTTTATTAATATTAATTATTAAGTACAGCTTTGTTTTGTTATGTAGCACTTAAATTCCTTTTTCATTATGTATGTGAAATGACTGACTTTTTAGTAAACTTAAATTTAATGAGCTATATATATATATGAGACGATCTTCTTAGTATTCCATGGATTCACCGTGCGGGTGCTGGGTCTATCGTGTGGCAGAGAGAGATAAATCCCGAGTAGATCCCGAGACTTGTGACTCGGGGGTAGGTTTAAGTTTTCTGACGTACATCAACACTCACCTTCACTGCTCGTTTTTCTCTCCCTGCCCAGCCAAATCTGATATGAGCCTACTAGCGCAGCTTTAGATACTCGTATATATCCACATTCAGATCCATATCCGCGGATGTACTTTTTTCACAATCCAGCACATCACTAGTGTAGTTGTTACTACCTGTGTAGCTGCCATTCCTATTATTTTGTCTTAATAAAAAGTAGTGTACCTATATAAGTGGTAACCTATATACTATTCCTTGCTATAATTATTGATCTACGTTTTATATTTGAACTAAAAAAAGCAATCCAGTCTGAGTATAAAGCTAAAGTGGCCCTTATACTTGATTCTGTAATCCATAACAAACAAATGAGGTAAGTAAAATGACAAAACAAATGGTGGCACACAAAAGATATTGGTGGCACTATTCCTACCCATTCTGAGAAGATTCAAATAGTTTTAATATTAAGTGCCCCATTGGCTATTTTTTTAATTAGAGTGGTAGGTGTACTTTATTCAAAAATTAAATTAATTTCTACTGCGTTAGATGCTGTTGCAATTAATTTTAAAACGTATCAAATACTTGGTAGTGTTACATCTATCCTAATATAAGATTTTACATCCAAACAAATTTGTTAATGAGCGTTCTGTTTTTATATTAAATAAATAAAAATAATAATAATAAATGTAAAAACAATTTACATTTATTATTTTAACATTAAATAACTCGGGTAGTCTTGTCACGCCAATACGCAGATGCAAAGCCTGGTTCTAATCTCACGCCCACCTCTGCCTTTTCGAATTCATGAGCGTAATGCTGCTAACGGTAAAAGAAAACATCTTGAGCAAACTGGCATGTTCCTAAAAATTTTCGAGGTCAGAGAGGTTTGTCATCCACCACCAACACGGAAGAATTATAGCCCCAGCAAGGAACTTTTAGTGGGTTGCTTATGTGAGCAGCGTCCCGCAAATTTACCCGCTTAGATCCCTTTTCCGTAATTTTCCCTCCATAAAAAATAAACTTATACCTATGCGTTCCAGATCATAATCTAACCGTGTTCCGCGTTTAAACCTGAGCCGTTTAGCTGTTCCAACTTGATTGAGCAACGTACATCCAAACTTTTGCACTTATAATAAATATTAGTAGGTTTTCTTGCGAATAAATAGACATTATTTGGTGGTTCATTAGGTAAACGTCTTATAATTTACGTGCAAAAAGTAATGGTATCTCATCAGAAACATGCGTATACTTAAGTGAAGTGAGATCAAAGTTCAGTATTATGATATTATATGCCTTGTTTGTTGACTTCAAAGAATAGAGATCTAAATGGTCTTAAATGGTCAGTTCTAAAATCTATTTATAATAACATAGACTAGTTTTAAACACTTAAAATATGATTTGGATTTATAAAATGTATGATGATTATTAAAAGCAGTCTGACTTGGCTGGTTTTAATATCATATTCATATCATATAATATTGAACTTGTCTTTTACTTCACATTTATGTTTCGATGAGATTCGCAGTTTGAGAAACATAGATCAAATTGCCACTGTTTGAAACCGTATCTACCACATTCTACTATTACTATTGATAACTTTCAAGATAAGTTAATAAATAATAATTTGATCAATACAAATCCAAGTATGTTGTATTTAAGATCACAGTAAAGTCGTATCATATTTGTGAAAAATATTTTAAGACAGTTTTAGAAAACTACTAAGTTTAAACGATTTTTATGTTATGATAGCACATTTGTTTACATTTTCTGCACCTCTCCGTGGATCGGACTATAGAATCTGAATCTCGGAAACGGCTCCGAACGATTTTCATGAAATTATGTATACAGGGGGGTTTCGGGGACGATAAATCGATCTAGCTAGGTTTTATTTTTTATTAACATCATTTTATACACGTTTTTATACAATGAAAAACTCCTACAATGTCATTAGAATACGATAACTTATTTCGCCACTGTTCTTTAAGTCTAAATGGCTCAGACGGAATATGCTCGCCCTCGGAGTCAACAGGCCCCGGTTCGAATCCTGATGGTTTCACTCGAGATTTTTCTTTTTGTAATTTTTTTTTTCTGAGTAAATCCTATACTTAGAGCCTTTTATAAACGCATTTAATTCGTATCTAAGTAGGTCTAAGTAAGTCATCACTACGTAATTCGTACTTGCCTAAATATCATTTAAAAAAACCGAGCAAAGCAACCAGGTACTATTTATTTTAAAATAAATACATAAAATAATATTACGCGTCACATTGTTTGTCTGCAATGGACTTCTAAACTACTTAATTTTTAAATTTGCACACCGTGTGCAGTTTCAACTTGAAAGATAGAATAGTTTTTATTTAAATTAATGGTATTTATATCACAATTTATCCAAAGCGAAGCCGGAATTAAAATGAAAGTCTTTGATCTACAATATATTTTCATTTTCCTGTCTCGATTGTTTTGGTTGATCAAAGTTTTATTTTGTGACTTCTGTGTCTTTGAAATTATATGTTATGTGTATTTTCGTTTTCCTGTCTCGATTGTTTTCGTTGAACAAATTTTTATTTAGTGACTTCTGTTTCTCTGAAATGGCGTAATCTGAATGAGAATAGCTTGCTAAAACTTTTGCAACCGCCTAGACGTACTTATCACTAAAGCTGAGTCAAACCTTCTCGTTCGAGTCTTTCGAACGTCAATCATGATACGATGTCGGTTTTTTATCTATGATCAGTGGGATAGAAAAAAAGCAAAGTTGTATTGGATCATGCAGATGCAGCTGCACACTTTCCGAAATGTATCTGATAAAAAAACTTGATAAGATAGCAATTTTGCGGCGATGTAGACTTTCAAGTCGTTTTCGAATCATTGCCTTTGAAGACACTTGGCAAAGTCTTTTATGTAGCTAAACAACGTTTTGCGGATCAGCTAGTTTCGCTGTAAATATTCCTTTCTTCTAAATTTTTATTAGTCACAATAAATAAGTTAAATTTCAATTGAAAAAGCTGTTCACCTCTAGATAGTCAATATGCAAGGTTTTTGAAACAATATCTATGTCGCGTGATCGTCGAGGCTTTGATACTTACGTAAGGGGACGAGGCACCTTAACAACACTTACGCAAGACAAGGGTTGACCCAATCAATACAGCGAGTCGCGTCACAATCTCATTAATCATGATCTCATTCTTTGTTTCAGGTTGTTATGTTAGAAGCTGTTGATGTCACAAGATAAATATGTGTGTTTATAATAGAAATGGGTACTTAAGTGTCTAAATGTTTGTTTTGAGGATGTTTCCGAATGAAGTAATTACCAATTATATGTCTCGTTCGATGACTGAATGAATCAATTACATAGTTCTACAAAAATATTGTTCACGATTCGCAGCTAATTTCAGTTTACGAATATATTTATAGTTCCGGTCAATTCAGGCGTGAAAATAGGGAAACCCACACCACCCTTCCTACAAACTCCAGAATCAAGAAAGCTGAAAATTTGCATAGGCGTTAGGTGTTCCCTAACGTCTACAATGGTGTCCCATTGTAATGATATTGTGAAAAGTCCACATCAATCGACCAATTTCAATGGGTTTTAACCCCCGACCAAAAAAAGGGGTGTTAAGTGAGACGTCGATGTCTATCTGTCTGTGTGTGTGTGTTCTACTGTGGCACCGTAGAGCTAAAACGGATGGGCCGATTTCGATGCGGTTTTTTATTTGAAGGTTGATTTCCGTGCGGATCTTCTTAGCTATGTTTGGTAAATATCGATTCAAGATGGCCGCCTCCCCAAAATGGCGGACAAAATATTTTTTCACAATCTACCTCAATATGGGTATCAAATGAAAGGGCTTGACTAGTAGAATACTATACACTATAACAAATTTCAAATCCAAGATGGCCGCCACCACAAAATGGTGAATATTTTTTTTTTTCACTACTATCTCAATAAGGGTAACAAATGAAAGGGCTTGACTAGTAGAATACTATGCAATATGAGAAATTTCAAATCCAAGATGGCCGCTACCACAAAATAGCGAAATACATTTCTTTTTTCACAACTCCCTCAATATGGGTATCAAATAAAAGGGCTTCACTAGTAGAATGTTGTACAAATTACAAATCCGAGGCAGTCGGGGGGTTAATCAATGTTTTTAATTTTGTCCTATCTTTAATATTGATTCTAAAAAATTGCGGATAAAATATTTTTTTGCAACCTCTCTCAATATGGGTGTCAAATGAAAGGGCTACACTAGTATACTCTGTAAAAATTTCAAATGTAAGGTAAGCAGGGTTATAAAATAGTTCAACAAGATATTAGAAGACATGTTTGTGTTTCAGGTGTCCCGTTGCTGCGGCCTGAAGATCACTTCCGAAGGCTACATCGTCACTCTGGCTAAGAATAATCATCACGTTCTAGTCCTCAACACCCTTTACATTGTATGAGGAATTTACTCGATGGCTGTAAGTCTGCATACTACAAGATCTCACATTTATTCCCTATATTTTATTTTAATTGCTGATTTTACAAAGCTTAACATTTTTTGCTAAACCAGTATTTGACGACTTTCTTTATTTTTTTTTGTGTTGAATTTCACTTTAGTCTGATTTAACACCTCCACTAGCAGTGAACTAGAGTCATCCTATTTTATACGCTTCGTGTTTCTTTTTATTTTATCGCATTTTAGGATTCAGTAGGTAAGAAGTCTTAATGATAGGTCTTCACTGCTGTGGATTTCATAAGTCATAGATATGTTCACTTCAATGTTTATTGTTTTTAATATTGCATTTAGTTATGTAACGAAAATCCAAAGGTTAGTATAATTCAGTTCCAATTTATATTCTTTTTAGTCCAGTTTTAATATATTTGTTACATTTGGTCATGGAGGATATGAGTTTCGGAATGTAAGCACATTTTATTCTGATTAAAATTCGAATTAATATTGTAATAATTAATCTTATGTATTATTATGAATTTAAGGGCGATGTGATTGAAGCTCGGTGGCAACTTGGACCCGAAACTTTCATGTCCCACCAAAGAACGATTACCATAACCAAATTTAACTAAAGAACTCCCATCGACAGGACTAGTTTGTTTCTAAATTAGCAGCTGGTATGGTTCCTAGTTCGAGTATTTAAAAAATGTCAATTAGGGGACTGCGTGCAGTGTCGCCTCGTTTACATTTGTTTTTATTAAATATTTTAAGTAAGCCCATTATACGTAAATAATCAAAATTGTATCGCCTATGATCTATATTCGAATTACTTCGCTATGAACAAATGTCGACGCACAATTGTTTTGATTGTTTAAATTTGAGTGTAATGTGACCAAATGGGGCGACACTATAAAAACGTGCCATCTAGTTTAGGTTAATCTCGTATACAATATTATATATTGTCCGTTAAAATATATTTACCATTTACAGAATTTCTTGTGTCTATACAAAATGTTTTCATGTTCTCTTGTTTTGAGAGCCTATTACATATTTAAAAGGTTTTTTCATAAGTAGGCTATTATTGCATTACGATTACATTATTAAGATTCGGTTTTATTGTATGTATCTTAATAATAGATTGTAATGCTGAATTAGAAGAAAAAAACCGCTGTAAATCAACGCAATAATTTTTGTACAACGTAATTTGGAGGGTAGAGAAAAGGAAGTATGTATATCTATTACGAATATATATATATATACCATATATATATTATATATGTACCTAGTTGGTTTATCTGGCATGTTCCTGTATATGGCGAGTATCGGTAGTCATTGCCATTTACGGAGTGTTGGTGTAATTTTTATTGTAGTGATTTGTTGTAATTCTAACAGTAACTGCACGAATGGCTTGTAATTAACGTTTAATATTAGCTGGCGTGGCCAATGTTTCACTGGTATTTGCACAGAGTATGGCATAGATGACATATTGATACCTATCTTATACTACAGCGTTGCCATGTGTTTATTTTGAGACTTTTTTATAATTCTGTGATTATTACGATTATAACAAGCTCGTTTTATTTGTCTGCTTGTGTTGTGTGACCAAAATATACAGGACACATCCCTCACTCCACAATTAAAAATTAAATTTTGAAGTTACAGTCAAATATAATTGCAGAACCTGAGCTCCTAAGGATTTAATATTGACTGATGTCTAATTTGCTTCTATCAATAAAAACATATGATCACATCTTTAGACTGTACATTAAATGAACACTGATTAATGATAGTGAACTATGAGGGATTTATGTTCATCTAACACTGGAGTATGGTATCTACTTGGTCACCGCTGATAATTATACTTCCACCAATATCTGTCTCTAAACCTTGATATTAATATGTCATATTCTTTGTCATCTTTGCCCTCCTCAGTGGGTAATACATAATTATACGAAGGTTAGTTTATGATAGGTGTAAACGTTGGTTAAGTCATACGTAGCATGTTCATTCATACCCATTTGCCCATTGCGCTAATCCCTTAGTACCCAATGCAACGCTTCTCACTTGTTATGTACATGAATTTGCCACAATAAACACTACATAACGTGCCCATATTGTTCAAACACTAATATGTATTTATACAGTTCGCCAAATTATATATTTTTGTAACTAACCATATTTATATTCAAAAAAATTGAGATTTAATAGATTTAGGTACAAATAGTTACAAAATATTAACACATGTTTGCGATTTATATGAAGTGAACACATATTTACCTCTTTATAGTCACATTATGCATGATTGGTCCCCTTTTTGTCTTTTTAAAGTAGTTAGTGTGGGGACCTCTATATTATTGTAACTGTTGGTAAATTTAATACACAAAATGATGTGGTGCATCTTTGTAACACATAAGTAATGGTCAGATACAGAAACATACTAAATTAAACCTAAATTAAATCAAACTATCTTACAACCTTCATCTGTGAATCCATGGTCTTCCAACTTTATTAGGCTTTTTGAACGAATTATCCCAGATGCTACCGAAACTAGAAGTCAATTTATTCAGTGCTGATATTGTCTCAAAATTGTGCCGGATTTTGTAAGTGACCATTATTTTGTTTTGCAAGAGTTTACAAAAATTTGTCTGATTTAGGGCAGTACTTAAAGAGACCACCTAAAATTAAGTGTGATATTTTTTTCAAGTTAAATTTTGCTCTCTAGTTTTGTTTTTTGTATGAAATTTGTTTTTGATGTTGTGTGGATTATTAAAATTGTACAGTAAAATTTTATTCGTACAGCAATACAAAAATCAATCTCACAGACTATGATTATTACATTAACTGATGTGATGCTTGCTACTAAAGATAAATGTCAGGCAATATACCTATTCATATTCCTGAGCCATAATTATATAGTTTATAAAAATATGGATTATCACTATTAATATTTCAAATAATATTACGTGTAACATGAATGTTTGTACTTAATTAGCAATAGGTATTTATTTATGTATTTGTTATGTATTGGAACAGTTTTAGATGAATTTCAATGTGATATGAGCAATAATAGAGAGACAATCCAACATTTGAAAGACTTAGACTACTCTACAATCGAAAGACACAAGTGGGGGTGGTAAAAGAAGTGAAAGGGGCTTTTACAACAGAGCCAGTGATTTTTAATTACTCTGACGATTGAGTCTGAATCCTCTATTTAATTAGTGAGTAAACTTTTGGGTTTATTTTTTCATATTGTTTTTAAGTTATTTGTTTTATTTTTCAGGATTTTTGTCCCAATAGTATTAGGGAATTTTATTTTATTTTAATTAGGCTTAATTAACGAGTCTGCATACCCCTCGCATTATGCGCAGGTGTGATTAATACTCTGATTTTGTCGTTTTATTGTTTTGTTTTATTGTATGTTCCGGGCCTATAATATACACGTGAATAGTATTTTGGCCAGTGTTTAGGCCTTTAGAATTACGAATTTTACTGCCAAATTATTTTCTTACGATATTTGTGCATGCACATAGTAATTATTTTATTGTATAATATTTGTAAAAAAAAACATTAGTTATTAATTGTTGCCAATTTTTTTGTTTTATTACTATTCAGGGTTTTAATATTATAATGTTCGATTTTTAATTCGTTGTAATTGATCAAAATTATTGCGTGTTAGTGAAGTAAAATTAACCGAAATAGAACTTTTTATTGCCCCAAAGGGAGCGTTTGACGCTAATAAAAATACTGCTTTAGGGTTGCAAAAAATGAAAAAAAGTGGTGTGATAAGTTTTGGATAATTTTACAAATTGACTATTTTATGTGTGAATTCCAACTATCGAAATTTCAAGTGGTCATTGTATATCTATTATATTTTCGTATTTTCGCAATGACATGAATATTTCAGAGTATTATTATTATTTTTACTATTGTAATAATTCGATGCTTTAGTTTCGTGATATTTCATCGAGATGTTTCCTCTGTTCTTGCCATATGTCTTTTAGGGATCAGTATAGATTTTTTCGTAGAACTAGAAGGTATTTTTCAATTGATATACACACATAACAGTATCACAAGTTTGCCTATTACGGTGGTTTAGAGATGTTTATTAGAGGTTGGAACGCGGCGGCTATTCGTCGCATCCCATTGGCTGTATTATTTGCCGTAGAAGTTAAGCACTATGTCATGGATTAATGGCAAGTCAAATGGTATCTATTGTCCATTGACGTTACTCGATAATAATTGTATCATTAGAGTACATTACAGTAGCCTTTCTTGAAAAAAAATCTTAAAGTTACCTATATACACTAAAAGCAATTTTGGTAAATATATTTCTCTTGAATCTATATTCCCGTATGTATCCAGCAATAAATACTTCAGTAGTTGTGTAGTATCGCGTCGTATGGCACTGTATGTGGCAATAGGTCTCGGGGTTTGTAAAGCGAGCACATTTCGTAGGAGGCACAGTATTCGAATAGAACGCCGAGGGTGGTCGCCGATGTTCACTGTCAAATGACGCGGTAGTCGTAGGGTTCGCAGCGCACAAGGTGAGCTCTAATGTTACCCTCCCTATTGGAGGTGGGCGTATTGCCTAATAGTGGCACCAAGCACAGGTCTATTCGTTCCGATGGAGCCTTGTGGCATCGAAACTGGGGTACACGCGCCACTTGGTTTATGCGAGCATGCTAATTCCGAGCTCTTTACTACTTAATATTACCAATATTTTAATGGTCTCTTAGCTTTGAAAGTATACTATCTCTCAGTTTGTAGGACTGCATCTAAATCTTATAATGTAATATTCTGTCACATACATCATGATATTAAGCCATGATAGTCAAACATATATTATAACAAAGATATTAAACATATATCTATTACTTAAAAAGTAAACAAAACTTGTCTGTTACTAACATGACTATGTGTAGCTCGAAATTAGCGCGCTCCCCGTGCGACTTGGTGGCTTGTCTATTCTATGCTTAAAGAATCAATTCTGTATCAACTTGAACAGTTCGTGACCATAGGTGGGGTCATAATTTGTACAGTGTCCGGCAGGAAATATTACACATTCTTAATTAGTCTAGCTTTATAGTTTGGCGTTGTACGAGATACACGTAATTTGTGGGGTTCTTTTGTTTTTGCAAACAATAAACACATAATATATTTAATACATATGCCATGGATTAAGTTTGAGGGTTTATTTTTATTATTTTCTTATACAATAAAAACAAGCACTTTCTCGTTCAACTAAAAGTGCCACAAAATCTGAAATTATAATGTTTTGTAGCACCTGTGTATGTTACTGAAGAAGCTTAATGCATAAAACGTGGAATACTAATTTATTATGTGCTTTATTTTCGTCTGGAAACTGTATTATTCTTGGTTAAGTCTTCAAAATAATTCCATTATTTTTAGATATTATAGAAACGGTATGCTCAAATAATTGAAACGACTTATGTATTAATATTTTTATTTTCACACCCACCTTATAAATTCACTGTTCTGTAACAACAATATTATAAAAGGTTGTGAGCTCTGTTCCCATTGGAAAATTTAAAGCCACATGTGTGCTTGTGCAATAAATATCACAGTTTGGATCTAGGCTTTTAAATTATTATAGATTATATACATTGTTGAGCTGATTATAAAAATTTAATATATTATTATACCTTTTAATATTGTTAATGAATTCTAATTGCATTCCACATCTTAGAGTGAACGAATTTGAGATGACCGTTTTCAAATCTACATTTTACAAGTTATTTTTTTTTTTACAATTGTAGGATTATTAGCAGTTGCCAATGTTTTTCCTTTAGTCAGTAAAAGTACAAATATTTTAATATACAATTCTTGGTATTTACTTATTGTAGTTCTTATTTTTTAATTGATTCTATTACTATATAAGCATAATTTTTTTCACATGAGCGGCCATTTAGATATTTCTCATCTCACAAATTATTCAGTATAATATATAACAAAACATATCATACCGAATCAATTTAGTTTACACTGAAATGTCTGCAACTCCCGTGATGTTTCCCCTCGGTTTATACAAGTGTGTTGAAATGGCTATTTGTTTTGTTTGTTGGGTTTAGATATAAGTGTATTTTAGTTTACGTCTCTTATGTTTCTCGTCATTTTTTATGTTGAATTTTGTGAAATTAATTGTAATAACTGTTAGTGTGAAAGGTGCAAGTTCCAAATGCATATTTTAATTTTGATCCAAAGATTTCATTATTCCTTTTAATATGTGTAATAATTTAAATTAATAACTATTTTAATTTCTGATTATAATGAAAATGACATTTTGTTGTGGAGTGTGCGTTGGTATTTGATACTAGAGGTAACAAGGTTTATTCTGTAGAGTTGGTGCAGCCGAGCAAATCTGTACTATATTCTCTAATGGATATATTGCTCAATAATTTAATTCTGTTACAAGTATTTTAAAGTTAGGTGTAGTCCACGTCGTCGTGTTTAGTGTGAGTGTGGACTTGGACACGAATATATCTAACAGACAATACCCTCCTTAACAAGAAATATGTAATGGTTAATGTTTCATTAGATGTAGTGTAGCCTATACGACGGCGGCTTGCTGTGCAAGCGCGGGGTGCAGCGGCATCACCACAAGGAGAATAGTTCGCTCTGAAACCATTATTCTAACTGCATTTATTCACCTCATTATACACACGAAGCTTGTCCGCCACACATCGGTTTCTCAAATCCTTCCACTTAACCACATCTCTTCCGTAAATAGGTACAAAATATAGCAGTTTAGGTAATGTCTTCAGCATAACCTTGTGTGATGGTGTTGACTGGATTATGATGTAAAACTGTTTCTGCCCCACAGTCAACGAAAATTGTTATGTAATCCATACAGGAGTCTCTGCTGCATTGTGCCTAGATCTTAGAAGTTAATGGTATCAAGGTAGAGTTAATCTCAAATATTTGGCTCTTTGAATATTCCATGATATTATTGTTTTTCATTCAAATGTATTTACATAATTATATACATACATACACTTAGTTATATGGTATACATTGCGTGGTTTGTAACTTGAATGTTTGTTTAATTTTAGCGTAAAACTAAGATGTCCAACCGAGCGCCCCCACAGTATGCAGCGTGGGGAGGGCCCAGCAAGTAGCGTAGTGTGTTTGTCTCTGCTGTCGAGTGAAAGGGTTGCACATCTTACTTTGACCAAATTTTTTCGCCGCTTACGTTATTTGAGAATTTGGACATTTGTCTGCACTCGTGGTTTTTATTTTGATATTTTATTTTAACGGTGAGTGCAAGTTGTCATGTGACGTTAGCGGTTTTATTAATATTAAGTTTTATTTAACGTGAACTGTGGCCAGGATTAACAACAGCACAGAGCAGTGTATTTCAGAGCCTGCCTAAAATATATTTTTGTCATTTTATTTAGGTATATACATGTTATTATTCACATATTACAGTTTTCTCAATATTAGCTTGTATTTTAATTAAGAAATAATCATATTTAACATTGCCAGGTGATCAGCAACCTGCACTTTAATATTTTTGGAAACTATTGAACTTAAATTGTACTGACTTTATAAATATATTTACTTCAATAAAGATTTTCCATGCCACTACCATCCTGTTTTATTTCAATTACCCTATCTTTTTTAATTGAAATTATAATGATAGTAGGTAGTTCCTAGTGCCATACTTACATAAATACATATAATGCAGTACCTCTAAGTAGGTACATAGGCACACCCCGGACACTCCACTAAAATTCCATACAAACGCCGCCGTGGAGCTACCTACTCTTCACACAACTACGCCGATGTCGTTCGTACACACGCGTGAATGTGTGCGTTAGAGCTAGGGCTACTGATTTTTTTATTGAATAGTTGTGCCCCTTGAGTTCACCTGGTGACGTAGTCTATAAACTTGCTACCTATAATGTTGAGTTACATAAATAGAATGGATCCAAATTTATACTTTTCTAATTAAAAGGGTGTTTGCACAGATTTCAAAATTGTTTCAGAAATCTGTGGGTGTGGGTGTATTGCCGCGTAAAATGAAACGAAACCGATGATAGATTAGATCAGGTACCTATAGTCCGTTCCACGAAGAGGTGTAGACAATGTAAACAAAGGTGCTACCATAACATAAAAATCGTTTAACCTTAGTATTTTTCTAAAACTGTCTTAAAATATTTTTCACAAAAATATGATTCGACTTTACTGTGATCTTAAATACAACATACTTGGATTTGTATTGATCAAATAACGATTTATTAACTTATCTTGAAAGTTATAAATAGTAATAGTAGAATGTGGTAGATACTGTTTTAAACAGTGGCAATTTGATCTATTGATCTATGTTTCTCAAACTGCGATTCCCATCAAAACATAAATGTGAAGTGAAAGACAAGTTCAATATTATGATATTAAAACCAGCCAAGTTAGACTGCTTTTAATAATTATCATTAATTATAAAAACAAATCATATTTTAAGTATTTAAAACTAGTCTATGTTATTATAAATAGATTTTAGAACTGACCATTTAAGACCATTTAGATCTCTATTCTTTAGTCGTTGAAGTCTCACTTTGATCTCACTTCACTTAAGTATACGCATGTTTCTGATATATCCATACCATTACTTTTTGCACGTAAATTATAAGACGTTTACCTAATGAACCACTAAATAATGTATATTTATTCGCAAGAAAATCTACTAATCCTTATTATAAGTGCAAAAGTTTAGATGTACGTTGCTCTATCAAGATGGAACAGCTAAACGGCTCAGGTTTAAACGCGGAACACGGTTAGATTATGATCTGGAAAGCATAGGTATAAGTTTATTTTTATGGAGGGAAAATTACGGAAAAGGGATCTAAGCGGGTAAATTTGCGGGACGCTGCTCACATAAGCGACCCACTAAAAGTTCTTTGCTGGGGCTATAATTCTTCCGTGTTGGTGGTGGATCACAAACCTCTCTTACCTCGAAAACTTTTAGGAGCATGCCAGTTTGCTTAAGGTGTTTTCTTTCATGAGCGTAATGCTGCTAAAGCATTACGCTCATGAAATCGAAAAAGCAGAGGTGCGCGTGAGATTAGAACCAGGCACTGCATCTGCGTATTGGCGTGACAAAACCACCTAAGCCGAGCAATAACTTAATGTTAAAATAATAAATGTAAAATAAACTTAATGTGAAAACAGAACGCTCATTAACAAATTTGTTTGGATGTAAAAAATCTTATATAAGGATAGATGAGAGCACTACTCAGTATTCGATACGTTTTAAAATTAATTGCAACAGCATCTAACGCAGTAGAAATTGATTGCATTTTTTAATGAATTACACCTACCACTCTTATTAAAAAAATACCCAATGGGGCACTTAAATATTAAAACTATTTGAATCTTCTCAGAACGGGTAGAAATAGTGCCACCAATATATTTTGTGTGAAACCATTTGTTTTGTCATTTTACTTACCTTATTTGTTTGTTACAGAATCAAGTTTAAGGGCCACGTTAGCTATATATTCAGACTTGATTGCTTTTTTAGTTCAAATATAAAACGTAGATCAATTATTATATCAAGGAATAGTATATAGGTTACCACTTATATAGGTACACTACTTTTTATTAAGACAAAATAATAGCAATGGTAGCTACACAGGTAGTAAGAACTACACTAGTGATGTGCTGTATTGTGAAAAAAGTACATCCACGGATACGGATCTGAATGTGGATATATATACGAGTATCTAAAGCTGCGCTAGTAGGTTCATATCAGATTTGGCTGGGCAGGGAGAGAAAAAACGAGTAGTGAAGGTGAGTGTTGATGTACGTCAGAAAGGGGCCCCTTAAACCTACGCCCGAGTCACAAGTCTCGGGGTCTACTCGGGATTTCTCTCTCTCTGCCGCACGATGGACCCGGCACCCGCACGGTGAATCCATGGAATGCTAAGAAGATCGTCTCATATATATATACTTATATATTTACATCCCACCCCTTACATAAATATATATTAAATTTAAGTTTACTAAAAAGTCAGTCATTTCACATACATAATGAAAAAGGAATTTAAGTGCTACATAACAAAACAAAGCTGTACTTAATAATTAATATTAATAAAAAACTGTTTATATGTTACTATTGTGTTCCATGAACCAACCACCCAAGTTATTTTTGTATTAATGTTTTAAACTTAATGCGCACCACATATTTAATAAACGTATAATTATAAAATACTAGAATTAAGACAAAAGGTTGGAAACGGACTTATTTGAATATATTTAACCTTGTTAACTATCTTCTAAAACAAAGGTTGAGAAATGCTGGTCTGTCATATTGAGAGTGACATTGATTTGTTTACATTTTCTTCACCTCTTCGTGGAACGGACTATAGATATCTATTTCTGTTAGTAGGTACACATTCGCATTTTATTTTACACTTACCCATGAAGGAAACTTTATTCTGTCACTATAATTATTCCTCCAGGCATTATCAATCTGTGTTTGGGCACATAAGATACTGGCTGTGTAAGTTACGAACTTTGAGTTAAAAATGACTTCGTTATTATAAATAAATAAATAAATATTGGTAGACAATTCATACACCATCAGACCCCAAACTAAGCAAAGCTTGTAATATTATAAAGCAACGTTATTGTAATAACAATAACAATTCTAAAACTACAAAAAAATTAACAAATTCTAACAATAAATCAATATTTTTTTCTCCGGTTGATAAAAATGAAATTATAAATGTAGTTAACAAATTAAAAAATAAAAAATCGTCAGGACATGATGGAATCCCTATTCAGATAATTAAGGAATGCATACATGTTATAGTTGATCCCTTAGTTCATATCATAAATTTAACTTTATCAACTGGTTGTTTTCCTGATGAACTTAAGAAGGCCATTATTAAACCCCTGCATAAAAAAGATCGCAAGGATGATATTAATAATTACCGACCCATTGCTATTCTCCCAAGCTTTTCAAAAATATTTGAAAAAGTAATATTCAACAAACTTATCTCATTTTTTGAATCTAATAACATTATAAGTAATTGTCAATATGGCTTCCAAAAAGGCAAAAATACCACAGTAGCTGTTTTCAAATTGTTGACTCAAGTGTGGGATCAAATAAATCGAAATAAAACAGGAGTTGCTTTGCTACTTGACATGTCAAAAGCATTCGACTGCGTAAGATTTTCTCAGCTACTAGCTAAACTAGAACACGTCGGAATACGAGGGCAACCACTGAAGTTATTAGAATGTTATTTAAAAAATCGGTCTCAAAAAACTTTGATCGAAACTTACAACAAAAAAACTAAAACAGTCGAGAAAGTATATTCAAATTTTAAAAATATTATATGTGGCATACCGCAAGGAAGTATCCTTGGCCCATTATTATTCTTAATATATATTAACGAACTACCACTTCTAACCAAATTTTTATGCATTATGTTTGCTGATGATGCCACTATTTACATACCGAAAGATGACAATATGACTTATAACGATTTTGAAAAGATCATTATTGAAACACTTGATAGAGTTGTAAATTATTTAGCCAACCTAAATCTACAAGTAAACATAAAAAAAACAAAATTAATAGAATTCAAAAACTGTAAACGGCACCCACTAGACCTCAACGTTGTAAATAAAGGTATTAAATTAGAGATGGCAAAAGAAGCAAATTTTTAGAGTCACTATTGATACAAATTTAAACTGAAAGCGCACATTACTAAAACGAACAACAAAATAAACAAATATATACATTCATTGTATATTTTAGCAAATGTGTCATCGAGGAAAATAGCAATAAATGCGTATTATGGTCATGTTTATCCTCTTTTATGTTATGGCGTCATTTTTTGGGGAAATTCAGTCGAAGCCAAGTCTACATTTTTATTGCAAAAAAGATGTCTTAGAGCAATTTTCAATATGAGTAGTCTCGATACTGTGCGAAATGTATTTAAAGAACATAACTTCTTAACTCTCACATGTTTATTTATATACCATATCTGTATATTTGTAACCCAGTATAGAAGCCATTTTTTTACTACATCAAGCAGATCAGACCTGTTATGAACTAAATATAAAATAATATTTTTGTTCCACAGGCAAATAACGCACTCTATCACAAAAACTCATTTTTCACAGCCATCAAAGTTTATAATGATCTTCCCTCTAAAATAAAACTTCTGAATGGGTCTACATTCAAAAGAGAATTAAAAAAATGGCTCCTAACAAAGGCATTTTACAATTTAAAAGAGTATTTTAACGATGGAAAAGATGTTTAACTATTTTAGTATGTAACTGTTCAAAATAATGTGTGTTATCGAAAACCTACTTGTTAATGTTGCATGCCCGTCAAGGGTACACTGTTGTACATTTTTATATTTTAAGACCTATTTTTACTCAGTGCGAGCAATAAATATATTCTTATTCTTGTAAAGTTTCTAATCTTACGTTATTTTATCATTAGGAAATTAAATAAAGCTTTTAATCTTACGTTATTTTATCATTAGGAAATTAAATAAAGCTTTTAATCTTGTCCCGTTTAGTTGACGAACAGCCGTAAACAGCACAACAACCCACCAGGATGATATTTCGTTAGGAATTAGATGTTCGATACCAGCCCTTCGTTGAGTGCTCCTAGAGTCCTAGAGTATCCAAAACGGCCTGAAGGGTGAGGAAGCTTGAAATTGGCGGGGGGTTGGGAGTGTCCGTTCTATCTATATTATCTATTCTATGACATAGGTTAAGTAGGAATATCTCGTTTCATCGCTTACAAATTTATGGAAAAGTTCTTTTTCTTCTGCTAGGCAGCAAGTTTGCTTGGGGAGAGAGATAGGTCATAGGTTCGATTCCCATCCAGGGCAAATATTATTTGTCTGGATGTTTCTATGTATAATAAGTGGGTATTACGGGTATTTCTAAGTATTCCAAGTAGGTATTACATATCACCTATGATATCTGGCTCTTATCACAAGCTTTCCTTAGTGTCGGCCTTGCGGTGAGTTATGTCTACAAAGTATTTGTGTTATTTCAGACTAACTGTATTCCAAATTTCAGCCCAATCCATTCGACTGAGCAATTGATTGAGCAACAAACATCAAAACTTTAGCATTTTTTATAATATTAGTAGGATAGTGTGTAAGTATTAAAAAAACCTACTCATTAAACATTTTATTGGTAATTTAATAAAAAAAATATATTGTACATAATAAATTTGTAATGACTTGTAAGTATCATAACATAGTCTTCACATTATTTTAGTTCCTGTCGAACTATATCACAATTTTCTCATAAAGAGTTCAAAACATTTGTCAAAATCATAACATTACATATTATAGTAAGCTAATGAAAATAATAGAAAGCTTAGACATAAAAAGGCACCTATTTATAAAAAAAAATGCCAATCATTATATGATATGTATTATAAATAAAAATAGCTAAATAATAAAAACCTAACAGGTTATATTACATATAGTATTTTGCTCTACAGATAGATGAGCCATGTTAGCAACTTTATTTTTCGCGAGTGCGTTCAAGATCTTCAACGAATGATGTGACACCTGTAAGATGCGTTTCAGAATCTGTCTTCAAATTAATAGATACCTACGTCCAATATGGAGGTGATGACAGATCTTGCCAGCACAAGTAGTTAACGGTTGGTGGAGAGTTAGGGTTGTAACGGAACTTCGCCTCCGCCTCCGTTATTGCGGAAGGTCCGCAAGCAATTGTACCTCCGCCTCCGCATCCGTGTAATTTTTGCGGAGTCATAACGGAGGTTTAATTACTAATATTACGCAAGCTCCTGACGACTCAGCCGTCCGGCTGCGCCCGGCAAATTACCAAGAATTAAAGCGTGCGCGGCGGGAACGAGGGCGGGGGGCGTGCAAACATCATTTGTCAAATAAATGATAAATATGCGACAGGAATCAACCTGTCGAAATTTGCTTCTCCTTAATTTTAATAGGGCGTTTTCAAGATGCAAAAAGACCTGTCAAAGACAGTTCCCAATTTCACCGTAGGTGGCGCCTATGTTTTATTTTGTTAGAGAAATTTCACAAAAACCAACAGTGGTGCCACAATTGGCAATATTTAGAACTATCTTTAACAAGTATTTTCGCTTCTGGAAACAGCCTCATTCTAGAAGGAAATGTTTTTATACGTTAATTTAAGTGTACTATGAGTCTTTGAATATACATACATTCGTATTTGATTTAAAATAAATATTTTGTACTACTGATAGTTTTAATAAACCATAAACTACTATTTTTTCTACATCCGCCTCCGCATCCGTTAGTCAACCTCCGCATCCGCGGAGGTGAAACCCGTCACCTCCGCTTCCGCCTCCGCCTCCGCTAAGAATGCCTCCGTTACAACCCTAGTGGAGAGGGAGAGCTGTAGGTGGATCGCTATGTCTACTTTGTACATTGTCTCAATTGATTGATTGTATCTGGTCCATCACGGGGATTATTTGGATGAGATCGGCTCAGATAGAGATCAATGGCACAGGAGAGAGGAGACTTACACCCAGCAGTATGTTGATACATGCTGAAGACAATAAATATTGGTGGACATCACACACAATGATTTTGTACTCGCAAATAGGAGGTAGCCATCATTCCTTCCGGCGTTACACACTGTTCGTTTTGGATGTACCCATGCACTTGGGATTGGGAGTTGGATAATTATGACATATAAAATATTTACGGAATAGACACCTACACTACTAGACTACAGGCCTGTAGTCTATACATCAACAATCAAAATAATAGGGGAAAATATATTGTTTTCCGTTTGCCTAACTGGATTAACAATCTGTAGGTACCTACCTACCTACACTTTTATATCCATAGCCTATATATATTAAGTGTCATGTAAGTTGAATATAACGTATGGAATCATTAGTCACGTATTTCTCTCCTCGTAGGACGAATCTTTTTCTTAGATTGTATACTTCATAAATATGCTTTATCGACCTCACACTTGTCTATTACTACTGAAGACTATTCAACTCACACAGATACTACCGTTACTCATCACTCGTCAGTCTTATAAACGCACTCGCCAGCGATCCAAGTGGACTGCACCTTGAGCGTCTTGGGATGTAATAAGATAAAGTCCGCGTCACAGCCGAAGTTGAGGTTCCCCTTCTTGTTTTCGATACCGAGCGCCCGCGCGGGGTGGAGCGATGCGGCTTCCAGCGCATATTCTAGAGAACAATCTGAAATGTAAAACAAAAATTGATTAAAAATATTAGATTTTTGAAGTAAAATCTTCTTTTGGCGCAACACACATAGATTTTTTAGACTGTAAATGAGGCTGATCCGTCACATTGTGAGCCGAAAGGCTCGATCAGGTTAACTCGGGACCGCCGAGTATGCCCGAGCGAGAGAAGACACGATTTTGACTTGTACATATTACATACATTCGGGCAACGTATTCCACACAGCCTATGCGTTGTTATCACAAAAGTGGAGTCAAACCTCCTCGCTTGAGTCTTTGGTACCTACGTCAACCATGAAACGATGTCGCATAGCAAATAATTAATTTTCCGGCGACGTTCAAATGTTAGGTTAAATTTTAAACTGAATCTTGAAAAATAATATTTTTCAAAACTATACCTACTGCAAGGTTTTATCGACACGAGCAACAATCTTAGTTTTTAAACAATCGTGACTTTAACTCGTGTTAAAACAATTATAGTCGGGGCATTTTAATAGGTAACATTTGACAATTCATCAAAATTCGACAATGTAACCTTGTAACGGCGGGCATAAAATAATATATTTTTTCGTTTTGTTAGAACTGCATATTGTTTATTTTTTTTCTATTACGACTACATATTTGTTATATTAATGACTGATACTAGCAATTTTACGATTTGTTTTCACCTATAGGTACACCATTCTAAATATAATAAACAATATCTGATCTAAAGAACTGCTCGTCGCTACAATGTTGCATCAGTTAACCTTTTTTGTTTTTAACCACTAAGGATGTTACTGTAAAATCGAAAGCTGATAAGTTGAATCGAATGCAAGGATTACTTGTGAAGAAATATCACCAAAAATTAATGTCCACGTTGTGACTATAATAAAACATAAATATATTTATTATTATTTTATTAACTACTAGCTTTTACCTCTTCCGCGTAAAATAAGTAAGTATTAAGGTAACTGAATACATATTTACTTGAACAGTAGTACACCCATATAAATTTACTTTTACTAATATTAAAACATTTTTGTACCTACAATTTCGTAAAAATCAGTTCAGTGGTTTAGGCGTCAAAACTTAATTGACAGGTAGAGTTACTTTCACATGTATACTATAAAATAGTATGCATTTTAAGTGTCTAATTAAAAAATTTTACGGTTTTCAACATTGACAAACTTCCATATAAATTTCATCCCCCATTTCAACCTCTATTTCATCCCTGTACGGTTTGAAATTACAAAATTGCTAGAACAACCCTTTATTTTCTCCACTTCTGTTAGATATAAAGTTCCATGGTTTTATCTTCAACAGTAACGAACTTTCATATAAACCTTCCATCCCCCATTTAAGCCCACATTTCAACCCCGTACAATTCTAAATTACGAAATTGCTAAAACAAATACATATTTGCTTCGCGTTAAATGTCTTGATACGAAGTTTCATGGTTTTGTGTTCAAAAATTACGAATTTCCATATAATTTTATCCCTTATTTCAACCCTTTTCCGTAATAAAAAGTAATCTATGTCCTTTTTTGAAATTAAGTCTATCTGTGTACCAACTTTCATTAAAATCGGTTATGTGTAGATCTCATGCTTATAACTTTGAAAATTACGATTCATACAACCGTCCATCCCTTGTTTCACCTTCTTAGGGGTTGTATTTCACAAAACCCCGTCTTAACGAGCACCTGCGTGCTAAAATACACCTCCATGCAAAATTTCTGAGTTTTCGTGAAGAGTGATCTATCGTAAAAATAACCGTGAGAATAGACAATATTATTGAACATAATTAATAATTTCTTTGAGTGCTCACACCAATGATGAAGATGACAATACTAACTGATTTTCAGATACTGCTTAATAAATGCATTTTTTTTTGTTAAATTATGCACTTCTCATATATCGCTCCTTAAATTTAAAAAAAAAATATTATTATGGGGCAAGGGTTTGCCGGACGATTTTTAAAATTCACATATGGGTGTTTCAAGTCCGTATCGATTCATTTCACTTTAATCGAGGTTTTAACCATGTCACCTCACTATGACGACATGACTGACAAACGTCAAATGTTACCTTTTAAAATGACCCGACTATAGGTACACGCGTCAACAAGTCATGCCCCTAATGTAACTTAAAATATGCATGACATAAAAATAACAGCTGCTCTGTTCACGTAATTTAATTAATTGTTCAACAGGCTAAAATCTTTTTGTTTCAATTCTTCATTATTTTGTGAATATTCCGTACTGCTTTGGTGTTGGACACGGCCGGGGTCAGACGTAGGTAGATACGCTTGCACTCGGAGCTGCGTGTAGCAAGCAGCCCACTAAATGTTCCCACTGCTGGTACTCACGACCTTCTATCGCAAGGAGAGAGTCAATGCCACAATACACCACGATAGCCAGGGTTGGCATGATTAAAAGAACTTGTTTTAAACACATATTTAAAACAGTGTTTAAAACAGTTTGAAATAAAACCGTGTTTTTAATCATGTGTTTCAAATAAAGTTTAAAACAAGTTTTAAACAATGTTTAAATCATTGACAAGAACAAAATTAAAAATTTTGATTAACCCCCGACTACCTCGGATTTGTTATTTGTATAACATTCTACTAGTCAAGCCCTTTCATTTGACACCCATATTGACGGAGTTGTGAAAAAAATAATTTCGCCATTTTGTGGTAGCGGCCATCTTGGATTTGAAATGTGTCATAGTGCACAGTATTCTACTAGTCAAGCCCTTTCATTTGATACCCATATTGTGATAGTAGTGAAAAAATAATGTAATTCGCCATTTTGTGGTGGCGGCCATCTTGGATTTGAAATTTGTTATAGTGTATAGTATTCTACTAGTCAAGCCCTTTTATTTGATACCCATATTGAGGTAGGTTGTGCAGAAATATATTGTCCGCCATTTTGTGGAGGCGGCCATCTTGAATCGATATTTACCAAACATAGCTAACATCCGCACGGTAATTAACATTCAAATAAAAAAAACCGCATTTAAATCGGCCCATCCGTTTGAGCTCTACGGTGCCACAGACAGACACACACACACAGACAGACAGACAGACAGACAGACATCGAGGTCAAACTTATAACACCCCTTTTTTTGGTCGGGGGTTAAAAAAAAAACAAAGTTTAAAACAACTTTTTATGGTAAATTAATAAAAATAAATTAGTATTTAGAACTTTTAGAATTCCAAATAGTTTTACATTTGAAACCAGTGGAGTCTATGCTATTTGTTTTACTTATTTTTTTGAACTTATGTAATTATTTTGGCATGGTAAACATATTGCTTTTATGACATATATGTGTAATTTATTAAAAAGCAATTTATATTTAAGAAAAAGTAGGTATTTAAGTAGTAATTAGTTTTTCTTATTTAAATATTTAAAAACTGTGACAAGTTTTGCAGTTTATTTCGTACGTCAGAGTGAATAAATCCAAATGTTGAAAACAGTCGTTCAATTCCAGCACTTGAAGCCACTGCAGTGTGAAGCTGGGTCACTAAGTCCATTGTTAGGCCATTAATTTGTTTTTTTAAAGACAACCACCATTCCAGAGGTCCGACTTGATTTACTACATGACCGTCAAATAGAAAGTTATGAAAGGGATCTGTCATTGCCCTGTATTTTACAACAAAGGACATTGCATCTTTGTGATAAACTTCTATATATGATAAAGCTTCAGAAATATTTTCACTGGTGAGTTTTTCGCCCCTGTACTTAGGATGTAGTAAGTTAGCTGCAAAATGAGCTGGAGACATTGCCATTTAAAATCGGGCATAGAACTTACTTAAATCATGCAGTGAATACTCGGTTTCACGCAGTCGAACATTCTCAACCTCAAACATGTTTGCAGTTGCATTATTTAAGCATATGTCTGACATTATATGCCAATTTTCCAATAAAACTTTTAAACTATCAGCCATTGTATTCCACCGTACTTGTTGTGGTAAAACGATTGCTTTTCCACCAGCTTCTTTGTATTTGGCAGATGCAAAGTGCGTGTATTTGAAGTACCGCATTATTGATTTAACTTTCTCAGTAACATCTGCGTTTAAATCCTTCGCTAGAAGGTTTAGCAGGTGTGACGAGCAACCATACGTAAGTAAATCCTTGTAAGTAGCTAGTTCTTCCTGTTGAGCCAAATCTCGTCTCATACGACACATATTTGCTGCGTTATCTGTCACTACGCTGCGCACCGTGCAGATTAATCTTTCGCATTGTTTTATTGCCATAGTACAGATTTTAACCAAGTAGTCGGCTGTATGGCTTTCGGCCCCCGTATCTATTGTATTGATTAAATGAGTCGAGTTTGTCAACACAGAACACAGAAACTGTGGGTGTTCTACGTGGTTAAAAGGCGAGTTGGTAGCAAATATATAGCGAGACAATTGTAAAACAAGTTTCTTCTTATCTTCTTGACTTGTGGCAATAGTAAATTTTTTCATTGAAATGTTCACGCTCGTTGCGCTGCCGCTGCTGTTGGTACTGACACTCTTATTTTGAAGAGTAGTCACAGGTGTGTGTGTGGCAGTACTGGCAGAAGAATTATCTGAAGATTGGGAAGAACCAGCACCACTCATCATCAATAATTCTCCAAGTCTTCGACCGCTTCCATATTTCCATATTTTTAGTGTGCCTCCATTCTTTTCACAAGTCCAACTAGTTCTTTCTTACATTTCCTGCAACGCACCCTATTTGTCTTCAATGTCGTATTTTCTTGGGGAATCAACGTAAATTGTTCCCAAATACTATGCTTTTTGCGTCCTGGAGTTGACATTTCTGATTTCCCTGAAGCTGTTATTACTGTTATCTTCTTATGACTTATCACTCACCAAATTAATAATTAAATGCAAAATTAAAACGAAAGGCACTATTTATAGAATTCATAGGTAATTTCCCGCCGCGCCGGTCCCGCTCGGAAAGTCCCTATGTCGGCCGTAGAAAGAAAGTAAGCGTATGGACTAGTGGGGTATTCGGGTATTCCCCTTATTCTAATGTAAAATGAAATTTCAATATTTGGTTTTCCCCTGTTAACATGAACGTTAGTTTGATTATATAGGCTGAATGTAAAGCGTATAGTACGGATTAGATATTAAGCAGATAGGTACGCACGCAACATAAAATAAATGTTTAACCAATAAACATGGATCGATTTCTGTAAATATTTTATTTACTTCCGAAACTCGGCGAATTTGAAAATACCTATCCAGCAATGAATGATTATAATATCTATTATGTGTGTTTGATATGAAATTAATGGCCTAAACTAAAAAAAAACAAAAAAAACACTGTTTAAAACATTTTGAACTGTTTGTTTTATAAAATTATAAAAAAAACTGTTTTTTTCCAACCCTGACGATAGCCCAGTGCGGGTTGGTGAATGACACAAACATGATCTCGAAAGATTCTGGGTACATGTCGGTTTCCTCACGATTTTCCTTCACCGTTTTAAGTTAGTGGCATTACATTAAGTCATGTGACTTCGAAAATACAGTGGCGCGCGTGGAATTTGTACCCGTAGCTCCGGATCGGCAGTCGACTGTTCTCCCGACTATACTAAACGTACCTTCAATGTAGTAAATAATAATCAATATTTAAAAAAAACCAAAACCAACTTCAATTTAAAATTAAATTCAGACATTCGACCAAATTTCATAAGAATCTATCTCTATAGATACATGAAACAAATTTTAGTTTTTTGTTCATAATTCCAAAACAGCTACACTGATTTCGATTAAATTTATATGAGCCCACCTCTGAACTATGATACAACAAAATTAAAATAAAATTGGCAGTCATAGGAACTGCCAAGAGAAGTGAAAACTTATAACTCAGACTTTGATAGCTTACTTTGGAGACTACCTACGCGGGTGAAACCGGAGGGCGTGGCCACGAGCATGGGAAATGCTAACGCATTTCTAGATGGCCAACGGCCATGATCCCGAGTTTATCCGAAGATTTCTTATTATTCCCGAAACTTACGAAAAATCTGTCAGTGGCGCGCCAAAAGAAGTTTTCACTTCAAAAAAGAACCATCAAAATAGATTCACAATTGGCGCCACTGTCGCGTAACATACATACTTACAAAAAAAACATACAACCATAGTGATAACTTTCTCTTTTTTTCGAAGTCGGTAAAAAGGCAGCGAATATTGATGTAACACTACACAGATGAGATCTAGGTACCTAAAGATTGTTTGAAGGTGACGACACACGAGTCCATGGCCGTGGTGCTACCACAGAGCGTCTTCGTGCCGGTGACGTAAGCGTGTCCGTCTTGCACAGTGACGGACTGGGGCCCGATGCGGTAGTTACCGTCTGCGAGTCCCTGAGCCGCCACCGCGTCGCTCACTAGCACCAAACCTGGGAAATATTAAAAATATATCAGATGTTGATATTACAAAGACACAAACGAAGAAATTTGACTATACTTTTGTGATGAACGTCTAGGGCCTAGAGCCTCTAGGCTGTGGAATGCGTTGCCTGAGTGTTTTTTTGAGATGGTTACAATATTTGTGTCTTCAAATCGATAGTGAATTGGTTTCTTCTAGGTAAACATGCTTCATAGTAGACCGCATCGTAACATCAGGCGAGATGGCGATCTAGCGTAACCCTATAAGAGTTAAAAAAAAACATCAAGCTGATGAATATATACCAATTATGTGTAATTAGCAGCGCCCCGCGATTTTACCCGAGCAGTTCCTGTCCTCGTTATTTTCCCAGCATAAAAAGTAGCCTATGTGTTCTTCCAGACTATAATCTAATTGTGTCCCAAATATCAACCAGATCTGTTCAGACACTACGACGTGATTGAGCAACAGACATCCAAACATAAACATAGACATTTATAATATTAGTAGGATTTTGATATACTATAGAGACGATCTTCTCCATGGCTTCACCGTGCGGGTGCCGGGTTCATCGTATGGCAGAGGGAGAAATCCCGAGTAGATCCGAGACTTGTGACACTGGTGTTGGTTTAAGGGGCCCCTTTCTGACGTACCTTCATCAACACTCACCAAAGAGACGATCAGCTTAGCATTCCATGGATGCGTTTCCATGGATGTGGACTATGCGTTTCGTAGCTCTAGAAAAAAGGAAAATGTCCGGTCTGGATGACGAAACACCCACATCCTCTGGAATTTTGTAGTGGTTTTCATACATGTCCATTAAAATAGTCCAATCAGGTGCTGTACCCAGGATTGAGTAAGGCTTGTTCCTTTTGGGCTCTAGCTACTGAAAGGCTCATGGCTTCACGTATGATTTCAAGTACTCTGTCATGGCGCCGTGAGTAATGACCCCTATTAAGGAGCACCTTGCATCCCACCAATATGTGTCTTGTTGTACATATCGCCTCTTAACCGTGAAAGTTTTAATTAAATCCGTACACTACAGCTTTATTAATTTGACTAAACTGCACAAGAAGTTTATGTCTGTGATACGAGCTTAGCGTTACTAAATGTATCATCATCGTTCTTTTGATGTTGACTTTTTTTTAGATTAAGTTAGCTTGGTATTAAGGAATCATTCTTGTGATATCTTGTGCACAGTTTAAATTACATACAAAGGCTTAAAGAATAGCGCACTGCACCCAAATTTTACACTGAATCTGCACATTGCCTTCTGCTAACATACCATACCATTGCCACTACTGACCCACACAGTATACAGCCAAAAGTACACCTCCTCTGCACTTACTGCACATACTTAAATTGTTTGTCAGTAACTATGAAGTCTATGCAAATGAAATTTACAATTACCTTCTTTGTTAGTCCTGCTGGCTATCCTCAAAGCAGCTGGATGAGTATGGATGCCATCAGAGATGATGCCATAGTACACTTGCTTGTTTGTTGTGGAAGCTAACAGCCCAACCAAGCCAGGGTCACGGTGGTGGAACTGTCAGATAACATACTACATTTTATTCACCAATAAATAGCTTATATCCATATAATATTATATATATTACATTAAGAACACACTGATAATTCAGCAAAATCTAAGTTTTTTAAGCTAATTGGCAGTACTGTTCTATTTTCTATATAGATGTTGAACTCTGTCTGCTATAAATATTTTTATTATTATTTTAAAAGAGTGACGAGATGAGCAGGGTACTTGCCTTATGGTAAGCAAAATACCAGCCACATAACAGCACAGTGACACGCAGCTATGTGTAAAAGAAAATTAAATATCTCAACTGTGTCTACATTGCCAAAAAGCCTGTGACAAAATTCAATTTTTTTTTAATCTACATATACTAATAATAAAACTGTAACGGGTCGAATTCTGTACATTGAAGATATTTTGAAAAAAAAATTTTTTTGGAGCACTCCATAGTCGATACTGATGGCCAAACTGCATTTTTTTTCTTTCATGTCTGTCTGTCCGTCTTTCTGGATAGGGATCACGCATCACGCCGAAACTACTGATTCAATTCAGCTGAAACTTGGCATGACTTTAGTTTATACTAAGGAGAATGCTGTAGGCTACTTTTGATCCCTAAATTCCGAACGGTTTTCTTGCGGGAGGGGGTGAAAGTCAGAATGTGTATTTGGTTGTCACCATGGATATCGGGAGATATGCCTTGAGGGCGTGGCAGTGTCTTCTCGATACGGTTAATATGACCGCATATCTCTGACATTCGTTCAGTCGCTCTGAAGCGCCTAGAGAGTACGTTGGCGCGTTAGTGATGGGTTAATGGAGTTTGCCGATGTAAAATTTCTTCGAAAATTTATTCGAAAATTTACATGGAGAATGTTCGTTTTTTTTCATTTTTAATAAACTACCTATTTTTCCAAGTTTTTTTTTCTTGTTTTATGATTATTATTAATAATATATACAAAGAAATAAAATTGGAGCGTTTGTATGTAATATCAAATTACCAACTGTTTACTAAGTTCAAATGAAAGTATGTACGGTACCTATACCTAAAAAACTATTTTAAAACTTTTTGTCTATCTTGTTTGTTCCGCTAATCTACCAAACAGCTGGACTAATTATGACGGGACTTTCACTACCAGACAGCTGATCGTCTAAGGCATAACTTTTTAACCGACTTCAAAAAGGAGGTTTCTCAATTCGACCGTAATGTTTTTTTTTTATGTGCGTTCGCGGATAACTTCGTCGTTTATGAACCGATTTTGATGTTTCTTTTTTTGTTGTAAAGGAGATATTTCCAGTGTGGTACCATGATAAGGAAACCAGGATCTGATGATGGCATCCTAGAGAAATCGAGGATAACTTTCGAAAATTGTAAAGATGACTAGTGCGTTAGTTAACGTTTTTGCTTGAGCATTTTAAAGCAGTATAATTTAAAGATAGTCTGGAGTCGATCTGATGAGGGAGCGGGAAGACGGTCGAGGGAACTCCTCGACGGTACATAGTAGGTACCTTGTGTTGGGGCTCGATGAATTTGTATTAATGAGAACTTTTTACATAGATGGGTTGTGACTGTCATTAGTGGTCTGATGATGAAGACAAAGGACAGTCAAGGGAATTTCTTACCGGCTTACAGGAACTACCCAGTGTTTGGGTTTAATTCTTGTATTGCGATCCTCCAACCGTGGGAGAGGTCTATGTCCAGCAGTGGACTAAGATAGGCTGATGATTATGATGCTGGATAATGATATAAACTTTGCACCCATATGGGTTTTGAGCGCCATTACAGGTCTGTGTACACTGACCATCGTGGATTTGAATGTTATCATAGTGAATATTATTCTACTCGTCAAGTTTTCTTTTGGTACCATTATTGAGGGAGTTTAGAAAAAAACACATAATTCATCACTTTGTCATCATCCATCTTGCCATCTTGGATTTAAAACATATCACATTGTAAAGTATTGTACTAGTCAAGCCCGTTCCTTTGTATGCTCGTACCTGTACCCGCAAAGAGACAAAGTGAAAACGAGTCAGACAGAAAAGAGACAAAGAGGCTGTGGAGACAGAGAAACAGAGGGTCAGGGAGACGAGATAGAGGGACATAGAGATACACAGAAACACAGAGACAAGAAGACAGAGTAATTGAGGCTCGAACCGAGACCAAGACACGGCGATACACTTACACGTCAAGTTCGAAGTGTTTGTGCATCTAATTACCCGCCGTTTTTGCATCAAAATTCAAAAATAATACCAAAGTAACATTAAAATCTTACATAGGATGATAACCACGTTATGACGATGCGTCAATTTGAGACTGCGTTAAAGTACCCTAATTCTCAGATATTCTCAGGAATGACTTAACCGATTTCAGTCATTCTTTCACGTTGTATATGTACGGGATCCCGCTGAGTGCTATATATGTAACACGGGCAAAGCCGGGGCGGGCATCTAGTATGAACATAAAACTACATTTTGTCTGGATGACATATTTGTCGATTTCACAAAGTTTTGAAATTCGACCCTGTTAACACGAAATCGTGTAAATGCATTAATTAAAACTTGTTTAGCACTAAAAAGGGTAAAACAAACTATTTTTAACAAAAAAATGAACCGACTTCAACACCACAAATAGGCACTCAAAAGCGAAAAATAATTTAATATAGGTAATTATTATAACCGCTACTCACTCATCTATATGAAGTCAAGGCAAGGCAAGAGAGGCAAGGCTCTATAATCCACCAGGCTGGCCCAGTGTCAGTTGGTGCATGACATATGACTTAGGACTTAGATTCTAGGTACATTTTGGTTTCCTCGCGATGTTTTCCTTCACCGTTTTAATTACCGGCATTACGAATATGACTCTGAAAAGATAGTGGTGCGCGTGATTTTCAACCCTGGGTCAAAACCTGGCTGACCGTTCTCCCGACTAGGTCAGCTGTAACTTACTAGACCAGCCGTAACTTATTAGAAAACGTATTATTTCAATCCAAATACTGTGTAAAATTTAAAGGTAGTGTTCAACAAGCTTCGGTGACCGAAGTAGACCGTTGTTAGGCACAACGAATTGGTTTGACATACGAAACACAGATAGTTTAGAGTCTAATATTTCACATAGGCTAATAAGTGTATATTTTCATTTAACTCCATATTAATATACTTAAGTATATATATATTTTCGTAAGGAACTTGATGTGATGGTAAGGTAAAAGCCAAAAATGAAAAATATATGCAGTCATTTTGGCGTAGATAATACAGGTGCTTTGCGTTCACAATCAAAATAACAAGCAACATAATATTCTCACTAGATGTCCGCCCCGGCTTCGCCCGTGGTACACATATTATAGCCCTCATCGGGATCCCGTACATACCCAACGGTGAAAGAATGACTGTAATCGGTTCAGTCATTCTTGAGAATATAGCTTTCAAACAAAAAACCTCTTCAGCTACCTGCTACGCTACCTGTCGGAAATTTGTCGTACCAGCTCAGATTTAGAAAGAAGGTTACATTCAAGAGGTATGTAATCTGTGATATTCAATGACGCAATCTTAGACACATGCTGTCATGTGTCATGTCAAAGCTTGAAACGTACGAAATCTCTCAAAAAGGAATAGTTTTCCCCGATTTTGTTACATTCTTGATTCATGCTCCGCTTCTATTAATAGTAGCGTTATTTTCTATAGCCTAAAGCCTTCTCCAATAAAAAAATAATCTTTCAATTCGGACCAGTACTTCCCGAGATTCCCGAGCGTTCAAACAAACAAACAAACTCTTCAGCTTTATAATATTTGTATAGATTAGATGGCGCTAATGCCAGTTTAAATCTAAAAGCACTAAAGGCCATTTAAATCGATGTTTTGGTGTTGTTGTATGTATTTTTTCTTGCATCACTGGCGTTACTGGTATTCTAAATTGTACTAATAAGTTTTTTGCTGCTAAAAGGATTTTGGTGCCGAATTTGAATTCTTTCTTTCTTTGATTTTATTTCTGTGTTAAAATTAAATTCATACATTAACATTTCAAGATAAGTAGGTATCAGATCATGCACATCAGCTTCAGATTTTTCATAATGTATCCTATAAAAATCATACAAACTTAACACTTGCGGCTATGTTCGATACTACGAAACCCTTCTAAGTATGTTTGATTAAATAAAAAAAAAAGATGATAAAATTAAAAAAAGAAATTGTTCGGAAAAACAAATTCACTCGGTTTTTCAATGAATACTTATCCAAATATTTTGACGTACGATACTTCAAACTAATGTATCAGTCAGTAACATCTGCTTACGCGAACGAAGTAGCGGGTTCAGCTAGTAGGTAAATATATTTACGTATTTGTATATTCGTAAAACTTAATAAATGTAAATATAATAATACAGCCCAAAATAAAATGTCGAATAAATTTTGCAATCACTCATTTCAATCCCTTGTTACGTGTGTGAGCGTTGAGTGACTCCTTCTACATAGACAAATTTATTTGTTTATACGGAAATGTTCCGCCCATTTTATGTAAATTGTCATAAAGAGCGCAATCATAATTCTTAGTGTGCGTGCTAAAATATGCGGTTGAGTGTCGTAATTATTACTTTTGTTTATGTAGTAATATTTAGGTGGGAGGAGACTGGAGACACTAGGTTTCGAACTAAATTCGCAATCAAGGCATATCCCCTGAATATCCGTGGTTGTAACTCATGTTTGCGTTGTTTAATTTCATTAATTCTTTTTTTGTTAGAAAGAACACATTTTTAATATTGTCCCGTCAAAATTTGAACATTGTCTTTCTGGTGGTTCGGAAATGACACAAACATTAAATAATAACGATAAACGCGGCGCGTTCGGTACATACTAACTTCTAAGTATTCTGTGTATCACAGACGATCCACAGAATATCTAGATTCTAGAACGTGCCCACGTGATAGCGTCGCGTCGTCTTGAATGAAAAAGGAATTGTCAAAAATATCTTTTTGTGTGGAAAAACAAACATTCGGTTATAACCGACCTCAAACAAGGAGGATGTTCTCAATCGGTTGCATGTTTTTTTTGTATGGTTTTATTTTACGCGATAACTCCGCTAATTGTGAGTTGATTTTGATAATACTTCAGAGGTGATCTCATATATCGACAAGAACAAAATTAAAAATTTTGACTAACCCCAACTACCTAAGATTTGTTATCTGTACAACATTCTACTAGTCAAGCCCTTTCGTTTGATACCCATATTGAGGTAGCAGTGAAAAAATATATATAATTCGCCATTTTGTGGTGGCGGCCATCTTGGATTTGAAATCAGTTATAGCGTATAGTACTCTACTAGTTAAGCCCTTTCATTTGATACCCATATTGAAGTAGGTTGTGAAGAAATATTTTATCCACCATTTTGTGGAGGCGGCCATTTTGAATCGATATTAACCAAACATAGCTAAGAACACCCGCACGGTAATTAACTTTAAAATAAAAAAAACCGCATCGAAATCGGCCCATCCGTTTGAGCTCTACGGTGCCACAGACAGACACACACACAGACAGACAGACATCGACGTCAAACTTATAACACCCCTTTTTTTGGTCGGGGGTTAAAAACAGGGAGGTAGTTTTTAAAATATCAACAAAAAACTAAAATCAGCTCAGATTTATTTGTACGACATAGTCATAGCTTCTTACAAAATTTAGTCGAATGACATAATTAAATTACCTGTCATTGAAGTAGATTTTGTTCTTTTGGAGAAAACATATCAGCATAATAAGTAGGAGCATAAATTATTAAATGTTCCCACTGCTTGGCGTCGGGGCCTTTTCTCGCAAGGAGAGAGACAAGGCTATAATCCACCACGCTGGCCCAGTGTCGGTTGGTAGACATATGACACATATTACTTAGAACTTAGATTCTAGGTACATTTCGGTTTCCTCACGATGTTTTCCTTCACCGTTTTAATTACCGGCATTACGAACATGACTCTGAAAAGATAGTGGTGCGCGTGGTTTTGAATCCTGGGTCTCCGGTTCGAAATTCGCCGTTCTCCCGACTAGGTCAGCTGTAACTTACTAGACCAGCCATAACTTATTAGAGAACGTATTATTTCCATCCAAATACGGTTTAAAATTTAAAGGTAGTGTTCAACAAGCTTCGGTGACCGAAGCAGACCGTTGCTAGGGTTCCTTACCGAAAGGGTAAAAACGGGACCCTATTACTGGGACTTCGTTGTCTGTCCGTCCGTCCGCCTGTCACCAGACTGTATCTCAAGAACGGTGATAGCTAGACAGTTGAAATTTTCAGACGATGTATTTCTATTGCCGCTTTAGCGCAAAATACTAAAACTAAAATAAATATTTAAGAGGGGCTTATTTCCATATAACAAACTTGATGTTTTTACCGTTTCTTGCTCGATTCTAATAACGTACTTGTCACAGGTAGACGTTTTCACTATTCACATAATATTTAGTTTTATGTTCTCTTTAAATGTTATTTAAAATAAAATAAATTATTATGGGAGCCATACAATAAAAGCCGTTTATTTGCTAATGGTTCAGAACCCTTCGCGCGCGAGTCCTACTTGCATTTGACCGGTATTATTTTTTCTAAAATTTTGTAAAATCATATCCTTTCCTAATATTATATAAATGTGTCAATTTTTTTTGCTCAAAAAAAATTTTTGCTGCTCAATTACGTTGGATGTTGGAATGGCATCGAGTTGAAATTTGAAACACATAGGGTACTTACACATAGGCAATGTTTAGCCTACGTGTTCTTCCAGACTATAATCTAATTGTATTTCAAATTTTAACCCGTCTTGATACGTTCCGCTATAATTAAGTAACAAACGTCCAAACATTGGCTTTCATAATATTTACAGGACAACGTTGGAATGGCTGAACATATTTGGAAGAAATTCGAAACACACGTAGTTAGTACTGAGAAATAGCAAATCTTATAGGTTACTGTGACGTCGGAAAGACTAAGGAAATTTGGTAGAAAATTGAAACAGAGATAACTTATAGTCTGAAATACCACATATATATACTACCTATCAACCTATAAGGACCTAACCTAAGGAAACAAATATTAACATCACGTCAAAACGGCACAACGAATTGGGTTGACATACGAAACACAGATAGTTTAGAGTCTAAAATTTCACAAATTTCAAATATATGCACCCGTTTTGGCGTAGACAACACAGGTGCTTTGCGTTCACAATCAAAATAACAAGTAACATTATATTTTCATTAGATGGCGCTAATGCCAGTTTAAATTTAAAAGCACTAAAGGCCATTTAAATCGATGTTTTGCTATAGCTATAGCTATATGCTATGCTATATATATATATTTTTTCATGCATCACTAGGTGGCGTTACTGGTATTTTAAAATGAACTACATAATAAGTTTTTTGCTGCTAAAAGGATTTTGATGCCGAATTGGAATTCTTTCGTTCTTTTAATTTTTTTCTGTGTTACAATTAAATTCATACATTAACATTTTACTAAGACTTGGCTTAGATTTACAGGTTCAACTTGCTTGAGTAACATTAAAACTCAAAATTTAAATAATTTTGATTCCACACAGGCATCATTCATAATTTTACGCGGGCGAAGTCGCGGGTAACAGTTAGAAAACAGCTTGCGGATAAAAAGGTATCAGATCATGCACATCAGTTTCAGACGTTTCATAATGTATCCTATAAAAATCCTACAAACTTAACACTTGCGGCTCTATACTACGCTTGTTCGATACTACGAAACCTTACTAAGTATGTTTGATTTTGTTTAAAAAAAGAAAAAGAAAGATGATAAAATTAAAAATATTTTTGTGCGGAAAATCAAATTCATTCAGGTTTTCAATGACTACTTATCCAAATATTTTGTCCTACGATACTTCCAACTATTGTACCTATAAGTCAGTAACATCTGCTTACGCGAACGAAGTAGCGGGTTCAGCTAGTAATAAAATAAAATTAGTTGCTTTTAAAACAACATGAACTAATTAAGTGTTTTTGAGAGAGATACATTTGTTTCAAAAAATTATGATGGATAGAATTAACTTTGCAAATTATGATATTACTTATGCACCAGAGATCCTGTAATAATTTCTATAGTTTTGTTCAATCATAAAATTCTGATGCTTTACGTTTCACTCATCTTAAACATATCAGTCATGGAGCAAAGTATTGTTCACATGAAATGTACGTCTTTCATGATTATAAAATAAGCAAATATTTGTGGTGGAATGGTAGTTTTAAAATTAAAAGTCCACTACCACTATCTAGTCCATAGTTTTACAATATTTTTCATGTTTGTTTTTCTTTTATGTTAAATACATCAGATGAGCTAGGTTTTTTTAAATACAATTTAAACTTACCGGAAGCATAGCATTAAATAGATGTGTGATAAGATTGGCACCATTTTCTACAGCTTTTTCTCCTTGTGCCAAGCTCGCTGTGGAGTGCCCCAAGGCAACTTTTATGCCGGCTTTTGTGAGATCCCGAATGGCTTCTGTTGCACCATCCAACTCAGGAGCTATGGTAATGATGATAACATTTTCTAGTGAGCCATACACCTCCTTGATTGACTCTAGGCCCTGTAACATGTGCAGTTGAAAGATTGTTGAACAAACATGTTTAAACAAAAGAAAGGAAATAGAAAGATAGGAGTGGCTCATATCTAGTAGTGGTATAAAGAAGGCAGTGGGTGAATGCTAATTATGTAACACATACTCATATGTAGGTCTAATTTATAACCCTGATGCAAGTGGGTTTGTGTGTCTGTCTATGTCATTGTAGTTACTAGCTCTTTTGTTAGCTGAGGTAGCAATTTTGGATGCATAATGGATATTCATATAAGTTCAAAACATATATGTGACCTAATTTTTTTTTTTAATTTTAATTTTATGTATATTTGTAAATTAAACTAATATTTTAATTTTATTAAAACAATCTTTCAATAATAAATTACAATTTCAGTATTCCACTTATTACCAAATATTGAATAATAAAAAAATCTGATCAGAATTATAATATTTGACAGGTTTTTAAATTCATCAGACATTCTGAAAACACTATATTCATGATTACATGGTTAGATTACTAATAGTGTTATTTGCAAGTCTTTCTGACCTTACTAGATAATAGATAATTAGAAAAATTAAGATGTTGCATGGTATGAAAAGATACTGAATTCATAATTCAAAATACTTATTGATAAAAGACTTTGGACTCTGTAACTGTTTGACTTCCTGAGAGACAATGCCGAGTCACAAATATATGGGCTTGAGTTTCAGTGGGTATGTTAGTAGGTTAGAACTCAACTTCTAAAGGTGATAAAACTTGTGTAGATTTTAGGTCTGTCACAATTTCAGTAGTCCCCACGGGTAAATTGATGCTAATAAATTAGTACTAGTGATAAAATTGTGGTATTTATTCGTCATTTCCAAAGTAGGTCAATGATAAGTCAGTTGGCGATAGGTTCATTGCATCATAACAACTTCAACCACAACATACTATGATACTGATAAATTATTTTTAATTGGCACAATTATCCTTTTTGCTGCTGTAATCTGGCAAGTGTTGTGAATAATAAATATTTTTTTATGAGAAAGTATCTGTGCCTCCCAGATTCATACAGTTATGCATAAAATCGATTATATCTTCTGATACAAAAATGTATTAAGTAATGTCAGTTATGCTTTTATATAAACTATTTGAGAAAATTTTCACAGCATTTTGTATGAACAAGTAATAAACATTCACCCCTTTAAGATTTATAATGAATGAGATTTGCATTTCATGGTTTAATAGCGATGATGAAAACTTTCAATGACAAATGGGTTGAATTTAACACAATTTCTTAGTAATATTGATTTATACAAATAATATTCTCCATAACATTTTTTAATAATTAAGGCAAATAGTTCAATATTACTTACAACCCAAAAATTTTGTCACATTTTTTATAGATCATAATAATACTTACCTTAACAGGTATTTTGATGTACTCTTCCATGTGAGCACCTTTCTTTTCTAAGCTTATAAAAGGTCCTTCTAAATGGACTCCCAGGACTGTAGCACCATGTTTTCCTCCCTGAGCCCTCTTTATCCTTGGCAATATCTTGTGATACTTTCCTTCATCGGATGTGACCATCGTCGGACAAAATGAAGTGACTCCATGTGCCAATAGGGCTTTAGCTACTTTATTTATACCTTCTTCTACATTGTCCGAATCATAGGAGAAGTCTACACCCCACCCACCTAGAATGTTATCACTAATTTAGTAGTTGGATGGTTGTAATCCCTCTACTGATGTGTCAGGACTCTTAATTAAATAAGTTTAATACAATACATCACAATGATAAGGTGCTTTATTAAGTATGTATTATACTAAATTTGATACTAAAATGGCTTGGGTAGATCTAATTCAATATTTTAACAGTCTATTATCATTTACTTTATTAAGTATGTACCTTAAAATTTTATTTATTTTTCTACAACTTATTTAAACATCATGGTCATCTGTTCTAAAATTTGAGATTTTTTGATATAGATAAATTATATATGAAATAATAAGTAATAAGTATAAACAATTTATATTATTTCATAGGCAAAAATAACACTTTATGGTAGAAAATTATCGTTCTCTTATTTAGATATAATTTTCTTATACCATCTTATATGGAGGCATTAAAATATTTTTAATTTGAGTTAATTATGTTTATGTAGGTACGTATTTATGTATCAGACCTCAAGAATACTAATGATTGACAAGATAACTATAGTCAATATGCAGGTCACTCACCATTAATCTGTATGTCAATGAACCCAGGAGCTATCAGTAGACCTTCGCAGTTTACAGTTACATCGGCCTCGAGTTGTTCTACATAAAATACCTGTTCAGGATTTTCGATTTTGCCGTCTCGTATCCATAAGTCTTCCTTGATGATTTTACCGTCTCGTAATATGTAACAGTTGTTGAACTTTGTAAGGCTTGATTTGGGTTTCATAATTAAGTATTTATATTCCCGTAAATTATTGACGTCTACGTTCAAATGTAACCGCGTAAACTAAGTAAATGCAAAAATAAACTCAAAAAATGTGAACAACTCTTCCATTTGTTTGTTGATTGGAAGGACAATGACACGTTATGACAGTGACATTGATTGTTAAAAATAAATGTCTTTGAAATAGAGTGGTAACTGACAGTGACAGTAACAGAGGTCAAAATGCAACGCGCGCGCAGGCGCTATCACAGACTAAGTAGAGAGTTGGCGCTATATCTTTTTATTTGAAGTGTAAAGTTTGTGAGGCTAAACCACAATAAAAGCCATAAACCAAAAGTTGAAGTGTAAAGTCACAGATTAAACGTGTAAAGTGGACAAAGAAGTTGGAAATAAGTGGATCACTGGATCATTTAAACCAAATAAATTAGTACACAAATTTACTATAGATGGCGCTGAATCGTCTAGTATCAAAAGAGACGTGTTCATTGTTCAAGCCAAAAAATGCAAAAATATTCTTTGTAATTTTTATTGTATACTGCTTGATTTTGACATTTATCTTTTTTGTAGAGCCATCTACAGAATACAATTAAGTGCAAAATTCCTCAAGTAGTTTTAGCTCATATTGAATACAGTTTTAGTAATTCATAGTTTAGATTGTATCACAAGGGAGCAAAATAATATTTTTACGGCGAGGGCACTTTTTTGAATCCCGAGAAAAGAGGATTCTAGAGTATTAGTAGAGTAGTCTGTAGTATATGTTGCGCCCGAGTGATACACTCTACTTTTTATCACCCACTATGAGATATTAAGGCACCCCATATTATATTGTAATATTCACAATTGTATTATTTCCTACACGCGACAAGAATTCAAAGTTTTTTACAATTCATATAAAAAACTTAAAAACTAGAGTGCCACAAGCAGCGGGGCAGGGGCCAAGCTACCGATCGGTGATTGGGGTTAGAACGTCTTGACGATGTTTGCTGTGTCAAGGATGACCGCCTTCTGCATCTGACCCTTGATCCAACCGTCTAGCGAAAGTCTCCTAAGATATAATGTGCAGGACTTAATCACGATTTAATTCATTGTTTAAATACCTCGGTGTTTCGGCAGCGTTACAACCGCTGTGGTCACGAGAAGACTACTTTATAAACATTATGTGTTCCAATCGCGAAAGTTTAAAAACAATGTCTCTTAAGATGTTAGTCGCGACTTTTCGGTATAAGGCCGTTTGCCAACACCACTATTGGGACTATGATCGTGGAATCAACATTCTACATGGCGGTAAACTCGTGAGCCAAGTCAAGGTACTTGATAAGCTTGTCCTTCTCAGCTTTTACGAGGTGATATCGACGATCACAGCCCGGCGCTGAGACCGGTTTACCAGCACGATATCCGGCTTATTGGCGACAACAGTCCTGTACGTGATGATAGAGCGGTCCCAGTAGAGCAACGCAAGACCATTCTCGAGAACTGGCAGAGGTGCATACTTACAGTACGGCACCTCGAACTCGGCAAGGCTCGTATCGAAGAGCAAGTGGCTAGTGATGGAATGAAGCAATGATCCTGGCTACTAGGTTATGTCTATGCAAGTTGGTACTCGCCTTTAGCAAAATGCGAACAACCATATATCGCATATTTCGCCATTTTATGGTAGCGGCCATCTTGGATTTTAAATTTGTCACATTCATATCCAAGATGGCCGCTATCACAAAATGGCGTAATATATTTATTTTTTCACAACTCCCTTTAATATGGGTATCAAATGAAAGAGCTTGACTAGTAGAATGTTATACAGATAACAAATCCGAGATAGTCGGGGGGCTAATCAAACATTTTCATTTTGTTCTCGTTACTTTTAAATACTTAATTTAATAATTTAATTTACTTAATACATTTTAGTAGTGGTAGGACTCTTGGCAGAGTCCGCCTGGGGAAGTACCACACCTTTGCCAGTTATTCTACCGCCAAGCAGTAATGTGCATTACTGTGTTCCGGTTTGAAGAGCAATGTTTCCAGAGAAATTACAGGGCTTAGAGATATAAGATCTTAGATCTCTGGGTGACGAGCGCAGTGCAGTGCTAGGTAATGATTTGGACTCTTCATGTTCCAATAGCTGCGTGTCACTGTGCTGTTATGTGTCAGGTATGTTGCTTACCATCAGGCACATGTCCTGATCGTCTCGTCACTCTTTATTTAAAAACATAGGGTCGAATTGATAACCTCCTCCTTTTTTTGGAAATCGGTTAAAATAAAAAAACTTAATCGAAGTTTTCAAAATAATGACAAGTGGCCAGTGTCTTAAACATAAAAACTTTTTTTGTTTCACATAATTTTCTGAGTGGCCTGGTATAGTTTTAATCAAAGAGTATAATACATAGTGGAAAGAGTATACATATAAGTGCTTTTGTTGTGTCCCTGTCGTTCATAAATAAAATTGAAAGAATAATTTAAAATTAATAAGTAATCTAACCTATTTTCTTGACAACCAAGTAATATCCATGCGCTATGTCGATAGACCCGTCCCGGCTTCGCACGGGTGCAATCCTGATACTAAATATAAATATTAATAAAAATGGTTATTGTGGGTTATTCCCAAGAGATAAAGATATCCTACTACAGACTTTTTTTTGACCTTTTGAAGGGGTACAATATTGCTGTAGATTATTTTGATCTATCTCATAGGGCTCAGGCCATGTGGTTCCCCGCCAGCGTTTGCAGTGTAAGCGCATTTTTGACTTAAATTAGAAACCTTTAAAAAATATCTTACAAAGTTAATTAATTAATCAAAAAAATAGACGCGGGAAGTGACTTTATTTTATACTATGCAGTGACGATTTATAATAACGCAATCTTAGACACATGCTGTCACATCAACACATGGTACGAAACCTCTCAGAACGGAATATTTTATCCCGTTTTTGTTACATTCTTTCATTCATTATCCGCTCCTATTAATAATAGCGTTCCTAGTTAATGTTATATAGCCTACTAGCTGTACCCTGTCACGCTTCGCTGTCACGTTGTGGTGCAAAAATTAGATAAAAACAATCCTTGATGCGGATTATATATCATTCTAAAATTTCAGCTCGATCGGTGCAGAACTTTCTGAGTTTTTGAAGCGTACACAAACCAACATAACATGTTTATATATAGATACTAGCGGCCCGCCCCGGCTTCGCCCGTGGTAGGTACATATATATAACCTACAGCGTTCAAGGATTACGAACATATGAAAGAACGGTGAACGATTTTTCAAATCGGTCCAGTAGTTCCCGAGATTAGCGTTTCAATTTATATATAAGCTATAGGCTACTTTTGATCGCCAAATTATCGTGCTGTTTACTGGGTCAGAAGTGACACCTATAGACATCTGGCGGGGATAACTAATTAAATGACGATTGATCAGTTTTCCACCGGAGAGGAAAAATGATTAAATTACTAAAATGGCTATTAAAAAATAGGAGTTGATCGTAGAAGGGTGAAAATTGAGGATTGTATGTATTTTTGTATGGTGTATCATAAAAAAATTGAAATTAAAAATTTTGTCTAAAAAATAAAAAAATAAAATTTAGGGGTGGACTACCCCTAACATTTAGGGGGATGATAAATAGATGTTGGCCGATTCTCATAGATACCGGATAAGTACAAAAAATTTCATCAAAGTCGGTCAAGCCGTTTCGGTGGAGTATGGCAACGAAAACTGTGACACGAGAATTTTATATATTAGAAGAAGATAGATATAGCCTTCCTCGATAAATAGACTACCTATCCAATAGAAAAAAAATCTATTCAGACCAGTGTTTCCGAAGTTTTGGCCACGGATATTGGATTTTGGCGCATTAAAAAAAAAACCCACAAAAAGCTCGATATTTGGATAGGTACCTCACGAACTCACTGAAAGGAAACTAATGTTCCATGTACTCATTTGTTATTCTTTATTACGACGTAATGAAACCGAACCATTTTTGAAGACGCTATAAGCCATTTTAATATTTTCGGAGAAATATTATTTTATAGAGATACCTGAGTCCATGTTAGAAGTATCTACCCAATACAAATGGGACTAAGTGGGTACCTACCCACATCTATACTAATATTATAAAGCTGAAGAGTTTGTTTGTTTGTTTGTTTGTTTGTTTGTTTGTTTGCTTGAACGCTAGGATCTCGGGAAGTACTGGTCCGAATTGAAAGATTCTTTTTCTATTGGATAGTCCATTTATCGAGGAAGGCTTTAGGCTATCTATACTAATATTATAAAGCTGAAGAGTTTGTTTGTTTGTTTGTTTGTTTGCTTGAACGCTAGGATCTCGGGAAGTACTGGTCCGAATTGAAAGATTCTTTTTCTATTGGATAGTCCACTTATCGAGGAAGGCTTTAGGCTATAGAAAATAACTCTACTATTAATTGAAGCGGAGCATGAAACAAGAATGTAACAAAATCGGGAAAAATATTCCCCTTTGAGAGTTTTCGTACGTTTCGTGCTTTGACATGACACATGACAGCATGTGTCAAAGATTGCGTCATTGAATTTCAGTAATCTGTGCCTCGAATATAAACCTTTGCTATTTTTTTTTCTAAATCTGAGTTGGTACGACCAATTTCCGACAGGTGGCGTAGCAGGTTGCTGAAGAGGTTTTTTGTTTGAAATCGATATTCTCAGGTATGAGTGAACCGATTTCAGTCATTTTTTCACCGTTGGATATGTACGGGATCCCGATGAGTTCTATACTAATATTATAAAGCTGAAGAGTTTGTTTGTTTGTTTATTTGTTTGTTTGTTTGCTTGAACGCTAGGATCTCGGGAAGTACTGGGCCGAATTGAAAGATTCTTTTTCTATTGGATAGTCCATTTATCGAGGATGGCTTTAGGCTATAGAAAATAACTCTACTATTAATTGAAGCGGAGCATGAAACAAGAATGTAACAAAATCGGGAAAAAATATTCCCCTTTTGAGAGTTTTCGCACGTTTCGTGCTTTGACATGACACATGACAGCATGTGTCAAAAATTGCGTCATTGAATTTTAGTAATCTGTGCCTCGAATATAAACCTTTGCTAATTTTTTTTTCTAAATCTGAGTTGGTACGACCAATTTCCGACAGGTGGCGTAGCAGGTTGCTGAAGAGGTTTTTTGTTTGAAATCGATATTCTCAGGAATGAGTGAACCGATTTCAGTCATTCTTTCACCGTTGGATATGTACGGGATCCCGATGAGTGCTATATAATATACCACGGGCGAAGCCGGGGCGGGCATCTAGTATATATATATATGTAGATACAACACTTTTTTTATTCAATTAGCAGATATACTTAAAACCTGTAGGGAATACATCTAATGCCATGGTAACTGTTACATAAATAGTAGTAAGTTATCACACAGTACCGTAGAGATGGCGTGTACTACTCTTTCTGTCTTATCCTGAACCTCTATATGTCTATATTCTATACTAATATTATAAAACTGAAGTGGTATTTTGTTGGAACGCGCTAATCTCACGAACAATTAGACCGATTTCAAAAATTCTATCACCGTTGTTTATGTACGTGATCCTTGAGCCTTGAGTGTTTTACTCGTAGGCTATAGGTATACCTATTACCTATGTAGACCGCTGGTGTGTTATATTTAGTTCATTGATTTAAGTCCCTGTTTATAAAAAAATATATTTATGCTTGTAACTTCTTCCGCATTTTTATATGTAAGCCGTTGGTACGCACCTACGTTAAGATCAAATGTCCGTAAAAGTTAAATGTCATATAACCTATACCTAGAGTTAAATCACTGGCAATGATTAAGCTGCTCTTAAAAAACATATTATATGTGCCTTTAATATTGCTGGTAACATTATCCTTCAAACCGAAATACGGCTATGTTGTGCATTAGGTACTGTTTGGCGACAGAACAATGAGCAAAGGAGTGGTACTTACACTGGCGGATTTTGAAAAGTCCTACCACAACAGAACAATGCATATCGCCTGTAAAACGTGTATTAGGGTGGAAAATGAGTACGTACACTAATATAAATATAATAAATAAATAAATATTGGACAATCCACACACAACACCATCTGACCCCAAACTAAGCAAAGCTTGTGTGATGGCAGCCAGATAGCTGATATAATACTTATATAGTTTTAAATGCATACTTATTATACATAGAAACACCCAGACACAGTGCAAACATTTGAATTCATCACACAAATATTTGCACTGGGTGGGGATCGAACCCACGACCCTCGGCTTCGCAGGCAGAGCTACTACCAACTAAGCCACTAGGTCAGGCAACACTAGGCTAGTTTTTCAAGCTAGGATAGTAAGCGAGTGTTAGCCAGCTATAAAACTAGTACTTATGCTTAGCTTCGTGTTGACAAAAGTAGCGTGGTGTAGCGTTGTCTATATAAAGCTAGACAGCTAGCTAGCTAGCTTGCTAACTTAGCTTGAAAAGCTAGCGCTTTATTCCCGAAACCCCCTTAGGTTTTCCCCTTACAGGGGATTTGTGAAAAAAAAACCAAGTCCAAAAACAAGTCATTCCATATCGCTGGCTGGAGATTTTTGGATGAGTGTTTAATAGTTATTATACATAATTGCTCTTCAATTTATCACTTTATCCGGAGATTTTAAATTATAGCAGGTTGAAGTTAGTCACAGTAATAATTATTATATTTTCTGGTCATTACTATATGGCGACGTGACAAATCGGACCGGTTAGTATCGGATAGGTTAGCACTCCGACCCCACCTTGTCTTGTCGCTACTACCCCCTAGATGTTTATAAAAATGCGGATGAAATTTCGTGTTTCACTGGCATGGGTTTTTTAGACTATCACTGAAATTTGACTCCGGGTGGGCTCCCGCCAGCTCTGCGGTCAGCCCGGAGTGTCGATTCTCTATACTCGACCTGCGCTCCGCTACGGAGGTCACCCGCTGGCTTCGCTCGCCACTTTCCCTCTTTCGCTACGCTTGGCCTCGTATGGTTCGCTCCACTCAGGACCTCCCTTGAGCTTCTGGCGGGAGCCAACCCGGAGTAAAATTTCAGTGATAGACTAAAAACCCCTGCCAGTGAAATACGAAAGGGAATTTGTGGAATTTTTGTCCATAAATTCCGTGTGATATTTCGGAATGGGATTTTTGGACAAAAATTCCACAAATACCTTGTAAGGGTTTCCCCCTTAAGGATATTTCGGGATTAAGCCAAACTAGCATCGTGTCGCTTGAAGTCCAAATATATACTATTGTCTGCGATCTACAACAACGTTAACACCACGTTAACGCTTGAAATATAGAAGATACTGTCCCTTTTGCGCCAGCAAAGCTATATTTTTTCTAACTTTTCATACAATTTCTAGCCTATACAGAAGACGCCTACTTCATCTAATATGCCTTAGTGGACGTGAATTGTACTTCCTTATGGAACATACGTTTCCCTATTTGCCAGAGGAAACGTGGTTGTCGGTGAAGTTTGAACAACCCTAATTCCTCTGTTACGGAGAAACTCGGGTCTGGCTAAGGGACGTGTATGAGTTGTTTTATTTCGTGAGAAGCATTAGGCACATGTTAGGTTAACTGGTGTGCTGGGTTGACAATAATCGCAGGATCGCAACAAAAGATCACAAAATGTTTTACACACAAAACTTGAAATAGATCGAACTAGACATTTCTTATTCAGTGTGAGAGTCTGGGTTTGAGATATTGAAGTATAGAGCTTCTCTTTATTTCTTATCTGTGAATTATATGCAACCGCTTGGATGAATGCACACGGGAAAGCAGTCAGACGGCAACGACCTCTAAAGACACCGCCGAGAAAACTGAACATTACTGAAGATGTAGACGATTTGTTTTCAATCGTGGGTAAAAAAGGCGTGTAGGTATTTATTATATCTACCCAATAAAAAAAAATTAATTATAGATAAGCACGTACCAAACATCAATAATTTAAACATATTGTGTATAAAACGAGGCTAAAGTTAAGCTAAGCTTTCAATCTATACATATAATAAAAATGTAACGGATAGGAGTGTGTACCTGGAAAATATATGAAAATAAATATTATAGGAGACCTTTATCCACGCAACAGCACCAAAAACAATGATTGTTGGAATTTTTGTCTGTTTGTTTGCGTGTTTGTGAACGCTAATCTCAGAAACGCCTTTTCCGATTCTGATGTGGAGTCGTGTCAATCGGTTCATAAATAAAAAGTTATCCCAATTTCCACAGGGCTTAAAAACTAAACATATTTAAAAATGGTGCTCAAAGTCACTTTTCCACACGGACGAAGTCGTGGTGGATATTAGTAGTAGTGAAATAAAATATATCTAGTATTTGTAGCAGGAGTGCAACGCCACAAGCGTACCCGTAATTTTATTTATAAAGCAGTTCCACTATTGGCTCACAATGGCTGTCGATACTCAAAGATGTCGTCGGCGCACTATTTGCGGGTAGATGTTTGTTCTGGTGGCACATTCGCGAGTTCACGCCGAAAGTCGTGCAACAGCCGATACGGCGGCTGCGCGGACAGAGTGCAGCGGCGCCCAACCGGCCCGACCGAAGCCCGCGAGCCACTCCGTCAGTCGACATCCCGCGTCCGACAAACTCGCTTGCGACCCGTCCGCTCCCAGGGCACACATTACCCGCGAAACCACCTGATATGTTCGCCTTAATGCCCATACGCGCGTGATTGCATGATTATCGCCACTTAAAAGTGACAGCACAAGTGATTAATAATAACTTTATACAGGTGAACTTTTAGTTTTATTACTAACGTTTTGTTACATTTCAAAGTTCAAACTTCTCTATTTTCCTAACTTTTTGCATGGATCCTGCTTCATTTCATCGAGTCATGTAATAGTTGTAAGTTATTTAAATGTTTTATGTAGCTTATAATTTTGTCTAGAAAGATTGTTGCGTTATTTATTTGTATAATTACCTACTTTGGCGGACTGTTGGGAAGGCTTTTTACTGCGGTTAAGCGTTTTAATTAAGCACGATTTGCTTTAATATTTTGTTGGTACTGGCGTATAATTTAGAGGCCACGGACGTAGATGTGGAGTAGGTTTTGTGGGCTGTAAGCATATTTATGGAAGGAAGAATATTTACGGTGAAATGAGGAGAAATAGCGCACCCTTACCGGCGAGGTGTGCTGCCTTGAAATATTTATATTATTTTACGATTACCGTCAGGTGCAATAGCCTTTCCCTATTTTCTCTTTATAACTGTTTAGCGGTACACGCAACTCCTTAACGATTATAATTGGCTATAAAATGTTTGGCAACGTTGTTGTCTATTTAATTGGCTAAAAATGAAGCCTTACCTAAGTTTCTATATCAGTAGAATAGATAATTCGTTAAAATATTTTTTATGTTAAATTGAAATCAGTTGATTAATGTCATAATTATGCATATATCATCTACTCAGATAGGTAGATACATATTATGTATGGATTGAAAAAAAACTGTTACTTTTTTACCACCTACGGCAGTTGCCATTAAATTGCCTCTACTGAAAAAAAATGACCAAACCTAGATAGTTTTTAACCAACTTCCAAAAAAAATTGAGGTTATCAAGTCGGGTGTATGTAGTAGTTTAGTATTTAGTAGTGGTAGGACTCTTAGCAGAGTCCGCCTGGGGAAGTACCACACCTTTGCCAGTTATTCTACCGCCAAGCAGTAATGGGCAAGCATTACTGTGTTCCGGTTTGAAGGGCAATGTTACCAGAGAAATTACAGGGCTTAGAGATATAATATCTTAGATCTCTGGGCGACGAGCGCAGTGCAGTGATAGGTAATTATTTGGACTCTTCATGTTCCAATAGCTGCGTGTCACTGTGCTGTTATGTGGCTGGCATTTTGCATACCATCAGGCACATGTCCAGCTCGTCTCGTCACTCTAAATTAAAAAAAAAAAAGTTTTTTGTATGTATGTTACGCGATAACACCGCCAATTACGAATCGATTTTGTTGATTCTTTTTTGTTTGGTAGATCAGTTCAGAGGTAGTTCCATACAAATTTTATTGAAATCGGTGTAGCTGTTTTGGAAATATGAACAAAAAACAGCTAAAATTTGCCTCGATGACATAGTGATTGCTTACTTTTCAATATGGTGAAATGCCTGCGTTTAAATTTAAATTAACGACGGTTTTTCTTTTTTTTGAAGAAATTTATTGAATTTTATTTAAAAATTATTTTACAAAAGATTAGACTAGTTTGAGGCTTACGACATCACGCTTGGACATCGGACGCTTTCACTACTGAAACATTGAGCGTCAAAAAATATTAATTTAGACATAAATTAGGAGTTTCCTTGTTCACAAAAATGAATACTTAATTAACCTGAAAAATGTATTATATTATGGATTATGGACAAAATGTTCTTCGCGCGCCCACTAATCTTATGTGAAATTGCGCGCCCATTCTAGACTTAAGAAACAAGGCCCCGTTGTATAGGTGAGCACCCAGGTCTTATGGGTTCTTAAATAATTTATTTGTTTCAGTAACAATGCTTTCTGTGTTTTTTCTTTCAAGTTTGTTCGACAAGATTACCTCGCGTGAAAATGGAACATATTTTTGGGGTTGCCTACTTCAGAAGGAAAAAATAAAACGCATACAGGATTAGGGATGTTACGGACGTGAGTTTTTCATAACTGGAGTCGAAGCAGGATGTTTTATATTTCCTTTATCGAAGTTGGGATCAGAGATGGAGTTGGAAAAGAACCAAAATTAATGACAAGAGTATGCCAGAATAATGTCCAAGTGGGTTCCCAATGGATACATACTGGGTGACTGATTCTTCTAAGTAACTGCGTTCTTTCTTAGACCACGTTATCACTATACTGACATCATGGGAGATGTCGGTCAAGAGCAAACTTATCTTTAGTAGTTGTAGGACTCTTTGCACAGTCCGTCTGGGGAAGTACCACACCTTTGCAAGTTATTCTACCGCCAAGCATTAATGTGCAAACATTACTATGTTCCGGTTTGAAGGGCAATGTTTCCAGAGAAATTACAGGGCTTAGAGATATAATATCTTAGATTTCTGGGTGACGAGCGCAGTGCTATGTAATGATTTTAACACTTCATAATCCAATAGCTGCGTGTCACTGTGCTGTTATGTGGCAGGCATGTTGCTTAACATCACACACATGACCTGCTCGGTTTGATGTCTATCAAAAGAAAATATATATGCTAAGTTTAGGTCACAATTTTGTTCTGAATATGCGACCCTATCTCAGTTATTACCATCAACTCCAAGAACCTAAAGTTATCGAAACTTAAGTAACAAAAATAAGAAGTCAATTCGGTGTTCTCAGAAAAAAAAGAATTGTTACGTCTATATAATTGGGCGAATTGACTTCTACTTTTACAAATTAAGCATTAGTAAAATTGACATAATTTGTTAGTTTTAGATTATCTCTTAACTTTTAAGCCTTTAAATACGGTAAAGTCAAGACACAAACTGTTGTTCGCGTGATTTTTTTATTCTGTTATTTGGTTGTTATAGCGGCAACCGAAATGCTTACATCAACTATGAACCATCTAACTATCACGGTTCATGAGATATCAGATACAGCCTGGTCACAAATGTAAAGACAGACAACCAGATAGACGGACAGCGGAGTCTTAGCCTTAGTCATAGGGTCCCGTTATTCCCTTTTGGTACGGAACCTTAAAAAACACACTAATGCCATCTAGATCCTAGTTTAATTTTTTTTCCTTTGACATTAAATATTTCTATCCGTAGAAACTAGTATCATCCCTACAAGAGACACACGGCGATATAGACTGTAATTTATATTGATGGACATTGCTCAGTGCTCACACAACACCTTTGTTTTATGGGAGCCAGAAAACAGATAATATAATAAGCTGCATACTATACATAGAAATATCCACACACAAAACAAATATTTGTATTTATCACACAAATATTTGCACTGGGTGGGAATTTACCGCATCGCAAACGGACTTTGTAGCTTAGTACTAACTAAGCCACTAGGCCTGTCAATGGATTTGGTAGCCTGTTTTTTCCCCTGCCAGAGCTAATTTGTTCAACCTGCTAGAACAAATAAGTTAAAGATGTGATACACATATAAGTTTACGTGGCCCAGACACAGACGTGTTACGTAAATAAACTAATTTTGAATATAGCGTCAAGGTACAAAATAAAATTGCGTTCTGTGATCCTGCGATTGTAAACGATGACAGGATAGTTTCAAGTAGGTATAAAAACAAACAAATAATCAAACGGCACCAAATGCAATTTCTACAATCAATTAAAAAAATATAAATAATTAGGTACATGTACCTACATATAAGATTGAGAAATAAACAGAAAAACCGATTTTGACAAATCTTTTTTTATTCGAAAGGTTAGTTTCCATATGATACCATATACATTTTATCAAAATCGGTGAAGCGATTTTTGATGATTTTCGTCGATATTTACGAAGTTGAAGTTCGTTGTTCCGTCTTTCAGAGATAATATATATCTATAATGTATAATATATCACAGCAAATCTTGCATTGCAAATATGTAAGACGAAAAGTTATTTATTACTCAAGAGAGAAAACAATTGTCAAAACGTGTAGTTTTCACCCAGACTGTATGTGTTACTGATTATTATATTATGTTTCTAGTGGACATAATCAGTCTGCCATAACAACACAATGGGTCGGACGGGCGTACAGACAAATGTTTTTGCTCAGAATCTCAAATGCCCAATCTTTTACAACTAATAGCGATGTATCTTCATACAAAACTTTAAATAATTGAACTAAAGTGTAGTTAAGTTTTATAAGACATTTGGTATAATTTTTCGATAAACACAAGACTCTCCCAAGCACCAGGCTAAAACTACTATAATTTTATGCAAGTGGGACCTTAGAAACTAACCTGCATAACAAAGAAAATGAGATCACTAGATCTAGTTACATAAGCTAAATAGGTACTGTTCTAAAGTCATTGCAGACCAGGCGGTGTTCCCATCTAACTTTGGTCGTCTTTTAGAGCATAATAATGTAGACATTTCAAATTGCATTCTGAAACTATATGTACTTAGACCTACTCGTTATAACTCAGAGGAATAATTAACTTTGTAGCGTGTCGCGTCGTTACCACTACAATGCTGCCTGACTGTGTTTGATCATGTAGTCGAGATTTGGATTTTTTTATATAGTAGGAAAAGCGCTGTACTTGTGCCTGATGGTAAGTAACACACGCTGTTACGCAGCTATTGAAGCTACGCTACAGAATATGAAGGTTCAAAATCTTAACCTAGCACTGCACTCGTCGCCCAAAGATAGATATAAGATAATTTATCTGTATGATCTGTATTGTCTCCGGAAACATTGCCCTTCAAACCGGAACACAGTGACATACTGCTTGTAGGTACGATAGCTGGCAAAAATTTGGTACTTCCCCAAGCGGATTTTGCAAAGATTCCTACTACCACTACTTGATCTCGTTATAAAATAATCAACAAAAATCGATAAGACCTGTCAAAGTAAAATTACTTAGTCGGTAGAGCTTCACCGACCGTGGTGACGAGTCCGATGTAAGCCGACCGTTTATTTTTAACCGACTTACAGAAAGGAGGAGGTTATCAATGCGACCACCATATTTTTTTGTGTGTTACCTGATTATTAATTTATTTTAACTTTACTCTCTGATGTCTGTCTGAATAAGACCGCAATCAGTGACAAAGCCGCCAAGTAGCACTTTAATTACTTAATTATTGCACCGTATGGTGTACGCATTAGACACTGTTTGATTTTTAAATTATTTTAATTTAATTTTAATTATTTACTTATTTTTTTTAGTTTTATTGTTATCATAATAATTAATTTTTGTGTGACTGGTATTGAAACCTCTACCTATGACTGTTTTAATTAACTATCTTTTAATTGATTTATTGACTGTATTATACTATAAGAATTATGTAAACGTGATGTGGTTATTAATAAATGAGTATATGTAGTCCAAAGTCTAGTTTGTATAATTAGCTGTAACAACTAGTAAATAAATTTATTTGGTGCGCTTCATTAATTTCCATACATAAGTAGGTTATAAGTATGTGTAATCGTGGAATGTATAATATAAGTACATAATTCATTAGTTAAATATAAATTTATCTCCACAACACAAACAAGGCATCATTATCGCTGAAAAAGAACGACAAATTAAAAGAATACGACGACTCAAATAAAAAGCCGCTGTTGTTAGCGCCAAGAGAAGTAAACATCTTTATACTTTAGGACTTAATAATACCGGTAAAGTGCGAGTCGGAATCGTTCTACTTGAGTTCCGTACCGCCATAACCAAAGTTGAAGGAATTTCGCTTCTTTCAGCTCTAAATTCATAGCTTGCGTCCAACCCACACTTAACCAAATTTTGGTGTTTATTATTTTACATAAAAGTAAGTTTAATAATTAATGCTAATGTAATATTTCATGGATTTCCACAGTGAGGTGTACTTGTATTCAAATTTTTCCTAAAGAGCGAATAGAATAACTCGTTTTGAATTTTAAATTTAGGTACTGCTTATTAACTCTCGACTTGAAGACACAGATCCTTCGGGAAAAATCCACTCAGACTAGGCTTTCCACAGCCTAGAAGTTCTTATTACGAAAGCGGATTCAAATATCTTTGAAACGTCAACAAATGAACAAACGTTGAGAAATTACTATTTCACTTAAAACTATTAAAAAATATATTTTATCAACTTTATTACGGTTTGATAGATTTAGCCGACAAGACCGAGCTTACTGTTGCAAATAGTAAATTCAAATATTTATCCAACTTAAAAAAAAGACGCAAAATACTTTGGCACTATCGTTTTTTTATGATTTTGGTATTTAAAAAGAATATACTAATATACTCGTATATGATAAATTTTGATTTATTTAAGGATCCTATATTTTATATGCGTGTTTTAAATCTTACTTAATAATTGTGATTTCTTACTATAAAATAACGATCGAAAGATTTGAGTCATCGTCTACGCCAGCTCCATCCTCACTAGTATCAGCACTGGCAACACTAGTTTGATTGGTATCAAAATTTTCTGTTTCTTCTTTTGTCTCCTCTAAATCAATATCTTAAAAAGTATCATATTGAATATAAACATTATAAAACAGTTGTGTTAGATTTAAGATTTATTTAAAAAAAAAAAAAAAAAAAACTGCCGTACTAATTTGATTCAAGTAATTAAAAAAACAATTTTCCGGCTTTTTCATACTTTTTACAAGACAGAAAAAAACGTTTTTTGCAACACTGTTAAAAACACAAACTGACAAGGTATTTTTTGTACGAAACCCTAATAAAAAGCTGCTTTTGTTGGGGCGCGGTTTAATAAAAATATGCTATCGAATTTCCCAATTACGTAGGTACCTACTTTGTGCTAGCCGCGCGTAATGAATAGGTAACGAAGGAGCTATATTAGCTTTCATCTGTTGATTAAGTAGATCCATGTTGAAACGCAGCAGGTAAATTCGGGCAAGTGCGAGTCACGTACTAAGATTTCCAAAATGAGAAGCTATCATTTCGACTCAAAATTGAAGAATTCGATTCAAATAATTTTGTTAAGGCGTTAGGTGGTTATTTCTTTCTCAACAACAAATAAATAGTTAATTGCATTTTTAGTTTTCCTCAATCGCCGTATTGAAAAAGGGTATATTAGTAGCTTGGAAGAGATCACTTTTAGCGATAAGATCGTCATTTCCTTCACAAGCTCTAAGAATATAGAGCCTCTCTATCATTTACTCAAGACTTACGTGATCAAGAACCAAACGAGTTTTCAGTTAAGCGCAGTTTTATTGGGTTAGACATTTAAGACGTTTGTGACATTAGTATTTAAAAAAAATTTGATTGTGTAAAGCAGTGGTCAGTCTTATGGTTTAACCCAACTTCTTTGGGGTTAACATACAACTAGGGCTTTTAAGTTTTCAAGTAGTTACGAAAGTAAATATTAAATGTTTTTTATTTCATAGATTCTGAACAAATTTTACCAGATGTGTAGGTACAGAAGGTTACCATTAAACCAGCAATAATAATTACAATGTCTAATAGTTTGGCGACAACTAAAAGAAATCATTTACAGTTACAAAAATAGGCTACATAACTTACAATACGCGAAGCCCTTATACTGGTAATATTTTTAATTCTTTATAAAAGTTAATTAAGTAAGTATCAATTTTCCTAGCTATATTCTGATCTAGCTGTTAACAAACAGGTCAGACGGACAGACAGACAATTGCAAATCCTATATACCCAATGATTACACAACCCAAATATACAACCTCTATAATATTTTCCCTAAAGAACCATAAGCATTTTATTGAGAAATTCAATCCGCATCTAGAACATATCCGTTTTATCGATTGTATATTTTGTTCAGCCTTATTTATATCTTCGGCTGTATAATTTGATTCGCAGAGATAGGTATATTTCACAGTGAAATAAAGGATACCGGTTCTCATATTTCCATGTTACTATAAATAGAAGGACACGGAAATGTTTTAATCGTTTTTGAGGAACTCCGCGTTTTTTGGAAAGGATTTTTGAGGAATTCGAATGATTGGTCTTTTTTTTATTCGGGTAGAGCTTTTGACAACAAAAAAAAAACAAGGGTACTACTACATTATACTAGGTGCATTTCAACTAACTGAGTACATAGGAATTATTATCCATAGATCATTGAGAGTCTAAATATCATGAAGACGATCAAGCCTAAACAGTTGGAAGTTGTGTAACAGGTAGATTTCTTCATATTATTAAAAGAAAAATGAGTTGACGCGTCTAATACAGTATTATTAAATACTATGCGAAACATTGAAGACATACATATTTATATCTGTTACGAAATAGTGAGTCAGACAAAGCATTCCGTGGTTCCTATGTTCGTGGATGGCTCCTTAGACCGAACAATATCAAACAGCTCGAACTCGAACATGTATCGATATTTTAGAGTAATTTTCTGAATCTTGTATGAAATCTCAACATTAGGTTAAAGACAATCTGAACGGCTCGAAATCGATGTAAAGTGAAGTGAATAAAAAATAAAAGGCATCGTTAAGGAACTTGCGAGGGCTATTTTACGAGGAGGTTTGATTCGACCATTTTTATCATGTTTTTGACATTAGCTTCCGTTATTGCCTTTCACTTCCCACTGTGATGCTGTGAAATATTCGAGGAAATGTTTGATGATACTGAACATTCAGATCTCGATCAAGTTCGAAAAAATAGTGACTGCTATTAAAGATAATTTATGTTTAAATCCTTTTGGCCGATAGTTTTGATTAGCATTATAGATAGTTTGCGATTTTCCGTAGCTTTGACTTTCTTGACCTCAGACGAGTACTAAAAAAAGAACTCGCATTTTCTTATGATAGGATTAAAAAGGTGATAAAACCCTAACGGATAACTGGAAGTTTTATCAGAGTGAATCGGCGGTACACCATTGTGCAGATTTAATAGTCTAGTTGAAGGTTTGATGAAATCTCGCACAATACGACACGAATTTGCATGGGTTCTATTCCCACTGAGATCGAGTTTTTGATGAAGAAGACTATGAATGCGGTATGTTAAAGATAACAGTTATTTAGTTAATGCTAGATCTCCTAATCTGCACTTGGCCAGCATGTCGAATTACTAAATACTAATAAATACTGAAACGTCCTAATACTAGCTTTAAAGGCTTCAGTAAATGGAATAAAACTAACATATAATTTGATTTCTGGATAAAAGCACACGTGGTACTCAAAAAAAATAAGAGAAGCGATGACCGATCCAAAGAAGCTCCTTTATGATTAAAATGAGACAGTCTTCGATAAATGACCGATATCATATGTGAAGTATCTAATCTAGACAAACAAATCAACACGAAACGGAGGATACGGCACACGTTACCAACTTCTTTCTCCTTCGGAAGCAATCTTGGGCTACAAAGTCGTAAAAATGAATCTGGGAGAACGCTCACGATACACACAGGGTATGATGGGTTCTCCAAGCGTTTGTGTGTATTTCCAATCCAAAGAGAGCCCATCCTGCATATGTGACCGACAAAGTCACTAAAGAAGACTAAATAACATGATAAATAATAGAAACAAAACTTATCATCATATAAATTGGAAACCCATATCACGGCAAATGGATATTTTAATATAATCAATCCTAATATTGTAAAACTGAAAAGGTTTTTTTGTATGAACGCGCTACCCTCAGGAACTACAGAACCGATTTTAAAAATTCTTTCACCGTTGGATATGTCCATGATCCTTGAGTGCTATAGGCTATGCCACGAGCGAAGTCGGGTCGGACCGCTAGTGGTGAATAAAAACAAATCTAAACATGTTGTATTAAATTGAAATAACATACTTATTGCAACAATAATGACATATATAATACAATGTTTTTACAATAAGAAAGCACATATTTTTCAGTAGTTAAATAATAAGGAGGTGGTTACTGAAGAAAACTTTGATTTCCTTCTGGATTATGTTAGGGACTAATTACGCGGGTCAAAAAAGGTCGGTAAGTAAAAAAAATAATTAAGGCCAGGTAGTTCTGTCAAATTCGGCATTTAACGCTGTCTTGTTCTCGCGACCGTCACCGACCGCGGAATCGGTGCCACAGTGCAGAAATAACATTAAAATATTGGACTATGTAATTTAAACTCATTTTTTGTTCAAGATTTGTTTATACTGTTTATACTAGTGATAACAATTTTGTGAATTGTGAAGTGAAACGAAGAAATATTAAATTTATCTATACTCGTAGATATACAAAACTCAACCTTTTCTTTTTGGTCACACTATAAGTTGAGAACGGCTTTTCCAATTTCATGCATCTTTTTAAAATATTTCCTAATAATTCACAAGTTCACAAGTTCACAAGTCAAAAATTAAAAAAAATGTGCTGAAACGCAATGAAAGGCCTATAAAAATAGAAGGTTTTTTGGTCAACTTTGCACTAAATTTCTAATCCAATTTTTTTCTATGAGGTAAAAGATCACTTACTGAGCATAAAATTACAAAATGCTCACAGATCCAGGTAGAGCTTCAAACGCCAATTGAAAAAAAAACTGTTTTAGCCGATATTTTGGAAACGATATATTTTGACAATAATTGTAGAAAAACTAAACTTTTTTTGTAAAACTTACCGTTTACTATTTATAACCCATTTAATGATACGATTGCGATGATGCCGATAATAGTGGATGTAAATGATGTGGTCTACGCACAGATTTCTAAAACAAAAGGCAGATGGAACGTGCAGAACACAGATCCTTAGGTCCAGAAAGCAAATATCAAACGCCAAAGCAAATACAAACTCCAGTCAGTACGAAACTGACTTCCGTCTCGTACGGGAGTCCCGTGTGATTTTAAGTTTTGTACAAGATTATGCCGTCTTGTGGCTTCAAACATTGCAAACATTGTTCCCAAAAATAAGAAAAGGAAAGAAAAATATCATTTCATAGGAAAGTCTGAATATTTTTACTGCTTTTTGTATAATTTAGGCGATTTCATTTCGATTGATGAATAGAAACACAACACCTCAACGAAAATTGGTTAGTGTTCCTGTACTAAACTGAAATTATTTTCCTAAAGTTAAGGTAAAATTTAGATTATGATTTTTTGAAGACTCGTAGACCAAATTATTTATGTACTTAAGTAGATTGTATTATTCTATTTTAAACCCTATTTTTATAATCGTAATTTTTTAATTTAATGTCAATCGATGCCTAGCACAAATCCACGTCATTACTAGTGTTTATAAAAATACTAAGTGTTGATGAAAACTATAGTTATGAAGCAAGTTTTAATTCTTGTAAGTAGGTATAGTGGAGCTTGAAAAAGTAGGCGAGTTCTTTTGAGATATCTAATGGTTTTAATCAACCTCATGTTATCTGGTCGAGTCAGTAGTGACATTGTCGAAGTTTTATACGGTGCTAATTTGTGCTAATTTGTACCCAAAAAAGATGTTGGGATCAGGCCAATCGCTGTTGGCACCACATATACTGGCCTTGCTGCCAAGGTGGGTTGTAGGTAAGCGTTGCACTTTCGAGCTCCCTGTCCCACAAACTTGATTTTGGTTCTCTGAGTGAACGTGAGGCTGCTGTTCATTCTGTCCTGACTTTCTTTGTCCAAAATTGGGGAGAGGGCTGTTAAATGTGTACGTCAAAAACGCTTTAATTTGGTTGATCGTGGAGCCCCGTTGTCCGAAGTGAAGAATAAAATTCTTGACTTCTACAATTTTCTTTGGCAATGTTATGGCAGACCCACAAAATTATCAAAACAATCCTATGCTATCTTCCGTTGGCTATCAACTTGGTGAATCTTCGGCCATGCGACCTTCGCCCTGGCCATTCGCTCTATCATTTAACGTCTCTAGTCCAATGTAAACGTTAGGTATTTGGACGACGTAACTTTGGGTGGCGATTTGAATAATGTTCAACTGATTTACATAAACTCTTAGACGTTTTTCGTTGGTTTGTATCAACATTTTTGAAAAGGTGAACTTTTCGTTTGCGACACGCGTCCAGACAAAGATTGGATAATAAACAAATTGAATGATCTGGCCCCCCAACATCAAATCAGTTGACAAAAATTGTCTGCACCTCCTGTGTTCACCGATATTAAATGAGTAGGTAGTTGCCACCTTTTGTCAAGCATAATATTCAAAATTTCACAAGAAGCTCCGATAGAATACCTACTCAAAATAAACACACACATGACTTTTACTATTATTCGGCGTTGTCTTTTTATTCCGAATTTTCTGTACGAATTTTCGAATTCTTAGTTGCTTGCTAAATCAAAATTCTTAACTTCATAGGATGGAAATAGTAATAACAAGAAATCCTTGCATAATATTTAATCGGTGTAATAATAAATTATTTCAACATTATAATATATGTGTTTATTATACGCGAAGATTTCCGAAGCTAAGACAACAATAGTGGGATTTTTTTCTTAAGACTGGGAACATTACACGCACACCAACGTGAGTAATTTGACAACGTCGGTGAGAGCTGTCACGCATACATAACTAATTACTGGCCTCATAGTGTCGTTCACGAAGGTTTCATCTGTTTAGAAATCTGTGGGTCTACGATGGAACTTGTTTCTCTAATAGAAACAAGCACAGTGTACCTCGTAACCCCAAGGTTCGAACCTTCGACAAAAACCCACTCTGGCAATGCGTTTCACAGCTTAGTTGTTCTTATTACAAAAGCGGAGACCAAACTCTTCGTTCAACTCTTCAATCATGATGATGAACGGTGCTGTTTATTCGAGCAACGAGCAATTTGATAGAATAACTTTAATTTAAAAACCCCGACTACAAAAAAATCTACACTTTAAAAAATATTACCTACTATCTAAGGACACTTTGGCGAGTCAGACTAGTCTTAGAATATCTTTGTTACCAAAATCCATCCAGCCATTTGGAAGATATGTGGAAATAAAAGATTTACAAACATAAAAGATACGCGCGAAAAACATAACCCTTCTTCCATTCCGGTAAAAAGGGACATGTTTATGCTACTGGGAACAGAATTCAAATCTTATTATTTTTACATTGTTATCATCAAATTTGACATAAAAATCGTAATCCGTAAGTTCGAAAAATAAGTTTACTGGCAACAAAAGATGGGAAATTTTATTTTCTACAATAATAATAGGCTTTATAACTTTTTCAGAATATCAGCCAAAAACGTTTTTTCGAGCTGGCGCTTGAAGCTCCACCTGGATTTGTTATTATTTGTGATTTTATGCTCAGGAAATGATTCTAAACCTTACCTATATAAAAAATACGAATCGGAAATTTAGTGCAGAGTTAAATTCTACGAGTAATTTTACTGCCTAAAAGGCTTCTTATCAAATTTAGTCGAGTGTTTAAATTTCTATGAACAATATTAACATTTTCATACAAAAAAATAGAAAAAACAATAAATTTTGGTGGTGTCACAAACTTGGAAAAGAAATAAAAAAATAAAAATTCTAACAAAACCATACGTGTATCTATGGAAAGTGTTCAAAATTGTATTGAAGTTCCTAACATTTTTTTTTCTAAACTGAATAGTTTGCGCGAAAGTTTCTAATTTTGCTAATAAAGTTGATTATTTCCAAATAAAATAGTATTTTATTGTTTTCTTTACAGCATTTGAACGCCTTAACACATTTTAGCTGATATTTAACATACAACCTGGGGGATTTTTATTTTATCCTGCTAAAACCTTAAAGTCACGGTACTATAGGACTCTCCCCTATATAAAAAATACGAATCGGAAATTTAGTGCAGAGTTAAATTCTACGAGTAATTTTACTGCCTAAAAGGCTTCTTATCAAATTTAGTCGAGTGCTTAAATTTCTATGAACAATATTAACATTTTCATACAAAAAAGAAAAACAATACATCTTGGTGGTGTCACAAACTTGGAAAAGAAATAAAAAAATAAAAATTCTAACAAAACCATACGTGTATCTATGGAATGGTGTTCAAAATTGTATTGAAGTTCCTAACATTTTTTTTCTAAACTGAATAGTTTGCGTGAAAGTCTCTTCCAAAGTGGTAATATCTATATGTGAGGACTTTTCTTCCAAGTACTAAGTACCTTACTACCAAAGAATTTACCTAAATGGCATATAAATGCAAGTTAGGTATCATATATTATGGTATATTAGGGGATTTACGCAGGGGATTTCTCCCCTATCATTATTTCCTTATCCCGATCTCTGATTTAACGGACGAATATTTTACCGATACTTATCTATTTTCCATTGCATCCGCATTGAATTTTTTACTGATGTGGTATCGACGTCAGTTTTTTGAGACTCCCCTTTTGGTCTACAACATAAAGTGTACAGCGTACTAATTAGTATCAGCGTCTATTTGCAATTCCAATGAAAACGGTATCAAAAATCAAGATCATAGCGTGCTTCACTAGTAATACCTACTGATATTGTTATACTGTGGCACTATGATCGTAATATTTAAAATTTATCGGTTGTCAAAATTGCAAAATCAAGCACAGGCCCGTCGTCCGTGAGCGCCGAAACGCGACTGATCAGGCTTGCCGAACGGCGCGCTATATATATGGTAGATATTAAAACATAGTAAATAACTGATACTTTTTATCAAGTCAAACTCTGCGAATGCATCTATAATTTTTTAGTGGCTTTCGTTGAGTACAAAAATTTAGTAAAAAAATTGATTAGTTTAGTCATAAACTTGAAAAAAGTTTTTGAAAAGGGGTAACTTTGGGATTTTTTCTATCAAGTAAAATTCATTAAATCATGTTACTGACTGCGAATTGCACTAGATTAGATCCTTAACTATTACATATATTTTTTTCAGAGTTTAATACACTATTTTAAAGGTCTTAAACTTGTTTTAAAAATTCAAAATTACGGCCCACACGCCCTTAAGCTCTCGCAACACGCTCGAACCAGTACACCATTTCACCGATGTATAACAAAACTTAGCTGATGCGTTTTGCGATTTCGTTTGACATCACAAGAGTCCAAACATGCTGCACTGATTTTACTTAATAATTTATAAATTTTAGTGATGTTTATAGCTCGTTTTAGATTTGATGAAACTAACGTTTCATCAAATCTTTGGAAATTCAAAGTTGCTTCATAAGTTGTTTTTGATGTTAAAATTAAATACGTATTACTCTGTTACTCACGTTTTTGAAATACACGGATTAGATAAACTTTAGGTCTGTTCATTTGCGCGCAGTAAGCTTCTGATAATAATTTCATTTGCCAGCGTCGGGTCTGATCTAATTCCTTTGAAACTTAGCGGCTTCACAGGATTATAGAACCTCTCGTAATTATTTTAATACAACTTTACCTATACGAACACAGATGCTCCCCGATATTGAGGTGCTTAATCCCAATTATACTAGACCACAAATACTGAAATTTAGCTAAGCGTGTTGTGTTAGTTCAGTGTTATGAACCTATTTATTTAAAAATACTAGTTAGGTACCGCGTTTTACTTGTTACTGTATAAGAAAGGCAAGTTTAGAGCAATAACGTGGAGGATAAATACGTTCGTGATTTCATTTAGACGTGACGTTAGCAAATTTTATGAAACCTTATAGACCGCAGGCCCGTGAACAAAATTTATGGGTCATCTGATACAGCAGGAGACCTATGTAGGATGATAGAAGGGTATAAAGTAATAAGATTGAGCACTATGCCGTCACTTGTAAGCTGTCCAGCTGAGTGCTGTTGAAGAGGGGGGGTTCAAAACCTCGATAATTTCTCGTTGTCGCATGGTTTTTGTACGGCGTTGCGGTATAATAGATTAGAAGAGGTATATATATATATATATATATATTCTAATTAGGAACGAACATATTACAAAATAAAAATGAACGATAGAGCGCGCTGTGTCTTTCAGACCAAGAATAATAACAGCTGCATCTATTACGAAAAACATAGACACCTATACTTTGTTATTACTCGCATGATATACCATTAGCTTGTGTCAAACCCATACATTTACTTTTCTTTTAATTGACGTCACCGAAAATAAACGCCTCTCATCTAGACCGACTGGTATGACCGGCTTTCACATTTTATTCTTTAGTTGTTTTATCAGCCAAAAGTCAATAGAAATTGTAATAGAAGTTCAACATTTTGAAACTTTATATGTACTGACAAATATAAAATGTTTTTATTAAATCAACATAAGGTAGAACAATATAAAAGTGAAACCCCTTGTCTACTGCTTTAGCGTGAGCTGTGTTGACTAATGTAAATGTATAAATATACATACACATACACTACTAGTAGTGCTCCGCGATTTTACTCTCGTAGTTCCCCTTCCCGTTATTTTCCCGAGATAAAAAGTAGTTTTTCTTCCAGACTGTAACTTGTATTCCAAATTTCAGCTCGATCTGTTCATAAATTACGACGTGATTGAGCAAGAAACGTCCAAACATTTACATTTGTAATATTTTAGTATGAAAACGCGTTTATTACACATTTTAAATAAATAGACGGGTAACTCACGTTTGATATAGTCAGTCCAGTCCGAAAGTTTCGATCGCGTCTAGCGATCTTTCTTCTCTCGTTTAGCACTCTCCTTGAAAAAGATCGCCGGACGCGATCGAAACTTGAGTCGGACTGGACTGACTATAATTATCAAACGTGAGTTACTCGTGTATTTATTTAAAAAAAATGTAAAATTAGATGGATGTAAATTAATCTCATCATTTTAATTATCTTTAGGCCTTCATCGATCTACGGTTAATTCTGTGCTTAGTGTAAGTACTTAATTAGTTAGGTATGTTGTTTAATATCGTTCTCATGTCAATTAGGATTGTTTGTAAAGGTTCTGCCCTTTTCAAATGTAAAAAAAATAATTAAATGTTGTAGTGACGCGACTTCGACTTCATGTTAATGATACGTCAATGAACGGCGATTCAATTATTTGTATACTATTGAAAAATAAAGAAACACCTTTATAAAATTAAATCGGTTTTTTACATAGTTTTTTCGGTTTATTACAACAGTCTATTAAGTCATACAGTCGTTCGACGAAGCCATCTAGACGAGCGGACGGGGAATCGTGCTGGGCGAGACGCGGGAAGCGCGCTCCTGCGTTGCGTTGCTCACTTTACAATATTAGTTTTTTTTTTTAAATAAGAAGTGACGAGACGAGCAGGACATGTGCCTGATGGTAAGCAACATGCCTGCCACATAACAGCACAGTGACACGCAGCTATTGGAACATGAAGAATCCAAATCATTACCTAGCACTGCACTGCGCTTGTCACCCAGAGATCTAAGATGTTATATCTCTAAGCCCTGTAGTTTCTCTGGATACATTGCCCTTCAAACCGGAACACAGTAATGTTTGCACATTACTGCTTGGCGGTAGAATAACTGGCAAAGGTGTGGTACTTCCCCAGGCGGACTCTGCTAGGAGTCCTACCACTACAAAACTAGTATTATACTACTAGTATTGTAGGAGCGCGGCGCAGGGCTGACGTCTTCCGTATGTTTTAAAAGACATTTTTTCAATCAGCATTTTTGTTTGCGACAACCCTACCCGCATCTAGACATTGTCGGCGTTTCTGCCAAGATCAAAGGTGATGAACTACTGGTAGTAGTTTTAATTATAATATAGGATTACTTACTAAACACTAAACAAATACTCTACGACAAATAACTAAACGTACTGAATTTCATACCGATCAAATACACATAAAAAACAGCTGTAGCTGTCGCGGAGGAGTACAAAAACATTGTGACGCGAGATATCATAAATGAAGACACGAATCGAAATACACAGTTATGGCTTCAGTCAATTATAGAGAGTCCTCCTAAAATGTTGTTCTAATTTCTTCAATGAACTGTCACAGTTTTATTGTAAGGTTCATCCATATAAATCAATGAATGTGCCCTTCCAAACTTCAGACTCACTGAATTATGTCATCGTTGGCGAAGAGTGAGATCTCTTTCCGTTCTAGTTGGTTGCAAGAAGCGGTGAACGCCGGACTTTTTTACCTATCACTTTTCGTTATCAACGACCAAAATAAGTAGAACCACAGCATATCTCGCCGCTAGCGATTCTAGTGACTAAGTAGATTGGTTGTGTGTAAACCACTCATGAAAAACCCAGAGACGCAGTTTATTACTAATTTCAAGGTGCTAGAGCACATCTATTGGTTTATATCGATGGTAAGAATAGACAGGCTGTTCGTGTGTTCGTACTCGGTGTCACCGATGGGAATACCGCAATCTACTGATTCTATCGTAATTTCCGGAGTACTTTTTTCCAACAGCAGTTAGATTCTACTAAAAAGACATTCATACAAAATTGGTTTAAAGTTTTTCGAGAATCTCTCGAGTTTTTCGAGAAGTACCTTTAGCTGTTAAACTAGCGCCAAGCAGTAGTGTGCAAATAACGACGTATAACTTTTTTCCAGAGCAAAAACAAGAGATACATGTTTCTGCAGTAAAAAGTAAGCATATTTGTTCTTCCACACTATACTCTGTATTCTAAATTTCAGACCCATCCGTTTGTACGTTACGACGTGATTGAACAACAAACATACAAATATTCAAACATTGAAATCCTATTATTATTATTAACTAGCAGCGCCCCATGGTTTTTGTTTTCCCGGGATAAAAGTAGCCATTTGTTCTTCCAGACTAAGATCTAAGCGTGTTCCAAATCACATTCAAATATCAGATCATACCAATTATCCAAACAAAAAACCTTAGGAATACGCGATATTCTGAACCATTTCCGAGTTCAACATCTTGCACAATTAACTATTACAGTAATGTCACGGGGAAGTTATATGTGCGTAGGTGCCTAAGTATTTCATTCGCTACAAAAACATAGTAGTGGGCTGTATGAGGAGGTTGTATAAACAACGCGTAATGGAAGTGCGTACTCTATATAAATGAAGCGAAGCAACAGTGGCAGTTAATGTCGTTTCAACGCAGGGAAAACATATTTTCGAGCGATAAAGCTCAGCTGGTTTCAGCTCGATGATAAGACTTTACACACATTTAATCATTGCTGCAAGCACCAAAGGATGAACAAAAAAGTGTCGGCGGACCGGTCTCTGACAGTGACTTATGCCTCGACCGCCCTATCCCCACCTCCCCGCAATTGTCGCTACTCATTCTCTTGAATTGTTAGCGAAATTTATTTTTATTCGGCCATTTCATCTTTCGTGTCCGAGGGAATTAAATTCACTTTTAGTTTATTCCTCTGTTAATGTAATTTGAATGATTAGGTAGTCTGGCAAGGTATTTACGACGCACGTGCCGAAGGAAAAAAAAACGTTACAGTAACATGGAACCATCTACTTTGATAGAGCTAGCTTCTTTAGGTGAAGAGTCTCGGAAAAGCGAAGGAAATATAATGTTTTCTCAGAATTTATTTAATTTGATTAGTCAAGATTTCCACTAACGAATTTTATAAGGCTTGTTAATTTTAATAACTTAGTATCTGCTTGGCTGTTGGGTAATCAGCGGTCGGATTTGTACCTTTTCGGAAACATTTTTTCTGAGCCTCCTAATAGGAATTCCTTTGAAATTGATTACGCATAAAGCGTAGCTACGCCTGTTTGAAGGGATTTTCCTAAGACCCAGCAACCGAAACTTGGAAATAATAATATTGCTATGGATCCGTTTTCATATACCGTAATCTAAGTACAGCGATGTATTCGCAATCCTTCTGGAATCTGTTAGGGCTGGGAAGCCTATATTTTAGGCTAGGTTAGACCCAAGCCGAACACTTTACATTTTGCTGTGTCATACTGTTCATATCATGTTGGGTGGTCAGGTAAATGGTAAACTTATTCAGGGATTTATTAAAAAAGCTAAAAAATCTGGAAGCTTGTGATGAACATATTAAGGTTTGTTTTAACGTATTTTTTGTGACGATGACTATCATATTAAGAAAATAAGATTTTTGCAGTTCGTATAGCTAAGCATGTTTGTTATGCAATATTTTTTTTAATCAAATTTCACAAACTTATCAAACGCTAGGCATTCGATAAGTCGATAAGTTTTCTTTTTCATTGGATGAATTGGTTTTTACTCGTATGTTTGTCGAACATGCGTCTATTAGCTATAATTTTTTGGCATCGTAAAACACTAAATTCAGAACAGGTCTACAAATTAATCGATTATCATATAGATAGTCTGTTTGGTACTCTTGTTTCCTTGGAATAGGTATATTTCACAATTTCATCTAGTGACAACGTTGCCTTTGATCATTTCAAAACGGATATTGCCCCATATTTATTTGCGCAGGTCTCAAAACATGAAATCCAATCATTCATTCAACCAACGATCTTTCCGCCAATTTACCTCCTGAATATCCCAGTAAACCCATTGAAATGTACCTTTCATCCTCATAATTTAGAATGTAAAGTTGAAAAAGTTGAGGTGAAATAATTTTCAATAATTCCCATTACTTCTGTTTCTCGAGTATGATGAAGGTTCATAAAAAGAAATGCGGTTTCGAGTTGCGAATGTGACGTATGTACGGCCGCCCTTGCTCCGCGCCCGCCCGGGCTCACCACTCATGAATTATGACTCGGATTAATTTCCACGTTACCCTCTAAAACGAACAAACTAATTTCTAACCGTTTTATTTATATCACACGTACTTAAATGAAAACACAAGTTGTAACTAAGCCATGTAGATATTCAAGTTGCGCGAAATTAGAACTCGGTAGTTATACGGTCTGGGTTTATTTGTTAATGCTGAATATTTGAGGTGGTACGACTACTCGCTGTCCTGAGTTTGTTTGTCCGTAGGTATGTGGAGTGGATTAGTTGGATCTAACGAACAAAATGTAGAAATTGTTTTCTTCGTGTGCGAAACACCTGAAGTGTCGTATTCACTGCACGAGCACTATCTAGCATCTGCAACCGGGTTTGGTTTATATGTTAAATTAACTTAGTAATTCAAGAGTTCGTATACAATATTCCGTACGAGTTTCCGTCTGGTTTAACTAATAACTTATACACTGAGATTATAAAAAATAATCAGATGAAAAAGTTCTTGACCTATATTTCGTTTTATAAGTTAGTGATTATTTTTACGTTCCTCGAATTATTTTCCTCGGTTAACGTAACGTATTTTGACATACTATATTTAACTAAAACCAATGGAAAGATATTCAAGTAGTGGGGATACTTGATTCCTATAATTTTACCCAAATATCACGGGGACCGAAGCTTGACTCTTAGCGGTCTCGTTACTCAACTGTGCATGCAAAAACACCGCACCAAAGAAATGTAAAACATTCTTTTGTAAAAGCACAGTCGCATTTGTGATAATATTGTCATTTGTTCCCGAAATAACTTTTGCTGCAGCATTTTCACGAAAAACAAATAGAGTATGACGCGGCCGGAAAAATCAGGCTCGTTGGACAAACACATAATTCAATTTTACATGGGCTCATCTCATTCACTTGTGCTCTGTGCGTGACGGCAATGGCGTTACAAAATATGAGGAGAGAACCGAGCTATATCTCTTTCCGGCTTTTATTAAATTACACCTTCATGTGGTTCACCTGAATGTGAGTCGGTGAATAGTTATGAATAAAAAAAATAAGCACTAAAAATATGGGCTAAATAACATAATTACAGTAATGAAAAGCTGAAAATATCATTCAGTGAATTCAATGTATGACGGTAACACGATTTTAATAGATTGGTACTCTATGAGACCATATTTATCATATTTTTGTGAAATAATCGTTAACGTGATTTGCACCCCCATTAAAAACGACAGAAATTTTAACGCATTGCAACTGATATAAGAGTTTTCACATTCTGAAAACGTTACTCTTTTTCTTCAGGCTTTAAACTTTTTTTGTTTTTAATCAAACTATCCTCAATTCATGTTGTTTGAAAATTATTTCTAACTTTTAAGTTCGATTTTTTACCTGTTTTTTAAACTTTTTTTGTTTATTACGAACAAATCTATGACTCTCACCTCATGAACGAATAGAACCGTACAGTACGCGTTGGTTACATACTTACTCTTACCGCCATTTTTCAAAGCTAAAGTATAGGATTTTTTTCTACTTGAGATTTTATTTGACTTCACAAACGTTAAAATTACTACTGACCGTAGTAGGTACTCAAATACGAGAAAGATTTTTGGCTCCCGGTAGCGGTAAGTGAAGAGATAAATACTTGGAATATGGTGGTAGGAGTTTCAAGAAGTCAGATCTTTCTCTCATACTACTTGCGTAATTTTTATTTTTCGTTTTTTAAGCCTTTAAACCCGGAGTAGCTTCCTTACCTCCACAAAAACCATAACACCAGAAGCACAAAACTAATTCTAATTTCTATGTAGCACAGCGGCCCGATCCGGCTTCGCTCGGATATTATCATAAGTACCAAAATACCTAAAGGTCATTCAACGAAATAAAGACTATACTACTACCTTTTTAATCCCCGACTAAAAAAAGGGGTATTTTAAGTTTGACGTCGATGTCTGCCTGTCTGTCTGTGGCACCGTAGAGCTTAAACGGATGGGCCGATATTGATGCGGTTTTTTTATTTGAAGGTTAATTTCCGTACAAATGTTCTTGGCTATGTTTGGTTAATATCGATTCAAGATGGCAGCCTCCACAAATTGGCAGACAAAATATTTCTTCACAACCTACCTCAATATGGATATTAAATGAAAGGGATATAGTATAGAAAGGGTAATAGTTTAGTGTTTCAATTAAATTAAGGATATACATACGGGTATAGACAGACTTTATTAAAACATGCGGTTTGTTTTATGTACATGGACTTTGTACGTTCCTCAAGAACTGATATTAATCCCCGGTTTACATTATTCCAGCCCAGCGGTCGAATCCAGCGCTGGATTGCTTACTGGAAAAATGAAAACCGGCAGACTAGAATGCTAACTGGATTCATTGCTTTCCAGTGCTGGTTTACATTTTTCCAGTAATCAATCCAGCGCTGGATTCGACCGCTGGACTGGAATAACGTAAACCGGGGATTAATATCAGTTCTTGAGGAACGTACAAAGTCCATGTACATAAAACAAACCGCATGTTTTAATAAAGTCTGTCTATACCCGTATGTATATCCTTAATTTAATTGAAACACTAAACTATAATGATATTTGTGTGTACTTAGGACTCCATAAATTAAGCTTGCATTTTAGAATCTACCTGTATTTAGTGCTTGCATGAGTAATTTTTGCTAATGCGCTTAATGTGCCGAGTAACCATATCCCTAATGACGTAGCTCGATTACAGTGATTTAATTAAGTAGGTACTCGTATGCATACTAAATAAAACTTTGTGGTTGAAAACGAGCCAAGAAGTTGGAGCGGTAATGAAACTTTTTGAGATATATCTCTATGATCTTTCCTAAAAGCCAATCTAAGTACTTTGTTTTTTAGCATGTGCTGTGAAGTACCTACCACAGACTAAGTAGAGTGGTACCTACTGAAGTCATGTGTTTTACATTCTCTTAGGAAATCATTTTCACTCTACTTAGTCTGCGATCATTTTGTAGTATGAAATTTCATAGGTGCATTGATTGGTGTTTTGTTACGCATATTGGTCCGCGTTTGACCATCAATTCGCCTGATGGCAAGCGACGGTGCGGTCAAAGGTGAGTGGTAGTGAATAACAGCAGTATTTTATTCACTGACTAGCCTCGTGACTTAGTTGGTAGTCTGCCCGCGGAGCTGGAGGTTGCGGGTTCGATTCCCACCCAGAACAAATATTTGTGGGATGAATACAAATACCTATTTTGCGTCTGACTGTTTCTATGTACCTATTTTAAATACGTCCTTACCATTATATAACTATTCAATCAGCTATCTAGCTACCATAATACAGGCATTGCCTAGATAATGGTTAGCTGGTGTTGTAAGAGTAGTCTAACAATGTTTATTGTTATTTACTCAAAGATGAAAACATTTTCATTTAATATTAAAATTAACGTGGTTGTTACACATATTTAATTGGATAACGGGACACTCACGTATATACGGTCGGTCAATCCGACTCGAGTTTCGGCCGCGTCCGGCGGCCTTTTTCAAGGCGAGTGTACACGCGCGGTGGCTGCCCGTTTGGCACACATTTTCATTTACTCAATGTTAACGTGAGAATGAAATAACTGTTACCAATGTTTTGCATTTTGGAATTTTCTACAATACCTAATAGGTTTGTACTTGCCCATTTGATGTCGCCGGACCTAGAATGACGAAACTAAACCCTATCTGTTATTTTCTTTACCTTTCCCGATTGTCCAGTTTTGTTGAGCTGGTTTTTATCACATTGTATGGGATAAAAAAATACTGCACCGTTCTCTAAAGGAGCATACGCCAGTGTCTTGTAAGATCTTGAGCACTTTCGGAATGGAAACGCTTATTCTGGGATAGGTCGATTGCACAAGAATATGCGATTATGCAATATGCACCTCTTTAAAGGCACTGAAATGGATTTCCTGTCTCTCCTCCAATCGACTCCGTTCCATGGAAAATCAAAAAAACATCTTAAATAATAAAATATTCAGAACAAAAACAATTTACAAGAAATAGTTACACAAAACTTTAAGAGTAGTGCGACTGCTGGCGAACTTATCCTGAAAATTCAGAGAAATTTTAGAGTTTCAGAGATATTTCAAATATCGCTACACTGCTTTCGATAAAATTTAACTATGATCAACAAAAAAAAAAATTGGCAGTCATAGGCACTGCCCATAGAAGTGAAAACTTCGAACTCAAAATTTGATAGCTTACTTTGCAAACTACGCGGGTGAATCCGGAGGGCGTGGCTATGACCATGGCCATCTAGAAATGCTGACGTATTTATTGATGGCCAATGGGAAATGCTAACGCATTTCTAGATGGCATATGGCCATGGTCCCGAGTTTACCCGAAAATTTATTATCGTTCCCAAGCGAGCCGCTAGAACTCAATTCACAGCCCACGAAAAATCTGTCTGTGTAGCGCCAAAATAACTTTTCACTTCAAAAAAAATGTTTTAATCTATTGTGAATAGCGGCCATAACAGTATATTGGCGGAGCTATCATGTAATATACAAAAAATAATAATTATACAATCGAAATGAGAACCTCCTTCTTTGAAGTCCGTTAAAAGTAATCGATGCACGCGAACAGTGTCCGTGTTGCGTCAACCCCGTGACACGGAATGACGCAGGTAGTATTTTATCGTTACACATTTTCATAAAGCGCCCGTAGCTATCATTTATCAGGTGTTGTATTCCAGCGGGGACACACATTTCACAAAACATTTATTCGGCTTGCTTGCACAGATTCAGACGACACACATTAATAGTATTCTGAGCTCGCCGTAGTCTCCAACTATTACCTCGCGTAGTTTAATAGCTCTAGCGCTAGTTTTTGCACCTTCCCTCATTACGCGGACAGTAAAAAATTCCCTCGTGTAATTGCAAAAATCCACCAAATAACCTCCACAGCGTCGAATAATTTAGCTAGTATTTCTTTTAGAATGGAAACACTATTCGTTCGTTATAGTCTAAGTTTTCGTAAAATTGTAATACCCGTCAGATTATAATCTAACAACGTCAGATTACAAACTAACCTAACCTACCGTTAGATTATAATCTGACATTATAGACAATTTTACAGTGACATACATATACAAGACAACAGGTTACTTGTTTTCTATCGTGGTGACAAATTAAAAAAGATGCGTTGCTTTGTGAAAATAAAGTTATATCTATTTTTTATCTTTACAAACTAAACACGAATACTACTTAAAACAATAACTTAAAGTTAGAAATATTACCTGTGAAAATAAAGAAACGACATTCATAGTTTTTTTATTGACGATCTTTTAATTTTTTACAATTATAAACGGTTTATAATAGTAATTTGTTATACAAGAGTGCAAAATTGATTTTTAACCGCGTGCTCAATTTTCATGACCGAGCAAGCGAAGGATTCTAAAATTGAATTCATTCAAAATTGATTCAAAATTAGAATCCTGAGCGTAGCAAGGCAATCAAAAGAGCACAAGGTGAAAAATCTTTGCACTCGAGTGCAACACGTAATTTTTCATTCCACCTCAGCGAGGAAATGACTAAATGCAAATTTTTAAATGTTTTCGCGCTAAGCAAATTAAAAAAAAAGTAAGTACACCAAGGAGGTTCCGAGTCTGAGTTTTTAACATATTTAAAAAAAATTATGATGCATTCGACACCAAGGAGGTAGAAATAAAGAGGTTGAATTATGTTTTGAATTCAAAACCTCAGTACACAGGATGCTCTAAATTCAAATTTACTTTAACCACTGGAGGGTAAAAACGACTATTGCGCCCTGATATCCAGGAGCAAAAGTACTCTTTCCGAGCTGGTGGGAAAAATTAAAAACAATATTTTTCTGTTTCAAACTACAACGACAATGACAGTGATAGCCATAATTCAAATAAAGAAATCATAGAAAATATTATTTCTTTACACATATATACCTAAGTTATAATTTTATTGTCGAATGTGACTGTAATCGATCAATATTGCCGTGAGAAATATAAACGTTTTCATTGTCGCTATGGGTATTATGAAACTTGCTAATACGAGTGGGTTCCATTATTATCTATTAATACCGGCAGGAGACTTCTCAGAGCCATCGAAAGTTTAATATTTTGTCGTCCACAGCTTTGTTAAGATAATCCCCTCAATCCTTACGTACTACCCGCGGTCCGCAGTTTCACTCAAATATCTTTTCAGGGGTTGGTACATTTTACGGTTCAGTTATTTCTTGAAAAGAATCACTCGAGGTTTTACGTGTAGCACGTCTCTACTAAAATTTAAATTTGAACTACTACGAGTAGTATTGGACTTTCAGATACATGAGATGTTAGAAGACTTCGTACCGATGCTAACCGAAAATTCTCTGTACTATTTTTCTTGCTGGTTTTAATATTCAATGTTGAGGTTTTCGGTTGTTATTGGATGGAAAAATGTAGATAAAGCCGGCGAAAATCGTTGCTTTCTGGAAATTGTTTCATATATTATTTACTTCCACTCGCCAGTTTCTCAAGCAGGATTAGTATCTCTAATTACGCGTGAATTGCACTGTTAATAAGGTCGTTTGTGTGTTTTCCTCGACTTGACCACGATAAATTAGGTAAGTAGTTTTGTCCAGATAAAAGATTCGTTTATTATATGTAAGATACGCGATTTTAACGTGTTTTAGATTGGAATATAAAAGTTAAGAAATATATTTTACCTGGCACACCATAAACTGGCTGACCTTCTTGTTAAAAGTGTCTTTTCTCCAGGCAACTTTTATTACTTTACCGAGTTGTATAAATATTGTTGCACTGAGACGCAAACGTACAGCGGTGAATGTTGGAAATGCTTCAGGAGTGGCGCTTTATTAACTGTCTACGAAAACTTGTAATAAAAGATTGTTTACTTTTCTACTCAATTCTGTTAAACTTTATGATGGAATTTGGGACTAATTTTGGTTTCAATATCAGAATTACCGACCAAGCTGGTATACAATATTTATGGGCCATATTTTGGGCTAACCGCTGCATAAGCGTACCGTCGTGTTCGAAACAGATATAGGTATTTGTAGAGATTCGAAATCGGTACATACCACAACTAGCCAGCCAGTTATAGTTACTACTTTTAGCTAATGAATTACTACAAATTATTAATCAATAGATGAAAGAGCATCAATAATTTTGAATAATACAGATGGTATAATTGGGCTACATTATGCGGTTAAATCTGTAATGAGATTTGAAAGAGCCTTCCCGTGTCGCCGGAAGCGCGGACTGAGCTGGGTCGGTCACTCGTGGATGATCTATGCGATTTTTTATGCCCGTTTAACTATGCTACGTAAATATATTTTACAGACAAAACGGTGAAATGGTTGTGACCATTTATTTTTCCTCATAAAGGCGTGCGCAGTATCGCACAAACCCGTTAGTTTTTTATGGCGGTACATCTGATAATGTAGATACATACGAATATAGCTTGTAGAGCTGAATGTCCTGCCATTAGGCAAGATGACTACCTATACCTATATAAATGAATTCTCGAAAACACATGTTTTAGCCTAGTCTAGTTATATATACTACTTATTATTATAATAACAGCAGCATTATAGTGACACGCAGCTATTGGAACACGAAGAGTCCAAATCATTACCTAGCACTGCACTGCGCTCGTCACCCATAGATCTAAGATGTTATACCTCTAAGTCCTGTAATTTCTCTGGAAACATTGCCCTTCAAACCGGTATCAACACATCAACACAGTAATGTTTGTACATTACTGCTAGGCGGTAGAATAAAAAGTGAACCATACTACATACTATAACACTGAACAGAATGAAACGAGCACTTAGTTTTCTGGTGGTCTAGAATTCTATAATATGTTATTGATATAATACTATTGCAGAAAATAAAATATATTGTAGTAAAGGAACATAACAACTGAGCAGTCGGGATCCATTATTATTCTACAGCCAATCTAGTTGTTCAATGGATCCCGACTGTTCCGTTGTTATGTTCCTTTACTAGCATATGTTTTATTTTCTGCAATAGTATTAATTCAATAACATAGCTTTGTTTAGTTTGGGGTCAGATTGTGTTGTGTGTGAATTGTCCACCAATAATTATTTTTTTATTTACTATGTTGTACTCTTTTTTATCCTTTAGTCCACGTTCGTAACTGATTTTTGATAACCAGAAACGATGAGCAACGATAAATGGTGATCCACTTGGTTTAAGGCTTAGAACTCACACAGTTAAACAAAAATAGCTCTCTTTAATCCTACATCTAAGGTTTTGAGCCTGCTCTCACAAGGAACCAATCAAGACCATAATCCACAAGCGCGAAAGCACGCGTTGGCGGACATCCACTGCCCGCAAAAGACGTATTTATTTTAAACATATGCCATTTTCTCCTCGATTTTATCTTTAACCGATAATCCCAGTGACAAACTTATGTATCTGCACTAATACTCAAAGGTACAGATCATTTTTAAACCCAACGACGCTTCGAAATGAAATATTCTCGCCGATGATTAACACTACTACATATACATATGATATACATATAACATATGATATACACTATTTATATAATAGTGTATAAGGGCCATTTTGGTATGCCATCTCCTGTCCTTGCACGGTTGCCTCGTAGAGATCGCTTGAAGCGATAAGGCCGCCAATTAAATTGCTAAGAGTTTTTTTCTGTTTTGTATTATTTGATGTTTTTTTTTGTGCTTTGTGGCTTTTTAATAAAGAGTTATTGTATTGTGTTGTATTGTATTGATTAACGGCTACTTTTTTAGATTGTAAAAAATATACGATGCGCTACGATAAATATATGATGATATAAGGGCGATGTACCTTATTATAAAGTTTTTTTAGTGTGTAGGTATAAGTGATAATCTTGACTACTAGCTTGTCTGGGGTCAAGTGGTGATGCGTTCCTTAAAAAGCGTACTTCAAAAGAAATGGATTTACTATGTTTATTGAAAATGTATCTTATAAACATAAGACGTTAGTCTATCAGGAAACAGTCACTCATGTCAATATATTTTCCAGTTTAGTTAATCGTAAAGCGAAAGTAATTAACTATTTTTTGCTTTTCCTTTTTCAGTCTGAAAATTGTGTAAGTGGCTAAACAGGTCGAGGTTGGAAATACTGTTTAAGCGTAATTACGGTTGATTAATTGGAAATGTACAGTTCCAAAGATGGATTCTACAAAAGTGTCTTACCACTAAAAAACCAAGAAAGAAGTAAAGTACTTAGAGGATAAATCACGAAGTTATCTCTGTCTTCAATTTGCATCTTACGACCATCTTATTTCAAACACAATTTGTTGTTATGCAAATGAGAGAATACTTATAGGAATTAAATACCTAAGGGGAACAGACCTTTTCTTCCAAATTTCCGAATTCATAAATATCCAATGAATCTTTGAAAGTATTAGAAAACTTTTATTTCAATGGTACCTTGTTTCGTTTCGTTGAAGAGTACACTCAACTTCAATGTGTCCGTTATTTCTCTGAATGGGAAAAGTCTACGTCTTTCCTAAATAAATACTGTCTTTTTATCAAATAAGTGACCATTCACTTATTTGATAAAAAGACAGTTTTTGTTCAGTCAAGTAACGAATACCAATGTGCTAATACAATTTAGACCAATGTAGTCGATTTTCAAATCCATTAAAAGTTTGATAGTCTGGAAAGAAATAGGACAATGGCGTATTTTAGTGCGCGAGTAGACTAGAACAAAATGTGTGAGTTTTACCACAATGTTCCAGTTTGCTTCTTTTCCTAGTATTTTTCCAGAATGTTACATGAATGTTGTGCTGGGAAACAACTTGATGCGTTGGCTCGGTTGGAACGCCCGCGCCGTCTCAAGCGCTCGTATAATAAATCGGATTTTACTCCAACTCGCCCGAACATCTGATAAATAACACGTTCCTCCGGTAAAGAGTATTCGAAAAGTCTGAATGAAACTCGTTCCTATTTTGAATAACTACCGTTGTTTTTGTTTTCGGCGAAGTTGCGACACGGAAAACTGGGATGACATAAGTTGGGCAAGCCCGCCTTTCAGCGAGTGAACGTGCGAAGCTTTTATTTTGTACTCGGGTATTGTTACAGGGATGCCGAGCTCGGAGTCGCGAGCCACTCTGAATGTTAATCGGGTGATGAAGAGAAAGGACGACGTCCATCAGTTATTCATGTCATAACGATGTCTCCCCGAAAACTCTTTTAGCGAGAGACCCCGGTCCTTATTGCCTTTACGGAGCTAATAGGTTTTGTATGTAGCTTGAATTTTGTAAATTATTTCAAATTGCCTGAAGATAAATGTTCAAATGTTCTAACCATACAATTATTTATTTATTTCATTTCATTTTTGCAAAAAGGTGTTAACAAGTACCTACCTATGTATAAGCATACATACATATGTCACATTAACTCTAATTTGTGCTCAAATCTACGAGTAGTTAAACAGTAACTAGAAGCAGAGTTAACCTGTTTCGTTAACTTTAATAAGAAAACAAGTCAGAAGCAGAATGGCGAATAGCGAGTAGAAAACGATAGTGCATAAAATATGATCTCTAGGCAGCACCATCAAAATTTGCAAACTTTTTTGTACTGGGACCTATTATAGCCGTTGGTTATATTGTCTACCGAAACATGGACTAGCTCTAGGCTCATAGACTCTACTACCGCTCTACTGACCTTATCTTATGCATATTCGTTCCGTACTTGAATCTTTAAACGCTTGGTTATATATCTTTAGTATGTGATTTCAACAATTTGTTCACTGCACTGACTTCTATTTGCTATTTGAAATATATATTTTCTAATAAAGCAAACACAATTCCCTTTCATCTGTACTTTTCCCTTCATTTACTGTCGTCGCAAATGATTTGACAAACCGTGTGATAATGCACGCAAGTTAGGTTGTAATATGAAGTATTCTGCGGCAGAGGTGAGTGAAATGGCCCCCAGGGTAGGTTTTGTGTTTTCGACTACAGAAGTGAAACAACTCGCACTCCACGACCCTCTCTCCGCATGATATGAGCACAACTTTCGTACGCATCACGAGTAATGAGCGGCGCGGTATATCCATAAACCACGTACAAAGTTTCAAGATGGAGCGCTTCGTTTTTTTGTAGCTCTATATTTTTGATGAGACTGATGAAACCACTCGTACTAGTTAAAAGAAAACTATGGAATATGTAGATAATTTTAATTATTTTATTTGACATTTGAATGAGTGTGTGTAAGCTTTGTTTATTTTGGGGAGAGTCTGTGGTTCGTTCAATTTTCACTTTCTAATAGAGCAACAAACAAATTAAAACGGCTTATTCCCCACGGCACTACCAAGCCGCACTACTGGTAGTGCCGTGGGGAATTTCGAAACGTCTTACATCTTCGTTTCCTTCTACACTACTGAGTACAAAAACGTTTTACCAGTAGTGCCGTGGGGAATATAAATAAATAACTGATCACCTTCTATTTTTTGGAAATCGGTTGAAAATATAAAAAAAGTTTGCAAGAAATAGGTACTACATTTTATCCTAAAAAGTGAAAGATCCCCAATATAGGCATGTCAAAGTTAGTCAAAAAAATTTGCTCAAAATACAGATTGTATGACAATCTGTTCTCGTATTTAATCACATTCACAATGTTCGTGTAACACAAGTATGTAAAACGTTCGTAAGATGATACATGAGCTAATGCAAATATCGTGAGTACAATGGATTTCAGAAAAAAATAATACAATGTAAATACCTACTGAAAATTGTCTACATATTGGTAAATCATAATAAAAAAATGTTTGTCCTTTTTAATTCGCCATGTGAATTCTATAATTACAAGTTATTATAATAGAAGAAGAAAATTAAAATCATTTTAAAGTCATTTGATATGATTTTAATTTTGATCATTTAAGGATAAAAAAAACCTATTGTTGATGAGTACCTATAGTATATTTTTGTGAATGTTTGTTTATTTAATTGTTTTCAAAGTGAATATTGTCATGTTAATAAAGTAGCTAAGATTACCGCGGAAAAGACATTGGTGTCCCATTTTCAACCAAAGCATGCTTAGCGTCAGGTAAGTAATACATTTAATTTCCTTAAAAGAATTTTTATTTTCGTGGATATTACTCTCGCAGCTGTCTCATAGAGGCGCACAAATATCATCTGACACGTGTAATCTCATACTCGTTCTGTTTAAGATTATATGTGTCAACATACACCTCGTTTATCTTGCTATAATGGAAAATATCCCCTCGTGTACGTGCTATGGAAAACAATTTTCACCTTTTTGGTACACCTAAAAACAGCTGACAGGGACATTGTGTAAACCATTGAGTAAGAAATCATGGCTTGGACAGATATTATACGCACATTTCGTGGTCAAATTATGTACCTAGTGTACAATATGTACAATTTGTATGCATAAGTTCCCAGTTGACAGCTTAATTGGCTACTTAAGCTAATTGCTTGGCAAGTAAGCGTAATTCACGTATAGATTTGTTTGTATCATAGTGCAAACACCGTTATATACGTCTTATTTATTATGGACTTCGTGGAAGACCAGTTGTATTGTCGATCAAGTTAACTTAAGACTACCTATCTACGTAATCTCTAACCATGAAACTCAAAAGTGTAAACAATGCATATAAAAAAATGTTTTACGAACGCTGCCAAAACTATTTGTTGTTGAAAAAAATAATACACTGCAACTTTGTAAGTCCTATCTACAGTAAAAGTCGCGACTTTATATGTAGCAATTAGGTATAGCTATGTCTCAATAACATTAAATTTATTAAGCCCCCGCGAAACTCTCAATTAATTGGCTAAATAATTAATATATCAAAATCTATCAACAATGTACAAGAGTATCAGCGACTAATACCTTCGTAACTTTATAGTATTTAGAAATTTATCTCTGTTCAGTAATTTAAACATAATCACTATCTAGATTAAGATATTCTATTACTTCATTGTGATTTTCTGAAGTTTGAATGAAAATATTTGTCCTAAATTGCTGAGATAGGATTTTATTGGTATGTTTACAAAAGTTAGCCTCTATCAGAGTAACTTTATGTTCAAGTTTTCCATAACAGTTACCGGTTCTCTCACGTTACATCATTTTACGCTATTTTATTCAAACTTTTTTGTTAGATGCATCAAGGTGAATTTACAATACACATAAAATACACTTTTCAAATACCTATTTATTGCTAAACTGGGATTGCAAATCCATTTCTTTATCCTACTGACTATAAATGTGAGAATGAAATTAGGTTATCATGTTTTTATGTTTCCATGTTTGTATTAAATCGCGTCAAAACGGCTGAATAGACTATGTTGAAACTCCAAGTTTCAACTCTCTTTTTCGTACATAGTACAATGTAGAGGTCTAAAATGGATAAGGAGGTCTGAAATACTATTTGTATTTTGACTTTTTAAGTCAAAATCACAAAAAAATGCATCATAGTTCTAAAGAACAATGGATTTTTAGACGATTCCCTCAAAGGAATAAATATGAACTAATTTACCATGATTACCAGATGTTATTAATAATTACTTCATCTAACAATCAAATGAAAGAAATCAATCCTTAGACAGATTACACATTAGACGCGTAGGTACGAAGTCGCGGGCATAAGTAAATATGTAAACTCTTTGATGGGGGGAAACACAGATACTCGCAGTACCTACTCTGTAAAGTGGAGGAGCCAAATAATGATTTTTTAGATTTACAGTAAGGCGTTTTCATGATGCGAAAATATACAGTCAAAAATAGTTCTCACAGTAGCGTCAAAGGACAATATTTCATTTTTTGTAGAGAAATTATATAAGTATACATTAATGTCAACAATTTGAAATAATTTTTCTCTCATTCATCACTGATATATATATCACTCTGAAAAAGCCTTATTAACGTTACTTCGTTTTTAAAATGTAGCTGTTTTTTAAATTAAAACTGATCCAAATAACGCTTGAGTAAATCCATTTTTAGCGTCGTTGGATCCCCCTATTAATAGGCTCAATGGCTTAAACCATTTCCCTGTTAATAAAGTGACATTTACTAATAAGTGCCGGTATCCTTACAACAAAGAGAACTGTCATATAAAACTTATACGTAAGTACACCTCTCGGGAAAATATATATTTCAGCAATAAATTATTTTGACAGGTCTTTGAGCAAAGGAACGTAGATTTGCGTAAAAGGTAAAATCGGGATGAACGAGGGGTGTTAAGTGTGAAAATATGTTAAAAGGTATTTTCTAATCCAAAATCCCGAGGATTTTGAGTGTAAAATGTTGGTTACTTATTTACCTACTTAAATATAATTTATCGGCAGACATGCATATTAATAAAGAGAATTGCGTTCTCAGTATTCTACGTAATTAACTGGCGCTGCCGTGTGGTTTCACTTGCCACGTTACGGTAACACTCATAATTAAAGTGCCGGTTACGGAGATACATTATGCAAGGATGGACTTTCTTCTATTATTTTAATGTTACTCTAAATGGTCGAATTCTGTACATTGAAGATCTATAGAACGTTTTTTTTAACGGGAACATTATAAAATCGAAATCTACTGAAAAAAACTGCAATTAATTCCATTCATGTCTAGCTATCTGTCTCTCTCTGTATCATTTAGAATGTATACAGGAGTTTCATCTGTGTACACAAAAAATGGCCGTCCATATGCAATAAATTAGGGTGGCGCCACTTCAGTATCAGAGTAAACTTTAAAGGTTATGTCCCGTTACGCTCATTGTACGCTTGCACTGCATCTATCAATGTTTTGTTATGACGTTATCACGTTAAACTATCGCCCGGAAACCAACTGATTTTACAGTTTTTTTTTATAAAACGAAACACATTTAACAATTTTTTATAGAACGAATAATTAACTATACTTATACTAACTATATATGGGACCGTTCGGAGAGTCTACCTTTTCAAACAAAACACGAATTATCGAAAATCGGTCCAGGCATTCTTGAGAAATCGGTTAACATCAAAGTACTATTTTTAAGTTTACCGGTTTCTCATGTTGTCAAATTAATTACCTCCTTCTTTTTGACGTCTGTCAAAAGTAACAGTATATATTATGTAAATGTAAAGTTCTTGACGAACTTTCGTAAAACGCTGAAACTGTAACTTATTCTACCATCTTATATCAATAAGTCGTAGCAAATTTTCCAAATGATACGTATTTGTTTACTGATTTTCCCGACCAATACTCAAGCAATTGGGATCTGAAGTAAATTCCGTTCCAAATTTCTCAAGGTGATAAATCATAAACTAATTTTAGGAAACGTCACAGTGCTCAACTCGTAAATTACGAAGTGAACCGACCACGGCCGGCTAAGTTTGTTTCTCAATTCCTCCCCGTTGTCTGTGCAGCAGTAAGTATTACTTCAAAATCAAACGTAAATTATCTCCTGCTTCTGAGGATTGTTCAAGCTCCCAATACAACACCGCGCGTAGTCCGCGGTTTTTTTAAATGACAGGACCTTTTTGCTAAAAAAGACCTGTCATAAATATCTTCTGACAAACTGATTTTTTGCTGATTTATGAATAAATATTTGGGGAAATGCCCTAGAGAATTTCTAGAAGATTTAGGCAGGTTACTATCGATACTGATAACACCTAGCTCTGGGTGTCTCTGGTGCCAGAACGAAATACTGGAAATCTAAAAGGTACGTAAGTGCATAAAGAGATGTGTGGCTGAAAATATGACGCTTTTTTATGGTAAAATAATCAAAGGTTTCGTAGAAACGAAATTTCGTTATAAAATTATAAAACACACGATTTTTTCAACTATTGGTGGACAATCCACACACAACACCATCTGACCCCAAACTAAGCAAAGCTTGTAATATGGCGGCAAGATAGCTGATATAATACTTATATAATTGTAAATACATACTTATTATACATAGAAACACCCAAACAAAGTGCAATTTTTGAATTCATCACACAAATATTTGCACTGGGTGGGAATCGAACCCACGACCCTCGGCTTCGCAGGCAGCGTTACTACCCACTAAGCGACGAGGCCAGTCTATGCTTTTTGATTGGTAGGACTCTTTGCAGGGCCCGTCTGGGGAATTACAACACCTTTACCAGTGATTACCGCAAAGCAGTTTTTACTAAAAAAAAAAAACAATAGGACTAATTCATTAGAATCAAGTTGAAAAAATAAACAAAATACGAATATATTTTGGTACTACAGTAATTCACACTGATCATTTTACAACTATTAATAAGATTACTGAAGATTTCTTATTAAAAGTCAAGTATGCACAATTCGTGAAATTTCCGGAATTTGCTTCCTTTGTCTTGTTCCAATACTAACCGTAAGCAGATACATCCTTATTTGCAATCTATCTCAGTATAATATACATCATTATTCTCCTGCTTATATCGCTTTGTTTTCGTTCCTGCGATCGTTACAAAGGCCACGTTTATTATATTTGTATGTTTTAATGTTTTATCCGATAATATTTTTCTTTTATATCATGAGGCTTTGATGTTCCTTCGCAAATATTTTTGTTATATATTTTTTATTATTTGAAACGTGATTACTCGCATAAGCGGAGTTTCTGTGGCTGTAAAATCAGTGGAAATGTAAACTTTCGTTATGAAGACTTGAATCCCAATTGTCGATTGGAGTGTTTACGTCTAAATCTATATATATGTCGCAGCCGGATCGTATAATCCGCTGTATTACATTACGGCTAGCCGTTTTGAGAAACAGGGCCGTTTTGTAATGCGGCGGTTCAACGATTAGCCGCGTTGTCATTGCGATACGTTCTTCAATACGGCGGCCAACGTTTAGCCGCATTGTACTACTGCTTAAGTTGTAGGGTGACCATACTTACAAAATAAACAATGAAAATTTATTTATTTATTTATTTATTTATGTCATAGCTACTTAACATACTCACAGTCAAGCCAATACGTATGTTAAGCCAAAAATTTAGCAAAAAAAAAAAAAGACATAGTTATTAAATTATTACTCAAGATGACTCAAGATCATTACTAACACTTACAGAATTATGTCAATATGTCATTATCAGAAACAAATATATTATATGTCAAAATTCTAAACATTATCATGTCATATTTTTAATCTTAATTTACCTTAGTATAGTCCTAACCCATTCAAAATAATCATAATACAATACCATCATAATTCGTAACATACTTCAAATAATACTGCCTTTCTAAATTCTGCAATCGAACAAGAGAATAAATCAATTTTATCCGCAACTCGATTTAGCGTCCGCAGCCCCCGCACCAGCGGCGCCCGCTCCAGCAGGCAGGTCCGCGCGCGCGGTACCGCGAACAGCCGCGGCCGGCGGCGCCGCGACACATACTCGTCCGGCACGCACAGCTGCATACCTTCTAGTATGTCTGGGTCTGACAAAACCCCCCTAAAAACTCTTAGCATATAGTAAAGGAGAGCCCACTCCCTTCTCACCTCCAATCTATTGTATCCCACCATACCCAAAACGAATAAGGTTGGATACATGAGAGGATAGAAAGGGTAAACGCCGTAAAGCCTCAGGTACAGGAATCTGGTAAACTTATTTTGGATTTTCTCCAACATCTGGATGTACTTAGTTTCATGTGGAGCCCAAACTGCGGAGTTGTACTCGAGCTGGCTTCAGATCAGAGCATCATACAGGGCCGAAATAGCTCGGACGTTCTTAAATCCTGAAGCGTGGCGCAGCACAAAACCCAGTCGCCTGTATGCCTTCTTACAAATTTGAACTATATGAGTTCTAAATGTTAGATCGCTGTTAACAGTGACTCCCAGATCTCGGATTTCTTTCACACGCTTCAAGACTTCGCCATCAACTTTGTAATCAAATTTCAACTGATCTCGAGCTCTACCCAAGCTGATCACCGAGCACTTTCCAACATTAAACGGCAGTTTGTTTTCGGTACTCCATCTCAGTACTCTGTTGATGTCTTCCTGTAATCGCTGGCTGTCACTACTATTCTCCACTGCCAAAAGTAGCTTGAGGTCATCCGCAAAGAGTAAACATTTAGCTTCTCGAACAACCCCCGGCAAGTCATTGATCATAATAATGAATTCCAGCGGTCCCAAATTCGATCCTTGACTGACGCCCGTTTTAGTAAAATATGGTTCAGATCTGTGGTTGGCGTACTCCACGTACTGTCTCCTTTCTCTCATATAGCTCCCAAAAAACTGCAATAACTTATTGGTGCATCCGACGGCCGCCAATTTCGCTAAAAGTATATCATTGTCAACTAAGTCAAACGCCTTTTTGAAGTCGAAATAAGCGGCGTCGACCTGCACTCCCGCGTCCACTCGAGGGGTTATATAAGCCATAGCGTTGAGCAGATTGGTGGCGGTGCTGCGGCCCGGCCGGAACCTGTGCTGCGCCGGTGCGAGCCGCGGCGCCAGCTGGCGCTGCACGCTGCGCTGCACACACGACTCGAACACCTTCGCCGGCGCCGACAAAATCGCCACTGGCCTATAACTGCTCACTTCCGAACCACCCTCTCCCTTCGGAATAGGAATCACTTTCGTCATCTTCCAATGTGTTGGGAAATATGACGCCTCCAAGCATATATTGTAGATGTGATGCAACGGTAGCTCTAATACCGCCCTACAATCTCTAATGACAAAGGATGGAATACCGTCCGGCCCCGCCGACCTCTTCGGCGCAAGACGGGCGAGCGCCGCGGAAACCTCCGCACGCGAGAGGCGAGCCAGTTGCACGACCGCCGCCCCGTCGCTCCCACCACCGGCCGCCGCTGCCGCCTCAACGTCCAACTTCGCCGCTTCCGTGCCATAGACCGAACGAAAAAAATCCGCAAACTCAATTGCACATTCCCTTTCCGAAATTTTTATCCCGTTTTTAGTAATATTTTTAGGGTTCACACATTGACAGCGATTGCTCTCTGCTGTTTGTAGTTTGTAGTGTGAAAGGTCGTGTGTTATCAATTTGCGATTAATTATAAGAGGGTGAATTTAATTAATAATTTATGTTAGTGTATGCAATGATAATGTGCTTAAAAGCGTATCTTTTGCATGTGTGCTCAAATATGTGTGCGTGAAAATTGGCACCAGTATTTATTTTCACTGTTTATAGTCCGAAAAACTCACTTGCCGGTGTTGTTGATATCTGTAGAACGCCGGCAGCGATAATATCCACCAAAACAAACACTTCCACAGCAGGTATAGCTCAATTTTACATAAGATTTGTTATTTTCTTTGGGAGACGCACTAAGCGATGTTGTTCTTTAGAAGGGAATTAATTGTATTATTCGGAAAAGCTGACAGATTATCTTTTGCCATATTTCTTACAGTTTTTTTTAAACGTCCTTACCTCTCAGATAAAACTTGAAAGCGCCTAACTTGATATTGGTGATGGTACACCTAAGAAATATGGTGCACTTAGACAAGGGTCTATCATTGAGATTTGACTCCGGGTGGGCTCCCGCCAGAAGCTCCCGCATTTTTTATATACACTCTAGGGGTAGTAGTGACAAGACTAGGTGGAGTCGGGATGCTCCGAGTTGGATCTGGGTCCTTCCTAACCTACCCGGTCCGATTAAGTCTTAGCAAGGTGGTGATAATCCACCCCAATAATATTGTGTAGGATTCCGCCGAACACCAGAATCCACAGTCACCTTAACAATTTAGCAACACACGTACTGTTTTCAACGCCATGGTTGTTGTTATGTCAGACAGCGCCATGAGTGTTAAGAATCGGAACTAAAAATTGACAAAGCGGCGGCTAATCTCTCGCCTTATTACATTACGGCTAGCCGTTTTGAATGACGTGTGGCGTCGAATACATTCCGGCTGTTTTTTAATCAGCCGCTTTCAATCTGGCTAATCGTCAAACCGTCGCTTTACAAAACGGCCCTGTTTTTCAAAACGGCTAGCCGTAATGTAATACGGCGAATTATACGATCCGGCTGCGACATATACAGTCTTTATTAAACAAAAGTACACTCTTATTACACAGAAAATTATATGAGAAAAAAGTTTACTTATTTACTACATCTATGGATATGGGCTATTACGGGCGACAATAAAATGATTATATTACGTAAATTACTTAGTACCTACCTACCTCGGATAACAACGTGACGAAAACGGGAATGTTGGTTTAAATTTCAAGCTTTTGTCTGTCAAATTAAAAATGGATTTTTCTTTGAAAATGTGGTCTTTGAATGAAGGTTTTAAGCATCAAAAAAAGCATCTAGGGACGGATGATGACCCGACCATTCGAGAGTTTAACCTACAGATGGCCATAAAGGACAAGAAACGCGGCCGAAGTGGAGGCTCTGCGCCGGGAGGAGGCGGCTTAAGCAAAATGCGATGTAGAGTCGATTACTATCGGAATCCCAACCGGTAGTGATCGGCTCAACAGACGAAATCGCACTGACTAGTACTAGAATTAAATGTTCACAACTCCCCTTACTTTCCTTTCCTTCTCCAAGAACTTTGTAAAAAAAAGATAATTGTAATGACAAAGGTCACGGACCCCGGAGTCTGTGGAGCGGCAAAATAATAACAATAAAAAAAAAGATGATGACCAGAAAACGATTTTAAGATCCTAGCAATGGAAACACGCAAGAAATTCCTTAATTGGCGACGGTAGAACCATAGCGATCCAAGTAACAATTTGAACTTACTGAGAAAACAAGGGAAATGCGTTTGCATTTGTTGCAATGAAAATAATAGCTTATTACTGGAAACTCTTTATTAAAATTATAGCTTACAAATTAGAATAAAAATTATGACTACGTTTATTTAGAATATTCTATCTTTATAAAACAAAATGTTGTTTTTCCGAAAATTAAAGCACTTGGATCATTTTAGCACAAACAAAAAATCTTAATTCAAGTAATAGTATGTACGTAACGAAACAAAATTATAAAAATATGTATGGTTAACTTAAGCTAATCATCGCCTAACATGGCAGGTAGAATGTCTTGGTCATCCTGAGACTCCTCACTGGCACCTCTTCTGGAAATATATGGAATTGATTGGTAAAAACTATGATGAATTGGTGGAATGAACTTAAGGATTTTTCGAATATCTTGCATCTTTTGAATGGGATTGGCTTTGCTCCTGTAGCTTGTTCGGGTAAATAGTGTCTGATGTTATTTAAAATGTCTCCAAATCCATGTTATTTGGTATGAGGTCTATCTCTTCATATTCTTCGGAGTAATCATTATTATATTTCATTATGCTTGATCCTTTACTGAAACAAATTTTTCGCATCTTTGATATTTTTGCGCCTTCTCACAAAACAGTTTGGTAGTCTTTAAAGTGACCCGATAAATTTTGGAAATCAAGAAACTTGTCATTCATTTCGCGAACTACGAAGGGGTTATGTTTTCGACAATTACGCACGAGATCCATCCATGCTTGAGGCGTGAAGATATCAGTCCTTTTTCTTTGTGCTTTACTAATGAAGGAGAAGTCAGTGTCATTAGGAAGGTATGTGTGCCCACTCACGAGATAGTGCATGACAATATTGTCAAGGTGGAGTGATTTATTGACCAAAACATCATAAAATGTAAAATATTCCAGTTTCGGTTTTGTCCCGAACAACAGTCACTAAAAAAACATAGCGTTTTGGTTGCATCTGGCACAGAATCTTCTAAGAAGTAATAGAGGAGGACATTATTTCCTGGGAACCTCTTGCACCGCAATGCTCTGGCCACATATTCATAATAATTTTTCTCTTTCCATTGAATACGCATGAATTCCGAAGTTGAGCATCTGTAGTTGTCTTAAGTAAAAGACTTCTCCTATATTCAAGTATGGTAGAGGTAGAGTACGCTCTAGGTCAAAAGTTACAGCTATTATAGTATCATCATTTTTAACTATAGTTTTGTAACTATTTAATATACCTCTAACTTTCGTTGCCAATTTAATATGTTCATCCTTTTCAGATCTTATAGCTAAACACTTCTCCAGGTCTTCTTCAGCCTTTATAGATATTTCAAGCGTATCACATGTCTTGCATGTATCTGCTTTAGGCACATAAAAGTGTAAATTAAACTCAGTTGTGAATATTCTTTTATAGATGTTTTTTTTCAGGATTATTTTTCCCTCAGTTTGACATTTTTCTTTAAATAAATCATACATTTTATTAATCGATAATCCTGGGTGTAAATATTGGCGCGTACTTTGTCTCTCTCCGTAATGACTTTTAAACTTTGGAAAGCTGTTAATGTGATCTCTTATCCATATAAGTTGTTCATCGGAGATTTTGTTTGAAGGTGTTCTTCGTCCTCTTTTGTCTTTTTCTGCCATTCCCGAAACAGAGACTTTATTTCGTAATGCATAATCAATTCTTTTATTACTTATTTGTAAAACTTTTAAAAGAACTGTTTGCATACTCTTTTGTCATATATCATGAATTCTCTGGTATTATTTTTGTGGCTGGGATCTTGACCAGATTGCCTACGTTTGCGTCGTTTTGGCGCTATTGTTCTGATGTTGCTACACAACCAAGTTGTTTGAGCATCCCAAGATGGTAACCCGTAATACCTTTCATGTAACATTCTCTGGTTGTCAATAGGTATGTGCTCACTGCATTTAAAGCGACAATTACAGCTGACTTGTGTAAACTCTTTTGCTGGAACCATGTTTCCTTTCGTGTTAGTGTACTCTTGCCCCGCAGTTCTTCTGCGTTTTCTTATATTCTTTTTCCACATATCTATATTTCTAACTCGTTTTCTGCCTCTAACCTGTTCATCATGCTCTGTGTTATCAACTTCTCCCAAATTACCAAGAGTATTTACTAAATAGGACCCGTCTTCGTTATCTGTAAACATATAATTTCATCATCATATTATACAGCAGCCATCTGTTACGTAGGCACAGGGGTAAAAATATCCATGTTATGTTTATTTAGATTCAAAAATAATTCCTTCTCTGGGTTATACACTGTTTCAATATTTATTGATAAACCAAAAACAAAAGAATCCATTTTAAATAAAAAAGCAACCTTAACTAGAAAATTTTGTACTAGGTACCAGTTTAGGACAGCATACCAGCTAGGCTATACAAAGTAATTTTATTTAAAAAAATATGTTAACGTACAAAAGGAACTTACTTAACAACAAACGTAAACAAAAAACATACCTGCATTGTCTCCAGATTCAGTAAGTATTTCGTTACTTTGGTCTGGATGATAGGATGAATGCTCACTCGAAAAATCCTCGTTACTCTCGGATTGGTTTAATGATATTTGAACCATTCGTGCCGCTCTACTTTTCTTGTCCATTTTCACAAAAACTCAATAAAAACGCAACGCACTTATGCAACAGCGAATGAAGAATGAATAAATTTTAAATTTGTATAGCCGCTTGATACACCGCCGTGTAATATAGTACCCAAAAACTTAAATTAATACAAACTTATATTTGCGTTTTGGGTTTTGGGGGAAAAAATTTTTTTTCGTGTTTTTATTTGGGAAGGTATACCGATAAATTTGTGTTTAATGGCGTCTACTTGAACCGGTCTTTATTTTGATGTAACCCACATTAAAATTAGAGATAATTTACATAGAAATATCGTAAAAAAAAAAAAAAAAAAAAACAACATTTTGGCGGGAAAATGGTCCCGATGTATGGAAAAAAAAAAAAAAAAATTTTTGTGCAATCGAATACAGTTTTTTGGTGTTTCGAGTTTGTTATTTCGTATACAACACATTTAACCCATAAAACCCACTATCTCCCTTATAAATTATTAAAGTAATAGTTGTTAGACTACTTGAGAAATCGCGAAAATTTTACTCAAGTGTAAAAATGTTAGTTTACAATTTAAGTACATTAATTATAAATAAATGATACCGCTAGAAGCGTCTTGAAACGCTCTTGAGAGTAAATGGCTCAAACGGGTAAAAGTAAGGCGCCACTTCATATGCCGAAGCATAAACACCGCACTTATGTAACCTGACACCCGTTTTCCCGCCAAATTTGTAAAAAACGAAAACGGCCAGTGTATCCAGCGGATAGGCAACAGCTGATAGTTTATTGTTAGGTAATTCCCCTGATTATAATGTTGCGAGTCTTAAAAAATCTCTTTTATTTGTCTAATATCCGATTATATTCAAATAATGTTATGTTTATATTAATAATGTTTATATTTTTTGTTACTTTTTAACGTATAAATTTTAAAAATGTTAGTTAAATTTGTGTACTTTGTATTTGGCGCACTTTGTCTTATTACAAAATTAGAACCATAGTGATCCAAGTACACATCGTCACTTAGATCACTATGGCCTACTCTATTTTTTGTAATTCTATAACGTCCAAAGTGAGAGGTTGTATTTTCTCTTTAAAAATGTTTCTGAATGGCACTTGGATTAATATGGCATGAAAAAATATTGCTTGTTTTATGGTTTCGTGCTAAAATCTGTATTATACTAAAAATGTCACTTAGATCACTCTGGTTCTACCATCGCCAATTATGACATAAGCGGCTGACTGGGGATTGATGGAACGTCTGTGCATTCCATTTAAAAAGCGTCCACCGCAAAAAGGGGTTATAAAAGTGTAACGTTTCCAAGGGTGATTTAAATTTTTAATTTTATCTTGTGTTCGTCCTATTGCGCCCTTGGCAAGGCGACTCACTGTTTGAAGAAAAACGCGGGCTTATCATCCGGGCGGCTTCTAATATTTTTTTCTGAGCCCCGAAGGCTTGTATTGGCTCGAAGGGGGCGTTGCCAGGTTGCTACTCACTTTAGAAAAAAAGAGATTTAAATGTTTTCTGATGTATTTTTTTTAATTCATTAAACAGCTAACATTCATTCAATTCATAATTAGTTATTGATTTCAGAAATTATGTAAGTATAAAATATGTCATAGGATGATAATGACGGTTTATCAAACCGTATTTTCGCAAAAATCATAGGAACTTCGCAAAAATACGGATAATTAGATGATAGTTTTGACATTTCTCAATCATACTAAAAAAAAAATAAGGATATTTTGCAAAAACGCTGGCCGTCGAATTCAGAAACATCGTTGGATATTATGACTGAAGCACGCTGGTCAATAAACGCGCCCCAAACTAAATGTTTTCAGATTTGTTGATAACTCGACAACATCCTCTCTTTGACATTTTCTGAGATAAACTGTCATCGTAAAATTAAAATTACCGATAGAACACAATCTAATGAAATTAGCTAATAAACTAACCTAACATATCATCAGATTTGAATTTCGCTTTTCTTACTCTTCATATTTCAATGATCAATGACAATACCTTAAAACCAACAACAACAAAGATTCAATGTTACTAAAGCGTCTCGAGTTTTAATAAAAATCATACATTATTTTATTAAGATTGAAAATGTCATAGCTAATCTAATTATAGCTGATTTTGCGAAATGGGTTTTTGCAAAAACTCAGTTTGGCAAATCTTCCTACGACATCTACTTACATAGATTTTAGCTACCTATCGCAATCATGCTTATTCACTAGACTATTATTATTGAAACAGCATTGAAATATCTGAGACTCACTCTACCAGAACACAACAGTAAATGTGCCGTAATTATTAAAATAATGTTTCCGTATGTACAGTTTTCAAATAAATAAATGTTCTCTGATTTTCACCAGGAAATTTTATATTGTGTCAAAATGTTGATTTTCACATTACGTTTGTTATACTGAGTTTGGCTTTTATGATGAATATTCGTAATTTATTGAAATATGTAATTATTTATTTACATTACAGTGCGAATATACTAGTTAAGATTTATTTGACCGAAAAAAAACATCTCTACAGTTATTTCATACTAACAGCGCCTCACGGGTTTACCCGCAACCAAAGTAAATTCTTGTTCCCTTTATTTTCCCGGAATAAAAAGTAGTCTATGTGTGCTTCCAAACTATAATATAACTGTGTTCTAAATTTCAACCAGATTCATTCAGACGTTAAGACCTGATTGAGCAACAAACATACAGAAATTGGCATTTATAATATTAGTAGGATTCCGTTAGCAAAATATACCAAACTGCAAACTAACTTAGGTACTAACGATAGGAAAAAATTACATTATTAAACAGGTAGTTAGTGCATATTATTATAGTTAAAGTACCTGGTTGACCGAGCTTTGCTCGGTTTAAATGCGTTTATAAAGGGCTCTAAATAAAAGATTTTCTCAGAAAAAAATAACAAAATAGGATTCGAACCGGGGCCTGTTGACTCCGAGGGCGAGCATATTCCGTCTGAGCCATTTAGACTTTAAGAACAGTGCCGAAATAAGTTATCGTATTCTATTGACATTGTAGGAGTTTTTCATTATCTAAAAAAGCGCATAAAATGATGTTTTTAAAAAATAAAACCTAGCTAGATCGATTTATCGTCCCCGAAACCCCCTGTATACATAATTTCATGTTAACATAACATAGTTCGAGCCGTTTCCGAGATTCAGATTATATATATATATATACCTACAAGAATTGCTCCTTTAAAGGTATAAGATTATTAAACTAATGCATTACAATAACCCAAAAAAGTAAGGTTGTGCTTTTATTGTCATTGGTCTAGATAGAAGAACAAAATTAAAAATTATATCACGGGTTCCTTTAACGCAGATAAGCCTAAAGAAAGTATTATCGTAAAGAAAAATCATCCGTTTCGGGGATTAAATAGAGGGTGAAATCCCATGGGGTTTAAAAGATAAAAATAACTCGTAATATAATGAAATAGTAATTAGAAGGCTATAGGTATCACCCGTACCTGCCTAATGCTACATCGTTTTAATAAACCCACTTACAAAGGGCACCACGCCATTGAAACAGGCATGTTGTACTTGATATGATTTTTTTGAAGTGATAACTTCTTTGTTTATGTTTCGGATTTTTTTGGTACAATGTTATTATTATTGTTTATACGGGAAGATCTTATAGATTCGTGTCACCGACTGCTACTGTAGCGGCGTAGCGTCGGAACGGCAGTCGAGCAGTGTTAGCAGCGGGAAATTTTGTGATTTCGCGTCAGACAGCAGTATGTATGTAGCTACATAAGCATGTGACGTATTGTAATGTTTAATGCAAAAAATCTAAGTAAAAAGTTTTCCCTTCTAGATGTAGTCCCCATGACAGCCAAAATTTTTTTTTATCTAAGCCACTTCGTAATACTCTTAATTTAATCGCTCCATTGTTTGTCAAATACGAATGACATATTTCAATGGGACAGCTCAGTTTATCTAGGGTTTCAGAGTTAGCCTTTAATAAAAGTGGTTTCAAATTCAGTTTTGCAATGTAAAATGAATTTAAAAAACCTGTCCAACAACACATTGCACGTTTGACTCTTAGGCTTTAGTACGCTTCCTGCATAACCCAGTACATGATAAAGTAGCGTGCTACTGCTGACTAACGCCCCAACAATACCATTTATTCCCGAGAACCTATTAAATCGCTCTGCATACAAATAAAATGTAACCTTGAAAAATATTGCTAGCAAAGAAAATGCCAAGGTGAAGGAACCGCTGAAAGATATAACCGGTAGGGTAGAGAAAGCCTGGTATAAAAATAATAAGAATAATTCTTAAAAACTACGCCAGGAACGTGGTGTAATAACTTTAGTAATATTTTTACGGCTTGTATAAAGCGTGCTTCATCAACACTCGTGTCAAAAAAAGTTTACTAGGTGTTTAGAGCGAGCTTGTAAAGGTATTTTCACGAATTTATGTGTTTTTGAAGACTACCTCGCGATTTTGTATAATTTTGTATTTTTTTTGGTATGAAGAATAGTAAGAAAAGTGGTTCAAAAACATCAAACGATTGGATAAGCAGCCCACTTATTTACCATTGTTGGAACTCGAAGGCTTCTTTCACAAGTAGCGAGCCAAAGGCATATTCCACCATATTGGCCCAGTATGGGGGGGTGAATGACATATGTTCTCAACATAGCATACTGTAAACATAGCATGGTCCAAAAATCTGTAGAGGTCATGCATCATTCGCCAACCCGTACCTACTTGGCCAGCGTGGTGGATTATAGCTTTGACTCTCCGTAGGAATATTAAGTGTTCATGGTGATCTTATACCAAACTTCTTACTTCTTATAAGACATGCACCATCCGTAAACCCGCTTTTGGTTAGCTTCGTGGATTATGGCCTTGACTCTCTCCCTCCTTGTGAGAGAATAAAATAAGACATCAAATCCCAGCTCTGGGAACGTAAAGTGAGCTAGCTACTTATGCATACAATTACAATTTAAATGATTCCTCAGTTTTTTTTTACTGAGAATGGGTAAACCAAATTATAGGCATTACGGAAACTTCATAAATCATAGTGGCCTCGAATAAGCCCACCGTTTTCCTAATGATCACAAAGTACTCAGTATTGTTATTTGATTTAACTCGGGGCACAAACCCGAGTATTGTATTATATGGAATGTGTAAAATGTTTCTTTTGTAGGTACAAATCCGATTGAACTATTCCATTTTTTGAATGGTGACTTAAACATTTCTGTTGTAGTTCAAATGAAATTAATTTCGTTGTAACACTGGTTCAGTCATCTGACGCATATGTCGGGTCTAAAAGTGGTCGATAATGCAGTCTAATCTAAGTAAGCTAACTATACAGGAGTAAAGCCCGAAACTAAGCAAAGTTTGTTTATATGGCAGTCAGATAGCTGACATAATACATAGGTATATTATTAAATATGTAATTTTAAATGTGTTATGCTTATGTGTTATTACAGACTATATTATCTGTGTTCCAAATTTCAATGAGATCCGTTCAGCCGTTAAGGCGTTGAGATTGAGCAATTAACACGAACTTTCCCATTTATAATTATTAGTAGGTTTATGGATGATTCGGATGTGCTTAATGTAAGTAGTTTGGTAGGTAGGTGCAGCTGGTGAAGGTCTGAAGGTAATCAAGATGATCATCATAACTGAACAGTTTCCATCTGAAGAAGAAGATTTTATGTATCATTTGCGTTAAGACACCTGCGCTTGTGACTAAGTCGATCCGGGGGCTACAGATACGGATTTTGGGCAAGTAAATAGCGATTGCGACGAGAATGACAGTGGGGTTGGTTCTTGTAGGTGTGTAGTCGGTAACTACTTTTCCCCTTGTTGTTTTCCATTGAGCATAGTAAAATCCAAGGATTTTCTGCACCCTGTCGTTTAGGTCGAGAAGATGGTCTAGGCTCTGGGCAACCCAATACTGCCTAAAACATTCGCCAGATCATGTAGTGTATGTGGAGAAATCATATAATGTCTTAAAATTGAAAATTAATAAAACGCCTGAGATTATAAACTTACCAAATGATAATCATAATCATAATCATTTATTGATAACATATGTTACAAGTCAGAAACATTATTTAATGCTATACAATCATTTGTATGGTGTAGGTATCATCGTACCTACTGCAACATATTATACATTCAGCCTGTATTTCTAATTTTACAGATACAAACCTATACAAAATTTTATTATATTTTTTAATTGTAACCGCTTGATACACCGGCGTGTAATATAGTACTCAAAAACTAGGTTGATGATGAAAACAAACAAACTTAACGTTGCGGACGGGTTTTTGGCGGGAAATAATTTTTTTCGTGTTTTTATTTGGAAAGCTACACCGATAAATTTGTATTTAATGGCGTCTACTTGAACCGGTCTTTATTTTGATATAGCCCACATTAAAATTAGAGTTCATTTACATAGAAAAATCGTAAAATAAAAAAAACAAAAAAAAAATTTTCGACGGTAAAATGGTCCCGAAGTATGGAAAAAAATTTGTTGAATGTAGTTTTTTTTGGTGTTTCGAGTTTGTTATTTCGTGTACACGTTTCGTTAACACATTTAACCCATAAAACCACTGTCTCCATTATAATTTTTTTATGAAATAGTTGTTAGACTACTTGAGAAGTGTCAAAAATGTTAGTTTACATTTTAAGTACATTAATTATAAATAAACGATACCGCTAGAAGCATCTTGGAACGCTCTTGAGAGTAAATGGGCTCAAACGGGTTCAAGTAAGGCGGCACTTCATATGCCGAAGCATAAACACCGCACCTATGTAACCTGATACCCATTTTCCCGCCATGTTAAAAATGTACCTTTTTGATACTCGTACTATGAGTTACGTATTTCATTTTGATTTAATTAGTAGTTGGTCTTTTTGTAGAGTCTTTTTCCGCCACCTTTACCAATCTATCTATCGCCAAGGAAAATATGCAAACATCACTGTGTTCTGGTTTGAAAAACAAACTTTTTCAGAAAAAATACATGACAATAAGGTTATCTTAAATTTACGCATGAGGATCGCAGTGCAGTGCTAGGCAATGGTTTGTGTTGGTTAGCATTAAGCGTATCTGTTGCTCGTTTAACTGTCATTTAATAAAAAATAAATCCACCCTGCTCGTTAATAGCTTCTCTTGTTTGTATAACTTCTGTTGTTTGTTTAACTTCCGTACCATTTGTCCAATGGCGTAGAGATGAAGCGTGGTGAGTGATGACCCCATGAGTCATCACAGAGCACCAGTATCACTGACAACGGCTGCCGTCTATGATTGATCGAGCAATGCCGGAACCAATTAAACCTGTCTGCTATATGGGAGAATGTGAAATTTATCGTTATAATGAACTATACATCATAGATGAAACGAGACCAATACCATGGTCAATAAAGTATTGGTCCCAGCTATCAGCGGAAGTAAATCTCACAGTTATTATATAGCGTATTTCATCTAAAGCTTACATATAGCTTTAGATGAAATGCTAACTAAAAACTGAAAGACTTACTACCAACTAAGCCTTTTTACAGGCAGATTTACTACTTTTTGACTGGGCTCATGGCCAGTCAAACAATGGCGTATAAAATATTTTTTCACAACCTCCCTCTATATGGGTATCGAATCGGTATCGAAAGGGCTTGACTAATAGATTACTATAACAAATTTCAAATAAAGGGTAGTCGGGGGTAAATCAATTTAAATAAAATTGTCTTGTTGTTAGTCCACTTATATATATGTACATAGCTTTGAGATTGGATATTTAGGAATAAAAAGGATTCCTTGTGCACAATTAATTATATTTACCTATATTGTACCTATCTATTGAGACGTTCATTCCTTTTATTAGGCTCTGTACATTGTCATTATATTCCAGAGTTGCCTATTTATTTTCTTCGGAGAATTCTGCAAAAACTAGGCCCTATTATTGCCCGAATACTTACTATTAGTTCCTTTGTACCATTATTTCCCTTAAAACAGCAGAATAGACATTACTGAGAAATATTAGATGTCAACATATAAACATATCTCTCCCATCACATGTTGATCGAGAAGTACTTGAATACCGAAAAGTTGCCTAGAAAAACGTCGAGTAAACTAACTCAGTAAATTTCATTTCACGCGCTAACTTTTTAAACTTAAAATGCGAGTTCGGTCGTTGTTTAAAAGTGCAGCAGTTAGTTTATCCCGCCGCGGTGCTATTAGAAAAATGTATGTAGCTGTTCATAACATCAGAGGAATTATGTAAGTGAGGTTTAGTTTAAAAGCTGGTGCGTGGTCTGAGTTAGAGGGAGCTGAGCCTCGCGGGGCCCATTCTGGGGAGAAAATCTGCCCGGTATGTCGCACAAAACATGTTCCTACAATTTTAAGTTTTTGGCATGCGCGCCAACATTATTCAAAGTGTTTTGTATCACAGGGAAGCCCAACCGACGACTGTATTCCGTTGGCTTTTATCATAGCAGTTTCAATGTTTCTAGAGCTTTATAATGGGCGACGGGGTCGAGAAAGTACCGTTTTGTGGGAAATGTTATTGCGTTATTCTGAAAGTTAGCTGTGGAGCAGCTCGACAATAACTTTTAAAATGTCAAAGGTTCGTTTTCCTGATACTGCGATGCTATTAAAGAGAGATATAAAGCTGTTCGGGCGCACGTGAATAGTCTCGCGGGTCTGACGTCGCGTCGCCCTATCAACTCCTCCAATTCAATTTCCGTTTAAGTATAATTGAATCTTCAATATTATGCTCGTTTTCTCACACTATGTTAAAGAATTATTTGAAATTAAACGTTGAATATTTATGTGATAGCGTTATTTTGTGGTTTCACTGACTCAAACAGAAAAAGCAAAAGTAAAATATTCTTTTCACGTTCAGCCTTTATTAACAAAACTAAATTACATACATAGAGAACTACATACTACGAGTACAATTATCCATAGACTAATGACTGTCTAAAGATAAACGATCAAGCCTACTTACTACCAGTCGGAAGCGTGTCCCGCATGCTGACGCCATTCCCACGCTAAAAGACAATGGTTATAAGTAGGGCAAAATAAACGCCAGCATTATGTTCACGCGTCTCGTCGACCAAATCGGAAATGTTTTTGAAAATAAGATGAGAGCCCGGCTCCCACGGGATATAAAGTAGCCTAGGTGTTCTTCCCGACTATAATTAAAATGGAAGAACACGCAGGTCGTAACATATGAACGGGGGGGTCTATCGCCTTACTAGAACTGTCTTAACTTTGATATTGCTCTCTCTTTATTTCTGCTAGAAATGATAGAGACCGCAATAGCTAAGCGAAAGCTGATTTAGTTAGACGGTAGAAGGGTAGATCGGGTTGCAATTTGTTACATAGTTAGACTATAGTCTGCATCACTTATGCCCGAGCGACACGGACTAGTTTTTCAAGCTAGGATTCCAAGCTATTGTTAGCAAGCTAGCAAGCTACTTCTAGCTTCGTGTAGACAACGCTATGCAACGCTAGTTTTGTCTACACGAAGGTAGAAGTACTAGCTTGCTATCCTAGCTTGAAAAACTAGCCTTGTGTCGCTCGGCCATTAGGGTACTTACTTCTTGTCCAGGAACTTCGTGGGTCAAACTGGGAGACGGTACTAGTAGTTAGATATGTGCTGAAAGAACGAGCCAAGATGCTAAACATATATATTTTTTTGTATTTTTGTATTTTAATTACCTAGCACTGTACTGCGCTCGTCACCCAGAGATCTAAGATATTATGTCTCTAAGCCCTGTAATTTCTCTGGAAACATTGCACTTCAAACCGGAACATAATAACTTTACTGCTTGGCGGTAGTATAACTGGCAAAGGTATTTCCCTAGGCGGACTCTGCTAAGAGTCCTACCATTACTAGTGACCGAAGATATTAATATGAATAATGCAATAAACAGGAAGTATTGCAGCGTGGTACACTCGTTCAATAGTGAAACTCGTAGCATAAATTTGGATTATAAAAAGAGCAGTAAAATGTTTCCAATATGGAACAATTTCCAGCTTCAACGATTTGCTGGAAAGTTTCGAAGTGAGTCATTGTGCCATCACCATTTTACATCAGAATTATAGATTATTTTCCAATTACAGATGTGTTTGTTGTTACTACAAGCTTTAATAGTGAAGAAAAAAAAGCATTCATATGGACTGCCGATACAAGTGAAAACTTATAACTCAGAATTTGATAGGCAGCACTTTGGAAACTACTCGGGGGAAACCAGAGGGCGCTGATAGTGTGGAATAAATCTTTAAAGCATTATCGTCCAAATAAGTCTTCTAAACATGGTGATCTAGAAATGCAAAGTAATTTCTAGATGGTCATGCTCCCGAGTTCACCCGAAGATTTCTTTTATTTACGAGCGTTACGTTTGAGCTCACATTTCACACTCACAGCCCATGAAAAATGTGTGTGTCTAGCGCCAAAAGAAATTTTCATTTCAAAAATATCGTAAGGAAATTGGCATATTATTTCAAAAAATATATTTTTGGAGGAGCTTTCCTTAATCCATACTTGGGCAGTATGGTGGCCTTAAGTGTCTCCTTATGAGACTTCTAAGTTCTATAGTAGCAAGCAATGTAGTGGTAAGACTCTTTGCAAAGCCGCCTGAGGAAGTACCACACCTATGCCAGTTATTTTACCGCCAAGCAGTAACGAGAAAACATCACTGTGTTCCGATTTGTAGGGCAATGTTTCCAGTGAGATTACAGACCATAGAGATAAGACATTTTAAATTTCTGCGTAACGAGTGACAAATAAATAGCTAGAAAATTTGGACTCTTTATGTTTAATAGAGATTACTCGACATAAACACAAGCATTTTATTTCTCTGGGTGAGTACAGTGGGATGCTAGGTAATTTGGACTCTTCATGTTCAATACCTGCGTGTCACTGTGCTGTTATGGGCAGGCATGTTTCTTCGTTGCTTGCATCGGGAACATGTGCTGCTCGTCCCGTCATTTTATCCTACTTCCTACTAATATTATACACGTCAATGTTTCGATATTTAGATGTTTGTATCTTTGTTGCTCAATCATGCCGTAACGTCTGAAGCAGATCGTGTTGAAATTTGGAACATAGATAGATCTACAAAGTTAGATAGTATCTGGAAGAACATATATACTACTTTTTTATCCCGGGAAAACAACAGAAACGCGAAAAACGGAGGGCGCCGCTAGTGGGTATAATAAATAATATTATATATGGCAATGTTTGGATGTTTGTTGCTCAATCACGTCGTAATATCTGAACGGATCGTGCTGCAATTTGGAACATACCGGCTACTTTTTATCCCAGGAAAATAATGTGAACTAAGCGAATAAATCCGCGGGGCGCACCTAGTGCTTTATAAAAAAAAGAAGTGTGGCACTCGAGGACTGCCGCGGTAAAGCTATTGCATGTTGCATGCATTTTTATCAACATAAGCAATAGGGATATTAACAATTTTTCGGGAATTGTGACATTTCTTTACCAAACATTTTCACGGGAAGTCCGTTAAGTTGGCAACACTGCTAAGAGCATTTTGTCTGTAAAGCTAATACAAATAAGATTCAAAGTCGAATGACCGAGTGGGGAGGACGGCGTTACGGTCTTCCATCACTCTTTCTTGTGAACATAAGAAAGAGAAGCACGATCACTAAAATTCGGTCCCCAGGCCCGCGATAAAAGCTATGAAATAGCTTAAAAATGGTTGACTGTATAGTCGGTCGGTTTACAGACGGTTACGGACTATAGTATAACGTGACAAAGTTATAACAAAACATTCATAGATAGCAAGCGTACAATGAGCGTAACGGGACAATAAGTGTAACGGGGCAATAATCTTAACGGGAGAATGAGCGCAACGGGACATAACGGGACACTTTTTCGTATTTACAGCCCGCGTTTATCGGTTCATTATACGTTGTCACGTCAAAATCATTATGCTATTTTATTAACACTGATACTCGTACGTAGTTTGATGCATGTGTCTCTTTGGCGGCAGGGTCGAGCGGTGAGATGAAGGTGCACAGGTGAGGGCAGCCGCCGGGCGGCGCGCCTGCTCCGCGCCCGCCCATGGACTCCGCTCTTAGCATCAGGTAATTGTTATTCACTCATTTATCTTTGTTCATAGGGCTAAGTTTTCACTACATTTAATAACATTAGCAAAGCATAAGCAACTCACTAAATGTTACTGCTGGGATCCGTGGCATTCTTTCCGTGGTGACGCATGACCTCGAAAATATTAAGAATAAGTCGGTTTCCTCACGATGTTTTTCTTCAAAGTTTTAAGTTAGCGACATTATCATAGCGAAATGACAGTGGTGCGTGTGGGGTTTGAACCCGGATTTAATTACATAAAAACCTAAAATTTGATCGCCGCCGGCAATGACGCAGGACCCCCACTACTGGTGGTTAGGATTGTCCCCTACGACGAGTTCCCGCATTGACGAAGCGGGGGCCGTGGTCTTGTCACTTACGGTGAAGCTAAGAAGAACCCGCTATTGGGCTGGTCATCTTCTAAGTTTTGCCTTCAGGCAATCAGGCAACGACAATGCGAAAATGTGCAACCACGGTGTATCGGCGCCGGCGCAACACAGATAGTCTGCGATGGTCGCATCGTGGCTTTGGACTAGAGCGGCGAATTTCGACATCGGTAATTACCACCGGGATGGATTGAAGAGGACGGATTAGATAAATCGGATTAGATAATCTTACCAGCCATGACTACTCTGCCAAGAGGGTCCGACTAAGAAAAAATATTATCTTATGTATGGCGAACTACGGTTTTTCGTTCCACATGTTTGCGGGTCTCATATTTGTTATGAAAGATCTTTTGACACCCCTCGTAGATTACCAAAGATAATGCATTGGATAAGTAGGCGCTAGTGTGGATTGTGTCAGGCATATATACAAATAAGTAGAGATACTCATCGAGAAAGACATGAATGAGACTTTTCAAAGCTTTTCTGACCTTGAAACGACTTAAGAACTCTGAGATCAGACTGCGTTACTTGGTCTACAAGAAGTTACTTTATTTTTAATGACAAGAAGATGTTAATGTTACCGCCAGAAAAGTTTGAAGTACCAAGATTGTGACCTTTATTTAATATAGCCGTGTTTTGTTTCTGCTCAATTGATGTTCCTTATGGGTCTCGACCGACGGGTCTTTTTTAGGGTTCCGTAGCCAAATGGCAAAATACGGGACCCTTATAGATTCGTCTGTCTGTCTGTCTGTCCGTCCTTATGTCACAGCCACTTTTCTCCGAAACTATCAGGGTTATTGAAACTTGGTAAGTAGATGTAATCTGTTAACCGCATTAAGATTTTTATACAAAAAATAGAAAAAAAATTTAGGGGTGTCCCATACTTAGAACTGAATCTCAAAAATTTTTTTTGATCAAAGCCATACGTGTGGGATATCTATGGATAGGTCATCAAAAATGATTTTGAGCTTTCAGACATATTTTTTTTCTAAACTGAATAGTTTGGGCGAGGGACTCTTCCAAAGTGGTAAAAACTGTGTCCCTGTAACTTCTAAAATAAGAGAATGACAAAAATAAAAAAGTGTATGATGTTCATTACCATGTAAACTATCAACAAAAATTGGTTTGAATGAGATCTAGTAAGTAGTTTTATTTTAATACGTCATAAATTGACTATTGTTAAAACACTGATTAAAGTAACAACGAACTGCAAGAACTTTTAAATTATGTTACTTGCTGCTACGGAAGCCTTCATGGGCGAGTCCGACTCGCACTTGACCACTTTTATTTTTGTACGAAGTCGACAACCTTTTTACATCTGTTGCTACGTATCAACAGTAATTGTTGGGTCCGCTATTAAGGTACCCTCGGGTGCATCAATGCTGTGAAGATATTTTACGTCCAACAAGCCACTTAACATTGAGTTGTTTATTGCGTCCTGTTAATGTTTAATATTGCGAGCCCTCCACTGAATGGGAATGCTCTATATTTCCTGTGACGCCGTTTACTGCCAAGGTGGTCGCTAATTAGACCTACAGGAAAGAATATTCCGTGTATTTCGTACAGCATTAGACTGGGACAAGAATTTTGCTTACCTCGAGGGAAATACTACGATTCAGACAACGTACAGGTATTAAAATTTATAGACGGCTAGAAACCTAGGTAGAGATTATCTACTATCTTAATAGGGGTATAAAGGAAAGAGAAATGTCCCTGTAAAATATGCACTTGGGATTTTATTATTCTAGAAAAGATCTTCATTTCTTTGATCAAGCAATTTTTACACGACAAAGCGGTGCTATGAAAGCAATCGGTCGCTTTATTTCTATCGCCTTTTCGATTAGTCTTTATTGGTAAGGTTCCGTATTTTATTATAAGGAGGCCATAACCTTCTTATCTTTCTGGTTCAGTCTCGTTTGGATCATTACTTACGTTTGTTGAATCGTTACTAAGTACTTTTTTAGCGACCACGTATTCAGTTGAAATATCAATAAGTAGGTACCTACATAATGTCCTTTGGTTACTAAGTAAAATGATTATTACGTGTTACGTTGTGTGTGTGTGTCGATGACAAGGGCGTAAACACAAAACTCAAGGCTACCAGACTAGTCATTAACGGTTTTTTATAGGTGTGTATATGTGTTAATATTTCGCTGAGCTGAATTTGCCTAGTAGAACACCAGAAATAACATTTTGTTTTTTGTTTCCGAATACATACGACAAAGATACATCTTTAATACCAAAGTAAAGAAGTTCTCTTTTTTGTCCTTTGATCGCGTCGTCACATGAAAATAAAGGGTCCATCCATTGACAATGCAATGAATGGGTCTATCTTTCTTTTTATTGGAGTACGTAAAAAGAAGAGTTATAGTTCAGTCTATACGTATTTATGTTTATGTGTAAGCACCGTATTATGTAGAACTTCTATTACGCCAGATGAGTCGTTCTCTACTTTAATGTGGTGTTTTCAGAATGACAATATCTGAGTGAGAGATGATGGTTAAAAAAATTGGTTGTCTGTAAAGTCGGTAGTTTAATGTGACAACGTCACTACAAAATATTGATAGATGCGGCGCAAGCCTACAATGAGCGTAACGGGACATAATGGGACACTTTTTTGTGCATGCAGCCGGCGTTCACCGATTTATCAGACGTTGTCACGTCAAAAACAGGAAACTCCTTGAGAGGAGGCGCTGAGTCCCAGCAGTGGGCATTCAAGTGGGCTTCCTTGTGTGTTATGCTTGGACTCGTTAAAATAAACGGAAAGTAAATTATCTGGATTTACTTTTCAAGGCTTTAAGGGCAGAAGCCATGGAAAAATTTGTTCAAAATAATGAGTAGAAACCGTCCTTTTGTATCGCCGTGAGCTATGCAATGTGTTTAGCATAAACAACCCACTTTATTTTCAATGACCCTTCGTTCACAGTGTTGCTAGACTGCCTCGATTTTTTCAATACTCATTATCTTTTAGAAAAAAAATCAAAAAAGGCGTAATAGAATACAGTTATAGTTATACAGGTACTACGTACCTATGAATATGTAAAAAAAATAAAGGAACGTTGTGATATTTGAGAAGAACCTTAGAATGTAACTTGGAACGAAACTAAAAGAAACAATGAAATGACACAGTGTTTTAAAAATACCTTGTGTTTTGCCGCGTTTAATAATATAACTTATAAAATACATTGGAAGGAAGTAAGTATTCTTCTCGCTCCCGCTTTATACTAGCATGCGACTTCTAATGATTACAAAACGTTAACAGTTACGTTCGAACGTTCTTAATTCTTTTTTTAATGCTAGTTTTTTTAATGTGACCAAATAATTGTTATCTATTGAATATCACGAGTTGTGGTTGTTAACCGAATACTTTCGAACGCGAATCCGATGATGGTGTTGTTGGTGGAGCCTTATTACCCGTAACGCAAGGGCAAGATTACATACAATACAGATGCTTTTTTCAAACGAACAAAATTGCTGATGCAAGATGCAGATGCAAACAAACTATTCGAACCATCTTGAAGGAAAAGTATGGGCCTTCTAGTACTGGAGAAAACTTACCTATTCATCGTCATCAGCCTATCTTAGTCACCTGCTAGAGATAGGCATTTCCTATGGCTCACCACTCAGCCCTCAGCTTTACGTTTCTATCCACTGCCTGCTGTCTTCCGTAAAGGATAAGCATAAGCAGCCTATCCATTATTCATTGTATATGTTGCTACTGCTGGGCCGGGTGATTCAGGGCCATCTCTAGCATAGTCAAGACCATCCACTATGCTGGCCCAATGCGGGTTGGTGGATAACATATGACCTCGAAAGATTACCTTATTACATGTCGGTTTCCTCACGATGTTTTCCTTCACCATTTTAAGTTAGTGCCATTACCCACATGACTTGTAAAAGACGGTGATGCGCGTGGGATTTGAGCCAGGATTTCTGGATAGGCAGTGGCCTTTCTCCCGACTCCAGCCGTAATTTCTGTCGGTTATAATACGGAAGTATATCGTCACTCTATCTAAGGGTAAAAGAAAAGCAAGTATCTAACAAACAGTTCAGTTCAGTTCAGTCAAACAGTTACAGACATATTTGTGTAATCGGTGTTGGTTGTTCCAGTAAATGGGTGGTGGTTTGTCTGGCGGCGGCGGCGTGCGGCGCGCTCGGCGCCGGCGCAGGCGCAGGCTCGCCGCCGCTGCCGCTGACGCCGGCGCTCCCGCCGCCCTGCCCAGCGCACTGCATCTGCCTCTCCCAGTCACAAGTACGTCGTCAGCCTCTTTTTGAAGTAAAAACTCTTTTTGTCGCACCACATACCAAGTTATTCGTAAGCTCTAAGTGGACCTAACCCGTCACGATCTGCGGTGAAAGACTCGATAGGGTGAACTCGGGACCGTCGAGTGTACCCGAGCGAGAGTCAGCTGCTCTTCATAGCTGCGTGCGTAATAATTGTCATTATTCTATCCTACTAACATTATAAAATAAATGTCAATATATGGATATTTGGATCTTTGTTGCTCAATCACGTCGTAACGTCTGAACGGATCGGGCTGAAATTTGGAATATACATAGGTTATACGAGTAGTCTGGAACAAAAAATGCTTTTATCACACTTTTAATCCCGGGAAAATAACTGGAACGGGTTATACCGCGGGGCGTTGCTAGTTAATCATAGTCAACGACAGAAACGACACGAAAGAAGTGAAAACTCACTTCTGTCATGCACACCTTTTTTAAATTTAGCAACTCCACCCGACTACGAAGAAACTTGGCGCTGTAATTGTCCGCTCCTGGTCGAAATCCTCCACCTGTCCTTGGGTCGTCCTCTGCCGACCCATCCGATGACGATGCCATAGAAAGAGCAAAGTGGAGAAGTAAAATCAAGAAGGCTGACTCCCACGATATGGGGTACCAGCCAGGAGAGATAGAAAGAGAGAGATAGAGATACACAGAGAGAGAGAGAGAGAGAGAGGCTTTAGCTACTCTGTGGATACCGGGTCACGCTTTTTTTACATTTATTTTAGATTAGGAGAATAAAAGGAAAATAGGAGCGGCTATGGAATATTTGTAACCTAATTGTAGTGCTCTTTGCTAGGCGCTACAATTAGCCTCTTGTCACAGGTACTATTGTTACCGGTTTATCAAAAAGCTAAACGTAGCAAGGGTCCATGATTTCACTTTAATATCATAAACAATAAATGCACTGACAAAACATAGCACTGCCGCCATTTTTTGCTACCGCGCCGATGACAAATGCTATGGCCGAAGTGGGGACTCACCAAATGGATATATATAAGCCATGGACGTATAAAAAAAGTCGGACGTAGTCTCGCTAAAACCAAAACTGTGTCCATCGAGTCGGCCACATAATATGCACGTGTACGCTGCCACATACAGGCTGACACGCACACATCAGTGGGCCATTACACGCATTACTTGTGAACCTGTATGTGTGCGTGTCAGCCTATCAGTGACAACATTATAACGCACACGTGCAAATCTGGCCGACTCTAGTGACACAGTTTTTATTTTAGCGAGACTACGTCCGACTTTGTAATACTTCCATGATATAAGCATAAACTTTTATGTACCCACGACCGGAATTCAGTGCCTACTTTTGCGGCCAAGGCTGTAATTAGCCAAGTGGGAGTTGGCGGATGTCACGAAGTACTGAATTTTGCTATATTTAGGGATCAAACTAAAACGATTGTATAGCGTTTAATGAGACATCCGTGGGTAGGCAGAATAGGGCACATAATAAAATACTTTTTATTTCCAAATATTTAGGCTGTCTACGTGAAAAATGATCTCGTCATCTTCACAAAAAATGTCTGGTATTTATAAAGTAGATAGTAAAAATCTATATAACGAAATATCAGAACCAATGGAGGGGGATAGCAGTGAAAGCGAGATTCATTTCACATTTCATTGTTGTACGACTACATTCTTCATACAACAATAACTCGCCCTAAACTAAGTAAAAGCTTGTGTTATGGAAGCCAGGTAGCTGACATTACTTTTATAATTGTAAAATATACTCATGATATCCAACAAATATTTGTATTTTTCACACAAATATTGGTCATCGGAATCGAACCCACAACCTCCGGTCTAGCGGGCAGGCTTGCTACCAAGCCATGAGCCGACCTAACCAGAGCGGCGACATGATACGAGTACCTGACGTGTTTAAAATTACGAATATCACTTGGTTTTTTAATATTTGCGATTGCGTATTGCTACGGATTTACGTTTAGATGTAAGTTTTACCAAGTAATCATTAATATCAGATATCAAAACAATAAAACGCTTAGAACATGATATTATCCATTATCCTCTAAATATTAATACCGACGACAACAGAAGCACTCCACATAATTGTATCCCAATACCTCTATCACCTCTGTATCGGCTGGGAGGTTAAATCAAATTGATATTTGTTCGGTCGATTATTTGCGAGGCTTAAGTTCGAAACAATTCAATCAAAATAAGGGAGGATTGTACCCGCGCGTGACGGTGCTGATATTTGGGAAGGATTAATTTTATTGACAGCGTAAACATTGGAGATAGCGCTTAGGCCGTGACATGTCGAAAGCGATAATACAATTCGAAATTGGTATTTGTTTGGGAAATCGACACCACCACCCTACCTACCACACTACCTACGACGATCGACATAGTCGATAGGTGTGTTTATATTTTTTGCTTCACAAAGTCTTCCTCGACTGGCACCTGGGTGCTGCCTTTTTATCATTATTGATATTTTGACGTGAGTTATTGTTTGTAATCATGGTTATACAAAACAGGGTGATACAAAACTTACTTAAGTTATGAAACTGATTTGACTTTCTTCAAAAACTTGATAGCCACATCGTCGATTAACATCAAGAGAGATGACGTTCTTGTGTAAACCTATGTACATACATATTTGTAGGCACAGGGTTACTGGTAATCATCCTGCATCATGTTCTGAATATTTAAACAGACAATACTTATTCTAGAACTTCACTTAAAACTCTTTACATATCCCAAAAATGTTTTTTTTCGTTTTTGTTGACTTCTTTATCACTGTTTAGCTCTATTCGCGACACTTCATATATTGAGCGTTAAAAAGTGCGCGCTGTCTTGTTACAAAGAGTTATGTTTTTAAATCAAGAAAAACATTTTTTTGTGAATTTATGATAACTGTTGGTTGAATAGAAGAACTTGACATAATATTTAATGTACTTAACGTGCCCTTAAAAAGATGCAGTCCCCAATAACCCTGTACAATAGTTACATAAGAGGATTTCGCTAGTTTAAGCTATCATAACAAAAACCGAACCCTGATAGTAACAGTGTAATAATATACAGTAACAATAAGTATTGAAAATGTGTTTGTCCGCAGGTGGTGTGCAACAGTGCTCAGCTGCGCGGCGTGCCATCTGCGCTGAGTCCGTCGGTGACGCAGCTGTCGCTGTCGCGCGCGGAGTTGCGCGTGCTGCGCTCGGACGCGTTCGCGCACGTGCGTCACCTGCGGCGGCTGGCGCTCGACGCCTGCAACCTCACGCGCATCCGGCCCTTCGCCTTCCGCGGCCTCCCGCGCCTCCGCGAACTCTACATCCAACACACACCCCTCGCCACCGTCGACGCCTTCGCCTTCGCCGCTCTACAGAACATCACCTCCATCGTCCTCACTCACAACAGAATCGCCCAGATCGAAGCCTACGCCTTCGCTGGTACCAACTACATTAAGCTGATTTCTCTCCGAAATAACCCCATAAAACGCATCCTGACCCACGCGTTCTCAGGACTCAATGATGTTGGACAGATTGAACTGCCGTCGGGAATCAGGTCTATCGAGCCGAAGGCGTTCATGGGGCTCGAAGGAGTGGGAGTACTGGAACTGGCGTATATGGATCTCCCGGCGCTGGTCCAGGACAGCTTTCACGGTATGCTACGTGTTGGACGACTTGCGTTGCGCGAATCGGACCTAGGAGTCGTCAAAGTCGGAGCATTCGACGGTTTACAGCGCGTTGATACTCTCGAAATTTGTAACAACAAGATCGATGCGGTCGAAGAGCTGTCTATAGTGCAGAACAATAGCGTGAATACATTTAAATTGACAGGAAATCACATGCTCGAGACGCCGGAAGCGGTCACTCTGGAGGTGGAGAACGTTGTGATTCGCGGGAACCATGTGCCGTGTGAGTGCGGGCGCGATCCATTGGTGAATCCGTTAGCGTTGACGGCGGATTTTGCGGAGGAGAACTTTTGTATATCTCCGCTGAAGGTGCGGGGTTTGCGGCTGGCGAGTGCGGCGGGGGGAGGCGGGTGCCGCGGTGAGGCGGGGGGCAGCGCCCGCGCGCGCGCCGCGGCCGGCGCCGGCGCCGCCGGTGCGCCGTCTCCGCTCGCGCTCGCCGCCATGACGCTCGCCTTCCTCGCCACCAGCTAACCGCCCTTAGTGTTCAACTCTCTGTGTTGACGTGTTGTATTTGTTTGTAAATATTGTAATATACGCAACTATGTATAAATAATGCAAAATTTTACATTGAAAGGGTCCGTTCATTGTGTATACGTTGGACCATGAATAAATTTGCCTTTGGAAATAATCGCCCATTGTTCTTATTCGTTCTATATTCCATGCTGACTTACTAATATTTTCGAACCGTGTGACACGTTCGAGAAATTTGCATCTAAACGAATTTTTTACCCATGTTCTGAAATGTAATCATCGCGATTTCGAACGTAGACTGTTATAATACGGAGACATAAACGCTAGTGGGTTTCAAATGGTCGTGCAAATCATCGGTGTCGATAGGAAGATTTATGGTGGTGTAAAAATACCGTTTATCTGTATTTCTAGTCAATTAGCAGGCGACATCAGATAGGGCTGAGTAATGTTCCGCTGTCGGGAGACGGCGCCCCCACAGCCCTACGCCGGCCGTTGTCCGTTAAAAATATCACCCTACTTTCGATAGCTGCACTACTGAATGACGAAAACGGGAAACGGGATAAAACATTGCGTCCTTTGTACAGCTAACAGTTGTTACTTTGTCAAATTACCTCTTTCAATCACCGCGGGGATAACGGGACACTTGTATACGGCTTACGGAGATCTTACCCGGATATCGGTTGAAAGTATAGCTTCGGGTTCCTTACGACGGCGACCCCTCGTCGAACGGACACAATGGACTTTCATTTTAATGCAATGGGTTTGTCCGAGTGAAACTACATAAAATAAAATGTTGACTGAAAAGAATTGTTAGTCGTTGGTCTACGTTTAAGTTGATTTTTAAGCAGTTATTAAATTGTAAGCATAGTTTGATAGAAATCGTGTCTCTGAGAGCACTTCTTAGTTTGTATTACAACTACGATACTAAACTTACTTGCATTATTATAGCAAGAGTCACGAGGCTCTTATCCGATTGGATATCGATCTCTCAAACTTCTTGAAAGAAGTTTCTCGGATTCCAAACTTAGCGCTTATCAACGATGTATAAGGCTTCCCTTGTTCATGTATTTTAATGTTGTGCCACGTAGCAGCTACTGATTTAAGTTATTATGCCAGTTATAACGAAGACTTCAAAAGCTTACATACGTTTTAGCTGTACCGAGCTTAAATTTACATTTCACAGTCTACCTCTGGTGTACATTTCTTGAAAACTCGCAGCAAATTCTCAACAAAACATTAATCAGGGGTGTAGCACTCGAGGGAAGGCAAGCAGCTTCTACAATCTGTATCTTCTCCACATAGTTTATGGTTCGAACCGAATTTCCTCGATGGAAACGCTTAACCAAAATCGATTCTACGAAATAGACGTCCAACAATTCATTGCGGGAGAGAAAGAATGGTGAAAAAAATCGATGAATAAAACAGAACTCGTAAAAGCTACGCTGCGCTGGTACTTTGATTGCATCTGTTGAAGTTGAGTATACTTCGAAGTTAACTTTTAAAAGATTTTGACACTTTTTTACTGTTTTGACTTAGGGAACTAAACCACTAAAGTAGAAAAGGTACGTACAATAAAACTCAACTACGTTTTATTCCATGCTGTGTTTCCTGCACCGGTTTCTTCAAGATGAACGCACTCCGTTATATCTTCGTGTTTACATCACTTGAGATGATCGTTAAGCGCAAATCTATTATCCATATTATAAAATGTTCACTATATGATGAAAGAAAAAATACACAATACGAAATACACTTAACCCAGGGTTTATGATCTATGTTACAGACGCAACAAATATATGAGGACACAATATACATCATTAGAACACTTTCAAATATATATATGTATTAATATGATGACATATTTTATAGTATCCTTGTGATGGTAGAATAAAAATAGAATATTTTTTCGGGCAGCTGTGTTTTATAATAATATCGAAAGCAACAAGTAGGGTGGGTGATGGCAAGCAACTTGTATATTTTATAAGAACGTAGTGGTACACTTATTGTAAAAGTGAGAGTATACCTGCTAACTAGACTGTACTCAGATATATTTTGAGTTCTTAAATTTGAGTTGAGTCTTTTTTAATGAAGGGACCTATAGCAGAGCATAAGATCGCCTTTACTCTAAACAAAAAATACTTTAAATGATTGATGAGTAAATGGTTGAATACGGTTTTTACTTATTGCCTGAAATTGCGTAGCGCTCATTGAAAAAGAAAACAGTGCCATTCGTGGAGTGCTGACAGAAGTGAAAACACAATATAATCTACAATGTACATACTTATAATACAATGGTAAGAGTTTCAAGAACTCAATTGTTTTTTTTTCGTCAAAAAAAACGCTACATGCATGTGTATGATGCAATATCGGTGTTGTTTTGCCACTACAAATAAGATAGCATTCCAACTTATATAAAGAACTAGATGCCCGCCCCGGCTTTGCCCGTGGTATATTATATAGCACTCATCGGGATCCCGTACATATCCAACGGTGAAAGAATGACTGAAATCGGTTCACTCATTCCTGAGAATATCGATTTCAAACAAAAAACCTCTTCAGCAACCTGCTACGCCACCTGTCGGAAATTGGTCGTACCAATTCAGATTTAGAAAAAAAAATTAGCAAAGGTTTATATTCGAGGCACAGATTACTGAAATTCAATGACGCAATCTTTGACACATGCTGTCATGTGTCATGTCAAAGCACGAAACGTACGAAAACTCTCAAAAGGGGAATATTTTTTCCCGATTTTGTTACATTCTTGTTTCATGCTCCGCTTCAATTAATAGTAGAGTTATTTTCTATAGCCTAAAGCCTTCCTCGATAAATGGACTATCCAATAGAAAAAGAATCTTTCAATTCGGACCAGTACTTCCCGAGATCCTAGCGTTCAAGCAAACAAACAAACAAACTCTTCAGCTTTTTTTTTTTTTTTTTTTTTTTATTTAAATTAGGCACTCCACAGACTCCGGGTCCGTGATCTTTGTCATTACAATTATCGTTTTTTTTTTTTAACTCTTCAGCTTTATAATATAAGTATAGATAAGTAAATATGGCGGTAGACCCGCCGTGCTTTCGGTGTAAAGCGTTTGTTCTAAATTTATACAAAGTTTATGTAAACTCTTTGCATTCCAAAGACGCATATCTTTCACGGTCCGATAAACAATGGTAGAGGTAAATGTAGGTAACTCACTCACTGCAAGCTAGAGCAGTTAATTATGAATGTACGTGCTTGTGTGGGTATACATAATACAAGGGCTCTGTAAATAGGACTTCCGGAGAGGCAAGTTAATAATCTCGTGAGGGTCAAGGGAGGGACGTAAATGAGGTGAGGAGATCAAACCGTACCGAGAGAGATATTTGTAAAGAAGGTTAGAAGTGAAAATATTTTTTACTTGAAAAGTTTTCATGTATTTGACACCTGGTTGTTAAAAAAATACCTTTCATTTAAGTACTTGTGTTTATGATACTCAGTAATGGGACGAGTAATACATGCCCTTGATGGTAAGTAACACATCTACAAATTACATCATGGTACGATTTTAGTCCATATTGTGTCATTAATATTACAAAGACGAAAGATTTGTATATCTGTTTATTAGACCGAAAGAAGGGTTATGTTTTTCGCGCGTATCTTGTATGTTTGTAAATTTCTTTATTCCCACGTATCTTCCAAACGGCTGGATAGATTCTGACAATTAATATATCGTTAGATTCCTCTCAATCACCTAAGTTTCGAAGATAGTATATTGTGTAATGTTTTTTTACCTGTTGATTTTTGCAATCGGGGATTTTAAATTATTTCACTTTTATAGGTTTTCACTATTATAGGTTTTCACTTGACCGCCATCTTGCCTGATTTTAAGCGATGATGACTGTGTTCTACGTTGGAGCATGTTTACCTAGAAAAAATCGATTCCTTCTCGATTTGAAGACACCAAGATTGTAACCATCGGGAAGAACCCACTCAGGCAAAGCATTCCACAGCCTTGATGTACTTATCACAACTATAGAGCCAAACCTCTTCATTAGTGTCTTTGGAACGTCATACAATAAACGGTGTCGCTTTTTCAAACTAAGAGCAGTCTGATAGAAAAAAAATACAAGGTGGTATTATATTATGCAGATCAGCTGCACACTCTCCGAAATGTATCCGATAAAAATCTGATAAGCTAACAATTTGCAACGACGTAATTTTTTTTTATGTACGATAAGCATATAATTATATAAAATAAATATATTGATTGAATCCAAACGAAGTGGTATCGGACTGCTAGTAAAATAAGAGATATTATAAATGCATTTGACCTGTCTTGTAATGTCATATTTTTCGATTCGCTCATCACAGAGTGTGTGAGAGCAATATGGTATCTGAAATTGCTATCTTTATAACACTATGGATTTATTTTCGTCCTTATATTTAGCAAATAGAGAGCGGAGTGATCCATTAGTCTGGCTGCGTTTTTAATTTATTTAGTGAAACTGACAGAAATCAAATCATTTAGGTTTACTATAAAACATTTTTTACAAAATTTTCAGTACACTGTAAAAGAGCATAAAAAGATTTTGAATAGAATCGAGTAAACCAGTATTCAATTGGAAATCATTTTATCACTAAGATACTTTTTGTAAATAATTAAATTGCAAATAATTTAACCATTAAGGTACTAAATTAAACAGACAAATAAATAAATGACATAAACCACAAGCAGCCCATTTATGTTCCATTTCATGATTTAATTCCAGTCTATCATTTCAGGCCGATCCGTCTAGTAGTTTATGCGTGAAAGAGTAACAAACATCTAAACTATAATACTTATAAACTTACGCGTTTATAATATTAGTAGGAATTTTATCTGTACGAGTATTTTTTATGAAACAAATCCCAACATTGTATGTTTCAAATTTGACTTCACTGAAAAGTTTGTCATATTATTGGCTCGCGTAAACGTTTGGAAAATGGCAGTTAATTTCTAAAAGCCAATAGAACCGAGAATCACCTTGTTAATTGATTGAGTTTTGAAAGCCAATTAAAACTCAAAGGCCGCTTTTGAAAAATATCTAGATAAAGTAACAAAGCGATGATGTCGGCATGTGTTTTAGAAAAGAGAAACGTACACAGGGCGAGAATTCATTCGACGTTAATTCCTGTACAGTTCAGCTCCGCTCAGCTGAATGTTGGAAGGTATTCAGCGATAATTGGGATAGGATTATTTTTTGCGCAAAGCGGCTTATTGGCATTCTGGCGGGCATACGTTGCCGGCTGCGGCGTGTGTCCGGCGCGGGAGCGGTGCGGGACCGGCGCGGGAGCGGTGCAGGACGGGCGCGGGAACGGTGCGGGGCCGGCGTGCGAGCGACGCGGTTGCGGAGTGAGTGAGGTGCGGATGCGGCACGCGTGCGTACTTGCCGGCTGGCTCATCGTCCTCATACACTACTAAGGCTAACATCTACGGAAACCAATGTTTACTGAACAAAACTAATTAATAGAATATAATAGTATATTTAATAGTAAGCTACGGCTGGTCTAGTCGGGAGAACGGCGCCTGTAGATCCAGAGACCCCGGGTTCAAACCCCACACGCACCACTGTCTTTTCGAAGTCATGTACGTAATGCCACTAACTTAAAACGGTGAAGGAAAACATCGTGAGGAAACCATGTGTCATCCACCAACCTACACTGGGTCAGCGTGGTGGATTATGGCCTTAAATCTCTCGTTGCGAGAGAAGGCCCCGAGTCCCAGCAGTGGGAACATTTAGTGGGCTGATGATGACGATGATGAATTGTATTTCCAACACAAAATCATAATAATAAAATACAGCAAAATACATAAATATTAATAAAAATGACGTTCTGTAGGTACTCGTATATTGATTAACAGTGAGATTCAAACTAAAAACAAGTACCTATTTGATAATTATTATTTATGGTACTATTTCCCCCTGAACATATTATTGCCACTAAACTGGATATATAAGCAATAACAATAGTTTTAATATCAGTGGGGCCTGGTAAGGATTTTTGGTACAACACTCGGTATAGTTTTGAACAACCTACTGTACTTCAAATTTATGGGGAAAATAATCAGGCGTGTCGTCATTACTATCCATAGTGTACAATAGAAATAAAATAATTTACTGAAACTCGAGACCTGTTTTCCTTTAATGTTAAAGCCGGTGTTGATGACAAACCCGTCTTTGTGTCTTTAAATCGAGAGTGAATCGGTTTCTTCTACGTAAACACGCTCCATCGTAGACCGCATCGTCGCTTAACATGGGGAGAGATGGCGGACAAGTGTAAACCTATAAAAGTTAGTAAACCGAACCCACGACCCTGCAGTTGTGAAATCGGACTATCTAGCCAATAGGCCACTACTAGATATTACCATCATTACTTTCCTGTGATAAATTAGTCCATGGGCTCTTGCACTTCACACGCTGGCTGTCGATTTTGACGTCAACATATCGCGTCATGGCTCATTAGTGCGCTATCGATTGTAGAGGTACATGCTGCTACCACTGAAGCTCAAACTATCTTTTTTGAAATAAATAGGTAAGTATAGACGTAAGCAGCCCAGTTGCGAAAACGTCCAAATTATAATCGTGAGTCCATAAGTACTGTAACTCTGAGTATTGTCTATTATCTCCGAATAATGCACAAATTTATCAATTCTTTAGCGGTGAAGAAATACCTCATGTGAAAACTACCCGTAGCATGTTCCTAACAAGGCGTATTTTGCGGACATGTGATATCTACCAACACGCACTAAGCTAGCGTTGTCAATTATGGTGTTGGTTCTACCCTTGTCGAAGAAAGCTGTAATGGGAACATAAATGGGTGAGTATGGTATAGTATAGAATACTTTCAGGTATGCTCTATGTATGTATGTAAATAGGTATAGTTGGAAGGTATACGTCGAGCCCTGCTCATTCTGCTCTAGCCTGAAAATTCGGTAGGCAGCTGCGGCCATTTGATAAACCATTGTCACCTTTTAAAAAATTAGCTTCATAAAGTTAGTTGTTAATATTATAAAATAATTTTTTGCGAACTAAATATAGCATCACTCTGTAACTCTCTGTTTTGTAGTTGTAGGACTCTTGGCAGAGTCCGCCTGGGGAAGTACCACACCTTTGCCAGTTATTCTACCGCCAAGCAGTAATGTGCAAACATAGTACTGTGTTCCGGTTTGAAGGGCAATGTTTCCAGAGAAATTACAGGGCTTAGAGATATAAGATCTTAGATCTCTGGGTGACGAGAATAGTGCAGTGCTAGGTAATGATCTCTGCTATTATGTGTCAGGCATATTGTTTACCATCAGTCCTGATCGTCTCGTTACTCTTTATTTTAATAAAAATAAAATTATAAAATATAATTTCATACTTTGGCACCTTATGTACCATTATTGTAAATTCTATGGGTACTTCTTCAAAGCCAAAATTTTGGAGTTCTATGGGCTTATTTCCGAAACTAACTAACAAAATGGCGTATTGTTTATTTTTTATACAGTTTAACTTTAACTCTAACTGGGACAAGCGATATTTTTCAAATAATTGCAGTCTATGTATAAATTAAACATATTTGAAGTCTGTTCTTCTGATTCATATGGCGCGTCCGTTTGTCATTTTCCAGAAGAAAAGAGTCGCTACCGCATTTTCCCTTTGATAAATCATTATGAATTATAATTATATCACAAAGAAATGAATTGCGCTTTTATAAAAAAATATTTTATTAGTTACACCTACCTTAGTTTGTTTATAAATAAGAAGTGTCCGCATATAATACTGATTAATCTGGCATAAGCTGCGCTTGACCGTGCTGGGTCGGGTGATAATAATGAGAGCCTGACTTCCGCCATGGGGGGAAGCCAGTCGTGTAACGGATGCCAGACCAGAAGGTGGACATGGGGCTGGTTGACTTGGATCTCGGAGTTACAAAGGTATATTTTCGTTTGATCAAGATCATTGATAATTGTTGTCATAAATAAAAAATATTTCATGTGTGCGAATATGATATTTTCGTCAATAAAGAGGCAAATTACATAAAGTTTTTCATTTTAATTCGGATTCTGAATCATCTGTAATACAAATTCTGATTCATCTGGCCACAAAATATTTGAACGTAGATATCTTGAAAACTACTTTATAAAAACAAGTCTCTCATTGAAATATATGTTCTTTAGTTACCTTTTTTACATATGAATATGTGTGGAATAGCTGAAAGTGAAATACAATTTTGGCCAGATGAATCAATCGAAGAATGAAATTTCGAAGAAGTAGCCCTATGACTTCGGTATTGTGATTTCCGAGTCTTTGAAGATATTAAGTAGGTATATCCACGTCTTACACGTAGGTGTCACTTGGTTAGTAACAACTTTCGTACATTCTTATACCGAACACCAAACTTATACAAAACATATACAAGTGTCAACGTTGTTTGTGTGGGTGTTTCGTTTATTCCCACACAACTTTCTCGGTCACTAATCAGCAAAAAGATACCAAATTTTTGCGTGGGGTAGCTAACAACTGAATTAATATATAAAGATCTTAGGTCCTTGGGATTAGGACCTCTGCACGTGTACTCTGCTTATGCCGGGCGTACTTATAGGTTGTACATAATTACAAATGAAAAATTGAATTCATAATATCAATTTTAACCACTTATTTTCCTATTTGTTTAAAAACACGTTTGCTATCTCATCTTATTCCTAAAACAAATTGGATAAACCAAATTTCCTCAAATGTCTACAAAGCAACGAAGAAAACGTTTAGTTACCACGTAGTCCCACAAAAGGCAAATGAATAAAGATTTCGGTTGGTATTTAAGTATTTTTTCTCTATGTACCAGGTATGATTGTTACCAAGTCCTACTTGTTTCTCTTTTCAAATAATCAGCTTCTCCAATTTTACTTCCAACTTTCAATTATTTACGCATCAAAGTGATTTTCCGTCCAATTTCGTTAAATCCTACCCGTAATGCCATTGTGAATGTCGAAAGAAAGAGAAAAGTTTCCTCTCCATCTTTTGTTAGCTTTACACAGGTTTGCTCAATATTTCTACAAATCTGTAAGTATAAGAATGTATTATATATAACGTTATACTTGTTTCTCGTGCGGGAGACATAATATTTGTTTTGTTCCATGGAGGCGGTATAACAAAGCGTTTTATGGCGTAGAAAATGTATTCCTTTGAAATGTATTCTTCGTCTAATTTGTTTTCAAAGATGATTGAAAGATCTGTGAAGGATGTAAGTAGTAGTGATTAGGGTAAGTGCTACGGATAAAAGCAAAACAGACGCTATATGCTAAGCAGTAGAGCGCATATTAGGAGTTATACTCCCAACGTCCACCACTAAAACCGGCCCCAGTGGGGGACGTTGGAACAGTGAATTATTTTTTGAGCCAACGGCCACCAGTGGCGGACGTTGGAACACTCCGAGTAATATTGGTGTCAACGTCCACCACTAAAACCGGCCCCACTGGTGGGACTTTGGCACAAAAAATAATGCACTGTTCCAACGTCCCCCACTGAGGCCGGTTTTAGTGGTGGACGTTGGGAGTTATACCTTTTAACATTAGGATTATTCTGGACTGTATCTTCGGGTGCGGTTTTTAGAACCACAGTCGTACCGTTTGAAGAGCCAGTGGCTGCGATACTAGTTGTAGATGCGAAATAGTACTTGCTCAGAGAGTTTGGTGTTATTTTTCATGTTTTCTAGGTTGTACATGAAAACTAGTTGGTATAAAAGTAAGGTTTAGATTAATAAAGGTCATCGGCTTTATGCGCTAGGCTAAAGTTAGGTAGGCAAAATATACAGTAGACACCTATAGGCAAACAAGCAAAGCTCAATTTAAAAAAAATTGGCAGTCATTGGAACTGCCGATAGAAGTGAAAACTTATAACTTAGAATTTGATAGCTTGCATCGGAAACTACGCGGGTGCATCTGGAGGGCGTGGCCATGGGTACATGGGAAATGCTGACCTATTACTTGATGGCCAATGGCTATGGTCCCGAGTTTAGCCGAAGATTTTTTATCATTCTCGAGCGTGACGCTAGAATTCAATTCCCAGCCTACGAAAAATCTGTCTATGGTGCGACATAAGAAGTTTCCACTTAAAAAAATGATCCCCACCCAGCTGTAAGCCAAATACTTAGATTGAATACCACCAATATTGTAAATGTCTGTCTTGAATGTTTGTTGATCAATCAAGTTGGAATGCCTGTACAAATCGAATTGAAATTTGGAATACAGTTATATTATAGTCTGGAATAGCACCTTGGCTTTTCATTGCAAGATAATAGCGGGATTGCAAAGTAATAGCGGGAATGGATACTACCCAAGTAAGACCACGGGATAATATTAGTGAATAAATAATTTACAAGACTGCAAGTTGCATAATTTCAAAAGTGGAGTTTCTACTGAAGTGCATAACTTTTCTCGTTTTTGATGCTTTGATTGTGGTATTACGTGAGAGTAAAAATTAGGAGAGTTGGGTGAGAAAATACGAGGTATTTATTGTTTTTCCCCCTCCCGGTAATTTATACTGAAACTGTCCGGTAAAGATCAATCAATCATTTATTTATCAATTTGGTACATGGGTACACTTTTGAACGTCAAATTATAGAAACATTAAATACGTATACAATGTCAGATAAAACAACAAAATACAAAATAGAATATAACAGTATTAAATTATGGGTAATGTGAAATTAAAAAAAATCTGAGAATTAAATAGAAAAAAGAGATATCTGAGTAACAAAACACATCTCTCCGTTCATCTCGTCTCCGTTTACTGGAGTCACAGCCTTACGCCAGTAATGACCTACGGCTACACCTGCAGTTGACGGCTACGACCCGTAAAAAGGAGATAATAAAAAGAAATATCACTGCGATGTGATTACAACTTATTTACAAAACGACAGATTTAGGAGAAGGTTAATTAGGGGTTGTAAAATAAAATGTAGAGAACGTTTTAGGGTAATTTAGATATTTCGGACAACTCTCAGATTCTCTACACAGATAAGTTTATTTTTTTATAGAAACCGTTGCACTTAAGTGATTTGAATATCTAATATAAATGTAACATTTTAGAATTTTGGATATTATTTCACGTCGTTGTCACGTCACGTTTGAAATCCTCTTTTTTGTAAAATTTCGTGATGGACCTTTGTGTTACAACACTTACTTACCTAACCCTTATATTCTATTTATGTATGTTGTAGTAGTAGGAATCTTTGCAAACTCCGCCTAGGGATGCACCTCACCTTTGCCAGTTATTCCAGCGCCAAGCAATAATGTGCAAACATTACTGTATTCCGGTTTGAAAGGCAATATTTCCAAATAAATTACAGGGCTAAGACATATAACATCTTAGACCTCTGGGTGGCGAGCGCAGTGCAGTGCTAGGTCTTCCTAGCTAGTCTTCTAGTGCTTCCAATAGCTGCATGTCGCTGTGCTGTTTAAGCCCTGTTATGTGGCAGGCATGTTGCTTACCATCAGACACATGAAATGCTCGTCTCGTCACTCTTTATTTAAAAAAAAATCTTTGAATTCATATGACATCACAAACGTTGAAGATTAGGTATTAGTCCATTAAAATGTTACATTAGCTTTACTTTTCTTAAAGGACGCAATTTTAGTTTTTGGAACATGTGTGGGGTCAATAGAAGCTTAACCCCAAGTTTGTAGAGTTGCCACTCTTGTCCTTCTTGGAAAACGCTTTTGTCGATATATCTTTCAAACTATCAGGCTTCAAAAATGTATGAAAAAATAATTTGTAGCAAATAAAAATTACTCCAAAAAAATATTTTTGCTACAACATACATTTAGGACCACATTTTTTTTTACAATAAACAAACCTACCATTGACACAAAGAAGAATAACACTGTTAAGTTCTTATTCCAAACCTACTTTTCCAAACAATTCACCCAGTACATCCAAATATCGATATCAATTACATTCTTGTATACCCCAAAGGTATAAATCGTACAAACCATTCAAAGTACGTTGAAAACAGCAAACAAAACGTGACGCCGATAGTCGATTATCAAGATAAATTATAAGAGCGTGATTTGCCTGTTTCGACGCTAACTCTTGCCTTCGGATCTCTTTCACTACAATATTAAGTGAAATAGATTTTAACATACAAACGCTGTTGTATATCGATTTTAGGTCTTTTGAAGTACACTATTAACATACTTAACGAATATAATATAAATATGTTTGATAATTTAATGGACTTTTTTGAAAAGTTTATACATAGTTAACAAAATAACTCTTTCCTTATTCACTATTTTTTGGATAAATATAAACCATTTAGTGCATTCAATGCCTACTTTCATCGTTTCAGTTGGTTCGAGAAAAATGGAAACTCGCTGGGAGTATAATCTTTTTTCCGAACTTACTTTGAAACTCCGTAATTGAAAATGAGTTTTTTTTAATCGCAGCGCTGAATTAAAACATTGTCGAAATGAAAATTCTTAAACAATGAAAGTATAGCACTGTTAGGCGATACTTATCACACATATAGATCTTCAATATACATGTATGATGTAAAACGGTATAGAGTACTTATAGACAAACAATTCAGCTAAGAAAATTGGTTGTCTGTAAAGTCGGTTGGTTTACGGATGATTACAAAACAACGTCATAACAAAACATTGATAGATGCGGCGCAAGCGCACAATGAGTGTAACGGGACAAAGAGCGTAACTGGACAGTGGACATAACGGGACACTTTTTCGTGCATGCAGACGGCGTTCATCGATTTATTAGACGTTGTCATGTCAAAAAACACACAACACCGTCTAGCCCCAAAGTGAGCAAAGCTTGTACTATGGAAGCCAGATAACCGATATAATACTTTTATAAGTGTAACTACATGTTTATAATACAATATACATAGAAACATCTATAAAGTCCGTTTTGTAACAATGCGGTCAGATTTCCTAACGGATCAAAATATAAATTAATTTTATACTGAGCCTATGGCATGTCGTAATTCTATGCCAATATCACCTCTCAAAGCTGAGATAAGGAGGTGAATTACTCTCGCACTGTCATAAACCTTATTTTATACTTCTTGTCATCTTCGGTGTGCTGATCCTCAATTTACTACTCGCTGTGATACGAAATCTTCGGATAATACTGGCGTAAGGCTTTATGTATTTATTAGGGAGAATTTTTTGAATATATTTTGTATATTTAAGCTACATATAAGACATTATACAATAGCTGCACCCCGTAGTGAATACGGGATAAAAAGTAGCCTATGTAATAAGTTATCCAAGTAATGTACTTGCTACGTATTTAATTTCATTCAAGCCCGTTCAACCGTTGCAAGACAAGGAACAAACATACACACTTACAAACACACACACCTTCGTCTTTATTATGTTTGTGTGATTGGGATGTTCTAAACTAAATAGTAAAAACAAACTAGATCTTGGTAAAAATTTAGCTACGACTGTGAAGACATTTTCTTTTTGTTTTAACAACCTCATTTTTTCAGTGGATATTCTCAATGCTAATGCAGCGTACAATAACGATAACTGACAAATGAAGTGTGGAAATACTTATAGCTAATTCTACAATTTCCAAAATGAACTTCCTAAGCTATTTTAATAAATAATATTTTCACTAATTAGCATCCAATTCCAAACCATAATAATTGTTACCCAAATTTACGTTATCAACTGCGTCGTATCGTTATGTAAATCTAAACTGTGCAAATATTTCGATAAATATTAGATTATACAATATTTCAGTACAGCCCGTGAGTTTACCTTGATCCCTTGTATAAGCAAACACGAACTTTTGTTCCAAGTTGGGTAATGGAAAAGCAAACCCTGTTCCCCGTACTCGTACATAAGTACGTGACGTACTTTCCGAGAAGGTTAACGAGGTGGGTTGAACAAACAACATTTCATCGGAGTAATTCTAAGCACTAATCGTCGACACAAAACTAAAGACGTGTTAAATAATTTTATAGCACTTAGTGAACCGTTTTCTTTAAGTATTGACTTTATTTTATAAATATAATATATCGTGTCGTGGGTTCGATCCGACCCAGTACAAATATTTGTGTGATGAATACTAATATTTGTACTATGTCTGGATGTTATCGTATATTATATATTTTTAAATACTTACTTATTATACGATAACATCCAGACACCGTACAAATATTAGTATTCATCACACAAATATTTGCACTGGGTCGGATCGAACCCACGACCCACGGCTTCGCAGGCAGACTTACTACCAACTAAGCCACAAGGCCAGCATTAGTCTCTATACGCAGTAGAAGCCACCGAAGGCAAATTCCCATAGGTCCAATTTTTTTAACTATTACTGGATCGCCATCTCGCCTGGTGACGATGCGGTCTACGATGGAGCGTGTTTCCTAAGATAACCAATTCACTCTCGATTTCAAAACACCAAGATTATTACTATCAGGAAAACCCTACTCAGGCAAAGTATTTGTACAAAAGGACAAAGTGATATTAGGTCATGCAGATCAATCGCACACTTTTCGAAGTGTATCTAATAAAAAACATAAATGTACGTATGTGAAAGGTTTGATTGAATTGAACTGCGCATTTCCTGTTCCCGTTATTTTCCCTTGATAAAAGTCCATAAGATGCTATTCCAGACTATAATAAATCGAACGGGTTTTTCAAATTTCAACCTGATCTGTTTAAACTTTTTGACGGGATCAAGCAACAAACATCAAAACTTTCGCATTTATAATTTTAGTTGGATTTGTATTTATTCGTCTTCCTATTTTGCGGTAGGAATATTGAACGTACATATATTAGAGATTATTTTACTTGCAAACATACGATTGACTTAAAATTTGAAATAACGGCGATGGGTTTTTTAATTTAATATTGGTAAGTACTTGTTTGCCGTTGTGTGTACTCCTTTAAATAGTTGTTTACGTCATCCGGACATCGCTTCTTTGCCCTGCCACATTACGAAACTCCCAAGAAACGGACAGAATTACGACAAAGTCGTACAGCCCAGAAAACCCAGAACTGAACTAAACTGAACTGCCCTGCCCCTTCGCCATATTCGACTGTCCTTCAAGGGTGTGGCTTTTGACGCATTGATCATCCAACGTGTGGCAGACAAGTCTAGTCAAGTCCCATTTAATTTAAGCAGTATTTTACCGTAAAACATATTGTAGAAAGTTAATAATTACGAGGAAACACTTCGCCAGCAACTCTCTCTGTCAAGACATTATGCTAAGAAAGTCTGTTTAGGTTATTTACAACTTTCATTTAGGTATATTTACAACATCGGAGTCTGAATACCAAATTAGGTTTTATCAAATTAAGGCTGAGGAAGATCAAAATCTGGTTATTACAGATTGGAAGAGAAAAAGTACTCACATCAAGGTAGATTTTTGTAGATTTATTGAAGTCTACAAGATGTGACTTTTTGTCTTATTCGAGTAAGAACAAATTTTACTAAATGTTTTTCATTAAAAAAGAGTTGACATTTAAAACACATTCATATTTTTTTAAGTCCTTATTAGAACTTTGAGATACTCTTTCCGCTTTGTGGTTGTTGCTACAATACGTCAAGCCGTAACATGAAGTTCGTGACATGGATATTTTTCAGTAGCGTTGTAAATTGTTATTTAATTGAATGTATTCATTAACATAGACTTGCATTAACTTCAATGAAAAGTATCGCGTCTCGTTCACGTGACCTATAAAATGAGTACTTTTTATCGCATTTAGGTCCATGTTTGACCATATACTTGTTTGATGATAAGCAATGGTCTGGGCGAAAGTGATGCATTGTAAGTATTTTAATTATCTGAGTATAGTGGTTCGTATACAAAAACACATAAACTTTAAATACTAACAGGTGTGTTGATGGATAAACGTAGTCTTGTTTGAGAAAAAAAAAACCTAAGCAAACATTTCCAATTCAACGTCACAATTTTTTTATTAGTAAATTTAGTTCTTTACCAATTTGTTTTAGATTCATTTGAGCTCTTCTACGTTACATTTTAAGTTTCGAGTATAAACATGATATTTTAATGTTTATACAGGCAGGTTGAAGATATATAATTTTAAGATTTAACCGTTGCGAAAAATCCACTCAGGCAACGAATTCCGCGCAGCCTAGACTTTCTTATTACAAGTAGAGTCTTACATCTTTAGGATGTAATGATGCGATGCTGATTTTTCCGCTTATTCCCCACGGCACTAACAAGCTGCATTATTGGTAGTGCCGTGGGGATTTTTTTTCCTTCTGCACTACTGGCCATAAGTGTCGTGGGGAATTTTTAAACGTCTTACATCTCCATTCCCTTCTGCATTCGATCTTAGAGTACTGCGATAGAAAAAAAGGGCAAGGTAGATCTTGCAGATCAACTACACGCTCTCTAAAATGCATCCGATAAAAAACCGATAAGGTAGTAATTTTCGGCAATGTTCAAGAGTATGAAATCTTTTTCGAACAAATCACGTCAATCGATTCCGGGGCGTCCAGCTGGCGAAATGTTTGAGTAAATGTTCTAGATAGCGCGTATAAACACAAAAACGCCTATTACGTAGGTTAAAACACAAACTTGCGCATGTGTAATATTAGTGTTTGAAACTTAAGTACAAAATCCATGCCCAGCTTACGAGGCTCAAAGAGATATATATAGCCAAGCGCTATGAACCTAAAACACACAGATCCAATATCGGTTAATCCGGTACCTTTGCGGTAGAGATAGGTATATTCGATACATTCTCTTGTTCACTCAACCGTGCATTTATATAATTTACCAATGTTATTGGACCATAACTACTTCCGTTTTTTACAGGTATAGATGTGAGATTACACAGATACGATTACATAAAGATATAAGGATCCGCTATAGACAACTTATGTATATAATGTGGCTGACTTTAAAATCAGCATCCTGAGTCACTAATTATTCACACAGTATTTGGTGGTAGCTGGATTATTCGGAAAATGACTTCGGTGACCTATCTTAAGAGAGACCATCGGAATGTGAAAGACTGATGATGATAATGAGTTTGAAGGAGCTTGAAAATGGAGTTCTGTGTTTTAAAATGTTTTGTTTCTATCAGACTGTTCGTAGTTCGAAAAAGCGACATCTTTTCATGGTTAACGTATTAAGTAAGAATCAATCGAATTAGAAGGTTTGAACCCACTTTCGTGATAAGAACGTCTAGAGCAAGGGTCAGCAACAGGCAAGTCGAACCTCGGACCGACAAATATTGTATTGTATACCAAGTATACATTTTAAAATGTACATAATGTACTGTAATTGAAACAATATTTTTTGCCACATAGAATCTACCTTAGTAAACAAACTATTTTTTTACTAAATATTTTCCGTATAGCGGCCAAGAGAAACTCCACAATTTCAAATACAAGTCCCCCTTCGTCACCACACCTGTCCCGCACCGTGGACCAGAACGTGGAATACGGTCTTCGCCCAAGATAACTCTTCGAAGACCATCTCCGTCCAACAACTACTAAAGAAAGCAGAGAGGCAAGAGTGAAGAGTCCGTATCCGCGGAGTGGCTCTCTTCATGGACAACAAAAAAGAAAGATTCGAAATAAGCTTTTGCTGAGCCTGGGAATAAAAACGAGCCCGCAACTGACATCTGAGGACATCTTGTTCCTAGTTCGACCGTCCAAACCAGCTCCGAAAGCGCTCAGCAGAGCATAGCCGCGGAAAAAGCCGCAGCCAACCAAACTGGTAGTGTGCGTGACTGCCTTCAACGCAGCGGCAAGGACCTTACTCCGAATCTCATCCCATACATCACCTCCCTAGACGTCAAGGACGTCAAAGCCGCCAAAGAAGCCAAAGCAGCTTCACAGCAAAAATTGAGCCGAACGAGAGCCGACATGGGACGGGTCGAACCGCCCCACTATATCACGGCTTCAGAGCCGCGGAGTCATGCACTTAATGCCTTCATAGAATTTATAGCCGTGTGGCTGAGAGCGACAAGACGAGTCAACCTCAAGATCTGCGAAAACATCATGCAGTCCTATAAGTTAGGAAGTGAAAACCTCTTAAAGGCAAAAATCGAAGAGGATGAAGCAGCAGATGAACAATAATGTCACTTCCCGGGTCATCAAGGGAAGAGTGCAGAAAATGGCTTTGTGACCCTGAGCGAAAAAGAGATGGAGCGCACAGGAAGTCCTTTTTAAGCGACATCTCCAAACGACCCAATTGTAGTTACTGCCCGATGCACAAAGATTATGCTGGACTATAAAATCCTAGAGATGGCTAAGACCATCGAAGGGAACTCAAACGTTAAAGCGGGTTAGGAAGACTGGTACTAGGTACCGAGAAAACAGTGAGTCAACCGAGAAACCTGGTCAAAACCAGAGTGCGAACCATGGCTTCTGCTCTGGTAAATAGTTTCGAAAAAGAAAGTTTCAGTCGCCTCAAGGTTGACGAAGATCTCATGAACCATTTTGGAGCCATTGTGGCTGACATGCTGCCAAATTATTTAATTTGTCAAAGGCTTCTCTTAAAATTGAAAGAATTGACTCAAAAAGATGTATCTTTGCAAATGTATGAAACTGTACCCACTGAAGAATTTTGGGCCAAACACATCTCAGAACATCTCAGACTTTCGTATCATCATTATCAACAGCTCACAAAATGTCCTCACTGCTGGGACTCGGTCTTTCTCACGCAAGGAGAGAGTTAATACCATAATCCACCACGCTGACCCAGTGCGGGTTGGTGGATGACACATGACTTAGAGAGGTTCTATATAGGTACCTACATGTCGGTTTCCTCACGATGTTTTCCTTCACTGTTTTAAGTTAGCGGCATTACGTACATGACTTCGAAAAGACAGTGGTGCGTGTGGGGTTTGAACCCGGGGTATCCGGATAGGTAGGCGCCGTTCTCCCGACTGGACCAGCCGTAACTTTCTTTCCGAGTTCGGTATGTGATCATCTTTCACAAAAAAAATATTAAACCAATATTTTAGAGATCGACCGAAAGACGTCCAATTGCTCGTAGAAGACACACTTCGAAGTTGCTGTTCTTCTCGAGAGCTAAACTATAAAGAACTAGCTCAAGAGGATCGGTTAAATTTATTGCATTGATTTTATTTCTTGTTTTAAAACCGACCAAACTGGTGAGGAAACCGACATGTACCTTGAATCTTTCGAAGTCATGTGTCATCCACCAACCCGCACTAGGCCAGCGTGGGAACGTTTAGTGGGCTGTTTATGCAATTATTACCACTATTTTTTTTCTGGACCTCATGAAAATTTTCGCACATCATCCGGACCGCACGTAAAACTACTTGCCGACCCCTGGTCTAGAGTGTGTATTGCGTTGCCTGAATGGGCTTTCGATGGTTTCGATGGCGACAATCTTGGTGTCTTTAAGAGTGAATCGGTTTCTTTTAGCACGTGCCATAATAGACAGCATCGTCACTTAACATCAGGCGCGACTAGAAGCTAAAGAAAATAATGGAATTGAAAATCGTACATTTTAGTGTTTAATAATGTACAGTGGGAAGGGCCAAAGGAGACACGTGCCTGATAGGAAGCAACACGTCCTCCTATAACAACATAATGATAACTATACTGGATGATGAGGATATCCTTATCCCGTAATTTCTATGTGAATTTTGTCCTTAAAACCGAAATACAGTAATGTTTTCACATAATTGGTTGGCGGTTGGATACCTCACAAAGGTGTGGTACTACTATCTATCTATCTATAGTTATTCTAAGCCCTTTTTATTGCTACAGAATAGCCTGGTTTTCATAACAGAGTATAAAAATATCGCAATCTTTTTATAACCTGGCCTTAACTATTTTATCAGCCTTCAGAGCAAATGTAACCTACATGTTAAATTGGTATGTATCGATCATCACACTAATGAAATTGTCTGCACAGTATAGTATAGTGAAGGCAGTTATGGGAAACCCGATAGCACTCCACTGCGAATCCAGCTGCAATCGACAAATGGACTGTACCTACGAATTAATACTGAAGTGGGTTTGCTTCATTGTCCATTAATTAAATCGAGTTTGGTTTTTATTTTAAAAGATATATCTTTTCCATATACTTTATTGGCGTGAAAAGTGAGCGCAACGGGTGTGTACGAATGTGATAAAATTGTGGACATTATTCATGGCTCATGGGTGTCTCATGTTGATCCTTTTGTCTTTGTCTCTTGTCATTGATGTCTAATGACATTTTTATGACATATTTTTCTATTATATATTCGTGCTCCTTGTTTTTACGTTTCATTTTGTTTTTGAAATAAAAACGTATTTAGTTTTAGTGTGTAGTTTTCGTTAGCATAAATTTACTGCAGCGGTGTATTTCCACGTTCAATAAATCTTCAGGTAATTAATTATACGAAACTGTATGTATGTTATAATGAAAGGTTTATCTGTACAAGCTGCATTTACAAGTAAGTAAGCTCTATTACCAAGCAGTAACGACTAAATTATATAATTATGTTCCGGTACAACGAGCAAAGAGGCATACTGTTTTATATATCCTGTGATGAGGGCAGTATTAATCGTTGATTAGACTTTTAACATGTTCGAATGACAGCGTGACATTGTGTTGTTTTAGCCATATAATCTACCATCAAGCGTCCCATCTGCTCTTTTTATAACTCTAAAGTCCGACCCAAAACTTGACTTATACTTGGCGTATAGATAGATATACTCTTTATTGACACACCAAACAAAATTAAACACAAAAATAGAAGCTTATCAAAACGAAATCGACCAACGAAAGTACCTACGTAGAGCATATTACTCTTTTTATGGTCTTATAACTACAATAAGTGAAATTTGTACCTACAATTCTGCATCAGATAGATGATGAAAAATAATAAACATACGATTTTTCAAAGAATCTATGAATGGTACTCAAATATTAGTTAAGAGCGCCTATTAAGCTCATTATGCGATAAATAATCAAGTAATATGCACTATTATATAAGTATATGCTATCAACTATTACGTACTTTTTAATAAAATACTATTGTCGTTAAGTTACTACAAGAGAGCCAGATTGTACGCTTAGGTATCTGAAAACATTAGACACCCGATTAAAGCTATTTCGCGTTCTACAAATTGTATTAAACTTCATTACTAAAGTCGCCAAGACCTCAGCTTTGACCCCGGCTTTCGAGTTGAAATCACAGACATTACACAGTCATTGTCTATAAATCACTTTTTGAATCAGAGATAGTACATTCCCAGACGCATTGAAATAATAAAGCACTGAATAGCAATGAGAATAATCAGCATCAGTCAAGCACGGCCTAGTTAAAGCGAGATAATATTCTGCCTACTCGCGCACCGCCCGTCGTAATGAAAGAGCGTGAAAAAATGATGTAGCAATTTTGAAAAAGATATTTTTTGTTCAATTTATATGTAGATCAAAGGTGTGTACTCGCGTGATGATTTTTCTTTCATTTACTTTATCTACCGGGCCATTGCATTTAGTATTTTGGTTAACTTTGCAGGAAAAGTTTTTTTTTTTTCGGAATTCGAATCGGAATCGTGGTAGTCTAAATGTATGCTCGGAAGAATAAAAATGAAAGTAACAAAACAGAAAATAGCCTAGATTGTCTTATTCACGAATAGTTTATTTTAAATTTTCATTATAAATGCTAACTTGAGAGAATAATAACGCAAGTTCTAACATTCTACGCCCTAAAACATAGATAAAAATACATGACGACTTTGGACCCCTCTCAGATCGAAGAATATACTTGTAACTATACAAGAAGTATCGGAAATAAGTCTTATTAAACTCTTTTCACTCGAGCTCTCATTCCATCAGGGAAATTTCGATAAGGGTCTTTATAAAAAAAAACATTTAAACAAAACAAAGCCTGTACACGGAAATAAATAAAACAACGTCATCTTCGAAATCGCATAAATTATTTTATCACATAAATCTCGAATGGAACTTGAGAAATAATAATTTTCTTAGGATATAAAAAGTTGAACGTGTCTATCGAAATCCGGATGTAATAAATCATGGTTCTTAAGTTAGCCGGCTTCCGGGAGTGCTTGGCTTAGATGGATACGTATTCGTGAAATAATCGACCAAGTGTGAGTATGAGTTACTAACAACTTCTTTCAAACTTTGCGCCCGGATAAAACTTCTTAATTACACCCGAGTACAAATTTTATGCCCATAATGGCTTAATTCGCGACTAGGTATACAGTGTTTACTTTATTTTAATTTGTGTTGTACGAGCATAATATTGGTACACAAAAAACTGTACTAAGTAATAATGGATGGGGTGAAGTACTGACAGAGTTAATATGATTATTTTTTATTTTATCATCAATGTGGATGTATAGTTTTTAGTATTATTAGCGTAGAATTTAGAAAATGGTTGTTCCCTCAAGACCTCCCAGTTTTTTGGTGATGAAAATTAGTGTAGGTATTATGTTTAATTTCAGACTATAAAGCTATTTGAATTACCAATTTTAGTTTTACCAGGCGATTGAGAAAAAAATATCTAAGTATGAGATTTGAAATATTGGTAGGATAATTATCCGATTTTATTTTATGTTATTTTAAAAGTTATTTGTAATGGTAAGTAAAACGCGCTTTATCAGTTTTGTTTTGTTTTGCTTGTAAGAAAATATTGTACAGTTAAGATCTATTTTACCGAAATAAATTTATTATTTGTGTTTCAACTTGCATCCAAAGTAGTCATTCATGTATTAATTTTCTTGATTTATTTTCCTTAACTCACCTTTATTCAACATAGTAATACTATATGGATATCTAATTACAAGTGCACAAGTAATAGGAGTTATGTAAATGTATATTAAATTTACCAAAAATTTTAATGTACCATAATAAAGCAACGTAAACCACAATATTAGTAAAACATAAATATCTATAACATTTTGTTTAGTTGAGTAGCAGTTACTTGAGTAAGGAATTTTCACAAATATTTATTTAATCTTTAGGGCGTTTTCAGAATGCAAATAGATATATTGTTATAAACAGATATATTGTTAATATCGCCAAATGCGGTACGTAGGTACCGCAATGTTTCGTTTTGCAAAAAATCTCTAATAATGAGAACAATGGATCACGAATGAAATATGAAATATGGAGGATTATTTTTGACAGTCACTTTGCAAATATTGTTTTTAAATTTTAGCGATTTCAACACATAATGTTTATATATTACGGGACTTAATCACGAATAATACATTGTTTATATACCTCCATTTCAGATTGAAGTCTTCTCGTAACCACGGCGCGGCGGTTGTAACGCTGCCGAAACGTGGCGGTATTTAAACAATGAATTATTAGTCACTTTGCATTTTGAAAACACCTCCTCCACGACGTCATATTTAAAAATATATTATTTTAGAAGTATGAAACCAAAGAGAAAAATTGGTTACTGAGTTGACTGTTAGTAAATTGTACGTGGCGATTAATAATACAATTCAGCAGTAACAAAAATCTTAAAACAAAAGTTATTACCTGTTTTGTCCATAAATAACTTCGATAGTCGATAATATTGCATTACAAAGTCTATGCACATAAACAAGAGCTAGTTGGAAACAATAGCCTTTCAAAGTGCTACGCTAAAAGTCCTGTGAGCCGAGTTACTAAAGAGAGAAAAACGATTAAGTCCATCATACGCTTCGAGCGCCGAAGCCTGACTATCCGACATCCGTGTCTTTCGATATTAGACTCTGTGTTACACTCTACACCATTTATTTTATCGTCAGGGTATCTGTCAACGTTTGACACTCCATTCGCCGTATCTTGAGCTGCATCAGTCCGTAAAATAAATTAAAGTTTCACGATACGTTCAGTGTTGTGCGAAGTCAGCCAATATCGAGTATTATTCAAAGACGATTTGGGACTGCCATTCAACTTGAGACGACTGTGGTTTTTTAATGATTACTTGCGTTTAATGATATTTATTATCAAAACATTGATAAAAATTTGTCACAATAGTTGTTTTTCACATTGTGTATTTGGAATTATAAAAATAGGTATGTTTGTTCTATAGATTTCGATTTTTTTGGTTTGTTCCAACGTATCTCTATAGCAGTTAAATGGATTTTACTCGTAGTTAAATTATACACGTAGTAAGTCCATTACCTGGAAGAATACATAGGTTACTCTCTATCTCGTCAAAGTTAGTGTTCGTAAGGTCACGGGTTTTACCGCGTGGTGCAAGTAATATTCAATGATCTCAGACGAATTTCGTTGGCCTACCATTAGAGGCCTTTGCCCGTAGAGAGACTTATGTCGAGTAGTGAGACGAATACGGGCTGCTGATGATGAAGACTGAACTTTATGACAGCTCATCATTAGCAGTTTTTTTGCTAAATAAGTTATTATGTTCATAGAAATATAACGTTCACATCAAACCGAAATAAAAACCCATTATAAATAAACATAACGTATCTGAAAATGTGCAACGTAATGGGCTCATTTTAGTATCTTCTATTCGCAAATCCCAAGTTCTGTCTTGAACAAATAAAACTTAAATAATTTTCGGTCACATTCGAAACTTTTATTTGGTAATACCCAAGAGCAATTCTTACTTTGTTTACAAATAAACTTGGCGTTGAAATTGGAAAGGAAAAAGCTTTTGAAAGAGGATAGGTAAATCGATTTATGCAAAAGAGATAGCGCTTTTTGTATGCAAATTTTTGTTGATTTCCCAAAGATTGAAATCGCGGTAGGTATTGTGAAATGAAAAATATTGATTGTCTAGTGACAATAACCGTCCATTACAATGCGATCTCAATTTGTAACCTCGACTTGTATCAGTACGTAGGTGTACCTATATATTATCCGGGAATCGTGCGCGACGACAAGACTTTTGTATTGTTTGTTTTATAAATTAACTTTAGAAAAGTCTATTTATTCACACATTTTGTATGCTCGTTGTGTTCAACACACACACACAATCTAATCAAATAACACAGAAAAAATGTAAAGGAAATATTTCGAAACATAAAGCCTGAAAAGTAACGTGGTTGCTAACACATTTTTTTTATTGATTAAATATTATTAACGTGTCAAATGTTTGTTAAAAAAAGTTACCAAAAAAGGGTACATTTTTTTTTACACAATCTTCATTTAATTTAAATAACCAAATGTAAATTACTTAATTATTATTATCAAAAATGTCATGTGTCATCCACCAACCCGCACTGGACCAGCATAGTGGATTATGGCCTTAACTTTCTCCTTGCGAGAGAAGGCCCGAGTCCTAGCAGTGTGAACATTTAGTGGGCTGTTGATGATATTGGTGGACAATTGGTGGACAATTCACACACAACACTATCTGACCCCAAACTAAGCAAAGCTTGTGTGATGGCAGCCAGATAGCTGATATAATACTTATATAGTTTTAAATACATACTTATTATACATAGAAACACCCAGACACAGTGCAAACATTTGAATACATCACACAAGTATTTGCACTGGGTGGGGATCGAACCCACGACCCTCGGCTTCGCAGGCAGAGCTACTACCAACTAAGCCACTAGGGCAGTCAATGATGATGATCCATATACATTTTTTATCCTATGTTTGTGTAATATGTAGGTTTATTGAGGTAATGAAATATGTGTTACCCCAATAAACAGAACAGCAGTAAGTAGGCTTGTGCAACAATGACGTCACGGTGACATAAACATAACCTATGGTAGAAATGGAAATTATGTGTTCTTGAAAATTAATTGTATACTTTAAGTGCTTAGATCTGAAGTGTTGAAATAGGTACTCGTACTTAATATTTTAAGCCTTCATGTGCTAATTTTAGGTGATTATGACTATTTATAGTACAGTTATCTATTTATAAAAGGATAAAAGGATTATGCAAATATTATCTGTTCCAATTCTTCGAAACCGTACTCCTTGTAATAAGAATGAAAATGCAAAATGAATTATCGTTTTTCAGCTGTCTCCCACTAGGTAAATTAGGGCCCGCTAAAACCTCAAGAAGGTGATAAATCTCTGTCGAATTCGTCAGCCAACAGTTTTATTTCTTTTTCTCTTTTGCACCGGATTTCTTTTGAACAAAGTTACGCAGCCCCTCGGCTGGTAGCATCTACTCGAAAGTATTTAGAGTTCCACGGAAATTGTTTTTACATGAATTTGCATTGTAATTTTTATCCCCTGCGCTGGACAATTGGAATAATGTTTCGTGAAGATTTAAAAATGACATTTATAGCCGGAAATAAATTCTCGTAGTGAAGCATCAGTCTTCGAAAGGACGAAGGATAACGAGTAGGCTATAATTTACACCTTGACGGTCCCATGTGAGTTTGAAAGTAATGTCTTACACTCATATTTTATCCTATTCTAATGTTATTCATAGTTCTAAATAGGGACTTGGAATTTATATGTGCCAATTAAGTTGGCATCTCCTTAATACTATGACTGAGTTTCGCATGACTATCTTGTTCTGTTGACCATTTCGTTTGGAATTGACTATTAGAAATAATAATATTTTCGAAATATGTTCGTTTTGGTGAATATTTTTCACTCGAAACTACCTAGCCACAAGCTAAGCAACTCTTGTAATATGGGAGCCATACATCTGATATAATATTATTTATATATTAAAATTACATATTCATGAGACTTAGAAATACCTTCAGTATTGATGAACTATTTTTAATAATTACAGAAATGTTTGTCTTGGGTGGGAATTAATTTACCTGCGACCCACGCCTCTGAAGACAGACTTACTTCTACTTTCCAGTTAAAATGTCAGTTTTGATTGTTCTTGATTCCAGTTTTATCTAAACACCATCTAGAAGTAAGAAAGCAATCACGATTATTCAATAATTATACTATAGTAATGTGAAAAATGTTAAATTCAACAAAAGAGAACTTCTGTTGTATTTTCTAGGTATTGTGGAATTTTATATACATAGTTCTGGAAATGGATGGGATTAGTTATGTGGAAATTTGATAAAAGCTCCCATTCAACTGCAGGCTTTCCATTCGATTTTTCGAATGCCATTCAACTCGATATTCAGGGCTTAGACAAGCAGTTGCGAAGGAGACGGATATAAGAGTCAGCGCACACTTGCGGCTCTCCTTGCAACAAAATTTCGCATGCGACGACGATGCGCCGAAGCGATTTGTTCCCGGAATTGCATTGTTCCGCAGACACCTGGATTCTGGATTCGGTTAGTAAAACCTTTCCCAAAGAAGATTTGTTGGCACCCACCTTTACGGCGCGAAACTGTTACGAATAAGAAAATACGAGCCTGAGCTCGCTCCAATTTAAATTTCTATCTCAATACTTCCAATGTCACAAAGGCGCGAGACGTCACGCTCAGATTCCAATCCCATTATTTTTAGGTTTTATGCGTTAATGGATTTTACGTCTTGATTATTGTGTTTGTATGTCAACATTCCCATTGTACTCTCAGACCAACTGTAAAGTACTGGGTTAGATGATGTTGTGTGTTAAATTTCCACCCAATATTTATTTATTAATGAAGGGGTTCTGCGTTACACGGATTTATTAGTACACGGCCATACTATTTATCAAAAACTAACAAAAACTGTATCCTTGTAAGAAATAGTCAATTGTTCTGTAATTTCCGTTTCTCAATAATTATTAATTTTCTCAAATTTTAATAGATATTTGTACCCTCGTAAGCTTTAAAAAATGTATGGAGTACAGTGGTTTATTGAATTAAACATGGAAAATAAAAATCATTTTTAAAAGCCTATTAAAATAATCACAGACAAAAATCTAAACTGTGAAAGTACACAATTATCACAAAACAATCACCGTTTTAAAGACTACGTTCAGCATTCTAATTAGCTGTTTAAAATATTCATTAATATCGAATAGCCAATCTAATTCTATTCATAGAGTCTTGGCAGAATGTTAAGAAGATAAAATCTGTGAAGATTAGCAACTATCAAAAGAATGTTATACTGGTCGTTAAGTCAAAGGTCTTAGTGGGGTTAAGATCATATCGTAGGAAAGTTCGTCTAAAATCCAAACTGACACTGGAATGGGATTAAGGGCAAAGGACCGAAACTTCGTCGATTTTATTAACTTTTCATAGCTTATGTATTCTCGAGGGATATTGGGCTTAGAACAAAGTATTTATTAATCAAGACAAACGCAAACTTGGTGATATAACCGTATTCTTAATAGGAGTTTAGCTAAGTGTAAACATCTCCGTTTAATGCTTTATTTATGAAGGTTTTATGAAAATTTTACCAGACAAATACTCACAAGCGCTTTATTATTTAGTTTCATTTTCGATTTAGTAGTTACTAAATTCAATGCAACGATTTTGAAAAAGGTGGGACTTTTTTAGGGTCCTCTGGGAAAGTGCTTTACCTTTTGCCAAACGATATACATCTTATCGTCTGGGAGTAATGTAACATTACTGTTTTTCTATTTGAAAACTAATGTTTTCAGTGAAATGTTTGAGGATGATTTTTTTCCATCATTTAAAAGAATCCCAAGTCAATGTATAGGACGTCCTAGAAGTACTCGTTAAGTATATATAAGCGTTATATGTATATATATATACCTATAATGCTTTAGAGTGTGCTGCGAGTACCTATGCTTCACGTTTGCTTTATAGCATTTTCTATGTTTTTCTCATAGAATAACTGACAGAAAGCGTACGGTCCACATTATGGTAAAACGATAGACGTAGCTTATGAATTTCTGTAACATCGGAGATGCTGACAAAGTTTTTCCAGCGCGGCGAGGTGTTTCAAGATACCCTTTTTAAATTTTTCCTTGTCGAATTTCGCCGATAATACATTTGGATTTGGAGCAAGGGAATATCATAGCTTGCAAGTCCGCGGTGGAAGTAATTGAGGGAAACGGACGGTTTGAAATTTCTTAGTTTGGCTGTGTATGGTCATTAGCTTTTAGTCAGGTGGCAGTTTGGTTGTGAAATTCCTACACTGGTATTAAATTAAAAAGTTCTCCAGAACTTTCCTCACAATAAAGCCGGTAGAAGATTCACATTGAGCCTGCGTCATACATAGTGGATCTATTTTTTTTGTGAGCCCAAGGCCATCAACAAATCTTATGGCTCACTGTGTGGAGTATAAAGGCTGAAGCTGATAAACTGGTGCACCGTTCCAGAGATGGGAGCAGTAGTACTCCATGTGAGGTCGCACTTGTTTTGTAAAGTACAAGCCCTGGAATGAAATATTAGTGCGCTTATTTAGCACACCGAGATTTTTGGAAAGGTCTTTCACTATGGTCTCTATGTGGACTCATCTGACCCCAAACTGAGCAAAGCTTGTAAGATGGCAGTCAGATAGCTTATAATACTTATATGGTTCTAAATACATACCTTTTGTACATAGAAACACCCAGGCACAGTACGAATATTTGAATTCATCACACAAATATTTGCACTGGGTGGGAATCAAACCCACGACCCTCGGCTTCGCAGGCAGAGTTACTACCCACTAAGCCTCGAGGCCAGTTGCCAATGGAGTTCTCTTTTGCCTACCTCTATGACATTTATTGTAACTTTGGGGCACGGCTGTGTCCCCGCCTATGATATACAATTAGCATAGCATAGCAATTAGCTATATATATAAAACTAATTACCATACCTACATGATAAAAAATTAAATCTGCATAAAGTTGTATACATCATCATCATCATCATCATCAGCCGCAAGACGTCCACTGCTGAACATAGGCCTCCCCCCTAGATTTCCACAACGATCGGTCCTGCGCAACCTGCAACCAGCGGTTTCCAGCGAAGTTGTATACAGTATTTTATAATTATTAGCTAATACTATCTTATAAAAAACAGGAACACAATTCCAGTTCCTGTTAAATAAAATATATTAAGAGCGGAGTAAAGTTCAACCAGTGCATAAGTTTGGCCCATACAAAAATATCATAGAAAGCAAAACAAGTTTTGTAACTTTAATTTGTTTACGAAAACTTGATGCAGAATCTGCATGAATAACAGAACTTTTACCGTATAAGTTGTACCAATCTGCAGAAGGCAATATGAGTGAGACATTTATTTGCTGATCAGGGTACCCAAACATTAAAAAAAGGCACGGAATCATGTGATGGTGATCAAATATATGTAAAGAAATAAATACCATTACGTTTTAAGGCAAAACCTTTTTAGGTAAGTAGGTAAGCATGATGTAGAGTTCGACATCGCTCTAAAGGCTTGTTCGCATTAGGCTAGTAATTTAGCCTAGTGGCGAGTAAGTTAGCAACTAAACGTGTATGAACAGTGAAAATTTAGTCGAGTAGTTTAGGAAGTGATTTAGTCGAGTCAATCCATTTCGTTCTATTTTCAACGGGCGAGTAGCACCCCCCACCACGCGTTCGTTGGAAGCGGTGCGCTCATTGGCTCGCCGACTAAACAGGTTCGAACTTGTCGAATCATAAGAATTTCGAAAAATAACTTCAAACAATTTTCCAAATGCGAAATTGTCTGTGGAATAACTTATTTTATTGATCACACAAATTTCCTCATTCAACTCTTCTAAAATAGTCATTACGATTCGATAAGATTAGCTTATATTCATTCATTTATTTTATTGCGTTGTAGGATCTTCATGTCGCGAAACACTACTCACTGCGAACTGTACTAAAGCACGGTGCGAACGATTTTTGAATAGTAGCGAGTATTTTAGCTTCTAAATTACTCTCTACTAGACTAATTTACTAGCCTAATGCGAACAAGCTTTAAGCGACAACGCCGTATAGTAAAATGCTTCATTTTTTTATTTTGTCTTTATTGTAATTAATCATATGTATGCCTTTTAATAGATTTTTTTTACCCAGTGGAAAGTGACGAGACACGTGCCTGATGGTAAGCAACACGCCTGCCACATAACAGCACAGTGAGACGCAGCTATTGGAACTGGAAGAGTCCAAATAATTACCTAGCACTGGAATGTGCTCGTCACCCAGAGATATAAGATGTTTTATCACTGTAATTTCACTGAAAACATTACCCTTCAAACCGTCACACATTAAGGTTTGTATATTACTGTTTGGCGGTAGAATAACTGGCAAAGATATGGTAATTCCCCAGGCGGACTCTGCAAAGAGTCCCACCACTACAGAATACAGAGAGTGACGGGGGCAAGCAAGAAGTGTGTGTGATAGTAAGCAAGGTCACCAACTAATAACAGAACAGTAGCACACAGGCGATTGAACATGAATAGGCCAATTTGCTACTTTACTCTGCATTGCAGCTCGTTACCCTAAAATATAGGATGTGCTGTTTCTTTATCTAGTTATTTCTGGAAATATCGATCTTCAGATCGGAACACTGTTATGTTTGAACATTTTTACATAGTGATAGAAGAACATACCAAACTGGGTAATTTTCAAGGCAGATTATGCAAAAATTTCATCGCAAAACTGTTCTGTTGTCTTCTGTAACCATTAATGCCTTGTGTAGGTTGATGCACATCTAAAGCCGCCAAATTTTATGTTACCTTAAAACATATACTTATTATAAGAAAAAAAGCCAGTAAATCTATACTAATATTATAAAGCTGAAGAGTTTGTTTGTTTGAACGCTAATATCTCGGGAAGTACTGTTCCGAATTGAAATATTATTTTTCTATTGGATAGTCCATTTATCGAGGAAGGCTATAGAACATAACGTTACTATTAACCAGTCAACCCTCACTTAGCCATCGTGTTGGAATATGGCCTTGACTCTCTTCTTAAGAGAGAAGGTCTTGAGCTCCAACAGATTGAACAAAAGTAAGCTGCTTTGGCTGAACAAAAATTAGCATCTTACGCGGTAGACACTGTCCTGTCTTAATACTCCTGAAACCCCCTACTGGGTGAGGTAAAAAACGATAGGATTGATGATTCTTTTGAAGTTAATACCTGCGTTCTGCGGTGTAATCCGCAGCTTTACCTTTGTTTACGATAATTTATTATCGCCTAAAATGATTCGCGTAAATGATCATTGGTATCCCACGGGAACCACTTACTTTGGTGTTGTTTTTAACTTTCGAGCATGTTTACCTAGAAGAAACGGGTTTACTTTCGATTTGAAGACACCAAGATTGTAGCCATCGCGAAAACCATACTCTGGCAACGTATTCCACAGCCCAAAATTTCTTCTCACAAACGTAGGGTTAAACGTCCTCCTCCTTCCAGTTTTTAGAACGTTAACCATGTCGCTTTTTGGAACTACGAACAGTCCGATAGAAAAAAAGATAAGATGGTAAGATTATGTCGATCAGTTGAACACTCTCCAAAGTGTATCCGATAAAAAGTGATTTATCAGAGAAATGTGATATAGATATTTAATTTCATTCTAATCTATTCAGATCTAACAGAGACACGTGAGAACAGACATACACACTTACAAACCCATAAATTGTTGCTTTTAGCTAGAAGCACTCTTTGGAGTTGCGCGTATACTTCCCAATCCCATTATTTTCCCGGGATAAAAGTAGCCAATGTGTTTTGGAGTGTTAACTATTTACGTATCAAATTTCATCGAGGCCCCCTTCAATAGTTTTTGTGTGACAGAGTAACATTATTAAACTTTTGGCTGTAGGTACCTATATAATATATCAGTGTGATTGGGAGAAGCTGTAGAATTGTCACCCTGTTGCAGAAGGGGTGAGGCTGGCGCTGCGGGGAATAGAATGGTTAACGAGCTTCTGTCCGATGTTTGTGGAGTTTGCAGGTCACGGTGAGAGCAGTCACTACTGACTACCGACCTGGCTTCAAAGCGATACTTCGAGGACAACGGAATAACTGCCGCAGTACGGAGACCGTAATTTAAATTGTTTTATTAAATTTTAAGAGTAGTAACCCTACTAAATATTTGTCTGTAAATCTGTTTTTCTTTTTCTGTGAACAATCAAGAAGTATCTGATTCCATCTAATATTATAAGTGCCAATGTTTGGATGTTTGCTGCTCAATCATGTCGAAACAGATCAGGTTCATTTAGTCTGGAATAGCGCGTTTGCGGTTACACCCGCGTTATTTCGTTCCTATTATTGTCTCGTGACAAAAAGCCAATGTGATATTCCAGGCCGTTTTAAGTTAGCGGCATTACGCACACGACTTCGAAAAGATAGTGGTGCGCGTGGTTTTGAACCCCGGGGTCTCCGGATCGGCAGTCGCCGTTCTCCCGACTAGACCAGCCTTAACTAACAAACACCACACACAAATTTTGAATTTATAGGTACTAATAGTGGGATATGGCAAGGCAAGGCAAGACAAGAAACCTAATTTAAATCCACTAAACAAAGCGAGCGAAATAGGGAACGAATACTGCTTCGTAAGACATTTCGTTTCATAATTTTCAGGACGTCTGTCATAGCCCGGTGTCGTATCTAGCTTCGGAAATTCGGGATGTCTGATAGAAAAGATCACGAAGCTTGGGTGCACACTCTCCGAAACATATCCAATAAAAGACCGATAAGGCAACAATTTTACGGTGGTGTTCGAGACTTCAATGCCTTTGAAGAAATTACATTGTTCGCAGTACACCAATTACCGTTACTCCGTTTTGTCCGAGCGACACGAGGCTAGTTTTTTGCTAGCTTGCTAGCTTACTAACACTAGCTTGCTACCCTAGCTTGAAAAACTAGCCTCCTGTCGCTCAGGCATTAAAGCCTTAAAGCGGAACAAAAAAGTCGTAAACTGCGGTTGTTATTATATTACCATGGTAGTTATGATAGTGCTATAATGTATTTAGTGGAATAAAATTTAAAGGAGAATGCGAAATTTCCGGTAAACCTGTGGAAACCTACCCGCTGTGGTTTGTGGGCTTATCCGGAATTCAAACCTAATGAAATATCTACCACTTTGTAATAACACCTTCATGCTGCTCACAAACTTAATGAAGATCCATTAAAAGGTTCTACTGTAGGCGTCCTCACACGGTTAGTTGCCTAATTCCTTTCACAAGAGTGGGCGTAGAGGGCAGCCCTAATATATTGGAAATATACACTCATAAATTTTGCGTAAGTAAATATTTATGGCAAGCACGCCATATGTGTATTCGTATACTCTGTGGGGGAAATAAATTTATATTCATGTGTCAGGAAACGTCGATGCATATATTGTTGCACTTGGTTAGTAGTACAACCATAGATAAGATCTTTGGGTTTTGATTGAGATATTGTTGTCATTGTACCTACTCAGTGTGAAGGGGTTTTCAGAAAACAAAAACTTATCAAAAATAGTTCTCAGTATGATAGTAAGTATTAATTCATAAAAAAAAAACAAACATCAATATAAATAATCCTACTAATATTCAATATATATAATATTATAAAAGCGACAGTTTGTTGCTCAATCATGTCGCAACGGCTGAACGGATCGGGTTGACATTTATGACATTATATTTAAATTATACCTAGTTTATGATCTCTTTCTATCGCAGAATGTAAATTACACGGGTAAAACAAGGGACGTAGTATTCTCATTCTGCAAAATAAAAAATAATTAGTAAAAAGTCAGTGCGTTAAAACTGTAAAAAATTATGTTTAAGTGACTAATTTTGGTAATTTTATTTATCTTATTAAATGTCGTAAATTGAAGAACATCAAGTATAATAATTGTACTCGTAGGGCGCCAATATCAACAATGACGAAAGTATACGTAACTTAGCATCAACTTTTTTCTTTTACACCCACTTTTAACACAATTGCCCACGTTCATTTTCTGCGTACGCTATCTTAAGCTTTTTGAAATACAATGTCAACTCATAAAAATGATACATTATAAACGAGATGACATTACCCGAAATATAGATTTTAGCAAATTAATCGAGAAATTCAAGGCATTCATCACGCAATATTTTGTTTCATATTGATTTTTTGTTCAAATTTGAAACCTTGGTAATGGTATATGACATAGGTATAAATAAAATTAACATTTGCTTTTTGTTTCTAATTCCGAAAAATCAGCATAAACATGCACATATAACTATCAGTAAATTAAAAGAAAAAACTTCGATACAGTCCACATTTTTTGGCCCAGTGGACTACTCTAGAAGACTTCTACTCTAGAGACGCTGCATATTTTGCGGATAATAAAAAAGTAGCTAACTTGCTATTATTCCACACTAACATGTATCATCTTCTTTCTAAATTTCAATCTTTGGCCGCGATTGAATTTGCGTAGCAAAAATTCTATGGATTGACCAAAATCTCCAAACATCTAAATGTTGTCATTATTAATATTAGGTAGGAATAACTTTGCAAGATTTAAAATAATACGACAAAATAAAGATTACTAAGACGACTCTGGTTTGTTTATCAAAAATGATAGGTAGGAGTAACTTTAATCGGTATATCAGGCACCACAATAAAGTACTTTATGTTGAAGCCATGAAGTAAAGCAATTGAAAGCCAAGTAACATTGAAGGTTGAACAGTAAATAGGTATCTATTTTCTTCCAACTTGCGAGAAAACAGTGAAAAAATTTACTCCTAAGAGATAATAGGTACATTTATTCAAGCAAAACACAGTTAAGAAATAACCTATAATATTACAAATTATGTAGGTAACCTAACTAAACACTTCAAAAAACTTTCAAGAATAGAACTGTGCAGAAGTTTTGATATATTGGTCTGGTTGCATTGTTTAACGTATTTTTCAAATAAAAATTCAGTCGCGCGCCGTCATTGACAGCGGGCGCACGGTTTGACATAATTGTTTGTAAATAATTCTGGTGCTTTTTTTTCATTTTATCAAATAAAGTACATAAGGCATCGAACTCTTCAAAACGCAGAAGCGGCAAACGCGCTTCTACTATGGCGATGCAAAATCAGGTGACGTCTCCTGATTTAGTCTCAGTCGCAACAAGGAGTTGTTACGTTTGCTGACAATTGTGTACGTTCGCTGACAATTCAATTTTCAAATTTTTCAAACCAATTCTCGCCACGTTATGTTGTTTTTAGATTATGGCATACCTCATCTTCGTTTCTTTAATTACATCGATGACAAAAGGTAAACATGGCCGAGGTCGGCAGACCTCGATCATGTACCTTGGATAGCAACAGCAGCAGCAACACACTTACCTCTAGAGTAGAGAAACGATCAAGAGAAGATAGTGATGAACATGTCAGTGACGACCTCCATTTTATACCAGTTCAGAGTAGAAAAAATGTCAAAAGGATTAAAAACACGCAAAATTGTTTGAATAATGTGCAATCGAATGAAATAGATTCATATGAAGTCTGTGTGAGTGCTACAGAAATGTTACCGAAACAAATACAATTGGCAAAATTACTAAAATCCAAAAAAATATTGAATATAACAAAAATAAAGTATAAAAGTCCTTACAAATTGTAAATCAACTTTGAAAATAAAGAAGATGCATTCAAATTGGTAAGCAATGAAGTTTTTAAAGAGCTAGGCTATAGATGCCGGCTTACTACCGAAGTAAACATTAGTTATGGAGTTGTAAAATACATAGAAGTGGACCTAAAAGAAGAAGAGTTGGTTAAATTTTTTGATTGTGAAATATAAATTCTTTCAATAAAGCGACTTAAACGCTTAAATGTGAAAAAAGAATGGAGTGATAGCGAGACCGTGCAGTTTTGCTTTAAAGGAGCAATTCTACCCATGCATGTTTACGGAGCTGGATGTAGATTTAAAGTAGAACCCTACACATTTCCGGTTTCCCAATGCTCATCCTGTTGGCATTTTGGTCACCTGGGAAAGTTTTGTCCATCCAAAAAGAAGATTTGTCCCAAATGCAGCGAAGAGCATACAAATTGTGAAGCAACTAAATTTAAATGCACCAACTGTAAGGATGAACATGTCGCTTTTGATAGAAAATACCCAAGATTCCTTAAAGAAAAATACATTAGAAAAATTATGAGCAAACGTAATTCTACTTACAGAGCAGCATTAGATGAATATCTGAGTCAACACAAAGACGTGAGTAAAAATAGCCTTGTGATTTTGAACAAAAATAGCAATAAAACAGATTTACCCTTACTGGACACAGATAAAGGAAGGAATACGTCTCACATACAGATTTTGAAGTCGATGCGAGTTCCGACTCATGTGAGCGTGACGTAAATATAGATATGAAAAAAGTTAAGAAGCAAAAGAAATTAAGTAACAAGCCTCTTTATTCAGATATTGCCAAAATCAATAAACAGGATAAAATAGAAACATTGCCACATTCGTCTAGACAGGCAAAAGAGAAAAAAAGTGAAAAGAAATCCCCTAAAGTAGTTGAAAAGTTTAATATTAGCGATTTCATAGAAAAAATGAGAAACATCATTTTCTCTGACGTTAGTTTTGAGGAAAAAATTACGATGTTTTTTAAATACATGATGGAAGAGACAAAGAACTTTTTTGTGAGAGCTGTAAACAATGGCGGTCTTATTACAAAATTTATCAATATTTTCCAAAATGGATGATATGTTACAGCCCGTAGGCTGTTTCAAGATAGGGGTTTTATTATTTAATGTTGTTTAATTACTCGTTACTGTAATGTAATTTCTGTGTAACTATGGGACTGACATAGTCAAATAAGGGGCAATGTCCCTAAATTTAATTAGATTAAAAAAAAATAAAAAAAATTGAGCCGACAATATTACGAGTAGAACGTAATAAATAACGAAATATTTTTGCTATTTCTTCCAATTAACAATTTAAAGTCGGTACGGCCCTGTACTTTTACCTACATAAAAACCATGAATCTAGTGTAACACCAACTGCAAGTACCTCTAGAGGCAAGTATATAAAATAGTGAAATTTAGTTAATTACTACGATTAGTGTTTATTAAAATGTTTGATATGTAAATGTAATTAACACAAAAAATACTTTGTGTGGACAATATGAGAAATGAATTTACCACTGTATTGCAGTAGAACATAAAAAGACCAACCATTTTCATTTTAAATTGGTACAAGTGTAAAAAATTTACGATATACTTACATCGTTTATGTTTTGTGAACTCATTACACGTAAATTATAATTGTTTAATAAATACTTTGAACACTTCTGATAGTATGGTATTTCCCTACCTACTTTTACTTTTGTCGAATACCTTCTTGCGATAAGCTTTTCATATCTCTTATAGTTTTTCAATTACCGATTCTCGATAATCTACGGATAAAGAAAGGATCGCCACCACGATGCAATTATCACTTCATTTTTCACCCCTGGGCATCGAATATTTTCTACAAAATGAAATGGGTGCAATTCACAGCAGATACAGTTCCTAAAATATCAAAATTCGTACACAATTATTAAAAGTACCTTCGTGCGTACCTACGATATGTTGAATCAAGTGCGTTATATTGTAGGTATGAGCATATGTCACTGATAAAAATACATAAACAAGTTATACTTATATAGCCTCGTTCTTTTTCGATGAATAATATCCACAGCTGTTTTACTTACTTAATATTGGTGGAAACAAAAACAAAATTAAAAATTTTGATTAACCCCCGACTGCCTCGGATTTGTTATTTGTATAACATTCTACTAGTCAAGCCCTTTCATTTGACATCCATATTGACGGAGTTGTGAAAAAAATAACATTTTGCCATTTTGTGGTAGCGGCCATCTTGGATTTGAAATTTGTCATAGTGCATAGTATTCCACTAGTCAAGCCCTTTCATTTGATACCCATATTCTGGTAGTAGTGAAAAAAATTAATGTAATTCGCTATTTTGTGGTGGTGGTCATCTTGGATTTGAAATTTGTCATAGTGTATAGTATTTTACTAGTCCAGCCCTTTCATTTGATACCCATATTGCGGTAGGTTGTGAAGAAATATATTGTCCGCCATTTCGTGGAGGCGGCCATCTTGAATCGATATTTACTAAACATAGCTAAGAACATTCGCACGGTAATTAACATTCAAATAAAAAAAACTGCATCGAAATCGGCCCATCCGTTTGAGCTCTACGGTGCCACAGACAGACACACACACACAGATAGACAGACAGACAGATAGACAGACATCGACGTCAAACTTATAGCACCCCTTGTTTTGGTCGGGGGTTAAAAAGACTATTTCAATGTTTTCGTATCTTATTATTCTATTATAATCCTTTTAATATTATAAATGTGAATATTTGGATGTTTGTTGCTCAATCACGTCGTAACGTATGAAGGAATCCGGCTAAATTTAAAACACAATTAAATTATAGTTTTGAAGAAAACAGGCTACTTTTTGTCCTGAAAAAAAAAAACAACGGGAGCTACGCGGGTAAAACCGCGATCGCTGTTAGTATGTACTAATTGCACCACGAGGAGTATATTTCTTAGTTGGAAACTGAATCAAACCGAGGTTTGTGGCATTTCTCTGGTGTAACTGAATAGCCCCAACCTTAGCTGTTTTGAAACGCTGAATGTGGCCAGCAATACAAAATACTATTTGAATTCCGAACGAGTAAAACAGAAGTGGCATTTCCCCAGTGAAATTAAAATAGTTGTAGTTTAAAAGAGATAAGCAAAATTTTCTCATCATTCTAACTATAATTTTAAATCTTTGCGATTGTTAAATAAATATTGGTGAACTATACACTCACAACACCATCTGACCCCAAACTATGCAAAACTATGGGAGCCAGATAGCTGATATAATAATACTTAAATAGTTAGTAGGCAAACAATATGCTTACCCATAATATTTGACACGCAGCTATTGGAACATGAAGATCGCAAATCATTACCTAGCACTGCACTACTCTCGTCACCCAAAGTTATGTTTTATCTTTTTTTAAATAAATACTCGGGTAACTCACGCTTGATATAGTCAGTCCAGTCCGACTCAAGTTTCGATCGCGTCCGGCGATCTTTTTCAAGGAGAGTGCGCGCGCGTGTTCGCAGCTCGTTTAGCACTGACGCGATCGAAACTTGAGTCGGACTGAACTGACTATATCCAACGTGAGTTACCCGTGTATTTATTTAAAATGTGTAATAACCACGTTAGTTTTCATACTAAAATATGTTTTATCTGTTAACCTGTTTACTCCCAATTCGGAGATACTCATGTTGCTGCTTTTGGGGAACAATAGAGGTGTACAATACAGCGTAAAGTTACTAATTATAATATAATTACGTATTAATTAGCACCAATTTTAATACTAAGTACAATTAATTTCTCAAAAAAAAAAAAATTAACAATCTATGTATCTATATTATTCCAGACCATTATCTATCTATTTGCCAAATTTCACTCAGATCCCTTCTACTGCGGGTATTTGGGTGAAATTTGAAGTTTTTTGCGTAAAAGAGTAACAAACATATCTACATCCATCCATTCTTACGGACTTTCGCGTTTATATTAGTAAGATTCACGGATATTCGGGTAGGATTGTTCTATGTTTCTATCCTCGATTGATTGTTCCCACTCTATTATTTAGTAAAGAAGACACGAAGAGCGCCCCATAAGAAAATTATTCAACTGAAACGAAATCAAATAACAATAGCCTCTTTAGCCTCTTAAAATCGCAGTGCAGTAAAGTATGTTCCGGTAAGAAGTATTGAGTAAATTTGTTCTGTTTTATTTTATTTCGAGTGAAGATTTTCCGGTAGAAAGGCTTCAGGTCCGTCGGTCAGATAAAGTGCGCTCAAATATAAAGTTTCAATTTCCCCTCACTCTGCGAGACGTGCGATGCCTGCTGAAAATGCCCCCTTTTGATCTGTTGTCCTCCCCCCTCACCTCCCACTTCGACGGTCTACAATTTGATCGTGTCATTAACGCGTATTATTGCCCCGTCCATTCACAGTCAAATTAATTCGAAGCGGACGGATTACATCCCAAATAGCTCAAGAAGCGAACCCGTTTTGGTATTTCAAAAACATTGATGAAATTGTAGTAATTTGTCATTGAAGCTATTTAATATTTATCACAGTTTGATCTATATTTCACTGTCCTATTAGCACTATAAATCTGAAATTTTGAGTGTTTAGACGTTTGTGGTTCAATCAATTGAAAATGTTCCTTTTTAACCCCCGACCAAAAAAAGGGGTGTTATAAGTTTGACGTCGATGTCTGTCTGTCTGTCTGTGAGTGTGTCTGTCTGTGGCACCGTAGAGCTCAAACAAATAGGCGATTTCGATGCGGCTTTCTTTATTTGAAGGTTAATATCCGTGCGGATGTTCTTAGCTATGTTTGGTTAATATCGATTCAAGATGGCCGCCTCCAGAAAATGGTGGACAACATTTTTCTTCACAACCTACCTCAATATGGGTATCAAATGACAGGGCTTGAATAGTAAATTATTATACATTACAACAAATTTCAAATCCAAGATGGCCGCCACCACAAAATGGCGAACTACATTTTTTTTTTTTCACTACTACCTCAATATGGGTTTCAAACGAAAGGGCTTGACTAGTAGAATACTATGCAGTATGACAAATTTAAAATCCAAGAACCGAAGAATATAGAAGAGAAGAGCTACCGCAAAAGGGCGAAATACATTTCTTTTTTCACAACTCCCTCAATATGGGTATCAAATGAAAAGGCTTGACTAGTAGCAATGTTTTAAATCCGAGGTAGTCGGGGGGTTGATCAAAATTTTTAATTTTGTTCTTGTTTATAAGTAATAATCTTTAATTGACAAATTATTTTATACAATTTAGTTTATCGGCTCATGTTTAGTGCGCACGATGTATCCACCTATAATTATAATTATTGTGGAACTTAGTCCTATAAGAATGTAATGTTGAGTCCTGAGTATAGTGCTATAAGTGTAAATGATTTTTACTTTTTCAAAGTGTTAGTGTACATAGGGAATGCTGGTGAACTAAATGAACCAATAAATAACGTTGGTACGCCTGAACGGATTTGAATGAAGATCGAAAACAAAGGTTATGTTATAGTCAAAGGAGTAATATAATAGGGGAGAGTCGGTTATATCGTACCACTTTTTACTTTAACTTAAATATTTCAACTATGACAAGACGTAGAATAATTATTGAATATGCAATATAAAGCTGTATATTTTACCTCGCTAAGCCCGAAAAATCAGTTCCATATGTTTACTCTAACATCCTTAAAAACGTTTTTTTATAAAGGACTGCCATCGGTACGATTTAGCCGACTAGTCGTTTTAATCGTACCACCAAGTTTTTAAATCGTACCATGGGTGTTTTAGTCGTACCACTGAATTAATGACAGAAAAATTTTGAACCAAAATATTTATTTTTAACTTTTAGGTACTCGTAATGAAGAAATATTATGAATACCTCTTAGGTCGTAAATGAACAATGTTATTTCTTATAAGAATAATATGATTGTACTATAACATTAAGATCAATCAACACAAATATAATAATAATGCGAAAAAATACAGTTTTAAACTATATTAATAAAGTAACATGACAATATACAAGTTTTGTTAACAATGTTACTTGTATAATATAGTGCATATCATTCTTATTCTTATTGCAATAATAAGATTGTGCATAGTTCTTATTAATATTGCTTATTGCGATTTTGAATCATCGCAAATGTCTGGATTCGAAAGACGCATCTCATGTAGCCACCGGTGACAGCGAATGAATTGAATCCAATTAACATTTGGACCCTTTTTATAATAGTAATAACGATTGCACTTTTCACTTAAATTTCCGAGATCATCATAGCTGTCATCATCGTCATCTAACTCCACAACAAGTGTATCATCTGAATCATCGCTAATAGTAATGGAAGAGGATCGTTTCGTCTTAAAACTTTTGCCTTTGCCCTTGAATACAGCTGTTTTCTTTTCTTTTTTCACAGTTTGGTGTTTCTTTGGTTTACAAACCTTTCCTTCCTTTACTTTAACTTTCTTCTGCTTCATCTTCTCTTCTGGTTGATTTATTGTTCTTCTTTTTCGATTAATTTTTTGGCAGTGGTTATAAAACTTTTATTGATTTTTTAAATATCAGCAGGCATAGTTTTTAGTTGAATATATTTTCGACGTCGATGGTTGTGCATGTATTTCAGCAAGAGAAGAAATCAAATGCTCCTTTTCTTTATTATCATTTTATTAATTGTAAGTTTCTTTGTCGTCCTGGTTTTTATTGTAGTTTTCTTTGTTGTCCTTTTATTTTTTGTAATTTTCTTTGTCGTCCTTTTCTTCTATCTTTATCACTCTTATCTTTCTTTTTTAAATGTCCTAGAAATGTAGGTTTTGGAATGGAATAAGTCTTTGAAATTTTGTTCAAAATTATTTTTGTTTTCGTAAGCCAGAATAGCTCTTTCTAGGTTCTCCTTGTTCCAATTATAATATTTAATTTTTACTTTTGGATCCATCATCTATAACAATATAAATACAGTCTGTAAAATATAAGTACTTTTAGACTAGTCGGCTAAATCGTACCAGTACAATTTATCCAGCTGCGAGTGGTACAATTTAGCGAATTAGACATATTTTTTTTTTAAAAGCAACTGTCCTAAATAACTTCAATACTTAGACACGCAACAAAAACCACCAATAATCTAGTATAAAACTATAATAAAATAATGAAAGCTGTGTATCGCTATCTTACCTTGTTTACGAGTCATATCCTTACGAATTTACGACAAAATTTGCAATGACTTCCACAAAAACATGTTTTTTTCACTCACGCGCACAGTTATCAAGACACGTCAATTACAAATGGCGGGTAGCGGGGGATTGCACAGGGGTACAATTTGGTGTTGCTAATGTAGAAAAAAATACCCATTAAGTGGGAATTTTAGAAGTGGTACGATTAAAATGGCAGTACGATATAACGAATTCTCCCCGGAGTTAATATAAGCTACTTTTCATTGCGAGAAAGTTACGAAATAACTACGCGGGTTAAACCACGAGATGCTGATAGTGAGTAAGCTTTGATTATAAGTGTGATTTTGTTGGGGTAGGACTCTTGGCAGAGTCCACCTGGGGAAGTACCACACCTTTGTCAGTTATTCTGCCGCCAAGCAGTAGTGCGCTAACATTACTGTGTTCCGATTTGAAAGGCAATGTTTCCAGAGAAATTACAGGGCTTAGAGATATAACATCTTAGATCTCTGGGTGACGATCGCAGTACAGTGCTAGGTAATGATTTGGACTCTTCATGTTCCAATAGCTGCGTGTCACTGTACTGTTATGTGGCAAGCGTGTTGCTTACAATCAGGCACATGCCCTGCTTGTCTCGTCACTCTTTATTTAAAAAAAGTGTATAATCAAAGCTGGTATAAATATACTAATAAAATAATATATTTATTTACCAATTTCGACTCTGTATCAATAAATTGAAGTCTGTCTGATATTTCAGACTATGATCTAATTGTGTTCCAAATTTAAACCCGATTGAGCTACAAGAATAATTTTCATGTATAAACGTGAATGTTAGTAGGATAACTGATCCACGAATAGTCCAATTCCGGTTCACTGCAGTGGTAGGAATCTTAGCAAAGTATCACACCTTTCCCACTCTTAAGTGTAAAAAGTGTAATACTTACAGAAAGCTACTATGCAATCGCGAAATAAATTCATAATTTAAGAGCGACGCTCTTGTTGTTGGTGTTCCTTCCATGTACTTCTACACTCCGCCTTCTCCTTGACTTCCTGATACGACAATACATTTATCTTCTCCTTCACTTGGTTCATATAACTTCTCCTAGGTCTACCTCTCTTCCTCCTCCATTCTAATTTACCTTCTATTATTGTTCTAATGAAGTTGTCGTGTCGTATCATATGTCCCACCATCTTACCTCTTCTGTTTTCTATTGTTTCCATTATTTCTCCTCTACTATCTTCAAAACTTCTTCATTGCTCTTCATTTCCTTCCAGCTGATTCTCTCCATTCTGTTATGGAGAGTTCCGGTTAAAGAGCAATATTTCCAGAGAACAAAGAGATAAATCATCTTATATCTACGGGTGACAAGCTCCATATATTTCGGAGCAGTAGTGATGGGACAGTTCAATGTTCATTTCGAAAATAGCTGCTTTTATGGGCAGTGAACTGCTCCCGTCGTATGATTTTGTGATTTGAACAGTTATCAATACTACATTAATCACTATAAACAAATAATATTAGCTTATAGATTCAGAAAGAAACAGTGATGAAAATAGCATGTCGTGACATTTTATGCTAGACGAAATCCGTAAATTATACCTAACAAACTACATTGACGCTCTTAAAGCAACTACGAAACGAATTACATTGTATTTTTTCCCTGCGGCAAACCTAAAAAACTAAGTAAAGTGCTTTATCCAAGTTATTCGTTGTTATATTTCGCGAAATGGTTTCGAGAATATAATACTTATTCTAGGTTGCTCAACAATGCGTGTAAAAGGTCTTTCTTAGCGTGACTAAAAAGGTCCCTTGAAAAAATCATAACAATCGTAACCTATCTGTCATGAATAATTCTTAAGCATGATAACCCGAAAATTCAATCTCCGAACAATGGGATCGTATTAGCATACAAAAGGTTTCACATATTTTACGAAAATCCGTTATATTTTGAGTTATCTTCTCTCAGAAAGGCAATGTTTTTTCCCTGACCTGCAGTATAAATCGTGTTCGAGGCCGACGTTGTTAGCGAGTAGGGGTTAGATCGCGTGAATTATTAATTTTTAATTATTTAAGAAACAAACGGGTAACGGTCGAATTCAAATATTAAAATAAAATCAAAGCGCTCAGTGAATCTACTTTACTGTATCTATTTATAAACATTTCATTTCGCTTCGGTGTGGTATCTGAAGTATGGAAAGCAATTTATTTGACCGAAACTGGAACTTTTGATCGATGCTTTTGTTCAGCTTTTAAAATGAGTCTTGTTTCCCAGGAGTGTTTCCCTCGCAATCAGGATATTGTGTACATCTGCGCTAGGTCCGTTGGAGCACGATGCCACAGACCGGTTTGGCGCCCGACGTTCGAGAGTTGCTAGTTGTAGTCCACAGCTTGTGATCTGAGGTAACAATGTTCGCTTGTTTTGCATACTTGTACATTCTGGGAGTAGTCAGAATCAGTATTGTTTGTAAACTTTGCGAAAGAATTGCAACGTGAATATAATAATAAACACTCGTATTGATGAACTAGCGGCCCGTTCAGACTTAATATTTTAGTAATCAGTTTATTGACAGTTTTAATGTTTGGAAACCTGATAAAACTATGCCATCTCTCACGTTGGGCTAAATTACACATAAATGACAACTTCTGTTAATATTGGTTGACTTGGAGAGGAATTCACTGTGGACAAACATCATAACACTGTATTTGTATAAAAATATTAAGAGATATAGTTTAAAATATGCGATTTTAAAACTAGTAAAAATTTATAATTTAAACTTTAACTAAGTAGGGTTTCCCCGATAGTTACAACCACGGAGGTTAATACAAAGAGGTGGTGGGGTAATTAAATTTCCATATAAAACGACGCGTGATAGTTTGCGGGATGAGGGGGCACTGACGGGGTATTAAGCCCCGCCCACTTCTCAATTTTCCATCTATCGGCTAATAGCAAAACTACTAGCTTAGGTTGATGTTGATGTTACTACATAGTTCAGATACCTTACACTAGATGTCAAAAGATTTAATGAGCTGGGACGTACTAAGAACTTTAATCTTCAAAAAAAGTTATAGGTAAATAAATAAAATTAAGATATTAAAAAACATGCTTTTATTACTTGTAAATAAAATGAACTAAAATTTTGAAAATAATTTAAACATGATAATAAATGTATGGGCATTGTAACCTTTAACGATAAATTTTACGAGGTGATCGTGACGTGATGAAATTTTGTGACGTATTCTTCGTCTACGTCACTATAATCATAAATATATCGTAGAAACCTAGATGTATATATTTATTATCAAACTCCAACGGTCTTATTCATAAAAAGTTATAGCATGTCTAAAGTCATGCTATAGTACGTCTTAAGAAAAATGGTATTTATAACAGCATTTTAGCGCTAAAACGTGCTATAAGCCTTCTATAAAGTTATTAGTACTGAAAGGAACATATAAAATTAGTTGTTAAAATAATTTAATTCTGAATACGGCCCTGGATATTTCTCACGTGTTTTAAATAGTTAATGCTACATGACGATAGATGACAGCCCGTTCATAAAATAATAATAAAAGCTGTAAAAGTACTGTTTTAGCTACTAAAATGTATTTAGGACTAAGTGTATAACAGTTTTTAGTATTTACGTATTATTATTACAATATAATACTGCAAAATCATATGTAAACTTATGTATTTTCTTCCCCTAAAATGTCGCCATCTAGTGTCAAGTAGTAGAAATTTAACACGGAAAGCTGAGAATGTTCTAGAACTTTTATATTTAATTACTTTTAAATTACTTACAAATAAAATGTGATGCTATCCATATTATCAGAACGTCTGTCTGAGTAACTTTGACAAAGTAAGTAAAACACAACACTTCATTCTTTTCATGTTAAAAACTAAAAAAAAAACAGACCTAAAATGCGAGTCTCGTCACATGTGCACCTGACGAACGCTGATAGCATACTAACTTAGACCCCGCCCACCGTGATGACGTCAGGACCTAGTTGAATATCACAGTGCACAGTTGCTTAGGGCAGCTCCTCTTTGTGTTAGCTCCGTGGTTACAACCTTGGTGTCTTCAAATCGAGAGCGAATCGGTTTCTTCTAGGTAAGCACGCTCCATCGTAGACCGCATCGTCGCTTAACATCAAGCGAGATGGTGGTCAAGTGTAAACCTAGATTAGCTTAGAAAAAAAAACTTTAACTTTAAATTCCTCTTTGGGACAACATTTAGATACGATATAAAGTACTTACAAGCTAATCTTATGCGTCCATTTCTGAATAATCAAAAGCGACTGCGTTGTATCGTGGACAGCTCCGTCGCTCTATTGGAAATAGGTACAGTTCAACGTAAATGTATTGCATTTCATATCAGAATACGAATAAATGGGAAAGCAAATGGCAAATGCAAGATTATTATTAGTTAGTTTATAGAAACCCGAATCTGTTTCGGAGGTTTTTGGGTTAACATCCTACAATATGTATGGGTTTTTTAATTATTTACATTAAATTACTATCTATTATTTATCTATCTAGTAGTTACTGCCCGATACTAGGTATATAATTATGTATTTTCATTTTATGTATGAACGTTTACTTCAAAAATTTCACATACCTAGTAATTTTTGTTTTGTTATTAAATGTTATAGAATAGAATACGTGAAAATAATTTTATGCGCTTTTAGTAAACGTTTTTGAACACTTATTTAATTTGATGTTTGGTGAGGTCTCAATCAGCCTCGCATTCGATCCAATCGTTTAATCAATACGTCCATTAATTGACGGTTATCGCATCACGCGTCTCGTTAACGTTTCGTTCTGATTTCTGTTATCAATTATACTTTCAAGTTAATTATCCGCAGGGATCAAGTTGCTAATTATGATGTGGCTTTTGACAAAGTATTTTTTTTTAAAAGCGAACAAACTATTACGACGTCGACGAATATCGACGAAATCTGTTCACGACAAATATAATTTTCTAAAATCGTTATGTTTTTATTTTTGACGTAGCGTAATATGATTCTATTAGGTATTAGTTTTGTGATCATTTGTGAGAAGATTTGTGGCCGTTTGTGAGGAGATTTGTGGCAGTTTGCCATAAATAGCCTGTTCTCCCAACCAAATTCGCACTAGTTGAGACGGTAGAGAGTCGAGAGCCCCAATCTGTAATAACGTAGGTACTTCCAACCCATTAGTACATACTCTATCATTGAATATTTACCGAGCGCATTGAAATAGTGAAAAAATATTTCATAGGAAAGTATCAATATATTCAAATAAGTATATTCCCACAATATAATCTGAAAACTAAAAGAAAAGAAAGCTTACTTACATTTGCATAAAATTCAGTGCTTTGGTACTGAATTTTATGATGCATAATAATTATAATATCGCATAATCACTACATTATACTCGTACAAAACAAATTTCTCCGACGCGTCTGTCAGTATGTTCATCTGACGATCTCAAAAACTACAGCACTGATAGTCATGCTGTTTTCACCACTGATAAGAATTTGTTAAGTTGTGCTGCTAGTAAAGTATACTATTGATAATATCGTAATATCTACTAAATGTAAAGTATTTTTATGAGTGGTCAAACTAAACCAAAACAATTATCATTTGATTTGATGGTTACACACCGCAGGGCAAATTATTTGTTATGTGTATGGGTGTTTCTGTCTCATAAGTATTTACGATTTTATGAGTATTATATCAGCTGTATGGCTCCCATAGTACAAGCTTTGCTTAGTTTGAGGCTAGTTATTGTGGCGTGAGGAATGTCCACCTATACTTATTTAATTACATTTACCTATTATTGATTTTATTAAATTTAATAACGTAGTTAATTTTTTTTCTTGAAATCCGGATCAAGAGTACAACAGAAAATGAGTAAATATGACAGTGTCATAAACGGATTAGCGCAGCCGATTTCGAAGCCTATGCGACGATGCTACGATTTTTAATTTCATAAGTACCATAATGGCATAACAACGTTGAAGCTAATCAATATGTAAGATATTGGCGGCGATAGGTAGACTGTTACAAAGTGTGACGCGGGCGAGATTCTCCTCGAGAGTTGGTAACTTAATTCATTATAGTGCGCCGTGTTTGAGTTCCGTGAGTGCTCCGTGCTCGGTTTTGGCGTTGTTTCGGCAAACGAATACCGCTAGCACCTCAGCACCCTCGCGCCCTGGATAAACAAACACCTGATTGACACCTATACCATGCAAATTACTTGCGGGAACTTTTATGGGAGAAACGTGCACCGTGCCACGGTATTACGGAACGCCGGATACGCAACAAAGGTCCGATTGGATATTTTGTGGGTTTCTCTCGGCGGATTTATTTGGTGTGCGAAACGAACATCTTCAGGTTTTGTGAGGTATTTCATCGGTTACTCCATCGCCAGAACCACTTTAGCAAAATACCATTTTCATTTATTTAGTTTTTCCAAACATATTAGTGTCGTTTATGTCGGTCAATACCTGAAAGGTCGTGAACGATGGGAATAGTTTAGCTGATAGACCAGCAGGTCTACTACAAAGTCCGATAAAAGATATATCGCCCGAAGTTATGGACGTTTCATACCACGAAACACAATCGGTCGGTTGATCTGATCGGGTGTTTCGTTCATTCCGACCGACGCTGATTTGACAGTTTTTGTGTCATCAACCTACCGATTGTGTTTCGTGGTACAAAACATCCATAACTTCAGCCGATATATCGTTTATCGGACTTTGTAGTAGACCTGCAGACCTGCGCTATTTCATCCGTACTTATTGATATTATACATGCCCGAATATAACTATAGGAAAGATATCGGTGAGCAACATAGAAGATATGATTTTACGATAAATGTGTTCCTTTATATCAAACTCATAATGGGTACATTCATTGATCTAACGGTCACTTTTACAATAAGGTTTCAGTTTTCCAAAATTACTCTTTATAATCATCATCCTCAAGAGTTTTCTATATCCCACTGCTGAGTAGTTCTTTGTTTTATTATTTCATCTTCTTCGATTCTTTGCCAATTAAACCTAATGAGTAAGGTAATTGACATTTTCGTAACGATTTTACAGCAGACACGAATTAAACTAAAATCAGTGTCGGTATAAATCGGTGCATTGAAGTGGTAGCGGGACCGTCCGACAAAATGAGGTCATGTCGCGTGCTACCTTCAGCGGTATTCTGGTGGAAAAACTTGTGTAATTGCTCGTACTTTGTTGATACTGAATTCACGTGGTACAATCAAGGCATACTTAGATTGTATAAGTTTAGAACGTCGATTGATTCTCTGTACTCTTTACTTCACTTCACAGTTGAACTTTAACAGCTTTCTCATTTCCAGCGAACTCTGTACCTAATCGAGAAGATACTTAGTCGGTTATGAATAACTGTACATAATATACTTAACCGTACAATATGTCCGATTATGTAGGGACCTGAATTTGTTGAATTGTGTATTAGAATAAAATTGTTACAGATTTTTTTTCTTCAATAATAGCATCGCAGACGGTTAATAAATAACCTCCAAAATAATAATAGCTCCGTGTTAAATTTTTCAACCGTCTTTGCCTTTTTGTAAAACATCTTCAAAATATTCAAAGTTTGAATGGACTAAAAAAACCTAATTCAATTACAGGGTCACGTCAAGTACAAAGACTTCAAGGGAGCAAGTTGAACCCTCTCAGGGGCTCCGCGGCCCTCGGCGACAAGTAATTACCGTCAGAAAACAAATCTTCTACTTAAATTACCTCTCGATCTCAAGATTCACGAGAAAAACGTCTTAAATGCTTCGAGACGGGTTAAATTTGAGCCTCAATACGGCTTCAAATTAATGCCATGTTCCAGTAGTCTCTATTTTGTAAGGAATTAGAAAACCAAAACTTTGGTCTGCTAATTACCATGTAGTACGACTGAAGCTTAAACGCTTTCACTGGAGCAACAAATTAATTAACAGCTGTGGTAATAATTAAATTTGTAATAGGTTTTATTACGCTAACCTTTAAGATTATTACGAGTAAAAATAGCACACTTTTGTCAATTGTGTTTACGAGTATAGGTATACGAGTAGGTCTGAGGTTACCTTCGGATCTATTTTTTATCTGGTAGGAGCTTCTACTAAGCAATTATCCAATTATTCTAAATTATCCCATTATCCTAAATTAACCAATAACCGATGAAGGTCTAAAGATAATCAAGATAATCAATCAGTCAGATGTGTATCCAGCATGCTGGCGACATTATCTTGCTGAAAGGCACGTTGGGCCAAATACACACCAGCATATTGTTACGCGTCACTTCGAGCAAGCGTTTGAAAATTATTGCATCAATATCAATAAATCTTATAGAATTTTAAAGGTGTCGTTCAAATATGTAGGAATATAATGTATTGTATTATTACAGATAAAATACAAAGTTACTGGAGGAAATCGAGATGGGCCGCATACGCTACCAAATTATGAAGCTGATATGATCTACATATATACATGTGGTCTACGGATTTGAAATCATTACAACAGCCTTCAAATTCCCATCTAGATCCACGTTCCAAAAAATATTTCGCTGTAAAACTCAAACCACAAATACTAAAACTTAATTAGTCAGTTGGTTTTAGTAAGTGATCAATCTAATTATAGGACATCGGTGTAGTAAAATTTTACGCCAGTTATAAGTTAAAATTTCATTCAATTCCCTTTCCATCACATAATTAATTATTTGGCTTAGTAAATTTGACCCGATTTATCTAAAATTGCCCCCAAGGGCAATTTTATTTACTTACTTTTTTTACTTAAGTACATTTATACTCATTTACATGCACTGGAATTTCTGTACCAGCTAAACAGAACAAAAAAAAAACAACGTATGTACGTTAGCTGGGTTAACACATAAGATAATTTTTATCCCTAAAAAAGTTGCGGTCGTTAACCCGCGGGTTCCACCACCGTATACCAAAACGTATTATAATATGAATCCAATTCACTAAAGATTTTAATTGTGCTGAATGATCGGAAAGCACCATCCTATTACGTCAGCATCCTTACTAAAGTTGTCCGTCGTAAATGTGTGGGTCTCACATTCGGCTTCTATCCGAGCCCGATCCTCACTTGACGTTACGACTTGCCAACTTTTAAGGGTTTAATTATGAAAACGTGGAGTTAACTGATCACGACACTGCATGCTCATTTAAATTTATGAATATTTACTGGAACGGGTTGCCCGTGTGGTAAATTTAAGGATAATGTTATTCAAAATATTTTCAGTGTCATGAGATAAAAACATAGCCTCTCGGGAAATTACTGCCGAAATCTCACTGCCTGTACGTAGACAGTTTTACTCGCCTCCTTTGTGCTTTGAATCAATTCCCGTAACTTATCTGCATATTTTATAATGCGAAGCGAAGTGACGTTGCAACACTGGGAACTCTCTTTCGGGATTTCATCGTGTTGCCGATCGGAGCAAATGAAATTGATTATCAATTTGACATGTATTTAGGGATCGATGATTTTTCATTTTTATCTAGCGACGTTTTTGATGATATTTTGTTTTAGTTTATATTAAAACTGATCTAGTGGCTTAGTGGGTAATAAATTTGCCTGTGAAGCCGTAGGTCTTGGATTCGATTCTCACCCAGTGGAAATATCTGAAATATTTGTGTGATGAATAAACATATTTGTTCTTTGGTAAACACCCAGAGATCTTTTTATCGTACTAGTATAATAAATTTTGTAGTGGTAGGGCTCTTTGCAGAGTCCGCCTGGGGAAGTCCAAACCTTTGCCAATTATTATGCCGCCAAGCAGTAGTGTGCAAACATTGCTGTGATCCGGTTGGAAGGGCAATGTTTCCAGAGAAATTACTGGGCTAAGAGATAAACCCCTTATATATTCGGGTGACGAGCGCAGTGCTGTGGTAGGTAATTATTTGGACTCTTCATGTTCCAATAGCTGTGTGTCACTATGCTGCTATGGGCGAGTATGTGGCTTACCATCAGGTATATATCCTGCTCGTCTTCTTTACCATAACATAATATGCACGATTTCTTATGTTTAGATTTTTGGATGTTTGGTGCTTAATTTCGTCAGTACACCTGAACGAATCAGGTTAAAATTTGGAACACAGATAGATTATAGTAGACGTTTATTGTGGTTAAATAACAGGAACGGGAACTACACGGGTAAACCCCCTGGATCCTATGATACATGTTTTGTTTTCCAGATTTTTCTTATTGTCATTAGGTAAATTCGATTTATTAAACATAGATGTATTATCCTACTGTGATATGCTTATTTGTGTCATGATCTGGAAATATTTTCAAGAAGAGGAATTTATTGAATACTGGCAGTGCCCCGCTGTTTTGCCCGCGGAGTGCCTGTTTCCGTTATTATCTAGGGAGAACATTAGTCTATGTGTTATTCTAGTCTAAATTCAACTGTGTCCGAAATTTGATCTATTGCGCCGTTCCGACGTGATTGAGTAACAAACATCAAAACATAATTTCACATTTTTAATATTCGTAGGATATCAGCGCGATGAATATCTTCTATACTTATAATAAAACTGTAACGGGTCGAGTTCTGTACATTAAAGATATTTTGAAATTTTTTTTTTTTGGGGCACTCCATAGTCGATACTGATGGCGAAACTGCATTTTTTTTCTTTCATGTCTGTCTGTCTGTCTGTCTGCCTTTCTGTATAGGGATCATGCATCACGCCGAAACTACTGATTCAATTCAGCTGAAACTTGGCATGATTTTAGTTTATACTTTTTTAGTTGATCCCCAAATTCTGATCAGTTTTCTTGCGGGAGGGGTTGAAAGTCAGAATATGTATTTGGTTGTAACTCATGTTTGCGTTGTTTAATTTCATTAATTCTTTTTTTGTTAGAAAGAACAAATTTTTTATATTGTCCCGTCAAAATTTGAACAATATCGGTCTGTTGGTTCGGAAATTACACAAACATTAAATAATAAAAACACGCGCGGCGCGTTCGGTACATACTAACTTCTAAGTATTCTGTGTATCACAGACGATCCACAGAATATCTAGATTCAAGAAAGTGCCCACGTGATCGCGTCGCGTCGTCTTTGATGACAAAATAATTGTCTAAAATATATTTTTGTGTGGAAAAACAAACATCATTCGGTTATAATCGACTTCAAACAAGGAGGATGTTCTCAATCGGGTTGCATGTTTTTTGACGTGACAACGTCTTATAAATTGGTTTGCCGGGTGACACTTCAAGAAACTGCGTTACGCTCCGCTCACGTTCTGCGCTCACAACGAGAGCGAGTGAGAGGCACGCGTTTCTTCCACTCGGGCATGGTTAGCCCGCCTAAGAGCGAGAGAGACAGACATAAAAAGTGAAAGGCACGCGTCCCTTCCGTAAAATTATTTTACCACTCAAAGTCGTTGTCCCGTAAAACTTTCGCCCGTATACCGACTTTACAGGCAACCAATTTTTTTTATTTGGTTTTATTTTACGCGATAACTCCGCTAATTGCTAACCACGCTGGCCCAGTGTCGGTTGGTGGATGACATATGACTTAGAACTTAGATTATAGGTAGATTTCGGTTTCTTCACGGTGTTTTCCTTCGCCGTTTTAATTACCGGCATTACAAACATGACTCTGAAAAGATAGTGGTGCGCGTGGTTTTGAACCCTGGGTCTCCGGATCGACAGTCGCCGTTCTCCCGACTAGGTCAGCTGTAACTTACTAGACCAGCCGTAACTTATTAGAATACATATTATTTCAATCCAAATACTGTTTAAAATTTAAAGATAGTGTTCAACAAGCTTCGGTGATCGAAGCAGACCGTTGTTAGGGTTCCGTACACAAAGGGTAAAAACGGGACCCTATTACTGAGACTTCGCTATCCGTCCGTCCGTCCGTCCGTCTGTCACCAGGCTGTATCTCAAGAACGGTGATAGCTAGACAGTTGAAATTTTCGCAGATGATGTATTTCTATTGCCGCTTTAATCATGGCGGAACGTATCAAGTGATCGGGTTGAAATTTGAAATAGAACTAGATTGCAGTCTGGAAGAACACATTGCCTATGTATAAGTGCTCTGTGTATTACGTAACAAACATCCAAACAGTGGCATTTATAATATTTACAGGACAACGTTGGAACGGCTGAAAATATTTGGATGGAATTCGAAACACACGTAGTTTGAACTCAGAGATAGCAAATCGGTTACTTATAGGTTACTGTGACGTAGGAAAAACTAAGCAAATTTGGTAGAAAATTGAAACAGAAATAACTCATAGTCTGAAATACCACATTTATGTATTTATTACCTATCAACCTGAAAAGAAGCATGGGCCCTAAGGAAACAAATATTAACTATCACGTCAAAACGGCACAACGATATGGGTTGACATATGAAACACATATAGTTTAGGGTCTAAAATTTCACATGGGCTAATAAGTCTACATTTTCATTTGACTCCATATTAATATAAGCATATATTTTCGTAAGGAACTTGATGTGATGGTAAGGTAAAAGCAAAAAATGAAAAATACGAGTATAGTTTGGCGTATATAATATAGGTGATTTGCGTTCACAATCAAAATAACAAGCAACATAATATTCTCATTAGACGGCGCTAATGCCAGTTTAAATCTAAAAGCACTAAAGGCTATTTAAATCGATGTTTTGCTATTGTGGTATGTATTTTTTCTTTCATCACTAGGTGGCGTTACTGGTATTCTAAATTGTACTAATAAGTTTTTGCTGCTAAAAGGATTATGATGCCAAATTTGGATTCTTTCGTTCTTGATTTTTTTCTGTGTTACCTACAATTAAATTCATACATTAACATTTCACTAGGACTTGGCTTAGATTTACGGGTTCAACTTGCTTGAATATCATTAAAACTCAAAATTTTAATTATTTTGATTCCACACAGGCTTCGTTCAAAATTGTACGCCGTCGAAGTCGCGGGTAACAGCTAGAAAACAGCTTGCGGATAAAAAGGAATAGGTAAGTAGGTATCAGATCATGCACATTAGCTTCAGACTTTTCATAATGTATCCTATAAAAATCCTACAAACTTAACACTTGCGGCTATGTTCGATACTACGAAACCGTACTAAGTATGTTGGATTTTGTTTAAAAAAAGAAAAATAAAGATGATAAAATTAAATAATTTTTTGTGTGGAAAAACAAATTCACTCAAACTCAAAGGTTTTTCAATGACTACTTATCCAAATATTTGACGTACGATACTTCCAATTAATGCATAAGTCAGTAACATCTGCTTACGCGAACGAAGTAGTGGGTTCAGCTAGTAATAAGTAAAAGAGACTAAGTAAGTAAATTTTATCCGAAATTTTCCATGTTAAGCCTACTAGCTTTTGTGGCAAAGCCGAGGCAAATATGTATGAGTACTATTTACATGTAGATTATTTACCTGAATAATATGCGCATTGCAGGAAAGATGTTATCCGAGGCATTCCATTTGTTCCATTCCACACAAGTGCGATCTGCGTTCACAATGGCATCTCCTGACTTGATACTTCTGGTCTTGTAATGAGATATTTTAATTATGCAGATCTACTCGTATTTGAGTGGTCGCCAAATACTGCCAATTCGACCCTTAAAGCAATTAAAAATACATTTCTGAAATCACAGACAAAATAGTATATAGGTACATATATATATATGCGCGTATGCAAAATACATAGTAGTGTGAGTAATGTTTTTAACTATTAAATTTATTTTGTGTACAATAAAAAGTAACATTCTGCAGTCCTTCATTATATGATATAGAAGTGTAGGTACTAACACATAATATATTCCTAACCTAAGGTAGGTACTTACCTACTAAGTTATACACTCCTCCGCCCGCGCATTAAAAAAAATGAGTTTCAAAGTTTTTGCTCCAAGTATTAATGTAGAGATGTAAATTAATATTGATTGAATAGCAAAAACGGTTTTTATCAATTAAAATGTATGAAAAAATTACAGCAGGATAGCAGGAATGCAAATTTTAATTTAATTTCACTCATCAAAGCTACGTATTCACTAAATTTGGTATACATGTTATTTAAGAGCTAGGACGACAAACACCCGTTTTATTTTATTGTGTGTATGGCTGTTGTTGTTGTTTGTTATTGACTGTTATTGTTGTGATTACTTTTCATAAATAGCATTTAAAAATACGACACATAATGTGAAAAAGTCAAATTTAGAAAACTTTCAGGCAACATACTCAACTAGCAAAAGTTATTCGAGTTAAAGCATAAAAGAAAGGTAACCAGAGCGTTGAATCTGCTCTCATATATGTATTTCGTAGGTATGTACGTATACTTAGAGCCGCTGCGAGTGCAATAAGTCCCGACTCCCGAGTCTCGGGAGGCGCGGGACCGTGTTGTTCAACCGACTCAACTTTTAGGACCAACTGCCACGAGCTCCGCCGCAATAGGATTACCGACAGACCTAGAAAGCCTGCGCGTGTCGACTAATTCAATTTCATTGTCAAAACAAAATAAAACCCCGTATTTTTGTTCCGCGCTCCGAATTAAAATGTGCGAATTCAAACATCAATTCCGACAGGCCGATATTGGTACGAGTGTAGTGTCCTTTGAATGTTCAATTGGACTTGGACGTTCCTTTGACGAGAGTGTGGGGTACTCGTATGGTGATACTCGATTTATTTCAATTTCGCCGGGAGCCAATCAAAGCTTTTTGCGGATTTAGATCGCAGACGGTCCAAATGTGAAACAATAGGAGCGATGAATCAGCCAGCCGGCTAGTGCAGAGCGGCGCTCGTCAGCCGTCATGCCTCGACTTTTATTTTACGTGCTCGTTTCGTACCTAACTTGGGATGAACTGTCAAAAGCATAACGGCCCCCGATGCCGTTATGCTTTTCATTAACTTATTACACCTACAAAGCATCAATCAAATTAGACAGATGTTTAAGATTTTGAAAATAAATGTGAAATTAGAAATATGTCATTATCCATATCAATATACCCATTCAGTACGAAAATAATCTTTAATTGTTAAAACACAGATGTTTTGAAACCCTCTGAAAAATATGTTTCTTGACGATATGGGTTTTTCACAGTACGAGTACCTAATATTCATATTTTTTATTTCAGATTTAGTAGGTAAATATTTGGAGTTTTATACTTAAAAATTATTAATCAACATGAGAAAAAGGTTAACACAAAACTTAAGTTATGGGACGGGACTGGGGGAATTGTTAGACTCACTAAATGGCTTTGAATGGGACAATGGGGTTTACCAGATTTAGTGCTAAGAACGTATTTTGCTTCGTAGAGAAGAAATACGTTGTTTTCCTCACGATAGAAAATAATCTCATATGAAGGCCATTAGTGTGTGCTTGAATAAACAGCCCTGACACACTAGAGAAGAGCGGCATGGCATACCCAACAACATCCCTTTTACTAGAGCAAATCTCTTAATGTATACACGTTTTTTATTTTCAAACAGTTTGTTCGAAACGGATATCATATTTTTAAGAAGCTCGCAGAACGAATATTACGTAATAACCGAGCGTTTGGATAGGTGACCATAGAAGAAAAAACCGCAACAAAGGGTAGATAGATGGATGACGGAATCTCATGTTGCAGATCACGATTTTTTCTCAATATTCACAGCTGTGAACAAGGATAATTAAAGTTAATTTTGTTTATAGAAATTGTATCCACATAACCTAATTAAATTTACAAACTTGTTTGACAATATCTTAATAATCTAAATACAGATTATAATTATGTTCATTTTCTTTTTTAACCCCCGACCACTGTCTGTCTGTGGCACCGTAGAGCTCAAACGGATAGGCAGATTTTAATCTGTTTTTTTAAGTTAATTTACGTGCGAGTATTCTTAGCTATGTCGCAATCTATAGTCAGTAAGCATATCGGTTCAAGATGGCCACCTCCACAAAATGGCGTTCAAAATATTTCTTCACAACCTAACTCAATATGGATATCAAATGAAAGGGCTTGACTAGTAAAATACTATACATGATACCAAATTTGAAACCCAAAATGGCAGCCACTACAAAATGGCGAATTATATTATTTTTTTCACTACTATCTCAATATTATGGGTATCAATCGAAAGGGATTGACTAGTAGAATACTTTGCACTGTGACAAATGTCAAATCCAACATGGCCGCTACCACAAAATGGCAACATAATTATTTTTATTTTTTCACAACTACCTTAATATGGGAATCAAATAAAAGGGCTTGACCAGTAGAATGTTGTAGGTACAGATAACAAATGCGAGGCAGTCGGGGGTTGATCAAAAATTTTAATTTTGTTATTGTAATGTGTTTTTAGTACAATACTTTTTTTTTAATTGCTTACTTAATCAAACTGGAAGTGTTCATACTTCTAAGATACCAGGATTCAATCAATTCCATAACAGAGATTTTGGTCAGATCAAAAGCTTCAAATTAAACTTTATTTTACGATTGTTCTAACGACTTTGGTTAAGATTGCCGATATTTAACTCTTTGCGGCATTGCCTTATCGCCAGACTGCAGATACTTTTGAGTTGGGAAGTCTTAAATCGGCCCAGAATGATCTTTGGCAAAATATTTCGGACGTCAATCAAGATTTACTGTTTAACTTATACAATTGAGTTTGGCGACAATAATACAGGATTATACTAAAACATAATGGAATGTCTGTCTGGCAATATATCCACATAAATTACAGGGATTAGGGGTATAATATCTTAGATGTCTGGGTGACGAACACAGTGCAGTGCTAGGTAAATAAAATGCTTTGGACTCTTCTTGTTCCAATAGCTGCGTGCCACTGTGCTGTTATGTGGCAGGCATGTTGCTTACCATCTGGCACGTATCCTGCTCGTCTCGTCACTCTTTATTAATAAAAAACATGGGCGAAGCTGTGCCGGATCGCTAGTATTAATTTAGTTTGTGAACGTATCTCGTGTTATTAGTAAAAAAATTAGTCAAATCTATAACTCTTGCCAGTTAATATTGTCTATTTAAGAAGAATAATAAAATCCCTTTATATTCAGAACACGAGTACTTTGGATAATCCTTTAATTAGCAGATGGTCATGCTCCATTTTCTTACAATTTTATTATAATCAATTTTCTCCAATATACCAAGGAACTCGTAATTAAAGAAAATTCATAATAACGTTCCTTTGATACAGAAACCTGTAAGTAGATATTTCGTTACTCAAAAGGTTCAGTAATTTTTGCTGTACAATTTCTTGTGAAAAATCTTATTTTAAAAATTATGTTTTTATAATGTAATAGAAGTTTTTATTAGATGAGTCGGTGAACGGTGCCGGCGCTCTAATCACGGGATTATCTTGTTAAGTCTGGTACTCCGCTGGGTCCCAGTTACATTCCCGGGCTTGTCAAGCCGACATCTCGAGATTTTTTCCCCTATTAGAACCGGGATAGCTTTTTCACATCTATGTCGGCGACGTATCAGTAAACTAGATCTTGATATGTTAGGTTTTTTTCATCGTAGTGGTTTGTATTTACTAATTGGGCCCATATTTGTGTTGCGTCTATCGTTATAAATTTAATTCTTTTATGGTGTGTTGACAGTGAACTCCTCCTAAACGGCTGGACCGGTTTGAATGATTTTTTTTGTATGAGTTTGAGTGGCGCCGTTTAGATTTACAAAACAACCCGTCAGATGACACTGCTGCCGGTATCTAGGTTATTATCCGAGCGAAGTCGGCACGGCCCACTAGTGTATGATAATTACGTTAATTCCGGTGTTTGTGAAGATTGGAAAATGTACAAGCAGTAGCAGCCCACTTTTTGTTCTTAATCTTGGGATTTGGGGTCTTCTCTTACAAGGATATTGTGAAGACCGCAATCGACTTCGAAGCCCACGTGTGGATTAGCGAATTACATATACATAACTTCTCTCGAAATATATCTTTCTTGCAATATTTCCGGTTTTCTCACAATGTTTCTGTTTCCGTGTCACCGTTTTATTGCTAAACGACTGGTGATGTCAAACTCGTTCATCTACACTTGGAAAAATACAAAGCTTAGAGATATCATAATATCTTAGATCTGGGTGACGAGCGCAGTTCAGTGCTAGGTAATTATTTCGACTCTTCATATTTCAATAGCTGCGTGTCATTGTGCTGTTATGTGGCTGGCATTTTGCTTACCATCAGGCACATGTCCAGCTCGACTCGTCACTCTAAATTATAAAAAAAAAACTAATTTTCTAAGTATCTACGATAACATTCAGTTAAATTCGAATACAGCAGTAGCTTACTTCTCAAATATCAATTTGGCTTGTAATCACACTCTTATTGTACAACAACTTTGGACGTTTCGATGTTTGTTGCTCAATCACGTCGCTAAATTAACTACTGCAATTTGTAACTCAAGTAAATTATAGTCTGGTAGCGTTTAGGCTACTATTCATATAAAAAAAAAAGGAAGTGGCTGGGTTCTTAAAAAAAAACATATATACGGTCGAATTGAGAAACCTCCTTTTTTGAAGTCGGTTAAAAAGCAGCCATATTATGACGTACCCCTGTACAGATCAGCCAAAAAGTCTTGAAATTGAACTTAAATGACAATGTCAATTTTAAGTTTACGAGCGTTTTTAACCCCCGACAAAAAAAAGGGGTGTTATAAGTTTGACGTCGATGTCTGTCTGTCTGTCTGTCTGTCGGTCTGTCTGTCTGTCTGTCTGTCTGTGGCACCGTAGAGCTCAAACGGATGGGCCGATTTCGATGCGGTTTTTTTTATTTGAAAGTTAATATCCGTGCGGGTGTTCTTAGCTATGTTTGGTTAATATCGATTCAAAATGGCCGCCTCCACAAAATGGCGGACAAAATATTTCTTCACAACCTACCTCAATATGGGTATCAAATGAAAGGGCTTGACTAGTAGAGTACTAAACACTATAACAAATTTCAAATCCAAGATGGCCGCCACCACAAAATGGCGAATTATATAATATTTTTCACTACTGCCTCAATATGGGTATCAAATGAAAGGGCTTGATTAGTAGAATACTTTGCACTATGACAAATTTCAAATCCAAGATGGCCGCTACCACAAAATGGCGAATTACATTTCCTTTTTCACAATTCCCCTTAATATAGGTACCTATCAAATGAAAGGGCTTGACTAGTAGAATGTTCTACAGATAACAAATCTAAGGTAGTCGGGGGTTAATCAAAATTTTTAATTTTGTTCTTGTACAATTATAATAGTAAATTATTCATTGATCCTGTTTTAGTTAGAAAATTGAAAATGAAAAATTAATAGTATTGCGTGAGAAACGTTATAGCAATATTTATTTATTTATCTGTCAACTGCTATGCATTTGACTCTACAGCGAAACATCGCTTAATCCTATTATCTCTTGTAGTGTGGGATCCTTTGCAGAATCCGCATTGGGCTGTACCACACCTTTGCCAGTTATTCTGGCAAGGCTGGCTTAGTAGCTTAATTGGTAGTAAGTCTGCCTGCAAAGCCGTAGGTCGTGGGTTCGATTCCCTCCCAGTGCAAATATTTGTGTGATGAATTCAAATATTTGTACTATTCTAGGGTGTTTTCTATAAAATAAGGACGTATTTAAAATATATCAGTGTTATATCAGCTATCCGGCTTTTCTATAATACAACCTATCCGTCCTCATCTGTACCATCTGACCCCAAACTAAGCAAGCTTTGCTTAGTTCAGTAGGGTCAGATGGTGTCGTGTATGTAATGTCCACCAATATTTTTTTATTTCACCTAGCAGTAATGAGAAAACGTAACTCTATGCCTCGGTCCAGAAACATTGCATGGCAAAGAGATATAATTTTATATCTCTAGGTGACGAAATCAGTGCAGTGTCAGGCAGTAATTTGGACTTTTGATGATCAAATGTTTGCTTGACGCATTGAGTTGTTATTAGCAGGCGTGTTGCTAATCATTAGGCGCATCTCGTGCTCGTCAACCGGTATTATCAAAAAAGTAACTTGTCGAAATTGATAAATTAATTTTGGCAATTGCTTTCACTTCATATTTGGGATGGTGGTGGTGGCAATGTTTTCTACTCTATTTTGGCGAGCTCTGTTTGTTTATAACAAACCAAACCGGTAACTGTACTTAATTTATCTACTATTCGATTTAAAAGCTTTCTAGTTACTTCTAGTATATTCCACGAAAAAAATTGTGTTGGTCATTTTTAATAGTTCAAATGGGAATCATTATCATAATTTCATTTTGAAAAAAAGCAGTTTTCAATTTTACAGTTTTAATATTTATAAATGAAAAGTCTGCCCGTGTATACTCGAAAAATCAAATACCCGAGAGGTACTATGCTTTTATAGATAGAGATGTTACTGGATTTTACTATCAGCCACAGGCCTTGCTCGTCACATCACTATACAATTAAACAATGATAGATTTAAACTGAAAAATCCTCAGAAACAGCACAAAAAGAACCGGATCTCAATTTCTGATACACGATGTTTGCTGCAAACTCACGGACTTGTGGTTTCAGATTTCCCATACAAACTGTCAATTGTAGCGAAACGCTTGTAAATCTCTAAAGCAATATCGCCATCTGTGTTTATGTTCTGCCTAAGTTCAGCAGTAATCCATTTAAAAGTGTCAGATTAGAGGGGTCCCAGCGAATTTGCTAAGGCGGGGCTTGGTCAGCAATTTATGTCGACTGTTGCCACAGATGTGGTCGGTGGCCAAGCGCCTGCTTGTGGCAGTGTTTATAACTACAAAGCTGGAGTAATTAAACACTTAGACATGAGAGTAGGGTCCTCTGTATTACTCGTAGAGGTACTAGTGCAGACGTGTCCGCAAACTTCGACGTACGCCATTATCTACGGTACTTTGAATACACACTCGTTGACAATAACATTGCTCTGTAAATTAATTGTGTCTGTACTAAAGAGGATACATATACTTTATTTAAGGTCTGTACTTTATGATAAAGTTTTTAAGCTATTGCCTAGCTTTTATCGCGGGCCTTAAGCGTGGAGACCTTTCCTACTTCTTTGTGAAGACCGAATCAAATTTTTTTGTGAGAAAACGCTAAGAAAGAGAGAGATGGAAGACATAAAACCGTAACGAAAAAACCTGCCATTCGACTTTAAGTCTTATTGTTATTATGACTTACATACTATTATTTGTATAGCAAACTGTGTTACATACGTTCTTATGTATATGATGTTGCAATAGCTTTACCGCGGTAGTCACCACAGGCAGTGCCACGCGCCTTTTTTTTTAATGTATTGCTGGATATGTTGTTCGTGTTTGAAAATTTATGATGCGTTGGGCCTTTGAAAGGCAAGAAAGAAGTTTATTCTTGAGTAACCTAAACTAAACTCATGTTCAAAAACTAAATGTTCAAATATTGTAATAAGCTATTGCGGTTATTTACTGCACTAATATCATCTTAGTATGTATAGTATATACGAGTATACCGCGTAAATGATAATAATAGTGCAATAAACATTTTTTTTTAATGATTTAAAAATTATATCTTACACTTACAATATCAGATATATTTCAAACTAGCTGAACCCGCTACTTCGTTCGCGTAAGCAGATGTTACTGACTCATACATTAATTGGAAGTATCGTACGTCAAATAATTGGATAAGTAGCCATTGAAAGACCTTTGAGTTTGAGTGAATTTGTTTTTCCACACAAAAATTTATTTAATTTTATCATCTTTATTTTTCTTTTTTAAACAAAATCAAACATACATAATAAGGTTTCGTAGTATGAAGCTAATGTGCATGATCTGATACCTTGATGACATGATTTTTTTTACCTATTTCTTTTTATCCGCAAGCTGTTTTCTAGCTGTTACCCGCGACTTCGCCGGCGTAAAATTTTGAACGAAGCCTGTGTGGAATCAAAATAATTAAAATTTTGAGTTTTAATGATATTCAAGCAAGTTGAACCCGTAAATCTAAGCCAAGTCCTAGTGAAATGTTAATGTATGAATTTAATTGTAGGTAACACACAAAAAAATCAAGAACGAAAGAATCCAAATTTGGCATCATAATCCTTTTAGCAGCAAAATCTTATTTGTACAATTTAGAATACCAGTAACGCCACCTAGTGATGAAAGAAAAAATACATACCACAATAGCAAAACATCGATTTAAATGGCATTTAGTGCTTTTAGATTTAAACTGGCATTAGCACCGTCTAGTGAGAATATTATGTTGCTTGTTATTTTGATTGTGAACGCAAATCACCTACGAGTATATTGTCTACGCAAAAACGGGTGCATATTTTTCATTTTTGGCTTTTACCTTACCATCACATGAAGTTCCTGACGAAAATATATGCTTAAATTAATATGGAGTTAAATGAAAATATTATGACTTATTAGCCCATGTGAAATTTTAGACTCTAAAACTATATGTGTTTCGTATGTCAACCCATATCGTTGTGCCGTTTTGACGTGATAGTTAATATTTGTTTCCTTAGGGCCCATGCTTCTTTTCAGGTTGATAGGTAATAAACACATAAATGTGGTATTTCAGACTATGAGTTATCTCTGTTTCAATTTTCTACCAAATTTGGTTAGTCTTTCCTACGTCACAGTAACCACCTATAAGTAACCGATTTGCTATTTCTGAGTTCAAACTACGTGTGCTTCGAATTCCATCCAGATATGTTCAGCCGTTCCAACGTTGTCCTGTAAATATTATGAATGTCACTGTTTGTTTTAAATATTATGATGTTTGTTACGTAATACATAGAGTACTTATACATAGGCAATGTTTAGCCTATGTGTTCTTTTTAATCTGATTCTATTTCAAGTTTCAACCCGATCACTTGATACGCCATCCGCCATGATTAAAGCGGCAATAGAAATACATCATCTGCGCAAATTTCAACTGTCTAGCTATCACCGTTCTTGAGATACAGCCTTGTGACAGACGGACGGACGACGGACGGATAGCGAAGTCTCAGTAATAGGGTTCCGTTTTTACCCTTTGTGTACGGAACCCTAACAACGGACTGCTTCGGTCACCGAAGCTTGTTGAACACTACCTTTAAATTGTAAACAGTATTTGGATTGAAATAATACGTTTTCTAATAAGTTACGGCTGGTCTAGTAAATTACAGCTGACCTAGTCGGGAGAACGGCGACTGTCGATCCGGAGACCCAGGGTTCAAAACCACGCGCACCACTATCTTTTCAGAGTCATGTTCGTAATGCCGGTAATTAAAACGGTGAAGGAAAACACCGTGAAGAAACCGAAATCTACCTATAATCTAAGTTCTAAGTCATATGTCATCCACCAACCGACACTGGGCCAGCGTGGTGGATTATAGCCTTGTCTCTCTCCTTGCGAGAGAAGGCCCCGACGCCCAGCAGTGGGAACATTTAATGGGTTGTTTATGCTGCTACTTATTATGCTGATATGTTTTCTCCAAAATACAAAAATCTTCTTCAATGACAGGTTATTTAATTCAATATAAAGGTATAACTATGTCGTACATGTTGATATTTGAAAAACTACCTCCCTGTTTTCGATATCTAAGATCACCTCTGAAATATTTTCTACCAAACAAAAAAGGAATCATCAAATCAACTAACAATTAGCGGAGTTATCGCGTAAAATAAAATCAAATAAAAAAACATGCAACCCGATTGAGAACATCCTCCTTGTTTGAAGTCGATTATAACCGAATGATGTTTGTTTTTTCCACACAAAAATATATTTTTGACAATTATTTTGTCATCCAAGACGACGCGACGCAATCACGTGGGCACTTTCTAGAATCTTGAATCTAGATATTCTGTGGATCGTCTGTGATACACAGAATACTTAGAAGTTAGTATGTACCGAACGCGCCGCGCGTGTCGTTATTATTTAATGTTTGTGTAATTTCCGAACCAACAGACCGATATTGTTCAAATTTTGACGAAGCAATATAAAAAAATGTGTTCTTGCTAACAAAAAAAGAATTAATGAAATTAAACAACGCAAACATGAGTTACAACCAAATACACATTCTGACTTTCACCCCCTCCCGCAAGAAAACCGATCAGAATTTGGGGATCAAAAGTAGGCTACAGCAATGTCCTTAGTATAAACTAAAATCATGCCAAGTTTCAACTGAATTGAATCAGTAGTTTCGGCGTGATGCGTGATCCCTATACAGAAAGACAGACAGACAGACAGACAGACAGACAGACAGACAGACATGAAAGAAAAAAAATGCAGTTTCGCAATCAGTATCGACTATGGAGTGCCCCAAAAAAAAAATTTTCAAAATATCTTCAATGTACAGAATTCGACCCGTTACAGTTTTATTATAAGTATAGATATAGATTGCAGTCTGGCGCCGTTCCGTCTTGTTTATTATCTAGAATACTGGTGGACTTGCGGCCTATTCAAACTTCTTTCGGGTTAAATAAGTAAAAAAAATATTTATCGATATTTTTTCATGCAATACCATCTAGCCTTAAACCAAAATAAGTTCATACCTACAGAAGCCAGATGGGTACCAGAAATAGTGTTTAATTTTTTTAACTAATCTATATATTTCTACATATATAGGTACTAGGTAATATTACATGATTAATGGGTACAATGCCGATTGTACGAAATAATTACTCAGTAATAACGTAGTATTTGAGTGGTGATTTTTTTTAAATAGGTTTACAAATTACAAATCCTCTTTGCAATATTAGTTTAGATTTATTCAATGATAACCCAAAAAATTATCTCACACGTTCGCGTAATAATTGATTCGCTCTAGATACTAAATACAAAAAACTACGGGCAAATTATGGCGAAAAATTGTTGTTAGCTTTTTTTCTGATTACCGATTATTTTCAATTCTTTATCTCGTTCAAATAACACCAAATCTAAAATTATTATTTCGTCCGTCGACAATCATGCTGCGGGTAGGTAAAGGATATTTTTATACAGATGTTTTTCATCGGCAAATTATGGATCGTCGACAGAGCAATATCAAAACATTGATTGAAAAGAAATCTCTTTTGTTATTGAAATCGTGGAAATTAATTTCGTGTAAAATATTTACATCAGTTTATTGGGTGTAGGTTTTTTGTTTTGGTATAACGATTGAATTCAGTTTACATAAAAATAATTGCCTTCTGGTTTTTTAATCAGGATACTGTAAATACAGATTTAATTTACTTATTTGTATATTGCCTATGCGGTAAAGAGTATCACTTCATCATACAAAACTCACTGTTGGGTCTAATTCAACGTATCGATAATATCTTTTGATTAATTTATTACTTTTTTATCACTAGAGTAATAGAACGAGCAAGATATGTGCCTGATGGTTAGTAGCACGTTTGCTCAAAACAAGAAAGCCACTACCTAGCATAGCACGGCGCTTGTCACCCACAGATACATCACCTGATATCTGTATATCAGGTGATGTATCTTTTTGCATTGTAATTGTTCTGGAAATTATGTCCTTCAAACCAGAACACAGTGGTGTTTGCACGTTACTGCTTGCCGGTAGAAAATTTGTCAAAGATGTGGTGAGTTTCAAGGCAGATTCTTCAAAGAGTTCTATCTCTACGGTACATGGAGTGCTCACAATAAATAATATACTAGTGGTCACAATTGCACACGAACAAATAAACGTGAAAGCATGCGTGGTTTATATCTTTGCTTAAAAAAAATCACAGTAGGTAACGTGCCAAAGTTTATCGTCACATCGAATTATTATTGTTAATGAGTACGAGGACAAGGTGCTCTTCTTGGCTACACATACAATACACTAACTCAGCATAAAGGCTTTGAGAATATTTCAAAAGCAATATAACGTAATATCAAATTCCTGGCTAATAACCCGTTTCATGGTAGTCAATATACTGAAAGATGAAAGCTGAGACTAAGGCCCAAGGAAAAACAAATAGTGGCGGGCTCGGTAGTGAACATTACATTAATATTAGCCTTTATTGAGGTCGGCGTACTAAACGTCCGGTTTATGACGTTAACCATACCTGCTGGTGAATGCCGGCTGCGGTCACGTTGTTGGCTGCGGTCATCGTTTCATTATAAATGTAATTAGTTAAGTTTGTTCGCACGAAAATGTTCTGCTGTATATTTTCATAACTGTTTACCTGTCAAAATGTCATTAGCGTAAGCAGACCACTGCTGAGATTCGAGGCCTGCTATCGGAGGCAGAGATTCAAGATCCTTATCCATTCTGGTCAAGGACAGATTGGCAAAAGACACAAGACCACGGAAGATTATTTTTTTTGAAATTTGTTCCTCTGTTGTTTGACTTCGCCGTGAAGGCCAATTGCGATGACAAACTCTTACATCTACATCTTAAGAATACTTACAAGTGAAGACAGGTTTCTAACTTACTACCTCACGATTATGACATCGGACGTTCTAGCCACTAATAGTAAAACCAAAAGTAACATTGTAGAAAGCAGTGTTGATGACAGTATTATCATAACGATTAATTCGTACCGATAATTATTATTACTACGTATTACACATTACGCGAGGACTCGGCAACGTTAGCAAATTTTTCAGAATGTCATCATCCATTTCGAATTCGGGAACTGATTCTGTCCTCCTGATCAGCAGTTTTTATAATATAGAGTGACGGGACATGTGCTTGATGGTAAGCAATAAGCAACTCAAGATGAGTTGCCCATAACGTCACAGTATTAGGTACGTAGTTATGGAACCATGTGAAGTACAAATCACTGCAACTATACTCGTCATCCATATATATGTATAAAATGATTATTTTTTGCCCAGTAAACTCTGAAAACATTACCTTTCTAACCGGAACACAGTGAAGTTTGCGTATTTTTGCTTGTCGGCAGAATAAGTGGCAAAACTGTGGCACTTCCCCAGGCACACACACACTCTGCAAATAGTCATATTACTACTAAAAATATAAATACTCCAAAACCGCGTTTTAGTCAATGAATGACATCAGAGTTAATATTTTACTGCTGAAATTTTTGAGAGTTATTTACTGTAGGCCCGTTTTATTAATTGAAAACGTTGAATTTTTTCATCTCAATTTTTTATTTCAAACATAAATAGGTAACGCTAAAATGCTTCGACTGAAAACAAAACCTGAAATCTGGGTCCAACTTCCGGCCATCCCTCTGATTTTGTTTATCTTTTTACGTAGTGTTTGTTTCTTGAAAATATTTTACAGGGTATACATACTGAGAAGTAAACATCTTTACTTACCTTACTTACTGACGAACAGAAAACCTTTAGATGTCAAAACAGATCCTGAAAAGTTATTCCGATTAAAGTGATTCCGATGTAGATTAAAGTTTATCACCAGATAAAATTTGAACACGCAACGGTTCAAGTTTAATTCTTTTTCAGTCAATTAAGCGAAATTTTCTTTTTTCTGTATCACTTCAAAATATTTAACAAGGCATTCTAAAGCCACAATCCAAGGAAGTTGTCAAAATCAGCAGCCACATTCACATAAAAGCTAGGAGGTCAGTAGGGCAAAGGACCCACCCCTTGACGTACATTATATGTCCATACTGGCATATAAATACAACTTTAATAATAATGGAAGATCTTGATAGTCGAAGTTAGTTGGATACCGACGTTTCCTTGCGAACATGGAGGAGAAAATTTAATCAATCGAGGTGGATTGTATACATGTAAACAAATAAGTTCACATCATCAATAGTTTCTGAATTTGGTAGTATTTTGTTCGAATACTATTTAAATTAGTAGAATATCAGAATTTAGATGGAAGAAAACAAAACATTATTTCAGTAATTAAGTACTGTAGTCTACACAGAACGTTCGAGCGAATGTTTAAGGTATTCAATGTCGGGAACGATAAACAAGTTGGTGCATAGCAGTAATACATTTCAGTAGATATTTTGTTCAGAAATATAACTGTACTTTTGTTGTTAAACCAAGCTGAACTAGTAAATTAACGTGTTATCTGATCCACAGTAGGCTAGTATAAGATTGCCGGTCCAGTCACTGGGTCGCCGACTGATTGTTATTGATAGCACAAAACTATTAATAATAACGAGTATTACATTTATGTGCATACTTATAACTATTATTCTTATTAGCTATACGAGCAAGGCAAGTTATCTTTACGGGCAGGATAAGCCGAGGTACCGTCTGTGGAGTCCTTGCGCTACTCGTTGTTCGAAATGTAGTACGACAAGTGAGTATATGGTAAGTACATGAAATGCTTTCAGGTATTACTCTATATAAGTATAGCTGCTAAGTTTAAGTTAAAATGGCCATTCTGTCATAGCTCAAACTTCGTTAGGCATATGAAGATACCTGGGACCAAGTGCCATTTGATATGATATACATACGTTGCTTTTTATATTTATTTGTTTAATTACGGGAGCCTCTCATGCCTCCAATTGTTTGGTGGAATATTTATCACAATGATTTACATTTTCAAATACTTATCATTGTCGTCATTATCTTTCTTTATTGCACTATTTAGAAACGAAGTACTTATGTATAGCGGGTTTTTTTTCAAAATGATTTGTAACAATATTTGTTAATAACCGGGGATATTATGTACCTACTAGCGATTTGTCCCGGCCTTCCCTGTAGCACATAATATGATGTATAGTCTATAGCATTCAGGTAACACAAACATATCCAACGGTGAAACATTTTTGAAATCGGTCCAATAGTTCCCAAGATTAGCACGTTCTAGCAAAAAACCTCTTCAGCTGTATAAAATTAGTAGAGATTTTTACAGTTAAACCCTCTACACACGAGCCCTAAAATCCGAGGAAATTCCGTAAAACTAGTGGGGAGGACCCTACATCGCACCATAAATCACCAACCATTTGTTAGATGTAGGCTACGTTTACGTCATTTCCTCTGATTTCAGAACTCGTGCGTGGAGCGTTTTAGAATTATTTTATTATTTGAGATAGAAGCGATAAGTCTTGCAGTGAGACTTCTGGATATTTGTACGAGCGTCTTGCTAACACAAGCCAACCCAGCTTCATAAATTATGTTCCGGAACGAAGCTCGGACGCTCTACCGTAAATTAAAATTATAAAAGAAATTATCAATATTTATGAAAATAACTTATGGTGCTGCTATTAGTGAAGAGCTATGTTTATCTTTAAGGGTTATTGATGGCTTAGACGTTTTGTCTGATATTTATGATAACGAATTGCTATATCTAATGTGTTCAAGACTTAATTTAAAGAAATTAATTAAAGGTATAATAATGCTCCAAGCAAAGTCTAAATTACATTTACATTTTTAGCCAATATTGTGTTCTCTTGCTGGGATTTGAGGGCTTCTCTCAAGGATACTCACTCGATACCGTAAACCCACATTCACCAAGTGAGAGTTGGCTAATAATGCATGTTTTCCAAAGATGTTATTCTTGGAACTTGCGTCACGATGCCATCCTTCAAAGTCAAATCCAGTGGTGGTGACAAACGTATATATACTAATGTAATTAGTAAAACACTGATAGCATGTTCACGGGTAAATTGGTGAATGCGGGGAGTTGATATAAAAGTTTTTTCAATCAAGACCAGACAAGACATGTCGAACTACCCACTCAGTCTTTTGAGACGGTTACTACTAGTCGTCAAACGTAAACGTTAATATCGGAATTTTTTGCATGATTTGCATAATATAAAATCTGGGACTGTCACTAACCTTATATTATACAACCTAGAGATAGAAAAACGTACTAAAAGATCATTAAGATTGTACTTCATAATGTATTGTGTATTGTAACATTAAATCAAGCAAAGTACATTGTTTGCTTGCATCTCATAATCACGATAAACGCTGCGGCAGCTGGCAGGAAATTTAGGGAACTTGCCCGCCTTGAATGTACCGTATACGGTGTAAGATAACTTTCTAGTATACTGGCGAGCCGTGTAGATTTGGTTGCTCGGCATAAGTTTATAATGGTCTTGAAATTTATTTTAGGATAAACCACAATTAAACGCAAAATTAATGAATAGATAATTCTCACTAAGTTATTTACACTTATGTACGAGTAGACATTTCACAGAAAAATACTTAGGAAAATATATACGCTACGCTAGACAATCATATGAACTCATGAAAGTATTTGTTTAAAATTTTGTGTGGCATAATTTCTGGGTGTTTTCGTGTATTATAATTATGTATAAAAAATACGAGTATATGAGTATTATATCAGCTACCTGGCTCCCGAATAGCTTTCCAAAGTTTGTGGCTAGATAGTGTTGTGTGTGAAATGTCCACCGGTAGTAGTGATGTTGTAGGGGTTTACTGGCCTGACGAACTAATTTTATTGATCTTACTGGTCTCAAATTAAATCAAAAAGTCTTCGTTTGAAGTTTTTTACATGATTTCATATGACAAATGAAATGTGAATGAAAGTTTCCATTAAATTCATACTCTGTTTCGTAAACTAGATGGGTTCTGTGTCGTGAAACACATCCCATAATAATATATTTACAAGTTAAATATTCGTACAAAGTACGAGTATAAACAAACTCAACATTGAAGGTAATTTCTACATTTGTGGGTAAATACGATATACAAGTCGCCAAAGCAGCCTGATCTATTTTTACATGAGTTTAACTATATTTTTCTTAGATTTAATAGGTTTACACTTGACCGCCATCTCGCCTGATGCTAAGCGACTATACGATCTAAGATGGAGCATGCTTACCTAGAAAAAACCGATTCATTCTCGATTTGAAGACACCAAGATTGTATCTATCGGGTAAAACCCACTCCGTCAACGCATTGCACAGCCTAGACGTTCTATTCACAAAAGTAGAGTTAAACCTCTTTTTCGAGTCTTTGGAACGTCAACCATGAATCGATGTCGCTTTTGCGCTTTTATCTGTTTTATAATAGTATGCGAGCTCGTGATAAAATTTTGACGTGCTCAATTTAATTTAGTAAGAGTGTTAGAATCATCATAACTGTCTGGCAACTGAGGAAACATAATATTTGTGTAACAAAAAAATATACACTTAAAATGAGTTTTTCTATTTTAACGTACAATTTATAATATTTCATTAAAAGTCAAGAGTGTCTGGCAAAGAGCTTACACAATAAGTAATAACTATCTGGGAAATAGTCATATTTATCGTATCCTGTCTTAATTAAGAGCAAAAACTAAATTAAACGATATCCTGGAAAAAATAGACCTCCAATAATGGCAATTGTGCTGGCCATATTCTTCGTATTCAATTGAGATCTACACAAGAAAAGTGGAAACAAATAACAACGATTTGGTATCAAAGAGATGGCAAAAGACGTCGTGGACGACAACTAATGCGCTGGGAAGATGAGATGAAGCTTACTGAGGGACCCAAATTGAGGAGAGCAATGGAAAATACTGGAAGAAGCTTTTAGGCCAACAGGCAAACTGAGAAGACATCCTATAGCCAAACCCAACAATGAAGCTAAAAATAACAAACCCCTCACTTTGCTTAACGGGCTAAATAAATAAATACATTGCATTACTTTAACGAGAACATACAAATAAATACATACTCGTATTACTATAGAAACGAATCAGCTATTTTTAATCGAGCTAGTCTGCTGACTAGATGTACTGGGGAGTGAAACTATAAATAAAGCCACCTCTCCACCAACACCACCTCTCCACCTCTGAAGAATATTAGTAACAAGAACAAAATTTAAAATTTTGATTAACCCCCGACTACCTCGGATTTGTTATCTGTACAACATTCTGCTAGTCAAGCCCTTTTCATTTGATATCCATATTAATGGAGTTGTGAAAAAATAAATGTAATTCGCCATTTTGTGGTAGCATATTGGATTTGAAATTTGTCACAGTGCTGACAATTGTATTGTAATTGTATGTATGACAATGCAAAATATGACACTTTCACAAGAGCGACAAGGCAAGAGCGATCAGACTCTTTCTTCACTACTACCTCAATATGGATATCAAACGAAAAGGCTTGACTAGTAGAATACTATACACTATAACAAATTTCAAATCCAAGATGGCCGCCACCACAATATGGCGAATTACAAACATTTTTTTAACCCTACTTCAACATGGGTATCAAATGAAAGGGGTTGACTAGTAGAATGTTGTACAGATAACTAACCTAAGGTAGTCGGGACTTAATCAAAATTAATATTTTGGTTCTTGTTGGATGAAAATCTTAATACGGTTCACAGAATACATCTACTTATCAAGTTTCAACAGTATAGTTCTTATATAATGTTTTTAAACTTTCGTGATTTGAACACATAATGTTTATATAGTACTCGTACCTACGGCGCTTAATCACGAATAATTCATTGTTTAAATACCTACCTCGATGTTTCGGCAGCGTTACTACCACCGTGGTCACGAGAAAACTTATCTAAGACTTACTATAGTTCTTATAGTTTCGGAGAAAAGTGGCTGTGACATATGGACGGACAGACAGAGAGACAGACAGACATGACGAATCTATAAGGGTCCCGTATTTTACCATTTGGTTACGAAACCCTAAAAATGACGTAGAAGTAGTAGTAAGAACTAAATATTCGTACCTGGTTGAAATTTCGTGGATGAAAATAGCATATATTAAATTATAAGTAATTTTACTAATTTCTTTGCAGAACTGTTTTTTTCTAAACTCTACAAAGACAAAGTTGCGATCAGAAACTAGTATTAACTACACTACACTTTCCAAAACTTTTTTTTCTTTTTAATGTTGTCTGCTCCACTTCTGAATTTGCTAAGAACACGGACAAGGAAAATATCATCCAATAGATCTAGATAAGTTAGAAATCACCTTCGTCTTAGACTTGTTAATCTTTAGACCAATTTTGAAATGTACTACAGGATAAAGTTTCATTTTTTGGCGATCTTAAAAAATGAGCTCGCTTAATAAAACAAAATAAGGTCATCAGAAAAATAAGGAAGATTACTAAGAAGTTCTACTTCCTAATAATCTACTAATGTTATAAAAGTTAATGTTTGTTGCTCAATCACGTCGAAACGCATGAACGGATCGGGCTGAAATTTGAAACATAATAGATTATAGTCTGGAAGAACACATAGGCTAGGTACTTTTTATTTCGGAGAAATAACGGGAACGGAAACTACGCGGGTAAAACCGTGGGGCGCTGCTAGTAATTAAATAGAACCTAGTTGGGTATTTTGCATCTTTTATAATTTTCTTACCTCTAAATTGGCTCTGCTAACCAACTCAGAACAAAACCACAGGCTCATTGGGGATATTTGTGATAGTAATAAGGTGGAGCAATAACTTAATATTACGACGTAGTTTTACGCATCACGTTTAAAAAAAACTGACACTAGAGTAGAAAACATGTACAATATTGAAATTACAACTAGTACAATTGAAACCATATATATTATTGATTACTAGACAATCTAAAGTTAGCTACTGCCTCGAACGTATATCTAAACACATATTTATGACAAACCGCTGATATAAATTGCGAGAAATTTGACATAATTGCAACGGTTAGGTGCCTGATAATAATTATAACGGTATACCAAATCGGACAACCACAAATGCCCGTGTTTAGTAACGAAACATCATATCGAAACATTTGCTTTTAATACAAGACTGTTATTGTAATGTTTGTTTTCAAACATAACTTTATCATCATAATATGTAGATTGATGTGCCGTATTATTATTCAATTAATAGACGGTTTCAAATTAAGACGGTAGCACTGAGCAATTATAGCATTTCATTTCCTGCATACCTATTAGCTATCTATTGGGTATAAATCTACATAAAATATAAAGTTAACTATCTGCACCCTGCCATGCTACGCTGTGGCAAATTATGTTGCAAAAATTATATAAAAACAATCCTTGATGCGGATTATATATCATTGTAAAATTTCAGCTCGATCGGTGCAGAACTTTTTGAGTTTTTGAAGCGTACACAAACCAACATAACATTTTATATATAGAGATATAGATAGCTACTAACTAGGTCTCTTAGCTCAGTCAGTATAGAGTTTACTTAGGTACTGATACGGAGGTTGTGGGTTCGAATCTTATCCAAGCCAATCATTTTTGTATCTATTATAAATTATACATGCACTAACAGCGTCTCGCAGTTTCATCCGCATAGTTAGACATCCCATTATTTACCGGCATGAAAATTAGCCTACGTGCTATCCCAGACTATCTGTATATCACACTTCATTCAGATCGCTGCAGTAGTTTTTACGTGAAAGAGTAATAAACTTTGCTGGTATGTATGGACATAATGTGGCGTCACTCAAAACCATTAATTACTGTATATTTCCGTGACTTTGTGACTTTTTGTTTATGAAACAAAAGAAAAAATGTAAGCTCCATATTTTTAGTGTTTAACACCCGATTGAGCAAAATCATCAGCAGCTCATTTTACGAGAAGCGTCGGTACTTGGGGCCACACAAAGAGAGTCAGGCTTGTAATTCATTATTTGGGTTGTCGGGTGACATGTTTTCGAAATACGTCGCTTTTCGGACATGTCTGTTTCCTTAGGTACCTACGTATTCTTTCACAGATTTCAAAGTCAGTGCCAAAGATAAACTCAAAATACTCACAGGTGCAGGCAGGGTTTGAACCTAGAACCTTACGATTACAAAATCAGATGTTCTGGCCACTAGCATAATTTACGGTACGTTTTGCTAATTCATTCCCTAAAAATGTGTATATAAAATACAAAGATTTGAAAATTGCTACAAAAAATTCTCAGAGGAGTCATTCTTATCGTTATTTTTAATTGAAATAAAGCTGATTAAAGGTTGGTAAGTAATAATTAGGGTAAGAGATCGAACAGGTAGGCAAAAATTGTGGATTCTAAGCACGCGCAGGGCACACGGGGCGTCTGAATCGGCTCGCTTTGCTTGGACCAAATAAGATCACTTAAATTCCAAACTCGTACCCTTACACCCAGATAGCATTGCCAGTTACTTCTGTTACTTATATGAACCCCACACAAGACGTAATTACACAAAAGAATAAAGAAAACGTTCTAGCATTACTTCCTTGACTTGTTGGGCTGTTAGCGAGGAATTTATAGTCTGCACAAAGCTTATTGCAAGCTAAAGCTGATACTATTGACTCACCATGACTGTTTTCTGTGTGGACATTAATAATCGTTAAGCTACATTTTTGACGGTGACGACAAATGGTTGTTATACAGAGCGGGGGCTGAAAGAAGTTGAGTGTGCGTAACATGAGGACCACATTTGTAAAGTATCAACAAGGCACCCGTGCAAAACCAAGGCAGGTCGTTAGTTAATCATAAAAACGTTGGCATATTGCGACTAAAACAATTATTCTAATGATCCAAAGCTTACATACACTTGTGTTCGTTACATACACTTTATGTAAGAAGCACCAGGCCACTACCTGTAAAGAAGAAATTGAACAATACAGCTCCTGACAACGACGACCTCCAAACGACGGGAGTCCTGCAATTCTATAAAATTAGGATTAAACATAAAGTTCTTTACCGTGGGTGGCCAGGCTACGGCTACTGAGCCCGTCGCCTCATCTGTGCGAGAAATCCTCGAAGGGGAATGTATCTACAGTGCCTGTGCTACCTACGCTGACTCAAAGTTCGTTACGCTGAAGATGCAAGCAGAAACTAATTAATTGCCTTATTAGTTAAGAGAGCCTTTGTAAAAATATAAAATAATTACTGTTTTAAAAAAACATTTTTGATCTATTAATTATTTATTGTAAACCACATTATCCGTAAGAACTTTATGCACGTAAATCTATTGAAATGTACGTGTAGAATACTGTATAAATCAATTAATTTTCAAACTTCTTAAAACAACATAGATACAGCACCACACGTTAAACTCTACAGTAATCAAAAAAGGTTATGAATTTTTTCTTTTCATTACAAACTTTTTAAAAAACTATGAAATGAAACACATTTAGTAGAAAGTAGTGTCCATAAAAGCCTAATATTTCCTTAAATTTATTAACGTCACATTCTAACGTAAAATTGAATAAATAGCGTTAGAGTAATTAGGCCTAAATACGTGTCCTAATTACAAGAACCGTTGTTAAGCCACGACGATAACAAAGAATAAAATATTCATTATGTTTTCTCAGAATTGGGTGTTTTAACCTTCTTTTCATAATTTAAAATTTTTACCGTTAAGCTAAAAATGAAGATGATTATAATAAATTAACAAGAATTTTGTTATTTAGGTACCTTACCTCGCAAACATATATATGTATGTTATATGTACAAGGTTAGTTAAGTTAACTGTCCTACCTCAAAAAAGACAAAATATCAAAAATAGTGAAAAAAATTACAGAACCTATAAAGGCTGTCTTGCTCTAGTTACACATTTACAAGAAATTGATATAATATACAAAACACAATTTTAAATAGGTACAAAAATGCATGAGACGAACATATCGGGCTCATGTCAATAAGAAACCGAAATACTGATTCGGGTTTCTTTATAAGAACACCTCAACTACAGAATATGTTGCCTGATGGATATAATCTAGAAGTCTAGATGTAATAGATTTCTTCTAGGTAAGTACGCTTTATCGTAGACCGCAACGAAAGTTAATATTAGGTGAGACGATGGTCAAGTGGGAAGTTATTAGTTTGACGGGGCCTTTTCTGCATTTAACCTTTCTAAGTGGAAAACTGTTTTCAAAAAAATAAATACTGCCTCATGACAATACACTCAGTTTCTTAGTTTTATATGTTTTAATTTAGTTTTATTCCGATTTAACAATCGGAATAACTTAACAAGCGTAATGCAGATTCGAAATAACTTTCGAATCTGCATTCGAAATAACTTTCGAATCTGCATTACGCTTGTCGCTCCAATGTTTTAATTGTAAATTTCTACATCCCTTGAAATTGGAATCCACATCAACGACTGTAATATGAACTGTATCGGGTCACGATTAGGTGCCCTAACAAATACTCCCTAACGATACTTTCCCAGGAAAGTATTTTTATTAGTACTGAATTTCCAACACACTAGCAGCGTTACGCGGATTACCCGCGTGGTTCCCGTTATTTTCCGAGATAAAAAGCTATCTATGTACTATTCCAGGCTGAATTCTGTGTTCCAAATTTTCACTTGTTCCCATGTGATTGATTGAATAACACACATCCAAACTTACACATTTATAAGTAGAAATGATAACCATAATGTCACAAGAATATTTTACTCATAATGTTTGGACTAATAATGTTTCTGGAAAATAAGATGCAAATTGCTTAGCTCTTTTTTTGCAGAGATTAATAACAGACTCGTAAAGAGAATAAGATATCGGTTAAAACATAAAGTAAGTCAGTATGGTGATATAGGTGCTCGCATATAATTATAAATACAGTTCACATACGAAAACATGCCTCCGGGGTGCATTGGCCCTAAATATTCTAAAAAGCTAGATAAAAATAGGTTTAAAAGAACTTTTTTAATTCAAGCGAAGACAATAAAGCTGCGAAGTTAGACGTGCTACCGGAATCATAGAGTTCTGCAGTAGTCTGACTATGGTTCTTTAAATTGATCGGAATAGTGCTCTCCCATTTAAGCTGATTGCTATATTATTAGTATGACTGAGACAAAACAAAACACCTTTAACGGATTGCTGTATATTTAATTGGTATGACTGAGACAAAACGCACGTTACTGCATTGAAACAAAACAATATCACCTGTTTTTGTTACTAAATAGTGCAGACACATATTTCTAAAATAAATATTTTTTTGTTTTATCAATCATAAATTCAGTGAAAATGTTGCTTGTACTACAATTACAGAATACTCGTATATTATCCCTTACATGATTAATTACGTATAAGAGTGAGCAATCATAACAGCTAGAATGATTTTCCATAAGCAGTCCGCTTTTTGTTTTGACCTCTCCAATTTGAAGCCTTCTCTCACAAGGAAAGAAGCAAGAGTATTAATCCACTACGCTGGTCAGTTCGTGGATGACTCAATATATTGTCTTGGAAAATGCCGCATTTCTCTTTGATAGTGATGCATGATATTTGTTGTAATTGTTGAAGCCTGTCGCAATAAAGACCTGAGAAAAATAGCCAGCATTAGGGCGGGTGGCATTTGAACCTGCGACCTTGTGAAATAGACGATCCCACCATTAGGACTACGGCTACGACTACGACAAGTTGAAACAACGTTTAATCCTACTAAAATATTAATGCGTAAATTTGGAACACAGATTATAACATAGTCTGGATTAATACAATAGGCTTAAGCTAGCTTGGGCATTACTTTTTAAAATGGAAAATTCTGCGTGACTAAAACCACGGGGTGCTGCTAGTAAAGTTCATTATGGTGAAAGTGTGTGAGAATGCATTCTTATTTTTTTAACTCCCCCAGCCTCCACCTTATTGTCTCTTACGTTTCTACGGATTTGAATAAAGTTTAGCAAAGAGAACTCTCGTGGCTCAGTTGGCAGTGAGTCTGCTCTCTGAGTCTTCGGTCGTAACCTCTATTCTCCTGGATGAGAGGGAGGTCCAAATATTTGTATGATGAATGGGCAAATGTGTCTTGGGTGTTTTTTTGTGTTATAAGTATGTTTAGGTATAAAGTTAAACTCGTATTTATGTATATCAGCTATCTGGGTTTCATAGTACAACAAGCTTTACTTAATTTAGCGGTAGATGGTGTTGCGCAAAAAAATTACAACCAATGTCGACCAATAATGCATGTACTTTTTGTATTGTTTATTGTGCGTTTAAATTAGTCAACCCGATTCTTCGGGTAAAAAATCCTTTGAAGCACATTCTCGAATTTTTTTTAATATCTCACAATTGCAATTTCCACAATTCGAATAAAATTTCAAGGAATGACTTGCAATTGAAATAGAAGTACGCAAAATTATCCAGTTTCAATACGAATTCGATTCAAACTAGAAGTGAGCGAGCACATTGTTTTACCCCTTTTACATTTTAGGTTCGGTTAACATAAAAGAGTAGAATTCTCTCTGATTTAGTATTCAAGTTAGAGAAGTATAAAGCCAATGGGCAAAGTTTCCATCTGATCTGATTCTTGCCCCTGATATTACAACCAACATAAAAAACTCGCATCAAATGGGCGCAAACACGTAAAGATCGTGAAAATAGCTTTCTGAATGTGCCATTATCGAAATGAGCTAATGCATTTTACAGGAACCATGCTTGTGAAATATGAAGGTAATGCTAATATTAAGGTAAGTTTTGAAGTCATGGCGAGAATGACTGATTAATGCCACCAGTATGCAGGACATATTTCTGACTGGGAGTGGGCTTAATCATTTTAATTATTTTTAAGCCTTTACCCATCTATGGATGATTGAGCTGCGATTCGTGTGAGTAGTTCAGTAAGTATTAGTGTTATTCTCATTGTAATTTAGTTAATAAAGACTGAAAATCCTCATTTTGAATAAACACACAAGTAATCCCAGTACTAAATTTATGTTGTACGGTTTCACTTTATAGACGAATAGCTGGTTTGATGAATCAGTGATAAATACACTTTGCTCCATGTTTTTCCCACAGCAGCCTCTAGCCCCAAAGCTTGTACTATGGTAGCCAAACAGCTATCCATAAGCTAATTAATAATTTGAATACAACTTTAAATACATAATTTAAGATACATACCTCTGAATTCTCATTTATCTGTAACTATCTCTTAGTTAATTTATCTATAAGTACGCATGATACAACTTACAAGTGCCACAAACGATAAGTAATATATGAAAACATCAACACAAAAGGCGATCTTTAACGCTAAAACCGATCCCTTCCACATAACGAATGAACAAAAGATTTCAAAAATAATATGACATTATTTATTCGAAAAACTTATCAGTGAGCAAAGTGGCAGCGCTCACTGTGATATTAAAAGCACCTGTTTTGTACTAAGTAGCGTTTTGTCGAGAACACATCAGCGGCGCACCGCGACACAACGCGACAAAACAAACCTTTGTGCTGGCGACCGCAGGGGGCGCGGCCGCCGCTTATTGCACATTGTTTCACCAGCTACCATTCAAAATGTCGCTGCGGTTTTTCCAAGCGCCTAGAGTACAGCATTTGTCGCAATTAGTTAACGGCTGAAAAACGCGCAAGTGACCAAACTCGTACCGAGGATTTACCGTATGCAAATTACTGAATAAATTGTTCGAATCGTTGAGTTTACCTGCTTAATATTTACTTTAATGGTGCTAGTTGGGAGAGATTGATGATTGCACATGTGATCTACGTTCATAGACGTAGCGCATCGATATTCAAGAGGAGATGGGTACGTTGAATAATTGTGAATTGAAAGCCGACCACAGGCCGGCCGGCATCTGGTTCGTACAAGCTGTAAAACGCTCCCAATTAAGCGGGCGGTCTGCGGCAAAACAGCCGGCTCAACGGACTGGCGATATCCACACTCCTGAACATAGACAAGCCACGGCACCCTCGTATTGAATGAACATGCTGTACGTACAGAATACATACGAGGTTAATGAATATCGTCAGCAATATCACTCAACGGAATCCACATAAAATCTCTCCATTTAAATTTGCCTCAATAAAGCTAATTAATTAATTAATCAATGTCGTATTAACAGATTACGTTTTCATATTTCATCACACAAATTATGACCAGATTTAAAATGATCAATTTAAAACATATTGCAAGGTTTATATTTGGAAATGAAAATCTACGCTGAAACAACAATAACAAAACCATTATTTGTATTGAGTAACACAATAATTCTAGCATTGATATTTTACCAAATATTTAAATATATTAAGCGATTTAAATTACTTCGATCAACAAATATCCAATAACCTCAGTTTTTGACGAAACAACGTCTAATAAGCCGATGACCGCCGGCTGCATGCACGAAAAAGTGTCCCGTTACGCTCATTGTACGTTACGTGCATCTGTTATCAATGTTTTGTTATGACGTTGCCACGTTAAGCTACCGTCCGTAATCTATCCGAATTTACAGGCAACCAATTTTTTAAAATTCGGTACCTATAGAACATTTCAAAGTCTGTGATAGTAGGAGATCCCGCTATACAACGACCTTCACCGAGTTGTTTATTGGATGAAAAGTATTTTATATGTAATTTGATATGTCAACAAATATATAACAAATGGGTTGCCTAAAAATTTCAGTTAATTATCATTTAATTTTTTTTTAATATTTCAGTAGAATTGATTGAATTTTAGAAAAAAACTGTACTACATAACTTATTATTTTGGCTTTATTACTGAATGCTTACGAAATCCAACCCCTAAGGGTGTAAAAAAACGGGATGGAAGTTTGTATGAAACATTTTATTCCTTAAACGTATTCGCATAAAATTTCGCACGATTTGAGCATGATCAAAATAATGAATTATGTATTACAGTATTTTTCAAAACTCAACCTCCAAAGGGGTGAAATAAGGGATGAAAGTTTGTTTGAAACTTTTTATTGTTTGAAAATATTTGCATGAGATTTCGCAAGCACTGAGTAAAGCCAAAATAATAAGTTATGTTATATAGTTTTTTCTAAAATTCAATCAATTTAAGTGAAATATAAAAAAAAAATTGTTAATTAATCATATTCTGGACTGACATTTTTTAGGCAACCCATTTGCAATATATTTGTTGACATATTAAATTACATATAAAACACTTTTCATCCAATAAACAGCTCGGTGAAGGTCGTTGTATAGCGGATCTTAGATTATGAAGTCAAGCTCAAGTCTTATTTTAGAATTGTCAATCAACATTCTACTGAACGTTATAAAAAGCTTAATTAGTGTATTCTATGGAATTTCCCATTCTAATTCCATTGTTACCATACAGCTAGGTGATCGAAGTTCTTTATCATTGAGATCAAATCAAAGAACGAAATAGTTGAACTCTATTATCATTCCAAGGGTAGAAATCGATTTGTCTAGACAAATTGACTGAGCAGTTCCACCTCAATTGGTATTTCTGGGTGTCTAGTACGAGCAATTAAATTGGTTTCTTTTAGGTACTATAATAGAATGTAATATGGATTGCTACATGCTTATAATTCTAATAATAATGGGGTAAGACAAAATACCAATTATTTCAGTCGATTGATGAGCAAACGAGAGATGTGGCCGGCTCTATGCCACATAGGTCGCAGGCCTGATAACCGTTGGAGTGCATCGATTCTGGAGTGGAGACAAATCGGTAAACGTTGTAGGACACCTTGTGACTAGATGGCGTGACGATATACGAAAGACGGCTGGTTGGAGAAGTAAGACCGAGATTCGGGCTGTGTGGCGAATTATAGATGAGGCTCTCTAGCAGTGGACAAAAACAGGCTGATGATGATGAACAAGCGATTCTATGATATATCTTCATATGCGTATATTGTACACTTGAAAAACTGTTCAGTGGTGCAACCCCTGAGTGTGGATCAAGCCCAAGTATTTAACCTGCTAGTGGAAGTTCTCCTGCTAAGTAACTTCATGTAATAGCATAATCATCAATAAACAGCCTACTTTAAGTCCCTTTGCTGTGAAACGGGACTTTCTCTCATTGGGTGAATATTCTAACCCACTACTTTGGGCAAGCACACGTTCGCTGATCACACAAATCCTCTATTCGTAGTGGTAAGACTCTTGAAGGTACTGCGATTTGCTTGGGTTAACAAGCTGACCAAAACATTTACCCCACTTATGAACGCTAGCTAGATCAACATTGATAGCATTAATTGTCTCAAAAATGTTGGAAAGAGGAGCATGGGAGTAAATTTGAAGGTCGTCAGCGTACAGGTGGTAGGAACAGGAGAAGTTGAGGAAATAGAATTGACAAAGAAGAAAAAAAGCGGAGGAGAAAGGACGCCACCCTGGGGCACACCAGCAGACGTTGAACACCAAGAAGATGCATTGTTCTCAAGGTGAACCCGCTGTCGACGACCACAGAGATAGATGTTAAACCAGTCAGTAGCAGAAGATGAACAATTAGAGGAGCGTAGCAAAGTCAGGAGAACATCGTGATCGACGGTGTTAAAGGCATTGCTAAAGCCAAGGAGGACCAACACAGTGAGATTACGATTTTCCATTGAAAGGCGGATGTCATCAGTAATCTTTAGCAAGGCACTGACCGTACTCTGCCCCTGACGAAACCCTGACTGAAATGGATTTAACAAGTTAACATTTGAAAGGTACCTAATAAATTGATTATGGACTAAGCGTTCGAGATAAAACTTTAAACTTTAGATAAAAAAGGAAGGATTGATATGGGTCGAAATTCCGAGAAATATTTGGGGTTGAGCGTTTTAGGTAATGGAATAATTTGAGCGTCTTTCCAGGGAGAAGGAAAAACACCAGAAGAAATAGAGGAATTAAAGATGATACAAAGGGTAGGAAGGAAGTGTTCCAGAAAAGGAGCCAACTTGTTACGACTAATGCCATCGCTACCTACTGCATTAGAAGTGATTGAGAGGACGCTCTTCCTGACTTTGTCTATGATTCGATTATGAGTTGGACTCTCTCTCACTTTGGACTCTGGATGATGTTCCGATAGCTGCTTGTCACTGTGCTGTTATGTGGAAGGCATGTTGCTTACCATCAGGCACATGTCCTGCTCGACTCGTCACTCTATACAACATAAAAAATCTTAAAATACGTCGTTTTCTCTACTACGTCTTTTCTTCAACGTTAAAGCCAGGGGAAATGACAAATTTGTACACGTGCATAGGGAAAAAATCACGACTTGCAGGAGAGGCTCGCACCTATACCCTCGAATGTGAAATCGAGTGGCCATTAAGCTGTCACTGCTATTTACAAAAACACTACTTGTGTTTTTAGTTACTCTACAAAATAATGTAAGTAATTTTACTACTGCTTTCAATTTCAGATTTTAGTAACTTTCATCAAATTACTGCTCTTTTCATATTACTTTTCTACTCTGTGTTGTATTTCACATACTTCTCATCGTACAGTCATTCCTTGCATTCCTACTTTCTTGTTTAAAGTTTTGCTTGAAACAAACTTTGTATGCAGTTTTCACTTAGAGCTAAGTTTTGAGTTAGTTGGACCGAACCGACGTCTTGTGCGTTTGATCTCTTGTTCTAAAAACTTTCGAAAAAAAAGTAAATTTCCCTGCATTTCTTAAATAAATTGTATAGTTTTTTTTAAGTTCATTGTATATTGCCTTTAAATGAACTAATATCTTAATCTTTATCCTGACCATATTTATTTATATTTATACTATTATAATTAAAATCATTTATTGAATGAGGCCTAAATTAAAGAAGTAAGTTAAATATTTAGTAATTTTAATGTAGACCTGAAACGCAGTATTAGAAGTTCAAATGCCAATTCCACTGCTCGGAGTCGTAGCATTCTCTTACAAGGTAAGAGGGTCATAATCCATCACGCTAGCCCAGTGCGAGTGAGATATCCTCTGATTTATTTTATTGTTTTTCTTGGATTGTACCAGTTTTCTCGCAATTTTTTCCTTCGCTGTAAAAATGAATTGTCCTGATAACTCTGTTTTTCTGAACTTGAAAATATAGTTGAGGTGCAGGCTAGATTCGAACTGACCACAACTTAACCGTTCACGGCATCGCACCGTGGCAAATCTGAATCGTTTTAATTCCACCACCTTAGTGTAATATCCTGTCTCTTTTACAAAATTTATTTAAATTATTAACTAAAACAAACAGAGATAGCTTTAAATTCGAAACTGTCGTCTTGTTTATCAAATGTCTTGAACTAATATATTCTTGCCTCGCAACTCGGGTGGATTTCGCTACCAAAGTTTGCTAAACAAGATTGATCAGATTCGGGGTGTTTTTGCATTCAGCGCGGAGCAAGTTGTCCATTTGATTAGGCTGCTGTTTGGTCGGTTGTGACAATAACCAATGGAACGTGCTTGCAATCACAGCTCGCCCGCGGCGAATGCAATGGCATTACCTTAATCACCATATGGGCCCGTAGAGAGCACTTTGTATACGTAATGGACCTATACGGCATAGACGTCCGGTCCACACCTGATGTTCTTTACTAATCTAGCATTAACGGGACTAAACTTCGAAACAATGAAATTTGTTCGAGCGTGAGCTAAATAGTGCACCTGATCTGCATGATATAATACCTCCTTGTTTCATCCTTCGTCTTCCCATATTCTTATCTCTGTTTCCATCCTACTGTTACTTGGAAGATAAGCGATAATATCACCAATTGCTACTTTCTTTATAGTTTTCTATGTATAGATTTCACTGTAAAATTAAATACAATAATAACAAATACTAAAGAATTAAACTGTTTACCTCCTAGGTTATTTTTCTACTTCTTCTTGAAGAGTTCTCGAAGCTCGAAAATAATTTCATGGTTCTCAAAGACTCGAACAAAGACACTCGACTCTACGCTTGTGATAAGATCGTCTAGGATGTGGAATGCGTTGCTTGAGTGGGGTTTTCTCAATGGTTACAACCATGATGTCTTCGAATCGGTTTTTTCTAGAAAAGTAGTATCGTAGACCGCACCGTTACTTAACATCAGGCGAGATGGCGGTCAAATGTAAACCTAGAAGAGTTCAAAATAATAATGAAGCCATGAAAAATTCAGGCATAAAAATATTTAAATGTTTTATTTTTTAGACGTTTACTAAATGGAATAGGTGGCATCGCTTCCGATGCCTTAATAAGCATGAATATTTACAATGAGTTTTTATAACACGCATGAAAAAACTATAAACAGTAAATTTACCCAATAATATTATTGTTTTGATAGGATGAAGTATTTGTTATTACTGTGTTAAAAATGATTAGGTAGGTATATCACAAATCGGTAAAATATTTAGAAACGTCCTAATCTTTGTAAAATTTCAACGGCCCATTGAAATCGCTGTGAAGGTATGGTAGGGCACATATTATAATGTGAACCACGCAATCTAATGTGTTATGAGTATATTTAGATGAGATGATTGAGATGAGAGAGTTATGATAATTATGAGTTTTCACTTGAGTGCTTTCTTGCCTGATGTTAAGCGATGATGCGGTGTACAATGGGGCGTGATCAACCGGAAAATTCACTCTCGACCTAAATACAAATAGACTGTATCCATCGAGAAAACCCACATAGGCAACAAATTCCACAACCTAGGTGTTCTTATCATTCACTTGAAGTCAAACCTTTTGATTAGTCTTTGAAATGTGAACCATAAAGTGATTCTGTTTTTTCGAACTCCGAGCAGTCAAAAAATAGGGCTTTTAGATCAGTTAGCTAAGCTGCACACTTTCCAAAATGTATTCGATAAAAAAAACGTTTCAAGACTTCGATTTGAAGTCTGTTTTGAACAAGAATTCAATTTTAGTAGATCTACTTTTTTAATTTTTTACTTTATCTATAGGCTTATACGGCCTCTCCTGCCTCCTCACGTTAAAAAAATAATAAAAAGGTGCGGTAGTTGAAAAAATTATAACTTTCTTCTTTTTGGAAGTCGGTTGGAAATAGATAGATAGATACTTTATTGACATATCAAAATAATGTGATACACAATATTTTTTGCAATAAAACTTAAAACGAGAGCGAAAAGTTGGCGGTCTCATTGGTAAAATATCTTTTTTTTTGTATCTAAAAAAACATTAGATATAATTTACGAAAGCTTTGAAACAATCAACTAATGTTATAAATGCCAATGGTCTAAATTACTCATAAAACCCACATCACCATTCCCTAATGCTAACGTTAATGGCGAATTTATTCTATGTTATGCATAAGTCGAATCATTCCAGACTCGGCTCGGCAATTAGCAGGGAATTTCTTTAAGCTCCCGTAACTTTGTTCCGGCTGAAGTCCAGCGATCGAGTCGGCCGGGGCACGTCGCGAGTTCCTAACACTCATTAATTTCTTTGAAGTCTCGCCTCCAGCCGACAACTTCCTTAGCTGTTTCTAACCAACAATTATTAAGGAATTACTTCTGCTTCATTATTGTACGAACACACAACACGATATCGTTAGCTCCGCTTCCGATATACGTCGTGCGTGCTTCGATTGACTGTTTTTGTTTTGGATTATTTTATTCGATAGGAACAAAAGGCATCACGTGCGATGCGTTTCGTCGAATGAAATCGAATGAATAAACTGTTCTATCAATAGTATCTGCGTTGTTGCAAACTGTGCGTGGGACTCAATATTTGTAGTTTCCTGATGGAATAATAAATTTATCAGCTGTAGGTGAGCGTGGAAAGCAGTAAAACTGTCTTTTCACAATTTTGTCCCCTTATAAGTAAATAGATTGTACCTTAATATTGATAGTACGTATACTACTGAAATAAATGATAGATTAGTAATAATAAAAAACCTTGTCGACTTTACTTGTTGTGTCGTAGGTTAAGTTAAGATGCCAACTCCATTTGAATAAATTGAATGTTCTAAGTTTTATTTAAAATACTCTCGTTGAAACGAACGCGAAGTTTACTTAGTTGCATATGAAAGGAAAATAAATGTTTCTGTTCGAACTAATACTCGTACGTAGCCAAAGTTTGGAAGGAGCTCTCGTGGTGGCTAACGACGTTGGTGTACTAACTTTTAATCGCATTAACTTTATTTTTCAATTTTATATAGCAAAATCATTACTAAATCTTATCGAAATACCTATTCAATTTGTTTTTTCCTTTTATCGCGTACAGACACAGTTAAGAGCTATTTAAATCATTCAGAATCTAACATAATTTAACATTTTCATCGTTATTTGTTGAAATGATTACTTTACAGTTTAGTGAATTAATTTGTATCATTCTCAATCTACTCGTAAAATACACGAAACGAATAAAATAAACGAGGCCCCGACCAATGAAAGGTTAATGTTGTGAAGCGTTTACATCTGTCGTTGCTCCTGAACAAAGTTGTGATAATTTTCAGCGTTGGGAATTAGAGCCGTAAAGGAACCAAATTAATTAGACAAACAGGCGCGAACGTATGTAGGCGCTACGGGGCTACGGTGCGGCGCTACGACGTGCGTCGCTACGTGTCGAGTTCGCGACAACTTAAAGCAGATACTCATAGCGGAGTCGAGCAACGAAGTTAGACATAATTGAGACGGCGCATCGCCCCGCGGGCCCTGTCGGTAACGAGACTCGCACCTCGCATACAAAACGGAGCGACGACTAGCATTCGCGCCTCCGGCTCTTCATGCGCCTGTTTACACAACAATAGCTCTACACGTCGCATACCCCGATTTCAGCATCCGTCATTTTACAACGACGACGACGTCTACGACGGATCTCCAGTCACAACTATTATCGAGATATGATGTGCTGAGTACACTCGGAACACACTTGGAAATTTATCACTGCTATAGACGGATTTAGTGCGGCAACAAAGTGATTTATGTTCGCGGAGTATGCAATTAGGATTACATATTTGTTTAGAGATCGGGCGTCTGCGTCTTGGAATGTTTGTCTTTGAGATCGGATTTAATATAAGATTACGAGCGGCCATAACTAAGCTAATCTGTAGGGAGAACGCAATAAAAGGTCTGGTAGTTATTAGTCAAGGATTGGAGATGTTTAGAAGTAAATACACCCAATTTATTGTCATTAAAATAAAATTCTATTAACGATAACAAAAGGTTTTTATGTGTTTATTCTAGGTCTTCAGTAAAATCTATTCATACAAATGAATTTTCGCCATGTTGAATTGACGCATAAATTTGAAATGAAAACATATACCAAGAAAACATGATATTACTAAATATTTATTTTAAGTAGACATCAATATTTTCATATATATCAATCATTTTCAAACTTATATTTTTATTTGGAAAAATTGAGTGCTATCAGACGGTTTTGGGGGCTTTTCAGAAAGCTGACGCACATTTTATATTCCCATGCTGAAACTCAGGGGTCTGCTCTCATTAAGCACCCGTGTGTTTTTCAGACATGATATTCCTATGTGGGTTGACGGAATAGTCATTTTCTCAAAAGATGGTCTTCTTGTATATTTTAGAGGAAGACACAAGCCTCAAAACGATGTTATATTTCATTAGTTAAGGATAAGAATTCACTGCAGTTGAGCTATTACCGCTACCATCTACTCGTATTTTTCTGATTTTATAACGTTGACTGTCTGACTGTATAACAATCGTCCATTCTGTTCTGAAAGATATTCATGATTCCAGTTGAGATGTTTATGCAAAGGTGTAGTGGTATATATAAAGGCGACAGTTCACTTTTAAAAAGGTATCTTTTTAAAATACTTTTCTAGTAGCAAGGCAGTGGCTGATTATTTTGTTGATATTACAAAAACCCTTCCACCGATTTCGATAAAATTTATAAAAATTTGGTCACATCTTATCCTTAAACCATAACATACACAAAAACAACATTTATCATAATTGAAAACCTCCTCCTTTCCCAAAGTCGGTTAACAACTACACTGCAAGAAACTTCCTTCAAGTAACTTAGCATGAACACTTGACGTTTGTTGCTAGACATAGTTATCTAACGAAGCGTATCACCATTACTATACAGAACTAGAACTGGAACGCGCGACTTGCCTTCCAGCAGTGAGATAGACGCTAATGGTCGACTGCTCGTATCTTAACGCCACATTAATCATGCTTAATCCGAATAACACTTCAATTAGACACTCGATTATAAATCGAGAAATGGTTTTCACGTTAAATTTAATAGGGGGTGATTACGTAAGGTCCCGTAGACGACCAACCCGGGGGTATTTGCTCGATGTTCCTCACGAGATTATAACGTGATCCACTGATTTTGCCCATTCGGCGTTCAAACCTATTACGCTGAGCTCCATTTCACATCATATTCGTGGAAAAAGTATTGTTCTTGGACATTTCAGATGTGTGTGAATTAGGGCTTTTGGACTTTTATTCAGGCAATATTTTTTGCATACCTAGATAATGAAAATAGGAGTTCTAGTTTTTATCATTGATAAGCTTATGTTTGACCATAATTTCGTGTAATGTGTCGTGTGATGGAACGCGTTTACTAATAAGAAATCGATCACTTTACGAACATAATTTTAATAGGGAAACATCCAATCAGGAAATGCTTCCCCCAATGTAGCGGTTCGAACAACGAAAATAGCTTCAAGCCTCTTCGTTCTTAGGATTATCAATTAAGAAACGTGATTTTGGAAATAGCTTGTGTATTACATGGTTAGTTATTATAACAGAATGGAATTAGATTAAGCTAAATGTAAAAAATATACATTTTGACTTATGTCTTTTCGTTGCATACATCATTCCGACATCACGGCTTAACATCGGATAAAGTTCGCTTCGCTAAATTAATACATCGCAACGTTGACGACCTTGTCTGAGGATTTCACCCAAACATTTAAATTTATATCACCCCGTTGGATTTAATACTCTAGAACAATAACATTGTTAACATTTCATCGCACATGGTTAGCTGTGCGTCTACAATATTTAGCATTGCTTAATTAATTAAATTAAGGCAGCCATTCAGGAGTAGATGCCATTATTATGATTAATAATGTACATACGTGGGGTAGCTTGAATAACCCTTACGTGAGATCTCGTCGCATCATCACCCTGCCGACTGCCAAAGGCACATCTTTACCTCGGCAGCAAAATGGTCTACAATATTTTATGCAAACATGAGTTAATTTTGTCATGTTTCACAATTTGTAAATTATGTGAATTAATCATCAACACAACTTTTAAATTAACGTTAGAATTGAACATTCATTTATTTAAAATTTAAATACGGATTTTACAAACGGAAGTGCAGTTGTGTATTAATTACATGAATATTGTATATGTAGGTAGGAGCGGAACTAGTGACAACAGGGTGGTTAAATTAATTATTTTATAGGGTTAGTAAGTATCAATGAATTTTAGAGTTGATTTAAGAGATTAAAGTTTTAAGAGTGGCGAGGTTAAAACATAATAAATGCCACCGATTTTATCTAAGTTTTCATTTGCGATGTGTCGTCCGGGTTTCCGCTGCACTACGACGTCGCGTCGTTTCAAACGAGCGGTGAATGCGACTCATATAGCCTTTGTCAGGGTTGAGAGCACAAAGAATAAAAAGACAGAATAAATATACTTTCAATTGTAATCCAGTTTATTTCTGATATTTCAAATACTAATATTACATTAGAAATATAATAGTAATATTATAAATGCGTATGTTTGGATGTTTGTAGCTAAATGACGTCGGAACGCTTGCACAGATTGGTTGAAGTTTGGAACACAGATTATATTCTAAAATAGCTTAAAGCTGGCTACATTTCATCGCAGGACAAATACGGGAACGGCAAAGACGCGGGTAACATCGCGAGGCGCTGCTAGTATTTAACAAAGAGAGACCTTACTTACGGCCGCGTAATCGAACCGGTAAAGTTATTTTTGACATGACGTGTGTTACTTAAAATAAAAATAAATAGCTATATATAGATAGATTTTAAACTCTTTATTGCACTTAACAAAACAACTTACAAAACAAACAGTCTTAAAAATAGAGTAGCAAATGGCGACCTTATCGCTAAAAGCGATCTCTTCCAGGCAACCGTGGTATGAAAAAGGATTTAAACCATAGAAAGACGGGAGTAATAAACCTATTACGCTGATCTTAAATAAAATCTTATTATTCTACATTTATACAACCAGGACTATTTATACTTTGGGTTCCGGTTTAAATGTAAATTTTAGACTAGACAAATACACCTTGGAGTGACGGGTGCAGTGCTAGGCAGTGATTTGAACTCGTCATGTTCAAATGGGCGTGGTATTTTGCTTATATAGCAGGTTGCTTATCATCATAGCTTATCGTTATGTTGCTTACCATCGGTTGTATGTGTTGCTTGTCTCGTTACAGTAGCTTATTTACATTCCGTATATTTAAATATTAAGGCCATGCTGGTTTGTATACGCTTAAAAAGCTCAATGAGTTCTGAATCTATTTAGCTAAAATTATGGTCCACGCACGACATACCACCCGTTTAATAAGATGGTTTAGTCTGATTTTGTTTAATTCTTGCATTCTAAGTTTTGAAATAGATTTACTAGTAACAAAGACATGAAAAAGGTGAGTAGACTATTCAGAGAATCCAAATAAAGTCTTTATAATTGTATTAGCGGACCCGACAGACGGTGTCCGGCAAGATATACCGACTGCAGTGCCATCTGCCGGGCTGATTTGTGAATCTAAACCAGCCAGGGCACCACCAAACGTATACAAAAAAAAACCATTCAAATCGGTCTTATCGTTATAAGGAGTTCAGTAATATTTTAAACACGTCCAGTAGAATTGGGAGTTATCGTATCTATACATATATAAAGATAATGATTAGTACAGATTATCGTAATCAATTTCCGATTCTAGGAGTAATTCTTATTTTTAATTTTTACATCATATCGTTTTATGTAATACTAACTTGCTTAGTGTTGATTAGTTTAGTGTAACTTCGAGGAATGGAATGGTCTAATGGATTTTCAGGCGGATTGTTTGCTTGCTTAGCGATGCAAAACTTGATCTTATTGATCTTGGCTGCAGACTCCAATAGTAGCTCAATCTATTATTGTTCCATAATTCAAGATCATAATGGCATGGATAGTCTAAAGTCTTTGGAGAGCTAACGGTCTATATTATAATATAACATAAGTTATTAAGTATTTGTTTTCTCTTCATAGTTTCGTCAACTTACATAAAGCCTTTATTTGATAGTTGTCGGACGATGTCGCTTATTGCGAAAGAATTGCTAAAATCAGTTCTTACTGAACGGTATCTATAAAAAAACAATGTCAAAGTTGATAAGTATTGTAAAATAGAGACATACTTGGACTTATTTAAAAATAATCTTAATATTGATCACTGTGAAATTGTAATTACAGACAATTATATACATAGTTTGTAGTCTGGAATGTTAGACTATAAACTAATATAATCTACCGTAGGTATATAGTGTTACGTTTTTTATTATGCACTGTTGGCGTTTAAGAGTTTACTGTGACAAGGTGACATATCTATAGAGTTGTCTTTATATTACAGTAAATCAAAAACATAAAAAAATACTTTCACAAATTTGCAATTTAATAGTAATGACCTGCAGGCTTTCCTCAGTTACGGCGGTGCACATAAATGGAAATACCGATGAGACAACTACAACATACAAAATGTAATCGAAAAAATCTATAAACACACGTAAGTAGGCAAGCACAGAAAATAACGCAAAGTTGTGAAAAAATATTATTTCCAAGGTTACTTACTAATATGATATGTTCGCTTTGACCCAATTTTGTTTATATAACTACGCGAAATTGTTGTGTGCTCCTAATTTGAGACATAAGTACATAATATAAAATCTCTCATGAACGAGCTAATTGTACACAAGAGTTAAGAATCTAGTTTCTCTTTATTGCAGCCGTACACATTTCCCAAGCTACGAGTACAATAAAAACGTCTTGAGCATGGTCTTGCAGGTGGATATAGTAAGGAGGTGTAGGTGCCTATTTCTTAAACCCTTCTAAATGTTATCCACAAACGAAAAGAGCTAACAACTGAAAGGGCCAAAATTTCCAAATATTAATAGACAAGTCATATCTTCGTAATTGTTCAATTAGGTACCTACTATAACTTAGTTTTATTTGTTTGACAGCAAAAACTCTGAAATTCCTTAAAAATCTAAAATGGCACCTACCGTTTTGCTACACATAGATGACGAAAATAAAACTAATGGTATAAATTTGCAATATTCAATTCTGCAAATTAGTAAAGATTTTAAATAACTAGTTAACTGGTAGTTTGTATATTTTTTACCATGATCAACAAAAAGAGAAATTGGCACATGATAATATAAACGATCCGCTTTATCTCTTTGTTTAACAATACGTATTTAAAGTCATACGAAAACTATTAAACATGTATGTTTTAAAAATACACCACTTATTCTAGAAGCTGTCGGTGTGCAATTCTAGAAAAGGAAACTGTAAGCTAATCTGCAGTACCTGCTACTATTTAGTGTTGCCATATGTGTTAGTAAATCATAGTAAGTAGCTTTTATCAATAATAACAACATCACCGTATGGATGGATGCTCATACCTACCCAAACACAGATACCTTCGCCTTCATAATATTAGTGTGGTTCTAAGGTTGGATCTTTCTGAGCTCAAAGCTAAGTTGAATTTGTTCTATCTATCAATATTGCATCAATGATTTCAACATGAAATATTTTTTACAGTCCCATAATTGTGTACTGCAGTTATTTTAAAATACTTATATTTGTCGGCGAACAGAGTCTCGCTATCATCATTATTCTTCGCATCCTTCGGCTGTGGGCATAGCGGCGGGTAGTGTTGGATGAAATCACGCAAATACAATGGAATTTATTAACCACAGCTAACAACCACGATGACAACGACGTTATAAATATAACTAAATTAATTATATTTTTATTTTAAATGCTTGGCGTATCATGGCAATTAAATATTGTGTACTAATAACTTTTTTATTTTACGATACAATGATAAATAATAATTAGTATAGGGTACTGTATAATACCAATCAATCTAATCTCTAACGTGCAAAGGGAACATGGATGACTAAGGTGATTGAAATAAATTAAGGCAAGTACATAAATAACCTCAATAAATACATGAAAATAATCGCACTACGTATTTTGTGTAAACTTTCATAACTCGATTTTACCTAAAAAATGCTGAAAAAATATTTCATAGCAAAAATTCAATCTGGCAACATTTGTTAAAGCACTTTTGCTGCGGTGAAAAGGATTAGTATTCTTTGTCCGTTTTCAACGACAGACTTTGAACACTGGTTTATTATTTTGGAATTATTGAACCATTCCTTCATTTATGAAATATTGAAACAATATTTTTGTTCATTGAAGACAGCCGACGCTCTTCTAATAATACCAGTGACATGCATGTTTGAAATAAGCATCAAAAATGAAAAAAAACTGTTCATCAATTTTAAGCAACTGCTCAAAATAATTAAATTATGGTTAAGGACATAATATTATATTGTAAGGTCTATCTTTTTTCATTTAAAGGTTTCAGACATTTCGGCTTTAACCTTGTAAGATGTTTTTTTTAAACAGAGGAACTGCGTCCGTTTTGATATATGGTACAGACTATTTTACATTTTACTCAGATACATTTTTTAACGCCCGAAAAAATGATGTTATAAGTTTGCCGCCGCTGTCTCTATGTCTGTCTGTCTTTCTATGTATGTGTATGTCTGTGGCACCGTAGAGCTCAAACTGATGGACCGATTTCGATGCAATTTTTTAATTTAAAGGTTAGTTAATTTTTTCGTGCTTCGGGGAGCTGTTAGTTTATCGATACCTGTGACATTTTTGTTGCGGGAGGAACGTAACATCAGATATTTTAACTTACTATTTCTACTACGATGATGAGTCTGTGATTACTGCTATTAATTATTTGTTGTCATAGTTTAAAAGTTTTGTTTCATTTCGAGTACTTACTTCAGTAAGTAATCATTCAGAGTAATCATTACTTGCTAACCCTACTTTATGCAAAAATTACATTAAACAAAAATCTATGACGAATTTACAACAACTATGTTCACCTGTGACGTGGTTCATTTGTTTTTTTTTATAACTTGTGGCGAGTTTACTTTGAATGTATGGAGTATACAAATTGTGACGAATTTACTTTGTGGCGAATCGCCTACAAACGCCTTAACTAAGTCTGGTTAATATCGATTCAAGATGACCGCCCCCACAAAATGGCAGACAAAGTATTTCTTTACAACTTCCCTCAATATGGATATCATTTGAAATAACTTGACTAGTAGATTTTGTATACATGATAATAAAAATCATATCCAAGGTAGCCACGACCACGATATGGCGATTTACATTTTTTTCACTACTACCTAAAAATGGGTAGCAAATGAAAGATCTTAACTAGTAGAATACTATATATTATACATTTACATACTATATATTCACTATGAAAAATTTCAAATCTTATTATATTATATTTATTCAATGGCCGCTACCACAAAATAGCGAAATATTTTTATTTTTTACTATTCCCTCAATATGGGTATCAAATGAAAGGACTTGACTAGTAAATGTTGTACAGATTACAAATCCGAGGTAGTTGGGGGGGTACTTAAATCAAAATGATTAATTTTTATCTTGTATTCCGTTACATATTTACACGTTGATAATATGTAAATTTGTAGTTTTTAAACTACGAATTTACCATATTTAGTCATTGTTATAGATTTTCGGATTATTTATTTAAAATGACTGTTTTGAAAGTGTATCATATTCCGTAGATTCCTAGATTTTCTTTAAAAGAAGTGGATGTCTGTAAAGATTGCGCATCGTAACAGCCCTGAAAATCCAATTCTAGCGTGAGAGTTTGATAGTAGTCGTGCTAGTTTTATTTCACTCGAACTATTGATTGTTGATTTATTCTCAGAGAAAGTTTGAACCCCTTTACTTTTACAGTTACTTCGCTTTCGATACCGGTTTTGCTCTAAGGACCATTTCATAGGAGAAGTTTGCTTTCGGATTTCGAATTGAACTACATTAAATAGTCATTTTGGTACTTTAACGACCTTTTCAGTTCAACAATAATGAAACGGATATTATAGTGTAAGAATTCTTTTCGTGATTTAAAAAAATCTGCTTGTAGCTGCATATCTTTGTGAAAATCCTAATATAAAGAATTCTAATTGGAGCTGTTTTTCGTATTCAAAAGTTATTTTGAATTTTCAAATTGCAGCAAAAAACTGTTCGCCCATTACACCTTACCCAAAAATTTGGCAGTTTTTTAGTTCATTAAAGTAGGTTATCAGTGGTAGAGCTAACTGATCTGTATACTTTCATCTTAAAACATTGTGAGATAAGTGAGAGAAGACTCGATGAAGTTTTTCAAACGCTGCCCAGCCCAACTGTATTTTTCTAATGGCGTCAATCTCTCAATCAGTCAGTCTCTCTCAGTCTCAAAGCTACATTGTTTGAGGGTCTGTACTGGGAAAATATATTCGAGTATAAGTCTGAAGGGTCTCCAGAGTGTATTATGGCAATCGGTCCCAGCAACAACTTGTTTTACATTAGTTTGGTTTTGTAACAAGTTCAACCATAGATTATTGCATTGAAAATAGTTAGCCAGATCACCCAGCATCCAATGCAAGTCCTCCAGCAATTTAGTCATTGTGACGATGAGCAAAATATAGTCGATGTTGATGCAACGTCCAACCTAATCCAGCAGCATTAATACATCTAATGCTTTGGAGAATATCTGAACTATTTCAGGCACTTTTCCTATGTAGTGGCGGCTTAGAGTTGTTGTGGCTTTTGTTTTGTGCACCATTGGTGCACCATACGAACAAGTTATTGACATTTGTGTATTTTTATGAAATAACTTTTGGTTTTGTTTTGGTTATCATACCAGTACGTATAGTCTATTAGTTCCATCATCTCAAACATTTGTAGTGTTTTAGTACAGGAAAATAAAATACTATTGTAATTACCAATCCGACGACCATCCATACTAATATTATAAATGCGAAAGTAACTCTGTCTGTCTGTCTGTCTGTCTGTCTGTCTGTCTGTCTGTCTGTCTGTCTGTCCGTCTTTACCGCCTAAACCAACCAACAGATTTTGATGAAATTTGATACATAGATAAAATAGATCCCGAGAAAGGACATAGGCTACTTTTTGTTCCGAAAAAAGGGTGGAAAGGGTTAAAATAAGGGATGAAAGTTTATATGGAAAACTTCGTCATTGTTGAATAGTAATTCAAATTTCACCCTCTTCCTGTCAACCAATTAATCTGAAATTTTGTATACACTTTGGATTTTGGTGACAATACAATTATGTTTATTCATTATCATTATAAATTCAAGATGGCCGCCGTTACAAAATGGCGGATAATTTATGTTTTATTAATCCCATCAATATGGGTATCAAATGAAAGGGCTCAACAAGCAGAATACAATATACTATAAAAAATTGAAATCCAAGATGGCCGCCGTTACAAAATGGCGGATAATTTATGTTTTATTAATCCCATCAATATGGGTATCAAATGAAAGGGCTCAACAAGCAGAATACAATATACTATAAAAAATTGAAATCCAAGATGGCGGCCGCTACAAAATGGCGGATGACGTAGGTTTTATCAATCCCATCAACATGGGTATCAAATGAAAGGGTTCAACAAGCAGAATACAATACACTATAAAAAATTGAAATCCAAGATGGCGGCCGCTACACAATGGCGGATAACGTAGGTTTTATCAATCCCATCAATATGGGTATTAAATGAAAGTGCTCAACCAGTAGAATACAATGTATTATATAAAATTAAAATCCAAGATGGCGGCCTCTACACAATGGCGGATAACTTAGGTTTTATGAACCCCATCAACATGGGTATCAAATAAAAGGGCTTGACAAGAAGAATACAGTGCACTATACAACCTCAATACTTAAGATGGGCGCAGCCACTAAATGGCGTATCAGACTATCAGACAGAATTTTGATAGTCGACGAGATTTCCATGGTGTCTTATCAAATGTTATGCATGATGGACGCTCGATTAAGGCAAATTAAGAACTGTGAAAATGAGTTTTTTGGAGGAGTAAACGTATTACTTTTCGGTAATCTTTTACAACTGCCTCCTATAAAATGATCAGGAACACCTGTTTTCAATTCTAATATGAAATTATATATATGAAAGTAACTCTCTCTGTCCGTTACCGTCTAACGCCTAAGCCACTTAAAGAGTTTGTTACAATTTGGTGCACAGATAGACGTAGACTTAGGAAAGGACAACGGCGACTTTTTATCACAGAAAAAGAGTTGAAAAGAGTGGAAATGAGGAGTAAAAGTGTGCATGGAAGGATCTTTGCACTCTTTGTACGCCATTTTAACCGACTTAAAAAAAGGAGGAGGTTATCAATCCAGTTGTATTTCCAATTGTGAATCAATTTAGATAGTTATTTTTTTGGTTGGTAGATTATAGTTCAGAGGTGGTCATATAAATTTTATCGAAATCAGTGCGGCGGTTTTTGAAATATGAACAACAAACTAAAATTTGCGTTCATGTAATCAGACGATATATCTACTAATATCTATTAATAGACTCTAATAAAATTTGGTGGACCGTCCCAATATTATTTTAAATTAAAGTCTGTTTTTGATTATTTTTTTTGAGATCATAGTTTTTTGTAATTTGTCGTGTTAATTGTACATTTATTAAATATAAAACGTTGACTTAGACCGATTTTGATTACGAAACGTGAATTTGTATGGTAGTAGACATACGAGTAGGTACTGCCTCAATTACTTTAATAAATTTGTGGCGCGGACGAAGTCGCGGGTAAAAGCTAGTTATAAATAAATGATACCGCTAGAAGCGTCTTGAAACGCTCTTGAGAGTAAATGGCTCAAACGGGTAAAAGTAAGGTGGCACTTCATATGCCGAAACATAAACACCGCACTTATGTAACCTGACACCCGTTTTCCCGCCAAATTTGTAAAACGCGAAAAGCGGCCAGTGTATCAAGCGGTTATATAAGTATCCCCGTATAGTTAGAAATTATAAAATTGCTGGAACAAACGTTTATCGACTCCATTTCAAGTGTCTAGATACAAAGTTTCATGGTTTTATCTTCAATAATATTGAACTTCCAGACTTTCACCCCCAATTCCACCCCCGTAGGTACAGTTCGAAACTACAAAACTGCTAAAATATACATTTTATGGTTTCGTGTTAAATATCTAGACGTAAAGTTTCATAGTTCTTCAACAATGACGAAGTTTTCCATATAAACTTTCATCCCTTATTTTAACCCTTTCAACCCTTTTTTCGGAACAAAAAGTAGCCTATGTCCTTTCTCGAAATCTATTCTATCTACCTATGTATCAAATTTCATCAAAATCTGTTGGTTGGTTTAGGCGGTAAAGACGGACAGACAGACAGACAGATTTACTTTCGCATTTATAATATTAGTATGGATGTTATGTTGGTTTGTGTACGCTTCAAAAACTCAAAAAGTTCTGCACCGATCGAGCTGAAATTTTACAATGACATATAATCCGCATCAAGGATTGTTTTTATCTAATTTTTGCATCACAATGTGCCATAGTGAAGCGTGGCAGGGTACAGCTAGTTTCTAATAACGTTTTCGTAAACAGGAAGGCATCACTATACAGTCTAATAGATTATTCTGTCTGAGACTCTGAGGAGTCATTGTTACAATTACCAACGTTGCGTTGCTAAATTGCCAAATGAGCTTCCAACTGACTCGACTATTACTAAACCCATTAAGTGGTGAACAGGTCCGCAGCAAGTGCTGAACTTAATGTATAATTGCAATGGTTAGATTTGGATCGGGAATGTTTTTGCACTAAATCTTTGTTAATGATGAATGGCCACATTATTCGAGAGTATAATTAAATGTACATGTTTAATGTGTATATTCGTTAAAAATAAAAAAAGCAAAACTGCTAGACCGATTTTAATGCAGTGATATTGTTCCGGAATATCGAATTGTCCACTAAACAGTCAATAACCGCAATCAGACAGAAAGAGAAGGACGCAATAGGACAAAAAAATCGTTGCACAGTAGATACTTATCTATTCTATGAAGGTACACTAAGTGTAACGATTGTATTAAATTATATAAAACCTTTACCCGCGTAATTCCCGTTCCCGTAACTTCCACAACAAATAACAGTATAAGTAATTATGTTTTATTTCAGACTTTCATCTGTGTTCTAAGTTTCATTCTAATTCGTGATACCATTCCGACGTAATTGAGCAAGAATCGTACAAACACCTAAATATTAACATTTAAAATATTAATGGATTAGTAAGATTTTAATAAATATTTTTGTTGATCGTATTTCTAAGGCTGCGGTTGGAGCGTTAGCTTAAAATGCTCCCTCTGAATTACGGCCCTGGTAGGGAAGCCACAGTTACGGAAACCAACGGTGGCGAATAAAATTGTTCCGAGTATTTTTGTCTTCGTCAGTTACGCTGAATTGGTTAACGCAATTTGTATACTTTGTCGTCTAGATGAAATTTTATCGTAAGCCCTTATCATTAACGAAATAGCTTGTCGTTTCGCGAGTAAAAGTTTGGTGTTGAGTAAGGAACTGTATAAACGATGCATTGGACTCTTAATTTCATGAGATATCATACAGAATAAAATAGTTGAGTTAATTTTATTCAGTTAGTGTGATCACACGGGAAGTTCAAACTTCTACTAAATTTTGTCTAAACGCGCGATTACAGTAATCTAATTTATTGAGTCAAAGTCCATATTAGAAACTACGTTCTACAGACGGAAGCCTGGGTTAATTATTTTCTAAGAACCGCATCTTTGAGAATCTTTCAAAACGCAGAACTTAAACATAATTATTACCATTGCTTATTTTCACGCCAAAAAAACTTTTGTACAATTTTGCATATTACTGAAACTGAAACCTTTCAAAAGCCAAGTAAGTCGGCCAAACCCGTATGTGGTACATAGGACAGCTTCTATTAAACATTTTGTAGTGGTAGGACTCTTGGCAGAGTCCACCTGGGGAAGAACCACACCTTTGCCAGTTATTCTACCGCCAAGCAGTAATGTGCAAACATTACTGTGTTCCGGTTTGAAGGGCAATGTTTCCAGAGAAATTACAGGGCTTAGAGATTTAAGATCTTAGATCTCTGGGTGACGAACGCAGTGCAGTGTTAGGTAATGATTTGTACTCTTCATGTTCCAATAGCTGCGTGTCACTGTACTGTTATGTGTCAGGCATGTTGCTTACCATCAGGCACATGTCCTGATCGTCTCGTCACTCTTTATTTTAAAAAAAAACAATAAAGATTTAAAGTCACCAACTAATAGAATTATTGGTGTGTATCTACTTAAAACTCACACATTCTCGTAGTTAGTAACCCATTAACCACACTATTCAATAAAAAATGTAGGAAAGAAAAATAAAACTATTCATAGGGAATAAAAACGTGACTTGCTCTGCAATGAACGCCCAAGTGCCGAGGGGACGTTGCCTCTCTTGTTTCTCAAATGTCGTGAATGGTTCTTAGTTATCAAACGCGATGTAATTGGAGTAGATGAAAATAGTTCTATCTGCAATAAATATGACCCAAAAATCCGTCATAATTTATGGAAGATGTATATCGATGTTGTATAAGATGTTGCCTCGTATATCAAATCTAAGGCTAAATTAGCTGCCAAAAAACTAGGTGTCCTCTCAAAGGTGCGAAGGTACTTCTAGTCTGAACAGTTGCTCACGTTATACCAAGCACAGATTCGCTCTTGTATGGAGTACTGCTCGCACTCTTGGGATGGATCGGCTAAGTATCAGCTGGAGGCTCTGGAATTGATCGAGAGACGTGCCAAAAGGCTCATAGGCAATGACATTCTCGTGCGAAAGAGACTGCAAAGTCTCGAACATCGCCGAAAAATTCCTAGCTTATCGATTTTTTTATCGGATACACTTCGGAGAGTGTGCGACTGATTTGTACGATCTAATACCACCTTGCCCTTTTTTCTATCGGAATGCTCGTAGCTCGAAAAAGCGACATCGTTTCATGGTTAATGTTCCAAAGACACGAACGAAGAGATTTGACTCTACTTTTTTTTTTTTTTTTAAATAAAGAGTGACGAGACGATCAGGACATGTGCCTGATGGTAAGCAACATGCCTGACACATAACAGCACAGTGACACACAGCTATTGGAACATGAAGAGTCCAAATCATTACCTAGCACTGCACTGCGCTCGTCACCCAGAGATCTAAGATCTTATATCTCTAAGCCCTGTAATTTCTCTGGAAACATTGCCCTTCAAACCGAAACACAGTAATGTTTGCACATTACTGCTTGGCGGTAGAATAACTGGCAAAGGTGTGGTACTTCCCCAGGCGGACTCTGCCAAGAGTCCTACCACTACTTTCGTGATAAGAACGTCTAGGCTGTGGAATACGTTGCCTGAGAGGGTTTTTCCCGATAGTTACAATCTTTGTGTCTTCAAATCGAGAGTTAATCGGTTTCTTCTAGGTAAACACGCTCCATCGTAGACCGCATCATCGTTTAACATCAGGCGAGATGGCGGTCAAGTGTAAACCTATATAAGTAAAAAAAAAAATACATACATTGGCATTTTTTGGCTGGGCTGGTGGCTTAGTTAGTAGTAAGACTGCCTGCGAAGCCGTGGGTCGTGGGTTCGATCCCAGTGCAAATATTTATGTGATGAAAACAAATATTTTAACTAAGCCTGGGTGTTTTATATGTATAACAAACGTGTATTTAGAAATTTATAAGTATTATATCAGCTGGCTGGCTTCCATCGTACAAGCTATGCTTAGTTTGGGGTCAGATGGTGTTGTGTGTGAAATGTCCACCAATATTTATTTATTTATTGTACTGGACATAATCGAGTTCTAAATTATTTTTAATTATACTTCCCGACGTTTCAATGTTTTTGGGCCGTTTTAAAGCGACTTATGTCGGGAGGTAATTAAAAATCCTGGGTTATGTCTCCAATATGAGTTGAAATCAAGAGAGCTTAAAAGTGCCTGTAGATTTCTTGTTTAGCTAAAATTTTGCTAAAATTCAAGTATTGATAGCACCTGTATAAGGTTATGTAGATATTTATAATAACAGTGAACCGATAGTATTATTATTCGCAAGTATTTCGTATTTGACATAAGTGCGATGAGTAAGTACAAGTACTACACTGGCGTCGTTCTTAGGATATTTGGTGCATTTTCCCTTGCCAACTTTGACTTGAGCCTATCCAGTACCACACCAGACCTATGCCAGTCATTCTACTATCAAGCAGTAATGTACAAACATCAGTGTGTTCATCTGTGTTTAAAGGTCAACAGTGTAGATGGTGATGTAGATGTCGTCGGTTCATGTAGTTTGTGGTGATAATTTAATTGATGGCGTAGTTGAAGGAAGTTACGATTGGTCTAGTCGGGAGAACGGCGACTGTCGATTCGGAGCCCCGGGTTCAAACACCACGCGCACCACTGTCTTTTCGAAGTCATGTAAACTTAATAACGGTGAAGCAAAACATCGAGTATGGTTTTGACTCTCTCCTTATGAGAGAAGACCCTGATTTCCAGTAGTGGGAACATAAAAGCCACAAATCCGCTAGGAGGCACACAACAAGATGCAATCGATGTTGTGTAATGCACCAAGTGGAAGTTCCCCAGCCTCGCACCCTTTTTCCCATTGTTTTTTTGCCTGGAACAAACCACTCGTGACGATAAGGTCTCCAATTGCAATTTTTTATAAGATATTTCTGTTTTTTGTTTGTATACTGTAAGTGCAAAAAATAGTTTATCAATCTATCTCCCTTCGCAAATTTTAATTCAAGAAGCTAACGTCAAAACTAAACACACTAAATGGCTTGAAACTTGCCTGAGGAGATATGATTGACGATGGAAGACGTATGGAGATGCCAAGCAAACACTACATAATACTTGTACGTAGCTAATGTATATAGCCGCATCGCAGATGGAGAGCAAACAGGGGCTTAACTGCACTAGACGAGTAGATTCCCTTTTAATTAAACGAGTTCTAGGCGCCTGCTAACCGCCAACTACGTCGCAAATTTATGGAGAAATTGATATAAACCTCTGGCCTCGCTCGGAGACTTGTGCACTTCTGCATGCGCCTCGGGCCTTAAATTTAGTTTATTGGATTTGATTGAATAATAACTTTAAGCAGGATCTTAAAAAGCTAGATGTGGTATTGCGCAAAATAAATTATATTATAAATAATAAATAAATTATACAAAACTATTTTTATGGTGTGTCGTATTGTCGTTAGCAAGTGGTGGTGTCAGATGTAAAGTGTTTTTTACACTATCAATCACAATAAAATCGATGTTGAGTGTATGTTTTGGGCCCGTGGCTCTTTTATGTTGCTAGTAGAAGAGACATAGATGACAAAGTTGCTTACAAACTGAATATTTAATTTTACGCACCATAAAATAACATAAAGATCAATGACTTATTTCTAGTCCCTTTAAGTGTGGTCGTTTCCCTTATAGAGATGCCTTCCAAGAAACCATATACTGATGGGCGGGTGTCAGCCTGTATGTGACAGCGCACACGTGCATATCATGTGACCGACTTGATGGACACAGTCGTTATTTTAGCGAGACTACGTCCGACTTTTTTATACGTATTGTATGTCACAGTATGAGTAAATTTTATCTTATTTCATATAAAACAACGCTAAATATAACATAAGTTTTTCTAATGCAAAATGAATCGAGTCAGACATATTTCGTAGCTGAGTCACAGATACATAGTAACGAAGTAACAACGCTCTGACTACGAAATGTGCAAAGTCAGCGAGAAAACTATTTAGCACATTGTAGCTAGAAACCACAGACTCAATTAAAAACTATGCAACTTTTGAACACTGACATTAAGCCAAGTTTGGTACTTTAGGCGCTGTGCACGTAGGGGAGAGTCCTACAGTACCGTCACCTTAAGGTTTTAGCAGGATAAAATAAAAATCCCCCAGGTTGTATGTTAAATATCAGCTAAAATATGTTAAGGCATTCAAATGCTGTAAAGAAAAACAATAAAATACTATTTTATTTAGAAATAATCAACTTTATTAGCAAAATTAGAATTTTAGAAAAAATCGACTTAAAAAAAATTGGCCTCCAGTACCGGCCAGCATAAAAATGATCATTTATACCACGCAAAAATCACAAGTGTATTGATTTGTTAGCTCTGACATATTTGCACAAGCCTCATGGACCCAAACCTTACAATTTCCACTTTGAATCCAATCCTCTTCATGAGATTCAAAGCACAAAGGCAAAATTGTCTCTACCTATTTCGATCTGAGGGGAGGACTCTGGTTTTCTTTTCTCTTATCTTTTCCTTTCATTCTGACATCTTTTCCTGACACCAAGTTCTTTCCTTTCCCGCTGACATCTTCTCTTTATTAGATTGGTGAAGTAATTTTAACTTTTCAGCTAGTGGGAACGCGAGACAAAAAAATCCTGCTTGTTTAAAGGCATCAATTTATTTGTCAAATTCCTTGAATTACTTGACATGTTCTGCCAATATTTATTCGTGCTCAATGAGAAAGTTTTGTGAAAACGACCCATAACTGGCTTCATGGACACCTCTGTTATTTTTAATTGCACTGATTCTGTTATTTAATGTAGTTCTTGGTACCTGATAAAGTTCTGTAGCCTGACACGCACTCATTTTACTACTCAGCACCTTTTGCACGGCTTTATGCATATTGGTGGGATCCTAATTGCCCTTCTTTTTCTTCGTCTCACCATCACTATTATCGCCTGGCATCTTTGTGTACCTATAAGAAAATAATATTACTCAAAATAAACCTAAACGTGGCCGGTACTGGGGGGACAATTTTATGGCCGGTACTGTAGGGAACGAAAAAAATATAATGTGCGACCCTAGGAAATAATTTACAAATAAATAGTTGAAATTAAAGATATTTTAAAATAGCTATTTATATAGACAATACATACCAGTTTTAACTTCTTTTGAACTCGTTCTATAAACTTCTGTAATCACCCACGGAACTTTAGTTGTGTGTCGTGCGTTCACCATGTGCAACACAAATTGACGTACTATCAGTAAGCGTGTCTCGACAGGTCGGCGCTGCGCGGGGCATATACTTGTAAGAACTTATTACTTTAACGACAAATACCATATCAGTGTCATCTCTTATAGAGCTCAGGAAACTCTGACTGGCCGGTACTGGATGCCGGCCGGTACTGTAGGACTTTCCCCTATAGACACTTTATGTTGCCGACATAGCACACCACCACAGGCAACTTTTGTTGCTGTGTCCTGTAGCGGTGATCGGACATAGTCGCCCGTTGCTACTACGTACCTACTGGTCAGGGGTAACCGTAGTTGCTGTGCCCGGTGGTGGCTATCGGACATAGTTACCGGTCGCTACTTCTGGCCACTGGTAAAATTCGTTGCTTGTTTTTCGTCACTCTCTCACGATGGACGTCGATGAAGAAACATAACCTTCACTGGTTATGCTGATACACGTCGACTTAGACGTCCCCGTCCCCGTCAATATTTACAAATAAATCACGTTAGTTCCAACGTGTATGCGTGGCTAGGTATCGCACACAGGGGACGCAAAACGAATGCAACTAATCCGTTTGCGCAGCTCGGTGCGAAAATTTGTGTGCCTTGAACTGACTTTTAATTTCCAGTTTACCGAAACCGAACGCTAATTAATCGTCAAAGAATGTGTCTTATGTGGAAGCCAATGCACATAAAAATGTTTACGTTTGCGCAAGGAGTGTAAGTACAATTTCATACTGGATAATTTCAATAGAAATCAAATATTCATCGGTAGCTTGTATCTGTCACAAGACACAAAAGTGTCCACGTTTGCGCCCTGTCTTACAGCCACGCGACTCTTATTGCCATGAATTTCAGAATTGATTTAAGTTCAGTATTCTAGATACTTCAACAGCGAACTTTATGTATTTGCCATAGAGCTTTTAACTGAATTGTTAACTATTTTACACGTTAAAAAAATCTATAAGAAAATAAACTATGTTTTTTTGTATTTACTTGATAGATATAATTGTTTATAGCACTCGGCACGATTTTACATGCTTTGTACCAAATTTCATCTAAATTTGTAGGGCCATTATAGCGTGAAAGAGTGGGTAATAAACATGCAAATTTGTGCACAAACATATACACGATGTTATGTGACTAGGTGACACCTTAACATAATTACAAAATACTGTCAAATTAACGTCATAAATGTGAAAGTTTACGTACATGGTTTTCTGCCCGTTTGTTTCTCTTTTATGATTTTAAGCCGAAGGGTCGCTTTTTAATTATATCTGTTAACAACTTTTACTAGGTCAACTTTGACATCTAAAAGGAAATCAGATCTCTTCCATACAATAATACATAACATGTTCGGAATAATAACTTTTCTGTAGTGGTAGCACACATTGCAAAGTCCGTTCACTGGGTTCGGGTATTCTGGTTTGAAGAGTAATGTTTTCAGATAAATTATAGGGCACAGAGATAAATCTTATATCTCAAGGTAATGAGCACAGTGGAGTAATTGGTAATGATGGACTTCATGTCCCTAAAGTTAAGTGACACTGTGCTGTTATGGGCAGGCGTGTGCTTACCATCAGGCCTCGCAGCTTTGTGGTAGTAAGCGGGAGATTGTGGGTTCGATTCCAACTCGGGACAAATATTTGTGTGATAAGATTCATTTGAGGTGTGTGTGTCATATCAACACGCTTGTCTATTACATTATATGTATGATTTGAACATAAGAGTGCAAATAGTTCCTTAGTCTATTGGTACAAGAGTAGGTACAAATAATTCCCTAGCACTGAACCCAACTCAAAACAGACAGTCCAGAGACATTGCCCTTCAAACCGGAACACAGTGATGATTTCACATTCCTGCTTGGCGTTAGAGTAACTGCCAAACTTGTTTAAGGTGAGAAGAGATAATACAAAACTGGATTTCAGTAAGATTTCCAAAATAAAAGTGAAACGTATCCCATCTATGCTATGTACGTTAATTGACACTAACGGCAAAAGTCGTCATAGCTGACTTAAGTCGAGGTAAGTAGCCGAAACATGTGGCATAAAGTTAAATCATCGTGATATTACTTCTTTGTTCACCACGTGATTGTTAACGTGAAATAAATAAAAGCGTCACAAAATAAACAAGGGCGAAAAATAAAAGGGTCGACCCGGTAATTGGGGAACACACAAAAACTCAATTATTTATGTCTCCGTAGCGCGTGGGTAGATAATATAAATCGGCTCGAATCAATTTAGGATGGAAAATAATCGCCTGGTTTTATTGCTTATTCCACGATCACAAAACACTTCATAAATGTTGCTATAAATTATTTGGTAAAGTGATGGCTCTCATTTCACTGTCGTGTTGAGGTGCTAAGCCGAGTCTACATTTGCGAAATTAGTTGCGAGCGTCATAATAATGTGATTGATATGACAATGGTGTGGGCGTCACAAAACAACCAGACGCCACTGGGGCAAAATAAATTGACTAGGCGTCTACAATTTAATCTTTTATATAAAAACATAACTAACGATACTTTTTCGCGAAAAAAACTAAAAAAGCCTTGAACATCGCCGCAAAATTGATAGCATATAGGTTTTCTATCGGATACACTTCGGAATGTGGGCAACTGATTTGCATGATCTAATACCACCTTGCCTTTTTTCTATCGGACTGCTCGTAACTCCAAAAAGCGACATCGTTTCATGGTTGAGGTTCCAAAGAACGAACGAAGAGGCTTGACTCTACTTTTGTGATAAGAACGTCTAGGCTGTAGAATTCGCTGCCTGAGTGGGTTTCCCCGTTGGATACAATCTTGGTGTCTATAAATCATTTTCAGACAATATTATTTAATTGAAACTCAATTTGTAACTTAATTGAAACTCAATTTTATCGCTGTGTTTATTTAACAAACGTTTTAGAAAGTATGTGTATATGTAAGTATGTACTATGTAAGTATCTTGACATTAATAGTCTGATTTCTTTGCTAAGTATGATTTTGTAGAAGAAACTTATTAAACTTCACATACAAAAATCACACAAACTGCGTCCCTATCCCTACAGACAGTTCAAGGTAGATCAACTGAAGATACACCTGCATTGTTAATTTACCTAATTTTAGCATGTGTCATAAATGTGAGAGACAAATCGTTGTATTTCAAGGTTCAAAGGAAAATGTGTTTTCGATCGAACTGCTCTTAAAAAGGCTCCAAGAGTCTATATAATATATATGAAGAGAGCGTTTCTGGAATAGATCAAAAGCTGTTTAGGTACTGGTATACAGTTTATAAGAGACAAGTGTTGTTATTTCTAGCGATATAACTGTCTAACAAACAAAAGCTTATTGGAAGATAGCATTCTCGGGCTCACTTTGTTTATCGTGTGTATTAACGAAATTGCAAACAAGAAACTCGCAATCGCTGAAATCGTCATACGATTTCATTGTTAATTCAGATGGGTAGGTATTTTATATCGCTATATTTTTCAAGCATGCCAATGTTGCAAAACTTGTTTCCAACTTACCTATGTAGTATATTTTATGTAACATAGTTATATGTGAAAAGTATTCATTGCTAAGTAAAATATTTTAGCTAGTATTCGTGACGACACTATTAGTTTTCTTGCTGTTAATTAGCACCCTATTTTAACTTTATAAATCTACTTGATTTAATTTATTTTCAATCCAACCGACTTCAATTTAGAATTAAATTCGGGCATTCCACCAAATCCAAAATGAAGCAATCGCTATGCCATCGAGGTTAATTTTAGTGGTTCGTATTTCTAAAACCACTAGACCAATTTCGAAAAAATGTATATGGGACCACCTCTGAATATCTCACCTCTGAAAAACAATCTATGATGTATCAAATAAAAGAAAAACCATCGAGCTTGATTCCCAATTGGCACCACTATCGCGTAACATACATACAACACAAAAAAACATACAACCGAATTGAGAACCTTCTCCTTTTTTGAAGTCGGTTAAAATGTTGGAGGTTCTCGATTAGGTATTTTATTTTATGTGCTTATGTAACGCGATACCTCCACCAATTGTGTATCGATTTTGATGTTTTTTTTGTTTGGTAGATCATACTTTAGAGGTGGTTCCAAATAGGTACATTTTATCAAAATCGGTGCAGCGGTTTGTGTGTGTGTTGAGTGTTGTTGTACATCAGAAAGGGGCCCCTTAAACCAACACCCGTGTCACAAGTCTCGGGATCTACTCGGGATTTCTCTATCTGCCACACGATGGACCCGGCACCCGAACGATGAATCCATGGAATGCTAAGAAGATCGTCTCATTTTAAATTGAAATTTGTTTATTCGCACAAAATTATATAACATTTTATCGATAGAATCTATCAAGAAGATCGAAGATATCAATATAAATATATGTGACATGGTCGCCATTTGAGTGTAAAGAAATTAAAAAATATATGTTTCTGTTTTGTTTGTTTGGTTTGGTATACATAATACTCTGATTCTATCTGACAATCAATACAGTAAATGCAAAAATGTCATTGTAGCTTGAGAGCTGTTAGGCTATGTATAACGTAGATATCACTTTATTTAGCGAAATGTCTTGAACACATAAAGTAACATCGGACTAGGTCACAGAAACTAGTTTTTCAAGAAATGAACTGCAGGATCTGAACCTAGATGCTCATATGTTGGTGTTGTTTTTAATAATAAACTGATTTTCATGTCGAGAGAACATAAGTACTGCATATACATATCTGACCCCGTTATGCTGTATTATTATTTATTATTATCATGCTGTAGATCTCATCATCGCTTAACATCAGGCGAGATGGTGGTCAAGTGCGAACCTATTATAGTTAAAAAAAAAAAGTTTTGATCTACGGCTAGATGAGAAGAAAGAAACGTGGTTAGCGATTATGTATCGTGTTGAATGTCTTTTGGTAAAAACGATGATGATGTAAATGAACCATTCTGCCAGGAAATATCAAAACTACTTCCAAATTATGCTACGAAGTAATGGTGTTGGTAACAAGAATTACAATGGTTAGCTCAGCTTAAATTCACAATCAAACAGTCACAATTTACGTCAATGCTCAATATATTTTAATTTTTATTAGCAAAAACGGAGAAACTAGGAAGTACTTATTAGCTGTAGCTGAAATTGGATAGGAAAAGTATGACGACTTGAACATTACGAAGATCTAGTTATAGTGATAGTCTGAGTGGACAAAGCTTCCGGAAGAGGTTGGATAGTAAACGCGCAGGATTGGGCTGAATCAGTAATCATATGTTTAATTCCTACATTTCCACCGACATAGCTGCAATGAATACGCATGTTTGTTTTATTTATGGAAATGTCTAAGTATCATTGGTATGTATTTTAATATGTATATACCTAGGTATCTATAATATTGGTGGTGGACAATTCACACACAACACCATCGGACCCAAAACTAAGCAGATAATACCTATATATCAGAATCTAGGTACCATAGTACAAAGCTTTGTTTGGTTTTGCTAACTTTGTGGTGTGAAAAGTGGCATTGTTTAATGTCACTGTATGGCTATAAATTACGATTATACTAAATTCATCCTAAGTTATTACTTACATCATTATTCATATCTTGAAGATGTCCCAAAAAGAAAAACAAAAGACTACAGAACAAAACACTCGAATAACTATCATGTTAATAGTGTTTTTGTTGGTTATATTTTACGACTTGTTGAACTTCTGTCATAACAGCACGTCACAGTTTTAGTTCGACATTCATAGTGAGTACTCCGCTTTATTCTCGCATCGTAAAACGTATTGTAGCTCTAGAGGGACCAGTCTCACCAGGTCCCGTAATTTGCACGTTGTACTGATTCCCGATAATTCCAATTACTTCGTAATGTTTACGGAACATAATTTTACGGTACTCGATTCGGACACCGCACGCCGTTTTACAGTAAATCATTTTCATATTATGTTTAGAGTCGAAGTCTAAAATAAAACACAATATCTGTGTGTTTAGGCTTTCGAAATACCTTCTATTCTACGAAACCCAGAGTAGGTGTCTATTGTGAAAGGAGATGGTAAAACAATATTTGTCTCGTGGATACGGTTATATTGATAGCTAAGACTGATAGAGAAGGAGCCCGCAGCTGCCAAACTGTCATCATTTTATAAAAAAGACTATCTGTGCTCGCAGTTTCACGCGTGTTTTAAAGGTTTTTTGTTTATATCTTAGGATCCTGTTTATGTTACTAAAGTAAGAGTAGCCTGAGTTATGAATTATAAACTTAGAACATCAACTCTCTAATAGTGAAAGCCCCGCAATACACGACCCAGTCATTTTGGAAATTAGCGGGAACAAACCGACAGACAGACAAATATGGTAAACAATGTTATTTTGCTATATACCTTACACTTCTATACATTCGTATGCGGTTACTTTGACATTACAGATAGACACCTTAATTTTATTTATTTGTATAAATGCACCTAAGGTTATATAAACTATAGTTTGTTACGTGGTATTCTACCACAGTTAGAGTATGGACTGCTATGGATATATATTATTATACCTATCTACAAACTTATGTGACCTGGTGACTAAAAGTGAAACTAGTGAATTTAATGACGCGAATAATATGTGAAATGTATCCTTGCCAATAAACACCAACAAAAAACTCTCGCATCGGCTGCTACCGCTACCGAGTAAATTCGCGTATTAATATACTTGATATAAGTTTGTGGATTAAATCACACCACAGCGCTACTCTGCGCCTGCGCCATGTATCCAGTCGTCGCACACTCGCCTAGCGTTTTATTCTTAGCCGCAGACGACTGCATTCGGATCCTGGATTCAACAACATAGTGCAGCTACAGACTGCAGCGGCATTACTAGTTTCTATAGGTACATCTCTAAGAAATTGTTTCCAAGTGCGGCAGGAACCACTGTGTGTGTGTTGTGGCGTGTGGCCGCGGCGAGCAGCGACTCCAATACTGTTGCCAATTTTTGAGGGATTGAGTGCGTTACAGTGGGATCCCGCAATTTTTTGATTAATTCAAAATAAAAAAAACGTTAGCCTAGTTATAATCGACTATTTGTAAAAATACAAAAATCAACGTTTTAATTCTACCTCTATTAATTGGCAATTTTTTTTATAAGTTTGGCTAATTTTTATCAGATTAAAAATAAGAGGAAGTACTTGGTTGTATGTTTGTATGTTACACGATAGCTCAGCTATTTGTGAATAAATGTTAATGGTTAGGTTTTTGTTTTGTGGATAGTCCAGTCCAGAAGTAGCCCTATATTGTTTTATCGAATTTGGCGTGGTACCTTTTCATTTATGAACAAAAAATCTAAAATTTACTTTCAAATACTTCGATAATCCTATGAAATTCGGTCGAGTGTCAGAATTAATTTTGAAATGAAGTTGGTATTATTCTGAGAAATCCATCTTCATTCATTATTCGTTATTATCACGGATATTCGGGTTATTATAGTAAAAGTTCCAGAAACGTAAATCACATAAATATTTAGTAAATGTTTGTACTTCTATATTGTGCTTACTAGCTAAGGGATAAAAAATATCAATTAATTGTGATCTTCGAGCAGGCAGTTTTATTAGTATCAGTATGTCCTTAAGATATACACATTTAACAATACGTAATTTACTTGTTTAGCTTTCCGAAAAGGTTTTGAACAGGAAGGCAACGCACATTCATTATTCCCATATTTGTAATGAAAAATTTCAAAGGCCACCATAGGTACTAGCGAACAAACGTCCAATTAACTCACTTTAGCGAATGGATTTAACAGCGTGCCTTACGTAACATGCCATTCAATGTTATGAGCTAAAAGGGGCTGTTTGCAATATGTATTACACGAAGCATTGAGCTGAACAAGGCAATTTAACCAGAGTAATCTAGAAGCAGCGGGAGTGAGATCACGTGTTCTCTCCTATATAACAAACCTAATATAACTTTAGGTATATAAGTATAGAATGGCGTAATAGCTGCAGAGCTTGCAGCCAACTTAAGCTGAACGGCAAACTTAATGTAACTTCGCCGGAGACTCCACTAGGCCCAATAATAACGCCATTATTTCAACCCGTTTGTGTTCGCTAAGTATTTGCAAATTAGATAACTATATTCTAATTTTAGAAGATAGCTAACAATAATAGATATTAATCTCGTATTCCATTATGGAATATGACTCCGCCCCTATATTATAAGATAGTATTTATGATACTTAAAAAACGGTGATTACTTCTAATAAATATGTATACCTATACCTATGGATATTGAATTGTCATGTCTTGATTCTCTAGCATCAATCTTTACATTTGTTATTAACATCTGTATTGTTTGCACATATACATATGTATATCTATACTAGAAGTGAAAAACCACCGGCTTTTAACCGCGCAGTTCCTGTTTCCGTAATTTTCTTGAGATAAAAAGCCTATTTGTTATTTCAGACTCTAGCTGTGTTATAAATTCAAACCCGATTCTCTCAGCCGTTCTGAAGTGATTGAGCAACAAACATCTTAAATTTCATAAAAAATGTAGCAGGATTTTGCAAGAAATGTAATAATCGTTGTTTTACTTTATAAGCGATTTTTGATACATGAACAGAAGACTAAAATTTACTTTCATTTATATGGACGACGTGACGTAGTGATTGGCGGTTTCTTACGAAATTTCGCTGTGTCTGAATTTAATTTTAAATTGAAGTCGGTTTCTGGTTTTTCGAAAAAAAAAAATTATAAATACTTACCAATATTCATTCAGAAATTACAACAAACATAATTTGTTAAACTTAAAAAAAAAAAAACAATTTGTCTTATCATAGTTTTCGTAAAAATTAATAAATTCAACTTGAAGCATAAATAACATACATTCATTCGGTTTTGTTCTTTATAGCTACCATCTAATTGTAGAAGTTACTGAAATGCTATTACATTTTTCCTTAGTATATCTTACAAGTACAGCACTGAAATCTACGAGTACTTTAATAAAGGTTAAAAATACAATCCCTACAAACGAACCATAAGCACCGTATTTGTTGCTTTATTTTGTGGAACAGTTGGCACGTTTTGGAAATTGCTGAATTGGCAAACAGGTAGTTTCAAGAAAAGAAAACGGTAGAGTATTTAGACACCTAGCGGGAATCTAGTCAGCGTATTTCTACTACGTATTATGTGGCAGACAACGCGAGAACAGTGCGGTTTTGTATTGGTTCGATTGAGCTAGGCACTACTACGAAACTTGAGCAATTCTAGCATTACACATTGGATATTTTTGAACGTTCAGCGCTTATATTGTTATTCACATTCAAATCTTCCAATAGCTGCTGTTATGGGAAGGTATGTTGCTTACAGATGATCAGGCATAAATTAAATAAAGCAAAAGGTGTACTTTGAACAAATTCTTACTTACCGTACACCGCGAGAAAGAACAAGAGAGAAACAATAGGATTAGTCGCTGTTTTACGCGCAAATTTGAGAATAAACTCTTTATAAAATCAGATTTTCTTCTCTTATAATATCTTTTGAAAAAAATATTTCTACTTAAATGTTTGTAATGAAATTGCCTATCCGTTGGTGTAACTACAAAGTCCAAATAATGACGGTTTTCCGAGTAGATGCATTTTAATTACAATTATTTTTATTTTTCATGGTTTTGTTCTGAGGAGATTATTTAAAGAATAAATTCATTAACAAAAAAAGAAAATACCATTTTGATGTCAAGAAGACGAATTTAATTTAAGAAATTTCCTTACTGTATTTCTTACCAGTTGATATTTGTTTTGGCTAATGAGTAGATAGCTCTGAAAATAGGACAAAAAAACTCGTTATGCCGGGGCACGCACCTTACCTGAAATGTGTTTTACGCATTGGCCAGCATTGAACAGTATTTAGTGTGTACGCTCAAATTAACAGGCTATTAGACGTGGTGCTGACGCGATGGAAGGTAAAAGCAAACTAAATAGAGCCTACTTCCTATTATATCATTTTAATATTATAAATGCGAAGTTTGGATGTTTGTTACTCAATTACATCGGAACGTAAGGTTGATATTTGTATACAGTTAGAATATAGTTTGGAATAATACATAGTAGGAAAATAAAACTAACAGGAGCTACGCGGGTAAAATGTAAAACTATATATAGATAACTAGAGAAATTGTGTAGAGATTGAATGATCTGGTATGTTAGACATAATGGTGCAAAGTCACAAGTAGATAATTAATTGGTAGAGTGAGTGTTAACGCGGCGCGGCGCGGCGGCGAGAACCACGCCAGTGGTAGGAGAGGCGAGGCTGCGGGCCGCAGCTGCAATTACCTAATGATGCGAGCTGGTTACCCAATTACGGCGACTGCTGCATTCACGTTTTTAGTTCTGCTGATTCGGACGGTCTCCGATAATTTTGTATAGAACACATTTATTCTCTCGTTGTTTTACTCGAAATGAACGGTTAAGCGGTATGCTGTTAACAGAAATCTTGATTATCTTGAGTCTGCTAACACCATGGACGTAGAAAAAGTCGGACGTAGTCTCGCTAAAACAAAAATTGTGTCACTAAAGTCGGCCACATTTGCACGTGTGCGTTGTCAGGTTGTCACTGATAGACTGACACGCACACATATATGTACACAAGTACCGCGTATAACGACCCACTGATGTGTCCGTGTCAGCCTGTATGTGACAGCGCACACGTAAATAGAATGTGGCCGACTCGATAGACACAGTTTGTGTTTTAGCGAGGCTACGTCCGACTTTTTTTATACGTGCATGGTTAACACAAATGACTGTATTTGAGTGTGTATCTACAGGTACCAATAGCAATAGCCTATTGCTTTGTGCACCTTGGAAATAGAATATTGGGAGCACCGATTGTGTGCGCGGACGTGACTCGTAAAACTCAGTTTTGGGTATAGGTTATCCAAAACAGAATTTAGTTTTCCAAACGATATCCTATATCCATAGCAAAGTTCGCCCATAGAAAATCGAGAGTGAATCGGTTTCTTCCAGGTAAACACGCTCCATCGTGGACCGCATCGTCGCTTAACATCAGGCGAGATAGCGGTCAAGTGTGAGCCTATGAAAAGTAAAAAAATAATAATAGAAAACAAACAGAGGTAGGTATCTCTAAATCCAAAAAAAGTAGACCAACCGTGGTACGTATTCTGATCCTGTACTTAAGGTTTACGCAAGTTAGAATAGATGTAGGTTTTATGTAACGAATCTATATCTATACTTATATTAAAACTGTAACGGGTCGAATTCTGTACATTGAAGATTTATTGAAAATTTTTTTTTGGGTCACTCCATAGTCGATACTGATGGCAAAACTACATTTTTTTTCTTTCATGTCTGTCTGTCTTTCTGTATAAGGGTTCACGCATCACGCCGAAACTACTGATTCAATTCAGCTGAAACTTGGCATGATTTTAGTTTATACTAAGGACATTGCTGTAGGCTACTTTTTAACCCCAAATTCTTATCGGTTTTCTTGCGGGAGGGGGTGAAAGTCAGAATGTGTATTTGGTTGTAACTCATGTTTGCGTTGTTTAATTTCATTAATTCTTTTTTTGTTAGAAAGAACGCATTTTTTATATTGTCCCGTCAAAATTTGAACAATATCGGTCTGTTGGTTCGGAAATTACACAAACATTAAATAATAACGACACGCGCGGCGCATTCGGCACAAACTAACTTCTAAGTATTCTGTGTATCACAGACAATCCACCGAATATCTAGATTCTAGAATGTGCCCACGTGATCGCGTCGCGTCGTCTTGGATGACAAAATGATATGACAAATTGTCAAAAATATATTTTTGTGTGGAAAAACAAACATCATTCGGTTATAATCGACTTCAAACAAAGAGGTTGTTCTCAATCGGGTTGCATGTTTTTTTATTTAGTTTTATTTTACGCGATAACTCCGCTAATTATTAGTTGATTTTGATAATTCCTTTTTTGTTTGGTAGAAAATACTTCAGAGGTGATCTTAGATATCGAAAACAGGGAGGTAGTTTTTCAAATATCAACAAAAAACTAAAATCAGCTTAGATTTATCTGTACGACATAGTTATTACCTTCTTATAAAATTTAGTCTAATGACAGAATTAAATTACCTGTCATTGAAATAGATTTTTGTATTTTGGAGAAAACATATCAGCATAATAAGTAGCAGCATAAACAACCCATTAAATGTTCCCACTGCTGGGCGTCAGGGCCTTCTCTCGCAAGGAGAGAGACAAGGCTACAATCTACAACGCTGGCCCAGTGTCGGTTGGTGGATGACATATGACTTAGAAGTTAGATTATTGTTAGATTTCGGTTTGTTCACGGAGTTTTCCTTCACCGTTTTAATTACCGGCATTACGAATATGACTCCGAAAAGATAGTGGTGCGCGTGGTTTTGAAACCTGGGTCTCCGGATCGACAGTCGCCGTTCTCCCGACTAGGTCAGCCGTAACTTATTAGAAAACGTATTATTTCAATCCAAATACTGTTTAAAATTTAAAGGTAGTGTTCAACAAGCTTCGGTGACCGAAGCAGACCGTTGTTAGGGTTCCGTACACAAAGGGTAAAAACGGGACCCTATTACTGAGACTTCGCTATCCGTCCGTCCGTCCGTCCGTCTGTCACCAGGCTGTATCGCAGATGATGTATTTCTATTGCCGCTTTAATCATGGCGGAACGTATCAAGTGATCGGGTTGAAATTTGAAATAGAATTAGATTACAGTCTGGAAGAACACATAGGCTAAACATTGCCTATGTATAAATACTCTATGTATTACGTAACAAACATCCAAACAGTGACATTCATAATATTTACAGGACAACGTTGGAACTTACGCTGAACATATTATTTGGATGGAATTTGAAACACACGTAGTTTGAACTCAGAAATAGCAAATCGGTTACTTATAGGTTACTGTGGCGTAGGAAAGACTAAGCAAATTTGGTAGAAAATTGAAACAGAAATAACTCATAGTCTGAAATACCACATTTATGTATTTATTACCTATCAACCTGAAAAGAAGCATGGGCCCTGAGGAAACAAATATTGACTATCACGTCAAAACGGCACAACGATATGGGTTGACGTACGAAACACATATAGTTTAGAGTCTAAAATTTCACATGGGCTAATAAGTCTACATTTTCATTTAACTCCATATTAATATAATTTTCGTCAGGAACTTGATGCGATGGTAAGTTAAAAGCCAAAAATGAAAAATATATGCACCCGTTTTGGCCTAGATAATATAGGTGATTTGCGTTCACAATCAAAATAACAAGCAACATAATATTCTCATTAGACGGCGCTAATGCCAGTTTAAATCTAAAAGCACTAAAGGCCATTTAAATCGATGTTTTGCTATTGTGGTATGTATTTTTTCTTTCATCACTAGGTGGCGTTACTGGTATTCTAAATTGTACTCATAAGTTTTTGCTGCTAAAAGGATTATGATGCCAAATTTGGATTCTTTCGTTCTTGTTTTTTTTCTGTGTTACCTACAATTAAATTCACACATTAACATTTCACTAGGACTTGGCTTAGATTTACGGGTTCAACTTGCTTGAATATCATTAAAACTCAAAATTTTAATTATTTTGATTCCACACAGGCTTCGTTCAAAATTTTACGCCGGCGAAGTCGCGGGTAACAGCTAGAAAACAGCTTGCGGATAAAAAGAAATAGGTAAGTAGGTATCAGATCATGCACATTAGCTTCAGACTTTTCATAAAGTATCCTATAAAAATCCTACAAACTTAACACTTGCGGCCATGTTCGATACTACGAAACCTTACTAAGTATGTTTGATTTTGTTTAAAAAAAGAAAAATAAAGATGATAAATTAAAATAAATTTTGTGTGGAAAACAAATTCACTCAAACTCAAAGGTTTTTCAATGACTACTTATCCAAATATTTGACGTATGATACTTCCAATTAATGTATAAGTCAGTAACATCTGCTTACGCGAACGAAGTAGCGGGTTCAGCTAGTAATAAATATTAATAATAAATTGGGGTATAAGGTTTTTATCATTTTCGATTACGGTAGTTAAACAGGTGTACTAGCGGTCCGCCTCAGCTTCGCCCGTGATACGTAATACCTATAGAACTCAGGGATTACGTAAATAATCTACGGTGTAAGAATTTTTGAAATCGGTCTAGTAGTTCCTGAGATTAGCGAGTTCGAATAAAAGTATATCTTCAGTGTTGTGTTATATTTTCTTCATTTAGTTTTAAAAAGAGAAAACATCATCGGTTAATTGCTGATGAACTTAGCGCCCAAGGAGATAATTACTAAACCACACCGCCCGTCACCGAAGTGCCTGACACCTTTTTACCAACACAAATTAGGTTCTGTCGAAGTAGCCTTCACAAACAAAGTGAGAGAGATGTTAATTTAATGTAGTACCGTGTCACTCGAAGCTGGTCCGTAGCCCGACTTTCAAAGGACTAGGGCAGCCACGGATTCTCTATTATGTAAATTTTCGCGTAATTTTCTCTGTGGGAGTGCGCCGAGCGCCGGACTTTGTAACGGGAGCACCTCTCATTAATACCTACCTGTACTCTTCAATTTTTGTACTAACATTTTCTGACGTTGATAGATGTTTTAATTTAGAACCTTGAATCATCAAAGGCTCTTAACCCAATTAAATAAGTAATTTACTGGCGTTACAAGTACCACGGCATAATTATGCTCAGTACAATTATCAAATCAGACACGTTAAGTGAAGATCAAAGAGCGTGTCACTCACAAACTATCAGTATTAATATTCCGTCGGTATTTCTATCTATTGACAAGGGGTGTAAATCTAGACCCGCAGTGAACAAGCAGAAATAAAGCCGTCCATAAACCAAAATAGACGGTTTGCCAATAAAATAAACGCCAGGCGCAAAACGCGTTCAATATATAATAGAAATAGGGGAGGCTTCCAGCGCGAGGGCTAAATCATCACTGTCAACGTCCGTGAGACGTTCATATTTGTAATGTAGGTCGCATGTACGAAAACCTAACGGTCACTAATCCGTAGATGAGCCGACGCTTTCGTAGAAACATCTGCGGCCGCGACAACCAGTGAAACAAAAACGAAATGAGAAAGGTTCGGGACTCATATTGTGGGAGTAGGTACAGGCATTGTGAGAAGTTGGTGCGAAGCAGTGACGGGCCATTGTACAGTATCTACTCGGCTTGCAGCGCTGACCTCAGCGGCGGCGCACCGCCTGCGACGCTAAAGCCCGCCTTACGAATACGTCTGCTACAAAATATTACAATATATGAACCGAGTCCCGAATTTTCCGCACGCTTGCATTGTCTGTGAGTTTCACACAAAAACAACCTCTCAAGCTCGATTAGTTCTAACGGTCCTATAATGTTTAGGATTTATTTATGAGATAAGACATTCCGCTCGAAAAGCGCAATATAAACTTACAAAAATCTATTATACTGTTAAAGTTTTGCGAGACGAGATAAGTAGGTTTATCTCCGCCTCAGTTTATACGTACGGAATGGGGTATTAAAGAGAGTCTTTAATTTTAGTAACTCGTATTTCAGTAAGAGTATAAACCGTTTACGAGGCGAACTAGACGTGAGTAGCTTAAATTCAATTTCAACTGCCGTTCATTAAGTTTTATATTTTACAAGTTGTTTGTACATTTTTCGATTTGCAGTTACATTTGAAGCGCAATGTATTTTATTGTTACCATGTTGCTGTAATTGTGAGCAATTAACTGACTCAATTGTTTAACATTTTCCAGCGCAGTCTACAACTAAGGTTGATTTCAGAGTAAACCGCGTGTTTTCTTGCTTACTCTTTGTATGCATTAGATCAATGATTTAAACCGAACTGAGTGTAGGTAAGTGGGGTTCAGTGAGGTTAGTGTGGAGTAGTTTGTCGGTGTTAGTGGGGGATGCGTGGTAAGGACAACTACTTGGAAGCGGATACGAAGAACGTGGCCGTACACAGTAGATAGCATCCCTGTAAAACGATGTACGTGTGTCCCCGGTCCGGAGACCTGTATCACCTGTACTTGGGGAATGTATGCGTGTCACACGAATCTAAAAACAGCCTTTGTTTTGAGAGATTGGGCTGCAGTTTGGGCGTTTCTACTTAGATAAGTATATAGTACCTGGGTGACCGAGCTTTGCTCGGTTCTTATATACTACAAGAAATGCTCGTTTAAAGGTTAAGAATTACAATTAGATTACATTAAGATTTACAATTATGTAAGTGTTACGTCAGCTACGAGTTCAGCTCCCATAGTGCAAGCTTTGCTCAGTCTGGGGACAGATGGTGTTGCATGAAACATTATCCACAAATATATTTCATTATGTAGTTGCATATACCTATTCAATACCAATAATGTAAGTAATTATAACACAATATCAAACTATTGGGTATATATCACTATTGAGAAATTAGAAGTTGTTATAATTAAGAAACTTATTTTGTAGGTCTTGTGGAAACCTCACAACACAAACTACTGTTTCACAGTATGTAAATTACCGTCAGCTTCAAATAAATGGCGTAAGAAACAAGCTATAGCTCGTCTTTGACGAGTGAAACCTGCAATTAGACCGATATGATGGTTAACCAACGTACCACCCAACTAAAGGGAGCTTCATGCCCAGTTGTAAGTTATATCAAAGTCCAATTAAATTTCATGAAAAGTGTTTTTTTCTATTCTTGGAGCTGATATTTAATTCATTCAATTTACCTGATTTGAAAGGTTTGTCATTAATATCCCTCATGAAACTCGTATTCCGAAACCTATTACTTAGGAACCGAATAGAACAGTATTAAGTAACATTACACGAGTATCTCGAAATGTCTTTCCTATTTAGTATTCTAGAGACCGTAAAGATGAAAGATTATCTCATAGCCACTTATATTATCACTATAGCGACTTCTGGCAATCTGTTATCCGGATTAGGTCCAAATAACGCAGACGCCATAATTAATCTACTGCCACTAATCTGATCGTTCTGATGAAACGCTCGCACATGTGGTCGGTTGAGTCTTTTAGCTCATTGGCTCTTCGGATATAAATGTTTGCTCGGATATAAGAGCCAGTTTAGTGCTTAACGAGGCATTTAAATAACTAGTATTTTCATTAGGGTTGGAAAATACTCAACAGCTTAGTTACTGTTATTAACGCTGTATAATGTGCCGCTGGGCGTCTCTCGTCGATTTTACACAGCTACATATATCACCTTCTTCGTGGATGTAGCTGTTACAATATACAAAAAACATACTTACTTATTAATCTTTATTACTGTTTTAGCTTTTTAGCGTGTTTTAGCTTTAAAAAATCTTTTAGCAATTTTACATATCTACTAGATGTCCGCCCCGGCTTCGCCCGTAGTATATTATATAACACTCATCAGAATCCCGTACATATACAACGGTGAAAGAATGACTGAAATCGGTTCAGTAATTCCTGACAATATCACTTTCAAACAAAATACCTCTTCAGCTACCTGCTACGCCACCTATCGGAAATTAGTCGTACCAACTCAGATTTGAAAAAAGATTAGCAAAGGTTTTATATTCAAGAGGTATGTAATCTGTGATATTCAATGACGCAATCTTAGACACATGCTTGTCATGTGTCATTTCAAAGCACGAAACGTACGAAAACTCTCAAAAAGGAATATTTTTTTCCCGATTTTGTTACATTCTTGATTCATGCTCCGCTTCTATTAATAGTAGCGTTATGTTCTATAGCCTATAGCCTTCCTCGATAAATGGACTATCTAATAGAAAAATAATATTTCAATGCAGACCAGTACTTCCCGAGATCCTAGCGTTCAAACAAACAAACAAAAAAACTCTTCAGCTTTGTAATATTAGGATAGATTAAAACAGATTGAAGTTTTTTGAGCGATCTGATTGAACTGCCTACTAATATATGTAAGGTTGAATTTAAATGATTCTTGTGAAATGATGAGTGATCGTATTGTAGCTAAGTTTACTAACAAGTGTATGCTAAATTGCCAGCACTTTCATAACCAAATAAAATGAAATGGAATCGCTTTTCGATAAAAATTGGGAAAGTGTTATCAGAACTGTTTTATCACCGGCACAGCGAATGCCTGCAATCATCAGACATGTCGGGTCAACATCGCCCGCCGGTTGACCGATTGTGTTTTCGATGTAAAATGTTATTCCGTCGCACACCCTTTTAAGCTCATCGTGGAAATAAAAACGTATAGCTCGAATATCCGCAGCTTTTACCGGCACTCTGTTATGTGACGAAACTTAAAACTATGTGGATAAACTGGAACGATTCTGACTGAAACATAATTCAAAAATAGTATTCTAGATTTCACAATTTCCATGTCTGCATTTTTTCTTTGTTGGAGTCGAGTGAAGTTTTCTCTAAATTATCTAAATGATCGCAGTTGATAATGCAGCTCAAGAGAGTCATTACGTGATGGCAGCGCGCCGGTCACCCGGGCCGGTCGTCCGGGCCGGTACCGGGGCCGAGCCGGGACGTAGCCGGCACGGCGCCGGTAGCGATCTGTGAACGAGCCGAGCGCTCCGTGACCGGACTGAATACAATTACCTACAGCTATACCGTAATTAAATTGCAAAGTTAGAGCTTCATAGCTGCATATTAAGAGGTAGAAAAACGTCGAGCCCCATTAAGTTTTAATGAAATAACCTACATATGCACGTGCTGAGTATTTAGTGTTGCGGGAATTCTCTGGTCCGGATCATACAAGTTCCCAGAGAAGGCGCCTTATTAGTTAGTGGTCGTTCTTCGTGAAATACTTACTTATAAACGGTTATTCAGTACTTTATTACTCACTTATTTGTTTTTCGTGGTCATTTATATCAGCTACCTGACTTCCATAATACAAGCTTTGCTTAGTTTGGGGTCAGATAGTGTTGTGTGTGAAATGTCCACCAATATTTATTTATTTATTTCCGAGAATGTTCTAAATTAACTACTTAATAGATAATATAGCAGTTGTGGGATATGTTCGCTGAGTAATTAATTGTATCCTCGATGGATTCCTCTTTGAAATTTTCAGGTGTTCTGGATAAGTATATTAAAGTTAGAGTGAAATCTTCTAAGTTCATCGTTAACTATTTCAAAAAATCTATCACAGTTAAAAATGAGTTTCCTGATTTTTTACCGAACTTTGCTCGATTTAAACAGGAATAAAATGACGTTTTCTAAAAATGAAACCTAGCTAGATAAAAGTTATCGCCCCCGAAATCCCCTGCATTTGCCAGAAATTTCCCCTGAAGCCATTTTCCAGATTCAGATTATAATGTATTTTATACAAAATAATTTCTCGTTTAAGCTTTTAAATCAAAATTCTGCTCTACCTTCCTCTATTTTCTACTAAAAAACAAATATCGACTTCAACTTAAAACTCAATTTCGACACTTGACCAAATTTTATACGAATCTATCATTATATCGCCTAAATACATGCAAGCAAATTTGAATTTTTTGTTAATTTTTTCAAAATCACTGCATCGATTTTAATAAAAGTTATATGGGATCACCTCTGAACTGTGATCTACCAAACAAAAAAGAACCATAAAAATCGATTCACAATGGGGCGTTTTCCAGATGCAAAAAGACCTGTCAAAGACAACCCGTCCCAATTTCACCATGGGTGGCACCCATGTTTTATTTTGTTAGAGAAATTCCACAAAAACCAACAGTGGTGCCGCACTTGGCAATTTTTGGCAACTCTTTTTGACAAGTCAATTCGCATCTGGAAAAGGCCTCATTGACGCCTATTATAGTGGAACATACAACAGAAAAAAAACATACAATCGAATTGAAAACATTCTCCTTTTTTGAAGTAGGTTCAAAATTAAAAATATATCAACGTTTAACACATCTCATATAAAATTAATAATCATCGAGAAGAGACCATAGAGTTTACAAACATGAGAGATTTCAATTCCCTGAAACAGAAAATCAACAACTTGGACAAAGAATAAAAACAGCCGAAAATAAACATGTCATTTATCTGAAATCCTTTGCTTAGCGCATCTACAAATGTGATACAAAAAGTCCAAGTACCCATTGGTTGTTTTATGTGCAAAGGACGGTAACGCCAAATAGGGATATTGAATTCTAAACGCGTCCTCGAGGAGCGAACGTACGTGACCCGCGACCAACTGCTCCGAGCCTCGGCAAAAACTCGAAATAGATGTGTTCCCTCCCGCAAAGAGGATAAGGAAACGCCATTGTACCCGATGCACTACGCCGCTGCAAATCTCGAAATATCTCCAAAAGACGTAACGAGAAAACTTGGATGCGTCCGCGCGGCCGATGGAACTCTTACTATTATTATCTGCAATTTTATTGCTTACAAACATCTGTGGTCTAGATAAGATGTTTTTTCTACAACAGGGACTATGTAGTGGTAAGAATCTTTACAGAGTTCGCCTGGGGAAGTACTATACTACTACTATTGTACCATGTGTATTATATTGTTCGTACTATTGTAAGTATTATTTTAAGGTGTGAACAATAAAGAGTTATCATTGTATAATGAATGACAACTTTGCCACTTATTTAGGTAAGAAGTAATTTGCGAACATCACTGTATTTCGATTTGAATAGCAATGATTCCAGATAAATCACAGAGGACAGTGATAAATCATCTTATAGGTATTTTCGGATGGCTAGTGCAGTGCAGTGCGAGGTGTCATCTTTGCGATTAGACTTGTAATTTAATTCATTATTTTAACTTAATTGTACTAAATATTGATAATATTAAAGCTTATTCTACGACCAAATTACTGCTGTTGTCGGTCGCGCCCTTTATGTAGGGTCTACTAAATTTATTTGTTAATGTTTAAGATACCAATTGTGGTACCACTAAATGCATATTTAAGAGTAAATAAATAAATGATTTGAACTCTTCATCTTTCAATATCTGTGTGACACTGTGCTGTAATGAGCAGCCGTACTGCTTACCATTCCATTTAGTACATATCCGTCGGTACGGTACTAGATAAAAGATAACAGGTACTAAAATAAAGGAGAATACTGGTATAAATTAGTAAAATAAACTACTTTGTATTAATATGAAAACTAACGTGGTTATTACACATTTTACATAAATACACGCCCGCGCGCGCACTCTCCTTGAAAAAGATCGCCGGACGCGATCGAAACTTGAGTCGGACTGGACTGACTACATTATACGTGAGTTACCCGTGTATTTATGTAAAATACTTTGTATTAAGTATTCAAAGTTTTTTTAAAATACCAAACAATAAATGTAAAAATATCTCAAATAAACCATTTTATTTCACTTGAATTTATTTATTATTTTTGTGATGGAATCTACATAGATTCTATACATTTTTTTTTATCATGAATATCTGACAGACATCGTAGTGACCAACACGTTTCTGATAACAGATTCTGACGATGGGTTGACATTCATCTAAGATTTTCTTTGGTCGTGCTGAATAAATATTACATAACTCATCTACGTGGGCAAGGTCAATATAGGCAATAGGCATACTAGCGTACCACTTATCTTATGTTTCTTACCGCACATTTATATATCGAAGTGAGTATTCTTAACTATACAACATTTATTTAACTTAAATGCTTATAAAATGTACCATTAGGAGTAGGCACAATACGAATGTATTGTTCCTACTTTTAACCCTTTTATGCAATTTTAGACAATTTGTAAAACCAGCATTTAATTATTTTTATTACTACGAAAATCTTTCTACTCTGTCTAGATTCATTGTGAGAATTTAGCGAAGTTTTGACACTCTTATCTGTTTAGCAGAGTCGTTAATCCAATTGGTTCGATTGGCGCTCAAACGATGAGCTTTATTTCATTAATCGTGAAGTTTTACCATTTTGGCGCTCTCTCCAAACATTCGGCGATGGAGAGAATGGCAAATAGTCTGGTGCGAAAGCCGGAGGGTTATCGGAAAGAGTTATTTGCCCGACGGTCGCCGACCCTTGCCCACCTTCGCTTAGATTTTACGTTGTACTGAGTTCACTGTGAAAAATGCATAAAGGAGGGATGGAAGAGATATCACTTGATAGGCCCTATTTCAACCCTTTGTTTACGGTTACTGGGCTAGCTTTCGTGGGTTCGTAAATATTCTTATTTGAGTACTTAACCAGTAGCCTCTCGCGGCTTAACCCGCGTAGCTTCTGTTCTCGTTTGTTTCCGGGATAATATAAAAAGTAACTTTTGTGATATTCGAGACTAGACTCGTAATATAATTGAATTCGAAATTTCAATCTAATACAGGAGTTCCGACTAGATTCAGCAACAATCATCAAAACATTGACATTTATAATGATGAGTAGAACTTTCAATTTAAATTTTAAAATATTACGGACACAGTTTAAGACAAACCAGTTCCAGGAAAATACCTAAAAGAGAAGCTTAATTTTTGAGATGATTTGTGATATCACCAACTAAGCTCATTTCAAGAGAAATTGCTTTGAGATTCTAATTTATAGAATAAGTTACTGGAGCCAATTAAACATCTTAATTATACCAAATATTTAACTGTAAAGTAATTCTCCTAATTTCCCTAAGTGCCACCGAAACTCGAACATTGGACTAGACGCGGCCGCTAGCCATCAATTCCACTTATCTATACAATTATTCAACTACCATCATAATGTGGGTTTTCCCGCCGAACCTTTGTCTGCAATCGAAACACTAAGCCGAAGTGATTTAAGATTATGGTGTGGGATAATGGCCTTCATTTTCGTTTCCTAGCGGCACAGGTGCGATACCCAATTTTTCTTAAAATCGCCGAATTTATGTCCACGGTAATTTCGTTCGTTTAACTGAATTAGTCCCGTTAAGTAGGTAGAAGTGGTAACTTATAATAAGAGGATGAAATTTTACGAATATTTTGCTGAAAATAAGCGTTTAAATAGAGTTGACGGGAAAAGGCAATTTTCGTGAAGCTTTGTAGATGCTTCGATCTGTACATAGAAGTAATTTCCTGTTATGAACATACTCGTATCTCTGAAATTTATTTTGTTCATGTGTGTTTGCATTTCCACGCTCCACGAGAGCCCCTTTAACCCGGAAGACGAAACTTTGCGCATTATTGTTGAGTATAGTCAACAACGGAATCCCCGTAACATTTTCAACTAGGCACCTCTACCTTTCCAAACAAACTAATTCGACTACGTTTTCAAATTAACTCACTTCTAGGAGATAATCTGTTTTAATTCCATTATCAATGTGGAACGGCCCGTTGTAGCCGAGTTGCAACAATTTTGTAGAGTTAATTTCGCCCTCAATTGTACTCCCAGACAAAGTAAGGTCAGTAAGGTTGCCATCCATCCATGACCCTTATTAAACTTCGGCTTTCATCATCCCAAAGAGATTGTTAAATGCTGAACTTTGGAACTTACGTGTACTAAAATGACATACTTTAACTGAAAGTATTATTATAGTATAATGCATACCACACAAAGGTATCACTCGCTTCGCAATTTAAGGATAAGATAAGTAGGTACATAGTTCCAAAGATTTTGCTAAAATGATTACCTCCAAATTTATTGACACTGTCATTGGCATAAGAATATAATCTTTATAAAAATCTCGTGTCACGCCCACCCCAAAACACCCACCCACCCCTCCAAAACTGATCAACTGAATTTGTTAACGTGTAAATACACAGTTGGTATGAGAATAGATCGTAAATCGTGTTTTTTCAACCTCCTTCTACTCCTTCTTTAGCAATAGTGATTTTACCGTGTATTTTTGTATGGACAGAAAACAAGCAAGCAAGCAATTTAATCGTCTTTTATTGACATGAAGTGTTACGACACTGAAATTATTCAGTTATATGATTTAGGTCCTTATGTTTGCTAGTTCCGCTAGTAAATAACGCCAATGTAAGTGCTTAATTCAAATTACATATTTAATAATTTTCTGATTTATTATCTTCATTTAGATTTGTTGTGTGACATCACAAACCTTGAATATTTTGTACTGATTTGATTAGACTTTTCTGAAAATGTTCACAGTTTTGGTCGCCTTGAGTAAAATATTTGATACCGCGCTTATTAACTGCCCACAGATCATATTACGAATAAAAGATCCAACACTGCTAGACCCCTATCTTCTAAAATATGCAAGTTATTGATAAGCAAGAAGATTTAAGGGCGTGTGGGCCATAATTTTGATTTTTTTAAAACAACTTTAAGACCTTTAAATTAGTGTATTAAACTCTGAAAAAAATATATGTAATAGTTAAGAATCTAATCTAGTGTAATTCGCAGTCAGTAACATGATTTAATGAATTTTACTTGATAGAAAAAAATCCCAAAGTTACCCCTTTTCAAAAAGTTTTTTCAAGTTTATGACTAAACTAATTATTTTTTTTACTAAATTTTTGTACTCAACGAAAGCCACTAAAAAGTTATATATGCATTCGCAGAGTTTGATTTGATAAAAAGTATCAGTTATTCACTATGTTTTAATATCTACCATATATATAGCGCGCCGTTCGGCAAGCCTGATCAGTCGCGTTTCGGCGCTCACGGACGACGGGCCTGTACTTGATTTTGCAATTTTGACAAACAATAAATTTTAAATATTACGATCATAGTGCCACAGTATAACAATATCAGTAGGTATTACTAGTGAAGCACGCTATGATCTTGATTTTTGATACCGTTTTCATTGGAATTGCAAATAGACACTGATACTAATTAGGACGCTGTTTATAGACCAAAAGGAGAGTCTCAAAAAACTGACGTCGATACCACATCAGTAAAAAAATTCAATGCAGATGCAATGAAAAATAGATAAGTATCGGCAAAATATTCGTCCGAAATCAGAGATCGGGATAAGGAAATAATGAGAGGGGAGAAATCCCCTGCGTAAATCCCCAAGTCCTTAACTTGCATTTATATGCCATTTAGGTAAATTCTTTGGTAGTAAGGTACTTAGTACCTACTTGGAAGAAAAGTCCTCACATACAGATTTTACCACTTTGGAAGAGACTTTCGCGCAAACTACTCAGTTTAGAAAAAAATGTTAGGGACTTCAATACAATTTTGAACACCTTCCCATAGATACACGTATGGTTTTGTTAGAATTTTTATTTTTTTATACTTCGCCAAGTTTGTGACACCACCAAAATTTATTGTTTTTTTTTGGATGAAAATGTTAATATTGTTCATAGAAATTTAGACATTCGACCAAATTTGATAAGAAGCCTTTTAGGCAGTAAAATTACTCGTAGAATTTAACTCTGCACTAAATTTCCGATTCGTATTTTTTATGTAAGGTTTAGAATCATTTCCTGAGCATAAAATCACAAAATAACAAAATAATAACAAATCCAGGTGGAGCTTCAAGCGCCAGCTCAAAAAAAACGTTTTTGGCTGATATTCTGAAAAAGTTATGAAGCCTATTATTATTGTAGAAAATAAAACTTCCCATCTTGTGTCGCCAGTAAACTTTTTTTTCGAGCTTACCGATTACGATTTATTTGATGATAACAATGTAAAAATAATAAGATGTGAATTCTGTTCCCAGTAGCATAAACATGTCCCTTTTTACCGGAATGGAAGAAGGGTTATGTTTTTCGCGCGTATCTTTTATGTTTGTAAATCTTTTATTTCCACATATCTTCCAAACGGCTGGATGGATTTTGATAACAAAGATATTCTAAGACTAGTCTGACTCGCCAAAGTGTCCTTAGATAGTGGGTAATATTTTTTTACGTATAGATTTTTTTGTAGTCGGGGTTTTTAAATTAAACTGTGTCTGGGTGTTTCTATGTATAATAAGTATGTATTTAAAACTATATAAGTATTATATCAGCTATCTGGCTGCCATCACACAAGCTTTGCTTAGTTTGGGGTCAGATGGTGTTGTGTGTGAATTGTCCACCAATATTTATTTATTTATTTAAAGTTTTCTATCATATTGCTCGTTGCTCGAAAAAACATCACCGTTCATCATCATGACTGAAGAGTTGAACAAAGAGTTTGATCTCCACTTTTGTAATAAGAACAACTAACCTGTGAAACGCATTGCCAGAGTGGGTTTTTGTAGAAGGTTCGAACCTTGGGGTTACGAGGTACACTGTGCTTGTTTCTATTAGAGAAACAAGTTCCATCGTAGGACACTATTATCGGCATTTACATCCACTATTATCGGCATCATCGCAATCGTATCATTGAATGGGTTATAAATCGTAAACGGTAAGTTTTACAAAAAAAGTTTACAAGCAACAAAAGATGCAAAATTTTATTTTCTACAATTATTGTCAAAATATATAGTTTCCAAAATATCGGCTAAAATAGTATTTTGACGTGACAACGTCTTATAAATTGGTTTGCCGGGTGACACTTCAAGAAACTGCGTTACGCTCCGCTCACGTTATGCGCTCACAACGAGAGCGAGTGAGAGGCACGCGTCCCTTCCACTCGGGCATGGTTAGTCCGCCTAAGAGCGAGAGAGACAGACATAAAAAGTGAAAGGCACGCGTCCCTTCCGTAAAATTATTTTACCACTCAAAGTCTTTGTCACGTAAAACTTTCGCCCGTATACCGACTTTACAGGCAACCAATTTTTTTTCAATTGGCGTTTGACGCTCTACCTGGATCTGTGAGCATTTTGTAATTTTATGCTCAGTAAGTGATATTTACATCATAGAAAAAAATTGGATTAGAAATTTAGTGCAAAGTTGACCAAAAAACCTTCTATTTTTACTGGCCTTTCATTATGTTTCAGCACATTTTTTTTGACGAACTTGTGAATTATTAGGAAACATTTTAAAAAGATGCATGAAATTGGAAAAGCCGTTCTCAACTTATAGTGTGACCAAAAAGAAAAGGTTGAGTTTTGTATATCTACGAGTACCTACAGATAAATTTAATATTTCTTCGTTTCACTTCACAATTCTCAAAATTGTTATCACTAGTATAAACAAATCTTGAACAAAAAAATTACACAGTCCGATATTTTAATGTTATTTCTGCACTGTGGCACCGATTCCGCGGTCGGTGACGGTCGCGAGAACAAGACAGCGTTAAATGCCTAATTTGACAGAACTACATGGCCTTAAATGAAAAACTCGGATCATGGAGGATTTTTTCACTACACCGCTTCGCGCACATTCTTCGTACATATGTAATGAAAATAAGCTTATTTTCATTCATTTAAAATTTACCCGCGTTCATTCATATACATCAACGTCATATGTCAAAATGACAACATGACAAGTAACAGGAGCATAGCGCTAAAAAAGGCGGCCACGTATATGATAAATTCATTTTGTAAAATTTGTGTGTTGTATTTAAATTACTTATATATAGAAGGGACAATATTCGTGTATAATAATAAGCTTTGAATGTTGTTTCTTTGTTTACAGGTGAGTTTGTGTGTTTGTTATTTTTAGTTCTTGTATTGTAATCTTGTACTAGGTACTTAGTTAACTTTCGGGAGCGCGTTGAAATGTTTTTTAAAAACTAAATTTAAAGTTAAATTAAAACTAAATACGTCTAGATGAGCCGAAGAGTTTATTCAGACTGTCTTTGCTTATTACAATTAGCCTTAAAGAGAACTTATAATCTAACCCAGACGCAACTATGCATTTCTGGGTGGCATGGCGTGATGTCGCCTGATCCTGCGTAGGCGCAAACGCTAGGTCAGCAACTTATGCAGGTTCTCGGGAACATAACGCCTTCCCCCTCAGACCCGAAGTTATTGGAAAAGGATTTTCCATATAACTTCGCTTCTACATTTTCCTTATCCTATTTATGTTATTATATGTACTATACTCTAACTTAATACTAATGTTGTCTCTACAATACGCAATTCCAATACTTGAAAAGGGTGAGTAGAGGCAACGAGCTTATATTTAATTTAAGTATGTAGTAAAATTGGATTTGCGTTCACATTTTCAGGGTCGTTTACATTAGAATTGATTTTACGTAATTTTCGAACAAGTGGTATAAACTTTTTCCAAATGAGGTACGCCAAGCATGACGACAACACTAAATAGAGAACACTTGTGGCTATGCCAAGGCTTTTCACTTCACTTAAATTTGGAACACTTTTCACACTCTTTTTAAAAGGTAGTTGAGATGCTGCACTTCGTCTAGGTTGATATCTTGCAGGTCTATAGGTTCGGCTTCTTCTGTGGTATTATCTGGTAAGGCAGGTAAGTTTACAATAGGTAAATGGCTGTACGAATTTCCCAATTCACGGAAATGGTTCGCTCGTAAACGAAGAGCATCAATTATAACATCACATGGTTTTTGGATTGTAATGAGGTATGTCCTCTCAATGGCTCTTGGGTGACGTCATCGTCACATTTTTGGTAAGTACTTTTGTATATTTGGAGAATATAATCCAGCTGTTATCTGAAATTCTCTGGACCTTTAAATCTTCTGTAGTAATTCGGTGTGCAACACATTTTGAGGGGTGTTGTTGGTACTGCATCAATTGTTCAACGCAGGTTTCTCTGGAGTAGGGGCAATGTCGTTCTCGGAGCACAAATATTCCTTGGCAGTTATCTCTTTGCATTTTGGGCAATTGGGCGATATCTTTTCTCATCCTGGAGTAAATAAGGATATTGGGGAATAATGGTGAAGGTATCGGTAGTAGAGTGGTTGAGCATGGGTAATGGGTACAATTTATAATATACATAGCATTCCTGTTCTACAAGTGGTACATCTATAATAAATCTTATGTTACTATCCTTAAGGTAAGTTTTGACAGAAAATGTTTCCTCTAAATTAATTAAATTCTGGTCATTTACTGGATACATGAGGTTGCCGTATGTACTTATATCTTTCAACAACTTTAGGATTTCTACAGAGTCTATTACAGTTTTATGTAGTACTGAAACCTTGCTGAGGGCTAAAGCCGTCTGTACATCGCTGAGTTTTGTCGAAATAGAGCGGAAGTTACTTATAAAAGATTGAATACATTTATAATGTGGAAAATTACAAAGTCATCATTATCTCTAGATTTTATAAATTGTTCTATTTTGTTAACTCTGTCGTTCAATATTTTTGTATTTTCGTTTACCATTTTAGACGAGTTTACTATGTGATCCAGCATTTCAGAAATAATAGTAATTTTACTAGAAATGGCTTGCTCACGGGTTTTAGTGTCCGTTATCAGTTGTTCGAAATGGATGGCGTCGTCATTGTCTAGATTTCCTGTTATTACTTTAATTAAGGAACCTAGAGGGTCGATAAGGCCACGTTTTACCCGCTTAGTTGGCATTAGTTGCCCTAATTTCTCTACAGCCTCGTCGCGGATGTAGTTTATTTGGGACTGGAAGTCTTTTGAGTTACTGACAAGAGAAGAAGCATTTTTAGAAGACGATATTTTGGCACAAAATTTAGAGTACTGTTGCGAATTGAACTGTAGATCGGATGCTATGCCTTTCAGATCTATGGTTTTATTATAGACCAGCTGTCGACCTGTACAAAAGCACGGCCTTGTTTAACTGGGAGGAGACCTGGGTTTTCATTTACTTCTTGAAGTTGTAGGCCCTGGCTCAGGAACCCTCGGGTTTGCATCACCCATATCACCACCGCCAGGAGGGGGCGCCACCTGCGGAGGGCGTTTTATATTTTTAACTGGGACTTTAGTTTCTCTATCTCGGACTTTTATAGGTAGTACATTACGTTCCACCTCACCACATACTATTGCTTTTTGATATTTTGGCTTATCTTTAGATTGTCGTTTGTTAACCGCCTTTGCGTACAGAGTTTGACCCTCTTGGAACTGTGGTCCTATTTCGCCACCGCGTTTTCTCTCACCGTTTCTTTCTTACTTTTCATTTTTGCCGCAATGTGTTTATACAATTCTTGAGTTCGTTTTCGGTGGTCCTTTAATAGCTGTTGTTTGTATGCTTTATCGAATTCCACGTCAAATGTAGAGTTAAGCTCTGTGTGTCCGAATACTATTTCAAAAGGGGTTAAATCTGTAGCACTGTGTATAGTATTGTTGTATGCCATTATTGCATAGGTCATCCTATTTGTCGCGTCTGTATATTTCACTTCATATTTGGCTATTCTGTAGATTTCTATTATAGTAGAGTGAAAACGTTCTACAATGCCAACGGAGTTTGGATTATTTGGTGTTGTTATGTGTAGTTTTATTTTGTATAAATCTGTAAGTTCTCTGAGAAGTTCGTTATTAAACTCAGAACCCGGGTCACAACTTACTCTGCGTGGGATGCCATAAAAACTGAAATATTTAATAAGGGCTCTCACTACCTCTGGTGTAGATCGAGATGGTATTTCCAATGCTTGGCCTAATTTACTAAATGCGTCGACTATGGTTAAATAGTGTTTTGATTCTATTGAAAAGACGTCCATAAATACTTCCTGAAAGGGCGCATCTTGAGTGTCTGTTAGTTGGAGTACTGGTTTAATTGGTTTCCTGTCATATTTGGTTGTCCTACATTTGTCGCAAGCATTGATAACGGCGGAGACCGTGTCAAGCATATCTGGCCAGTAATAATTTCGCTTAATTCTTTTTTCACAGTTTCGGTGATTCCACGGTGGCAAGTCTTGCCTTCGTGTAATTTTTGTATAATCAGTTTTGTTCTGCTTCATCTTCAATGTTGATTACCCGCTCAGTACATTCGTAGAAATTAATTGAGCCTTGCTTGAAAAGGGTAATTACTACGTTACTGAATTCCCGACGGTGTTGTGTTGTTTCAAAATAAATGAAGTATTTTATTTTTGGTCTAATATATTTCTTTAGAAATTCGCATATTAGATCTGGTTTGCCGTGAGGAAGGAAAACTTCTAATATTTTCTGATGCTTGGTGGAGATGTCAGTTACTTGGAGGTCGTTAGTAAATTTATGGAACACAAGTATTTGGTTTGGTTTTGTATCTACGGCTTCTTCTAGAATTGGTATGCCTAGTGACTCTAAATCTTTACCGGAATGTATAGTTTCTGTCGCGCTTGAGCTTGTGTCTGAAGGTACTAATAAGTCAGGCTCCTTTCTCAAGATTTGGTCTATGGTGTCGGTGTCTGAAATTGTAACAGGGCTGTCGGTTGCTGTTCTCTCAGAATCTGATATTGATATGGTATCTGAGTGATCTTGTTCTTCGGGGTTTACAATCATTGATCTGTTGTCGTTGTCCTCGGCGGTAGTTAGTGCATTCAACCTAAGTCGGGAGAGGGCATCCGCGTTAGCATTAAGTTGGCCATTTTGTGCTTTATGTTGAAATCGTACTCTTGAAGGCGAAGTCGCCATCGTGTCAGTTTGCTCCCTGGCTCTTTAAGTTGGTACAACCAAAGTAGAGGTTTGTGATCGGTAACAATGTCAAATTTTCTACCGTAGAGGTACGGTCGGAAGTGTTTAGTGGCCCATATTATAGCCAGTAATTCTCTCTCTATGGCACTGTATCTCTTTTCTGTTTCGCTTAGGGTTCTGCTGGCGTAAGCGATTGGTAAGTCAGATCCTATAGTCCCTTGAGAAAGTACTGCTCCTAAAGCTACCTCAGAAGCATCGGTGGTTAATATAAATGGTTTACTCATGTCCGGATACTGTAATATAGGTGCATTAACTAACAACTCTTTACACTTCTGGAAGGCTTCTATATATTTTTCTGTCTTCTCTACGGTTTTGCCTTTTCTTAAACAAGCGGTTAGCGGTTGAGTAATTCTTGAAAAATCTTTTATGAATCTTCTATAGTATCCTATGAAGCCTAAGAATCTTTTAATTTCGGTCTGTGTTTCAGGGATCGGATAGTCTAACACTACTTGTATCTTGTCGTTGTTTGGTCTGAGTCCGTCTTTCGTCAGCGTGTGTCCTAAATATTGGACTTCCTTGCAAAGAAATTCCGATTTGTCTAATTGGACCTTGAGGTTGGTAAGTCTCAGTCTGTCGAAGACGGCGCGTAATTTCTCTAGGTGTTCACGGAGCCCGTTGGAGTAGATGAGTATATCGTCAAGGTACACAAGGCAATGGATACCCTGTAAGCCTCTTAATACATTGTTCATTGCTCGCTGAAAAGTTGCCGGAGCTGTCTTGAGACCAAATGGCATTCGGAGGAATTCGTAATGCCCGTTTTGTGTGGAGAAGGCAGTTTTCTGTCTATCTTCTTCTGCTATTTCTATTTGGTGGTACCCAGACGCGAGGTCTAGCGTCGTGAAATAATTGCTTTTACCCAGTTTGTCAAAAGGTCGCAAATATTGGGAGTGGGAATCGGTCGTCAGTTGTGATTTCATTTAGTCGCCTATAGTCTATTACCATGCGATATTTCACCTGGCCAGAGGCATCCGACTTCTTCGGGACTAAATGCACTGGGGCACTCCATGGTGAATGTGACTCCTGTATCACATTATCTTTGAGCAGCTTTTCAACTTGGTTCCTAATTTCTTCCGCTTGGGCCGGGGCTTGTCTATATGGCTTGATATAAATAGGATTGTCGTTAGTCGTCCTTATGTGGTGTTTGACCTGGTTGGTGAAAGTTAAGGGTAATTCTTCACTATAGAGTATGTCCTTATATTCAGTGCACAGTTCTAGTATAGCGTTTTGTTCTTCTGGTGGTAAGTGATTAAGTCGTAATTTTGTCAAATTTTGGGTGAGTATTTGGTCAACTTCTACGTCTGTTAAGTCTGCCGTGTTAATTTCACATATGTAATTTTCATCTGTGAGTTTTTGGACTTTAAAAGGTTTCGTTATTTTTAAAGTTATGTCGGCGTCAGAAGTATTTTGTATAACGGTGGTCGCATAATAATTTTCACATTTCACTAGGGCTGTAGGCATTCGGATTTTTGAGTCGAATTCCAAAAAATTTAGGATAGCGTCCCCTTTTTCGAGATCTACAGGCAGCTCTACACGAGTTTCAGTGCGCGCTTGGAGGTTAAATAAGTATTCCTGGTCGTTCCAAATCGGGATATTGGCATGTTGTGTTTTTAAAGTTTTGTCGTTCAGGTCTATTTTAGCCTTTAGCTTCACTAACAAATCCCAGCCAATAACTCCGTCATACTTGGGGTCAACGTCATAGATGAAGAATTTGTGATACATGTCCTGGCTGAAGGCCTTAAAGAGTGGTATGTCCGCTACCTCTGTATGAGAGCTAGACGCGTGCGTGCTTGTTACTTGAAACGGTTCGTATCTTTTGTACTGGGCGTAGTACATATCCGCTTTTGTTGGGCTGATAAAACACCTGCTACTTCCGGAGTCTAACATGAATTTGCCATCTATTTCCGTGATTTTTATATAGGGTAGTTTGAGGGCGGCATCATAATTTAGTTCGATTACCTCGGAAATCTCTGGGTCACTTCTACACGAAAATTTTCCAAATTTGTTTCTTCCCTTATATTATCATATTCCTGCACTGGTTCTTGCACTTCCATAACAGGTTGTGGACACTCCCGGGTTGGGTCTGCGTAATAATAATTCTGCTCTTCCTGGTAGTTGTTGTCGCTGTATTGGTACTCGTTCGGGTCGTCTGTTGTTCCACATTCCTCGGTGACTATTTCGTTTATGGGTAGTCTTGGCACTGGTTGTGCGGCAGTCCTCATCGTCACATCGCTAGAAAACGGTTGAGGATGACGATAGCCTTGAGGCTGCGGCGCTCTGTAACCGAATTGTCCCGGCTGTGGTCTAAATCCGAACTGATTTTGTACTGGAGGTCTGTAGCCCATCTGTTGTTGGGCAGGATGCTTATAGCCAAATTGCTGCTGAACTGCTGGCTTATAGCCAAATTGACCGGGCTGTGGTCTAAAACCTAGGGGTTGTTGGGTCGGAGGCCTATACCCAAACTGCTGTTGTGGTGTAGGTGGTTTGTACCCGGATTGATTTTGTGGCACTAATGGCCTAGCTAGCATGGGTTGTATAGCATTCGGTCTGACTCCAAAATACGGGGGTCGGAAGTTATTATTTGGGGGTTGCATTATTGCCTGAAAGGCTTGAGGCTTCGGATCCAGCATGGGTGGTTTGGGTGCCTGGTTGTGAAGCAACCTGGACCTCATTAGATACTGCTCGTGAAAATTAACTTCATCCATCACAGTTTTAGGGCCTCTTCTAAACTGGTAGGGCTCTTTAGTCTTACTATTCTCACTAGGTGTTCCGGCAAATTATATAGGAAAACATTGAGAGCTGTATTATTATGGATGATGGCCTTTGCGTGTTTAACTTCGTTGGAATTAGTGACATTAGTGTTAATTTTGGAAATCAAAATGGCTCTTACATCCTGAATGCGGCTACAAAAATCAAGGTATGACTCATTAGATTTAATTTTTAATGACTCCAACTCTATGGCTACACACTCTTCGCTTCTATGATCTCCGAAATGCTGAATTAGTAGTGTTTTGAAATCGTCATAACTTTCAAAATCACCCCTTTCGCTGATAAGGGCGGCGGCTCTACCTATGACTCTACTAGTTATTGACTGCATTATATATTCGTTGCGTTGAGCAACGCCTTGAAATTGTCTGATTACATACTCGCATTTTCTGAGAAATAATGCGAGCATTTTAGTGTCCCCGTTGAATTCAGGGATGAGCTTAAGCATGTCGCGCAATAAGGGCGGTGCTATTTCGTTAAGCTCAGTCATTTTGCTGTTAAATAGTTTCTAGTTATACTACTTAAATACTTACTCACTTAATTACTAGTGCAATTATAGTCACCGTTTAAATTATGTTATAACCTAGCGTACTTTTGTGCATTCGTAATCACGAGTACGTATACCTATTATATATAATTATCTAATTGTGCAGTTCTAGTCACAGTTTAAATCTAAAAATATAAAATAATTGTGCAGTTTTAGTCACAGTTTAACCTATGTAGAGGACCTGTGCAGTTTTAGTCACCTGGTTCTACAACTTAAACTAAACAGTATTTCATGGATAGGATGGGAGGAAACGAAGGATTTTACTCCAGTGAGTACTCTGTTCGCTATAACTTACTTGCCCATCTCCGTCCGGCTCCGGTTAACAAATTTCTTTGGTTCGAGGATTACCACTGCGGCCTTCTTCCGATTTTAGGGAAAACCGCTGTCACTGCCAATCACGAAGGTACTAACACTTTTCAAGCACTAGTCACGGATTTTACGTGGTCGCGATAGCAGCGGCTGGTAATCCTACCGGCTGCGCCAGTTAACTTTCGGGAGCGCGTTGAAATGTTTTTAAAAACTAAATTTAAAGTTAAATTAAAACTAAATACGTCTAGATGAGCCGAAGAGTTTATTCAGACTGTCTTTGCTTATTACAATTAGCCTTAAAGAGAACTTATAATCTAACCCAGACGCAACTATGCATTTCTGGGTGGCATGGCGTGATGTCGCCTGATCCTGCGTAGGCGCAAACGCTAGGTCAGCAACTTATGCAGGTTCTCGGGAACATAACGACTTTGCCAACAGATATACTGTTTTGTTTATTGTAAAACTATAAAATAAACTTTGTTTACAGAGAAACGCAGTTTAGTTTTCACGAGTGTCCTGTTCTATTAGAAAGACATCTTATAAAACAACATTCTCTGCAACAATCCACTAATATGGATAAACTGAAGTTTGAATTTACGGTTAAATGCTTTGAGGACCAAAAGACAAATGTATTGGCAGTGACTTCAATAACAACAACAGACCATATTATTTATGCTATACCAGAACAATTACAGCCAATTAAACACCATGAACATTTGAGTAGGACTGAAACATTTCACAAACTAAAAAATACATTACAAAGAAGACATGAGAAAAGAAGTTTATGGATAACATTGTCTGGTGAACTAAAAAGTACCTACCTAGATCAAGATGGAAATATACATTTCAAGAATTATTTTCTGGAAGAGGTTACAAAGACACAAGTTACACAAGAGGGTATGTCTGAAGAATCACTGTCAAGAATCCTTGAGAAGATTGTAACTATGAATACACAATTGCCAAAGCAGATTAATCTAAATAAAATGTCAGATAAATTTGTAATTGAAAAATTCAACGGAGAAAATGCAAATGTACTTCAATGGATGGAAATTTTTGAGAAAGAATGTGCACGATTAGAAATATATGAAGATGAGAAAAAAATTGAAATATTTAGATTGTTTTTGGATAAATCCTGTTTGAATTGGTATAGTTCTATGCTATTGAGACTCACGTTGACATCAGAATGGCAACAATGGAAGGATGACTTTTGTGATACCTATGAAAATAAAGGTTGGACGCCGATAAGATATGCTATTGAATTTAGATACAAAACAGGATCTTTACTAGACTATGCAATAAAAAAGGAGAAAATATTGTTAGAAATGGATAATTCAATAAACAAAAGTACTTTGATCAACCTCATTGCAATTGGCCTCCCTACTTTTATAACAGATAGGATTAATAGGAAAGAAATAAAAGAGACGAAAGATTTGTTCAATGAAGTGAAAAACTTGGAGCATCTAGTCAATAAACGAAATTTTGATAAGAAGAGAATTATGAACTCTTCATTGAAAACAAAAGAAATTAAAGAACCATGCAAAATTTGTAGAAAACTAAATAAAGGTAACAGATATCACTCTGAATACTCATGCTGGTTTAAAGGAATGAAGGCATGAAAGAAAAACAAAATGTTATCAATTTTGTCAACAATTCGGAACTGGAAATTGAATTAAATGATATGGACCAAAAAAACTAATAGTACCACCATTAATCAAAGTTAAACTGATTTTAAACAATAAGTTAGAAGCGTTTGGAATATATGACTCTGGTTCAAATATCTCATTAATAAATTCGAGATTGTTAAAATTAAGAGATGAAGAAATAAGTAAAGCTCAAAGCATAAACTTAACTACGATTAATGGTGTGAAAAAAACTAACGGTATGGTAAAATTGAAAATAAAAGTTTTTGAAATGGAAGAAGAAGTAAATGTATTTGTAATTAATAAAGAAAACTTCAACTATGACTTCTTAATCGGATTAGATATGATAAAACTTTTTTCATTTGACTCAAAATGAAAAATTGGAAATTACGCAAAAAGTGCCAGAGCTAAGTATTAAACGTAAAATAAAACTGGAAACACAGAAAGAAATCTTGTATAACTGTGAATTGGTTACAGTTAATTTTAATGAACATATAGATGAAGCCAATTTCACAACGGTGATAAATCATCTTGAGTATGAACAAGAAAAAGAAATAAATAAATTGATTGAAAAATTCAGATCAATCTTTGCAAAAGACAAATATGATGTTGGAACTGTTAAGGACTATGAGGCCAGAATTGATTTAATAGTGGATAAATATTGTAGTAAAAGACCTTATAGATGTAAATTGAAGATAAAAGAGAAATAGAACTTCAAGTATCTAAGCTATTAGAGAAAAATCTGATCGAAGAATCATACAGTCCGTTTGCTGCACCGGTAACACTAGCTTTCAAAAAAAGATGAAAATAGAAAATCAAGGCTCTGTATAGACTTCCGTGAGCTAAATAAACTGGTTATTCCACAATCACAACCATTTCCCTTAATGGAAGATTTGATGGTAAAAACTAGAAACTGCAAATATTTTTCAACGTTAGATATTAATTCTGCGTTCTGGTCAATACCACTAAGAATAGAAGACAGAAGGAAAACAGCATTTGTCACACAGGAAGGGCATTATCAATGGACATGTCTACCTTTTGGATTAAAAACTTCTCCAGCAATATTCCAGAGGATCTTAAGTAATATTATACGACGCCACGGTCTTGCGGATTTCACAGTGAACTATATTGACGACATATTAATATTTTCAAAATCGTTCAGCGATCATATAATCCATTTAAGAAAACTATTAGAAGCAATAAAGAAGGAAGGCTTTAGATTGAAATTTTCTAAATGTACCTTTGCATCAGATTCTGTGAAGTATTTGGGACACATTATACATAACAATTCAGTACGCCCAATAAAAGATAACTTGATATCGATACAAAATTTTCCAATCCCAAAAAATCAGAAGAATGTGAGGCAGTTTTTAGGAAAGATAAATTTTACAAAGAATATGTACCAAATATTGCAATAACGCTGGATCCACTGCACAACCTTTTAAGAAAAATCAACAATTTATTTGGACAGAACAATGTCAACAATCATTCGAGAAAATAAAAAAAATATTATGCTCTCAACCTATTTTACAAATATATGATCCAAACCTGCCAATATTTATTTACACTGATGCAAGTATTATTGGTGTGGGAGCTGTGTTGAAACAAAGACAACAAGATACAAAAGAAAAACCAGTTGCTTATTTTTCCAAGAAACTCAATGAAGCCCAAAAAAGAAAAAAATCTATTTATTTAGAATGCTTAGCAATAAAAGAAGCAGTTAAATACTGGCAACACTGGCTTATAGGTAAGAGATTCACTGTATTTTAAGATCATAAACCATTGGAAAAAATGAATGTTAAAGCGAGAACAGACGAGGAATTGGGAGATTTATCATATTACCTCTCTCAATATGACTTTGAAGTGAGATATTCTCTGGGTAAGAATAATGTTGAAGCCGACTGTTTGAGCAGGAATCCAGTATTAGAAGCACATGAAAATGAAGAAGAACAATTAAAGGTAGTTAATATGATAAATCTTAAGGATATCATTGATGATCAAGAACAAAATGAAGCATTACAGAAAGAGAAAAAAAAATTTGATCTCAAAGGAGAACATTTACTACAAAAAAATCAAGAATAGAAACAAAATTATTTTGTCCGAAAGTTTCAGTAATGGCTTTGTTGAAGAAGTACATAGAAGATATTGTCACATTGGAATAAAGCAGATGGAGAATAAAATTATACCATTTTACACAGCTAATAATCTTTCCCAGAATATAAAGAAGATATGTAGAAATTGTGAGGTCTGTATTAAGAACAAATCAAGAGGTCAAGAAAAATTTGGACTGATGTCTCACCTAGGACCTGCTACACATCCATTTGAAATAATGTCAATAGATACAATAGGCGGATTTGGAGGGTCTAGATCTACAAAAAAATACATGCATCTCTTAGTAGATCATTTCACTAGATATGCGTATATTGTTAATTCAAAGACACAGAACTCAGACGACTTCATTAAACTTGTTAAAAAGGTTACAGAAGACAACCATAATATCGGAATGATTCTGACAGATCAGTATCCAGGCATAAATTCCAAAGATTTTAAGCAATTTCTAAAAAAACATAACATCCCAATTGTTTTCACATCGGTTAATGCACCATTTTCAAATGGAATAAATGAAAGACTCAACCAAACACTGGTTAATAAAATAAGGTGTAAAATCAATGAAAGAAATAATAAAGCAGCCTGGTCAACACTTGCACACATATGTGTGGAGAAATACAATGAAACCGAGCACACGGTTACAGGCTTTACACCTGTTTATTTGTTACAAGGAAATAGAATTACTTTGCTACCACATGAACTTAAAAAAGAAAATACACAAAGTGAGCTGTCAAGGGATAGAAGCATAGCTCTTCAAAATAGCATAAAATCACACAATTATAATAAAAAAAAATTTGATAGAAATAGGAAGTATTTTGAGTTCAATGTCGGAGATATGGTTTTTTGTAGAAAATGGTAACAGACTAAACAGAAGAAAACTAGATGAGTTGAAAGTGGGGCCATATGAAATAATAGATAAGCTATCAAACTCCATATACAAAATCAACACGGGACACAGAAAATCAGAGTCAAATCTTTTCCATATCACCAAACTGCTTCCAGCTCCTAAGCCCGCAGAAGGCTGAAGAAGTGGAGGTTTGTCTGAAAATATATAGGACTATATTTTCTTCCCCAATGTGGGGGGATGTAATGAAAATAAGCTTATTTTCATTCATTTAAAATTTACCCGCGTTCATTCATATACATCAACGTCATATGTCAAAATGACAACATGACAAGTAACAGGAGCATAGCGCTAAAAAAGGCGGCCACGTATATGATAAATTCATTTTGTAAAATTTGTGTGTTGTATTTAAATTACTTATATATAGAAGGGACAATATTCGTGTATAATAATAAGCTTTGAATGTTGTTTCTTTGTTTACAGGTGAGTTTGTGTGTTTGTTATTTTTAGTTCTTATATTGTAATCTTGTACTAGGTACTTTGCCAACAGATATACTGTTTTGTTTATTGTAAAACTATAAAATAAACTTTGTTTACAGAGAAACGCAGTTTAGTTTTCACGAGTGTCCTGTTCTATTAGAAAGACATCTTATACATATTTTTTAACCGACTTCCAAAAAAAGGAGGAGGTTATCAATTCGACCCCTATGTTTTTTTTTTAATTTTTTTTTTTATGTATGTTCCCTGATTTCTCGAGAACCTCTACACCGATTTTAAAATTTCTTTTTGTGTTCGGATGGGTATGCTTCCCGAATGGTCCCATATAAATCTTTTTGAAATCGGTCAAGTAGTTTTTGAAATATGAACCAAAAACTGAAAATTTGCGTACAATTATCTGGATGACATAGTTGTAGATTTCACAAAAGTTATGAATCTCGACAGGGTCGGTCAAGAAGTTAGTAGATTGATGCTATGTAGGCACAGGTAAGTAGTATCTATCCTATACCTGTTAGATTTGGCTGGCACCGACTTCAAATAGATGAGTGAGTAGCGCTTATAATAATGATTTTAGTTTATTTTTCGCTTTTGAGTGCCTATTTGTGGTTTAGAAGTCGGTTTAATTTTTTGTACGAAAATAGTTTATTGCATTCATTTCTCGCCCGAGTTCTTTTGTTTCTGCGTATACAACACTTCGTTTCTATACCTCTCTTGCGCCTTCACTGCGCTAAGCGATACTTTTTTTCTCACATATCGCCTAGCTACCTAAAGGACGATATGCGTAATTTAGATTACCGATTTAGTTTGAATGTGAATTTAAATAATTTTACTTAAATCACTATACGGATGATACAACAGTTAAATAGAGAATGTGCAATCCTGCAAGCCAGCCCGTGGATTAATTCTGCAAGCACAGATAATAATGTAATCAGTGGACGTCCATTGGGTGGTTGCGGGGCGGCACCACCAACGCGATGGAAGGGGAATGGCGTAAATCTGTTCACATCGGTGGCATAATAATAGATCAGTGTTTTTATAAATGAACAATATTGAATTTTACATATAGTTTCGCTCCGTACCATATTATCCATTAAAATGAGAAAAATACATTGGTTGCATGGGAGACCCCCTTAAGAAATATTTGTTGTATTTTAATTCAATTATTTATTTTTAAAGTGAATAAATACAAATATTATGTGAATATTTTTTTTTTTTTAAATTAAGAGTGACGAGACGATCAGGACATGTGCCTGATGGTAAGCAACATGCCTGACACATAACAGCACAGTGACACGCAGCTATTGGAACATGAAGAGTCCAAATCATTACCTAGCACTGCACTGCGCTCGTCACTCAGAGATCTAAGATCTTATATCTCTAAGCCCTGTAATTTATCTGGAAACATTGCCCTTCAAACCGGAACACAGTAATGTTTGCACATCACTGCTTGGCGGTAGAATAACTGGCAAAGGTGAAAGGTGAATATTTCAAGCGTCTACCTATTGACGATATCAATCTTGAGTAAAAAAATCAGGCTTGTTTTGTGCCCCCCTCTTATTTATTTTATTTTGTTTTATAGGTATTTGTTGTTCTAGCGGCAACAAAAATACATCATCTTTGAAGATTTTAACTATAACGGTTCATGAGATATAGTCTAGTAACAGAACTATACAGATAGATAGGTATAATTGGTATTAAGTACACTTATAAGGATAAGCAGCCCACTAAATTATCCCACTAATAGGATTCTCTCGTAAAGATAGAGTCAAGGCCATAATCCGCCACGCTGGCCCAGTACGGGTTGGTGGATGACTCATGACATCGAAAGATTTTAGGTACATGCTAGTTTCCTCACAATATTTTTCTTCACTGTTTTAAGTTAGCAGCTTTACGCACATGACTTCGAAAAGACAATGGTCCGCGTGAGACCTGATGTCGGGGCTTCGTATCGCCAATCGCTGTTCTCCTGGCTAGAACAACCGTAACTTCACTTGTAAAACATAGTCAAACCTAAGATAACATCTAAACGTATGAAATATCTCTAATTAGCAAATAGCGACCTCATCGCAAAAGGCGATCTCGTTCAGAACTCTTCGATTATACTTCTACTTCTTCCTACTTCTTGGTTTAGGTATTAATTATGTGGGGTTGAGGTCAGGAGTCTCATGTGTGTACATGTAAAAGTGTCCGTCCAAATGCATTAAAATAGGGTGGCGCCACATTAACATCAGGGTAAATTTTAAAGGAAATCAATTAACGTACTTACACATTTCACGAAATAAAATCACTCTAGCTGTTCGTTTTCTTATAATAATTATTATTTAAGGTTTTATTAACTAGGTACATTATTTTGCACTATGCAAGTGGTTGAAATTTAAAGTGGTTTTTAACTCGGCATATTTCAATATACCCATACATACCCTTTGTCTACACCAGCACCACTGTGAAAGATTTTGAGCTGTTATTTGCAACTTACAGGTGCCACTTTCTTAAATTTCCTACCGTATGAGATGACACTCCTTGCCTACCTACCCACCATTGTATTAATTCTACAGCCGTAGTTTAAAATAATAAAGCATTTGATATTATCGCTGTCTTATTTTAAATTAGAGATGTTTAAATTAGCTTTTTAATTTCAGTTGTGCGTTCAGAATTGTTCCCATTACGTAAACAAAGTATTAATATAACTGAACAAATATACCTTAACTTATTTAAGAGTCCCTTGGCATAGGGAAAAGCAGGCAGAATTTTGCTAGTATTTTCCTTCTGGGTAGCAAGGCTAAATGAACTGTATTTTAAGTTTATTTTGTGCTTTTGTATTTAAGAATTTTAGAACTATACTACTTGTAGGTATATTCCAATCGTGACCAATATACTGGTTACGATTGGAATATACCTACAAGTAGTATATCCCTACAAATATTATAAACACGAAAGATTTTCAGAATGTATGAATGTATGTTTATTACTCTTTCACGCAAAGTCTACTACAGGGATTTGGATGATATTTGGTACATAGAAATATAAATAAAACACAGGCTATTTTTATCCCGGGAAAATAAAAAGATTACTACTCGGGTAAAACTGCTAATAATAAATGTCTATCGGGTATTTTTTTTGTTAAATATAAAATAAATATACTCTCTCGAATCTGGGATTTTGATTCCAATAGGTATATAAAATTACCTTTTCCTTTGAACCATGTATTTTGTTTTTTACTGACTCATTGCTGATAACGTAAAACAATTCCAGGTTTAGGCTGTAGAATTTTAATGTCTCCATAGAATGAACGACCAGATTCCAGAAAATAGAATGTCTAGAAAATAACAAAGTACTTTGACTTTGAAACGAAGTTAAAAGCCGTATCTAATAAAATCACGTTTCATCTTTATTCTTGGAAGTTTTCAAAGAAGTTTTACGACTACAAAAATTAATATTAATTTCCTGAAAATCATTTGTAATTCTTATCATAGTAATTTCCACTACCTTGAGTTGTCTAGGAATCAAATTAGATAATCATGAACTAGTTCTCAATCTAATTACTATTTTAAATTATAATATTATTAAAACTAATCTCCGAATAACCCACCTCTACCAGCTCTCGGCGCTAAGGTGCCCATGACGTTCGGCGCAAAACATTCCCACGTTGAATGGCAATGGCCATCCTCCAGGAACGCGCCGGAGCGGGAGTCACCCGTGTTCTACTTGAGCCTGCGCTCTAATTCTGAAAGGAACCTTTTAGCCTCTGACCCCAACAACCGAAGGTCTCCACGGCAACAGGTACACATTCGTACTGCGACACTAACATGTTTTTTTTTTTTTTTATAAATTATCCACTCCACAGACTCCGGGGTCCGTGATCTTTGTCATTACAATAATCTTTTTTTTTTACACATTTCTTGGATAAGGAGAAGAGGAAAATAGAAGGGATTTGGGTACATTTAAAATCTAATTCTAGTGCTCGTCTGTAGAGCCGATCACTACCGGTTGGGATTCCGCTAGTAATCGACTCGACATCGAGTGTTTGCCTAATTGCCTTTTGCCATTTGCCTAAGCTGCCTTCTCCCGGCCCAGAGCCTCCACAACGGCCGCATTTCTGTCCCTGATGGCCATCTGTAGGTTGAAATCGCGGATGGTCTTCGGTGATGCAGCCCACGCTCGCCGCACGAACCGACCGATGGCGTCGTCGGTATCGTCAGCGTAGTATGTGAAGGTCCCCGTGTGCCGTGAGATTGCAACTACCGCATGGGGCACGCTCTCGTGCAGCTTCATGTTTGCCTTGGTTTTGATTACGATTACCGACTCGTATGTTAGTCCCTGAGCTTCATGGATGGTAAGGATGCATGACCCGGTGCCTGACCCATAACCCTGGTTTGTCAGGGTCTCCTTCTCCTCTTGAGTGTGAACTAAGAAGAGGGTGTTTGGTTGGGTGTTGGGTATTTGCGCTCCCTTATATCTTCTCTGCTCTAGGGACTTTATACGGGACGCTGAGGAGTACATACCGGAGTACATTTCCCTCAGTGCATATGCGACGTCCATTGGGTTTCGATGTGTGCAGAGCAACTCCTGGCTGATCTTTGTTACCAGGTTCGGGCGATGATACCTCATTTCGAAGAGATTTTCCCTGTCGATATAAGGCAACTGATTGACGTCTCCAATGAGGACAATTTCACCAACACCAGACAGCCTTGAAGCCATCACAATGGCTCCAAAATGGTTCATGAGAGCTTCGTCCACCATGAGGTGGCTGAAACTTTCTCTACCGAAACCATTTACCAGAGCAGAAGCCATGGTTCGCACTCTGGTTTTGACCAGGTTTCCGATTCGGTGCGATAGCTTTTCTCTTAGATCTTTTGCTGCCACAGTTGTTGTAGTAATGATGGCGTCCTTGTCCATGTCGAAGTTTCTAATCACCCATGTTGTTTTTCCACATCCTGGAACTCCGTTGACCCACTGTATTCTCGGTACCTCCCAATTTTCACAATCTGCTTTGACGTTTCCGTTCCCTTCGATGGTCTTGGCCATCTCTAGGATCTTATCGTCCAGCATAATCTTGGTGCATCGGGCAGTAACTACAATTGGGTCGTTTGGTGGTGTCGCATAAACAGGCACTCCCGCACGCTCTGTCTCTCTCTCGTTCAGTGTCACGAAGCCATTTTCAGCACTGTAAGCTGCCATATACTGTCCTGTCATGGTTCCCTTGATGACCCGGGAAGTGACATTATTGTAAATGGCTGCTTCGGCCTCCTCGAGTTTCGCCTTTAAAAGGCTTTCACTTCCTAGCCTATAGGACTGCATGATGTTTTCGCAGGTCTTGAGGTTGACTTGTCGTGTCGCGCTCAGTGTGGCTATGAATTCGATGAAGGCGTAACGTGCATGGCTCCGCGGCTCCAAAGCCGTGACATAGCGGGGCGGTTCAACCTGTCCCATGTCGGCTCTCGTTCGGGCTGTTTGTTGCTGTGAAGCTGCTTTGGGGGTCTTTGACGTCGAGGGGGGTGATGAATGGGATGTGGTTCGGAGTACGCTCCTTGCCGCTGCGTTGAAAGCAGTCACGAACGCCGTGAACACTAACATGCTTAACTTCCGCTTCTTATTATCAGCGGCATCCTGTCCTGCGGCTGATGGTGAGTGGATAGTGCGTCCCAGGTGGCCAAGTGGCGTCCTAAATTAGGCACTTCCCGTTCTTCCAGGGCACCAGAGTCAACCCATCCGATCTTGCATCTTGCTGTTCGATCTGTATAGGCTCGGGGCTGAAGTACGCAACGAACGCCTGCCGATACTAATGGTTCTCAATTATAATTCAATTCCAAGTGTCAGCAATTCTTGCTAGCCGTTATGGAACATATTTGGTGGAAGAGGGTGACCATACTAGGCATAATGTTTTAAGTTCCAATCTAGTTACACTCTTTTTTGATAATGGTAAGACCCTTTGCAGAATCCGTCTGGGGAAGTACTACACATTTGCCAGTTTTTCTACGGCCAAGCAGTAAAAGTACTGTGTTTCGATTTGAAGGGCAATGTTTCCAGTGAAATTACAGAGATAAAAAGATCTTATATCTCCAAATAGTAGTTCGTGTAATAGTACAAATAATAGTTAGTTGCATGTCAATGTGCTGTTTTGGAGCTGGCATATTGCTTACCATCAGGCACATTTCCTGTTCGGCTCGTACTCTACTACAACTCCATACTATAAATAAAGTAGTTAAGTGCGAGTCGGATTCGCCCATGAAGGCTTCCGTAGCAGCAAGTAACATAATATAAAAGTTCTTGTAGTTCGTTGTTACTTTAATCAGTGTTTTAACAATAATTAATTTATGACGAATTTAAATAAAACTACGTACTAGATCTCATTCAAACCAATTTTCATTGAAAGTTTACATGGTAATGTACCTACATCATATTTTTTTTTAGTTTTGTCATTCTCTTATTTTAGAAGTTACAGGGAAGTTACAGGAGTTACAGGAAGTTACAGGTTACACATTTTACCACTTTGGCAGAGTATCACGCGCAAACTATTCAGTTTAGAAGAAAAATATGTCAGAAATAATGTTTTTTGTTTTTTTTATATTTTTTGTTTGAAAACCTTAATGCGGTTCACAGAATACATCTACTGATCAAGTTTCAATAGCATAGTTCTTATAGTTTCGGAGAAAAGTGGCTGTGACATACTGATGGACAGACAGACAGACATGACGAATCTTGGGTCCCGTATTTTGCCATTTGGCTTAGGAACCCTAAAACACATACAAATAGATACCTAGGTTCGTAAACTTATCGTTTTACCTCTTCTTCGATGCCATCTCGATCCTTGATTTTTCCTATCGGTGCCAGACCAAACTGAGGTCGTAACATTTTCGGTGCTCTTATGCCGAGCGACACGAGACTAGTTTTTCAAGCTTGGATAGCATGCTAGTGTTGGTAAGCTAGCTAGTTAGTACTTCTGGCTTCGTGTAAACAAAACTAGCGTTACGTCGCGTTGTCTACACGAAGCTAGTAGTACTGAATCGGTGCCCGAATGTTGGCAAATAAATATATAAAATAAAGAAATTACTTACAAAAGTGTTGCGAACATTATGTAGGTATGTATACCTTAGGTGCATAACAATGTATTGCTGAGATTTTTAGCGCAAATTCAGGAAAATAGAAGAGAATAATGTAAAACAAACAGCTTAATTTCTATCAGTGGAAATACCAGAGTGCCGGTTTCATGTCATGGTCCGCCGCGCTCGCTCCAAATTAACCTTTTTAAACTGTTTGTGATACTTTTACGAAATTGCTTATACAAAGTACGACAGTCCTCTAGTGAAATGTATTTTCAAGTTGTTTAAATGGAATTTAGCAGTAAAGGTGTCTTGAATCTATGGTTATATTATGTAAGTACTAGCAACTGGGATAGCGTGTTGGGCCAGGACAATCAATGTTTAGTTCATTTCTGTAAAGTAGTGTGAGCCTCCCTTGAAAATATTTTGTAATCATTGTATCATTTTCAGTTTGAATATTGAACTCCTTATATCCATGACGTTTGATCCTTATTGTATTGCAGTTCCCGCTGCCATTTTTTTCTCAGCTCTTGCAGAATACGAGAAAAAGAAGTAAGAAGAATCTTACCACTCCAAAACGTCTTGAAACATTTGCGTACACGTAGCGATTGGTTGAACATCAACAAACGTAGAATAGTGCTGTCCAAAATACTTACCTTTTATGGATTACCCCCACCTGGAAATATTTCGACTGAGGTACGTTTGACGACACTTTAAAACCAGTGGCTGGCTCTATCCTCAATATTTCAGGTACCTCTTCTAGGTACTGATTCTGAACGTAATCCGAACGAATCAAATTCGGAATGACAATCCTTGTCTCTGTAATTCTAAAAGGAGAAGATAAAGACCGAGAGTTTTGGTTTCATGTCGAGATCAATCCGATTGCGTTGGGAGTTGTGAATCAGAGGGCATATCTGTGTCTTGTCTGTGAGTATATTGCATTGCACACAGGTCGTGGGCTTTCCTTCCGTCAGAGCATAATGGTTGCTGACATTTTGCTACTGTTCTAAATTCAAATAATTACTGTCAGAAAAAGTTTGCTTCAAACGTCTGATCATTTATTAGAATTCAGTGAACCATATCACATGAGAGTAATAATGTTTACGAATTTCAATTGTCTAATTAGTTACGTTTTTAGTAGTCATTGTCAATGGCTTATTTTCTCTTTTACGCCACTCTTGTTGTGAACTAATCTTGCTGTGTACGTTCCACAAAAATAGTGTAACATTGTCCTCCTTACGAAACCGTTCACGGATCTTCAAACAATACAGAAATACAACAATAAGCTGACTTATTTTTAAGGGGTGATCACATCGCACTCAATTTTTATTGAGATCTGAATTTTGTAACTCAGAGATATAAAATATTTAGCTTTCAATTTCTTTAAATATTTTTTATCTATTTAATTTTCTAAGGTCCATTTTTAAGACTGATTTATTTCATTTATTTGTTGTGTAATTTTGGTGCAGATTACATATTTTAGGTTTGTTGTTCGCAGTTTTTTGTGTATATGTACCTATATTTGTTTGCTAATGTGTCACTAATACAAAAGATAATATTACAAAGCGTCATTTAACCTCAAGTTTGTCTCGTTGGTTATGTTCGACGTCACAAACGTTGAAACATTCTAAAATTGACTTCATTCAAACTTTGAGTATTTGAAATATGGTGATAATGTTTTTAATAATCATTATTACAATTAACAGATTAGATAATATTAATTTCTAATGGTGAAAGTTCAAAACATCATTACCGCGCTCACGTGAAACGTGAGCAGTTTAAAAAGTTTCATTGACATTCCCTATATGAAGTTAAGACCCTCCACCTAATTGCAGCTTACTCGAAGAGTTTGGAATGGACGCAATCCACAATCGGTTGGAGTGGACACAAGAAAAGGCAGAAGCGGAAAGTGATGAACTTCGAGAGGCAGCCGTCTATTATGCCATCACACTATTACGTCCAGTATATTATGGACAAGGTGAGGATCGGGTTGTTAAAGGAATATCGTGTAGACTCTCTCGTTCAAGTTAAAGAGGCATATGATGTATGTATGGCTTCAAACAACTTTCACTCTCTGGGACAAATGACCAAGAATCCTAGATTCATGCCACGCTAAGCGCTAACCAGGTCTGCACCTCTATGTTCGAGTATAACTGAAGAGCTATGTGTCATATTTTCAGCTTACCTCAAATATGTACCTAAAAATTGGTCCCAACTCTTGGAATAAACAATAATAATAATAAATATTGCTGGACAATTCACACACAACACCATCTGACCCCAAACTTGGCAAAGCTTGTACTATGGCGGCCAAATAGCTGATACAATACATATAGAGTTTTAAATAATTACATACGTATTATACTTAGAAACACAATATTTACTGGCTTCTATTGGTTGGCTTAAATTAGTAGGGTTTTATATCTTCTGCGCCAGCCAAACATTGGCATGCACGAGCGGTCTTATGAGGCCAACTGCCCTTAAAAACACAGTAAAAAATATTTACTGGAATTCCAATATAGACCCGACTTTATGACTTGACAAAACATCATATCACAACGTAAAATCTATAACAAATACTGTCAAACGCAATGACAAGTTTAGCCTCTCACTCATACATATGGGACACACAATTAGTACGAGTAAGATAACACGACTGCTTTTGTCAGCGACAGCTATTGTAATATCGGCCCTGAAATAAAACCCGTGACTGAAAATGATCTCGTATTGAAACAATAATGGTGTTGAAGAGCCTAATAATGATGCGTAACCTACGAATAATACCTAGTTATTTATTCATAGTATTTGACCAATTACTCTTACCTCTGAAAATCACTCAACGAAATTGTTTCAGTTCTGTTACGTATTTCTATACTGTAGGTACGTTCTTTAACGTGTTTCTATACTATTTTGAACCTACAAATTATATGGCATCCCCGTATACCCGAGATAGCACATTTGTTGTCATTGTGTAATATATATAATATGTCATAGAGTTAGAGTAATATATATAATGTCACATTGTTACCATAACGTTAAGATAAGAAAGTCGTTACTTATCTTTAATGTCTTTAAAGCTATCCAAATATATTTGAACATAGGGGGTTGTTGAACGAATAAATAATTAAAAAGTACAAAATTAAAAATTTTGATTAACCCCCGACTACCTCGGATCTCGGAAATCTAGAGGTGAGGCCTACGTTCAGGTGGACGTCTTGCGGCTGATGATGATGATGATGACTCGGATCTCGGATTATCTGTACAACGTTCTACTGATCAACTCCTTTCATTTGATACCCATATTGAGGTAGTAGTGAAAAAAATACAATTCGGCATTTTGAGATAAACTTGTAATGCTGCTAATTTGGTATATTTACATCTGATGTTACTTTCGAAGCTTAAAAAATGCTGAAAGATTGTGTACCCAGCCCAAAGCCATATAAAGCATAAAGCAGTAACAGTCTGCAACATTCGGCCTGGTACACTATCCGTATGGCAAGTAACTATCCAGCGCTGTATTTAAGCTGGCGCACAGATTACAGTATGTGTCGATGTATTAACACGAACGTAGCCTTATCGGTTACCTACTCAGTGATGCATGGCAGAATGGTCGGTGAAACATGAATGCTGCCCGACAAATCAACGCAGGTCCTTTATCTTACCCGACTATAGAGTAAGAGGTACATTGGAAATTTGAATTCAAAGTTTGAAATAATGAAACTGCTAAGAGGCTTTAGTAACAACAATATTACCTATATCTATACCTTCTACGTAGTTATTGCATCCTCAAAAGTGTGATTTGGAAGTACAGCGTGCAAAAGATGTTGTAAAACATAATCAGTTCTAAGACAAACTGACTACACATTGAAACTACACAATATCAAAAATATAATGATGTATGGAGAGAGCTAAAGCTAGGTTCATGTCATGAAATGAAATGCCATGAAAATAACATATGTTAACATAAGTTGCTTTTCTTCAATCTTTATTTTCAGAAGTATTAGCGTTTGGAAATTTGGAAAAATACATTGTAAGGAATTTGAATTCCTAGCGCGAAACCAAAAGCATTATATCAGGGTAACAATTCAAAAATCTGCTAAATATACGCTGAATAGGCGATAACTTTTCCTTGTAATTTTGTCTGAGAAGACGTAAGACGGCAGGCAACCATTCGGATATTACCATCGCATCGTCTAATAAGCATTTGGAGAGTCTGCAAAATTGACTCATAACTGTGACGCTTAAAAAAATTGAGGTAAGCCATAATACTGAGTAATATGGACATATTTTTGCTCTAAATTTAATCAATTAATATTAAGTTGACTGGGAAGATCGTTGTGTGAGTAGGTTTTTAGTTAGCTATAATATAGGTGAAAAAAAAAATAGTAAGAAAAGATGGAGCAGATAAATATATTTTTCTGAATTTGCCGGTTTCGCAACCATGTTTTGTTTCCACGTCAAAACCAGCGGTGATGAGAAATATAGGTACTACTAAGTACATATGCACTTGGAATAAAAAAACTACGTTTAAAAAACCGAGTTCAAAACTACAAGAAAGTGACTACTGAAAAGTGACCAATAAATTAAAATAATTATTATAAACGCTACCCACTCATCTATTTGAAGTTGGTACCAGTCAATTCAAATAGATACTCGTAGTTAGTATGTAGAGTAGATATTATGTATGTAGTACGTAGACAGACATTTTTATGTAGTATCTATCTAGGTACTTACTACCTGTTAGACTTGACAGGCACCGACTTCAAATAGATGAGTTAGTGACGTTTATAACAATAATATTAATTTATTTTTAATTTTTGAGTGCCCACTTGTAGTTTTAAACTCGATTTTTAAAAACGTAGTTATATTTTTTACTTTTGAGTGTCTGTAAACTACAGAAGGATTTTTCTAAATTACCTACATCAGGTAGACTATGTCGTTTCGTTGACTTTTATTGTCAAGTTTTAAACTAAAACCGAAGAGCCACAGATACGGGTTAATCCTACAAATTTTATAAATGCGCAAGTTCTGATGCTTAGACGTTTGGATGTTTGTTGCTCAATCACGTCGGAGTTTTCGAGCGGATTGAGTTGAAATTTGGAACACAGTTAGTTTATAGTCTGGAATAATAGGAAGGAAAGCTACCTCTATCTGGAATGATATACCTATATAGTTTTCTCACAGGAAACTAACGGGAATTGTGAGGGTAAATCGACAAGGTGCTACTATTATAGTAATAATAATCTATAATCAATCTAATCCAAAATTCCTAAAAAGCAGTACACAAACTATAATTACATCGTTCAGACCATTCATTGTCCATATTACTATCAGTCTTACTACCAGTAGTAACACGAACAATTATTTTTGCTCGTGGTTACCAACAGGTCCAGTAGTACGATGGGTAATTTATTTTTGGCCGTCCTACTACTTACTACAGCTATTTTCAGATAGGTACCACTTTTGCTTAAACTACAAAATGATTCGTTGAACGTAAGATAGTAATAGATTCGCGGAAAGCAAAATGGGCTGCTCGTGTTTATATTTTATTTATTTTCATCACAGAAACCGAATTAAGTCTGAGCAAATTTTATTACATCACTAGTCCTGAAATTGTGTAAAAACTACTATCCCATTCCAAAACTCGAAAATAGCTTTCAAAATAACATTTAAACTACGAGTACTTAATGTTTTTCAAGATTACACAGTATTCAACTCACCTCATTTTTATTTTTTTATTTTAAGTGCTGAGTTTAATTTAGGTATCGTATGTAACGCATCCCTTTCAACTTTTGTGGCATGTCCCGTAAACGAGTATTGCCAGAGATAACTGAAAAAAATACCGCCAGCCTTGCTAAAACGTTCATAATAATATTTATGAGAAATATGTTTCTTAGAACATCAAGATAACAAAGTAATATACTTTCATGGTATGGTAATGACATCTAGCTAGGCTCGGTTCCCGCTCTCGTGTAGGGAACTTTTCACATTTGCTTGTCGCAATTTCCGGTGTCTGGGCAAGTATATTACCTACTTGCGTTTAAGAATCTTTAAATCTATTTTGTCGTAACTTTATTATAAGTATATTTTATTATGTCGTCTGGGTTTTCCTTGTGCAGGAAAAGATTTTCCTTTCGCCGAAACGCTGACGTGATTGGTCCGGCGTAACATGTTTATGTAAACTAATACAAAGTAAGACGTAGGTAGGGCTCGGTTGAAAAGTCAACGCAATCTTGCCAAAGGGTCTCCTGTGACTCTCACCAAAGAAATTACCCCAGATTTGCATAAAGGAGACTCGAGGGATCGTCTTTGAAACTCGCTCCCAATTCGTGGCCAGGACCACATGCTTTATGTTAAGGTACGCTTTGCTTTGTTCTAAGCGAGACTGAGTACTAAATAACTGGGATATAACTGGATGTATCCCAACACTGTCGCCTAAGTGGGTTAAAAAGTTTGCAGCAATTCCTCAGTTCAACTGTGCTGCTATCGGATTTAGTACTTCACGACTTCTCGCCATCTCTTCTAGCCTATTTTTTAACTAGAACGAACCATTACCACACTGGAACATTAGTTCTGAAAGTTATTCACTGGTAAGAATGAGGTTATTGCTAACTCTAACTTAGCTTTCGTACCGTGCGTTGGCGTTACAGCGTGTGTCTCAGATTGCGTCATTATAAACCTTTGCTAATCAATTTTTTTCAAAATCTGAGTTGGTGCGACACATTTTCGACAGGTGCCGTAGCAGGTAGCTGAAATTCTCAGGAATCATTGAACCGATTTCAAAATTCTTTCACTGTTAGATATATACGGGATCCTTGAGTGCTATAGGATATATGTATACGTACCACGGGCGAAGCCGGGGCAGGCATTTAGTTAATAAGTATGACATGTTTAACACTTGTCTAAAATAATGTAAACACCAACATAAAAGATTAAAACACTCGGATTAAAGGTCTAAAAGAAATCACCACGGTGTTTAAGCATATTTAACTAGAATTCTTAAATGTCAAAGCAAAATGTTTAATTAGGTAATTTTAAACTAGTAATTAAAAATGCTAACTATTGAAGTAAATTTAAGCTAGTTGATTTTACATAATATATGATGTATCTAGTTTCATTGCAATACATCTAAAATTATTTAAACTTTACTTTACTTTACATAACTGTCTTGTACGTATATAAAACAAAATGGTGGCTTCAAAAGTTATCTTGTTATATCATACTATGACTTCATTGTATCCTTACCAACTGACCTTTTGCCCGTTTACGATATTCGTAAAGTAAACAAGCGGTTGAATGGGGAGGCAACAATCGAGTGTGTCGCCAGTAATTTAAGATTATCTCGGGGGCTAATGGCTGCAGTTACTGTGAGTACCTGGCACACGTTGGACAGGACATTTGTCCGGGTGACAGCCACAATTACCGGGAAATGCCGGAGCCATTCGTTCAAATACCTAAGCGATTTACCTCCACACTCCGTACCTGCCTCGTCTCTTATTGTTTCAAATTAACCGCCAACGCCATCACCGCGCCCGTAAAGATTACTTGATAAACGAAACAATAAGTAGTTCGCAATAATGAGGTTCTTGATAATGTTTCGCCAAACAAAGTCCCTAAACTTTGGAGAATGTACCTACATACGCACAATACTCGTAATTTCCCCAGAGATACCTAAGGCCTCTAGTTAAATTAGCTCGGCTAAACATCCCTTAATGAGCTATATTTTTCAACCGTAGACGCCTCTTGAATGTTTTCGTCTTCATATTTTTCGTTTCATTTCACGAGTCCATTTCGTTTATTTGAAGTATTAAAGTAACAGAGTGTATTTTTAAGAATAAAAGGGTAAACGTTTGCGCTGTAATTTTGAACGGGAAAAGTTAGAAAGTGATGTTAACATTTTAGTAAAATATTAAGTTTCAACTCGACTGCTTAAGAAAAACAGTAACATTTTTCGAGAGTATGTATGCCTGAACCTTGTACCAACTATATTAAATCTTCAAAGGCCTCAACAGACATTTGAAGATATCATTGAAACAAGTGCCAGCTGTCAGATGAGCTCGTTAATAGTTCTCAAAACGCAACTTCAAAAGCTAAGATGTTAATTTCTGTTCACAGAACCCCTAGCCGATATAGAAGACCAGCACTTACGGAAACCAGTGAACTTATTCATTATAAACTGTTCTTATCTAAAATGTTAGAATTAATGACGAAACGGTACCGTAAATTGGGGGTTTGTATGCATTACAATGCCCTCACTTAGGTACAGCGAGCGTTTTTATACATATAGGTATTTGTTTTCTCTAAAAATAATAATTTTCTTTATTTTACCAAATTTAATGTTTTGTATAATACATAAATATAAATTAAAAACATAAAGATAAGTTAGTATACACAAAGATCCTTCACATGCAGTTGTATATGCTGTTATAGTCAGGCCATTTTATTAGGTAACATTTGACGTTTGTCAGTTATGTCGTAATAGTGAGGTGACCTGGTTAGAACCTCGATTAAAGTGAATAAATCGATACGGACTTGATACACCAATATGTGAATTTTAAAAAATCATCAGGCAAATCCTTGCCCCATAATGTTTTTTTTTTCGTAAATTTAACGAGCAATATAAGGCATAATTTAATTAATTTAACAAAAAAAAATGCATTTATTTCTGAAAGCAATCAGCAATATCTGAACAACACTTAGTATTGTCATCTTCATGATTGGTGTCAGCACTCAAAGAAATTATTAATTATCTTCAATAATATTGTCTATTCTCACAGTTATTTTTTTTTTGCATTTTTATCTATATATATAAAAGCGAAAGGTCACCTTCACGAAAACTCAGAAATTTTGCATTTTTGTGTTCATTGGTGTCTTTTAGCACACAGGCGCTCGCTAAGACGGGGTTTTGTGAAATTCAACCCCTAAGAGGGTGAAACAAGGGATGGATGGTTGTATGAAGATTCCGTAATTTTCAAAGTTATAAGCATGAAATCCACATAACCGATTTTAATTAAAGTTGGTACACAGATAGACTTAATTCCAAAAAAAGAAAAAAGGTTACTTTTTATTCCGGAAAAAGGGTTGAATTTAGGGATGAAAGTATTTGAAAATTCGTAATTTTTCAAGACAAAACCATAAAACTTCGTATCTAGACACTTGACTTGAAGCAATCGCTTCGCTATATTCTTCGCGTAGCAATTTTGTGATTTTGATTTCTTAATTATTAATTAACTGAACGGAGATGAAAGTTTTGTGTGGAAATTTGTCATTTTTTCAACTCAACTCAAAAAATGACAACTTTTCATCTAACACTTGAAGTGAAGAAAATAAAGGTTTGTTCTAGCAATTTTGTAATTTCAAACCGTACGGGGATAAAATAGAAGTTGAAATGGGGGATGAAAGTTTATATGGAAGTTCGTCAATGTTGAAAATCGATAAAAAACTAACTCTGCCTGTCTGTTAAGTTTTAACGCTTAAACCACTGAACTGATTTTTATGAAATTGTAGGTACAAAAATGTTTAATATTAGTAAAAGTAAATTTGTATGGGTGTACAACAGTTCAAGTAAATATGTACTCCCTCAGTTACCCTAAAACTTATTTTACGCGGAAGAAGTCGCGGGTAAAAGCTAGTAGTTAAAAAAAATATGTTTTATTATAGCCACAACGTGGTCATTAATTTATGGTGATATTTCCTCGCAAGTAATCTTTGCATTCGATTCAACTTATCAGCTTACGATTTTACAGTAACATCCTTAGTGGTTAAAAAAAGTTAACTTACGCATCATTGTAGCGACGTGCAGTTAAAGAACTGTCTTTAGATCAGAAATTGTTTATTATGTTTAAAATGGTTTATAAGTGAAAACAAATCGTAAAATTGCTCGTATCAGTCATTAATATAATAAATATAATATAGTCGTAATAGAAAAAAATTAAGCAATATGGAGTTCTAACAAAACGAAAAAATATATTATTTTATGCCCGCCGTTACAAGGTTACGTTGTCGAATTTTGATGAATTGTCTAATGTTACCTATTAAAATGACCCGACTATAATATTTTACCTCAACAGTGACGATTTACGTTCTCATTTTTTTTGATACTCATCGCTTCGAGTATTTTCAAAAACTGGCTTCCAAACTTGTTTCTTTGGTTATGGTTGACTTCACAAACATCGATAATTTCTAACCCGATCCAACATTATTGGAAAATTTGCCGGGTTTTGGCTTGCTCTACAGTTGAGTTACAAAAATGTATAATAGGTATGTATTTAGAACTATATAAGTATTATATCAGCTATCTGGCCGCCATATTACAAGCTTTGCTTAGTTTGGGGTCAGATGGTGTTATGTGTGAATTGTCAAAAAAATAAAATATTGGGATATTTTATTTTTTTTATTTTAAAAATGATTCTCTATTTTTTTACCACACGCACGCTCTCAGGATGAGTATGAGCTACTACATCGGTTGACGGATACGGCCGACGTATCCATCAACTGATGTGGGCTCAGTAATGGGGGCCAACCATCGGAGTAAGCGGTGTCACAGTCACGACACTGACGCAGGAAGTAATTTCCTCAAAGATGAGGGTCGCGATAACCAGAACCCTGATAGACGTCCACGTCTCACGCCGCCCCTGATTGACGTCTGTCGCGGACAACCAATGCTTTTTGGTTAGAGACTTTTTGTTTCATCTTCAAAAGATATTAATCGTCTGTAAGTTGAGTTATTGGAAAAATCTTTTTGAAGAAATAATTTATACTTTTGTCTACGAAATTTTAGTTGACAAGAAAGTTTTTCAGTTACTTTGAGTGTGGGTTCAGTTAAAGTTTTAGAATAATGATAAGAATTATTTCAATATAATTTTAGGATTGCTAGAAAACTCAAAAACTTTGTGTTGTTTTATTTATACGTATTTTTAATAGAGTGATACTACAGCTTATCGAATCAGATTAACATAATTATTCATTAGCGAATTATTTTAAAACGTAGTTACTTTCCTATTTAACATTTGTTTCTAAGAAATATTGCCATGCTCTTGTATTATTCACAACATTAATTAAACCTGTGTACCGTAAACAACGCAACAAAACAAACAATAACAAATTTCAAACAAATGTGTCAAGATGGATTAATTCTATTAAAATTTATGTCAGGACAGGACATGTTGTCAGATACATAGACAACGGAAACACATACGCTCAGAAACATCAAAATTATACACCCTGTTTTTTCTTCATAAGTGATTGAGAAAGAAAATGCTGACAATGTTTTATCTAAGCTTCATTGTTAATATTGTGGGTGAGTTCTTAGCTTGTCGTCGCAAGCTAGCAACTTCATAACATTCCTTATCATCATTATCATACAAACTGTGTAATAACGAGAAAATACGAGAGAAAGTCTAAGTAGAAAAAGAGAAAAACTACACACATCGCTAAATTACACTGTATTACGTTGGATATAAGCAAAAAAATCTTTGTCTCTCAACAAATTTACTCTGTTATGAATTTATAGCACTTTCACTAGCGATGTTTCCACTATTTCAAGTTTTTGCAACGACTGGTATTAAAATATCCATCTTCAGAGTCGCAGACTATTTTGCGTTACAATAAGGTTATTCCCGAGGCAGACCCGCACTTGTACAATTTAGTTAAGAACTTTCGGAATACCTAGTCGTTCGATAATGCCGGCGGGCCGCATCGACGCTCGACTCATAAAAATGAAACAAACATAAATTGAAATATTAAATTCGTATCCCACCCAAAACTTTCCAACACTTTGACAGACAAAACAATTTCAGAGAAATAAGCAAGAAATTAGAAACGTCATTGACTATTTACGAAATACGGAGGCTTAATAGAAAGCTCCACCAATTTTCTGTTTACGGGAAGACCACTCAATTCCAATAATTTAAGCGGATTGCTCGTGGGCCATTTTATAATTACAAAGTAAAAGAGTAAGTATCAGGAGGCCTCATCTACATTTCATCGTCGGTTGGTCGCGAGATAAATGAAGGACGGGGGTGCGGGGTGCGACGGGGCCGGAATGTGATTACTATTCATAAAGTGGCGAGTTGTGTTCTCATAAAATTGTTTCGCCGTCGACGCCCATCGGTGGCTGTCGCCCGTCGCCTCTCAGCCCTCAATGAAGCCCTGTTTGTGTAAAGCCAAAGGGTACAAACATGAAACTTATTTTCCGGTTCCACGAAGTCATATTTACATAACAGATATCAACGTCCCGTGAAACGGAAAGCAAATTTTAAATGACAAAAATAGATGTAACGTTAATATCGTGTTGTGTAATATTACGGAAATTAGTAATGTGAAAATTAAAGCTTTGCATGGTTTGACCTACATAGAGATTTTTCTAAGAAGGTAATTACGGGCGTTTCAAAGTCAGTCATGAAATATGGGGGATAGGAAAAGAACGTCGACCCTTGACGTTTTACGCGCGGCGAGCACGCACGCTCTTGCGTTTTCTTTTCATGTGAATAGGTATGTCGACAAGCTGAAGTGGTAATTTGATGAAGGATAGTATCCCTCATTTGCCTGCACTGAGTTAGCACGTCAAAGTGGCGGTACCTGATGCAGCTCGTTATGCAAATTGCAATGTGATTTCACCAAGTTTCTCGGATGTCAAATGCGCTACACAAACGCTGCTTATCCGAATCACAGCGAGAGTTGAGGCATACATGAGCTCTGCATTACCTCTCTCCAGCTAGCAAGCATGCTGATTAATTGCTACGGTGTTAGTATAAACTTACAAGCAGAAGTTACGTCTGTTTTCATTTTGTAAAGGTAGAAATGATAGGATCAGTTCCTCGTTTAAAATATTTGTAGTCATATTCCCAGCAATTTTTGTTATGAAAAATTGTTATTAGCTTACCTCCGTATTTCAAAACATTTACTCAAAGCGCGTATGCGATATAAAAGTCTGGAATAAATTTGAATATATACTCAAAATTGCATTTTACACATTCATCTAAACTTTTTGGAGGTAAGGATGTATAGATTTTTTAAATAATTTTGCACAGCGTAGTAGGCACTGGTTAGTTTGAACGTGGTTTGAACTCTTCTCGTCCTAAATTCTGTAATTAACTATTAGTTTTGTCTTGTCTTCATGAACAGATGAGGGATCAACATTTCAAACTTGACTTAATGACTTGTCTCATTACTGTTTAACATAATAAAATTACTGTTTAAAATAACATTATTGTTAAATTTATCCATAAATTACATCTGAGAATCAAACAACACTTAAAAGTAAAGCAATGTTTTGATGAAACGTGAAGTTTAAGGTAAAAGTTCTATATCAGCGTGGCGACAGCGTCCAAAAAAGAAACAACGCACCGAAATCCGATTATGCAGCTAAGCTTCCTCAGATATTCATAATTTTCAATTTGTTTTTATTCCCTGCATAATTTAATTTCCGGAAGGCGATGGTTGCGGAATTAAGCGCGCGGTGTCCGTAAGTGTTGCGGTTAAAAGGCCGAGGCTTTACAAGGGCCGGACATATCCGCCGGTGTAATTAAGTAGGTGCTGTATGGTGGTTTAACCACAAATCGTACTAAGATTCCAGTAAATCTGCTCACAATGCTACCTGGCCTGATCATTTGTGCATATTAGATGAGACTGCGAATAGTTATCGCGCAACACGCAATAAATAAAAGAGTAGATAGATAGATACGAATAGATAAACTGTTTAGTGCGCTTAATTAGAACACAAAAAAGAAAAATAGCCAAAACTTAAAAAAGAGTATGTCATTTGTCCGATAGGTATTATTTAACTCTGGTTGAAATCTTTGGATGATCAGCGCAGTGCAGTACTTACTAGGTAATGAAATGGACTTTTCATGTTCCAATAGCTGCGTGTCACAGTGCAGTTATGTGGCAGGCATGTTGCTTACCATCAGGTACATGTCCTGCTCGTCTCGTCACCCTTCATTTAAAAAAAAAACTAGCAGCGCCCCGTGGTATTACGTGGGTAGTTTCCGTTGCCATTATTTTATGCCAGGATATATGTAAAGTTGTTAAACCCGATCCAATTATACGACGTGATTGAGCAACACACATCCAAATATCCCCACGTTATAATTTATAATAATAGTACGAATTACATACTACGGTAAATTTATGAGAATTAATAAAATTTGATTATATAATAGTTATTTGTTATACAAGAGTGCAAAGTTGATTTTTAACCGCGTGCTCAATTTTGATGACCGAGCAAGCGAAAGATTCTAAAATTGAATCACGAGCGCAGCGAGTGATTCAAAATTAGAATCCTGAACGTAGCAAGGGAATCAAAAGAGCACAAGGTGAAAAATCTTTGCACTCGAGTGCAACAGGTAGCTTTTCATTCCACCTCAGCGAGGAAATGACTAAATGCAATTTTTTTAATGTTTTCGCGCTAAGCAAATTAAAGAAAAGTAAGTACACCAAAGAGGTTCCGAGTCTGAGTTTTTAACATATTAAAAAAAATTATGATGCATTCGGCACCAAGGAGGTAGAAATAAATAGGTTGAATTATGTTTTGAATTCAAAACCTCAGTACATACGATGTTCTAAATTCAAATTTACTTTAACCTCTACAGGGTAAAAACGACTTTTGCGCCCTGATATCGAGGAGCAAAAGTACTCTTTCCGAGCTGGTGGGATGAAAAGAATATTATAGTTAACTAGCTAACCCGGAAAACGTTGTTACGTATAAATTGGTGGCATAATTTTATTAAATTTCAAATGTTGTTAAACTGATGTGACATATCAACTCAATGACTTTACTTTTAAGTATTTATTCATACAATTGTGTTACTTAATTAGGTACGAAACACTAAAATCTTACGAACTTTTAGAAACGATTAAACATTCAAAGCTTTCATAATTCTTACTTACCAAAATACTAATAAAACATTAAAACCATTAACCGCTTGCTTGCCCGTGTCAACTAGTAGTTAACAAATCTCAAATGCTAAAATGCCCGTGTCAACTAGTAGTTAACATCGCGATTCAGTCTAAAATGCCCGTGTTAACTAGTAGTTGACATGGCGCCGCACTCCAAAATGCCCGTGTCAACCTGTAGTTAACATGGCTCCCGCGGTCGAAAAAGTTAAATATACTCGTCTTTATTGCTCAAGGGCTTAGTTTGTATTATTTATCTCGTTCTATGTTAAACTTCCCGTCATATTAATTCCAGTAGAGTATGTAAGTCATAGAAAAAAGAGAAAAGAAATTAAAAAAACTACGTTCCTTGTCAATCTTGTCATTGAGTGTTGATTTAGTGCGGGCTGTGTATGTTAGTTTTTCTGATTTTACTACTAAATTTAGTTTCAACAAACAAATAACAGATAACACACGTAATCAAAGATTAAAACCCATATGTCATCGCTTTAATTTTAGAGGTACTTATGAGCTTTTAAAAAGACGAGCTTTTTAAACGCGCTATCTCAATTTCAACATACCATAACTCTTCACCAGAGTCGTAAACGGAGAAACAAAAGATAACATTGTATAGCTAGTTTCATATTAAACATAAAAATATAATACTTTATAATCTTTCAAAACAAATTGATCCACAAGGAACGATTGCGTGAATCCCGACTCGCGCGCCGCAGGCGTAAAATCCGCGGGGCATAGCGAGGTGTGCAAGTATTTTTCCCCGGGCATTTTGGTTAGCAGCGCTACAGGGGGGCGGGGCATAGTGCGTCGCGCGGTTTGCAGCGACGGGCAAGCGAGCGGTTAATATCAATATCATCAGTCAATAGTAGTCACAGAAATTATACCTCATCATCTATACTAATATTATAAAGCTGAAGAGTTTGTTTGTTTCTTTGAACGCTAGGATCTTGGAAAGTACCTACTGGTCCGAATTGAAAGATTATTTTTCTATTGGATAGTCCATTTATCGAGGAAGGCTATAGGCTATAGAACATAGCGCTACTATTAATAGAAACGGAGAATGAATCAAGAATGTAACAAAATCGGGAAAAAATATTTCTTTTTGAGAGTTTTCGTACGTTTCGTGCTTTGACATGATATATGACAGCATGCGTTTAAGATTGCGTCATTGAATATCACAGATTAAACACCTTTTGAATATAAACCTTTGCTAATAAAATTTGTTTATAAATCTGAGTTGGTACGACCTTTTTCCGAATGGTGGCGTAGCAGGTAGCTGAAGAGGTGTTTTGTTTGAAAATGTTTGAGCGATATTGTCAGGAATTACTGAACCGATTTCAGTCATTCTTTCACTGTTGTATATGTACGGGATCCTCATGAGTGCTATATAATATACCACGCGCGAAGCCGGGGTGCACATCTAGTCATTTATATTTATTTATTCAATAAATTAATAAAGTGAGATCATGCAACTGTTTGGAAGTTAATCGATGAAAATACTAAGTTATTTATACAAGGGCGAATTAAATAATATAAACAAATCAAAAATCAAAACAAAGTTCATATTATGTACACGGGTTAATCCCTCTAGCACCCTTTTCGAAACGTACTCAGTGGGAGAATCTTACTAAAAGCTAAGAGCTCTCTTCCGGTGATAAAGCTAATCGCTCGAGTTTAAATCAGTATGAAGATGTAATATGACCCTCTTTTGCAGTTGCACTTTCATGAGGAAACACATAGATTACCAACATATGAAAAATCTGCATTTTTTTTCAACTTTTATAGGTTTACACATGACCTCCATCTCGCCTGATGCTAAGCGACTATGCGGTCTAAGATGGAGCGTGCTTGCCTAGAAAAAAAACGATTCACTCTCGATTTAAAAACACTAAGATTGTAACCATTGGAAAACCCCACTCCGGCAACGCATTCCACAGCCTAGACGTTCTTATCACAAAAGTAGAGTAAAGTAAAGTGAGCGTGGCTAACTTCACAACTTACAAAATATATTATTATCTATGTTGGATAATAATTATCTCCCTAATATTTAAGTTAGTAGTAGGACTTTCAGCCACATGCCCTACTCGTCCTGTCACTAACGTTGTTACATGGTTCTAACGAAGTTTAGCGAGTTGAGCTTTTGTATTACGAAATGTTAACCTAATTATGCGCATTTTATACCTTTGCTTATTTTTATTATTTGACATGTGAGCGATGAATCTAATAATGACGTCCAGCTTGGCGTGTTTTGCTAACTTCCGCTTAGAAGCGTGCTCAAACCAAGTGGATTTTCAAATTGGTGTTATGATTACTTACTCGATGTCAGCGATGATTTCCAAATTCACTGTTTTCCGCAATATATATTTTCTAATTTCTTTGTATCAAATGTCTCAGCGATATGGGGTCATTATCACGCAATCCAGAAGTATAATTTTTACATCTTTTGTGGCGACACGTTAGATCAGGGGTCGGCAAGTAGTTTTAGACGGGGTCCGGATGAAGTGCAGAAATTTTAACGAGGTCCAGAAAAAAACTAGTGGTAATAATTGCGTAAACAGACCACTAAATGTTCCTACTGCTGAACCTCTGGGTCAGGCCTTCCCTCGCAAGAAGAGGGTCAAGACCATAATCCACCACGCTGGCCCAATGCGGATTGGTAGATGACACATGACTTCGAAAGATTCTAGGTACATGTCGGTTTCCGCACGATGTTAACATAACTTCGAAAAGACAGTGGTGCGCGTGGTTTTAAACCCAGGGTCTCCGGATCTGCAGTCGCCGTTCTCCCGATTAGACCAGCCATAACTTGGTAATAATTAAGTGCTACTTATAGGCGGTTAATCTCGAAAATTATTAGTTTAAAAAATATTTAGAAAGATGACCCGTAAGTCGAACCAAACATAGTAGCCAAATTGATAGCTAGTTTTTGCGTTTTTATATTTTTCTGAGATGTTTGGCCCAAAATTCTTCAGTTTTATACATTTGCAAAGAGACATCTTCTTGAATATCAAGTATTTCCATTTGAAGTGAAGCCTTTGACAAATTGAACAATTTGGCAATGTGTCAGCCACAATGACTCCAAAATGGTTCATGAGAGCTTCGTCCACCATAAAACAACTGAAACTGAAGGCGTTCCGAAACCATTTACCAGAGCAGAAGCCATGGTTCGCATTCTGGTTTTGATAAGGTTTCCGACACGGTGCGATAGCTTTTCTCTTAGATCTTTTGGTGCCTCAGTTGTTTGATGGTGTCCTTATCCACGTCGAAGTTTCTAAACACACATGTTGTCTTTCCACATCCTGGAACTCCGTTGACCGACTGTATTCTCGGTATCTCCCAGTTTTCTTAATCAGATTTGACGTTTGCGTTCTCTTCGATGGTCTTGGCCATCTCTAGGATTTTATCGTCCAGCATAATCTTAGTGCATCGGGCAGTAACTACAATTGGGTCGTTTGGAGGTGTCGCATAAACAGGTCTTCCCATGCGCTACGTCTCTTTTTTGCTCAGTGTCACAAAGCCATTTTCTGCACTCTTCCCTTTTCTCTTGACCCGACCCCGTGACGGCCTTGACATGACCCGGGAAGTGACATTATTGTAAACGACTGCTTCAGTCTCCTCGAGTTTCGCCTTTAAGAGGTTTTCACTTCCTAACTTATATGGCTGCATGATGTTTTCGCAGATCTTGAGATTGACTTGTCTTGTCGCTGGCAGTGGGGCTATAAATTCGAAGAAGGCATAAACTGCGTGACTTCGTGGCTCCGTCGTTGGTTGGCCGCGGCTGTCCTCAGCTGGGCTCTTTCGGAGCCGGTTTGGATGGTCGAACTAGGAACAGGTATCCCCATATGTCAGTTACATTTGTTTGATAGTGCAAAGGGGTCTGACGGTCTGAGGAAGTTCAGATTTTTTCCCCTATATTCGTATATGACAACCTCATGATGTTTACCAGCACTTCTGCTCAGATGTGCGAGCAGCGCTCTTGCGTAAGTGCAAGGCGTTCGACGTTTCAAGTACTCTATTAATGCAATCGTTTTGTTTTCCGATCGCGCCGTCGCACCGAAATCGGTGGCCGTCTACCTCGCACACATTACGTCGTAGGCTTCCTCTTCATTGTGACTTTTGCGGTACTGCTATTGAGCAGGCAAGACAATCCAGGTGACAAACGGGCTCGTTTCCGTTCCCAGGTGAGGCAAAAGCTTATTCCCAATGATTCGTTGTTGCTGTCCATGAAGAAAGCCACTCCGCGAATACGCATTTCTACCTCTCTTCTCGGTCTGCGTTCTCTAGTAGTTACTGTACGGAGATGCTCTTCGAGGAGTTATCTTGGGCGGGGACCACATTCCACGTTTGTGTCCACGGATAGCGAGCCAGCGTGTAGTGGCGAAGACGAGCGTGTATTTAAAAGTGTAGAATTTCTCTGAGCCGCTTTGTGGAAAATAATTAATAGAAAAATAATTTATTTACTAAGATAGATTCTATGTGGCAAAAAAATATTATTTAAATTCATAAAGGTACAGTGTACCTTATCTACATTTACTGGGCTTACAATACAATATTTTTTATTGGCGGTCCGAGGTTCGACCGTTCGCGGTCCGGATACGGACCGCGGTCCGCCTGTTGCTGACCCTTGCGTTAGATAAAACTTATATATTAGGTACTTATAGATTAGATAAATCGCAGTCGTTTAGTGACGAAGGCGTCTGAAAAAAGACTAAGAGTGCATTAATACTATCGTCATCGTCATATCAAGTCGACTATATCTTATTAATGTTACAGTTAGTGGAATAGCTTACCCTTCGATTGGTTGTATTGCTTTAAATGTGTGTTTGCCGTGCACTGAGAACGCTCTCGTTATTGCAGACTTTCGTAAGCGACTACTATTAGCAATAAAACTGCAATGTGCTCCATAAAAGACTTACGAGTATATTAAGGTTTATATTCAACAGTGGCACTCAAAAAATTGTGAATATTGATGATAATAAATTATTGAATACAATTACACAATACTGCCAATTCAAGCCACCAGAGCTCTGAGGTCAGATGTCAATGTTATTCGTCATTAACATTATTATCATTGCGCTGCAATGCCTACCACAGAGTAATTGCAGCTGTGATGTGTTTTCACGCGTTATGGCTGACGGCCCAATGATAATTGTTATGTGTTAGGAAGGTTGGTCTGCACTACGAATTTTAGTTAAATTTATTTTGCATCCTACTGAATATAACGCCAATTCATATTGGGAAGAAGCCACCGGGCTCAGAAATACAGTTTATAACTAATTCAGGGACGGTGGATCCATATTTGTTTTATAGTAAAGTAAAATTTGATTAATAAAAAAGTTTACTTCTCTATAAAGAGAAGATAGTAATCTTTTTATTGAGATTAAACAAAAATAGTTGTTGTATAATATCCGTTCATTGGTAGGCTTTTTTGCAAACTCCATCTGCAAAAGTACTTCACTACACATATTCAAGCTCCACAACTCTCACTCACTCACGTCAAGCAGTATTGTGGAAACATTACATTACTGTGTTCCGTTTCAAATAACATCATTATTAAAGATATCATAGATAACTCTTCTTACATCTCTGTGTGACGAGACCAGTGACCAGTGTAGACCAGTGCTAAGCGGTGACTCTTCGTATTCAAATTGCTGCCATCACCATCTATCTTTTTTTTACCATCTTACCATCACGCGCGTGTGTCCCATCACTACATTATAAAAAAAAAACTGCTCTTCTAATAAATGAAAATACCGTGGTTGTCAATGGAGCAAATAGATCTACACGCGCAGGTTTCAAGATTTGCTGCCGTATTCACGACGACAAATAAGTGAAACACAAACAGAAGTCAGTACAGCTTACCTTATGATTGCGCAGATTTATTGCGAGTCTTACCTCGTTTTCCTGTTTACTTTTGACTCTTTAAATTCTTTTAAAGTCACAAACATCATAAATTTAAATACCAATTTGACTTTACTCAAATAGCGTTTTCGATCGCGTAAACCTTGATTAAATTCATTACAATGTTTGGAATACGGTGACAGGGTTCAAGTTATTTTAGCAAAGATACATTTTTTAGTTCCTTGGTCAAACGTAAATTGAGCTACAGCCACTACATACAAAAAAAAAATAACTTAGATAACTTATAACGTAGAATGATCGCTGTATGATCTCATGTTCTTCAGGGACACGGAAACATTTCGTACTAAATACCACAATCCAGTACACTTTCAAAGTGCGGAACGGGTAATGACAATTTTCTTCGCATGATTTCTTTTTTGTTAGATATTTGTTTGCTCACGATGTTTTCTTTCACTATTAAACAGCTGTACTCTTATATTAAAACTAGTAGCACCCTGCGGTTTTACCGACATAGGTCTTGATTATTTTCAGCAAGCAAACACTTCCAGCATTATTTCACAAATGTCTCAAATTATACTCCACGAATCAGTTTTTTAGTTAAAACAGCTCTAGAAGTTCTAGTATTTGTTGGTGAAAATGATTTATAAGCTGTAATTTTCTAAGGAAATAAGATAGGTACAATTACTTTCTAACAATTATAAATACACTTAGAACTTCTCCGAATTTCCTAAAACAATACTATAACAATAGCAAGAGTAGTCTAACAATCAAATCGATACCATTCTACAGAATTAAAATGATTGTCTAATTGAAACTGTAAGATGAGATTGAAACAATTTCACAAATGTAAAAAACTTGCTAAACAATTCTAATAATGCGGGCTAAGCGAGTTTGTTTCCTTTGAGGTCGAAGAGAAACTTTTGGGTCAGGTACAAGCATCAACGACACTATCACATTAACGAGTCACTTTGTTTGCGAACTAGCTTCCAATTTAATTAGCTTCGCGCTTTGTATTTACCTGCCTGCTATGCCCATCTGCAATGAATTCCGAAATAAACTGAAACAGTCTGCTTTTATCGTCTTTTGTCAGACGTAAATAGGCAAATACTTTGTTTTAATGATAGTGTTCAGTCGGAATTCAAATGTGTTTTAGTTTTTTGACTAGGCTGGTCAAACTACTTTGTTTAAAATTGAGATAAGGACAACGATAAAATTCTAAACATTACCCAAGGACTACGTAAATCTTAATTTATTTTAGTGAAATCGATTTAAAAAAGATTTGCTATTTACAACATCAAACAATGACACAAAATTAAGCTTGGGCAAGTTTCTTTTAGTCTATACCTCACGGTTTGCACTTAATCGCCATCTCGCCTAATACTAAACGAACATGCGGTATATGGTCTCGCTCACTTACCTGGAAGAAACCAATTCTCTGCAAAACTGTATCAGATAAAAAAAACTTATAAGTTTTGTATTGCAGTTGCTACAAGCGTGTAGGCTGTATCCACTGAAATTGGAAAATTTCACATTTCAACGACCAAATACGACCTTACCTATAATTAGAACAAAAAAACCCTACAAACAATTTTTTTTTGAAAGTTATATCGTAATAAACAAAACTCACGTTTTAGAAATGATCCAAAGGTTAAGACCAATTTTTCTTCAAAAATTAATAGATATACAATATTTTCCTAAAATAACATTAAAACGGCCGTGTTCACGGTGTTTTATGATGTCCGTAAAGTAATTGAGGGCACTTCATCTTTGACCTTTGCAGAGATCTTCTTGATAAAGTGAATCAAAGTAATAGGTATCATTTAATTTATATTTAGGTAACTTGAAATTGTAGAATTCATAAAATAATCGTTTATAGCGGTACTCTTTGCAGAGGCCACCTGTGTAACTACTAGAACACACCTTTACTAATTGTTTTTTCGTCAAAGTTGTGTGCTAACATGTTCTGGTTCCTTGGAAAATGTTTTCATGGAAATTACAGAAAAAGAAGATAAGAGCTGATTATATCTGGGTGGCGTGCTTAGTGTGTGTTAGTGAAAAATTTCTTCTTATTCAAATAGCTGTGTCAACCATTAACTGGCAAGCATGTTCCTTACCATCAGGTACAAACCTTGCTCGTCCCGTCTCTTTATGTTAAAAAAAACCTTCTCCAAATGTATGGTCATTATGAAGAGTCAACAATGATTAAGGCTGCGTTTCCACCAGAGATGTGCGAGGATGCGTAGCAAGGGATATGTTTGTAAAGAACCAATACTATCGCTTCATTTACCTCGCCTCAGTCAGCACAGATGATGGGAACGGCTCAGCGGATACAAGATTTTTGCGCAAACAAAACAAGCGCGGGATGTGTGCTAGGGATGTGTTACGAGGTTTGCGACATACTGTACCAGCCAGTACATAGACGCATCTTCGTACAACACATTATTCACAGCTCCACCACACATCCTCGTACGACACATTTTCCTCGTATAACACAGTTTCAGCTTTGGTGAAAACCTCCACACATTTTCACAGCACAACTAAACATACTTGCACGAGACATTTACCCCGCACATCTCTGGTGGAAACGCAGCCTAAAGGTCGCCTATGGAATTGAACACTACAAATACAAAGTAGAGCAAAGCCCTTTGTGTACTTTACACAGGTTTTGTTAGAAAAGGTTTAGATTAAATTGCGACAATTAAACCTTCATACATCAAACATAAGCACAATCAGTCCACTTTATGATTCCAGTTTTGGGACTCTCACGAAGGAGAGTCACGGTCATAATCCAACACGCTGGCCAAGTCTGAGTGAAAGACGTCTCTCTTAGAAACCCCATGATATTTCTCATTATGTGATCTTTCACTGCTAAAACCTGTGCCAGCCCTCCAAAGAAATTCATCCAGGCAGGATTCGAATAGATCACGATTGTGAAGTCAGAACAATCCAGCTGATGGGCCACCATGGCTTAATTTAAGGTTTCAAAACGTGTTGATATTAGGTACTAACATTTTACTTAGAAAAATACCGTAGCTCAGAAAATTGTTAGTCATACTCAACAAATGTACAAACTTTTTCGTGATTTTCATAGTAAAAGTTGTTCCTGAATTTCCTCTCACAATAGACGTCGTTCCTAATGACCCGAATAAAAAGGTTTTTAATATTCAATATACGCTTTTTGGGCTCACTTTTGCTCTCTGCGGTTAAGTCTAGAATCTAACCCTTAATTTTAGACTTTTTAAAAGCAAACTTTCCTTGGTTACTTCATGTTTCACATAAATAAATTAAATACAGTAATTGGTAAAAATATATATATATAAATTACACAAGATTAAGTTGTGGCCTAAATGTTTTAATTACTCTTTTAATCTTTATGTTTTCGGTCACGTTCACGAGAAGACTTGTGACTGAGGCTGAAGTAACGGCACCAAAACGTCTGAAGGTAATTTTTCAATAGAATTCAAAGAAAATTTCATTTATACTTGTATTTGTGGCCGAGTTTTGAAACATAAATTCTTGATCCTTAGTGAAAAAACACGGGTTTTCCCGCTAAGCCAATAAGAAAGCTAACTCTTAGGATGCGGTGCTGTTCTGGAAGTACGAGTATTACTACAGATGTAAATGAGAATGAGAGAAAACAAAACAAAAGCTGTATTTTGTACTCCAACAGAAGAGCAAACAAAAATCTGTGCAAGAAAGGTGTGAGTAAGTGAGGAAACATTAAATTTAGTGGCACTGGATATCTCAAAAGGCCAAATATACGTGATACAAGCCAAGCAACACGCCAACACGCCCGCCTCCAGACACCACGCGTCCTCACGTACGTAAATCAGAGACCCTTCCAACCGCAGACTATTCGTAAGGCGGCGACTAATATTGATGTCTCTACACCGTTTTATCAGCTGTTACTGCGACCATTATGGGACAGTTTCAGGTTCGACAAAATATACGGAAAGTATAACAGCATTTTCTGTATTTCATTTTCTGCAAATTAATAGTCCCCGTTTGTTTCGAAACAATCACATAGAATTTGAATTGCTTATTATTTTGCTAACTATAGCTACGGCGATAGCAGAGTCAATAAGAGCTAAAACAACTTAACAAATCTGTCATCAAAACGAACTTACCATTGAAAACATTACCGTTTAGCAGAGTGATACTGCCAGTGTTTTAGACACTATCGATACGAACCGAGTTAATTGATTAACGTAACTTCTTTATTAAATAAATGAATGAATTGGTGGAGATTTTTCACACAGGATTATCTAACCTTAAACTAAGCAAATTTCGTACTAGGGAAGCCAGATAACTGACATAATACTTATATCCTACCAATATTATTAATGCGAAAGTTGGGATGTACAGATATTTTGGTGTTTGTTGCCCAATCACATCGTAACTAATGAACGGATCGAGTTGAAATTCGGAAAATAGTTGGATTACAGTGTGGAACAGCAAATAGTCGACTTTTTAATTTTTATTACGGGAAAATAACTGGAACGGGAGCTGAGCGGGTAAAACCACGGAGCGCTGCTTTTTTATAGTAAAGGTAGACTGACGAGACGAGCAGGACATGTGCCTGAAGGTAAGGAACATGCCTGCCACATAGCAGCACAGTGACATTGGAACATGAAGAGTCCAAATCATTCCCTGGCACTGCACTGAGCTCGTCACCCATATAATATATTTTATCTCTATTTCCTTAATTTGACTGGAAACATTGCCCTTCTAACCGGAACACTTTAATGTTTACACATTACTTCTTGGCGGTAGAATAACTTACAAAGGTGTGGCACCGAACGTACTCTGCAAAGAGCTCTACCACTACAGAAATTATTGTAAACACATACCTATGATATATAGAGACATCCAGGCACAAAACAAATGGGCTAAAATCGAACGCATGACCTCCAGCTACGCGGTTAGACATTCTACCAACTAAACCACGAGGCCATTGATCCTATGCATGCTAATCTAAAGAAACTTCTTTTATACTGTAGTTTAAGTATAGAGTGACGGGACGAGCAGGGCCTATGCCTGATGGTAAGCAACACGGCTGCTCATTACAGCGCAGCGTCACTGTTGGCCCATGAAGATTCAAATTATTACCTAGGACTGCACTGCGCTCGTAACCTAGATATATACGAAGATTTATCTCTACGCCTTGTAATTTCTGTGGTAACATTGTCCTTCAAACCAGAATACAGTAGTTATATTTGCATATTACTGTTTGACGGTAGAATAACTAGCAAATGCGAAGTACTGTACTTCTCTAGGCAGACTCCACAAAGAGTCATACCGTTATCGAATTGATTCTATCTCGATTTTGAGACAGAAAATCTTTTTCTACTTTCTTTACATGTTTGTTTTATTTGGCCTTACCTTTTACTTATTATTTTTACTAATATTCTTTCTTGTGTGTCTGTTGAATAATTTCTAGTGTGGGTAGATGAGGGTAACAGGCGGGTAGAACACAAATCATGTAGGGAGCACATCTGACGCAGCGTCAGCGGACGCGGCGTGTGACCACAAGGTATGATAGATATTCATATTGTAAACATTTTAAGTCTGTACTTACTATCTTGACTGTTTATCATAATAAATATATCGATATATATGGACAATTCACACACAACACCATCTGACCCCAAACTAAGCAAAGCCTGTGTGATGGCAGCCAGATAGCTGATATAATACTTATATAGTTTTAAAAGTTTAGTATTATACATAGAAACACCCAGACACAGTGCAAACATTTGAATTCATCAAACAAATATTTGCACTGGGTGGGGATCGAACCCACGACCCTCGGCTTCGCAGGCAGAGCTACTACCAACTAAGCCACTAGGGCATTATGACTTTATTAATCACTATCTAAACTATTATTATTACTTAATATCTTTTTTACAGTATAGAGTGACGAGATGAGCTAGACATATGCCTGATGGTAAGCAGCATGCCTGCCCATAACAGCACAGTGACACGCGGCTATTGGAACATGAAGAGTCCAAATCATTACCTAGCACTGCACTGCGCTTGTCACTTAGAGATAATTGATGTCTTATCTCTATATCCTGTAATTTCACTGAAAACGTTACCGGAACACAGTAATGTTTGCACATTACGGTTTGGCGGCAGAATAACTGGCAAATGTGTAGTACTTCCCCAAACGAACTATGCAAAGAGTCCTACCACTGTATATCTTGTTGCTTACAAGATAAGTTAAAATCGTGAAAGCATAAAAACTATTTACATGAGTGATGAATACTGTTTTGTAAATCCCGTGCTGGATCCATCATACATGTTGTTTAAAAAATAAAATATAATTTTAAGTCATAGCTGTAAATAAATAAAGTTAATTATACTAATAAAAGGAATGAATTAAAGTGCTTCACTATAATATAAAATACAATGTCGGTTGAAATTAAACAAACTTAAAAAGGTTAGTTATGCATACGAGTGGTGGCGGAAGATATAGTACTTCCGCAGGCAGACTCCGCAAATGTACCTTCTTACCACGACAACTGACCAATAGTTTGAACAAGAAGTCAGTATTCATTTACGGAAAGAAACCTGCGTATTGTATTTATACTCGTACAAAGGTATAACTGTGTAAAATTAGTGAGTTGCAAGCTCAGGCACCTGTTCCGGTGGGGCTCTAACTCAGCGCTCCGGATCTCACGACGACTGTACGGTTTAATTCTTTGGCCAAGGCCATGAAGTTGACGAAGATTAGAAAAAACACCGGAAACGAGACAACATCAATACGGTACTAATGCAAAATATTGAGAATCATTGAAATTATCATCATCAATCATCATCAACAGCCCACTAAATGTTCCCACTGCTGGGACTCGGGCCTTTTCTCGCAAGGAGAGAGTTAAGGCCATAATCCACCACGCTGGCCCAGTGAGGGTTGGTGGATGACACATGCCTTCGAAATGTTCTAGGTACATGTCGGTTTCCTCACGAAGTTTTCCTTCACCGTTTTAAGCTAGCGCCCTTACGCACATTACTTCGAAAAGACAGTGGTGCGTGTGGGGTTTGAACCCGGGGTCTACGGATCGGCAGGCGCCGTTCTCCCAACTAGGCCAGGCGTAACTTATCATAGACAATTATATATTACAGTCATTGGAAATTATAATAAAAAAATAACAATAAGTTTAATACAATTTAATTTATAACGTCAATTCTACAAATGTCATTAGTTTTCTACATTCCTCTTAAGCGCTCTACAGACGATGCCCTGAAATCGGAGGAAATGACGAAAAAGGGGCGGAGGGGGCGTGATAAATCACTTATCAAAAAATCGGGTCCGATTTCAGCCAGTGTTGTCAACCATACGATTTAAATCGTATTTATACGACTTTTTGGCTATAGTACGATATACGATCGAGTAATCGAAATCGTACACAAAATATTTTCTTAACTTATCTTGAAATAAATAACCAGTTATTCTACCCCGAAGCAGTGATGTGGAAACATTACTACGTGCCGGTTCAAATGGCAATGCTTCCAGTGAAATATACCGGGCATACAGATAAAACATCTCTGGGTGACGAGTGCAGTGCAGTGCTAGGTAATAATTTAGACTCTTGATGTTCCAATACCTGCGTATCACTGTGTTTTTTTTTTGTAAATAGTGACGAGACGAGCTGGACATATGCCTGATGGTAAGCAACATAGGTATGTTGCTTACCATCAGGCATGGCAGGCATGTGGCAGGTGCCACATAACGGCACAGTGACACGCAGCTCTTGGAACATGAAGAGTCCAAATCATTACCTAGCACTGCACTGCGCTCGTCACCCTGATATCTGAGATGCTATATCTCTAAGCCCTGTAATTTCTCTGGAAACATTGCCCTTCAATATGTCTGCACATTACTGCTTGGCGGTAGAATAACTGGCAAAGGTGTGGTATTTCCCAGCCGGACTCTGCTAAGAGTCCTACCACTACAAAAAATGTGATGTTATGTGGCAGACATGTTGCTTACTATCAAGCACATGTCCTGCTTTTTATAGAAAACAGTGACAAGCACTCTTTTCTATAAAAAGTGTAGGTATATTTTATCTTTAGTTGATATATGTTACGACTCTTTTATTGTAGAAATTAAATGAAACCAGCGTAGCAATTCTAAACCCAGTCGGATTGATCCGACACCGAATCTCACATCTCGGTCTTTGTTTTATCTGTTTAGAATTACAGAAGCAAGGATTGTCATTTTGAATTTGAGCCGTTCGGATTGCGCCTAGTACCACTACGCAGTACTACTTTTATCTGCAAAATTAAATTGATATCACCATCAATGAATATCGATCATCTGATCATCTCCTCTGGGCGATACTGAGTTCATCTGAACATTTCTTTCATTTCATTCACAGCCCACGAAAAATCTGTGTGTGCGCTACAACAAGTTTTCAAAAAACATCCCTAATGTTTTTGTCTATAATTCATGATGTTTGTACAACCAGTTTTTAACCTAAGTCTCTCTTTTCTCAGTAGTAAGTGCCATGGCAACACCTATGTTTTTGTTTTAAGTAGGGAATGTAATATCGGAAAGTTTTCAATTCCTGCACTGAATCATGATAGTAAATACCCAATATCGGAATTCCGGAACAGCTTCGAAACTGGAAAATGTATTTGGATTTTACCTACAAAATTTATTAATATTTATGCTTACTCTTTATTGACACATTAAAAAAAGGCACAACAAAACTCAACAAAACATTGTAAAGTACTGCGACAGTGGGCGGCCTTTCCACTGAAAGCGATCTTCCGATTCCAGCCAACCTTAGGACGGAAAAGAATATGTAAAATAGTCAGAATATGGGGTGCGCAAACATGAACAAAAAAACGGAATGAAAGACACAATAATAATAAAAACACAATATAATGATATTGTAGTTAGTTAATCTTATACAACAATACTAGTAGGTACTTAATTATTGATGTATAATACCAATACTAATTAATACGATTATAAATAAATGTAATGCGATTACAACATAAATAAAAAACGCCTGTAATTGCATAAGTAGTAAATTTTCCAACAACAAGTCTACAATTTTAACAAATATAATTGTTAAACATATTTTTTCAAATTGTTCAGTGAAGGAGAATGCCTGATGTGCACGGGCAATTTATTCCATAACTGAGTCGCCCGCCCTGCAAGTAAACGATATGCCATCGAACATTTTAGTTAAAGCAGAAGGTTAAACCAGGGGCCTTTAGGGAAAGACTGATTTTTGACCTAAAAGGAAGCTTATGGTAATTATGTAAAGATTTAAAAAGTTCTTTGAAGTAAGAGAATGGTGGGGTTAAACAAATCCAGTTCAATAATTTTGGAGCCGCTCAGGTTTATTTTAATAACTTATCGCGTGTGTGTATCGTTAGAAAAGAAGTTGGTAGTCAAAATACCGATATTGGAGTAACGATATTAAAGTGTTTCAATTTCGGAATTTAAGTATCGAAAAAAATCTCCAAGATTTCGGAATTGCGGAATACACGCCCTAGTTTTGAAAGTTGTAAGTCTATCATAACTTGGAACAATTATAAATGTATGAAATTTACACGGTCCATGTCAAGAGCACAGTATGTATAGCTTCTCTTTCTTTCACTGTTATGTCAAAGTATCTACTTAAGTCTGTGGTCATGTCCGTCACATTGCTTGTATTGTGTTTCGTGTATTTTAATCGAGGAGCTTAATAGAAAAAAGAAGAAGAAATAGAAGTTGAATAGAAGATATTGCATAATAATATTATGTTAGCATTTAGCAGTGAATACGTTTTACTACAATGCCGCCGAAAAGATGGTCTATAATAAATTTGAAATTTGCGGAAACCAGATGAAATGTAAGTCAATAGATAGAATAGATAGGAGTTTTCGGCACGGTTCTTTTGTGCTAATCGTAAGCGGATAAGATTTATGTCAACTACGACAACATAGGGATGTGCCGCGACAAAAGTATGACCCTTCCACAACTAGTATTTTTAGTTAGTACAGAATAAATACGTGTAAAGAAGTAGGTTACTCTTTAAAATAGTATTTATATCCATGTTGACTCACTATTTGAAGAAAATTTTGGAATTTAAAATTGTTCCTGTTCCTATATACCTACAGTCGATTTTTGGTCAGGTTGACTTCAAGCAAGACATCAAGCTGTTGGCCAAACCGCGAATCAGTTAACGTAGTATAGGATTTCGAGATACTAGATGGAATGACTATACATGAAAAGCAATTGATGGCGGTAGCAGACGTAAGACCAAAGATTGGGTTGAGAAGCATATTATTGGAGACGCCTATGTCCAGAAGTGGACGAATACAGACTGATGATGATGACATTTTTACTATGTACAATGTAAAAATGTAAAAAAATCCATTAGAAACACACAAATTTGTTGCCCATCATAATCCTACAAATATTATTCATAAACTAACTAAACTAAAAGGTAAGATAAGGTGATACAAAACATTTTAAAAGTTGACCTGAACAAACTGGCCTCTTCTTCTAGAAGCATGCAATTGTCTGGCAACACAGTTTCTACTGGTCTGAATTTATACAATGATAATAATAGTCAGCTGATAAAGTCTAAGTTATTCCAGACTATAATCCAACTGTTTTCGCAATTTCAACCGATCCGATTTCAAATTTTATAATAGGCAATAGCATTTTACGATATATAATATAATATCATATCATCGGGCATCTCTTTACCAATTTAGGCGATTTGTCAATCTGGCATTGTTTATTCATTGTGGCATTTGCGTGTTGATCATAATTGTTCTTTGATTTATTTCCGCGTTTTTTGTTCTTTATTAGCTGTATATTTATTTTTCTATTGTATTGTAAATATAAAACGTAGTATACCAAACAGTTTTCCATTTCCACTAGAAACTTTATTTAAGTCTAATATTGCATATATTATTATGAAATTTAAATAATTTGTTAGGTTGGTATTGAACAGACATGTAAACTGCTGTTATTGGTTTGTACTGAGTGCCGACTCCTACGTAGTAATTACATACTCTTTGCTCTGATCGACGACCAGTCCGTTGTACAGCCAGTATCGTACTGACTGATTTGTACGTGTGTAGAGAATACCCAATTTTAGTGCTCCACTACATCTACGTCATAACCTCCGATTTCAGGGCATCGTCTGTAGAGCGCTTTACTATAATTTATGAGTAATTGTCAAATTTTACTTTTTGTTGTATAAATAATAACAATAATATAGTAAGTAGTGAAGCGAAATACATACATTTATAGGTAATAACTAATTAAGTGCAGTTGTGTAAGGCTGTTGGTTATAGGAGAGGCTTAAGTGGACGAACGAAGGCTAATGATGATGTATGAGGTTAGTTTTATTTTTTCTTTCAATTTTAGTGAACACACCAGCATAATTCAAAGTTTCAGCAATCTTTACACTAGAACTAGTGCGGCAGATATCGCTTTTTCGCCGGTAGCGATCTTTTTCAGGAAACCTTACATGGAAAATTAATGATTATTATTTATAACATTCATTTAAAAAAAAAAAGCAATAATTAAAAAGCACTACTTATATCAAAATAGTTATTACTTAAGCGTGTAATTAGATTCAAATAAGTAACGTAAGTACACGCTAATATTTAAAATATTTTTGTTATATTATGTACTAGCTTTTACCCGCGACTTCGTCCGCGCCACATATTTATTAAAGTAATTGAGGCAGTACCTACTCGTATGTCTACTACCATACAAATTCACGTTTCCTAATCAAAATCGGTCTAAGTCAAAGTTTTATATTTATTAATAAATGTACAATTTACACGGCAAATTACAAAAAAAAACTATGTTCTCAAAAAATTAATCAAATACAGACTTTAATTTAAAATCATATTGGGACGGTCCACCAAATTTTATTAGAGTCTATTAGTAGATATTAGTAGATATATCGTCTGATTACATGAACGCAAATTTTAGTTTGTTGCTCATATTTCAAAAACCGCCCCACTGATTTCGATAAAATTTATATGACCACCTCTGAACTATAATCTACCAACCAAAAAAATAACCATCTAAATTGATTCACAATTGGAAATACAACTGGATTGATAACCTCCTCCTTTTTTGAAGTCGGTTAAAATAGCATACAAAGAGTGCAAAGATCCTTCCATGCACACTTTTACTCCTCATTTCCACTCTTTTCAACTCTTTTTCTGTGATAAAAAGTCGCCGTTGTCCTTTCCTAAGTCTAGTCTATCTGTGCACCAAATTGTAACAAACTCTTTAAGTGGCTTAGGCGTTAGGCGGTAACGGACAGAGAGAGTTACTTTCATATATATAATTTCGTATTAGAATTGAAACCGGTGTTCCTGATCATTTTATAGGAGGCAGTTGTAAAAGATTACCGAAAAGTAATACGTTTACTCCTCCAAAAAACTCATTTTCGCAGTTCTTAATTTGCCTTAATCGAGCGTCCATCATGCATAACATTTGATAAGACACCATAGAAATCTCGTCGACTATCAAAAATTCTGTCTGATACGCCATTTAGTGGCTGCGCCCATCTAAAGTATTGAGGTTGTATAGTGCACTGTATTCTTCTTGTCAAGCCCTTTTATTTGATACCCATGTTGATGGGATTGATAAAACCTAAGTTATCCGCCATTGTGTAGCGGCCGCCATCTTGGATTTCAATTTTTTATAGTATATTGTATTCTGCTTGTTGAGCCCTTTCATTTGATAGCCATGTTGATGGGATTGATAAAACCTAAGTTATCCGCCATTGTGTAGAGGCCGCCATCTTGGATTTTAATTTTATATAGTACGTTGTATTCTACTGGTTGAGCACTTTCATTTGAAACCCATATTGATGGGATTGATAAAACCTACGTTATCCGCTATTTTGTAGCGGCCGCCATCTTGGATTTCAATTTTTTATAGTACATTGTATTCTGCTTGTTGAGCCCTTTCATTTGATAGCCATGTTGATGGGATTGATAAAACCTACGTTATCCGCTATTTTGTAGCGGCCGCCATCTTGGATTTAAATTTTTTATAGGATATTGTATTCTGCTTGTTGAGCCCTTTCATTTGATAGCCATGTTGATGGGATTGATAAAACCTAAGTTATCCGCCATTGTGTAGAGGCCGCCATCTTGGATTTTAATTTTATATAGTACGTTGTATTCTACTGGTTGAGCACTTTCATTTGAAACCCATATTGATGGGATTGATAAAACCTACGTTATCCGCTATTTTGTAGCGGCCGCCATCTTGGATTTCAATTTTTTATAGTATACTAGCGGCCCGCCCCGGCTTCGCCCGTGGTACATATATATAACCTACATCATTCAAGGATTACGTACATATGAAAGAACGGTGAATGATTTTTTTAAATCGGTCCGATAGTTCCCGAGATTACCGTGTACTAACTATATATATGCTATAGACTACTTTTGATCCCCAAATTATCGTGCTGTTTACTGGGTCAGAAGTGACACCTGTAGACAACTGGCAGGGATGACTAATTAAATGACGATTGATCAGTTTTCGACCGGAGAGGAAAAATGATTAAATTACTAAAATGGCTATTAAAAAATAAGGGTTGATCGTAGAATGGTAAAAATTGAGCATTGTATGTATTTTTGTATGTTGTATCATAAAATAATAGAAATTAAAAAATTTGTCTAAAAAATAAAATAAAAAATTTAGGGGTGGACTACCCCTAACATTTAGGGGGATGAAAAATAGATGTTGGCCGATTCTCATAGATACCGGATAAGTACAAAAAAATTCATCAAAATCGGTCAAGCCGTTTCGGAGGAGTATGGCAACAAAAACTGTGACACGAGAATTTTATATATTAGATTGTATTCTGCTTGTTGAGCCCTTTCATTTGATACCCATGTTGATGGGATTGATAAAACCTACGTTATCCGCCATTTTGTAGCGGCGGCCATCTTGAATTTATAAATAAATGATACCGCTAGAAGCGTCTTGAAACGCTCTTGAGAGTAAATGGCTCAAACGGATAAAAGTAAGGTGGCACTTCATATGCCGAAACATAAACACCGCACTTATGTAACCTGACACCCGTTTTCCCGCCAAATTTGTAAAACGCGAAAAGCGGCCAGTGTATCAAGCGGTTATATAAGTATCCCCGTATAGTTAGAAATTATAAAATTGCTGGAACAAACGTTTATCGACTCCATTTCAAGTGTCTAGATACAAAGTTTCATGGTTTTATCTTCAATAATATTGAACTTGCAGACTTTCACCCCCAATTCCACCCCCGTAGGGACAGTTCGAAACTACAAAACTGCTAAAACATACATTTTATGGTTTCGTGTTAAATATCTAGACGTAAAGTTTCATAGTCCTTAAACAATGACGAAGTTTTCCATATAAACTTTCATCCCTTATTTTAACCCTTTCAACCCTTTTTTCGAAACAAAAAGTAGCCTATGTCCTTTCTCGGGATCTATTCTATGTATAAAATTTCATCAAAATCTGTTGGTTGGTTTAGACGGTAAAGACGGACAGATAGACAGACAGACAGACAGGCAGACAGACAGACAGACAGAGTTACTTTCGCATTTATAATATTAGTATGGATCAATACTTATATCTATGGTAAGTAAATAGATATATCGGAAATACAGTTATAATCCGTTCATAAAGTCTTGGAATGGGGAGCTAAAACATTGTTGTCAATTTTGCATAATGTTAAAAACAACTTTTTTCTTCCACTTCAACTTCGTCAAATTTGAGAAGTTAGAATAGCTGCAATTTATCTGCAAATATTGACCTTCAAACTGAAACGTTTCGATGATTGCACATTAATACTTGGCGGTCGAAGTACTGGCAAAGATGTGATAATTCCCTCGGAGGACACTGTAACGAGGCTTGTCGCTACAAAATGATTTAGTTATTGAACAAAACCTATTCACTCGCGTCATCTCTAGTCGCCTGTTCCATGGCCTCTATACTTCCAGCTCCGCGGTCTCTCCTTCCGCTCCCGACTGCTGACTTTTAAGTTAATTTCAATTCTACTTTTTTCTTTCATTAACGTTCTCATTGTTTGAGTGAATTGTTTCGCCATTTATCACAATTTAAAACTCTTTGTCGGTGCACAGTTTTACGTCAGTGTCGGGAGTTAAACCAAAAGTGTTCAAAGTAATAGTTAATGTAACATGGTTATGTACACAGGTAATAATAATATTTGTCTTTAAATTATTTTTATGTTAATTTAACTAACATCTATAAACTTACTTCAGTCTATAATTAGTAGGTATATTAAACATAAATCGACATAGTATATCAAAAACCTGGTCTAAGATTTATCTGATTTGTCTGTTTGAGTTGGTATGATTTCAAATTGTTTTTTTTTACCAACGAATTTCTTTTGTAATTTTTCTTTTTGATGTGACCTTTGAAAAAATGTTATCTTATATCCCACCCCGCTGCTCTGTTGCCTCTTCGACACTACCCCGCTATGCCGCACCGTCTACGAACGCGTAAGATTTTTCCCTAATAAAAAGTGTTCTACGAGTCTAAAGACGTTTTCACTTTAAACAATCTTCGCGAGTCGCTGACCTGTAATTGGGAAACGTGACGCATCAAGGTAACTAACCGATTTCTCGTCTCTCCACTTTAAAACAAACACTCAAACAGCGAACTACCTTACCTATGACAAATAAATAAATAACTGTAACAAGCCCAGTAACTACTTAAAATATTTAGAATACGCATAGGTATAGTTGCGACAAGATCTATTTTCATGTTTCGTATTTTTACGTAGATAAGTATTTTCATATCATTGTAAACAATTTAGATTGTCCTGTATCTCATTGAGTAGTAAATCGGTCAGGGAGCCGTATGTTGTAGGTTCAATTCCCACTCAGCACAAACTTTTATTTCGTATCTAGGTCTTTTTACACTACGAGTATGAAAAGTATGAATGTATGTATTTAAGTTACGGCTGGTCTAGTCGGGACAACGGCGACTGACAATCCGGAGCCCCGGGTCGGATTCCGTGCACACCACTCTCTTTTCGAAGTTATTTGCCTAATTAATGCTAACTTACAACGGTGAAGGAAAACATCATTAGGAAACCGACATGTACCTAGAATCTTTCGAGGTTATGTGTCATCTACCAGCCCGCATTGGGCCAGCGTGGTGGATTATGGTCTTGACTCTTTCTTTGCGAGAAAAGACCCCGAGCCCCAGCAGTGGGAACATTTAGTTGTTTGTGCTTAGTATGCTATTATTAATATATTTAACATTATTTTAGTATTATTAAACGGAAATAAATGTAACCAATTAGTACATAGTCTTTTTCAGTGGGATATTTATTCGGTGCTTGAGAATTTCGTGATACGGGTTTGTTGATATATTTCGCTTTGGGTTATCATTTCAGATAATTTATTCCATAACCATAACATTATCAAGATGCATGTAAAGGTACTTCTTTAATAACAATTTCGGTCGAGTTCTAAAAAAACTGGAAAGAGGAACATTCATATATTCATTTTATTAGAGTTGGACCACAGTTAGAAAACATAACAGAGGATTTATCGGGATCTAAATTGTTACAAATTGGGTACAAGTTCATACTTGGCACAAAGGTTAGATAGGTACTTCCATTTTAGGAGCTTATTTACGCAAGGTAAAATTAGGTTACTGATTAATTTAACTAAATGTATGTACTTACCCACTTTGTATCTAAACGATTTGAAATTTCAAAAATAATATACCTATTTGTATTTTATTATTTATTTCTTGTCTTGTTGTTCGAAGTTTACCTGATTTACAATTCTAAAACAACAACTTTTTAACTTTATCGAGTTAATACGTACTTTAAGGCAAACCTTGTACATCAACCTTTTCTGTACGTCATTCTGTATGAAACTCGAAGTGAAGAGTTTGAAATTAGTTTCATGAAATGGGACCTCAGAGCCCAATTCTCGAAAGTTCACGTCTCATTTTTTCAAAGAATCATTTTCTCTTTTCGTCTAAAAAGAAGGCTTCATTATAGTCTGTTGTAGTTTGGATAGGAGTCTTAGTAAAGTTTCAATTTAGGTTTAATGAAAATCAGTTAATGGTTTTCCGGGGCAACGGCGTGAAAGTCGATTTTAGATTGGGAGGGGTTGATTAATACTGTCCTATTTTGAGCGGGTTGTATAAAAGTATCCTTTGACCCTCGGGGCCGTAAGTTCAATCAGAACCCTTAATATATAGTATGAGTTTGTTTCGGGATTATTTATAAAATAAACATATGTGACTAGGAGTACCTAGTCACATATTACATACAAACAGTAGTTTGTGAGAGTTTCAGGCTTAAGAATGTTAAAAATTCGTACAGTAATGGAATTCTAGTAATAATGTAATTGTGAATCATGCAAATACTACTGAAGAGATCTGGATAGAATTTGGGACAAAGATATATAAATTTGTCCAACTTTACATTGCTAAACAAATCTATACTGTGACATAATTATTCAGCTCTACCATATATGAAGCTATTATCCTTGATTGTACGTTAAACTGTATTCGGATTTGATGGCAATTATTTGGCTTGTTACGTGGATGTGTTTGTGCAAACCGCCCCCGAGCAAACGTCGACGTTATGCCAAACGCAGCCGTTATTCGTCATTACCATTATTATTATTGAGGCAACCATGGAACAGACAAATTGTACCGCGAACATTCCCATATACTTGAACAGACGCCGCCTAATTTATTCCATTTTGGAAGACATTTAGATGTCTGTGTGAGGGTTACTTCACATCATCTTAGATAGTCCTTTGCGGCTCTGGTCTCTAAAGGTCACTTACAAAGACTCAGTTGTTTGAAGTGAAATATTTTGTTTACAATGTTTTTGAGCTTGCATCACCGTCATACTGCTGGCCGACGGTGATGTAGCGGCATAGTGTAGGAGCGACGGCGGAGCAACACAGTGAATGTTTTTGAAATGGGTGAAATATTATAACTTCGCATCAACGACATGCGTAATAGAAGTTAATCTGTAGCTAAAGAGGTGCCTTATTGTGTAACATTTTCCCCTGGTAAATAGTAAAATTCTAAGCCATGAGTTTTCACTTCTATTGTTAGTCCCTATGACTGACAATTTATACTTTTTGGGTAGGTACTATGAAAAATCAAACCCTGAAACATTTTCTAGCTGAGAATGAAACCCACTTATTGAATTGATACTCTTAAACTGTAAACCATTACGAGTGTATAACTAGCGAAAGTTTGAAAAATCCCCACGGTGGAATTTGAACCGGTGAAACTGGTGGTCCAAAAATAGAAGCTGGGACCGCGCCTGAGTATAACTCTAGTTGTGTGGTTAGTATGTGGAGTGGTATGAAATCACGTGCTAATGGAGTGTATCCGCAACGAAGCTCAAAGAAGACATTTAGTGCAAGACGACATATTTAAATAAGGAATGTATTTGCATCAGCACTTTGTCTTTACTATCATTTGACATCTTCCAAAGGTCAAAGTGATGTTGGATCATATGCTCGTAAATCATAGCTACGTTAATTTGTATTTAGTTTCGGGGTGACATAGCCATTCTATGTCAAACTCCTTTTAATTAATTAAAATTTAAAAAGGTCTTTGTTTCGCTAGTTCTTAGGCAAATTAGTGGTGTTACGGTGTCTACAAATACGTTACTATCTCTGTGGCATGTGATCGCGAAACTCAATCTGCTCGATATTGCTTCATTTCGCATGCAATGAACGTGTTAGATTTTGTGTGAAATCTTCAGGCAGTAATCATGCACTTTAGATAGTTTTATATCTTCTAATACAACATTCATGGTTTCAATTTATCTTCTACCGATCCATTTTGATCGAGAAATATTTTTCAAATAGCATCTTCATAGAATACTAGCTGTTACCCGCGGCTTCGTATGCGTGAAACGTTATACGTTATTACAGCAGTCGTAATTTGAATCATCTGATAATACATTCACTATCCACATCAGGAGGATGAATTGGTTTCTTTAAGGTAAACACGCTCCACCGTAGACCGCATCGTTGCTTAACATAGGCGAGATGGCGGTCAAGTGTAAACAACCCACAAAAGTTTAAAAAACATCTTTGATGCATGTTAAATACTATGCATAGATACAGACTTCGTATATTTCAGTTAGTGGAAAAATCCTGATAAACGTAGCAACTTCGAAGTCCCAATCAGAAAAATACATAGATATACTTATATTGCTATTTTTGTAAAACCTCTGCATACACTATAGAAACTTTAAAACCGATTTTTAAATTGCCTATGCTAAAAGAATTGTGATATTTACTCAGTGTAAAAAAATAGAGACAAAAAGAAAGACAGAAAGTTCAAATGAGTTGGTATATTAATGCAAAGAACTAAAATAATCTGAAAAAGCGAACATCAATCAATAAAGTAGCATTGAGCAGAGAAATTCAAACGGTACACTCGACACGTGCGACAACGACGCCGGCCCTCACGTGACTGCCCGTTCGGGTACCGTAAAACGGGGTAAATAGGTCCAGTTTTCACTTTCAATTGTAATTTTATCCTTCTTTCATTACTAGTAAGGTCTTTTCAGCTGGTTTTTAGAATAATAGACTATAAATAGCTTTGTATTGCCAGAATATGGTCATATTTTGAGAAATTCCACAAAAAGTATGTTGGATTCCAATTTACCCCTGACGGGGATAATAGGAACGGCTGAGGGGTTATTGAGAATTTTGGCAAGGGCTGTCACTATCTATCTGTCTAAAATGGAATCATCATCATCATTATCAATCAGGAGATGCTCAAAAGAAAAATATCATAAAATCATAAGGGGGTATATTTTCAAAAGTTTTAAAAACATTGTATAAATAATAATAAACGACAACCTTATTATAAGTTTAATGAAAAAAAACGTATTTTTATAGTAGATTGTTTTACCAAACAAAATAAAAAGTATTGAGTAACTATAAGTATCAGTCGGTTTATTCGTATTCACAGTCTTCATTTTCAATAATCAAATGTTTAAAATAATATTATACATGAGAAAAAATATCTGATAGGTAACAAAAAATATAATTAACTTAGATTTTCTTCTTTCAAATCAACGAAAATAGCAGTTGCAGTTCCCATAATAATTAACCTTATTATAATCAGAAATACAATCAGTTTTCTTCTGAAATTCTCAAAATACCTTCTTTATCTTTGTTAAAATGCAGAATTTATCATATTTGTTACAAACTAGGAACTGGTCCCATACGCATTTTGTAAAGTTTGCGTACGGTTTTTTTTTCATTTAGGCTGATTCTATATTTATTGTTACTTACATTAGATATAAGCATTCAAAACCGTAAAATAAATTAATAAAACTGTTGTAAGCGCTCCCCATTCATCTATTTGAAGTCGGGCCAGCCATTATTATGCAAAAATAAAAAAAAACTGATAAATAACAAAAAAAACCTTAAATATTCTTCTTTCAAATCAATTGCACAAATTATTATTTATTAATCTCTATTGTACCTATCTATTATTAAGATTAATCTTATAGTTAATCTTAACATGAAAATAATTTAATTTTCCTCTAAAATTTTTAAAATTTCTTCCCCTGTCTTTGGTGAAATTCAGAATTTTTTTCTGCTTTGGAAGGGTCGAGTTACTTGTTATGCTGTTCTGTGAGGTAAGATTAACATATTTATTTTTCGAAGTCAATGGAATTGGAAGTTTAATGTCTGATAGTATTTCAATTTTCGGCTTTTGTATTTGAAGATTTACATTTTCCTTGGTATCATCTTGATTGTTTTGGTTCTCGTTATCAGATCTTACAATTATTTCTTCGCAATCAAAATTTTCAGAAAATACAATAGGCATTTCATCAATGGTAACATCAAAAGGGTCAGGAATCACCACATTATACTCACTATAATCATGTATCTCTAAACTTTGACTACATATTTTCAAACAGTGATTGCTGTTTACATCTTTGTTGTCGTTTTTAGTGTCAATTTTAGGTTTCGTTTTTTTGCCTATACCTTTTCCTTCTAAAGACATTACTTTTGGGGTCAACTCTTTTGTTTGCTTGATTATTTTTTTCTTTTTTGGTTTCACAGGTTCCTGGTCTTCATTTCTGTCTATTTCTTCAGCACTTACACTTTTTCCTGCAACTACTTCTAGTTTTACTTTTTTTTTTGGTTCTCTAACATTAATTGACCCATATCGCATTTCTTTTAACAATTTCAAAAAACTCTCATTAACAGCTAATATTTTTGCCTCTTCGTCTTCGTTATTTTCTCGGAGAGGAAGCCTTGCTAAAACTTTACTAGGATCTATTGGGACAATGCCACATTTTCTAAATCCGGCTCTAATATTTTTTTCAGAATTCACGCTTAACTCATCCAAAAGCATTTTCAACAGTAGTGGAAAACACCCTTTGGAACACATGATTGTGTTCTCCCATCGTCGCTTTTTTCCATTTCAGCAATAAGTGACGCCAAATCATTTTCATGGGTCTAAAACATCCACGTCTAAGGGCTGTGTAAGATGCGTAGAATTTGCTGGCAGAAAAATGAAATGGATATTGTTTTCCTGACACAGTTTTATAACATCAATAGATAAATGTGAGGACAAATTGTCTCCTATCAAAACTTTCTTGCCGTCTTTCTTTTCCAAAAAAGGTATTACTATTGTCTTTACCCAATCCTCAAAAATGTTACCGTCAAACCAGCCGGATAGAGACCTGTTATATCTTGCGTTTTGTGGTCCTCTTGTCGTCCACGAATCATACAAATGAGTTGCCTTGTAGACAACATAAGGAGGCAGAAAATAACCATCTGCTGTGGCTGACATCATTAATGATATTGACCCTTTGAGTGATTTACTACACGCTCTGGGTACTTACATCCTCGTCTTACTATCACTTTCTGCGGCCAGGATCATCTGTCAGATTTGTCTCGTCATAGTTAATTATATTCCCGATTGGGACGTTCTCCAAAGACTTTGCTAACTCGTCAAAATATCGTTTTATCATGTCTGGAGACACTGCTGCCCTGAATCTCTTAATATTCTGACATATTCTTTGTGATATTTTATTTGCGTGTCTCTTTAAAATCCATTCACATAGTCAATACCGGGCATGTTATTTTTGAATATTTTGTGCTGTATATTCATAGAGTCTAGATAATTTTTTATTATATATCTCAGGTCTGTTGTATCTAAAGGGTAGCCCCAATCGCCGCAAATATTTAAATTTTCTACCACATACAATTCTTCTTCCTTAGTTAATGCTGTTGGCCTGCCATGGGGTTTCATTTCTCGATTTTTATGGCGGCATAGCACTGATTTTGCTATCCCATATTTTTCAGCCACAACACTTAAGCAGTTATTTGTCGACGTTATTTCATCCAGGGCTTGTTGAATCAAAAAGTCATCATACTTTTTATAACGTTTAGCACCTGGTTTGGGTACATAGTTGCGAGGCATGCTGAAAAACATCAAAATAGTTGATTAAAATACTTGCACTACATATTTGTTTCTATATAAATCAAAAATAAAATGAACTAGATTTGCTTACTTTTGGGCTAGATGGTAATGTGTATGAAATATCCTTCAATCTACATATGTATATAAAAATGAATGTTTATAAATTACATACATTTTCTATGTAGTATTTAAATCTACTTGCATAATTTAGGTTTTGGTTTTTGACAACCCTATTTAGGAATTCCAATTTACCCCATACACAAACCAAATAACCCCCGAGTCGTTCCAATTATTCCCCGTTCATGTGTTAATTTCCCCCCTTTACGTTCCAATTATCCCCAAAATTCTCTGAAAACGAGTGTTCGCCTAAAACAATGATGTTCAGTTAAATTAAGCTTTTATTTACTTACGTTTGCGTTAATCCAAACTACAATTCCCTTCACGATCCAGATAACGTCACTTTTTCTACTGTTTTTTCAATTTAACTCTGCAAAATCCTAAAGTTTTAATAGACAACATTCACGTGTGCACGACGACTTCACTTTGAGCTTGTTTTTTGTTAATAAAACCTGATTGGCTGTTTTAAATGCGTAGTGTAGCCAGTAGTAAAAAACCTAAACTCGTTCAAAAACTAAAAATTTTTGATGTCCCTCAAATAGAATAACACCAATGGAACAGTTTAGAAAAGCAGGTTTTAATTCCTATTTACCCCGTCATTCCTATTTCCCCCGTTTTACGGTAGCTATACTTAACCTCCTAACCATGTGCCGTCCCTCTCACCCCCTTCGAGTGCAGCTGACTTCAGATATTATTGCGGCATAGCGCCATAGCGGCCGTCGTCCTATTGAAGTAAGTATGTGAATAAAATGTTTTCTTCGCATTTTGTTTGTATTAAGATAGCAATACATTTGGACCGTTTCAAAAACGTACCTACTACCTACGTACGTGAATTAATTCTAATAAAATTTCTGCTGTGAAAGTCACATTAAAATCAGTTCAGCCATTTCGGAAGCGTAGGAGCTCCTCAGTAGACTTCCAGAAACCATGATATTTTTTTATCTGTTGACTAAGATCATGAATTGAACTTTTCAAGCTTCTACGAACGGACGGACGGACTTCACATAAAACTTCAACCCTTATTTTACCCTCAGGGAGGGTGGATTTCCAAATATACACACAATTGAACAACATGATACACAATTTTATTTCTCATAAACCAAAAACGTGAAGACAAAATTTCATGCTTCAAATAGGACCAATTTTCATACAACCGTTCACCCCCTGTTTCACCCCCTTAGGTGATGAATTTCGCAAAACCCCGTCTTAACGAGTGCCTACGTGCTAAAAGGAACCTCCATGCAAAATTTCAGATTCCTAGCATTTGTAGTTTCTGAGATTCCTTGATGCACAGTGACCTTTCGCTTTTATATTTATATACATACTAGCGACCCGCCCGGCTTCGCACGGGTGCAATGCTGATACTAAATTAAATACACTACAGAAAAACTATGAACATTGTATATAAAAACATAGCGGCCCGCTCCGACTTTGCACGGGCATAAAATATATATGCCTATGTCACTCAATGAAAACATGATTAAAATCGATCCAGTATTTTTGATTCATTCATTACTGCCCTTGGCCTGCACGCATTAAATTTGGAGTAAAACAATTCCTCTTTCCCTATAATTACTATGAAGATTTCCTGCTATCTTTGGAATATCTAAATTCATACAATTTTTATTACATTACACATTTTTACTTATTTACTTTTTTGGTGACAGAATCGCTCTTTCTTTAAACCAAGATATTGTCTTGTAACTTATGTCATCAATGTCAGGATAGAATTTGTTGACTAACTCTTGGATGTTGTCTATCAAAACACAAAGGTTTTCAAGGTTAATCCTTCCCTCACTTTGTGTTAATTCTCCATTGCCAACTTTTAGCAGCATTTCTGGAAATAGCCTGTTCTCACGTGAAGATGACGAAACCCTCATATTAGTTTTAAGCTCTAATTTATTGACATGTGGCCAAAGGTTTGATCTTTTTAGGGAAACATTTATTTCGTCAGCACGTGTTCCTCGAGTCACAACTGGTAGGATTTGTCGAAAATCTCCTGAAAACAGAATTGTACATCCACCAAGAGGTGAATTTTTGTTGCGCAAATCGCACATTGTCCTATGCCTCCCCGCACTGCCCCGTCTGACCGGTACCGCCCGCCGCAAACGTAAATTTTAAATATGTAATATCTCCGAAAATATTTGTTTAATTTACATGCTGTAAGGAACCATATTGATCTATATATATTGGACACTGTATTTAAGGTACTTAATTCGATAAGGATTAATGCCGTATTGCTTAAAATAGCTTCGTAAATAAGCCATTTTTTCACGTAAAAAGTAAACAATAAAAATGGTTAATGCGGGTTATCCCTAAAAGATAAACATATATCATTGCGGACTTTTTTGTAGACCTTTTTATGGTGTACAATACTGTAGTACATTAATTTGATCTAACTCGTAGGGTTTAGGCAGCGTTTTTGCTAAATTGCTAAATAAGCCCAAAAAAATAGGTTAATTTACGACATCTCGTTAGAAACCTCTAAAATTAGCAATGTTGCCTTAATATATGATGCATGTATAATACATGTAAACCTTCCTCTTGAATCACTCTATCTATTGGAAAAACCGCATCAAAATCCGTTGCGTAGTTTTAAAGATTTAAGCGGACATAGGGATATAGGGACAGAAAAGGCGACTTTGTTTTATACTATGTAGTGATGATAACTAGCAGCACCCCGCGGTTTTATCCGCCTAGTTCCTGATCTGTTCATGCGTCACAACGTGATTGAGCAACAAACGTCTAATCCATACATAGACATTTATAATATAAGTCAGATTGCAAAAAAGATGTATTTATATTATGAGAATTTTATGTGATTTCCTAGCACGTTGGTCAGTTAAGTGAAAAACTTAATATGGGATATTTGAAAAAAAAAACACCACGTGGCTATACATGGACAGCTTAATCGAACACTTATCTTGAAAAATTCATCAATATCCTTCAAACAGGCTTTCTCAAATTGGCTTTAAAGGTGAAGGAAAACATCGTGAGGAAACCGCAATGCTCTAAAAAAGGTATATCTCGAGTATAGTGTCATCCGCCACGCCGATTTTAGTTAGGGTGGTGAATCATGACCTTAACATTCTCCTAGTCAGAGAAACTCATGAGCCCCAGCTGTAAGAATATGAAGTAGGCCACTTATGTTTCAGCTATGGGCTTTTCCAAGATTTTTTCAATCAACGTTTCACCAAATTATAGTGACACATTATTAACAGAATTTGAAAATACATTTTTGAAGCTTAAACGGTTCAAGAAGAAGTTTGGATAGGAGGTTTAAATAATTCATCACAAGATCACCAGAACTTCAAAACCTTCCTAAAGATAAAATAACACAATGATTTCTACATTGGATTGAATCCATGTTCGATCTCTGCCTGCCCATTATACAATCACAAATCGTAAATATAAAAACTGACGTTATTGATTTTTATTTGGCCGAAGCTGTGGATAATGGATGCTTTTATGCAAATGCAGCATCCGCACTGCATCATATTCGTATCTCCGTGAGCGAGGAAAACAAAAAGAACCCATGCTCCGTAATGTTACTATCAGCACAATATCAGTCTACGCATAAAGAATGAGCTAACTTGAAAGGATCGCATTATAAGATTGGTGAGTACCGATGAGAACAACTTTTTGTTAACAGCTGATAACTGACAACAAATAAATCTACATAATTCTGAGTCTTTTTAGGGTATTTTTATATATAATATTATAAACTAAACTCTAAGGCTTTAGATTCGTTTGAGAGATGCGCCAAAATGCTCAAAATGTGCAAAATTATTTGGAAGTCCTGAACAGAGCTGTAAAGTAATGAGAGTTTATGACAGTTTAATGAAAGTTTATGGCTAATTTATTTTTCAATGGCTGTATAGTTTACATTGAGCCCCAAACTAGGCTGAGCCTGTATCTTGGGCGCTCTGGTCCAAGTATATGTTTTAGAAGCACATATCGCGTAATCTAAGTATAATATTTATTATTTTCACTAGTATTGAATCTAGAATTAATTTGACTTAGAATAATACATGTCTTAATTTCAACAGTTATATTACTTAAAAAGTTGCAAGCTTGTCGGTTTTTTTATCCGATTCATCGTAAAGAAAAGTATTGTCCTTTTTCTATCGTATTGCTAGTTGCCCAAAAAAGCAACATCGTTTTATGGTTGACGTCTTAAAGACTCGAACTAAGAGGGTTGACTCCACTTTCGTGACATGAGCGTCTTGGCTGTGAAATACGTTGCCTGAGAGTTTTTTTTCAAAACTGTTGTACCTATTTAAATAGTGTCAAGTGTCCATCTTGGTATCTTCAATTCCAAAATGAATCGGTTTCTTCTTGGTACGTCCATAGTCGCGTTGCTTAACATCAGACGAGATGGCAGTCAAGTGCAAACACATTATAGATGAAAATAAAAAATGGTATTTGACTGCACCTAAGAAACCGGTTTACTGTATATTTGAAATCAATTATTTTAATTATTTGCATTAGAGTAAGTATGACAACACATTGTTTATAACGTTAATGCATAGATCCATAATATTAAGTTGAAAATGTTGAAAAGTCCTTTAAGATTACCCTTTCATCGCAGCCTTGTATTACAGAAAGCATTTGCGCAAGAAAATAAGGAGTGGTGAATTTTGCTGGGATGGTTTACTTTTTACCATGTGCCCTCGACACGCGGAATAAAATTGTTCTTATTGTGATGCATAGTATATCCGCTTGTCAAAACATTTCAGTATTTTCTGTTGAATTGTGGTTGTAATACTAGAGGCTCCTTTGTCAATATGTTAATTTTTATTCAGCTCTAACTGACCTGACACATCTTTTCCTGCCTTATAGTCAGTGGCGTAGCGTGTTTTAGCGGGGGCCCCGTATAAAAATTGTTTGGGAGCCCTTATGAAGGGTAAAAACTTCTCACAAATAAAAATGTTTGCATGAAACTGAACGAAATATTTTTCATCGAAATTATCTGTCACTTTTTCCAAAATGTTTACATGTTTGTAACAAACATTTTGAAAAAAAATTAAAATTATAAATAATTTTTGAAGCCACGCTTTATGTGGATTCAAATATTTGCTTATTTAAATATCATATCTGAAAATGAAAATTTAGGAAGATTTATTAATTTTTTGCTAACCCACATTGGGGGCCTCCGTGACCAGGGGGCCTCGTATATCTGATACGGCATATACGGCGGTAGCTGAGTGGCCTGGTTCGATAAGGTTTCATAACTTCGTCCGTCTAGGTATACCTCTACATTTCAACAAATCATTTTGTTCCTGATTATATTATGATACCATACATACGTACATATTCCTAGTCATGAGGCAATCAGTAAACACTATTATTGATGATAAGAATGTCAACAGCATACATATAAAAAACAAACTATCTTTCCAAAACATATCAGACAAACAAATGCAATTTCGCAACGCCTTTGTAGTTCGTAAATCGGTAGGTAATCTGTTCGAGCGTTAAACCACAAAAGACAGGAGCGACAGTAGATCAAATGCCAGAAACAGACTCGGAACCTTCGGATATTACCCTGAGACATTTAATTTTCTACGTGAAAGGATAAAGCAAGTAGAATTTCCCCGCGCATCCTGAGTCGACTCCGGCTTCCCAAATTGTCTTACGCTTTGTATATACATACACAAATATAAACAGGGTGATCTTGTTCCACTTACACAAAACACAGCTTGTGGTTAATTGACGCTGTTTTGTAAAAAACGCAATGATAAAATTTTAAAGACACGAAACAATGATATATGTGATTTTTAAGTAATTTTTACAACAATTTTAACCGACTTCATAAAATAAGAGTTTCTCAATTCGGTAGCTGCGCCAATTAACTTAATAATAATAAAATTAATAGTTAACAATTTTTCGATATTGCTTTATCTCAAAGATTGACGCTTGTTTACCATAAAAACATATTTTGTTCGAAAATATGTATAAGTATTTTTGATGAGTATTTATACAAAAATAATTCCGCTGAAACACTAACGACTGACATGACATCACTAAACACAAAACATTGGTCGCGATTCATGACTGCTTGTCCAGTTTATGTGCTTTCTTGTTGTTACTTAAATACAAACAATTTAAATCTTCATCGCTATGATCGAAAACATGACCACGTGACCACTGATAAAAAATATAGCATTTAAAAACATTTATAATAAATTTACCAAGCAATATCTCTATACATAAAAATGTTATGGTAGTTTGTGTACGCTTCAAAAACTCAAAAAGTTCTGCACCGATCGAGCTGAAATTTTACAATGATATATAATCCACATCAAGGATTGTTTTTATCTAATTTTTGCATCACAATGTGCCACAGCGAAGCGTGGCAGGGTACAGCTAGTTAGATTATAAAAATGTAGATAATTTAGTCGAAAGTACATACGTGTTTATTTTTTATTTTTAATTGACTTAATTTTTTTTGGACAAAATTTAATTTATCATTTGGATGAATGCGCTAATCAGGAAGTATAATTTGGATTAAAAACGATGTTTTTGTACTTGATATCCCTGTTTCCGGAGATAGATATTTTAAGCCTCATAATTTATAACATTAAAATAAGATAACATTGACGAGTCATACCAAGAGACGCCTAGGTAGTTTATAATAATGTTAATTACTATACTTTTCCTCTGGAAAGTCTTATAATTAAATGTACACTTACTCCTTTATGTTGTTGATATACATCACTACAATCTACATACATACGTTAAGTAAGTGTATAAACCAACAATTAATGTACCTATTTATGTAAGGTTGTTTACTATAGCTTCGAAAAGAATTAGCAGAGTAGCAGATGATATTATTATGCTATTTACACTGTATTGGACTGAGAGAAAAGGAAATTTATTCTAGCATGCGCTATTAATTTTAATGTTCCCTTAATGTATATGGCTTTATCGAAAATTCTCAGGTTTGAAAGAAAATCTATCGTTTCTTGGTTCTTATTACCTACACATATGTAGAATTCATTATTACGGTAATTATTATTGTACGCCATGAAAAAAATATTTTTCATATACATTATAGAAACATTAAAATTAATTACAAAGGAAAAATATTGTTCTCCTAATTATTTTTTAATTAATCCCTTCACAAATCTAGATCCTTAACTACACAGTTCATTAACGGTGTAATGTCTGAGATCGAAAGTTTTACAAACAAGGAAACAAGTCAAATTACCAGTTCGGCGAAAAATTCTTTCGAAATTGGCCACGTTTAGAATGTATAATTAATTCTTAGAATGTTCTCTTCTCGGAGCTGACTTTGTAATAAGGTAATTCCCGTGTAAGCAGAGCGGAGACAGCGCGGCGGCGAGACGGCCCAACGTCCCCGGATACGCCGGCGGCCCCGGCGGAGTATGCCACGGTACGCCTCGGTACGCCAGAATACGACGAGAAACACCCACCACATTTCCGCATTTAAATTGCGTAGACCTTCGCAAACATGTTTTAGTAAAGCGAGGAATCCTCGGAGACTGCCGTAGTTTCCACAATAGGAGCCTTCCTGCTGAGGCTTAACGTGTCTACCGAAACTGGGAACGCCTCTTTAAGCTTGAGAGTATTTCATCTTACTGTGTATTATGATAAACCTATTGACTAAACGTTAGATACTGCTATCGTACCTACTTTTGCTGATAGATACCTAATAAGCTATTACAGATTCTGCAAAGAAACATTTTTGCTGTACACCAAGCACTGTAATTTAAAAATAACAATGCTATACATAGTTACTTTGTCTTATTCTTGCAAGAGAAAGCCTTTAATAAGCAGTAAGAAAGAAAGCATTATTCATTATGTTTTCGTATTTTGTTTCAAATCTTCATTCGCAAGTGAAGCATGCTATAAAACCAAATACTCCAATTTTAAAGTTTGGCACGGTGAAAGCTTGAAAAAACATTAAAAGCCACTCCGTTGCCGTTTTTTGGCTGAAACGGCTGATAATTCTATTTTGCTGTTGGTTGAGAGTGCTGTAGACTCCAATCATATAGTCCTCGCAATGGAAAACGTTTAAAAGCTAGATGTAACGAATTTTTTATATTTTGCCTTGATTTTTAACGCGCGATGATTTCGGAAGCTGTGGGTACTTTGAAATCATGATAGCTTAGGTTCAAATGTCGCTTTCCACCTCTGCTACTACTAGTACTATTTTCCATTAAAAAAAGTCATCCTTTGAGGATACCTATTTGTTTGTGGTGTCAGCGTGCTGCAAAGACATCGAAAAAAAAAATCGACATTTTTGGCGTGGCCTAGACGTTGTCGTTGTAAGAGAAAGATCCGAGTTTCAGCACTGGAATATAACTGTGGACTGTGATAAGATAAAATTTGCTGTTTTTAAATACATAAAAACACAACTAATTTTATTTTTAAGAATTACTTTACACTAGTGTGAACAATGTTTTTTTTGTTTGATTTATTCCACCAGCTTTTTTATGTTACTAGCACGCTTCATCGTGGGCTACATCGTCGCTTAAGATGAGCCAAGAGAGTGGTCAAAAGCCAACCAATATTAGCGTAAAAAAATTAGAGAAGGAATCTGAGGCCCTGTTTTAAATATACTTCGTGAAGAACGATATCTTTGGAGCAGATGTGTGGTCTAATAGCCTGCACATAGCCAGCGTGGTGAATGGTCCTGATTCTCTCCTTGCAAGAAAAGCCCTAGAATTTCAGCAGCGGGGAGATAAATAGGCAGCTTGCTGTAATTCCGGCACTGGTTACTTCGTTGAAGATGTTTGTTATGAATAATTGAAGTTCTAAGAAAGGTGATGCCGATTTTGAATTAAAAATTGGTTGCCTGTAAAGTCGGTATACGGGCGAAAGTTTTACGTGACAACGACTTTGAGTGGTAAAATAATTTTACAGAAGGGACGCGTGCCTTTCACTTTTTTATGTCTGTCTCTCTCGCTCTTAGGCGGGCTAACCATGCCCGAGTGGAAGGGACGCGTGCCTCTCACTCGCTCTCGTTGTGAGCGCATAACGTGAGCGGAGCGTAACGCAGTTTCTTGAAGTGTCACTCGGCAAACCAATTTATAAGACGTTGTCACGTCAAAAATACTCATTTCATCGTTTTCATTTCAGTAGGGTACTTCAAACAAGAGGTTGTCAATCGTTGGATTCGTTTAATCCTAAGTAATAATTTCCATCTGGAAATGATCTACTTTAAATAATTAACAAAATAATGCCATTTGAATTTTGTCGAAATAGGACAAGACATCTTTGACATCAACAAACATCTAAAGCTGTATACACGTTACTTACACCGACAATACTTAATTCCTCTGAAACCTCTCTCTCATTACAGCAGTGCGTTTAGTTATGAGACTGTTTTTTTTTTATAAATAAAGAGTGACGAGACGAGCAGGATATGTGCCTGATGGTAAGCAACACGCCTGCCACATAACAGCACAGTGACACGCAGCTATTGCACTGCACTGCGCTCGTTACTCAGAGATCTAAGATGTTATATCTCTAAGCTCTATAATTTCACTGGAAAAATTGCCCTTCAAACCAGAACACAGTCATGTATGTACATTACTGTTTGGCGGTAGAATAACTGGCAGAGGTTTGGTACTTCCCCAGGCGGACTCGGCTGACAGTCCTACCACTACTGTTTGTTTCAGATGTAAAAAAAATCGTAAACACTCGACTTTAATTTATAAATTAAGGTCGGTGGGTTTTTTGAAAAAAATGTGTATGATAATATTCTGATCTCACCTAACGTAAGCGTAGTTTATCAATAGATTTCAGAATTAAGAGCTATTGTTTGCAGTACGTCTAGAAACGGTAACAAAGGAACAGTCTCATTGAGTTTCACTGAAAGGCACACGCGTGCCCTGGGCACCGCATATAAAAGACCTACCTTCATCATTTCGGTAAAAAGGTCAACAGGCACTTGAGCTACCCACAACAGCCCAACGGAAGCGAGACCGTTTTCAGCTATCGATTTAATTTTACACAATCAAACTCACTTTGGCGGCGTACTGAAAGCGACAAAAGACTCGATTGGTTTGAAGGCCTGCTCCAATTTGCACGGCAGTTTTTTAAACTGTTGGTCTAGCTAGTTGAACTGTTTTATTAATTGAAATAGCGCTAATTTTTTTTCTAGTGCCCGTGTAGGTTTTATATTTTGACGTGAAGTGTTGCATCACAGGATCACGGCTTCATACTAATGTTATAAATAATAGGCGAGTTTGTGGTTTTGTAAGTATGTTTGTTTGTTGCCATGTTTTTTTATAACGGGTAAACTGATTAGAATGAAATTAATTACGTACTAGGTACACTCAGTTATCTTGAATGATACCCGGACTGATATTCCCCCGTCGTTCCTACCTACGGTTGGAATCTTGCCCTAATAAACTTTTATAATTTATATAAGAGCCTCATTTATATCCACGGGATCTCACTCTACACCGAAAAAATATTATTTGAAAATGAAAAAAATAATATGGAGATGCATGAAACATTGTAAGCATAATATTTATCTATATCAAAATGTAAACTGTGTGACGTATCGTGGTTAAAGAAAGGAATGACTACTAACACAGTAAACTAATAAAAGAGTTCATAGAATGTTCAATTTGTATGCTCTTATTATGTTTTTTTCTAAAATTGACGTGTAAATTGTACATTTATCAAAGACGTCGAATGTACAGAAAAAATCGATACCTATGACATTTATCAATAAAGAACTTAGACTTTGAGTTCGATAAAAATAAATAAATTGCATCAACTCATTCAAATGAAACGAAAAAAAATAATTGAGTATGCCCAGCGTACGTGTCTGTAATTTTGACAATTACTACACATTTCCTGTACAACTGTACATATTTCGCTAACGACTATATGTATGGTATATGCAGCTGCACATTCAAACCGTATTCTTTTATGCTGACGTTACTTTTATTTAAAATGCATGCTACACCCCATTCGTATGATAAATTTTGCACGACACATTGTGCTTCCAATTAAGGCTAAATAGATTAAAAGAGATAACGTTCATTTTAAATTGTATATGATTGCTTAATATTTTGGAAATCGTGATAACCTAAAGTTTAAGTTCCAGGAACCCTTGAATTCGAAGAAAGCGATTTGCCTCGTCTCCACTCTTAAGCATTTTTTCGACTACAGAAGTTCGTAATATCTATTATTAATGCGAATATATTACGAGTATATATTTGTTTGTCTGTTACGCTATAACCTAAGCCACTGACTTTATATGAATAAATTTTGGTACAAAGATAGTCTGTACTTCTTATATGGATGGAAATTATTTAAATAATAGTACTTGATTAATATTATTAATAATATAATAATGTATAAATTTATTTATATATTATATATTAATTAAATTGTATATTATTATATATTAATTAATTAACATAAATATATATATATATGTTAATTAATATATATATATATATATATATATATATATATATATATATATTTTAATTACTAAGTTTACTAAATTTAATTTGAAATTAAGATACTATGTTTTTACTTAACGGGGGCAGAGCCTTTATTAACAAAATCAAAATACAATGAGAGCTACTACACTACATATCTAACTAACTACTTACACTAAGCACACCAAAATTTTGGGTAGGTATTTGAGACTGGCTATTAACTTGACGCATAGTTCTCCTATTATACTCCAAAAGGTACAAGTTCGCGCTGAGACCGCGACACGAGACCGCGACCGAAGACGGCGACAGGCACTTGACTCTATAGAATTGTATGGGCGCCAGTTCGCGCCGAGACCGCGACACATGTCTCGTGACACGTGTCGCGGTAGAATAACTGGCGAAGTTGTGGTACTCCCCCAGGCAGACTCTGCCAAGAGTCCTACCACTACTATTTCCTGATGGATATAATTTTAGTGTCTTCTAAGTTCAAGTCTAGGATAAATCGGTTTCTTTTAGGTTCGTACGCTCCATCGTTTCGCGTATTGCTTAACATCAGGCGAGACGTCAGTCAAATTATTGAATTTATTGAATTAAAACATTAGAATTATATAATCGACACTTTTTCTTAGAACACTACATAGGTCCAAACTACAGAAAACGTGTACTAACGAAGCTAGTTGTATATTAATCATTTTAAATACATAGTCCCTGGTTGACCGATCTTTGCTCGGTTTAAATGCGTTTATAAAAGTCTCGAAGTAAAAGATTTTCTCAGAACAAAAAAAAAGATCCGAGTGTAACCATCATCAGGATTCGAACCGGTGCATGTTGACTCCGAGGGCGAGCATATTTCGTCTGAGCCCTTTAGACTTAAAGAACAGCGGCGATATAAGTTATCGTATTCTAATGACATTGTAGGAGTCTTTCATTGTCTAAAAACGCGCATAAAATGATGTTTTAAAGAAATAAAACCTAGCTAGATCGATTTATCGTCCCCGACACCCCCTGTATACATAATTTCATGAAAATCGTTCGAGCTGTTTCCGAGATTCAGATTCTATATAAATATACCTATATACCTACAAGAATTGGTCGAGAGAAAGGTATAAGATGTACATCAACATACACAGGACATAATATATGATACATAGTAATACCCAGGCACAAAATAAATATCTATATTAACTACACAAATTTTTGTCCTGGACAGGAATCAAATCAGTTCAGAGAGAAGACTCACTACTGATTGAACCACGGATCGGGACTGAACCATGAGTTCAGTCAATAGACGTCGGATAGATTGAATTAATTCCGTGATGTTACTATTGATTCTAATTTGATGCTATAAAACTTTTACAGCGCAGAAAAATAAATATACAGGAACAAGTCCTGAATATCTTTTTAAAATTATTTTTGCTGCATTTTTTGCAACGCGGTTAGGATGTGAATTCTCCATTATGTATTTCAACACAGGCGAGAAAGCAATTTACATTGCGCTCGCACGTTCAGATGCGGTGATGCACCGAAGCGAATGCTGTGCTGCCATTCTTTCTTTCGTTTTCATGCAAGTATTTGTTCAGAACTGTGCTTTTAATACCACATAAATAATATACTTGCATGTAGACCTGGCGTGTCTAAATTTAGCTATGTAACGTCCAAATGTATCTAATTCCTTTAATTCCTTTAATTATTTTTAAATGTTTGTAAGTTACTATAACTCTAGATATTTAAAAGCGCGTATTTTGTACGCATTACTCTTATAAAACATAGAATTATATAATTTTATAAAGCTGAAGATAAAGGTATTTGGCTTGAACGTGCTAATCTCAAGAACTGCTGTACCGATTTTAAAATTTCTTTCCCCGTTTGATACGTACGACGTACGATGTAAATAAATTTTCAGGGAATCCTTGAGTACTTATAATATAATAGGCTATTCCTATTAGGTATATATATTAGGTATGTTTTATTAAAACTTTTATAGGTTTACACTTGACCGCCATCTCGCCTGATGTTAAGCGACGATGCGGTCTACGATAGAGCGTGAAGAATGAATTACCTAGAAGAAACCGATTCACTCTCGATATGAAGACACAAAGATTGTATTAACCATCCGGGATATATGCTAGTTTTTTATAAAGCCGTGGCGGCTTAGAGGCAAGAACGTGAGATTCACAATCATAAAGCCTCGAATCTCGTCCGCTAGGGGGCAGGGGTAGCGATTGCAATCCTGCGTCATTTTCAATCCGGCAGGATCTGATCGGGTTCCCGTCGATCCGGCTGGATCCGGCCGGATTTTCATCAAATCTGAATGATTTCCGCTTTTCGGTTCAAAATTAATGGTTTGTAAGTTAATCATTGTCATTGTACATTTATTTTAATAGCGTACATATATGTTAATAGCATAAAATGTTATGTACCTACTTGTAAATTATTGTTATTTGGTGTGTTCAATAAAGCGTCTCTATCTGTCTACCTATCTGTCTATCTATTTATATTTATTCCGATGGCTGCTAGCAAATTTTGGGTAGGTACTTATTTGAGGAAAACTGAATTCTTGTCCCATAGTTATACTGTTGTACCCCAACACGGAGGTGCATATTTGACTAGTGAGTAGCAGGGCAAAATGAATCCATACATTTCTTATTACATAAAAATATTTAAGGCAATTTATTATTTTTAACCTCCGACCAAAAAAGGGGTGTTATAAGTTTGACGTCGATGTATGTCTGTCTGTCTGTGTGTGTGTGTCTGCTGTGGCACCGTAGAGCTCAAACTGATGGCCAATTTCGGCGCGGTTTTTTGTTTAAAGTTTAACTTTTGTGCGGATATTCTTAGCTATGTTCGGTTATTATCGATTCAAGGTGACCGCCTCCACAAAATGACGGATATAATATTTCTTCAGAATATACCTCAATGTGGATTTCAAATGAAAGGGTAAGACTAGTAACATACTATAGTAATATACATTATAAAAAAACAAATCCAAGATGGCCGCCACCACAGAATGGCGTATTACATTTGTTTTCACTACTGCTGTTTATCTTTTTAAATCTTAAAACACTTACATTAAACTACAACATATAACAAGAACAAATTAAAAATTTTGATTAACCCCCGCCTACCTCGGATTTGTAATCTGTACAACATTGTGCTAGTCTAGCCCTTTCATTTTATACCGATATTGAGGGAGCTAAAGAAAAAAGAAATGTATTTGGCCATTTTGTTCTAGCGACCATCTTGGACTTGTCATAGCGCATAGTTTTCTACTAAGCAAGCGCTTTCATTTGATACCGATTCTCTTGTTACATGTTGTAGTTTAATGTGAGTGTTTTAAGATTTTAAAAGATAAACAGCCTGACGATTTAGTTGGGGGCTATAGCACAGATCAGAAAATAGTTACTTCGGCTATAGCATTGCCAGGCGTGTTCAAAAAAGCTTTGTAAATAATATAAAAATGTATTTTAGACAACTTTGTATTTTAATTGGGTGTTAATTATGATAAAAAATTGGTTGCCTGTAAAGTCGGTATACCTACGGGCGAAAGTTTTACGTGACAACGACTTTGAGTGGTAAAATAATTTTACGGAAGGGACGCGTGCCTTTCACTTTTTATGTCTGTCTCTCTCGCTCTTAGGCGGGCTAACCATGCCCGAGTGGAAGGGACGCGTGCCTCTCACTCGCTCTCGTTGTGAGCGCATAACGTGAGCGGAGCGTAACGCAGTTTCTTGAAGTGTCACCCGGCAAACCAATTTATAAGACGTTGTCACATCAAAAATAGGTATTCCTAAAAAGACAGATTATTCTGGTGGGACTTTCTACCTGCAAGGTGATCTAAATTGATGGAGGATTCATTTTGCCCCGCTACTCACAAGTCAGGTCTATTCCTCTGTGTTGGGATAAAATAGGAGAAGTATTTGACAACGGACGCAACGGATTTAAAGTACGTAGTCATGCAACCGACGCATTATTTTACCAAAAAAATGCTAGCACTGGATCCGGTAAATTGGTACTGGATCCGGTGAAAGGTTAACGATGCTGGATCCGCCGGATTACCGGATCTGTTTTTCGTATTGCAATCCCTAGTCACGGGGTCATGACATCCCCCTGGGCTGGGTCTAATACATAGGTGGATTACTATTTGAAGCGCACGCATGCACTTTTCACACGGTCTTGTGACTTGACCATAACACGTGACCCAGGGAACCAAAGCTGGATCTGCCCACAAAATCTTATGCAATTGTGTTTTAATATGAGTAAAAAGTTTTTTTCCAAAGAAATATAAGTAATATAGGTACGGACCACAATAACTCTTAGTATGTAAGTACCTACATACCTATTATTTGTAAGCAAATACTGAAGCTCTGCGTCAGATTCAATGATTGACACCAAGACTATTTTATGCCCAAAAACAAATAAACTGACGTAAACGTAGATGATTTCTAAAAACATCATCACTTTTCTCATACATTATGAATATTCAATGACTGAGACATAGTAGCTCACGACGCTTGTCAACGACTTTGAATACGACTGTCAGTTACCATGTCACATATCGAGGATTTTGTGAGAGCCGTATTCGGTGTCGCGTCACAATATAAACAATGCGTTTGTTATTTTACTAGTTTCATATAAATACTTGGTAGTGGAACTAAGTAGCATGTCAGTTAAAGTTTGGAAGATGGCTAGTGTAGGCAATCTTTTGGTAGTATTTTTGGCGCTCCTAGCGGTGGTTCAGAGTCAGAATGCCACGGACTCTAATTCCACAACCACAACCTCCACCACAACTGCTGCACCAACTGCAACATCAACTTTAACCGTAAGTTTCCTTAAAGACATTTAATGTTTACTACTTTTTATATTGTTTTCAAATCAATTAAGTACTTACTTGATTTCCTTTTAATTTCTTAAATTCAGGTTATATACTTGTAGCAGCAATACTTAAGCGCCGCGTTCTGAATTTTTCTGTCAAATTGGTAAAGGAATATTCAACGTTTCTGACGTTGAACAAATAAGATTGAGCTTCACTATTGTTTTGTAACTAGACATTTCCAAGAACTAATATTCCGAGAGCTGGTAGCAAAATTTGGGTCGGTATTTGAGACAAGCTAAAAACTTGTCACATCGTTCTCCTATTACATCCCTACACGGAGGTGCAGAGCTGGCTGGTGAGTAGCGGGGCAAAATGAATCCCTCAATTTAGATCACCTGACAGGTAGTGGTAGGCAGGACAAAGTGATCTTTTATCTTGAGAATCCCTATTTTTTAGTTATAAATAATACCCAATTTATATTGCAAATTGCTTTATTGCCATTTTGTATATTTTTTATTTTTCGCGCCTGGAATTGTTAATAAACCCGACTTAATTGTCTGGCTTATATTTTTAAGTTCTTTAATTATTAAACTACAACTAAAAAATTGCATAATGTCTCAAACATATTCACAGAATAAAAAATAAAATATCAAATTTAAAAAATTGGCAGTCATAGGAACTGCCGATAGAAGTGATAACTTGTAACTCAGAATTTGCTAGATTCACTTTGGAAACTATGCGGGTGAAACCGGAAGGCGTAGCCATTCCCGAGCGTGATGCTATAATTTAATTCACCGCCCACGAAAAATCTGTCTGTGGTGCGCCAAAAGATGTTTTCACTTCAAAAATGTAGGGATCCTCTATCGCCTCTCATCAGCCAGGTTTTCTGCTTGCCTCAAATACGAGTACCCAAAATTTGCTAGCAGCTCTCGGAATTATAATGAATTTCGAAAATGACAAAAGTATCAATCAAATGCACAATCCGTTCTTATTCGAGTGTGATAGAGTAGTACATTTTTTTTTTGTATGTAAATATTACTGACTGTGTAAAGACATTTAATATAATTCTTCTAAAGGGCTGTGTGTGTGTGTGTGTATAATTTCTAAGCATGTTACGGCAAAAAGTAATTCAAAACTTTATTATATATTCCATTTTTTTTTGCAGTTTGGCCAAAATGTTCAAAACGCATTCAATGCTCCTCTTCAAAGTCTCCTTTTCAGCGCGGCATCAGTAAGTAATTTATATTTTTGAACTTGACGTACCTAATTATGTGATGACATTTCAGTCGAGACAAGTAATTGATTCAGGCAGAGCTTTTAGTAACAAAACTAAACTACAATGACAACTTTTTTTTAGCTATAATAGGTTCGCACTTGACCACCATCTCGCCTGATGTTAAGCGATGATGCGATCTACGATGGAGCTATCTGAATTATCCATACATCAATTAAGGTCTAAAGCTAGATGCTCAACCCTACTACGATTCGAAAGCGTGTCGAACATGCCGGCGGCATTCTCACGCCGAATGGCAATACTTGTTTATACGTTGATAATAAACGCTAGCTAACATTTACCTCACGCGTCGCGTTAATTTATTTGAATAAGTACCTAAGGCTTTGATTCTTCTATTTTTTAACTATTTTTCTTTTGTTTCAGATCACCAACGCATTTCTTTCACTTGTGAAGGGTCGGTAATTAAAAAATTAGTACCTACAATACAAGAATCATTTATAGATGTAAGACTAATAATGTTTTTAAATTATACAAAAACTATTTTAGAGTGTTCTTTTATTACTTAATTATGTTTAGGTAGATATAATAACCAGTGAAGAAGTAGGTATATTAATTAAAATTTATTTCGATTTTATAAACCCTAAAACTTCAGTAATTTAGGGGCCACTACCAACATGTTATAGGTAAATAATAAAAATGACTGTGTGGTTTTATGAAACCACGGTAAAAGTGAAATGTTTTTCGCATTGTAGACATTTAATAAATGAAAAAATATTCTGTTTAAGCAATTAAAGTAACGAGAAACGCCGCCATATTAGCTTCAGCTGCTCTGTCAAGCGCCTTTACCTCGCGGCCGACCGTCACGTAACATTCAATAGATGGACGAAAAAGTATGAGGCGATGTGATAAAAGTTTCACTTTAAAATATGTACTAGAAGCAAAAGAGTGGAAAAGGTCAAAAATACGTCTTTATACTAGAAATGTAAGGTTTTACCGAAAAATAGTTCACAATGAGTTTAGAAGCTTAGACTATATTCACGGCTCAAAATAAGTGATTGATGTCATTACAGGTCAAATTAAAAATGACATGAATAAAAAAGTGAATAAATGAAAAACCATAGTATATATTACATAAGTGTAATATCACATTCAGTTATAATAATGAGTTTTCTGAATTTAATCAAAATGGCCTCCACGATTTACATACATATTTAAAAAATATACAATGTAACAAAATACCTACTTAAATACAACACACAAAATTCGTATAATTATAAATTTGCTGAATTTACGGTTTCGCATAACTCAAACAGGAAGTATTTTGGTGGACTAGATGCCCGCCTTAAACGACGAGTCAAACATGATTATTATTTAACAGATACACTCCGCGAGGCATAAGCTGAGCTTTGCATTTGTGTGAGTGTACATGGATAGTGTAGGTGTGACAACCGGCCTTAGGCGCGGCGCCATTCTGTCACGCCGCGCTCCTGCCTGATTGGTGATCACTCACACTAATGCAAAGCTCAGCCTATACCTCGCGGACAAAATTTCAAGCTCCTGCCTGATTGGTGATCACTCACACTAATGCAAAGCTCAGCTTATACCTCGCGGAGTGCACCTACCTAAAATATATTCAACTTTACTTGGCATAAAAGGCAAAACAACTATGGCGGACTGGAGCTATTAGAACGTCAAAAATACGTAAGTATAATCGATAGATCTTATTACAAGTCTATAATTACTCATTGACACAACTATAACAGAATGTTTATAAGCACAACACTCGATACAATTGTTACGAATACGAAAGTCAGACGCCATATAAGGTAATATTTTAAGCCAGGTAGGGTAAACATAGGTTTTGGTACACGGAGCAGCGTTTTACACGTTCATATCTTTCTAAATTAATCTTAAAACATTCTAACATTTTTTCGTTTATTCCACACGAAAGTTGAAGATAGACATACATATTATCGTATATAAATATGTATACAATTATATTTGGTAAATTAACAAAGACACGTCAATAGTGAGTTGTTATAAGTGCTACTAACTGGCACGGCTTATCAGTACAATCTAACTTAATTTAAAAATAACATTAACGTATTTTACACATGGTTGGACACTTGTTATTTGAACACAAGAAACAGAAACATGTCACATTGTTCAACATTTTCGATGCCACAAACGCTTCATATTGGAATGGATCCTTTTGAATTGGGCTAAGTCTATTGATTTAAAAAAAGCACAATATGATAATAACAACAATTTACAAAATAACATATTTGACTTCTACAATCGCCACTATAAAATAAAACAGTTATTAAAATGAAGTAAGTATATAACCAACAGATATAGAGTTTGTTAGGAATGATTAAAATATTTATTTAAAACATTAACATTATGTAATCTATAAATTTACATTTATTTAGGTAACATTAATGGTGGGCATAAAAATATTAGCACCTACAACTATTCATTACATTATTTCCTAAATTGAAGAGTCCAAATTTTCTTATACTTAGCCAAATATCACACCTTTGATTTGCACGTGGAAGATAGATTTACATATATATATGTATAATATACTTTTGTGGATACAAATAAATGCAATCTGTTATCATCTCAAACCTTAAGTTAATATAATTAAAACCCAATAAAAATCTTAATTAACTTTTAGTGTACTATGTATGTTGGCTGCTAATGAGGGATAGTGTAATGTACTCCTCTTATAAATACAGAGTGCATCTGCATCAAATAAAATTAATTTTGTAAAATATTGTACATTAGCAGTAAAGTCAAAGCAACATTAATGTTTCAGCTGCAACTGATGTTGAACTAATCACTATTATGTAATTTAATTTATATTAACAGTTTCCTTGTGCTTTCCATTCTTACAAAAATACTTGATACTTTCATTCTGGTTCGATCATTCAAATGAGAATCAATATTTTGGACTATCATTCCCTTACAGCTTCTTTACAGAATTTTAATACTTACTACAAACCTAATAACATAAGACATTACGGACATAAAACACCTAGGTTCTTATTCATAAATCTAATGAAAATATAGACATGAACATAAAGGTCAAAGGTACAGAAAGAAAACACATAGAAAAGAAAAGTTTAAAAAAGATATGACGAAAAGCAAGAAATTCTGAATATAGAGAAAATCACAGGCGATAGAAATAGCACTGTTTATTTTTGCGTATTTAGCAGTTAACTTAGGTGTTATATTCCTAGAGATAAAACTAATTTGAGATTAAACCATTGTAATATATTATGAATATAGATATATATATATATATATAATGAGTGGTTCATCTTTCAATCGCATAACGCTCAAACTTATTATTATTTGACTACGACGTATGAACCAGTTTTGTTACGAATCTATCATGTTTGAATTCGTTGATTCAAACATTTCTCCACATTTTAATAAGAATGTTTGATGACGTTAATTATGTCATTAAGAATTTTGACGCTTTTGACGAAAATTTACGCCATTTTGAAGAGCTTTGAAATATGTAATCGACGACACTCATTAGTTAAGAAAACGTTATCAGAAAACTATTCAAACTAAGACATAATATGTATTGGGTACCGATGCCCTTATACATTTTTGTTACGAAAATATATTCAGCGTCGTTTTTCCCTTCGAGTTGTCCTATCAAAATCTATGCTTACCAGCAATACAAATACCGAGTATTTAATACTATTATATTCTCAATTTCAATGAATGAATTAAACATTAATCAAGGAAGGGGTAACCACATCATATAACTATTTGACTAGACCATTCGGTACAATATTGGTATAACTATTTTCGATTGGCTTCTTTTCGGTAGCAATATAATACATAGGATTAGTTGCATTAGTAATCTGAGCATTTTTGGCGTTTTGTTGTAATGTTTTATTCGTGTATTTGTTATCAAATACTTCGTCGGGTTCTTCTTCTATCCTTGGACAAGTCGGGGTTGGAGACATGTTACCTTCGTGGTCGGAGTCAGAGCCGCTTCTGGGCAGGTTATTCAGAGTCAGCATTGGAGTCAATTCGGAACCACCGCTGCTAGCCTCGGAAGGTCTCAGATTCCGAGGATCAAAATCAAACTGCGGGCCTGTGGGTTTTGGACTGAAGATATTGTTTGGACTCATTTTATTAGGGCTCATTAGCAGATATCCAGGCTCGTCTGAAAATTACAGAACAATTGTGTATCCATTAGGTAATACGTAGTAGTAGTTAAAATAAAGCTCATGCTCTACTCTACGAGTACACCCTCATAAATATAGGTACATAGAGAAGAATGATTTTAGTACGAAGAGTGGCAATGCGTTTCAAACCAAACTCGGTGTTGTTAGTACCACAGACTACACCATGCGAATAACGATGGTGGTTTATGAATTATTACCATATGAAGATCGTCAGAACGCTGTATGATCCGTTTCATCTGATGAAATTAAAGACAAAAGGGTTTGTAAAGTTTCCTGTGTCTTATTAAATAAATTATTGTAGGATCAATTTCAAAATCATTTACACTCTTTCAAAACTTAAACCGAATAATTTTGATAATTAGGAATGTTTTTTTTGTGATTGTGATATAAAAAACTACCTTTCATAATAAGGTAAGAAACATATTACAAAATGTTCCTATTTTAATGTTTTGACTGGCTTCTTTTATGGCAAGGTGTCAAACTAAATTGTAATATTTCTGCTAAGTGAGCGCAGTGCCAGTGCCAAGAAGCAATTTTGTTGTGCTACATTGTAAACGTATTAACTTCTAATTTTTTAACACAACGCAGATATCACTTACCTAATATGTTAAGTAAGTTAAGTGAGTTATATCATTACTATTTCTGTTTTTAAAGCAACACACAATACAAAATGAATTACCATTGGCATCACATTTCGCAACCTTCTCAATCCTACTATTATTTAGTAAAAAATAACTGTACTGTTTCATTAAATGGCCTTGGTATTGCCTTCTCTCTAATTCCGTTTGAAATTAAAGACAGGACAATAGCAATTATAATTACTGTTAGGCGGTAGACAAGTTCAATCCGCGGTATCGCCAACACACCTTGAGCACCAAGAGCAAGGGCCCGTGAACCCTACGACCTTCGCTATTTCAACAAAGCTGAAAGCTTGTCAGTGCATGGTCCCAACATAGATAAGAACAATGGACCATTATGAAGTTTGGGGCATCCTGGCTTTGGCAGACAAATGGCACTAAAGATTTATGAAATGCCGATCGAAATTTGTTAAACTATATAACATTTTATTAATTTATCTATGTTAATGTACATGGTTTTTAATGGATTTGTAGAAAATTCAATGGGTTTTATTAATTACTTTAAATAAAGAATATTAATACAATAAAATGGTAGGTCACTATCAAACCGGCCGCCACCCTCACCAAACCACTCTTGTTGCATCACGCCACGCTTGGTCCCACCTCTTATCTGGGTCTGGTATACTCTTAGTAATCTACAAATCAAGCCCTTTCATTTGATATCAATATTAAGCTACAATACGAAAAAAAGATTATAATATCCTTCGTTTGAAAAAATTACATTGATATTTTACACACCTTTAGTACCGTTTATATGCCAAGGCCAGGATGACCCGAACTTCATAATGGTTCATCGTTCTTAGCTATGCAGGGAGCATGTGCTTATGACAATCTTTCAGCTTTATTAGTAGGTATGGGGTTCTGGGAGCTCTTAGTACTTGTCGACTAATGGCTCCGTCCGTTCATTTGACATAACTTTGATATTCCTATTATAATGACCGATTATATTATTATTGTTTTTTTTCTACCTCAAGACTCTATTTAGTAGATACTACTTGCAGTACTAAGTTTACACATAGTTATTCTGTAAAATGTATCTGTTATGTGACGTAAAAAGGAGGCGTATTATTTTCATTGTTAAACTTACGAGTAGGCGATGGGGGGAAGAACCGCCTCGGGTCGCCCATTTCGTTGACATAGTGATGCGGACTAGGCGTCACCATGTTGTTGTAGTCCGGAGCGCTAACCATCTGGAGGTAATCCGCCTGGCCCTCGGGACGTGCATTGCCTTCCATGTACACCGCGTTCAGGTCCACATAGTGCTAAAAAATATTACAAAACTCTTTTAACTATGAACATGAAACAACGTAATTACAACGTGGTCTTATTTACATATTTATTTTTACTACTTCTCGATAAACAACTGAATAATGGCTTGCTGTTTCTACTCCAATATGACACACCAACCGCTGCTGAGCGTGGCAAACCCCGATCCACAATGTAACGCAGACCTAACTCACAAGTTTGTTCGTCACCTTGAATTGTCTACTTTTAGGGTATGATATAATGATACGATTTACGAGCATAAATAAAATAGTTACTTCTGGTCTAGTCGAGAAAACGCAAACAACCGAACCGGAGTCTCTGGTTCGAATCACGCGCAGATCTTTTTATTTTCAGAGTCATGTACAAACTTCGAAATGTCATGTAAAAACGGTGAAAGAGAGGAAACCTGCATGTTCGAAAAATCTTTCAACATCATGCGTCATCTACCAACCCGCACTGGTCCAGCGTGGTGGATTATATGCTGACAAAAAAAATTGTGTGTTGCGATGTCGACTATATGACAGCCATGAGGGCTTTGTAAAAGAGTAGATCTCTTCCGTCGCAGTGCACAGTTGTCATTTAGTTTGCATCTTTTGTAGCTTATAACTTACATTTCGAACATTATCTTCGAGGAAAGTGCCAAGAGTCTCCTGCAGCTGTGTGAAGTTTGGCCGCGTGGTCGGCTTGTCTTCCCAACACCGCATCATCAGGTTGTAGATACGGTCATCAGCGTATGTGGGTTTTTCCAAGCGACGTCTGAAAAATAGATGTTCATCTTTTCTAAGTTATACCTACTTCTTTTGGTGCGTTAGGGGGAAAAATACGATGCGCATGCACACCGTCATGAAAGAACAACACCCTGAAGTTAGCTAGACAAATATTTTAGTAAACATTGTATAGTTGCCGGCGAACAAGTTGACCCAATGAAGTTAGCTGCGCATGGCTGCGCAGAAACGTTTTTAAGGTCTCTTTGGTGGAAGTGCATACGCGCGAACTTTACCCTTCCACATCACTTTTGGGTCAACTTGTTTGCCAGCCACTATACTAAATTCAAAGGTTAATGTTTCTTGCGGTGAAGATATTTTCTATCCTAAGGTTGAAGTAGATAGACTTCTTAGTACTGGGAATATAGAGAAGAAGTAGAGACTTCACACACACACTTTTTAAAAAGCGTTTGCTTCGATCACTCTCATTACACTGGCTTGTCACCAATTCAACTGTTAATAAAGCAAACAACATTTTAAATGGAATTCTAGTATTATTCTTCTAGAATTCTAGTTTAGTAGTGGTAGGACTCTTAGCAGAGTCCACCTGGGGAAGTACCACACCTTTGCCAGTTATTCTACCGCCAAGCAGTAATGTGCAAACATTAAGTACTATGTTCCGGTTACAAGAGCAATGTTTCCAGAGAAATTACAGGGCTTAGAGATCATCTTAGATCTCTGGGTGACGAACGCAGTGCAGTGTTAGGTAATAATTTAGACTCTTCAAAAATCAATTATCGTGATAAAATATATATATTATGATATATTTCACGATAACTGACTTTTTCCTATCCAGTGAACTAAAAAATTGAAAGATTAAAGTTTATCCTGGCATTTTTTTGTATAATATTATATTATAATAACCGCTGATGTATATCGGCGAACCCTGGACTAAGTATAATCTAACAGGGGTTTCAAATTTCATACCGATCCGTTCATACATGACGACGTTATTGAGCAACAATCATCCAAACATTGACATTTATAATATTAGAAAAATATAACAGTAGAGGTACGTACCCTTCTCTCAAGAACTGCAATAAGTGCGCGGGACTCATGTTGGGGTACGGTGTCTTGGCAAGGGTGAACAGCTCCCACAGTACTATCCCGAAAGACCACACGTCGGATTGGGTCGAAAAGATCCTGTCTGTCATGCATTCGATAGCAAGCCATTTCACTGGGAGGAGACTCTGTAAATGCAAAACATTTTATGAAATTGTCTACAATACTATGTAAGGTGTTTCTTCTTTTTAATGTCCTCAGAGAAATTTTATATATTATCTTAACTTGTAGCTGTTATATATATACTCAATCATTTGTTGCTAAGATTATGGTACATTTGTTGGTCTTATTTATAAGTACAGTACAGTACATGTTATAGTTACCATAATGACCCTGATTGGGTGTGGCAATATAATTCGTGTCGTGCGGAGCGGATCGACTCATTCTATAATTGATTTGTCGGCTTGTATAGTAAGCTTTATCGAGTAATATATTTTTTAGGCTTTAACAAAGTTTTCGTCAGAATTTATTTGTTTTAGTTTTAAGGCCAGGTAGTTCTGTCAAATTAGGCATTTAACGCTGTCTTGTTCTCGCGACCGTCACCGACCGCGGAATCAGTGCCACAGTGCAGAAATAACATTACAATATTTGACTATGTAATTTAAACTCATTTTTTGTTCAAGATTTGTTTATACTAGTGATAACAATTTAGAAATACAACAAGAAATATTAAATTTATCTATACTCGTAGATATACAAAATTCAACCTTTTCTTTTTGGTCACACTATAAGTTGAGAACGGCTTTTCCAATTTCATGCATATTTTTAAAAATGTTTCCTAATAATTCACAAGTTCGTCAAACATTGAAAAAAATGTGCTGAAACGTAATGAAAGGCCAGTAAAAATAGAAGGATTTTGGTTCAACTTTGCACTAAATTTCTAATCCAATTTTTTCTATGAGGTAAAGATCACTTACTGAGCATAAAATTACAAAATTCTCACAGATCCAGGTAGATCTTCAAACGCCAATTGAAACAAAGTGTTTTAACCGATATTTTGGAAACTATATATTTTGACAATAATTGTAGAAAATAAAATTTTGCATCTTTTGTTGCTAGTAAACTTTTTTTGTTAAACTTACCGTTTACGATTTATAACCCATTCAATGATACGATTGCTATGATGCCGATAATAGTGGATGAAAATGATGTTATCTACGATGGAACTTGTTTCTCTAATAGAAACAAGCACAGTGTACCTCGTAACCCCAAGGTTCGAACCTTCGACAAAAACCCACTCTGGCAATGCGTTTCACAGCTTAGTTGTTCTTATTACAAAAGTGGAGACCAAACTCATCGTTCAACTCTTCAATCATGATGATGAACGGTGCTGTTTATTCGAGCAACGAGCAATATGATAGAATAACTTTAATATAAAACCCCGACTACAAAAAAATCTACACGTAAAAAAATATTACCTACTATCTAAGGACACTTTGGCGAGCCAGACTAGTCTTAGAATATCTTAGTTACCAAAATCCATCCAGCCGTTTGGAAGATATGTGGAAATAAAATATTTACAAACATAAAAGATACGCGCGAAAAACATAACCCTTCTTCCATTCCGGTAAAAAGGGACATGTTTATGCTACTGGGAACAGAATTCACATCTTATTATTTTTACATTGTTATCATCAAATTTGACATAATAAATCGTAATCGGTAAGTTCGAAAAAAAAGTTTACTGGCAACAAAAGATGGGAAATTTTATTTTCTACAATAATAATAGGCTTTATAACTTTTTCAGAATATCAGCCAAAAACGTTTTTTCGAGCTGGCGCTTGAAGCTCCACCTGGATTTGTTATTATTTTGTGATTTTATGTTCAGGAAATGATTCTAAACCTTATATAAAAAATACGAATCGGAAATTTAGTGCAGAGTTAAATTCTACGAGTAATTTTACTGCCTAAAAGGCTTCTTATCAAATTTGGTCGAGTGTCTAAATTTCTATGAACAATATTAACATTTTCATACAAAAAAAAAAGAAAAAACAAAAAATTTTGGTGGTGTCACAAACTTGGAAAAGAAATAAAAAAATAAAAATTCTAACAAAACAATACGTGTATCTATGGAAAGGTTTTCAAAATTGTATTGAAGTTCCTAACATTTTTATTCTAAACTGAATAGTTTGCGCGAAAGTCTCTTCCAAAGTGGTAAAATCTGTATGTGAGGACTTTTCTTCCACGTACTAAGTACCTTACTACCAAAGAATTTACCTAAATGGCAGATAAATGCAAGTTAGGTATCATTTATGATACCTTACTTGCATTAATATTAGATTTACGCAGGGATTTTTCTCCTCTCATTATTTCCTTATCCCGATCTCTGATTTAACGGACGAATATTTTACCGATGCTTATCTATTTTCCATTGCATCCGCATTGAATTTTTTACTGATGTGGTATCGACGTCAGTTTTTTGAGACTCCCTTATTGGTCTACAACATAAAGTAAACAGCGTACTAATTAGTATCAGCGTCTATTTGCAATTCAATGAAAACGGTATCAAAAATCAAGATCATAGCGTGCTTCACTAGTAATACCTACTGATATTGTTATACTGTGGCACTATGATCGTAATATTTAAAATTTATCGGTTGTCAAAATTGCAAAATCAAGCACAGGCCCGTCGTCCGTGAGCGCCGAAACGCGACTGATCAGGCTGGCCGAACGGCGCGCTATATATATGGTAGATATTTAAACATAGTGAATAACTGATACTTTTATCAAGTCAAACTCTGCGAATGCATCTATAACTTTTTAGTGGCTTTCGTTGAGTACAAAAATTTAGTAAAAAAATTCATTAGTTTAGTCATAAACTTGAAACAACTTTTTGAAAAGGGGTAACTTTGGGATTTTTTTTTTATCAAGTAAAATTCATTAAATCGTGTTACTGACTGCGAATTGCACTAGATTAGATCCTTAACTAATACATATATTTTTTTCAGAGTTTAAAACACTATTTTAAAGGACTTAAAGTTGTTTTAAAAATTCAAAATTACGGCCCACACGCCCTTAAACAATAATTAGCGAATGCTTTTAGTGAACGTAAGTCGCCTAACGATTGTAAAGTTATAATAAGGCATCGGAACGTACTAGAAGCCAACTGTAAAGGGCACTGGCGTATCTAAACAAAAAATGAAAAACTAAAACATCTGCTGTATCTGAGTACAATACTAGTACGAAGAAATAAACATAAATCAATTTACTATGTACTTCTGTTATGTATCAATGTGTCTTCATTAGTAATCAATTACTTACTTACAGTCCTCCGTATATACCGTATATTATTATATACCATGTGAAACGCTATGAATGTGAAACTTCAACCTAACAACTTTGAATCAAAATTTGACCGACTCTATAACTACAAATTCTAAAATTGTTATGGAAAAAACTTGTTATAATTAACGAAAAGAAACAAAATTTCACAATAAGAAAAATATTATTTGTATTTTTCTTTTGTCTTTAGTTATGACGTCCTGGTGTAATTAGATAGGAATATAAGTTTATGATTGATAAGCTAAACTATTTACTACTAGGGTTGGGTCAAACAAATTAGAAGATATTTACCACATTAGATTACGAAGAACTTAAAAAATTGTTCAATAACTTACGTTTTCCTTCTTCTGATATTCGTCGTTCTTATAAATGCTCCTGGCTAATCCGAAGTCACAAATTTTCACGATGTTGTCATCTGCTAATAAAATATTTCTGGCAGCCAAATCTCCGTGAAGAACCTAAAATATTTATAGGGCTTATTAGAAATTATAATCAGAGAATATAATATCAATCAGAATCAACCAAATAGGAGTATAAACGGGGAACATTACAATAAACCTTCAAAATCTCTGCAGATAGATTAAACGACCTTAATCTGAGGCAGCGTATAGCCCCTGTAAAGCTTTGTGCTAAGCCTCTTGTCCTTGGGCTTATCTTGAAAACAATAATTGTTTTGGGGCTGGAAATATCGTATTAATTTTAATCGTTTTTTAACAAATAAATGAAATAAGCACATCATATTTCAATTTAATTCTAAGAGTAGATTTTCTTGTGATTTGGATTTATTGACTGTTATCAAATCATTTTCATCATTTTAGTCTGTTTTTTTGTCAATTGATAGGTTTGCACTTGAGCGTAATTTCGCCGGATGTTAAGTAACATTATCGCCCACCGCTGAGCAATAACCTCCTATCGTCAAGGTAATGTAGTCCAAGATCCCAGTCACCCGAGACTTACGTGTTTTTAGGAAAGATGCCGTTTTTTGGGATCGGTAGTTTAGCATAAACTTAGCAAATAATGGATTTTTGCTAAACTGAAAGTGGGGACGTTTTACAGGTAGCAGGTATCGAAATAAAAGTGAGTGTAAAACTTCAGTTCAACTACTAGTCTGATCATAGTTATTACTTACTAGTCTGAGCATAGTTATTAAAAAAAAACTTACAGGGATATCAGGGATTATCAGAGATAACCCACTCAGGCAACGTATTCCACAATTTAGATGTTCTAATTACTATAGTAGTGATTCCCAATTCGCAAGATTATCTAGCTTCTTTATTGATTTAGTAAATAATTCGCTTCTTACCCTTCTACTAGCAAGGTACTCCATGCCCCTGGCGATCTGGAAGGCCCAAGCAAGCAGGTCTCTGGAAGTCAGTGGACGCGGGCTGCGACCGTCGTAACTGTAGTCACTCTCGTAGTTGGACCGCCACTCTGGCTGCACGTAGCCCTCCGACGCTGGAACGTTACATTGGAACTAGTTAGCGAGAGTAATTATAGTAAAGGTACAATAACAATACCTACTAGTTCAACTTCAACGGAAATTGAATGTATGGTCATTCATTTGTTTTGTTGCAAGGGTGCACAATTCTATGATGGCCATCGATATAAATCAAAAGATGTGCCCTGAGCATCTTGAAATTGTTAACAAACTGCGTCTTTGTGTGTAGCGTAAGTGGTTTACAACGACCAATCTACTTGACCCCTAGAATCGCTAGCGGCGAGGTATATTGCGGTTCTACTCATTTTGTTTGTTGACAATCAATAGTGATAGGTATAAACACGGATATTCAGGGTATAAACGTTCACCTATTCCTACAACCGACTCGAACGGAAAGAGTGATCTCAGTCTTCCCAACCATAACATAATTCCATGCGCCTGAAGTTTGGGAGGGATTGGGAACAGCCATTGATTTATATCGATGGTGATGGCAGTGCGAAAAGATCTTATCTTTGAAGTAGCATGCGTGGAATCGATCCTTTAAATATACATTGGGTATTACTTGCATTAACCACACAATAAGCTTGCTTGTGAGAGTAACTAATTAAAGTAGTTGAAGGTAAGTAAAAGTTTCCAACCAATTTGCTTCTACAATAGTCGAATTTTTCTCCCCAGTAAAATATAATCGATCAGAGCCAGGAGTTTCCAGAGCAGATTATATGATTAGGTAAGATTGTAGATAGCACTTTGTGACCGCCTCAAGAGTGTCTACGTTAAAGGCTTCCCGTCAGTGCTAAGCTCAGCGATCGATTAGATAGGCTCAATGCAGGTCTTCAAAACGAGGGTCAATCGATTTCTTCATCTTGATTGCATCGTCGCGTCGATTGATATCAGGAGGATGGCGGTCAAGTGTTATAATTTATTATCAAGAATGAACACCAGCTTGCAATTAAACTATTATTTTCAACTATTGCTTGAAAATAAAATAGGCGAGAGCGTCCGCCGTAACGGGTTTGATATTCTTTAATCGACTTTATTTGTTTTGTTAGCAAGTTGAATAATAAACCACAAAACGCATAATGTACATCGCAAAATTACAGAATGGTTTATGTGATGTATTTTTATGCTCCAAGTTTACAGTTACAGAAGAAAATCCAGTAACAGGCTCCAATAAACAGAATAAAACAATGATTGTGAAACATGCAAAGATATCCAAACTTGCAGTTTTTATCTAACACAAACGAACAAAACAATATACATTGTAACAAGCGGAAATCCAAGAAACGCTACAATCTAAATTTCATAACACAAAGTGAAGTACATTCATTACATTATTCATACATAAAAGATAAAAATTATACGCATCATTACGATACCTATAATACCTAAAATAAATAACAGTGTCAGGGAATGTTAGTATCGTGCCTACTTGTAATGTAATTAGTTTCGTCCCGCGGCGTTTCCCGTAGCTTAACAACCACTAGCTTCAACGAGTTAATAAAGTAGACTATGAGTTACCCATTTTGCGTATAATATAATTTCATTCAAATCCATGAAATCGTTACAAAGATACATGGAAATAAATATACAAAATCCCACAAGCTTTCGCCTTTCTAATCTTAGTTATATTTTGTTTTGGTTTTGCTGATGACACCAAAGATTTTATATGTACAAGAAATAGTTTTTTGTTTCAGTATAAAACAATTCTAGCGAACTAAAACTATACTATGAAATCTCAACGCCATGTAGCAAAATTGATTTAACCTCACATTATTGAATGCAGAAGTTAAATTTTATCCAACTGTCATTCTCAGAATACAATTCTCGAGGGCGTTATTTAAGAAAATAAACACTTTAGTTAAATACAAGCTAGCATTGTTACAAAAAACTGCCCATTCAAATAAAATTTAAACTGAAAGTAGAAAAATAGTCTCATGCATTTAAAACATCAAATATTACTAAATTTGGTTAATATGGTATTGTTACCTTTCACTTCAGTCGGCTGACTGGGGACATCTGAGGTAAATTTTAATAATTTAATATTTTTTTCTATAATTTGGTAAATTTTAAACACTTTGTAGGTAAGTTTTTATTATTACTGAGTAACGTGACAAAACAGTGTAGCAACACTCTACAGCACATTGCCACGCAGTTATTTAAACAAAAAGAGTTCAAATAACTTCCTAGCAATGCACTGAGCTCGTCAGAGATGTAAGATTTATATATCTCTGACGAGCCCAGAAAAATAAAATATTTATTTATTTTGGCCCTGTGTGTTCTATGGCAACATTAAAGAGAGCAGCAATGTTTGCAAATTACTGCTTAGCAGCAGAACAACTGGTCAGAGTCTGGTACATCTCCAGGTGGACACCACAAAGAGTTCTAACACTACGTTGGTGAGAAGTTGATGGAATGATCTTACGAAAATTAATGTAAATTTAGACAACTACACAAAGTTACATTCTGTTATTGACAAATACCTACTGTTTGAGAAACGTACCTTGCTTGTGTCTATGTACATACATATCTTAATTAATGTTCAAGTACATGACAAAAAAATACGAATTCAAATTTCTAAAATTGAAGAAAGAACAATAAAAAATGAAAATCTTTAAATAATTCCATTATTTTACATTTTAAAATGTTATTTCATTTCATTAAAAAATAAGTAGTAGTCTGCATATAAGCGTTTTATACAAAATATTATGGTAAGAGCAGATTGTAGAGTCCATTATACTAATAAGTATTTTATTTAAAGACCTATACTTACTTTTCCGACTGGTTCGGTTCGTGTTGTTCGTTAGGAATGTGTGGTCGGTGTCTTGAGTATTCGCTGTACCGTAGTCTGACTGTAATCTACAACAAATATTGATTCTATATAAATACACACTTAGACTTGTTTAGTCGTCGACGATTGTTTGTCATCGCTAGTTGAGTTGGCCTCTTTAATCTCACGACACACTCACAGTAATAAATGTAACTTGTTCGCTTTATAAGTCACGGCTGGTGTAGACGGGAGAACGGTGACTGCCGATCCGAAGCCCCTACCCTGGTTCAAATCCCACGCGCACCACTCATTTTTAAAAGTGATATGCGTAATACCGTTAACTTAAAAACGGTGAAGGAAAACGACATGTACCTGGAATCTTACGAGGTCATGCGTCATCCAACAACCCTCACTTGATGAACTTGTACATTTGTACTTAGATTTTTTTTAATTAAGAGTGACGAGACGATCTGGACATGTGCCTGATGGTAAGCAACATGCCTACCACATAAAAGCGCAGTGATACGCAGCTATTGGAACATGAAGAGTCCAAATCATAACCTAGCACTGCACTGCGCTCGTCATCCAGAGATCTAAGATGTTAAATCTCTAAGCCCTGTTTCTCTGGAAACGTTGCCCTTCAAACCGGAACACAGTAATGTTTGCGCATTGCTGCTTGGCTGTAGAATAACTGGAAAAGGTGTGGTACTTCCCCAAGCGGACTCTGCCAAGAGTCCTACCTCTACAAAAAATGATGCAAAGAAAATAGTTACTCAGAGGTGCAGGCGGAAATCGAACTTAGAACCTCACGATTGTGTAATTAGACGTTCGCGACACAAGGTCACTACGGCTTATCCTATAGCTGTAGCGCACAAATGAATGATTTACAAAATAAATAAATTTACTTAAAGGGACACAAACAGTATAAAAAACTGCAATTATTTTCCTGTTACAAAAGCCAAAAGGGTATTTGGAGCAACGAGAAGTCTAATTGAAATATTCAACGTTTTTGGATTTGAACACAGTCATAATACTTATTATCGTAAAGGGCTTAATCACGTTGTTTTTAGATTAGTCTAATTGATTTTGATTTACTCGCTAAAACTAAAAACCTGAATGTGTTAGGCAAAGTGTACAAATAAATTTGGCATGAAACAATGCTGTGTTGCCGGTAAAAGTTAAAAACTTTTAAATAAACATTGAGCTACGGAAATATCTATCTTGCATTAACATATTGTCGAAGCGATCAAGTCACTATCTAGATCTACCACTTGAGATCATAATAGTATTTCACTGTTATGGGCAGGCATGTTGCATAATATCAAGTGCCTGATTAACTTAACTTGTCTTAATTGAAAAAAACAAGTTGTGATTTATATTTTTAGACCATTGGAGGGAGAGAAGAGATGCTTTTTCAAGATTGGGACTAGAATTATATCGGCATAAGTATGATGTTAGTGTTTTCATGAATAGGCACTTGTATAAGAATTAGTTGATCCGGTCGATGTTGTAAGTATCATATAAATTACCAACCGAATGAAAAATCAATGACGCGATACTTCATGTAAATGAATGCTCAGACAATTTTTTCTCATTTGCTCTATTAAATGAATGACTTCACGTCCAACGATGGTCAAATTATTAGGATATTCTCATTGGAATAATAAGAAAAGAGCAATTTAAGAAGAGTGGAGACAGAAAGGTGTAAATACTTTACGACTTATTCTATCAAACATAATTAATTAACTACTAACCAAAATACTGTCACAAAACGGTATGATACCGGACGAGACAAACGTGAATAAAAAACAAAATTTATCTGTATACCAGCGGTCCGCGCCGGCTTCGCCCGTGGTGTTTATAGCTTATAGCATTCAGGGCTAAATTCGTCTATACTTTGGGCTAAAAATTCGTCATGTGAAAAATTTGCACCAAAAGGACCAATAGTCTTTTAGTATAAAACAAACTAAATATTGTTATAGGTACTAGACTGGGTCTTAAATGAGGAAAATGGTAAGTAATCCAAGATTTAAATATAAAAACAAGGCATGTTATTGTGCCTAAGTGTAACACCGTATTATTATAGGTAACAATAACAACCAACCAATTACTCACAGTTACTAAAACTACTTAGAATAATTACCTATGTGTCCACAGTTTCTGGGAACTTAATTCTTTTTTTATCGCAACTTCTGAGTTGGTTCCGTGGTAAAAATTATCATTTTGACAAACAAAATACTAATTTGGCTGAGTACATGCGAAATATAAGTTTTACTTGAAAAGTTATATCGATCTATACCAACTTCTGATGATATTTTCCAAGGTAATTTGTTTTGACTATTGTATGTAATGTCTCTGGTGTGTTTCAGTTATGTATATATTTATACATATTTAAGTGCAAAACGAATAAAAAATAAAAAAGTAATGAATGTTGGGGGATTGTTCTCACATAACACCTTCTGACCACAAACTAAGCAAAGGTCGCTATGGAAGCCAGACGGCTGATGTAATACTTATTTACAATTATAATTAAATATACCTACTTATTATACAAAAAAGATGCAGACACAGACCAAATACTTGTATTCATCACACAAATATTGGTACTGTCAAACCCACGACTCACGGCTTCGCAGACAGATTTACTACCAACTACTCCACTTGCCCAGTTAGTATCGTTAGGAACATTGGGACTTGCGCCTTCGACGCTACCCCGAAGTTTAGTACGCAGTAGAAACCATCTAGGATCAACTGTTATCTATACTAATCTATTCTCTATACACTAATATTATCTCAGGGAGTACTAAACCGATTTCAAAAATGATTTCACCATTGGATATGTACAATGAGCCATTGGGCAAAGCCGAAGCGGACCGCTAGTTCGACAATAAAAATTAAAACAGGGATAACTCAATAACGTGATCCGATTTGAAAATGCACTGACTTTGTTCCAATATAAGTGCTGATTGATATCGGGACTTTTTACTAAAACAGTGGACAACAAAGAGTTTGCAAATCCTACATATAGAGTGGGAACAAACGATTTACAACGAAAGCACGGATCTGATCGCACTTCTGGAAGTGTCATACTTTTATCGCGGCACATCATTATGTTTCCTTAGCAAGTATGCACGTCGTCTGCTTCCGATTGGTCCAACGAACCGTGCGGAAAATCCTGATCTATTTATTTACTTATTCTCTATTTAAGGTCGACAAGCACCATTCTTTAAAATATTTTTGGGCTCTACCTATGTCTTTTTCTCTTTCATCTATGTCTTTCATTCCCCCCCCCCCCTCTCTCTCTCTCTCTTTCTTGAACCATAAAAATACGTAGTATTTACCCAGTACTGCCGGAACTGTCGTAGCCCCGGTTCACCTTCCCGAAGCTCTTCTCCTTGTTGTCAGAGAACAGGTCGATGAAGACTTCCCGGTGACGCTGCAAGTAGTTGTGGACATTTCCAAACTTGCAGTATTCTACTATCACGATGAGTTCTCCTGAAATAGTTCGGAGTTTGATTACTTTTAATCCCGTTAATCAACAATATTTCTTATTTACACAGCTTGGTGAATATAACACATCATCTATTTTTCTCCGAAAAACAAAAACAAAAACTGGGTACAATTTAAAATTAAGCTGTACTAAATTTCATATACATTATGTGAAATAATACATGCACACTGTTCCAATGAGACAGCGTGATTTCAGAGTAAAGTATACGTCATCACAGACAGCAAATTTTAGATCTTTTAGTCCAAGATCCCAAAGCCGCCCGACGTCACGTATTTTCTGATGGATGAAATGTGGACGATTGAGTAGAGTTAGTACGTACTAAGAACACATGATTATCCGCCAACTTGCTTAGACTGCCAATTTTGAGATATGGAGTCCAGAAGCTACATTACTTACTTCACGTATTTTCTGATAACTGATTTTCACATATTTTAAAGGCAATATCTTTACAAATACTCCCAAACACTTTCCGTAGGCCCTTTTGTTTAACAGAACGCTTTAAAAATCTATTATTTTGGAAGTTTTAAAGCGTCTGTTAAGCAAAACGGAAAGTGTCTGGGAGTTTTGGGGCGTTATTTTTAAAGATATTGCCCATAACATACATATATAGCTTCTGGACCCCCTATCTCTAAATTGGCCGTATAAGCAAGTTAGCGGGTAATCATGTGTTCTTAGTACGTACTAACTCTACTCAACCGTCCACATTTCATCCATCAGAAAATACGTGACGTTTGAAGGCCCTGGGATCTTACTCTATTTGTTGATATTTGAAAAACTAAAGCATCGATTTTAAAAAATATGTGACCACCGCCGAAATGCGATCTACCAAACAAAAATCATTAAATTCAATTCACAATTGGTGGAGCTATCGCGTAAATCTCACTCGGAAAATAACATAGCAGTAACCGAAAACATAGCTCCCTTCTTTTCCAAAGTCGGTTAATAATAAGCTAATAATACCCACATTTATATTTTTGTCGTGTATAGCTTACTAGGTAATAGCTTAACTTAAGAGTACTGATATGGTATTATCAGTTTTACCTGTCAATATTTACCTTAAATGTACATAAATACCTATAGCTATTTCACAGTGCTAGTATATCAGTACATTGGTGAATGAATAATTAACAGTATTACATACTTTATCCATAAAAGTGTTCAAAAATAGCATTGCGATGTTGCCATTAAATTCTACTTTTTATGCCAATCCGTAATGGTATATATTTGTATCTTTCAAGTACTTATGAGTTGCCTTTTACACGGTGTCATGGTGATCAACAAGTGCTTATATCGATTCTAGGTGTTTCTTTTCTTGACATAATTATCTCTAAGAGATACAGAGTACACTACCTAGATATGAAACTGTCCTTACCGACTTACTTCTTAGTGTTTTGAAAAAATAACATAGTTATTCCGATTGATTTCTGGAAGACGTATTATACGATAGCATATAGGTTGCACATTAGGGATAAAGTACTTTCCTTGAAGAACTACGTAATTATGTATAGTTAATAAATGAACAGGAAAACCCAAGTACTATTAATGAATATAATTACTGGAACGTTGTATTAAAGTTAAGTCTCATTGTTCCTCAAAATGATTCCTTGAACCGGTGGGGAAAGGTGTTTTACAATTTTGAAAATTAAGTCCAGTATCTACACTGGGTATGTTTTCTTGATTTGCATCATTGTAATAGGGTTCTGAAGAACCTGTAAGCCAAAGACTAGCGAAACAATTAGCGGCCTTATCACTAAAAACTGTGTTAACTGTGGTAATAAGTGTAAGTAGTGTCTAGTAGTATAAGTTAGTAGGCTTTGAACATAGAACTCTGAGCCTATTAAGTATAAGCAACCCACTAAATGTTCTCACCGCTGGGATTCGGGGCCTTTTCTCGCAAAGAGAGAATCAAGACCATAATCTACCACGCTAGCCCAGTGCGGTTTGGTGGAGCCTATTACTCTAACCTAAAATTATTACACTAAATTCCTTTATAAATTAAACCAATGCACAACATCATCTATCACACAAAGTTTATCAACAGCGTAGTTAGAACTAAACTCCAAAGAGGAAAAGTTTACTTACGTTTTCCTACGTTTTTAGTACATGCTCCCAATAAGTTCACAATATTGACATGTTTTCCTAAATGAACCATGATTTTGAGTTCCGATGCCAACGCTTTTATGTACATGTTGTCGGCTGTTTTTTTCACCATTTTGACGGCAACTGGAGTGGTTTCCTCAGCGTTTATGATACCACGGGCGTCCGCTTTATAAACCACACCGAAAGCACCAGCTCCAAGTTGTTTACCTAAAATAAAGTTAAGGAACATGTTTCATAAAAGTCCGCAAAGTTACCCACAAATCAAAAAGGCACAGTCCACAGTCACAGAATCATACGATTACAATATTCACAATTCACCTACATTCCAGTTACAGATTTATAAGTGCTGGACACACTTTCTTGACTTCAAATAAAATAGTTTACTGTGAGTATAGTGAGACGGTTACTCACTTACTTGGTTATGATTTATCTCGAGGGTTCGATCCAGGCAGTAAAAACAATGGATCTAATATAAAATACTGAATAATTACAAACGGTACGGTACAAATAGTTTACTAAATAAGCAAAAAATTGGTTTAACATTATTTGTAATCCCTTAGAAAATTCACAAAACATTAGTGCCACGCAATCAACAATAGAAGAAGCCTAAATCCAGCAAAATGTCGAGTATCTACCTATAGGATACTGATATAATAAACTTAGCGCACTAGCATATATTATACCTGAATAAACATCATCAATGGCCCACTAAATGTTCCCACTGCTGGGACTCGGGGCCTTCTCTCGCAAGGAGAGAGTCAAGGTTATAATCCACCACGCTGGTACATATCGGTTTCCTCTCGATGTTTTCCTTCACCGTTTTTAAGTTAGCGGCATTACGCACATGAGTTCGAAAAGACAGTGGTGCATGTGGGGTTTGACCCGAAGTCTCCGGATCGGCAGGCGCCGTTCTCCCGCCTAGACCAGCCGTAACTTACTAGACCAGCCGTAACTTACTAGACCAGCCATAACTTACTAGACCAGCCGTAACTTACTAGACCAGCCGTAACTTACTAGACCAGCCGTAATTGCCATCTTGGATTTGAAATTTGTCATAGTGCAAAGTATTCTACTAGTCAAGCCCTTTCGTTTGGTACCCATATTGAGGTAGTAATTAAAAATATAATATAATTCGCCATTTTGTGGTGGCGGCCATTTTGGATTTGAAATTTGTCATAGTGTATAGTATTTTACTAGTCAAGCCCTTTCATTTGATACCTATATTGAGGTAGGTTGTGAAGAAACATTTTGTCCGCCATTTTGTGGACGCGGTCATCTTGAATCGACATTAACCAAACATAGCTAAGAACATAGCTAAGGGTTTTAACCTTGAAATAAAAAAACCGCATCGAAATCGGCCCAACCGTTTGGTTTGAGCTCTACGGTGCCAAAGACAGACAGACACACAGGCAGACAGACATCGACGTCAAACTTATAACAACCCTTTCTTTTGGTCGGGGGTTAAAAACAAGTTTTTATTAATCCATTTACACTATTTCGTATTGACAGGATCTAGTTTCATAACTTTTGTGAAATCTTCAACTACGTCATCCAGAAAATTGTACGCAAATTTTAGTTTATGCTTCATATTTCAAAAACTACACAACCGATTTCGATACGATTTATATGGAATCTTTCGGGAAGCATACCAATCTGAACACAAAAAGAAATTTTAAAATAGGTGCAGAGGTTCTCGAGAAATCAGGTAACATACATAAAAAAAACATAGGGGTCGAATTGATAACCTCCTCCTTTTTTTGGAAGTCGGTTAAAAAACACGTGTCCCTTTTTCCATAATATCTGACGAAATAATTAGAATGGTATATTTTTTACCCAGCCATCATACTAATTCTGAATTTCTAACTATACCATTAAAATGTAAAAAGCAATCATATTTTTGGTATAATTGCCGGCCTAAGGTTGTATGTGTAGAGTAAAACTATAAGTTGCGTGACGCGAGAGTCAAATGTTTATACAAAAACAAAAGAAATGAAATTAATATTATTCATCGTACATTTTTCTAGTGACACGCGACGAATATTTTCTTAAATCTTAGCGTATTCCTGTAAAACTAAAGTATGTATGATTTTATGGGTGTTGAATGTTTTCGATGAAATATTAAATATATCTGCAATAGTGTAGTTAAATTTCAAAATTTATAACACAGAGATGAAAACGAATTATGGAAGTTTCAGGAACACACACATACATAATACATAATATTTTTAACCCCCGACCAAAAAAAGGGGTGTTATAAGTTTGACGTCGATGTCTGTCTGTCTGTCTGTCTGTCTGTGTGTGTGTCTGTCTGTGGCACCGTAGATCAAACGGATGGGCCAATTTCAATGCGGTTTTTTTTATATTTGAAAGTTAATATCTGTGCGGATGTTCCTGGCTATGTTTGGTTAATATCGATTCAAGATGGCCGCCGCCACAAAATGGCGGACCAAATATTTCTTCACAACTTACCTCATTATGGGTATCAAATGAAAGGGCTTGACTAGTAAAGTACAATACACTATGTAAAAGTTCAAATCCAAGATGGCCGCCACCACTAAATGGTGAATTATATAATTTTTTTCACTACTACCTAAAAATGGGTATCAAATGAAAGGGCTTGGCTAGTAGAATGTTGTACAGATAACAAATCTGAGGTAGTCGGGGGTTAATCAAAATTTTAAATTTTGTTCTTGTGTAGTGTTTAGTTAATTATTTTTACGTATTATTAAAAATAGAGAGTCCTATGTCCAGTAATAGACTAGAGTAATTAGCTAATTAATAAATATTAGCGGCGATTTTACACACAAAACTATCTAGCCCCACACTATGTATATAAAGCTTGTAACATGGGAGCTAGATAGGTAATATAATCTGTACTAAGTAATATTACAGACTGAAGAGTTTATTTGTTTGAACGTGTTAATATCAGGAACTACAGACCCGATTTCAAAAATTATTTCACCTTTGGATTTGTTCCTACGTGATCCCAAGTTGCTATTGCCTATGTACCACGTACGAATCCGGGGCGGATCGCTAGTACTTATATAATTGCAAACGCATAATAAATATAGAGTACCTAAGAAGCATACTAATTATAAACACCCAGATACTGACTAAATATGTGTATTCATGACACAAATATGTGTCTTTAGTGGGGATCAAATCAGCGCTCTATGGCTGACTTATTTATCTATGGCTTAGTTGGTAATACTTGAGTCTGCTTAGGCAAGTCAATAAGCTGATAGGATGATGAATATTAAAACAATCATATGAACAATGCCTTGTTTTAATTTACTAAATTTGAGAGTAAATCCCAAGATCTATGGAGTATATTTCAAATTTAACAAATCAATTATGACGTCATTTATAAACCACAATAAAACTGCAGCTTAAAGCTACTGAAGCTTATTTTCTGTTCATTCAAAAAAAGGTGGTTCTCTGAGTAAAATAATTTGTTCATCTATTCGTTCGCATTTACTTCGCATTCAGAACTCGTTCCTTGCAAATTTTAAAAATAGAATACTCACCTAAAACCAGTTTATCCGCGGGGAACTCGAACTTTTCGTTGTAAGGAAGCAACTCAGCCTGCTCGTCAATACCAAGGTCTGGGTTGAGAGACTTCGTGACTCCTTCTTTGAAATAAAGCAAACCAGCAGCGGCGAGCTCTTTCCGAAACCGTTTTTCTTTCTTCACTTTACATGTGAGGTAAATCACAAGTATTATCAAAACCGTCAAAATTATAGCAATTGCTATTACGTACTTTATATAAGCTGCTTCTGTTGACAAAAAAAAAACTTGTTATAAATGCGAAACTGTCTTTGTGAAAATGTGAATGTTTAATTACATACAAAAAAAATGCACGGATCAGGTTGAATTTTGTAATCCAGAAATAGTATTGCTCGGGTAATGAATGAATGATATTTGTTTTAAATTCTGTGTGGACAAGTTGACGAGCAAATACTTTTTTAAAATTGCAAGTCAAATAAATATTAGGTCCAATAGATTAGTTAGAAATCAGCTAAAATAAACCGTCTAAAGTAGTTTTTGACGTGAGAAGGTCTAATAAATCGATGAATGCCGGTTGTATGCACGAAAAAGTGTCCCGTTATATCCCATTACGCTCATTGTCCCGTTACGCTCATTGTGTGCTTGCACCACATCTATCGATATTTTGTTATGACGTTGTCACGTTAAACTTTCGTCCGTAAACGAACCGACTTTACAGACAACCATTTTTTTAACAATGACATGTAAGTGCTAACATCTGGTTGGATGTTAAGCTACGATGGAGCATGATTCCTTAAAAGAAACCAATTCACTCACAATTTGAATACAACAAGACTGTGACCAAACGAAACAAACCGTCATACATGTATTTGCCACACACTCATAAATAGTAATTTCTTTATTGTTAGAGTCGATGGTCAAATTGAGAGTGGATTAACGTTATTTTGGTATCGAAAATGAAACGAATAATGAAACAACTTGTACCTTTCAAAGTCAATGTGACCGATTTTTTAAATTCGCCCTCAGAATTAGTAGCAACACACTCGTACTCTCCACAGTTTTCTTCTCTCATTTGCGTTATGAAAATGCTGGAGTTTACCGTTTTATAATCCACAAGACTGGTAATGAACTCAATATTACTGTCATTCTCTGGATTGTAGTCTTCTTTGTCCTATAAATTAACAGCAAATTTTCTGCATTAAGATATTATAAAACAACCAAATTAACGCTTAGTGGCATACGTTTATTCAAGAAATCATGGTACGAGTAACTATTTCAAACATTGTAATATTTAATGAATATGACTCGCAAGGAGAGTATGCATGTTTTAACGAAGAGACGGCTCTTATATACAGTAACATTTTGTTTTATTTATTGCATAAAAGGTGACGATAATACAAATCTCTAAAACAATGTTCCAAAAAAATTAAGTTTCCATAGCAATACTAAAATCTGGTTATTACAATTTAAAAATAGCAAACCTGTGAAACGCTTTTTAGTAATAACATAAAATTTGAAAGTTTGAGTTTAATTCTACATTTACATAATTTTGAGCCAGAGAGCCAGAAAACCATAACATTTTAACTTTCGTGAAGTCATGATTTAAAATAAAAGTATGATAAACATGTCGAACTAACCTTCAACCACCTTATTTCAGGTCGGGGAACGCCACTTGCTTGGCAAAACAAATTTATAGGTTGATACGTTTGAACGTTCCCATCTATGTCATTCCAGTAAGATATTTGAGGTTCTTCCAAAGCTGTAAAGACGTGAATAATTTTAAATACACACGATTATATGTTAAGTAATCCATCTCTTGGAGATATTCTGTAGTATTAATGATTTTATATAACATACACTCGTATGTAATGTACCTGAGTAGCAGTGGTGTAGTGTGTTGGGCAAATAGGGTAATCCTTATAATAAGGATTGTAATCAAAGAGTTTACATATACTACGTATAGAGTCGGCACAAACATTTTACACCGAAAGCACGGGTAGCATCTTTCTTGTCTTGTCACTCTTGTGGAAATGTCATGCTTTTGGCGCGGCACATCACTATGTTGCCATAGAAAGTATGCACGTCATCTGCTTACGATTGACACAAAAGAACCGTGCGGAAAATCTAACTCTATACGTAGTATAAATATGTAAACTCTTTGATTGAAATCCTTAAAAAACTAATTAATTCGTCAGTTGGATTGCTAAAAAACATTGTAAGTACACGTATTTTTTCTTTTGTTTCACAAACCAAAAATGACGAAGATACAGGTCTTAGAAGTTTTGCGTGACGTCACTTGTGGGTATGATTTTTACCCACCGGGTAAAATGGTGACGTCACTTGTGGATCATCAAACTCTGGAAGTGTGATGATCTATATGTTTGTCGATTTTTAATAATTTGATAAAACAAAACAAAACGTGTCCTATATTATTCCATGATCAAGCCGACGGAATAATTAGAATAGTTTATTTTCGACCCAGTCGTATACCGTATTCCTCGGAAATAAGAGAAGAAACTTGTGTTCCTCATCACTTCACAAAAAGAAATACAGTAGAATTCAAATTATTGAATTCGACTAAATCTGTTTTAACCTTCGTAATATCTAGGTTGGTTATATTCACATTTGTTTTAGAGCTGATCCGACAGTTATTTATGATTTGTAGAAAAAGGAAAATAAACTATTAAATAGAGAGCCGCTAACTAGCAGAAAAAGTGTTGAGTTCGTGCTTTTAATAATAATAATAATAATAATAATAAATTTATTTGAAACAACAAAATTTTTCCCGCCAAAAATAGGAAACATTTAATTTTTATTTTATTTTGCAGCTTCTTCGCGGTTTTGCGCTCAGTTGGCGCATAGAGTGTAATTGTGTAGCTACTTAATGACACTACGCAATTCTGTGCTGATGGCACGACAGGTGCGTCATCATTTTTTTGTAGGTACTTGTGGCTGATAAAAGGCGTGTCATTTTTAAATCGAATATAGCTCCTTCAAATTAAGTTATATAAGGTCTGCTCATAACTAAACTATCACTATTGTCTACGTAGATTTAACCTGTTGTATTAAGTTTTCAGAAATGTACGAAGCAATTAATCGGTTAATGAATAAACACAGAACCATTTTGAGATAGAAGACAAAATATGCAAACACCATGGAAACCTGCGCTACCTGAGATATTCTGAGTACATTGTCTTCCAAGAAATACACCCAAAATCCAGTCCAATCCCCAGTACACCAACTGGAATGATTGGTTTACTGGGGATTAGACATACCTTTCCAAGAAAAGTAAATGGGAATTCCCAATATTCATGAAACTGGAAAACTATTACTTACTTCACTATATACACTAACGTCATTTTACATTTTTTAAATAAATAACGTGTAAATAATTTAGCACGTTAGTAAACTGTTAATTTATTAGTTATTAACATAAGGAATTAAAGTATTTGAAAATAAAATATTTTTTTACTTACGTGAAACTTTGATATCAACTTTATCAGAGGTTGATTTGCCATCGAATCGTTCTCCAATACATTCATAATTTCCTGAATGATTCTGAGAAATATTGTCTATTTTTAATTTTGCAACCAGCGAATAAGCGTTTCTTGAGTATCCCACTGTAAATAATGCAATATTAAACATATACAACTGTAAATTGAAAACAAAAGTTTTAGGTCAAAACAAATCGCTCATGCATATATCTCGGTACATTTTGTTGTTACCATCAGCACGTTTGGTAACAATAGGATTTTGTTTGGAGAGTGTTTGTACTTATTTTTTTCAGCAACTTTGTTGTCCAACTATTCGGCAAAGGTCTCTTCGAATTCTTTTCACTTCTCAAATCCTATATTTTCGTCGTCAAACGTTTAATTATTAAAACACACAATAACAAACATTTAGTTCGATATTATTAATTATTTATATTATTTTATCTCATTTATTTTTTGTTTACCACTAACAATAATTAAATAAAATCTGTTATTTTTATTGCGTCCCTCCTTATTATGAGAACTTTCAAATTCAAATTCAAAACTTTATTTGCCACTAAGTGTACACACATTATTTAACGAAACATTTTTTTTTTTCTTTATATATTCTTTTTAAAGAAATTTATTTTGTGGGGTACAATTAATGTAGTCAGACATTCGGCTAAATTTCGTAACTTTTGTTGAATCTACCATCAAGTCATCCAGTAATAGCATAGAAAATTGTAGTTATTTATTGATATTTCAATAACCACTGCACGGATTTCGAAACAATTTATTTAGGACCACTTCTACAACTAAGATCTACTAAACAAAAAAGGAACCATCAAAATTTATTCCCAATCGACGGAACTGTCACGTAACATGCAAACAAAAATATTACATGTAACTGAATTGAGAACCTACTCTTTTTTTGAAGTCGGTTAAAAATGATTTGCGTTTGTATATTGTTTGTGACTACTATATTGCTCAGTATGACGCCAGACCGACAGATAGAAACACGAAGGAGAAAATAGAAAAATAGGTAACAACGGTACGTATTTGCCGTTATATTTTTCTGGTTATTGTTGATCTTAAGTGCCACAAATGAAGGCCTTAACGCTATCAGAATCAGCCTCTCGCATTAACCCACTGTTGGACGTCGACCTCCTGTAGTCCAATTTAAGAATATGGCTTGCTTTTACGAGGAATGAAAATGGTCGACGTTGATTGAAAAATATGGATGACGGTTTGATTGTGTCGCTATATGTAGTAGAGTAAGATCCCAGGGCCGCCAGACGTCACGTATTTTCTGATAAACGAAATGTGGACCATTGACTAGAGTTAGTACGTACTAAGAACTCATGATTACCCACTAACTTCTACGCTATAAGTACATGTATTTATTATCAGATTGTTTACTTCTCTACATTTTGATTATAGTTTGCAATCTTAGCGACGACAATTTCGATTGTTTGTATTCAAGTAAAAATAAGAAAACGCATAAACTGGACACACATGTCATGTACAGTCATGAATCACGACCAATATTTTGCGGGTAATGATGTCATGAGTCAGTCGTTAGTGTTTCAGCGGGAAAATTCAAAATTACTCTATTATTGTACATTTACTCACCCAAAATACTAATATTTTGAAATCAAATATTTTTTTATGGTGAACAAGCGTCAATCTTCAAAATAAAAGCAGTTTAGTTTTTTCTAACATCCCTATTCAATCACGAAACACTGAGTGTATTCGTCACCCTAAGAAATGTGTTATCTCTTTGACCTACAATTTCTCTGTAAACATTATTTTGAAAACGGAAAAAAAACATACAAACGAAGTCGATTAAAAATTAGACAAAGGTGTATGTACCGCGAACCTTGAAAATTGTGAATACGGCCAGTGTAAACCTCAAGCCTCACTTCATGTCATTCATATTTGACTTGATCCTTATTAATCCTTATGAATAATTGTACATATTATTTTGCGTGCGTGTTTTTTAATTTGCGAACCCGGTGGTTTTTCCTGTGTAGTTCCCGTTCCTGTAATTTTCCCGCGATAAAAAGTAAAATAAATTGTTTGGAACATTTTGTTTTCGTATTTCGACGTATATATTTTTTTATTAATTACTTAATAACGTGGGTCTGACCATAGCAAGAGCATACTATTTTTGTACATTTTCATAGCTCTTTTATCCTATCTACTCGTATATATTTGCCGCTGTGTATTTTAAAATAACATTTTACTTTTATATAACTTTTATGCATACTTTTACGAAATATTGAAACCACAAAATGTATAATAACATTCCTCCTTAAATTATTTATCTGTACTGTATGATTTTTATCTTATTCTGATTCTGTAAAAAATTTGATCACTCGTCAATTTTGGTCCTTACCTGTATCGATCGGTTCACCATCCCTCTTCCAAATAACATTGGAATAATGGAATAGAGACGCCACACATTTTACTACTGCAACGTGTTTCTCAGAGAATCTTAGGACATTGTCCATTGGTTGGTCGTATATTCCAAATCCATTCGGCAATTCATACACGAGAAGTTTCCGTGACTTACTGCTTGTCGTTATCTCGTTTGTCGCTTTACAAGTTATTTCACCGCTAGTGCGACATGGTACTGTTAAAGACGCTTTTTCTTCATATATTTTCAAAACTTTTACATCCGAACTTGGCTGTAATATAAATATTATAATTATTTTTCATCAAACACGATTATGCAACACTTCTAAGTTATTATCCCAAAAAATCGCTCTACTCAATACAAACAACTTTTACTCTCGAGCCATACCGAAAATCAAGCAGAAATTAAAAAAGTTTGGAACAGATGATTTCTTCCAAATTTATCACCTATGCAAACTGCATTTTTGTATAGCAACCCTGGTTATTTTTTACAATTACAATTATGTGAACCCCACACTTAGAGCTACAGAAAGAGAGACACTGATTCGATAGATGTTTTCAATAAGAGACTATTTTAATACTTTTTATCTAGCTAAATTAAAAAAAATCTCTTTTATATCCCGATTCCATTTTACTTAGAAATATTGTGTTATCAACTTGGGTCACTGGCCGTCCATGGGGCTTGTTCTGCAGGTCGAAATTTCCAGAACGAAAATGTTGGAACCAAAAACGCACTGTTTTTTTGCGACACTGGCGCCTTACACATCATTAATCCTTCTAACCGTTTCTGCAGCACTGGTGCTACGATGGAACACGTACTCTTAAATAACGCGATATTTCGAGTTTTCCATTTTGTACGACACAACACGAATTTCATATGTAAGGATCTCTCATCTCTCATAATTCTAAATAAAGCTTCGTCTTCTTATTTTTCACGTAACACCATCAAGCTCCGATCAAAGCAATGGAACCCAAATAGCTGTTACAACACTTATATCCTACTAATATATTTAACTCTAAAATTTGGGTGTTGAGATATCGTATCAATATTTGTATAATATGTATAAACATAATGTAGGTATATATGTCATATAATATATATTAATAAATATTGTATCAATCACGTTATAAGAATTGAACGGATCAATTGAAATTTGGAAATTAGATTATAGTCTGAAATAACACACAGGTTATTTTAAATCATGCAAATGTTATTAGGGAGAAAATACTAGTTATAAATACATTAAAATGTGTGGATTAAGGTGATTATAATTAAATTGTCGAAATCTGTGGTTTTGACAAACATATCTGTACTAAGTATTACGCTTTTATTGTAATTTAAATATTAATATATTTAAAATACATTGATTTTCTCTCTTTTTTTAACCCCCGAAAAAAAGGGGTGTTATAAGTTTGACGTCGATGTCTGTCTGTCTGTCTGTCTGTCGGTCTGTCTGTCTGTCTGTCTGTCTGTCTGTCTGTCTGTCTGTGTGTGTGTCTGTCTGTGGCACCGTAGAGCTCAAACGGATGGGCCGATTTCGATGCGGTTTTTTTTTTTTGAAAGTTAATATCCGTGCGGGTGTTCTTAGCTATGTTTGGTTAATACCGATTCAAAATGGCCGCCTCCACAAAATGGCGGACAAAATATTTCTTCACAACCTACCTCAATATGGGTATTAAATGAAAGGGCTTGACTAGTAGAATACTAAACGCTATAACAAATTTCAAATCCAAGATGGCCGCCACCACAAAATGGCGAATTATATAATATTTTTCACTACTACCTCAATATGGGTATCAAATGAAAGGGCTTGATTAGTAGAATACTTTGCACTATGACAAATTTCAAATCCAAGATGGCCGCTCCCACAAAATGGCGAATTACATTTCCTTTTTCACAATTCCCTTAATATGGGTATCAAATGAAAGGGCTTGACTAGTAGAATGTTGTACAGATAACAAATCTAAGGTAGTCGGGGGTTATTCAAAATTTTTAATTTTGTTCTTGTTATACATATTGGTGGACTATTCACAACCAACACCATCTGACCCCAAACTAAGCAAAGCTTGTACTATGGCGGCCAGATAGCTGATACAATACTCATTGTCTCGGGTATACAGTAAAACTTACCCTTGCTGTAGTGTTACCAAAGATCCAACTTACAACCGGTAAAGGATATCCAACTACGTCACAATTTAAAGTGATCATCGTATTCAAAACACAAGTTTTGTCATCTGTGTTGAAAGTTACTGTCGGAGCAACTGAAAAAAAAAAACATTAGTGATATAGTATTATCGTGTTATGTTAGTTAATAATATTTAACGTGGTCTTATTATGGTGAAGTGAATCCGGACATTTGACAACAACATGTGAAAAACCGTGATAGTTTATCTACACTTATAATAAAACTGTAACGGGTCGAATTCTGTACGTTGAAGATATTTTGAATTTTTTTTTTTTGGGCACTCCATAGTCGATACTGATGGCGAAACTGCATTTTTTTTCTTTCATGTCTGTCTGTCTTTCTGTATAGGGATCACGCATCACGCCGAAACTACTGATTCAATTCAGCTGAAACTTGGCATGATTTTAGTTTATACTAAGGACATTGCTGCAGGCTACTTTTGATCCCCAAATTCTGATCGGTTTTCTTGCGGGAGGGGGGGTGAAAGTCAGAATGTGTATTTGGTTGTAACTCATGTTTGCGTTGTTTAATTTCATTAATTCTGTTTTTGTTAGAAAGAACACATTTTTTATACTGTCCCGTCAAAATTTGAACAATATCGGTCTGTTGGTTCGGAAATTACACAAACATTAAATAATAACGACACGCGCGGCGCGTTCGGTACATACTAACTTCTAAGTATTCTGTGTATCACAGACGATCCACAGAATATCTAGATTCTAGAAAGTGCCCACGTGATCGCGTCGCGTCGTCTTGGATGACAAAATAATTACTTATTACAATCTTTGAAAAAGTCATAGACATTTTTTACGAGTCTTTTATTACTCAGTAGGTACTTAGAAGGTTCTAAAAACAAGTCCTTTAGTAACCACGCATTAAGACAAAATGTCTTTCGGGTCCTCGTTTCAGAAAGCTTACGAGTCTTAGTAATGGGAACATTTGTGAACAAAAAAAAATAAAAAAAAATACCTTACCTTTGAAACGTATATCGTATGTAAAATTTTTAGTTTCGTAATCGTTCGTGACGCTAAGCGTGTAATTATCAGAATCTGCGACATTTCTCCGATGGATCTTCAATGTCACGTCTCCGGTATATCGATTCTTCGACATGGCGAACGTCTCATTATTGTGAATCTCAACATTGTTCTTGTAGCTGAAATATATAGTTATTAGTATAATTGTCAATTTTATTTTTAACCGACTTCAAAAAAGGATGAGGTTCTCAATGGTTGTATGTATGTTACGCAAGAGCTCCGCCAATCCGCCCATCCACCGCCGCTTTGTGATTCAAATTCTTTTTTTTTTGATGTGATAACGTCTAATAAATCGATGAACGCCGGCTGCATGCACGAAAAAGTATCCCGTTATGTCCCGTTACGCTCATTCTACGCTTGCATCTATCAAAGTTTTGTTAGACGTTGTCAAGTTAAACTATCGTCCGTATACCAGCCGAATTTACAGACAACCAATTTTTTTGTTAGGTAGACAGATCATATAGTTCATATGGTCCCTTATAATTTTATCGAAATCAGTCTAGTTGTTTTTGATGAACAAATAACTAAATTGTGTTTTTTTTTATCGCGTATAGGTCCGCGTTTGACCACCAACTCGCCTGATGGTAAGCGACGCGACGGTGTGGTCGAAGATGACGCACGTTGACCTAGAAGGTACCTATTCACTCTGACCTTGAAAAGTTCTAGATTGTATCTCTCAGGGAACAAGGAGGCCGGCAACTTATTCCACTCCAAAGCTGTACATACGAGAAAAGTGGATTCAAACCGTTTAGTACGGATTTTGGGAATATCCACAGTGTATGGGTGGTAGTGAGCCGACTTACGACTTGTCCTGTAGTGGAAAGGGGAAGGCAATATCAGGTCGTGCAACGCCGCTGCACACTCTCCAAAATGTACCCTGTAAAACACTGTCAGACTAGCCACTTTTCGACGATGTTCTAGGCTTAGCAGTTTTTTAGCTACGAAGTCTCTATCGCCGATTATCCTAACAGCGCGCCGTTCAACCGAGTCAAGAGCCTCGAGCTGGTACTTTGCCGATCCATCCCATAGGTGGCAGCAGTATTCCACACAAGAACGAACTTGAGCTTGATATAGAGCTAGTAGTTGATTCGGTGTGAACTATTGCTGTACCTTATTGAGAACACCAAGCTTTTTTCCAGCTAATTTGGCTTTTGAGTCCAGGTAGCCACCGTAATTTAGAGTCGGGCTAAGGGTCAGTCCTAGAAGGTCCAAGTGGTCTGCCAATTGTACAGACACGTTTCGGAAAGTTGGAGATAGTGTGAAAGGACACTTTTTTGCGGAGAAAAGACATGCCTGAGTTTTATTAGCGTTGAATTGCGCCCGATTCTCATCACCCCATTTTACTACATCATACATTTTAAATATATGTTTTTATTTACCTTGAGGATTTGATTGAATGATTCATATGAAATTTAGTGAAGTGTCTGAATTAAAATAAAAAATAATTTAAATTTTAAAGTGAATTTTAAGTAAATTTGCGGTAATCGAAACTTCATTCTTGAAATCGTCTGTTATACAGTTCGTCAATCCTTAGTTTTAGTTATGACGTACGGTGCTGAAACGTGGACACTGAAAGTTAAAATGGACCGTGGAGACCACGAATCGGTAAACGTAGTGTAGGGCGCCCTGAGACTAGATTTTTTTTCAATTATTTACCAACCAACTTGGTGACTTCATATTCATTACAATCTAGCCTAATTTGGAAAGTCTAAGCTAATGAGTAATTTTCTTATGACTTAGTTTGCTAAATAATATTAAGTGTAAGATTGTGTCTATAAGCACTTTTCTTATTGCCTCTATTAAGGCGAAATCACTTCACTCTTATTTGTACTGAGACGGAGTAGATGGAGCGATGATACACGAAAAGCGGCTGGTGGCGGTTGGAGATGTAAGACCGAGGATCGGGCTTAGGGCCGTATTTATGGGGAGAGGCCGATGTCCAGCAGTGGCTGAACACAGACTGCTTATGATGATAGTTCCTCATTTTACAAGTAGGTATGTTTATAAGTTAGAAACCTTTGACCTAGACACTTTATTGATATTAACAATTAACCCATTCAATTTTATGAATATAAAAAACATAATCATTCATTAATTATTAACAATAACAATAGGAAAACTAGTATTAATTATAAAAAAAAACTTCATCATCGTTATATCAGCCGAAGAAAAACTACTGCTGGACGAAGGCATCCCCAAAGATCTCCACAAAGACCAGTATTGCGTCGCCCACATCCAACTATTTTCGGCGACGTTCACCAGATCAACCTTCTTGATAACCATCTTATGGGCCTGCCAACGCTTCGTCTTCCGGTACGTGGTCGCCATTCGAGATCCTTTAACCCAATGGCTGGCAGTTCTGCGAGCTTTGTGCCCGCCACTGTCACTTAAGTTTGGCAACTCGTTATAAATTGTATTCACTAAAAACTTACTAAATACCGACAATTTATCCATTAACATTAAAATGGGGAATTAAACCTAAAATGCTGGCCCCATTGCCACGTTGAATGGCAAAACTAATGCACTGGCAAAAGAGGCTACCAGCATTTTGATCATGATTGTCATCGAAAAGACGTATAAATTCAAACATATCCTGTAAATACGGTATGTACACGTATGTTTATTATATGAAACGTTGGATAAATATTGACCCTCATTCCTCACAGTCTCGAAGATAAAAACCCCTTGTTTTATAACTACTGAAATACTTACTATGTAAATCGCGCAGGTGGATAGGAATTAATTGGGATGCTGAACGATGAAACTGCCTGTTTAGTTTCTTTTAGAAACTTTTTATCGTATATAGAGTAATTCAAATATGGTTTCTCTGTAACAAAAAATTAAAATAACTAAAACAGACATACTACTTTAGTTCTACTTTGCTTTTTTTGTCTCAGACTATTTGTAGTTTTAAAACGCGACATAGTTTCATGGTTGACTTTCCGGAGACTCGAACAAAAATTTTATAAGAAGTAATGTGATAGGAACGTCTGGGTTCTGGGCTATAGAATGCGCTGCCTGAGTGGGTTTTAACCACGCTCCATTATAGTCCACATCGTCGCTTAATATCAGTCGATAAAAGTCTAAAGTGTAGTTAGTTTAAAAATCACTCCGAAACCTGAGGTCGTATAATTGAATCTCATTGCACTTCTGGTTATTTTTACAAGTGTGGATATACGAGTTTGGCATCTCCACTAACTGTAGTGATGAAGTAACACATCGCGAAAAACCCAGTGATCCAAAAAAAAAACAAAAAACATTTTGTATAAGGTTTCACAAACAATTGTCCATTGGGGTGGATAATCTTACAAAGAGTTAAAGGTTATGTGAGATGAGCCAATACTCACCTACAAATATCTTATTGAGTCTAGCTTCTCGATTCCCACAGTGATTGGTTGCGGAGCATATGTATTGTCCAGCATATTCCTTTGCCGCATGTTTTATAGTTATGTTGCGATAGATTATCCCTCCTGCAACCACTTTGTCATTGTTGCTATATTCTTCTATCTAAAAAATAAACGGAATAAATGAATTTGCTTACCATATGCGTGATGTGTGAGCGTATACATTTTTGTGGAGGGATGTTCTGCGTATGTGCGTAAGCTTAGATTATTAGGTTTTTTCGGCGCTAGTCAAAATCGATAGGCAGCAGGGCATCATGAAGGTACCATCATTTTGCAGAGTTCATAATTTGTATTGGTACATTTAACAATGTTTAAACACATTCTATTGTTTTAGATTCTGACAAGTAAATATTTAGTTTTCAGTACACTTGCAAAGGCGTTTCATCGTTTGACTAAATAGTTTTAAATATGTTAACTTTGCAGCATAAAAATAGTATGAAAAAACTTAGTGGCACAATTCAGCCATTTGTAAGAAATAACTGTTGTAGGATCAGAATAACATTATAAACGATCACACAAATAAATAATAATAAAAATCGTATGATGTCGTAGGGGAAGGCCGGGCAAAGTGGATACCTTAAGGTATTTATGGCTATAGCACAAAAGGTATAAAATACAAAAACAAAATAATGATCACAGACCAGTCCTTATTTATTGCTCTTACAAATACAAACATCAGCTATCATTAATGTTTAACCAACAATCAACTGCATTTAAAATTTAAAAAAGTACGAAAGTATTCGCTTTGCCCGGTACCCCGGGTAAAGCGGATACAGTACTAGGGCAAAGTGAATACCCATATTCAACTCTGAAATAACATTGATAAAATGAAAAGAAAAACTTAACTTAACTATAAAATTAAAAAATTAAGATTGGCAACTGTCACAGGTATACCCTTGAGTGCCATCAAAAGCAGAACAATCTTCGTGACACCATTGTTGATAAACGTCACATTAAATCCAATTTTCAATTGGTTTACCGTCTTCTTCAATATATATTTCACCGCAAAAAAACATAAAATATCCTTAAATTCTTAAGTTTTCTTTGGCTGTTTAACCCTTTTATTGCTTATAGCTGTTTTTTTGTCTTTGTTAGTCCTTTTATTATTCTTCTTTGTTTTTTTTTTACTTATCATTCAGTCTTTTGATGATTCTCCAGCTTTGCACAAACTAATAGCCGTTTGTAAGTATTTTCATCCCACGTTCCTTCCTTATTTTATATTTTATATTTATTCACCATCTGAAACGAATAAAAACATTTAAACATTTTCAGATTATAAATCACCAATGAAAAATGGCGGACAAAGTGGATACCATATCCACTTTGCCCTATTCACTTTGCCCGACTAGGTAAGTTTTGAGGTTAACACATTTCATACAAAAACCAATAATTCCGAATTTATCTGTTATATTCTGTTATATACCATAAAACCCTACTTCGATATGCTACCGAATTAAGACATTTCTAAATATCAAGAACTAGTAATACAGGAGAATTGATCAATGTACTTACCGTGTAAAATCAATATTTTATTTACGAAAACACAAATCTCCATTCCGCGAAAGGGACGCGACGCGGCCCCTCGCTTCGATGTTTGCTGCGTACTAAACCAAGATGGCGGAATGTAACAGTGGTGGCGTCTTGAATGTAATGTCTTGAGAAACAAGTAATTTAGGAGTAGTGGGGAGTATTCGCTTTGCCCGGGGTATACACTTTGCCCGGCCTTCCCCTACCTTTTACATGGAAGTGGGTTGCTGCTAATGTCACCTATACGTAGGTTGAGGTTTTAATACTTTTTACTTTTTTTTTAAGTGATACTTAATTATGTGTAACTTAGACTTCATGAATGATAGTTTGTTTCAAAATTTTGTTTCAAAATTTCGTGTAATTTTATGCATAATCTTCAAAGATTACGAAAATTCTTAATCTAATTTAGTGATACAGACGTTCTAAATAGAAGAAATTATCACTTTGTGTTGAAAGGAACGCCAATAATTACTAAGGTTTTTTACTTTTAAGGTTTTAGTATTTTATGTGTTAAACTTAACTAAAACTAAACTACAACGAATACTTACGATTAAAGATGCGTTTGGTAACTTCCATGTGAGATGAAGAGGAATATTTTGACGATAATTGATACTGCAATTCAATGAAAATGATTCACCGGGAAGAAACTCATTGAATTCGCTATATACATCTGGCTTAAGTTGATCTTGTTGCCCTGTGAAAAAACAATAACATGTATCTTTAACAAAATAAATGTAGGAACTTAAGTTTTTGAATTTAAAAAAAGATTTAATCTTTATTGGTCATAAAAATAACTTATCTTTTGATAAACGCGAAAGCTTGTAAAATAAAGTGGCCATTGATGTTGCAAAAAAAGTTAAAAAGATATAATTTCATCGATTGGACGAAATACATTAGTATTTATCATTCTGCACACTTTCGGAAGTTTCCGATTCGATAACATCTATGTGTGTTTATCTACTACATTTGTAGTGCCCATGACGGAGACTGTTAATAATTGTTTATGGGATCAGATAATTATTACTCAAATATAAAGTATATGAATATATTAATACTTCTCAAGTGTACAGAAAGAAATTTTTCAGCAGGACAAACCAAACAAGATTTACCGCACAACAAGACTATACTAAACGAAACAACACACGATTGTTCGTTTGTTTGGTACCTAAAAATAATATACCTGCTATGATTATTTTTTATTTTTATGTTAACATTGTCACGTGTCTTTGTCATATCGATATTTGATGTGAATTTAAGCAAACGAATTAGTATTTCATTTCAACAACTATCCAATCCCAAAATGCCCATTTGCAAATTACGTAAGTGTGTGTACTAAGTAACACGGAAAAAATGGTTATTTGTATCGGCTTCGTATTTTTATGATCAGATCACAAAAATTGCACTAATCGAATTTGTGTGAAATAACCCCAAAAACATTTCGAATGTTTATTATACATTTCTTCTTATGGCCTTACCATTATCTATTTTAAATCCAGAAAATAAAAATAAATTATGTATTTGATTTTTAAATGATATTACATATTTACTTTTAATTGATATTTTTCTTTCGTTACTTTTCTATCATCACAAAGTCATTAATGTTAATCATCATTTTAGTACCTTAATTTATTTTCAAATACAAAACAGAAATGAGTAAAAACAAACAAGAAGAACAGTTTGGAATAATTATTATACAGATCCGCGATTGTCAAAGCCCTACCTAAAAGTGCCCATCAAACTAACGGCATTCCCATGCTGTACACTTTGGTTGGTTTGACATTTGATTGTATACTAGCAAGATTATACAAATTCGGTATAGTGCAACCTTTGTGAAATATTTAATGAATATCGATTTTGGACAGTTAACAGTTTTCAAAGTCGTTTTAACCAAAGAATAACAATAATGTACAGTATTATTTTGTAATAAAGTCTCAACCATCAACAACGACCTTCAACATGCTATGAATTGTCAGATCATTTAGTTGATGCATTTCTAAATTCAAGTTTAAATTATGTAGTTAAACTAACTTGTTATACAAACTTTTGTTATTCATAATTTTCTAAGACATCTGTTAAGTTTAAAAAATCATACGACAAACGTTAAGACATTAAAATATTAATATCTTCAAAAACATAATCTAATGAAATAGTTATGACACAGACATTTTCATTTCAATAATCAAAGTGTTGATTTTAAAATATTATCCTGATTACTGATAGGTATATGTATTTTAGGCAATACGGAATTATTAGTTTATAATTCATTGAATATTTTACTAAATTCCACGTTGTATTTTTGATTACAACTTTATACGAGTTCGCTTTCACGATTGGCCATTATTATAGCATAACGTTTTATTTTCAACACAAAACTTAATTTAATTTTAATCTTATTTACTAAGTGTAAAAGAAATATCTTCAACTGATTCCCATTAGAAATAAAGACATAATGACACAAAAAGTAAATGTATTAGTACTTTGTTAGAATAATATTATTATGTAACATTTACCAGTAGCATGCACGCAGAGCAATACACCAAACACGAAAAAAGACAGAAAAAAGAAAGCAAAGCTCACAAAAGTATAATATAACAATAAGAAAATAACATGTTAACGAAAATGATAATAATAAATGAAACCATCACACCACGCTACTTGTTGTTATGTGACATCGAATGTTGAGCTCTACTTACAACGTATAATTTTCCGTTCGATATGAATTCCGGTTTTGTTGGCCACACAATGGTAAGCGACCTTAACACATTGTTCCAATACAAATCCAATCTTTGGTGAGAACTTTAAAAAATTTGGTGTCTTGTTCTGTGGCTTCTTTTGACCAAATACAAAATGCACGGTTAGTACGCAAAATATTTTGTATATTTGAAAATACACTTAAGTATGTTCTCCAATTTTAAATTAATTGTTTGTTCCATAGAAGAATATCAATATCAGCACAACGTACTCACTATATCAACTCAACGTACGAGATGTATATAAATGCATTTCACGAGATACAAAAAATAAATTAAAATTGAAAAACATTTCAACAGGTCCCATTCACGAACTACATACAAAGGTAAAAAACTTGAAGAAATATATAAGTATTCCAAAGAATAATTAGGTCGTGAATGTGACTTTAAATAAGTACAACAAATAGCTCTTAAATTTGTTGTTCATTTTATAATACTACAATTTAATATGTCTAGATCACACCTACCATAAGTACCTAGACTACATTTAGGTTTATAAAAAAATATCACAGGGTCTTCATTTTCATCCTGTTTCTTAAAGCCACAAGTAAATATTGTTACAATTCCATCCACATAGGCATCTAGAGAATCGCTATCGAAGATGAACCCAAGTTTTGGACTATATCGTTTATAAGGTGCACACTCTGTCATTTCCTGAATGTTGAGAATGTTGTTATCAGAAAACCATTTCAAACTATTGAATGATCATGCTTTAGTGTGCTCAAAAGTTATCAATTTAGCAGAAAGCGTTAGTAGTGAAATAGGACAGTGTCCACTTTTGATGCGACCGTACCAATCAGCTTAATTTTTGTCTCAATTTCATGACTGGAGAACGCGCATCATTTTAGTAATTTTTAAAGACATGCAAATGCGTAAAGCAATTTCTTATTCTGATGTACACAATTTCAAGTACCCGTATTCAAAAACTGAGGTAAGATATATAATTTCTTCTTTTTAGTTTAACTTTTCTTTCCAAAAATCTAACGTCTGAGATCTAGTTTCAGTTGCAATCGCTTATACATACCGCCTGATAGATGTTGACTTCAACGTCGGGGGTTGTGGGCTTACATTCAGCCACGTAATACCCTTCCTTGGCCATTACAACTTCTCTCATAGGTGCATACAAACTATCCGTTCCTAAAATATTTAGAAGTTTTTTAAAATTACGCAATTCTATTTATGGTAAAGAATCAACAAAATTAAGTAAATTTCTCACCGTTTACATATATGTAAATATAGGAAATGTTTCCGTTATTAGTTGGTTCATCAACTAACAGATTAAGTGTTTCGTTACTGATCATACTTTCTTTACGAATGCATGCGTAAAAGCCGATTGTATTCCTGTCAATGTTATTTAGCTCAAGATATACTTCGTATTCAAATTCATCATTTTCATGAAATATATTTTTCTGATTAATAGTGAAATTTCCATAACTTTCTTCTGCTGATTCTTGTAGTATGAATTCTACCGGAAAATTTGCTCGACATTTTAGTGTATAATTTTGTCCGTTTTGTAAAATGATTTCTGATTTACAGGGTGTTATTTGCGGACCGTCAAACGGGTATAATTCTGAAAGGGAAATATATAACTTGTTTAACGACAGATAATTGTCTGTTAAATTTTGGAATTGTTTTAGAAACTGAAAATAATTAAGACTATCTCATAAAATTCCTATACACATAGTTATTGAACGAAATTTAATTTCAATGACTTTAATTTGTCACGATTGTTTATTGTTTCTTCTTTCGTTCGATATTGAAGTATCTATGAGTTTTGGAATTAAGAACTATATTACTAGATTGTCCTATGCACAATATCTAACTCACAATTTGTAGAATCATCGTAGTTAGTAATAATTAATGTTGAATCATTGAACTGTCAAAAGAAAACTTTTAGCAACAATTCGTCAACATTATATATTCAATCATTATGCATGGGTAAACATCGACGACCTTAGGAAGGGCGAGTTTAATATTTCAACGCCAGTGCTAATCGAGGGTAATACATCATCGCTCGGGGAGAAGACGCATCAGGCAGAAGGTGGTAGTTTGAGAAAGTGAAGAGATTATCATTGAACTAATGGTACTTGTAACATGATCTGTCGCGCACCTGTCGAAAACACTTTTAATTAGCTCCGATCGTGGGTGTGACCGCTCCGCGTGACAAAGGTGCGGTCTACATTCGGAAATTAATCCTACCAGCGATACAAGTGTACCATCCCTGATAACAAATTGATTGTATCAAACTTTGGAAAGGGCGACCAATTAAGTGATTAGGATCCCGCCGGTTCTACTTATCGACAAATTAATGGCCATTTCATCGCATTAAGTGCTCACAATGACGTCTTTAGCGACGAGTACATATACATATCAGTCTACAAAGTAGACATTACTTGCGATTAAGCAAGTACATAATTATTATACAATAAAAAATACTCGTACGCACTATTAATTTAATTTTTCTATTTTTATTTGTTAGTTAACAAAAATGTTGGCAAGTACAAATAAGCATGAATTAACTAAAAATAAGTTGCACAATTTCAATTCATTATTTATGTTCCTACTTTTTAGTAATATTATAATAACCGCTGAATGAATCAAGGTGAAGTTTAAAACATAGATAGTTTATGTTCTGGAATATCACATAGGCTACTTTTCATCGCTGGAAAATTACGGGAACGGGGCCTACGCGAGTATAACTACGGCACACTGCTAGTATTTTGTAATTACAAACTTATAACATTTGAAATGCAAATGTTAAAACGATTTATTTTTAGCATTTTTAATATCAATACCTAAGTTATTCATCGTAACTTTGTAACGTTTTAATTAATACTTCTGAATAAATGAATGTTTTATTTTAATACTGTTTAGTAGACTAACCTACTGATGTAATAGGCATTAATGTCACAGAACAAAAGTTTGTGGACGAGTTTGTAGGTACTGTATTATTATTAACTACTAGGTCCCACAAATACCGATTGAATCGTCTGTCGCAGATGTTTAAGACCACGTGTGTATAATAAGATAATGTATTGTATTTTATTTGTAACCAGAAATAAAATAAATAAATTACTAATTATTTAATTACTTAGATGTATTCTTATAATTATATTCATAGTTAATAGCTTGCTACTCCTATATTAGTCTACATTTATAGTAACAGCCACAAATGTCTGACTGTCTGTCCTAGATTGCCGTCGGTAGTCGGTAACCCACGTACGTTACTAGTACTGCAATGAGAGATATGTCCGAATATCAACAGGATGTCTGAATTATGATATAAACACATTTCCTCTTGCTAGTATAACGGCAAAACGAGGCACTTCCTTTTAATACCTCTTACATCAAGATGAATTGCAACAAACGTATTTCGATTGAAATTTCATAGTAGATGTACAATCTTGAAGTCATGAGGATGTACCTATGTATTCAGAATTTATTGGAGACTAGCGATTGATTTTTGTAGTCCCCTGTCACAACGACGCATTTGTGTGATAACCTGATTTCATAGAAAAGTAAACGTAACAATCAATTCCTAGTACCGTTAAATATTTAAACACCTATTTGGTATAGTGCTTACAGATAATATTATTAATAAACTATTTTTTACAAAAAATTAAACCGACTTCAACACCACAAATAGGCACTCAAAAGCGAAAAATAATTTAATATAGGTAATTATTATAACCGCTACTCACTCATCCATATGAAGTCGGTGCCAGGCTAGTTAAAAAGTTAGTAGATATACTATGTACGAGGTAGTAAGTAAGTAGGCATAGGTAAGTAGTATCTATCTACTACCTGTTAGATTTGGCTGGCACCGACTTCATATAGATGAGTGAGTAGCGGTTATAATAATTACCTATATTAAATTATTTTTCGCTTTTGAGTGCCTATTTGTGGTGTTGAAGTCGGTTTAATTTTTGTAAAAATTGTTTATTTTACCCTTTTAGTGCTAAACAAGTTTTCACTAATGCATTTACACGATTTCGTGTTGAGATCTCAATACATGAATTAAACCCAAACACTGGGTAGTTCCTGTAATCCGTTAAGAAATTCCCTTGACTGTCCTTTATCTTCATCATCAGACCACTAATGACAGTCACAACCCATCTATGTAAAAAGTTCTCATCAATACAAATTCATCGAGCCCAAACACAAGGTAACTACTATGTACCGTCGAGGAGTTCCCTCGACCGTCTTCCCGTTCCCTCATCAGATCGACTCCAGACCATCTTTAAACTATACTGCTTTAAAATGCTCAAGCAAAAACTTAACTAACGCACTAGTCATCTTTACAATTTTCGAAAGTTATCCTCGATTTCTCTAGGATACCATCATCAGATCCTGGTTTCCTTATCAAACAAAAAAAAAGAATCATCAAAATCGGTTCATAAACGACGAAGACACATAAAAAAAAAAAAAAAAAAAAGGAACATACATACGGTCGAATTGAGAAACCTCCTTTTTTGAAGTCGGTTAAAAAGGCACATGATTACGTTCTTAGTGGCGTCTGGAAGTAGTAGTGGCCTAAAGGCCAGAATTCCCAATTTCATAAACGTGAGTTCTAAAGTTCTCAACCCTACCTAACCTAATCTACACCTCTGTGTAATTTGCAAATGCAAAAGTACAAGTTTGTCGACAAGGTTTAACTTTGCATGAAAGATACCTTTCGAGGATAATAAAACATGTTCCATCCGTTAACCAGCGCTTCCTTCACTAGCTTGGTGGATTATCGCCTTAACTTTCTCCTTGTGAGAGAAGATCTCGAGCCCCAATACTGGGAACATCTAGTGTTGTTGTATATGTATTAGCTTTTTTGGATATTTGTTAGTTTGTTGTTTCGCGTTGTATCAGCTTTTTGTGTTATTTTTATTAATTCCTTGCAGTTGTCTAAAAGAAATCACTCTCAGTAATAACGTCGCCTTTATTGGCCCTAAAATCTTCTCTTATACTATTATGTTTTGTGTAATGTAGGTACACAATTAAGTATGTATTTGTCGTAAAATTGCATTTATTTGAAACTTTAGAGCTATAACCGAGCAACTGAATGGCTATTACTATTAAGTACTTCATTCCTTCAATAGGTCAAAAAGCCACTCTAAAGTAAATATTCCTCGAAGAAAAATTTATAATTTAATCTATTATTACACTTAAAAGATCATTCCAAAAAAATAATATCCGAACACCTGGTGAGGTGATACGATTCTTCATGTCACGCCATTAGGTACAATAATATTGATAAATAATAAATAATCTATAAAAGGAAAATATACTACCTAAAACAAAACTAAGAAACAAATGAGAAATAAGGTGAAGAAAGATAACGTTTTTTTAGTTTTGTTATTCACGAATTATATTAAAAGTTTATCGTAAGCATTTCCAATAAACGAAATTGCCAATGGATCAACTGAATGAAAACAAAATTCTTTGTTATGTTTACCAAACGACGCGACGATGCTATCTAGTCACGCGACGATTACGGACTTCGGTAAATGAAATGGTGAACCCATTGCGTAAATATATCTACCTACTGGTAGTGATAACCTATCAGTGTGCTATGCATCTGCACACACACATACATAAATCATGTCAGGTAGGTCATTGTATACGATAGGTGAATAACAAATGACTAACTTGGCTTCCAGTTAATGGTATATTCTCGAATTTGTAGAGTTATATTATTTGTCAAGCAATTTATACGATAATATGCCTTATGCAAGTGCATAATTCAGTGCATTTATAAAGCCAAACTAGTTTGGTTAACTTTTCTTATGAAATGAAATAGAAACATTAATTTGTTTCTTTCAGCTCTTTTATAATATTAGTGGTCGCCAAGTGGTCGAAATTCCTTTGTTAAGCAACATTAATACATTCTCAATTGACCACAGACTTTAACAATAAACATAGGTGTACTTATGCGTATGTTCCGAATACAGTAGCATGATATCTCTCTAGATATATTAGAATGATGTATTAATAGAATTCAGTAGCTAGAATAATTATTTTTCATGAGTTCTAAATAGTTCTTTAAAATTTACCCTGACGCTAATGTGGCGCTACCATAATTTAATGTATATGGGCGGAGACTTTTTTTGATTCTTTGCGCGACAGAATCCGTAATAAGGATATTCGCAAAAGAACGAAAGTGGCCGACATAGCTCAAAGAGTAAGCAAGCTGAAGTGGCAATGGGCAGGCCACATCGCTCGCAGAACTGACAACCGATGGAGAAGAAAGGTTCTCGAGTGCCGACCACGAACCGGGAGACGCAGTGTTGGACGGCCTCCCACTAGATGGGCAGATGACCTCACAAAGGTCGCTGGAAACCGCTGGTTGCAGGTTGCGCAGGGCCGTTCGTTGTGGAAATCTATGGGGGGAGGCATATGTTCAGCAGTGGACGTCTTGTGGCTGATGATGATGATGATGATGATGATGGGCGGAGACTTTTTCACGTACACAGATGCACTCCTTACCTCAACCGATCAACTCTCCATATTTTCACGTCATATTTTTATTTTTAAAACCATTGCTAAATAAACTCAAAGTAAAAACCTTATAGACTACAGGCCCGTGAACAAAATTTATGGGTCATATGATACAGCAGGATACCTATGTAACCTACATATATATAGATAGAAGGGTACCTATAAAATAATAGGATTCAGCACTATGCCGGCATTTGAAAGCTGTCCAACTGAAAGCAAATTGAAGAGGGGGGTTGCAACCCTCGCTCTTTCCTTCTTGTCGCATGATTTTTGTACGGCATTGCGGAATAATGGATTAGAACAGGTATTGAAACTGTATGGAACCAATGCCGTACATAATCAAATGACCAAATTTACCCTGAACATCGTCGGAAAATCATGATTTTTTTAATTAAAATTTTCAATTTTTGTAGTTTCAATACCTGTTCTTATCCATTATTTCGCAATGCCGTACAAAAATCATGCGACAAAAAGGAAAGAGCGAGGGTTGGAAACCCCCTCTTCAATTTGCACTCAGTTGGACAGCTTTCAAATGCCGGCAAAGTGCTGAATGTTATTATTTTATACCCTTCTATCATCCTACATAGGTTTCCTGCTGTATCATATTATGACCCATAAATTTTGTTCACGGGCCTGTGCTCTATTAGGTTAAAAAAAACAGGAAAATTGAATACAAGTGAAAAAAGAAATAAGTGATTCTAGCGACAAATAAGTTTATTTGACGCCAACAGAATTGATTGAAACTGTCAATAACGCGCAAAGCATTTAGTCATTTCCTCGCTAAGGTGGGATGAAAAATTACGTGTTGCAGAGATTTTTCACCTTGTGCCCTTTTGATTCCCTTGCTACGCTCAGGATTCTAATTTTTATTCACTAGCTGCGCTCGTGATTTATTTTTAATTTTAGAATCCTTCGCTTGCTAGGTCATCAAAATTGAGCCCGCAGTTAAAAAGCAACTTTGCACTCTTGTACAACAAAGAACTATTTTTGATAAAATGTATTTTTATGCATTTTTTTATATATTAGCATTCTGCACTTCTCTACATAGAGGTAAATATATAAGGTAAACTATACATATGCGAAATTTCAACTCGTCCGTTTCCTTTTGTTCGCGTTTCAAGTTTTAGCTTCACGTATTAATATATAGATAAGCCTCCTTCTAACAAGCCTTCACCCAAATTTCATCAATCTTCCTTGTGCTAGGTATACCGTTGTCATGGTTGCTACTGTACATTGGTATGTATCTGACACGGCTAAAAATAGGCGGATAAATGAAATAAGACAGCTTTCTTAATATTCCCATTGCTGGGACTTTCGCACACATTGAAACTTCGCACAGCGACAAAAGGAAAAACTCAATGCCTTATGGTCTTGAGTCCACTATTCCGGTCCAATACAAGTTCGTAAATTGACCATGTCCACGAAATATTTTAATAAAGAGTTAATTATTATTATTTCCAAATGCAGACGTACAAGTTTGTCATCACCGTTGACTTTAAAGGCATCGTGACGAAATCGCCATGTTTCAAGAAATGTTTTTCTTGAAACATGGCGATTTCGTCACGATGCCTTTAAAGTCAACGGTGATGACAAACTTGTACGTCTGCATTTGGAAATAATAATAATTAACTCTTTATTAAAATACCACACATTTAAGAATACACATTAGAAACTTACGAACCATCAGATAAGGCTCTCAATTGGCGACATTTTTACACAAAGGAATCTGTTCCTGGTAATCTGGTACCTACGGAATACGATACTCGAAAGTGCAGAGTGCAGGCGGGAATCGAACTTATGACCTCAAGATTGTGAATGAGACGTTCTCTCTGTTAGACGACATCCGACATCCGACATCCGTTTGAGCAGGTAGACATCGACATCAAACTTATAACACCCTTTGTTTTGGTCGGGGGTTAATAATAAGTAAATATATTTTAGGCTACGATCAATTTATCAGTAGAACGTACTCGTAGCAATAATGGCGCCTCGATCGAAAAGTGCTGCAACCTATTACAAAATGAGACAACTTCTGTGTTCTTGTGTAGCTTAATAGTTCGGTTTTTGGCTGCTCTATAGATAAGTTGATGTCAATCTACTCAAATGTTAAAGTGCAAAGTGTCAGGTAAACTTTGATCAGATCAGTACGAAGTCTGTATCTTAATTTACGTTTACAAAGTTTTTGCTAGTCATCTAAGTATCCTCTTAAGATTAGAGAATATTTAAAATTTAAAACTAATACACAGCATTGATCATAGATCTTATTTATAATGTTATAAATGACTCATGCCTTAGTCATTTATGTCATATTTCATTTAGGTATAGGAAAATCTAGCCAATAGTTGAGCCAATTCAATGGTTATTTACGTATGAATAATTATAATAGTAAATAATTATTTTTATATTCATAATTATTTAGGGTCTTGTTATTTATTTTTAGACCCTGATGTACTATGCAGGACAAATGCCCTTGTTTACTCGTTCCACCGATCTCTGATGAAATTGATTGTCTTTTTTAAACTTTTCGTTCAGAGTTCGATTCCTTCTGGATTATATGGGAATATATGGGATCTATGCAATAATGGTTTATATCCCTAGAACCTACTTGATGGCCTTCTGAGTTGTGTTGACGCCACAATTTTACTTACATGTGCCAAAATTTGTGTTCTCAAATTTTACATTACTTAAACGTCCGTTGCTTCTAGGTACTTAAGTTGTACTTACACAAAGCACTTTTGATGTTGCGAAAGTGTTAGATTACTAGCAATAAAGTAGAGTGACAAGCATTTTATGGCTCAATAAATATAAGCTGTGATTTCATCCACAAATTACTTTTTGTCCCATATTTTATGAGCAAAATGTGGGCGGCGTACAATAAATTGCCTAAATCACTGTTTAATGGGAACTGCTTCCGATCGACAATCATCCCACTTGAATGAAGCTACATTGAAACCTAGGTTTAGCTTTGATATTAAAAAATAACAGGTTTTAGCGTTTTTTAACTGATAATAAAATTCGAGTTTTTTTCGGTATTAGGTATATACATTATTTCCGTAAATATGTCCATATGAGTACTTAGGAGTAGTATATTTGTGTTTTAAATTTACCATAAGTACATATTTTTTTCAATATGTATGGTAAATTCCAATTAAATTTTATCATACTTACATATTTTTTTCTTCATCATCATCATCCACAGCCTTCTCTATCCCACTGCTGGGTATAGGCCTCTCTTTTCCTATGCCATCTTCCTCGGTCCTGTGCCAATCGAGTCCAGGTTCGACCCGCGATAGAAACGATATCGTCGACCCATCTTGCAGCTGGACGTCTTACACTCCGCTTACCTTGCCTCGGCCACCGCTCGGTCACTACTCTACTCCACCTGTTATCACCGCGTCTTGCAACGTGTCCAGCCCAACTCCACTTTAGCTGCATTACCGTAGTTCCGACGTCCCTAACGTTCGTTCTTCGTCGGATCTCGGTATTTCGGATACGGTCCTGGAGCTTGATGCCAAGCATAGACCTTTCCATCGCTCTCTGTGCTACTCTGATGTTGTGTATAGCCTCCTGTGTAAGCGTCATGTCTCAGCACCGTATGTAAGAGTGGGCAAAACACATTGGTTAAAAAGTCGAGTTTTCAAACATTGTGGAATAGAGCGTGACTTAAGAATGTCATCTAGTTTTGGAAAGCTGCCCATCCAAGCTGGATTCGCCTAGCAATCTCCTTTTTTTTATGCTTTATGCCAAAAGAGAGAGTATGGCCAAGATACACGTAGCTGTCAACCGTCTCTAGCCTCTCACTCCCAATAATTATTGGGCTTGAGGATCCAGAGGTGCTGGACAACACTTTGGTCTTAGCCATATTCATCTTAAGACCTACTCTCAAAGAAGCATCTGAAAGTTGCTGTATCATAATTTGGAGATTGTCTAAGTTTTCGGCAAACAGCACAAGATCATCTGCAAACCTTAGATGTGACAGGTAAACGCCGTTAATATTAATGCCACTTGTGTCCCATTCAACCATTTTCAAGACATCTTCTAAGACAGCCGTAAACAGCTTGGGTGAAATAGTGTCTCCCTGACGCACCCCCCTTTTGATGGAAATAGGGTTGGTCAAGTCATGGAGTTTCACTTGCATAGTTGCCGAGGTATATAGCTCACGGAGTATATCAACATAGCGAGCATCTATACAGCAGCGATTCAAAGAGTCAAACACAGCCCAATGCTCGACACAATCGAAGGCTTTTTCGTAGTCTACGAATGCCATACACAAAGGCTGGTTAAACTCTTGGCTCTTCTCCATCAGCTGCTTTACCGTATGGATGTGGTCGATAGTAGAATATCCACTCCTAAAGCCGGCTTGTTCGATTGGCTGGCACTCGTCTAACTGTCGCGTGAGTCTATTGCATAGGACTTTTGCAAAAAGTTTGTAAATTTGGGAAAGGAGGCTTATGGGTCGATAAGGACTTCGTTAAACAGTTTTACAAGAACTTCCATAACAGGTTGACCACCTGCACTGAGCATTTCAACCGAAATACCATCCTGCCCAGGAGATTTTTCTTTTTTCATTTGAATAAGGGCATTTTGTACTTCATAAAATAGTATTCGGGGCAAATCCTCATTGCTGCGATGTTCTACAGCTGAGGCTCTAGGATCACTTACTGTCAAGCTATTGTTTGACGAATGTGTATCATAAAGATTCCCATAAAACTCTTCAACTACTGCTAAAATACTTTGTCGATCCGTTATTATATCGCCAGCATTATTCTTTAATTTTAAAATTTGTTTGGAGCCTGTAATTAGCTTTCTTCGGAATATTTTTGGACCTCTGAACCTTTCAATAGTTGTTACTATTACATTTGTGTTGTATTTCCTTTATTATTAGCAGCATCCTTTATATATTAGCAGCCAGAATTAATTTATGATCCAAAATTGTATGTTGTTTCATACTTCTTCTATCTTCTATCATTTTAAGCGTTTCTGCTGAAAGTTTGTTAGTTTTTCTATTAATATGGCCTAAATGTCTTTTTGTAGTGTTTTGTATCGTATCGCAAAGTTGCTGGTGAATCTGGTCAGTATCTAAATCTGAAGTCATTAGACCATCAAATTGGTTTTTTAATTCTATTTGATACTTCTCCCCGAGTGAAGCTAGTTGTTCTGATTCGTATCTTTTCTGCCCACCAGCTATCATTTTTATTCTTTCGTTCTTTAGATCAAATTTGAGTATAGCTCTGACCATCCTATGGTCGCTACCTGTATTGAAACGACGGAGAACAGTGACATCTTGAACTATGTGCTTATGAGAACTAATTATAAATTCTATTTCGTTTTTAGTTCGTCCGTCGGGACTCACCCATGTCCACTTCCTAGCTGGTCGCTTTTGAAAGAACGTGTTCATTGCGAAAAGATGTTTCATTTCTAGGAAGTTGACTAAAGTTTGTCCGCGTTCATTTCGTGTACCTAAGCCAAATTTACCTATACTTTTTTTCATTTGATAGTTGTGGTCCGATTTTTGCATTGAAATCGCCAATGATGATGTTGTAATGGCAAGGAGTTTCATCTAGAGCTCTTTCTATGTCGTCGTAAAGTTCATCAACCTCTGCGGCGTTTGATTTAGAAGATGTAGGGGCATAGATTTGAATAATTTTGAGTGAATACCGTCTGTTTAGTTTTAATGTGATGAAACAAACCCGGGCGGAAATACTTTTAATAGTTTTTAAGCTTCGTACTAGTTCGTTTTTTATAAGAAATCCTACGCCTCCATAAGTGGTGTCTTCTCGACCTTTGTAATAAAACAAGTCACCAGAGTCTAACCGGATCAGATCTTCGCCCCGTCGTTTTATTTCTGATAATTTTTTTTCTTATTCTTGGGTATATTTTTTTTTCTACTTATATTTTCTGTGTTAAGATTGGGAAAACACATTAGCTGGTGTTGAACCATTGGAACGTTTAAAATGCATCAATAAACGTTACGTAGGCAGTATCCTTAGCTTGTATGGAACTTTGTTTACTTATCTTTTAGAGACACGTAAAAAAATTTGATAAATCTAACAAAATATGACGCTCATTTTGTTCGAGATAACCGAGCATTGTGTGGAAAATAGCTGTGAATGATTTGACACAGGGGTGATGTGATGAATTGAGAAAGGAAGACGCTGACAAATTACTCCTTGTTACATAGGCGGCTATTTCAAGCACGAATTCAATATTATTTTTGAATTATATAATTAAGTTTACGAGCTATTTTATGGATACTCGTAATTTAATTTTCACGCTCAATGTGATTTTATTGTTTGAAATGGTTCACTTCTGTCGAATTACAACCTTTGTTATCATCGCGAAATTCGTCAAGTGGCTTTCCGCGTCACAAATTTCGCTTCTCAGCAACTTTTGAAAAAGCAACTAAGTATCCAGAATAATTTGTTACCATTATCATTTTTCTCGCACTTGCTTTGCTTCTAAAGTGACCTACATAAACTATTATAGTAGGTATAGTAGGTATCCATAAAAATTATATGAGGTAGTTTTGACAATATTTCAAATCGATTGATTGATTATAAAAAAATGCAATAAGTTAACCTACGATTAGACTTAAATGAGGTTAATAGTAAAAATGTGGGAACCATAGCAAATAAATTAGACGGACTGTTAAATAAATACAATTAATAACATGTAGGTAACATCATACAAGCTAACCTCATTAGTAGAGGTACCTATATGAGTACGAGCAAGACAGAAATACATTTTTAGGTATATCAAGTGTATATATTTAGATAAGCAATAATTAAAACACGATGTTTTCCTGAGAATTAAAACATAATTAAATAATTTCTCACGTTAACATGCATTGAAATATCTGGGACTTGGATCACTTTATAACCACAGTAAACATCCCTTAATTAGTATCCCAGCCGAGAGTGAATCGGTTTTTTCTAGGTAAACACGCTCCATCGTAGACCGCATAGGCACTTAAATCAGGCGAGACTACACCTAAAAATCGAACTAGTGTAGGCAATAACAGTGATATGATATAACGTTACGATTATGATATATAGTATGAACAACCACACATACTATATACATGTAAGTATATGTGATGTGCGTGTATTAGTGGCATATATAGATATTCAAAAAATGTCATTGTCGCGTTTTATTCCAATTCTTAATTCTTTATGAATTATAGACAGAAGTAGACATTGTTAAATTAGGTATTAGCCATAATAAACCCGTTTTGGTTGTTCTTGACAAACAACCTTGACTCGGACTTCAACAGTGAGGCCACCAATATTAACAAAAAAATGTCTGATAGACTGTTTAATTTATCCTTGTTTTTGCAGACTTTAAGTACACTCATGATAAAGATAAATAATTAATAAGGTCCTAGACAACTATACGTATAAGCTACGTAAAAATACTTCATCGAATTATTCACAATGAAAGATTTATATATCTTTATCTCTATATCTTTATTATCATATCGTGTTAGAAACACGTTTGTGCTCTGGATTTCATTACGTCATAGACTTATATTTCGTTTGCTCTTGCAATATTTTTCATAGTATGTTTTTAACGGGCAATTCCTTTATCAGCAAAGCTACTCGTAAATTACCAACCACCACTTAATATAAGAGCAAATCAAATAATCCATGATTAAAATGGTTCAGTGTTCTTTTAAGAATATGAATGTTGTTATTCAAGAACACAATTTAAATACGGCTATAGCCCGCCTCTTTGTCCATAATTTGTTTTACACACAAACCAATTAACTCTAAACTATTTCAAAGGTTCTTTCCAGTACTACTATTCGTGTGGAGGTAGGAACGTAAAACTATGTAATAAATTAAGGGTTACAACATACAGTTAATGGTGTGGTGCTAGCGATTCTACTAGCTAGGTATAGCAAGTAGTTTGACGTGGTGTGTGGCTATATGTCACTCGTATTACCATTTATGTTATGTCGTGACACCATAGACTGGTTTTGGCGTAAACTGAATATGTAATAGGTAGCTTGGTAATCTGCTTAAAACCAAATTTTTGGTAGGGTCACTGCTATTATTAGTGACGTCCCAATCCCTTAGGCACTAGAGGCTATCTGAGATCAACTGTCATGATACCGAAAATAAAGTGTACTTTTATATTATTCGTCATTAGTTACAGAACAGGTAATTTTAAATTAGGTAGGTACTTACTTTTAAAAGGCTTCATAGATTTAGCGTGTCGCTAGAAAATTTACAAGAAAACAATGTTACTTAGTATTACAATTGCAAGCATTCTTGATAAATGGTTCAGCCTATTTAGTCTATTCAAATCTCCTAAGACAATAGCAATGCCATAATAAACACTGTTTACATATATTCGTCATCGACGGCGTCTGCGATCCTTTTACAATTTGTAAGAGTGAATCACAGTAGTTTTCTTGTAAAATGTCGAGAATTCATCCCGAACATCGATGACTCACACCACCAGGCGCCCCACTCAGACTAAAGAGACTGTTCTTAACGTTACTACCTTAGCGTATCCACTCATACATTAAACCTTAAATGAAAGCCCTTAAGATTCATTTAGACGAAAACAATAAGCGATAGTAGTAAACCGCAGGAATAGTATACGGATGCAGTGGACCTCTGACTCATTTCATTGATAAAATTCATTCATGATTAGTCATTTTTAAATAAAGCTGATATGTTTATGTTAACAATATATAGTATGCAGAAATGCAGATTACTTGTGTCAATACTCAGACTGCTTATGCAGTCCATTTTATGATCCAACTACTGGGACTCGAGGTTTCACAAAGAGAGAGTGAAGGCCGTTAATCTACCACGTGCCAAGTACTTGGCCAAGTGCTGATTGACGCTTGAAAACAGGGATGTTACGGAGCTCCGACTCTGACTCCGATAAGTCGGAACTTCCGATTATTATTACACCTTCGGTTCCAACTTCGGCTCCGAAACTTTTACACCGGAATTTTTAATCGGAGGTAATGTGTATAAGCATTAGTAATAATGCCTTATTGAGATGGAAAGTAAATGAAAATACAAATTAATTTGATTTAATTTAATCTGTTTCAAAGTTTTTGTTCATTTAATAATCATATACATATTATTATGTTATTATCATGTATACATATAATATTATGCTACTTTGGGATTTGATTCATCTAATTTAATTTCTTGTTTATTTGAAAACATGCCATTTTTAAAATTGTTTGTTTTATTATACAAAGTTAAAAAAACTAAATAATGTTTTATTTGTCCCCAGTAAAATATCTCTCCTGTCACAACTCATGACCCTGCCTGCGTCTCCGACTTCGGTTCCGACTCCGATGTATCAAATTTAAAAACTCCGACTCCGCCTTCAAAATTACCTCCGTTACATCCCTGGTTGAAAACATAGACGAAAGTACAGACGTACTATTGAATAAGTAGGTAGGTAATTTCGTTCTTTGGCGATCACGTTAGATGTTATACACAATCAAAATAACGAGTAATTAACTATTTATTTATGATTTTAATCCTGCTCAACTTTAGCCAGTCCCTTGTGTATGGTTCAGTAATCATTATTCTGCTATAATGGATGTATGTATTATCTCATCAATTAAATATAAGTATGAATATGACATATTCATCACTGCTATGTACTTGCTTTGTTCGATATAAAGGGTAATTGTGGGTTGTCAAACAAACGCTAATCTCCTGATATATTTGTAGACATTATGCAGACTTCAGGGGTACAAGAACTGGGTTTGGTAGGTTTCAATCCGTTACGAGAGCGGTCAGGCGATCGTTGTTTACGAAAGTGTTATCGACACTTTGGGCTCCTTGTTATGTTACCTAACCAGAGTGAGGAAACCCCAAGAGCAGAGTAAGGTGAAAATGATCTTAAAACATTTTGAAACCAGTGCATTACTGTGTTGAAAAAGTACTTATTAATGAGGATCTCAAGTCGTTGCCTGATTTTTCCATACCAGCGGCTGTCCAAGATATGAAATACTCTTGCGCTAGTCAACGTACTCATGGAGTAAGTACTCGTCGAATACAAGCAGTATAAAAATGATTTTAGGTGTACGAGTATGCTTTATGTGTGCTGCACGTATCTGCGTTAGTATAGTTAGTGCCTTCTGCGCTAGCCATACTGCTATTGTATCCGTTTTAAAAATAAATACATGTAAAGAAATCTGTGAAAGGGTTTCAGAAAAAGATATATACGGTCGAATTGACCTTTTTTGAGATCGAATAAATTGTTATAACGTAACGATCTCGAGAGTACATACACTGCGAAATTACAAACCATCTAGGCCACTTCATTCAACTGTACTTTGCTAACGTTACAATCAGCGTAATGGTTGATATGATACGTAAATAGTAGTACATACGATACGCCCTCATTTTATGTTATGTGGGCGTCGATTCTTTGAACCTTAACTGGGATTAAACAAAGCGTTGAAATATATAGATAGCTGTACAGTTTGAAAAGTTCACAACGGGCTACTAAGTAGTAGTACTTTTTGCTTATACATAAAATACAAAATGTTGAGCGTTCACTAAACACCTCTCGTTCTTAAATAGTATGAGATAATTTATAGGCGAACAGACGGTATAGTCGTTGTTGTATCGTAGCGTTCGAATAGCTGCTAAAAATAGAACCAGAATAGACACAGGCCGACCGAAGCAACATACCAATTAGGTGTTTAGATTACAAGTAGTCTTGGAACGAATATATTGATATTAGTTAAGAGATTGGTAATATCCACCGGATTAATGTATTAGTAATCCGATATATTCTGATATGCTAATATTTCATATTCAAATAATCTCAGGTATGACTATTCACAACTGGTTGTATAATATCACTCATTCGTTTGGATTCATTCCACAATGTGGGTCAAACATTAGGTACCATATTAATACTTAATCTGTGGTATGGATTCACATTTCACATGTTTGGGATTACTTAGCTTCTCATTGCCCGATACTCAACAGGTGATATTTGTAAATTGAACTGTCGTAATTAATTTTTTTGAACATTTTTAAAAAGTAATTGGTTTCTATCAGATCTTGCCATTTTCTAACACGACAATATATTATTTTGATAGCTAGACACGGAAACTGCTCCGGATTGATAATCATAATATGCAAAAAAATTACATAAGTAGACAAAAATGATGAATCCATTGTCATCGCTAGCAATATTAGCTTAGCAAGTAATAAATAACGACATAATCTACGATAGATATTTCTCACTTTGGTATTAGTGCATCGGCCGTCGAAAAATATTACTAATCTAATATATTAGTATAAATATTATGATATTGTGAGACTAATATATTTAGATTAGGTAATATTGATGAATATCGGTATTAACCAATCTTTAATTACAAGCTACAATGCTACTTCCAAGCTGAGGCGCCAATTTCACAAATTAAATTTGTGTAGCGTTATTGTCTTGCCGTGAATACAATGCCAATGAGATAATTTGAATAAATAGTATATTATGCATACATACACGTTCATATCTGCGCATAGGTATTTAAATTGTGTAATACCTATGTATTACTTATATTATTGATTGCTATCCGCAATCAAATGAGTTTAATTTATGATTAAAACGTTTTATACATATTGGGCACCTGCATTTTTGAAGAGCATCGTAACCGGCAAATTATGGCCTATCCCAGATGTAGGAGGTTGTAGATGATGTCATGTTATTTTATTGTCTCCCAGTTCTGTGATCATTGAAATTGATAACTGTTAAGATTCCATTGCTTCATATCAAAACATATCAAATAACATATTATGTATGTATACCTATGTAAGAATAGTTTAGCAGGAATAGATAGATATATACTTTGGGTCAAGTTACCAAAACTGTAGAGACACTGGAATCTCAAATCAGATTTCTTGGCAAAAGTTTATATAACCTAGGTAGCCAATTGATTAACATTATTGAAGTATAAAATAAAGAATCATACATAAGTAGGAAGTAGAAGCATTCATATTTCATTAATAGGTGAGCTTTTCAATATCCGTTGGTCAATGATATAAATAAGGAAAGTGTTAAATGGTGTTGGTACGAGTATCTACCCATAAGAAAAGTGTAATCAGGTATTTTCATGAAGTCATTTCAATGAAACAATATTCTAATAACCTTAATTGCGACAAAGGTGGTATTAGTGTTTCATTACGAAATTTTATTCACATGTCTCTTTCTCAATCTACTAATAAAGTTTAATGATTGAATGTTTGCTGCCCAGTCACGTGGCAACGGGTGAATCGAATAGGTTGTATTTCGGAACTCTGATAATTCGTGTTGTGGAAAAGCGCATAGGCTACCTCATCACCGCGAGAAAATTACGGTAACAGAAAATAAGCGAGTAAACCCCGGGCCGCTGCTAGTATCACTATTCCACCATTCGAAAAACGCTTAATTAGACAACTTGTGCCTAATCTACCTTGGCGCGTTTATAAGTTCCAAAAGTTATTTAAATTCTAGAAAATGATGTCAGTAAGTAATCTTAGAACAACACGTTTCTCTAGATAATGTTATCTTTATAGTTACATGCTTATCGGATCCTAATGTGAATCGTCTCTGCTGTAATCGCACTCTTTTGATTTCGGTGAAAATTTCATGCAGAATTGATCGCTTAATTTTGTACTCTTGCCAACATTTCGCCACAGGATACCTATATTTGAAAAACCGTAAATCATAATTGATTGGATCAAAAATAAACAGCGAAGAAAAACAATACACATTGCGCCCAGTAGACCGGCTTTGAAACTTTTTTACGTAAAAGGTTATAGGTAGATTGCCGGAAATTTTACCAGTTATTGTTGCTAAGCTCTGCTAGTCATCGCCAAAAAAATTAAGATTGCCTAATAGTTGTGTATCATTTTCTATAAACATGACTTCATTCGGTGTATGGTTTCAATATTGATTTTATCTTTGTTAATAGTCATTACCACATGTTTGAACTGTGTGCATTAGCACAATATGTTACTATTTAAATTAATCACAAGGCAGTAGGTATATAAGCTACATCTACATGATACGTTATACCCGTATGCTTCCATATGACCCTCATAGGCAAAGCAGTAAAACCCCCAAATGACACTACGATTTGCATAATATTTAACAAAGTTTTAGTCAACAGCAAGCAATAATTAAAAATTAGTGACCAAATCAAAACTCAGATGCCGGGAAGTTTTTGGTATGTAACACGGAAGGTGAAGACAGGAACCTAAAACTTATTCCAATATATGTTACAAAATGTGATTGATAAGATTTTTTGTGTAATTCCAAAGCCAATGTCCTTTATTGTAACTGATATGTTTTTGAAATAGAAGCCGGTTTAGCTTGTTATCATATTTATTGTTATCAATATTAAACATAATTATGTCAAATTTATCTTGATAAATTGCTCCTTGGACATTTTTTTAAAGGCTACGGAATACACTTTCCAAAAACGCGGTGCAACCGTGCGTATTTTAGTAAAAGGGAAGAAGATTGATGCATCATCATGCGAAAAGAGAGATAGGTAATGTAACAAATCTTAAAATGCATTTTAGTTGTTTTACGGAATTAGTTTACAAAGTGTAGATATTTTTTTCTAATTAGTTGATCGCAGAAAGTTGATAAGGTTCCGGGTGCATTGAAAAACTTTCGGCATCGTTTAAAATTATCAAACCTGCGGTGCAATTTGCGTTCGCATCATCTGTAGCAGATGCTATTACAAACAACCCGGCGACTGCCACGAGCCGAAGACACCAGCTGTTCATCATTTTGGTTTCTTTACACTAATCTATTACATTTATACAGTAATGGCTGCTTTCATAGTAAACGGTATTCTTAATACATCGCAATGAATCTCAATTCGGAATCTATTTTCGGTTTCCGAACCAACTCCAGACTGCACGGCCTATTGAGCTCGGATTCTTTGATGTAGGTACAAAATTCAATCACTGTTGCTATAAACACTTTAAATTTCCAAAGCACTGAGTCACTTTGATTTGAACCATGCGCGTAATTGTAAATGCCATAAGGTAATTTCCATGATAATCACATTATGATGAGACAGACACTGTTCTAAAGTGATATCGTAGACGAGACGAAACACAACAAATGCGGTTAGGTAATTTAGGTCGTAACAAAAGTTAAGAGAGTGCGCGTTTCGATGCTAGTGTTGTGCAAGCCGGTGACGCGACCGTCTGTGGCTTCTACTCCGGCGGAATGAAAATACACGACCGCGTCGCACGCCACGGCCATGCCTCCGTCACAGTTTATACGAAACAGTAAGACCGTTATTGACATGGATACATTTTGTACCAAAACAAGCGTATCGGCCGCTGCTCCTTCAGCCTCTGCAGCAATATATCGTTGCGGCCTTAGATATCTTAAACATTTTAGGGCTAACACCACTATAGTGATCTACCTAATAATTTATTTGTCCAGAAAATAATTAAATACATAGTAATAAAATCACTACCTATTTTCTGCTCATATTTTATCGTCGTTTGACTGCCATGCCACTTCATCTCTTCTCTGAGTCTTTATTTTTGTATTCATAAGTATCTATGCTTATACTATTGCTTATACACATCACGATGTGTTTAGTCTGCTGCACTTTTACGTCGAAATTTATTTAGTGAATTTTGCGACCTCAGAGGAGCATCGATTTTTTTTCACTCACTGAAAAAGTGATTACCTCATTATGGTGACGCCAACGACCGACGTTAATGCAGAGTTTTCCTATTGTGCGACCTCAACTACACCTTCGCGTAAACAAGACAAAACTGTGGTCATAGCATGGGAGGAAAAGAGAACGATAGTATAATACCTACTTAAAAACGGTTTTCTATAGAACAACGCTCGACAGTATGCAGTCTACCATATAATTACAAATTATACATACTTATGTACATGAGTTTCCAGCGAATATTATTCTTGTAGACGTAAAATCGACCTTCAAATGTGATATCAGCATAAGTACCTAAACCAGACACTGACAACAAATCAAGTCCATTTTAGAATTTACTAGTCTTCACTTATTTGGAGCTAGATAATGTGAATGTTTATCAATTGTTGTAATTCAAAAGGTTACCAAATTAAATCCAAACCTACAATTAAATAATTTTCATTTAAAACTTATATTATTTATTATTTTAAATATTCTATTAAAAAAAATTGCAACTACTTTTAAAACTTTGAACTTAAAAATTAAAGTTCAAAGTTTTAAAAGTACTTGCAAATTTATCGCATACACCGTCGGAGAGTGTGCGGGTAATCTGCATGATGTAATATCACCTTGTCGTATATGCTAATGGCTGTTTATAGTTTGAAAAAGTGAACTATTTCATTGTAGATATTCTAAAGGTTCGATCTAAGAACATCTAAGCTTTGAATACGCTGGCTGAGTTATGACTGATTAAATATAAGTAGTTTTATTTCTCAGATAAGTAAGCAGGGTCCTTCGCAAGCCGCGAAATGACGGTCAGATACAGAACTACCTACAATCGCAAAACAGTTTTTTTTATAGAATAAATTTGTTAAAATATTAATGTCATTAATATTCTATTCTTATTTTTGTAATTAATTATTTATCGGGGCTATCCCGAACTATTATTGTAAATCTACTATACCTACTTTTGAATCCCGCATGTAGCATAAATGGTTATGAATATAATACTATAAGCTAAAATACCTATCGAAAAAATACCGAGGCTTTTAATTTCTCCATTATAAAAGTAAGTACAGTTGCACCGCAGAAAACAATTTTGTTAATTGTGTTGAAGTCTCAATCATCAAATCTACCCGGGAACTTATACTTAGGATTCGTCGGAAGAAATGAGAAATAGCTGCGTTATAAAAAGTAGAGGAGCGAAAACGCCACCTTGACGAACGGCGAATTGTGTATCGTTGAATGCATGACAATTTTTAATCGTTCACACTATTTCAATGATACGTACAATAAATAAAAGACAACAGTAAGACTAGTAAAAATTACAATTTATCACACTACAAAAAAACAATATTTTGGCTAGGTAAGTACATAAACGTTGACGCTGACCATACAGAATTACAGATCATTACAAAATCGGTGAGTAAAGTTAGTTAAATGAAACGAGGAGAGAAAGATAACGAAATCAATAGTATTGAAAGCATTGCTGAAGTCGTGCAAGATGAGAACAGTAAATTCTCTGTTGGTCCTTCCCAACCTAATATTTAAAAAAATCTTAACACTCGAACTCGGTTACACTATAAGTAAGATTTTCATTCTATATCCAAGTGTAAAATCCTTCCACTAAACCGTTAAATAGATGATAACACTACGAAGACATTATGTACTTTAACTTTAATGGGTCGTAAAATTCGTGTAACACAAAGCTCATGATTCAAACACAATAAAAAGGATAACTGCTGTATAATTTCTTCCTTTTGAAAGAGCGTTATATCTGCAAAATAGATTTGGAAAAATGTGAATTATTACCATGTTTATTAGGCTCAATGCTTGACCATTGAATAGCAATGATGATCATACATGAGGCGAAGAAACTAAGTAAAACTAAATTACTAGTCTTAACTGAATAGTTAAAACTACAAATTCCACCTTTAACCATTTTGGAATTTTCTCAGACACGCAGTTGATCCTTTTATTTCTGGCGTTAGAATTTCTAAGCTTTAACAACGTATTTTAAATGGGGTGATTTTTTCCGTTTGGGTATTTTGCGTTTTTTTTTTAATGTAATTTGAAAACAATAATTATTACAAATAAATATTAATTCGCCCTTAAAACCTCAACAAGGTTTGTCTAGGACAAAAAGTTCTTAATACATGTCTTAAAAAAGTTTACATTTTATCTATAAAACACCAAAAACTAAAATAGTACAATACATAAAGCAGATACTCGTATCTGCGCGCGCGCGCGCACCCAAGATAGCCGTATGCGTTTTAGTTTAGTCCTCTACTAAGCTACTTACTTTCATCTCACTAATATTATAATTGTAAAAGTTTGAATGTTTGGATGTTCCGATGTTTGGAAGTTTACTCAATTACGCCGGGATGTCCGAACGGGTTAAAATTTGGAACACAGATAATAATAGCCTGGAATCGTACTGCTCGTACCTCGAAAAGGCGACATCTTTTCATGGTTGACGTACAAAAGCCTCAAAGGAAGAGATTTGACTCTACTTTTGTGATAAGAACGTCAAGCCTTTGGAATGTGTTACCTGAGTGTCATCTTCTAGGTATTTACGCTCCATCGTGGACCGCATCGTCGCTTAACATCAGGCGAGATGGTGGTCAAGTCTAAGCCTATAAAAGTTAAAATAACATATGTAACAAAATGTCTTAAAATGAATATTTGTTCAGTGTCGTAATATTTCTATGCATCATAAGTTTGTACCTATTTAGAGTAATAAAAGGCTACCTATTATTATTCAGTCATTTTACCTCTATAATTATGATTGTCTAGTTCCTAGTTTAGACCTAGATAGTATTCTGTGAAAAGCTGACAAATAAAATAACTACTAAATGTACAGAAGCCAAACAAATGCATACAAAAGACATATGCGACAGAATAGAATATTTAGTTTAGTAATTATTTAGTTTAGTTTAGTAATTATTTAGTTTAGTTTATTAGTTTAGTAAAATTTAGTTTAATTTAGTTTAGACCTAGATAGTATTCTGTAAAAAGCTGACAAATAAAATAACTACTAAATGTATAGAAGCCAAACAAATACATACAAAAGACATATGCGACAGAATAGAATATTACGTCAGTAAAGGAAAAATGAATATTGCATATAATATGATTCGGCAGTTGGAGAAGAAACATAAAACCAAAAGTACATCAATATTAGACGATCAGGGAAAATTTTTGATTAACAGTAAAGAAATTGTAGAACGATGGATAACATACATAGAAAATTTATATATTGGAGAAGGGCTAGAAGAAAGCGATATAGAACAAGAAGAGACAATAGAAAAGGATGATCTTGGCCCAGATATACTCAGAGAAAAATTTGACAAAGTAGTAAGTAACATTAAAAATGATAAGGCAGCAGGAATTGCATACATATAGAAATGATTAAATATGCTAATTGCGATCCGATTAAAAACGAGTTATTTGAGCTGATTCAGAAAATGTACTCAACAGGAAAAGTTCCTACAGATTTCCAGACAAGCAAAACAATCACTTTGCCCAAGAAAGCTAATACACTAAAATGTGAGGAACATAGAACATATCCCAAGCAAGTAAAATTCTAATCAAAATCATCCAAAATAGAATAAGACCGTTAATTGAAAGTTATCTGGGACCGGATCAGTATGGATTCAGGGAGAATAAGGGAACAAGAGAAGCAATATTAGCTTTAAGGATATTATAGGATAGAAGAATGGACCTAGATTTAGATACTCACATAGCATTTATTGACCTGTAGAAGGCTTTTGATAAAGTTAATTGGAAGAAAATGATGAACATATTGAAACAAGCAGGATTGGATTATAGAGACAGAAGAATAATATTTGAGTTATATAAGAATCAAGAGACAGTAATAGAAGTGGGAGAAGAACAAGGAAGGGCAAAGATAAGACAAGGAGTTAGGAAAGGGTGTCCACTTTCACCACTTATTTTCAATATTTTTATAGAATGTGCCATAAGAAAACTTAACTCAATTTCCATAGATAACGTAACACAATTCAAATATTTAAGCAGTGTGATAACCAATGATTCCAGGTGTACACCAGACATTATAGCTAGAATAGCAATGGCTAAAAGAGCTTTTAACAATAAAAAGCATCTGTTTAAGCCCAAATATCAAAGAATATTCGCAAGAGGCTGATTAAGATCTACATCTGGAGTATTGCATTGTATGGCAGCGAAACGTGGACCATGACTCAAAGGGATAGGGAAATATTAGAGGCATTCGAAATGTGGTGTTGTAGGAGAATGGAGAGAATCAGCTGAAAGGAAATGAAGAGCAATGAAGAAGTTTTGGAGATGGTAGAGGAGAAAAGAACATTAATGAAAACAATAGAAAACAGAAGAGGGAAAATGTTGGGACATCTGATACGACACGACAACTTCATTAGAACAATAATGGAAGGTAAATTAGAAGGGAGGAGGAAGAGAGGTAGACCTAGGAGAAGTTACATGAACCAAGTGAAGGAGAAGATAGATGTAGTGTCGTATCAGGAAGTCAAGGAGAAGGCGGAGTGTAGAAGTACATGGAAAGAACTCCACCGACAAGAGAGTCGCTCTTAAATTATGAATGAATGAAGTATTCTGTGAGGATTGACAACAAATATTTATTATTTATTACTCGACGAACTCTTATATGACTAAGAATAATAATTTATATTGGTCTTAATCACAACGTCCATATTATGACTTTTTTTGTTTCTGGTAAGCTATAGTTTCAGTTCATGTGGGAGCCGTACAGCAAAACTATTACTTTCAATTTAGCAAAGTGCATAAGGTGAAATTGAAAATAAGCGTTGCTGGTACAAGTTAATTAATTTACACCGCCTACGGGGAATTGTGTTTAATGTGTTCCTTCATGAATTTAGACAGTTAATTTTGTGCATGAGCAACCCATTTTATGCTCCCACTGCTGGGAGTAAGAGCCGTCTCTCACAAAGAAAATGTAAAGGCCATAATTCCCCACAATTGATGGATTCTTTTGTGCAATAGGGGAGAAATACGTACAGGTCGCATTCACAAAATCATCCTACGTTATGTTCCCACTTTCCGGCAGTGGGAACATAACTTGAGGCCTTCTGTCGCAAGGAGGCTGTATGAAATTTGTCAGATCCCACTATACAACGACCATCACCGAGCTGTTTAGTATGTCATCAAATATATTGTAAATGGGCTGTCTAAAAAAAATCAGTCCAGAATACGAGTATGATTAATTAACAATAATTATTATTTTTTACTTTCCACTTCAATTGATAAAATTTTTGAAAAAACTGTTACATAACTTATTATTTTGGCTTTACTCAATGTTTACGAAATTTCATGCAAATACGTTCAATTAATAAAGAGTTTCATACAAACTTTCATCCCTTTGGAGGTTGAATTCTGAAAAACACTGTAATACATTACTCATTATTTTGATCATACTCAATTCATGCGTAATTTTATGCGAATATGTTTAAGGAATAACAAGTTTGATTCAAACTTCCATCCCGTATTTCAAACCCTTTAGCCGTTAAATTTCGTAATGAGATTTTGTAAGCATTGAGTAAAGCCAAAACAATAAGTTAAGTAATACAGTTTTTTTTTAATCAATCAATTTAAGTTAAATATTAAATAACTAATCATATTCTGGACTGAATTTTTTTAGACAACCCATTTGGAATATAATTGCTGACATATTCCATTGAATATAAAATACTTTTCAACCAATAAACGGCTCGGCGAAGGTCGTTGTATAGCGGAATCTCCTACTATTAGCAAATAAGAAAAAAACCAAAAAGTAAATATTTGTTGACACTTTTTCACGCGCTTCGTAGCCCCAAAGGAAGCAAGGTTTGTATTACGGATGCCAGAAAGATGACTTAATACAAATTAAATAATCGAAATACATTTTTTAATAGTATCGTGTAACGAGACGAACAAAACATGTACCTGATGGTAAGTAACATACCTGCTCATAACAGTAATACAGCTAGTGGAATATGAAGAGTCCAAATCATTATCTAGCACTTCTCTGCGCTCGTCAACCCGATGTACATCTATGTATGTATTTGCCCTGTAATTTCTGTGGATACATATTTATTCGTTCATACTTATGATAGATATTATACACCCAGATGCGGAACTCTAATGCTTATCCTAAGTGGGAATTCAATCCGCGACCAACAACGCGAGTACAAGAGCAGAAACGTTGCTCAAACAAGCTTTTCCTTAAACATTAGGTGTTTTTAAAGTGCCTATCGAAAATACGGGTATGTCATGTACTAATTTCATTAGCATAAATACTTTGCAAACAGTAATGCAATAATGTTAGTGCTTGCTGCAGTACCTACAGGATAATTTATAGCCACGATGTTATGCAAGTAAGACGTGTAGGTCGCTCGCTTGTCTAACATTAAATATTTTATTTTAAAACCTTTTACGTGATGGAATGGTAGTACCTTATATTTAGTGGAGTACGTATAATTATTTTTTTTTGAAAATCTTCATTTTTTACTATGTACACCTTTTTTGTTGAGTTTTATTAAAAAAAACCATTAAAAAGGGGGGTATGAAAAATAATCATAGTCTTAGGAGTATTTTTGACAACAATGAGTGTAACGGCCAATATGTTTACGTGTTCAAAAAGTAAAAAGGTTCATTTTTAGGGTTCCGTAGCCAAATGGCATAATACGGGACTCTTATAGATTCGTCATGTCTGTCTGTCTGTCTATCCGTCCGTATGTCACAGCCACTTTTCTCCGAAACTATAAGAGCTATACTATTGAAACTTATAAGCAGATGTAATCTGTAAACCGCATTAAGATTTTGATACTAAAATAGAACAAAAAAACAAAAAACTTTAGGGGTGTCCCATACTTGGAACTGAAACTAAAAATGTGGTAATTTTCGAAGACCAAATGAGGGTAGATCTAGATCCCCTCATTTCGCAATGAGACGACCCGCAATTTCTTCAGTCTTCTCGTGACCACGGCGGTTGTAACGCTGCCGAAACGTCGAGGTATTTAAACAATTAATTAAATCGTGATTAAGTCCTGTACATTATAAACATTTACTAAAAATCGTCAAAGAAACACGTTCATGTACATCAAATAATTTTAATCCACCATTTATATCACATACTCGAAAATACACAAGTTAAAGAAAATAATACAATGAGGCGACATGTTTTTTTCACGTTGTTCAGTTTCAAAAAAGAGAAAATACATGGCTGACTTTAAGTACAATCATAGTATTTTTTAATAACACCAATTTACAATCCCCGCTTCGCACGTTAGTATGAAATGTATAGTTGTCATTATTTAATTATATGTTATTTTAAGTAAATAACTTTTTTTAGGTCTCCGGGGCTAATTACGTAGGTACCTAAACTTGAATCGACTCGGGGCAGAAATGAGCCGTCTCCTTTCAAATCCAAGATGGTCGCTACCACAAAATGGCGAAATACATTTCTTTTTCACAACTTCCTTAATATGGGTATCAAATGAAATGAAGTGATTATAAAGTTCTCTCTTCTTTTCTAATCTCTTAACTATTTTTAAGAAACAAGGACTTGCAGCCCTTAGAGTGTAAAAGAAAGTTACATTAAAATTATATCAATTAGGTAAGTACGTCGAATAATAATAAAACAAGAAGCCGTAAAACACACGACAGATATGTATGTAAAACAGTGCTTTTTGTATTATTCAGATTTAAAAAAATTACATATATAATGAGATCAAAACCTGCACAATTTTTGTAAGAAAAAACAAAGTACCCACTGATTTGAAGCCAATAAAACGTGCCACTCATAGTGGGTAGGTACTTACAAAAAACAGTTCACGTGTCATGTAAGTCCACAATTTAGATATTATAGTGGCGGTACAGTTATCGATGGTAGATAGTGCAATCAGAAATAAATACACTTTGTAGACAGCATGATATGACATCTCGCAAAAAGTCCTTATCTCTGGATTTCTGTTTGCATTGTGATAATGATAACGATAGCTGATAATGGTTGGGATTTGTAATTATTTTTAGTGTAACTTGCATGGTTTCTCATTTATTGCAGTATAAAACATAAATGGTTGGGTAAATATGTCACGAAAGAGGACTTTTATGTGTTTTAGATAGTACAGTACTGTACATACATTAGTTGCGAGTAAGTAAGCAATAGGCGAATGGTATTAATTATTCGGTTCTATGTTATGGCAAATGGATTGTTTTGAGAAGCATTTTTTTCCAAAACTACTGGTTATATTTATTATGTCTATAGTAAATTTTCTATTTAACCAAGACTATTAGTGGTATTTATGGCCATTGTAACAAAAACTATTGTATTGAATCTACGAAACAAATTATATTAGACTCGATTCATTCACATCCTCAAAATAAAAAAAATAAAAGTATTATCTTAACTGTGTTTTACAGATTATGATTTTAAACTTACCGCAGCCACTTTCGGCAAAGTTCTAAAACCATGATCTGTAAAACGTAGCTTAGATTATACTTTTCTTATTTATTAGGTAAACTTATAAAATTTGGATTAAGTATCAACCCGAAAATAAAACTGATAAAGTGAATAAATTATTTTCTTAAAAAAAAAAATACCTCAATTTGAAATTAAATTCAGACATTCGACCAAATTTCATAAGAAGCTATCATAAAGTCGTCTATGATAAATAACAGTAAAATTTTAGTCTTTGTTGATATTTCAAAAACCGCCGCACCAATTTGTATTTCATTTACCTCTATATGGGATTATAGGACCACCTCTGAGCCAAACGTATCGTACATACAGAAACTTACAACCGAATTGAGAACCTTCTTCTATTTGAAGTCGGTTAAAAAAGAAAAGTTTTCCGGTAATTTTGAAAAATATAATGCACTACGGTTTATCCAAATTTAAACCAATATTAAACTTGGTACCTAGGGATGCTGTGCCGTTCGTTCTTATATGAAAGTACCTGGTTGACCGAGCTTTGCTCGGTTTTTTAAATGATATTTTGGCAGGAACGAATTACGTAGTGATGACTTACTTAGACATACTTAGATACGAATTAAATGCTCTAAGTATAAGATATTTATAAAAGGCTCGAAGTATAAATTTTCTCAGAAAAAAAAGAACAATAAGAAAAATAACTAATAAAAATAACTAATAAAAATAAGAGTGGCGAGCCATGGGAGAGGCCTATGTCCAGCAGTGGACTAAGATAGGCTGATGATGATGATGATGATGATGATGATGAACTAATAAAAAATGATTCCGAGTAACCATCAGGATTTGAACCGGGGACTGTTGACTCCGAGGGCGAGCATATTCCGTCTGAGCCATTTAGACTTAAAAAACAGTGGCGAAATAAGTTATCGTATTCTAATGACATTGTAGTAGTTTTTCATTGTCTGAAAACGCGCATAAAATGATATTTAAAAAAAATAAAACCTAGCTAGATCAATTTATCATCCCCGAAACCCCCTGTATACATAATTTCATGAAAATCGTTCGAGCCGTTTCCGAGATTCAGATTATATATATATCTACATACATATATACCGACAAGAATTGGTCGTTTAAAGGTATAATAAGATAGAGTGAGTTTCGATGAGTTTTAATAATAATAAGATAGAGTGATGTGATGAGCAAGACATTAGCTTGATGGTAAGTTTCGCGCTTGGTCATAATAACAAAGTGCCACGTAACTATTTTAACATAGGTAAAAAAGTTCTAATCACTGCGTATACTGCGCTCGTCCACCAGAGATATATGATGATAATTTATCTCTTTGCCCTATAATATTTCTGGAGACAGTTCCCTTCAAAACGAACACAGAAATGCTTGCACTATTGTATTGTGTTTTAACAAAAGTAGATGTCATGCTACAGTAAAATAGTGCAAATATAGTACGTACAAAAGTGTGGTAGGCTCTTCCCTAGGTCGAATCTGCAAAAAATCCTACCACCAAAAAATTTGTGTATTTTACATTTTGAAATAAATATGTCGTAGTGTAAATAAAATATTCCATTTATCGAGCTCCTTCATGAAAGTCAAAGTCAAAGTTCTTTATTGATAAATGTACAATCTACACGTCAATTTTAGAAAAAAAACTAAATAAGAGCATACAAAGAGTATACATTTTTTAAGTTTAAATTGAACATTCTGTTGTACGATAATAAGAATCGTACAAATAAGTGTCAAACATTCAAATATATGTATTTATTACAATAGGCATGACGACTCATTTTTTATTTAATGTGCCATCAAAGGACTACTCAATAACTGAAACAAAGGTGAAATAATTACTTTTTTATCTTAAAAACTTCCCGTGATATCGCGATTTTAAAATCACAATTTTGAACTCTCCCAAAACGCTTCATACAAATCACTACAGAAGCGTGACATAACACTGTCGTATTTTCTATGTATATGTATATTAAATAATGTGTTTAGGAAACTGGTTTCACAACAAAAGTAACTTGAAATTGAATGGGTTATCCAATGGTAAATACATTTTCTAATAATTTTGTACTTTTAAAATGGACTTGCCCATCCAGCTTTGAATGATCATAAAGTGAGTTAAACTAAAAATTATGAAAATTAGTACAAATTTAATACAATTGCAGGACCTGTCGTCACGCCTATTGTAATGAACAATGTGATTTTTATACAATTTTATTGTGAGTTTCTTATCGCTATTTAAAAACTCACTGTAACTATAAAAAGTTTGATCAAAAAGCCAGCTTTTTAATCAGTTTTTGAATCAATAATTTGCAGGTGTTTTGAATAACTATTGTAAAATAGGAAAATCCAGGCAAAACTTCGTGGATGTTTTTTGAAAATAGGATAGAAAATATTAACAAAGACTGATGTGACTCCCTTTACATTAATGGTGCTAATGATTGGTACCATTATCACACCCCGGACACTCCACTAAAACTCCATACAACCGCCGCTGTGGAGTTGCCTACTCTGCACACAACTACGCAGATGTCGTTCGTACACACGCGTGAATGTGTGCGTTAGCGCTAGGGCTACTGAATTGTTTTATTGAATAGTTGTGCCTCTTGAGTTCACCTGGTGACGTAGTCTGTAAACTTGCTATAATGTTGAGTTACATAAATAGAATGGACCCAAATTATACTATTCTAATTAAAAGGGTGTTTGCACAGATTTCTAAATTGTATCACAAATCTGTGGGTGTTTGTATTGCCGCGTTAAATGAAACGAAACCGATGATAGAGTAGATCAGGTACCTAGATATCTATTTCTGTTAGTAGGTACACATTCGCATTTTATTTTACACTTACCCATGAAGGAAACTTTATTCTGTCACTACAATTATTCCTCCAGGCATTATCAATCCGTGCTTGGGCACATAAGTTACTGGCTGTGTGAGTTACGAACTTTTAGTTAAAAACGACTTCGTTATTATAAATAAATAAATGTTGGTAGACAATTCACACACAACACCATCTGACCCCAAACTAAGCAAAGCTTGTAATATTATAAAGCAACGTTATTGAAAAGTTTCTAATCTTACGTTATTTTATCATTAGGAAATTAAATAAAGCTTTTAATCTTGTCCCGTTTAGTTGACGGACAGCCGTAAACAGCACAACAACCCACCATGATAATATTTCGTTAGGAATTAGATGTTCGATACCAGCCCTTCGTTGAGTGCTCCTAGCGTATCCGAAACGGCCTGAGGGGTGAGGACGCTTGAAATTGGCGGGGGCGGGGAGTGTCCGTTCTATCTATATTATCTATTCTATGCCTACATAAAAGTAACTGATATTTCCGCATTCCCGAATTACTACATCTGTAGTCATCACACTAATACAATAAAGAAGACTTTTATATACCTATTTGCTAATTTAATCTAATCATCATTTATTTCAGACTATAGTCCATAAAAAATACAGTAAAAAAATACATATTAAAAATTATTTTGTTACGTCAATATTAAATTAAAATCAAACCAAATTAAATGTATTATATGTGTATGTAAATGTTTGTCAATTATTCTTATTTTTATGGTTTCGTTGTGAGGAGATTATGACGGAGGATGGAGATTGGTTTTGAAACCAGATCGAAAAAAAATCTTAAAACTACAAATAAGCGTTGATGGTAAGATGACTTGACGTTGACGAGTAGCATTTAAAAATGCAGAATAGGTATCAAGACCATAGTAGTGGTAGTCCGCGAGGTATAAGCTGAGCTTTGCATTAGTGTGAGTGATCACCAAAAGTACAGTCAGACAACAAACTCTTAAAAATTAATATCATTATATTTTAGGTAGGTACTTAAGGCATAACATAAGTCGGAGAAGAATTCTAGTATTAAAATAAAATAAAACTAAATTGATAAAATAAAGTCCAGCTGTGTATTTGACTGATGAGTACATATTATTGTGTGATTATTACTAAAAATTCAATTTGAAAGACAAAATAACTACACATCTTCTACACCAGACATTGCACCATAGTCACTTTCTTTATCACTCTCGTTATCATTTTCACTCTCGTCTGATGTGTCGTGATGATAAATAATGAATCTTTCCGTTAAATTGTCAATAACGGCGTCGTATCCATGAAACTTTTTTTCTTCTTTTATTGCATGGTCACAAACATTTTTCCATTCCTGTACAGTGATACTTTCAATTTTTTCATTTGCTAACCTCATTATTGTATCCATATTCATTGACACGTTTTTTTTTCGCGACGTATCCTTTTATCATTGCCCATATATTTTCAATCGGATTGAAATCTGGGTGATAGGGTGGTAGACGAAGGACGCTGTGACCATGTTCTCTTAATAAGGTGTCAATTTTCTATTCAATAATAAATCGTTGCTTATTATGCAGTATCAATTGATAAAGTTGTGGTTTAAGCATGGATATTGAGTGATCGATATTGCGTAAATTGAGCCAGTCAATCATATCTTGTTAGCGACTATTTGAGTTGGAAGCGGGATTTTTTAACGAATTGTGGTAAGATGCGTTGTCAACTACAATAACGCTATTGGGCTTCAAATTGGGAATTAATTGCGTTTGTAACCATTTTGTATAGTTTTCTGTATTCATATTGTTATGATAATCACCACTTTTTTGATTAGCTTTAAACATCAGCAGCGCATTTGGTATGAAACCGTCCTCGCCGCCAGCATCAACGGTTATCAATCGATTTCCTTTAGAAATAGGTTTCTTCAAACCAGAAGTGCTGCCATCTGAATATGATTTTGATGAAGTGTGAGTGGTGTCAATATATGTTTCATCGATATAAACGATAGGCCTGCCCTGAATACGGTATTCGGAAATTTTAAGTAAATAAGTTATACGTAGGTGACGGATCTCATGCTTTTCCATTAAATTTTTTCTGTTATTCTCTGTCCTTGACCATCTGAATCCTAAAAGAGATACTTCTTTTCGCAATGACCATATTGATCCTGGATAGTTAATGTCAGCCTTTAATTTTTCATGAATTCTTTTCATTGTTGGCACCTCTTTGTCAGTAATGTGAAAATTATGAATTGTTCTACGGATTACTGCTTTATCAAAATCATCAATGATTATTATATTTTCCTGCATCTGGTCTTTTCGGAGATTTGAATTTGGTTCCATCTTTCAAAACACGTTTACCTTCCAATAAGACTCTTTTAACAGTTGACAGTAGAATTCCTGTCGATGTCGATACCAATTGGACTGATGTAGTCACACTTGACATGTCTTTATCGTTCATGTCTTTAAAATAGCTATTTAAATTACACAAAATTTCTGTTACTTGGCTATTTAATGGTTTCCGTATTTTGCGCTTATTTGTGTTGGCATCCATTTTACTAACACTTATATCAAACAAAAACAAAATAACATTAAACACGTCACGCTGCAGTCTGTACAAGAGGTGAAGTGCGGCAGGAGCGCGGCGAGACAGAATGGCGCCGCGCCTCAGGCCGGTTACCCAAAATCAGTTTAAACCGGTTTTTACCGGGCGAAAATGGTGCCGCGCCTAAGGCCGGTTGTCACACCTACACTATCCATGTACACTCACACAAATGCAAAGCTCAGCTTATACCTCGCGGACTGTAGTAGCGGACTCTTTGCAGAGTCCGCCTGGGGAAGTACCACACCTTTACCAGTCATTCTACCGTCAAGCAGTAATGTGCAAACGTTACTGTGTTCTCGTTTTGAAGAACAATGTTTCCAGTGAAATTACAGGTCATAGAGATAAAACATCTTATATGACTGGGTGACAAGCGCAGGGCAGTTGTAGGTAATGATTTGAACTTTGAACTCTTAATGTTCTAATAGCTGCGTGTCACTGTGCTGTTATGTGGCAGGCATGTTGCTTACCATCAGGCACATGTCCTGCTCGTCTCGTCTCTCTATACATAAAAAAACTATATTCTACCCATCAATTCATCTAATTGAATACACATATCAGGTTCTCCAGCACTTAAATTACTCGTTATTAATTGAATCGCACATCCGTCGGTCGCTCGGCACCTGTATGGGCGTTAATTCCACAAATTGGTCCAAATGACAATTATTGCGGTGCGTAGGGACCAGCCTGTACTACGATTCGTTAGTTTCAGCCTTGACCCGTCGCGTGCTGGCGACAGAAACTTTCACATCGAGTTTACATTCCCCACGTAGAAAAAGTTCAAAACGTGTAGATTACGTTAAGTACTCTTTCGAGCAGAGGTTAAATTAATGTCGTTAGACACGGTATATGGCTGCATAAACTGTAAAACTCGAAATCAAACTCAAAATACAAAGTCAAAGTTTTTTATTGATAACTGTACTGATTTACATACACGTCAATTTTAGAAAAAACAAAATAAGAGCATACAAGAGCATACTTATACTTATTTTGCTTTAATGATACATACCCAAATCTCACTAATATTATAAATGATAAAGGATATTTATTGCTCAAACACGTCAGAACGACTAAACAGGTCGAGTTGAAAATTGGACTAAATTAGATTTTAGTCTGTGTTTAGGGAATACACATACATAATATATACAGAATACACAGAGACTACTTTTTATGGCATAAAAATAACGGGAATGAGAATTGCGCGGGCAAAACCGCGGGGTGCTGCTAGTATATAAATCACCACCATTTCCTCACGATCATGGCCCTCACCATTAAAGATAGTGACCTACCTACTCGTAAGCCTGCACTGTACCTGGAAAAATACTCAAAAATGCAGACGGGATTCGAACCTCGGACCTCGCGTTTGTGTCGGTCTTTCTAACCACTGGGTTTTACATCTGTAAAGAACATTTACGCAAATAATAAACTCATACGACCAATTTTCAACTAAGAAGAAACTCTATTAATTTACGTCAGATAGCCTCCAAGTAAAATAAGCTCATTCAAAGAATAATATTGAGTTCATTTTGTAAAATATCAGTACTTTCCATTAAGTATGTACACAAATAGTTAATATTTGTTTTCTAAGTATTTGGGCCTATTCTAAGTAAATTACTGTGTAATTAGCATAATGAACTCAATTCTAAGCATTTACCTTTCTGAATCACCATGATACGAGTAACAAACGCTGTTTCTTCAAATTTCATTAAATATTAAAAAAAAAAAATTAAACCAGGTAGGTAGGTACCTTACGTAAATAACTTACTCTTACAAATATTTGCTAATCTGTTCGTCCAAGACAGTATCTATTTTTATGCCTAAATATGGAGATGGACTCCATTAGACACTAAGTTATGTCGACCAGTGATCGAATCCAACCAGCCGTGGTTAAGTGGTTAACTAGTGACTTATATTGCCAAAATGTAACATATTTGTGTAACCCATTCTAAGAACTACATGTAGTAGAAAATTTGATTGCTTGAAAGTTTCCCATCAATATTGTATCGCTTTATAAAGTCTAACCATGAACTTCTCTACTTTTCGTTTCGTATTTCAAGTAGCAAGATGGTTAAAGATCGTTTTTTTTTACCGCAGGCTGAACTCGATATGACACAGGATCAAAGATGATGGCTTAATAAGTAATACTATATTATCCTCCTTGAAGTATCCGTCAATGGCGATAGTTCTTATTGTAAACTCTGACATGTGGGATTAAGAAGGCTGTTGATGATGGTAATGATGTAAGTACATGGAAACTGGATATCAGTTTCGGAATCCATGGGTACATCCAAATCTGTATAGGTATACTGTTTGCTCCAAAATTTTACCTATCAGGTTGAAGTAGATCTGGGGGCACGGCAGTGCCCCGCCAAGTCGAGCGCTAAGCAAACACTGCCGTACCATCCTTTACTGGATCCATTTCGCTGCATTTTCAGGCCCCTATTTGAGACCCTTTGGATAAGACCAGAACGCTGAAATTTTCGTCATCTAGTAAGCTATAATCACATGCTTAAAATCCAAATTTTGAAGTCTGTACGTTATTTAGTTCCGAAATTAAGCGAAGCAAAGTTTCGCATTTACAACACTCACTCATGATCATCAAAATAGAAATAGTACTTCCCATAAACTCAGAGAGTTGAAATTTGGTACAGACTTAGGATTTAATGGCCACATAAAGGTAAAATTATAAAAACTAGGAATATCGAAAATCTGGAGTACCTGGTGCCCCTTATTTGAAAACACAAGAGCCCAACCAAACTACTAAAGATCGACATACCGCTTTTACAAAAAATATTCAACTTTGTTTGTCCTCTTCTCTCCTCCTCATTTGATGTCAAAAATCGAAGGTCTGAAGTATCTTGATGAAGTACTCTCAGCTTGTCGCAGCTGTATTAGAGACACAGTAATTCCCAACTCTAATATTGGTACGTAAAAAAATCGACTGTCATTGCAAAAATCCAGCATGGTGAGACACATCTTCGAATTTAATCTAGCCTATTGCTTCCCACTACTGGACGAATGCCTCCCCTTCTGCAAAGATAATGTAATATAGCCCTTCTGCTTTAAATACGCATATAAATAAAATTTAAGGAAAACTTTTCACTTCGTGTTATGACGCTGTCAGTCGACTTTGTCAGTCGCTGTCGTCGTAGAGTTTATTTGTGTTTGATTTCGCACAAAAAAGTTGTAAAATTAAATTTCGCAAGATAATATCATAAAAAATGTCGATAATATCAAAAGACGACGCTGAACTTAGTGGCTACCAAGTAGTTGGTATACCCAAAGACGGGTCTAGTCTCTTCCATTCAATATCTTTCTTGGTGTACCTATGGTAGAACTGACTCAACTTGCAGTATCAGATCTGCTATAGTTGCATACGTTGCTGAATATCAGCTCACAACACGCGCGTCCGCCATAACGTTTCTACGAAGTGTTTAGTTAGTATAACAATATATGGTCAGAGTCAACATTTTAATACCCATATATGTGTGTAAATGTGTATGTGTATATGTATATATATATATACATATATATGTATATGTATGTGTAGTTAATGTTGTGTGACTTGGCCGTTGAAGGGTATACAAGGGTACAAAACCAGGTGCTCCATGACACCATTGCACCAATATGTCGCCAGAACCGCTACCATTGACGATGGAAAATGGCCACTTGGAAAACGTTGATTCTATAACTAGTCAATTGTTTTTGTCTTACTGTTTTCTCTAAATTGTACTTGGCGGGGGCAATGCCGTGCCCCCAGATGTATCCTATATGGTGTGAACATAGAATATATACAATTTAAATAATACTTAGGTGTAGGCAAGCCGCTGATACCCTTTAACGGCCAAGTCACACAACATTAACTATAATAATAAAGAAATCGCAGTAAGGAACCATAGACTTGGCACGGCTTTGTCTAGATTTCATTACTTTTTAGAGATAAATATGCAGCTCCATCGAGACTTGGCTAGTTTTTTACAGAATGTTTTTGGTGGGATTTTATTTACGTTATCTTTTACAATTTAAAAAATAAACGTGCAAATCTTCATCTTTAGTTTCGTATTGATAATACTAATACAACTTCTAAGTTTTTTTTGGAACAACTCCGTCCTAGTGGGGCTGTGAGTACAGACCGTAATATCACAGTCTATTATGTATTTATACTGTGGTAATATCTATATTGGTGTTGAGATAATTTGAGGAAAATTGTACGCTATGTACCACCGTGGATTAACTAAAATACCACACATACATTGGCGTGTTAGTCAAAACACATAAGGAAAAATTTGGTATTACTGTAAGTTTACAAATACAACAGACGTCATCACAAATTATAATTTAATAGTTCGAAGAATTTTATAACTATTTCCAGGGAAAGCTAGACGAATGGAAGCCATTACACGGCACCGTAATACTATGTACGGTAGAAACTCGACTAATTACGACTGAGTGGCATGTCATGTGTCTTACTTAACGTTGAATAATAAAACTATTAGTAAAACAAATACATGTTGTTGGGTTTTAGAAATTAAAAAAAATATACAGCTTTCGTATTATTGACGTTTGTTGAAAACACAACCTTTCCATAATGCGGCTAAAGATGGGCAATTTTTAATCACTACTAACAACGGCTAAAATAATCAGTGATCATTCTGACAATCAATTTCACTGACTTTAAAATGTTATAACGTACTTAATGCCAACAATTAGGTACATACATATGTGATTCGATCACAAAAGTTAATAACGTGGCCTGTTTAATTCAAGGATACAAATATGTACCTTTGTTCAGAGATGACGCTCTAAAATGATCCAAAATATCTAATAATTCATCAAGAAATAAAATGTACTACCAATAATACCTACTACTAATATATAATAATTAAACAAAAGGGTTACGCACCTCTATATCAACCAAATCGAGGTTTTGTCCAAAGATTTCTACTTTAACGATAACAAGGTGGTATTATAATATCAAGTGGATCAGTTGCACACTCTTCGAAATGTATCTGATAAAAAGCATGTGTATGCCTACAAAACTGTATTATAATTTAATTTATACATACGTATATTAATTACCAATAATATAAACTTGAAAATTCTGAGCATCCTGGAGTGACCACGAGATGGATTTTTTAAACTAGGTATTTCTTAGAGCACGTTTATAATTTATCCTCAATAAAATATTTACGAACTAATTTTAAACCTTTGTGTGATTAGATGTACCAAAATTTAGATTTGCAAGAGTTGATACTGCACCTAGTCTTTTTATACAAGGAAGTTTCAGCATCATCATCAGTACACCTCATGATTGTCCTCTGGTGATCGTAAGCTTCTCCCATAGAATTGTCCCACAGCCCACTGTATTATGTTTTGGCTTTTCTTAAAAAAATTGCGCTAACATATTCTGAGCTATTTAATTAGTCACCAGTAATAGTGAGCTATATAATTAAAGATAATTGGTCACCATAGTTCTAAGACCGATAATCTCATTCCGGGTCTTATCCTTCAAAGTGACGTCAAACATAGCCCACTGAAGTTCTCAGCTAAATTACTTTAATTCAATGAACCAGTTTCGGATATCATTTGATGAGCACCTAAGTTAGCCAAGATTAACTACAAATATTATTTTCCTTATTCAAAGCCAATTTTGTAGCTTCTAACAACAACGTTATCGTATTGAAATACCAATGAGCCATTCTGTTTCTCGAATTTTGTAAACATTTCTATCAGTACTTGTTATCATGTGGAAACCCCATTATTGTTTGTGACAATACTCGTATTATTGTTTACTATCCCATCAAAAGCATAAATGTGAAATGAGAGCCAAGTTCAACACTCTGATATACTCGTATTATGGCTTGATTGTTGACTACAACAACAAAAGAAGCGAGATGGAAATGGGTGCCAAGTTCAATGATCAGTCCTGCAATTGATTAAAACAACGTAAAATATTTTGTAAGAACTTAAATTTATCGTTTTCTTATAATTTTAACATAACAAATTAAAGCCTCAGATCTTACTTGGCTAGTTCTCATACACGAATTTAAAAGTGCTTTATTTTGGATGGATACCTACTGTTTATCAGCAAGCCGAATTAACGAACAATAAAATAACAGGTTAAGAATGTACGAAAACTGCTAATAATTCGTATGCGAAAACTAGCCAAGTAAGATATGAAGCTTTAATATGTTATGTTAAGTTATAAGAAAACAATACATTTTAAGTTCTTACAAAATATTCTACGTAGACGTTGGTGTGACAGATTTTTTTGGAAACCTACCCCAGAATGGCGTAGATTTGATATTTCTTTGAAGAAAAATCTGAGAATCACAATATTAACTAACACTTGGTATGATTTACTTGAATGAAACTGAATTTGAGCAGACAGTAACAAAAATATAACAAGTAAAAATCAATGGTAAAATTTATGTATTTACAACTAGAACTACAATTTCTTGCAAATTTGCTTCCACTACCATTTGACTTCTACAATTGGAAGGTTTCGACTCTACTTACCAAGTTTCCTGAATAGTAAATCAAATGCTGCTCCTCGCGGTAGTTTTATCAGAGCCCATACCCATTTTTTCATGCGATAAAAATTACCCTGCTATCTATCCCAGTGTCCTAAATTTCAACCTAAACCTAATTCGTGATTGGGCAATCACATCAAATCGATATCCTACTAATATTAGGTAAAAGTGTCAAAGTTTGGATGTTTGTTACTCAATCACGTCGGATGTCAGCATGCTTTTTTTCTCGTGTTAAAATAACAGGAAGGAGAAGTACGCTACTACGAGAATGTTATTTATGCAGTCAGTTTTATGAATAGTTTGTTGAAAAATTGTGTAAACATTCACATATTCTGACACTCTATAGAGAATAATATTTCTCTCATACTAGTCATATCATAGTGCATCGGGGCGTGGAAGTTTTCTTAGAATAGCAACGTGCATGTTCGATGTACTTACTAAGCGACTCTAAACAAACAAACTCGACACCGGGGGCTCTACCACCTATCTAACTAAAATGTTCTTGGTTTTTATATCGAACTCATTTTTTACTTTTCATTTTACTTTTACTATCTATTTAAAGCCATAGCCAATAAATTTTGGTAAGGCGATAGCAGGACTCACATCTCCTATAACTAAGAGTAGATTCCCATACTTTTGAATACATAAATTAGATCCAACTTAAAAAAGAAAATATAAATAATGTATTATTTGAAATAGTTGGTGCAATCAAAAACCAAGTGGTTACAGATGTTTCTTGGAGCCGCGCTGCTTATTTTATATCTAGTACTTATACTAATCAGGAGGTTTTTCTTTTGAACGCACTAATCTCAGGAACTACTGGACCGATTTCAAAAAATCATTCACCGTTGGATATGTTCGTGATTCTTAAATGAAATAAGCTACATACCTTTATTATATACTTACCACGGGCGAAGCGGAAACGAACCGCTAGTACTTACCTAAATATGTAGAGTTTTCAATCTGTAGCGTGAACCGGCACAGCAAATTTAGGCATGCCATGATGACGTTACTTAGACCTACCATGGCGATGAACATGTTCAATCTAATATTCCGAAAGCTGCCCTTCTACCGCCTAATTAAATCGGCTATGACATTGCAATTCATGTCTCTATCATTTCAAGCGAAAAGAAAAAAGAGAGCAATTTCAAAGCTAAGGGGGACTACCGCCTAACTAAAACTAGTTAGGCGGTAGACCCCCGGGTAGCACAATTTTTCCCGCTACTCACCAGCCAGGTCTGCACCTCCGTGTAGGGATATGATAGAAGAACGATATGACAAGTTTCCAGCTTGCTTCAAATACCTACCCAAAATTTACTAGCAGGTCTCCGAATATTAGATCAAGCTATATCGACGTATTCTTACTAATTTATTCTTCTTTGTGACCGTTATTTTTTTACAGCCGATAGAAGTGAAAACTTAAAACATAGAATTTTAGTATTAAACACTATTACTGTTGAGCAACTATGGCATAACTGGGAAATCATACGTTGTATTGACTGACATGTTACGAGGCCGCTCTCAACTGGTAGATGCTGGCGATGGCGATAATAAATCAGACCTGTAGGAGCACGTACGTGTACGTGACTGATGTAGTACATAAGTGGAGGACAGCGGAGAGCGAGCTAGTCTCTCGCCCCGCGTCACTTGTACAGAAGATCAATATAAGCAGCAGTTTATACAGTGACGTGGTTTCATTTCCATCTCCAGTACCAGCAACACCTACAGTGGTGACCCCGACGTGATCTGTTCCCGACGTGATTCGAACTCGTGATCTCCTGTTCCCGACGTGATCGACCGACAGAAAATTGAACAGTGAAGATTCAGAATATTTTTTGGTGTTGCTGCGTAATTTTTGTATACTTCCAACAATGTTTCCGCAAACGAAGCCAGTAAGTGGGCAAGCGGGTCAGCAAGGCAAGAATGATGAGCGGACACATTCCGATGATTTGACCCTGGCCGCTATAGGTGTGTCAACGAGACTTCCTGATTTTTGGGTTGACATGCCGCGGTTATGGTTTGCCCAGTTTGAAGCAGTGATAGCATCGCGGAAACAGGGAGATGAGACGAAATTTCACATGGTGATCTCGAAATTGGGCAGAGACTCGATTCAGCAGGTGAGTGACCTGGTGACAGCGCCGCCGGAGAACAATAAGTATACGGCGCTGAAGGACCGGCTGCTGCAAGTTTACGAGGAGAGTGCTGAGCGACAGTTCCAGAAGCTCGTGTCAGAGTTAGAACTGGGGTCGCAGAAGCCTACGCAGCTGCTTCGGCGTATGAGAGAGTTGGGACGACCAGCGCAGGTTTCGGAGCAGACGTTAAAGAGCTTGTGGCTATCCAGGATGCCAGCCTCCGTCAGAACAGTCATTGCGGTGTGTCAAGACCAGGCGCTGGACAGTTTGGCAAGTCTAGCTGACAAGATCGTAGAGAACACCACCGCCTACGACATTGCTGCTGTGTCCGGGAGCGTCGAGCAGGTACCGCGTTTACCTCTTACGGAGCTAGTCGACCAGATGGCGAAACTCGCTTTAGAAGTCGCCTCATTACGCACCGAGGTTCAAGGTCGAGAGCGCGGGAGAAGCAGGAGCCGGCAGAGATGGAGCGGAAACAGGTCTGGTTCGCGGAAGAGAAGAGCACCAGGTGATCCAGGTTGGCTGTGCAGGTTCCATTTCCGGTTCAAGGAAAATGCTACGCGTTGTGAGCAGCCTTGTGCGTGGAGCAGGAAGCAAGCGGAAAACTAGGAGCGGTATGTTCGAATACGGTGGACGAATGTACGACAGGTCAGGTTGCGAAGAATCACCGTTTGTTAGTTAAAGATAATTCCTCTAAGTTAACATTTTTGATAGATACCGGAGCTAATATTTCGGTCATCCCAAAAAATTGTGTGAAAAGGCGGATGACAGAGACATGCGATTTTAAATTGTACGCGGCTAACGATAGCGAAATAAGGTCGTACGGTATTTGTTACTTGGATATAAGTTTTGGACTAAGGAGAGTTTTCAAATGGCCATTTATTGTGTGCGACGTTAAACAGCCGATAATTGGAGCCGATTTTTTGAGGAATTTTAAGCTTACGGTAGATTTATATAATAATAGGTTGGTAGATTTAGAAACAAAAATGTATGCTTGTGGATCTAAAAGTATAAGGTGTGAAGGTGCGGTAAGGTGCATTAGTAGTAATCACCCATACGCAGACTTACTGGAAGAATTTCAGGAAATCACGCGGCCGCCTACTTTTAAGGACATTCCAGAGCATTCAGTGTACCATCATATCGAAACTACAGGCCCACCGGTTCACGCGCAGGCAAGACGATTGCCGCCCCACAGGTATGATAAGGTCAAGAAAGAGTTCGAGTTAATGCAGGAATTAGGGATATGTAGAGCGTCAAAAAGTGCATGGGCATCCCCGTTACATGTGGTTGCTAAGAAGGATGGAGGTATTCGTCCTTGCGGTGACTATAGGATGCTTAATGCGATAACAAAGCCTGACCGATATCCAATTCCTAGAGTGCAGGACTTCACGTACGGTTTGCATGGCATGACAGTGTTTTCAAAAATTGATATCTGTAGAGCCTATCATTTTTTAAAGGTTAGACCAGAAGATATAGAAAAAACAGCAATTATTACGCCGTTTGGTCTTTTCGAATTTCCGAGATTGACATTTGGGTTACGCAATGCAGCGCAGACGTTTCAAAGATTTATAAACACGAAAGTTTTAGCTGGCATTGAAAAGATAAATAATGGTGTCAATGACAGCATCGGTAATGCTGAGCAATCAGTTTTGTTTGGATACTTAGATGACATAATAATTGGCTCAAAAAATGCAACCTGGCATAAAAAGCATTTGCGTATGTTATTTGAGCGGTTGCAGAAATATAGAATGGCAATTAATATAGGAAAATGTGTGTTTGAGAAAAGTAAAATAGATTTTTTAGGTTACGAGGTCTCGGAAAAGGGAATAAGTCCTTTACCTGATAAAGTCAAGGTTATTCAGGACTATCCAAAACCGGAGACGGTAGAGCAGTTACGCAGGTTTTTGGGTATGTTAAATTTTTATAGAACGCACATACCAAACGCTGCGCAAGTGCAAGGAATTTTGGATAGATATTTGCATGGCGCAAAGAAGAAGGATAAGAGTAGAATAGTATGGACTGAAGAGGCAATTAGAGCATTTGAAATGTGTAAGGAAAACTTACAAAATGCTGCCACGTTATCGTACCCGAGTCCAGGGGCAGAGTTAGCTCTTATGACAGACGCGTCAGACTTTAGTATAGGCGCGGTGTTGCAACAGAAGGAAAATGGAGGATGGAGACCACTAGGTTATTTTTCAAAGAAGCTCACGGAATCCCAGAAAAAGTACTGTACATACGACAGGGAACTTTTGGCGATTTATTCGGGTATTATTTATTTTAGAGATTTGATTGAAAGTAGAGATTTTGCGGTTTATACAGACCACAAACCACTCATATATATGTGTTAGAAAATAAAGTCGAATAAGGAAGTACCGACCGCCCCACAGACGTGCCCCACAGTTATTGTTTATTAGTGAATTTGCAAGTGATATACGTCACGTAATGGGAGCACATATGCTGATACATCGCTGATGCATTGTCACGCGTAGAATCGACCATATTTACATCCGCGTTCCAAGATACGGAAATGGCAGAATTGTAAAAATGCCAGTTCGCTTTAAACAATAGGTCAAGCTAGAACGCTGAGTGAGCAAAATGGTTCGAAGTCAATGTGCCAAGGTTAGCACGAAAATATATGTTCATGTGACAGGTTTCTCGTAATTCGATATTGTAAACAAGTTGTGAGTTAATAATGTTTTTTTGGATTGTTATATGTTTTTCTCCATTATTTTTAAGAAGGGGGTGTATGTAGGAGCACGTACGTGTACGTGACTGATGTAGTACATAAGTGGAGGACAGCGGAGAGCGAGCTAGTCTCTCGCCCCGCGTCACTTGTACAGAAGATCAATATAAGCAGCAGTTTATACAGTGACGTGGTTTCATTTCCATCTCCAGTACCAGCAACACCTACAGACCCATTGTCTTCATCTGTGGGAGTGCCGCAGGGTTCGTCAGTTTCAAACATCATGTTTTCACTCCTATTGAACGATCTACCTGACTCCGTAAAGGGTGCAGACATATTCATGTATGCAGATGATGTGGCTGCTATAGTTACCGCCCTTTCAATAGAGGAATTAGAAGACAAATTAAATATTGTAATTAACGGTTTAAACACATGGTTTCGTGCTAACAGTTTTATGGTAAACTCCAAAAAGACTAATTTTATTCACTTTTGTCTGTCGGGTCACTGTACAAAATCGCTAAAAGTCTTACTTGACGGGGTCCGGATTGAGCAGGTACAAAGCACAACATTTCTGGGGTTCGAGATTGACCGCTGCATGACATGGGAACACCACATTGACAAGATGTGTGCTAAAGTAAGCAGTGCGTGCTTTGCACTAAGACGGGTGTCCCGAGTGGTGTCTGCAGATGTATCTCGTTCGTGCTACTTCGCCACGGTGCATTCCTGGTTACAGTTCGGAGCCGAACTATACGCATGCGCTGCCGACTGGCAGCGTGCTTTCCGCGCCCAAAAACGTGTCATAGGCGCCATCGTGGGCGTGTCGCAATGCACATCCGTCAGATCATATTTCAAAGAGCTTGGCATGCTTACGTTGCCTGCAATCTTGATCTACCAAGTAGCTGTGTATGTCAGAAACAACTTAGACTCATACGACACGCGAGGAGAGAAAGAGACATTCGCGCAATATACGTAACGCTGACAAGCTGGATAGTATACCTCACTCTCTCGCGAGATCGGAAAAACTGACTCACATTATGGGACCGGAAGTTTATAACTCTTCCTAAAATAGTTAAATCAGCACCGAGTTCGGGTAGCTTCAAAAACCGATTAAAAAGCTGGCTTATCGATCAAACTTTTTATAGTTACAGCGAGTTTTTATATAGCGATGGCAAACTCACAAAAAAATTGTAAAAAATTGACATTGTTCATTACAATTGTAATAAGTACATATGTTTTAATTTTTGATACTTATTTGTACGATACCTATTATCGTACAATTTCAGTTCAATTTAAACTTTAAAAATGTATACTCTTTGTATGCTCTTATTTTGTTTTTTTTATAAAATTGACGTGTAAATTGTACATTAATCAATAATGAACTTTGACTTTGACTTTGCAATACGGGTCTACCGCCTAACTAAAATTGTTTTAGTCTGTCCTAGTTTGAAATTGCTGTCTCTTTTCTTTTCGCTTGAAATGATAGAGACAGGAATAGCAAAGCCACAACAGATTTAGTTAAACGGTAGAGGGGCGGGTCTACTACGCATGTAAGCTACAGATATACTGCTATTGCGCATGTCGGTGATGCGATTTCAACGCACAAGATTTCACCATTCCAAAAAGTGCTTAATACAGCTAAAGAAGTTTTCATTTTAATATAAAATACAACAATTGGATACCAATAAGAAGTCAACTATAAGCACACTGAATTGTTTCAATTAGTTTCAACAAACAAGTTTTATACATCAATATTTACTTTGCAATCAACAATAATATTCCCAAGTAGAACAAATACTGTGGCAAGGTACGTACGAGCAAAGCTATCTAGGTTTAGGTAAAGTCATTACTTTATCATTCTCACTCTGTTTATTTTCCTTGAACCTAAGGACGGCTCGGACAATTTGAATTTTTTACGGTTTAAAATTATAGGTATGTTTATTTTATGTTTTGTATTTGTACCGTGACTGGAACGGTCGATTTTACAATCGTGAGGTCGTAGGTTCAAATCCTGCCTACACCTCTGAGTATTTCTTGCCAAGTTAACGAATTTGTCAACACTAATGGCTTTAACGGTGAAGGAAAGCATCGTAAGGAAACCAGCGTGTGCAACTCGAAACATCTTTCAAGGTCATGTGTCGTCCGCTGACACGCAATGGGCCAGGGTGGTAGATTATGGCCTGGACACTCCTTGTGACAGCAGACTTCGAGTCGTTGCAGTACAAAAATAAAGCGGGCTGGTTATGTGTTTAAACGTGCAGAACAAGGTATTCATGTGAGAAAACTCTAAACTAGTTAATGTTTACATTTCTTTGAACTACGGCGCGGCGACATTACCTACTAGTTTAAGCGGTTCACAGACAACACAGGTATGAAGACAAAAAAGGTCAAGTAAGGTTAACGATAGTTCAAAGAATTAAGTAAGCACAGTGCAAAAAAAAGAACAAAAAACAATGGAAACGGATATTTTCAGAAAATAAATAACTAACAGACAACACACGACAAGAAAAAAAAAGTCAGAGTATAGGTACCCGAAGGTAAAACGTATATTAAAGGCAGAAATTCCGATTAAACATTAAGTTCCATAATTTCCTACTCGTATTTAAAACTTCATCTCACATGTACAAAACAAAAGTTGATACATAATTTACTCCGCGGAAGCAATTCGTGCAGGTTCCCGTTTCTGTAATTTTCCCGTGATAAAGTTGCATAATACGAGTATGTGATACTTTATTCCAGACAATAACCTATGTTACAAATTTTAATCCGATCCATTCAGGTATTCCAACATGATTGAGTGACAAACATCTAAACATGGAAACTTTCGCAATTATAATATTAGTTCGATACGAGTATATTTAATATTTCTACTAGCAGTTTTGCGCGGTTTTACCTGCACAGTTCCTGTTTCTGTTGCTGTCTTGTTTGAAAAAGTAGACTATAATCCACCTGTGTTCTAAATTTTTAATCCGATCCGTTCAAACGTTCTGTTGTGTGAGCTTCAAATATTCAAATATCAAACATACAAACTTTCGGATTTTCACATTAGATGAAAATATACTTATACATTTCTGTTGAAAAGGTTTCGTCCTGAGTGAGTAAAAGAAGTAAGACCCAAAGTATTTCCCGTCCGTCGATAAAGGACGCCAGTGTTTGGCGGTGGACTAACACGTGCTTATCAGGGACAAACATTAATTTGGTTTATAGGGGGCGGCTGGAACAGTGGGGGTGGAGCGCGGGGCGGGGGATGCTATTACGTGCTATTACGTCAATCAACCTTCGCTGGTGTCGCGTGATCTAGCTCTACAACGATTGCCTACATTACGTTGTGCGCAACTATGTTCCCTTTCAATTTCTTATTTTCTTTGTTACTTATTAATTATTTGGGAATATTTGTGCACAATACTGACTGTTCTACATACTCAATATATCATAAGGTAACTTAACGACAAATGCTGTGCACATTTTTGGTGACTGGAAGATACAGCGCTAAATGAGATGAATAGATAAACAGGTTGCGTAGGCAATCCAATTTGTGTTCCCATTGTTGGAACTCAAGGCTTTCTCTCACAAAAAAGGGAGTCAAAGTCACATTCCACCACGTTGACCAGTTTGGCTTGGCTATCGATACGTTTCCTTGAAAGATCTTGGAATATACCTGTTGGCTCACGAACTTTTCCTTTGCAGTTTAAGGCGTTGGTCATAACATACGTATTAAACATACATTTGGACTTGGAAATGAACTCTGAGGTGCAAACGGGGTCCGAACTACGCTTATTAGATCACGCTGCTCGCTACTTGACCACCTTGTCACCACAGGTTCACTAGGTCACAATAGTAGGGTTATTGGTACATAGTGGTAGATTAATATTGGTAGGGTAATTTTTGCAATGGATTGGATGGAAGCTTTGAAATAGTCAATTTTACCGGTGTATTAACATAAACGCAAAAATAGAAAATACATGAATTTAATATTTTCTTTTTTTATTACTTAAATGTATCAAGTCTATCAGTAGGCATTATGCAACGTATCATAGCTATGAATATTGATAAGCGTGTGCATAGTGTATATCTTAACTTGGAGCCGATAATGTAATGATTATTCTTTTATCTAACATAAAATGGTCGATTAGACACATTCATTGCAGAATAATCGTAGTGGGTATATTATGCAATTGATAAACGAATGTATTCTTACATACTTAGGAAAAGTGATTCCGTGTTCCGTAGATCAAAATTGTAATTAACAAAGTGATTTGTGAATAGTCTAATAGAGTTAAACAAATACAAACACTCAACCTTCTCAAACTCTACATCCAAATAAAATAGAAAAGTGAACCTCATTAGTTTCAATTCAATTTCTTCGAACCATTATTTTACAAAGAAAACTTAGTAACATCAATTACAAAATAATAATAAAACCAAAGAAATTGGAAAATTAAAATAAAACAGTTTAATTAAATAAATAACAAGTGACAATATTTAACAGTAAACGGCTGGAAAGAGACCTTGTCAAACTTTATTTGAAAAGTGAAATGATCTGGAAAAAATATAAAAACAACTTATAAATTCGTGATAATTAAACCATCTACATCTGTACCAGGGTTGTTGCGAATATTCGCATCCGCATCCGCAAATGCGGAACATTCGCATTAATTCAGACATCTGCATCCGCATTCACATCCGCATCAATCAATGCGGAGTTTTTACGGATGCAGATTCACATCAACAAGTAACTACATGTAAAGAAAGTGGGCGGAGCCAGAGTGGCACGTGCTTCGCGTTTGTTTTGGTAATTACTAACTTCATTCAGTAACTGTCGAATAGAAAGGCGCACATTGGTAACAAGATCCTACAGGTTTGTTTGTTGTGTTTTTTCTCATTGTCAATAAATTATAGTTACAGTGAGTGTTTACTGTGTACTTCATAGTTTTTTGTGTGTTTAATGAATATTTTTATATAAATATTAGGTGAAATGTCGCCACCAATAAAAAGCAATATCTGGACTTATTTTACACTTAAAATTTAAATAATTATCCCTTTTAAAATCCCAAAATCCGCATCTGCATCGCATCCGCATCCGCTTCGAATCCGCATCCGCGGATGTGAACTTCTAATAATCCGCATCCGCATCTGCATCCGCGGATGTCTAATTTTTTGCATCCGTAACAACCCTGATCTGTACCTACAAATATTAAAAAAACAATTGTTAAAACTTTTATCTAGTTGTCTATCTGTCAGTTTGTTTCGGCATCTCTGAAATAGCTGGACTGATTTTAACAGGATTTTAACTGGCTGCTAATTCATTTTATCTATGGAGTAGCGTAGGCTACTTTTATTTTAGAAAAAAAAACAATAGTTTAGGTAAGACGCCTTTTACAAAGCGAGGCGTATTAGTCCTACTAAAATTAATTGATAAATTCGAAAGTTAGAATGTTTAGAAGTTTAAATGACTGGATACTTTTTGCTCAATAACGTCGAAACACCTGAACGGATCGTCTTGAAATTAGAAATATAGATTACAGTTTGAAATAATAGAACATAGGCTTTTCATCGAGTGAAAATAACGGGAACGGAAACTACATGGACGAAACTGTAGGGCACCAGTAACCAGTAATTCATGAAACTAGTTGACCTGGCTTACGAGTACTTCGTACAGTCGTGTTTTTTTGGTACGCAATGATTTGCAATAATTAACGCGTTTAATTCATGTCTATCTTGTTAATTGTCTTCTGTCACTCTTTATTCATTTTTCATTGGCTAGCTCATTCAATTTTTTTTTCTTTTTTTTATACAAACCTCGTCCTGAAAATAATATACAAATAACAAAAATAATGTAAACAATTTGGTGCAGTTGTTCTGAAATTATGCACCCGTTTCAGCCTAAGATAAATTAGAACGCTCCAGGTATTCAGCGATTAATTTTAGTTTACATGGATTTACCTACAAAAATACCACAAAGCCTCAAGACGAAAGTCTCCAATCAGTGTGTGTTGCCAGTGATGACATATGGCACTGCAACGTGGTCGCTACCTATTGGCGTGACATACAAGCTTAAAGTTGCGCTACGGGCAATGGAGAGAGCTATTTCTCGGAGTTTCTCTACATGATAAAATCCGAAACGAGGAAATACGCAGAAGAACACCGATATAGCTCTTAAAATTAGCAATTTCATGTGGCACTAGGCAGACCATATGTATAGCTCGCAGAACCGATGACCGCTCAGGAGTAAATGTTCTCGAATGACGACGACAAATCAACAGACTCAGTGTATGACGGCCACGACCACACGATGGACTGATGATATAGTCTCGGGCGCGGGAACTCGGTGGATGGAGCCGGCACAATACCAGTTATTGTGGAATTGTTTGGGGGAGGCATATACCCAGCAGTGGACGTCTGCAGGCTGCAGATGATAACGATGATTTGTATTTAAAGAGTTTGCTTATACTATTTCATTCTAAAGACTTTTAATGGTATTTCAAAACACTATCATTTCATTAGATACATTGATAATAATCAATCAGTATTATTATTTTAAATTAATTACAAGCTATACAAAATTTATAATAATTTAATCAAAATCACGTGCTTATGAACGTGCTACTGCTATTATTGACTGCTATATTTATGACATCATTAAGTGAAATAAATTTAATGACTGTACAGTGTTCACTGCTATTAGGAGCACACGTAAAATTGAGAAATCTATGTAATTTATTAAATTTGTACATTAACGCATTATTATTCATTATAATTTAATAAAGATTTAAAAATATTTCGACGTTGCGCACGTTAAAAAAATGTTATTGGGAATTGTTTTCAATAATATTCGTATAACGACAAAAAACCATAACTATAACTTCAGGGGATCGACATGTTTGATATATTTTCATGTCTTTTCCGTAGCAATAGAAATTCATGGGTCTTTTTTATTATTATTAAAAGTAACAGCGCCCCACAGTTTTACTCGAGTAGTTCCCGTTCACGTTATTTTCTCTGAATAAAATGTAGCCTATGTGTTATTTCAGACTATGTGACACAGATTGTAACCTACCCCGTGAAACTAATTGTTTCGGGTTGAAATTTGAACTTTTTTTCTATCGGTATGCTCGTAGCTCGAAAAAGCGACATCGTTTCATGGTTGATATTCCAAAGACACGAACGAAGAGATTTGACTCTACTTTTGTAATAAGAACGTCCAACTACTGTACTACTGTACTGTAATACATAGCCTGAGTGTGTTTTACCCAATAGTTACAATCTTTGTGTCTTCAAATCAAGAGTGAAACGATTTCCTCTAAGTAAACACGCTCCATCGTAGACAGCATCGTCGCTTAACATCAGGCGAGATGGTGGTCAAGTGTACACCTATAAAAGCTTAAAAACAAATTTCAACTCAATCATTTCAGAACTTCCGACGTGATTGGGCAACAAAGGTCCAAACTTTGAAATTTGGGATATACGAGTACAGTTACTGGTAATCAGGCTGCATCCATTTAAGGTGTTCCATACGTTCTGTATATTTAAACATACAATACTTGTTCTACATCTTTTGTTAAAACTCAATACATGTTTCAATTATTTTTAAGCTTTTTGTTGTCTTCTTTAGCACAGATTAGACCTATTCGCGTCACCACTTCTTTTATTGATCGCCAAGCGAGAGCGCGTGGAGAGTATTACGCGGTCTTGCTACGTAGAGTTCGATGTGTTTAGACCAGGCAAATACATTTTTTATTTGGCATGGGGTATGGGAAAACAAATATAGGTCTTTTTTTTAACTGTAGAACAAAAGTTGACATATTAAAGATATTTAACAGGATGTACTTTAAAAAATGCAGGTAATAAATAAAAATCCCGATATCCCCGTATAACATTAGCAGGAGTAGGATAATAGAACTAGCCACTCCTCGGACTCCGGGGTCCGTGACCATTTGTTATTTTTTTAACATGTGCCCTGGATTAGAGGTAGAAAAGTAAAATAGGGGAATTTAATGGACCATAACTCATAAATTATGACACTATATATTATGCTACATTCTTTATGACAAAGTAAATTAGGAAACAATATATGCTTTTTAAGTGGCACCCACCTATGATACCCAGACACAAAACAAATATTTCTAGTCATCGTACAAATATTTATTTTGGTTGGGAATTCTAGATAAAATAATATTTATTTAAGTTATGGATAACCTTTTCGTTTATCACGAAACCAAATTTAAAAAATCCAATAAATATGTTTTTCATAATTGTTTCAAAAACTTCTCTTTTTTTAAAATAAATAGTGAAGAAACGAGCAGGATATGTGCCTGATGGTAAGCAACATACCTGCCACATAACAGCTCGGTGACACGCCGCTATTGGAACATGAAGGTTCCAAATCATTACCTAGCATTGCACTGCGCTCATCACCCAGAGATCTAAGATGTTATATCTCTAAGCCCTGTAATTTCTCTGGAAACATTGCCCTTCAAACCGGAACACAGTAATGTTTACACATTACTGCTTGGCGGTGGAATAACTGACAAAGGTGTGGTACTTCCCCAGGCGGACTCTGCTAGGTGTCCTACCACTACATTTATTATGATAAAGTTATGTTACTATCAACTAATTAATCGATTATATAAATTGACTGGCTACGTTACTGTGAATAATTAATCTTGCAAATTTCGGGGTGTACCTGTCGCTTCTCAGAATTTTAATACAAACTCAATAAAGGTAAATTACGTCAGAAACTCATGCTCCTTTCAATTTACGTCAGAGGGTTAGGTGGGTTTAATAAAAACCGCGCTAAAGTCAAGGCAACAATGCCCAGTACATTAGTGCTCCCGCTCTCACGGTTTAACCTAAGGAATGCTTTCTGAATAACTCTATTGTTTTGATGAAAAATAACACGCGGGAAAATGGTCCCGACGTATTGAAAAATAATTATAATTTACTAATGTAATAGCTGTTAGACTACTTGAGAACTCGCAAAAACTTTGACTCAAGTGTCAACAACTTCAGTTTACATTTTAAGTGCATTAATTATAAACAAACAATACCGCTACACGCGTCTTGAAACGCTCTTGAGAATAAATGGACTTAAACGGGTACAAGTAAGGCGGCATTTCATATGCAGCAACGAATATAAACACCGCATTTACGTAAAAAGCTTAGCGTGAAAAGTCCCGCCAAATTTGTCAACGCGAATAGCGGGGGTATGACAAGTTGTAACATTTTTAACAACGTCTTCCAAATATTTATACGTATGCAGTAGTCATTACATATGGTAAGTCAGAATGGTGAAGTGCCTTACCTACCTAAGACCTACATGAAATGCTTTCAGATATGCTTCGAGTATGCTTTAAAGCACATCTGAAACCATACATTCAGGTTAGCTCTACGTTTGTTTTTTTATAATTCATTACCAAGTTTGCATTTGATTAGAATGGTATTGCGTCTATTCTGCGCTATTCCAAAGTTTAGACATCTGAGACCAGACCATCTGACACTAAGAAAAAACTTATGCGATCCAAAAAAAAATTGACATTATTTTTTTTTAACAATACTAAACCAAATTTTATTTGGTTCAAATCATTTTTTTAATGAAGTTCCTGGGATTTGCTGCGCGGCAGAATGAAAAAAATATGAACAATTTTTTTTTTATTACGTAATTTTATATTTTTTTTAAATAGCAAAGAGATAGGTAATATGTTTTTTTTTGTTTGTACTTTGTTTGTTATTTTCTTTATTTACATATTTTCTAAATACATAAATACAAATAAATAAAAATCAATCACCAAATAAAATAAACTATTTTCAAACAAAAATTAAACCGACTTAAATACCACAAATAGGCACTCAAAAGCGAAAAATAAACTAAAATCATTATTATAAGCACTACTCACTCATCTATTTGAAGTCGGTGCTAGCCAAATGTAACTGGTAGTGGTTGGATACTACTTACCTGTGCCTACTTACCATGTGCCTACATAATATCAAAATCTACTAACTTTTTTGACCTGACTGGCACTGACTTCAAATAGATGAGTGAGGAGCGCTTATAATAATGATTTTAGTTTATTTTTCGCTTTTGAGTGCCTATTTGGGGTTTTGAATTCGGTTGAATTTTTTGTACGAATGCATAAAAAAACAGGGGTCGAATTAATAACCTCATCCTTTTTGGAAGTCGGTTCAAAACAAGAGACAAAAAAAAATATGTAGGTACTAAAATTGAACAATTTTTTTTGCAAACTGTGGTGCTTCTACATTATCCGTAGGAACTTCGTACCTACCTGGTGTCCCATGACACCACATCTTTTTTGTACGACAAAATAACTCAAAGATATTAATGTAACAATTGGAAATACAGAGCTCACTACGAACTATAAAGTTCCTGAATTTTAAGGTAGAACTCTTTCAGCAAGTCCCCCTGGGAAAGTATTATTTACCTACATATGTATGTAGGTACTGCCCTACATAATAACAAACAGTGCATAACATCATGTATATTTTTTTAAGCATAATTTATTTCATCAACAAACATTGGCAGATCAAATAATTCTTTTAAATAGTTCAATTACTTATATCTGTAAAGTTGGTAGGACAAACTTGGCACCCGAACTAGAACTATCCTGTGCTGAAAATTGATTGTGCTGTCGTCTAGGCAGATAAATTATTTAATGCTGCAAAGAAATTATCTACTTGCTGGACAAAGAGAAACTATTTAGATAGATAGTTGTTATACGCCATCTCACTACTATTTAGGTTGTTGTTAGACAATTTATATAGTCACGTGCAAGGCAGAGTAATTTACAGAGTACTAAGTGATTTTTTACTTCTATGCACTGTATTATATTGATGATTTTTTATGCGGCTGAGTCTGTGGATTGTTTAAATATACAATTCAGGCGCTCACGATACATATGTACATACAGCGTAGTAATTTGGTTGTGGTTATTCAACTACAGTAAACAGCCCAAAGACAAATGCCTATGAAACAGCCCATAATTATCCATTATGATGTCATTTGCATAAAATCGGTTTTAGTATGTACATACCTACTAATATTATAAATAAAGAACACACCGATTTTGCCCGTTTTGTTTATTTGTGTAAGGTAGCCTTCATAACTAATGCACCAATACCAATAATCCTTTCACTATTTGAAAGCTAACAATTATAGGTATTTGATGAAAAAATGCAAATAATAATATAACGTTGTATTCACTTTTCTTGATTTGACGGCGCCTTTCGTGAAGTATCCGTTATAACTTTCATTTTGCTTCTTTAATTTCAAGTTAAAATGTGAAAGAACAGTATAGAATCCAATACCATTTTATTTACGTGGTAGAAGCCCCTGACGAGACGGTGCGCTAGTGGTAAATAAAATTCATATCGTCATTTTAGGATATAACCCCAATGCTGGTTTGTGACTCATTACCGTATCAAGTACCTATTTCCGTGCAAAATGTGTTCTTGTTCCGGATTTATGTCATGAAAATCGCTTACGATAAGGATATTGACAGCATCCAGCTGAATCCTTAGAATTGGACTACATCTGGCTCATGATTCAAGTGAACCTCCACTCATAGGACCGGATATTATAAATATGACGTGTAAATTTATGTATGTTACTCGAAACTTCATCTCCGTACAATGTTAAATGTAGTCTACTTGAGGATTACTTTCTTTATTATACTTACTTGTAAATATATAAAGTTAAATAATGTACAGTGGTCCGTTCGAGCTTCGCTCGAATACTGTCTTATTTAGACCATAACTCGAAATAAAAAACTATAATATCTCTCAAGTTGGATCAAATTACACATAAATGCCAACTTTCTTGAATGTCGGTTGACTTGGGGAAAAATTCAATGGGAACAAACATTATGGCGCTGGATTTTGATACATTAAGAAGAAAAACATTTTATCAATCAGAATTAGTTTTCATTTTTTGAAGTGAAACTTCTTTATCGGCGTTGGAAAAAAAATTACCGTCACATTTTTCGGTTACGCGTCACATTTTTCCGTTACGCGCCATCTTTTTTATTTCTGAAACACAATAACGACGTGATAAATAATATATCAATACTAAAGTGATCAACAAAATCAAAGGCTTTATTTTAATTCTAATTCCAGTGGATTTTTAACAAAAGTAAGTAATTATATCTCTTTTTCTAATACTTGGGTGGGATTGTGGTATTTATTTTTTTAAATTTAAGATATTTAAGGTTAACCTCAGTTTCTGATTGTAACTATCAGTCAATGTATATGATTTCATTAAAATGGTATTTATTAATTAATACGACTGCTAATTTAATGAACATCAATTAATTGGCATAAAGTATAAATTCTGAAATATGTTACATAATTTTTTGTAAATCAATTAACTAATTTTTGTAGATTCAATGATGGAAGAATCCACAAATCCTGAGGAATCTTCGAATGCAATTACTTTACAAGTTGATGTCCATCATCGGTATTATTCACAACTCAGTGCATGAATCGCTACCACACGCCATGACTGTGTGAATGAACCTGAAACAACGAGTGATCTTCCTTCAATCCACCGTGATTATCCAAAAACAGCTGCACAGCGAATGGCAGAGTATAGAGCTCGGAAAAAAAAGGAAACTCCAATAGTGAATCATCGAAAACATAAAAAATCGGACGCAGAGCGTGCAAAAGAGTATAGAGCCCGAAAAAAAGCGAAGATCCAATCAGCAGGTAAGAGTTTTTCAGTTATCTACGATCAAAATTATGATTTATTTCGTAAATCAATAAATCGAATATGGACATCCAGTTCATAACAGAGGAATATTCGTGTGCCCAGTATGTAGCTGAGTATGTCAATAAAACAAATCGCGGAATAAGTAATTTACAACGTGAAATCATCAAATGTATGGATTAACACCCGGAGTTCGATGTTGTGGAAATCACAAGAAAATTGGGAGTTCAGCATAAGCATAAGCGTTCAGCATAAGCAGCCCTCTTTATATCCCACTCTGGGCCTGCTTTGACAAGGAGAGAGTCGAAGTTAACATGCAACACGCTAGTCAAGTTCAGCGAACTCGAACGGCGGACGACGTTCTCGAAATATTTATTTCTTGAAACAAGCCGGTTTCCTCACGATGTCTTCCTTCACTTGGAAAAATACTCAAATGCAGGCGGAATTCGAATCTACAGCCTCAATATTGTGGAATCAGACGTTCTAGCCTCCACAGTCTTTATAACACATTTGCGCGTAAAGGGTCTAATTCTCAAAAGGGTCAATTTCTATATCGTAATCTAGCTCATTACGTACTTGTGCGGCAGTGGAATGTAAAACGCACAGTTTATCAAAATTCTCCGTCTAAAACGAACGGTACCTTTTCAAATCTTAGTAAAGAGTTTTATGTCAGAAAAGTGGTCAACATTTTATGAATTAAGTTAACTTTGAGAAGTAAAATATAATAAAGGATTATTTAATTCGTTAATTAAATAATTTTGGCCATAAATTACAACAATTTATCTCTAACAAAACACAAAAATATTAATTAACTTTATTACTAATGTCATACTGACTGGTTCAGTGCCTTCGCTTAAAAAAAAGCGCTGATGCGCGCGCATCGCTAATCTTTGAACAAGAAAAAATTAATTACTTAACACGCTTGTTTTTCGCTGTATTGTTTTTATTTGAAAATGTCGTCAGAGTTTTATTAATTTCCTCGCAAATATGTTTTAAGTAAAACGTCGTATGACATACGTGCGATTTGATAATTACAGCCTCTGCTAATTAAAACACTAATTTATCACCTCAGCTGAAATTATCAGCTTACCGCACTTATATCAAAATGCACTATTAAGTATTCATCATCATCAACAGCCCACTAAATGTTCCCACTGCTGGGACGCGGGGGCCTTCTCTCGCAAGGAGAGAGTTAAGGCCATAATCCACCACGCTGGCCCAGTGCGGGTTGCATAACCCTTCGCCGTTTTAAGTTAACGGCATTACGCACATAACTTCGAAAAGACAGTGGTGCGTGTGGGGTTTGAACCCGGGGTCTCCGGATCGGCAGGCGTCGTTCTCCCGAGTAGACCAGCCGTAACTTAAGCTACGGCTGGTCAAATAATGTGTCAAATAATAGTGGTACAAATAATAACATCACTTAAGTGATGTTATTATTTGTTATGAAAATTTTACGGTGTTGAAACTATATTATCTTTTGTGGTCATAATCGATATGTAATTATAGCACGCATAATTTATTATTGAAACTGTAACATTCAAAAATATGGCTCAGATAAATTACTGTATATTTATTATTACCGTGATATAAGGTAATTTTAACCCTGGGGACCCTAGTGTAGGTACGTATAAATTGTGTGACATAGGAACTTACTTTTTAAGCAAACGTGCGCTGTCGTGTATTTATCAAAGCTAGCACCTATGTTCTTTTGTCAATCAATTTCAATCGAGTTTTTGTTTAATCGATCCTACAGAGTGTACTCGTACAGAGTGCGTGGGCGCCACAATGGTTCACTGCCCACTTCTTATCCGAGTCCATTCTTGTAGCATCCGTTTCGAGCACGATTCACTATCGGCATACACATCCGCTACAAATATGAGAATGTTGCAGATAAAATATACGACATGTTTTGTTAACGATAAACTTTGTTTTTTAACCAGATACGAGTAAGTAACTTGTAAAAAATAATTAATTTTTATTTAAAATTAATATTATAATTGATTACCTAACTACATAGATACTATTTTTACTACATAGATAAGAAATTACTTAGATGACCAATGATCTCAATCCATAGATGTGCCCTCCAAACTTCAGGGCGCACGGAATATTGTTATTGTTGGGAAGAGTGAACCCACTCTTTCCGTTCCAGTCGGTTGTAGGAATCTGTGAACACCGGACGTTTTTACCAATCATTAGTTGTTGCCAAGACCAAAAAAAGTAGCATCACAGCATACCTCGCCGCTAGCGATTCTAGGGGTCAAGTAGATTGGTAATGTGTTAACCACTTACACTACACACACCGACGCAGTTTATTACTAATTTCAAGGTGCAGGGTACATCTTGTGGTTTATATCGATGTAGATGACGACATTAATGTCCACGTTCTTAGAAGAGATAAGTACGTTGCTCCACTTTCTTGAAACATATAGTCTACTACACACGATGATATTTCTTTATAAGAATACCTATAGGTATAAATCTTCTCTCTGTGTGTATAATAAAACTCCTAAACGGCTCGACGGATTTTAATGTATTTTTTGCGTGTGTTCATTAAATAACCCGCCTCTAACGGCTCCCACACAGGCTGAACTAATAAATTTCTGGACCAATTCGGTTATTTTGTCGTTGAAGTATAAAAAAAGGATCTTATAGAGAAAAATAAACGAGGGTTTCAAACGTTTCCGTCACCAAAATGTCTAAAAAATAACTAGTGGTCCGACCGGACTTCGCCCGTGGTACATATATTGTGGCCTATAGCACTCAGGGATCCCATACATATCCAATAGGGATAGAATTTTAGAAATCGGTCCAGTAGCTCCTGAGATTAGTGCGTTTAAACATATAAACTCTTCAGCTTTATAATAATAGCATAGCTTTTACTAAATGTTAATTAATTATTAGCTAATCAATTTACTTCCACACATCTACAAGTAATTATTATCCTAAGTACGTAATGGAGGAAACTCCCTACCATCGTTTAATTTCATTCCATTCCTTTTCTGTTATGATGCCATTAGAATTCGTCGTGGTTTCAACTATTATAGTAATTTCAATTTAATCAGATTGCTAACTTTCATTTATTTGTAATTTTTTCACAACTTTTTCGGTAATTCACCACCAACAACCTAATGGTAAGCAAAGCATGGTCAGAGGTGATGATTCCTGATCTATGAGAATAAGAATACAAGTAATTATCATCATTATCAGCCCATGGAATTTGATATTACCATAACACTTCTGCGCGATACCTTAACATACCTAAGACAAAACATAGGTACCTATTTCACATTATAATTAAGTCAAATAAGTTTCAAGTATATTATACTATACGTATAATATACTCTCTATATATATAATATAGTACTCGTATATTATACTATACGTACCTATAATATACGAGTACTAATAATAGGTAGAAGTTTTAAACACAACAAAATAAAACATATAAAATATAATCAATGGAACTTTATTAATATAATATTTAATGAGTAACAAAATAACATTAGTAGTTTTAATTAACATGATTGTAAAAATGTAATAGGTAGTTATCATTTGTCCTTACACTTAACAAAGCCTTGTAAGATAAAATTATTAACAGCCAACGTTGTTGTGATTCTCCAGGAAATACGCAATTGCTCTATTTCCATACATTTAAATAGAAATAAATAAGTGCATTAGAATGATTACTATAAATATAGTTACAGTCAATGATTAATTGTTATGCTAATGGCACAAACAAGAAGCACAAATTGCTGGCTCCTAAACTATAACATCTAACTTCTAAATAGGAATATGATATAATTTGAAAATCCGTATTATTGTCATGTCGAGTTGTGTTAGTGAGGCTAATATTATCAAGGGTCAGTTAGAAAGCGTCACGACACAAGCTGTTGCGTGTTTTGGGAATGTATTTTACTTGACCCCGATGTCACGCGATGTCACGGTGGTCGCGGTGCGAGTGGCTGTGGTAGTCGAGTTAGCGGTTTTCGCAGCCGTTCCGACCCTACGAACGGTCGTTGTTGTAGTCGTCTTGGAAATACCTCCATTAGCAAGATGTTGCACCTCAGTCCCCGAACGCACTTCTTCACTACCATGTTGGCTCGTCTCATGAGCGGTAGCATTTTTCACGTGTTTGTCGATATTTTGCTCGAAACCATCTCCACGTACAATTTCAGTGCTACTGTTTTCGGTACAACGCGCACCCCTTTCGCCCGTTTGTGCCGTACGCATGACCCCATTCTCGAGTGGAACGACTTCGCTATTGTGATAGCGTTCCGTATATCCATTTCCGTCGTTATCAATAGTATAAGAGCCTCTGCGCACTACCTGGGTGTTTTCAGGCACCCAAACGATCTCCTGAGTCAATGTATCAGTAGTTTGCTTCGGTTCTGGGGATAGAGTGGCGCTCCTTAGTTCGCTATCAGGTCTTAAGGAAGTGTAGTGAGAACGATTTTGCATGTCGCTGATAGATTCAACATCGTATGTATCTTGACGGGTATACCTGTCATAATTTTGGTCACCTTTATCGTCAATCACTTGCCGTAGAATTTGATTTCTAGATGTTTCCATTACTCTTGGATCCGAAGCCCTCTTGATATTATCAGTATTGCCAATTTTTTGTGTAATGGTTTGGTTTTTGAAGGTTTCGGTATTAGACGTTGGTTTTTCAACGGGTTGCGGCTTGTTCATTGGTTTCAATTGGCCCAATAGAGGAGAGTGCTTGATACCAAATGTAATTTGGGGAGTTTTATTGGTTTGGACCTGTTACAAAACAAATAAAATTTTACATGGGAGCAAAATTTACTTAATACATTTAACTATCTATTTCAGAGATAAATAAAGTGTCTAAATAAGTAAATAGGTACGAATATGGTATCAGTGGTGATAAGTCTCTAAGTCAACACTAACAATAATTTTAAAGCAAAAACACTTTAGGCACTAAGGAAACATAAATACGAGTACGTGCCTACCTAAATACATCTAATTATTTTACATCAGTTTGTCACTTTGAGGCATGATTTAATTTTCTCCGAAAAACAAACCGACTACAATTTAAAATTAAGGTCATACAGCCGAATAAATTTGATTATTTCTATGGTAACGTCATCCAAATAAAGCAAAGTCAAAGTCAAAGTTCTTTATTGGTAAATGTACAATTTACACGTCAATTTCAGAAAAAAACAAAATAAGAGTAAACAAAGAGTATACATTTTTAAAGTTTAAATTGAACATTATATTGTACGATAGTAAGTATCGTACAAATAAGTGTCAAAAATTAAAATATGTGTACTTATTACAACTGTAATGAACAATGTCAATTATTTGCAATTTTATTATGAGTTTGCCATCACTATATAAAAACTCGCTGTAACTATAAAAAGTTTGATCTATAAGCCAGCTTTTAATCGGTTTTTGAAGCTACCCTAAGCTAAGCATATTTTAGTTTACTGTCGATGTTTCAAAAACGACTCTAATTTATGATCTACGAAACAAAAAAGCAACAACAAATCAAAATCGATTCTTGTCTGGCGGAGCTGTCGCGTTACATACAACCGATTGAGAAACTCATCCTCTTTTGGAAGTCGGATAAATAAATGTTCAATGTTCAGGTGATCATGTAATTTCATGTTTTCTTTTTTCAGAACACACATAATGTAGTGTTTAAGTCCCATGTATTTCTCTACCACTTTTAAGTCAAACTCTTATTAAAATACACACCTTTTCTGGTGAGTAGGTGCCAGGCGCAGGTACTCTCACTCTGTCGTCTACCGGTACCTTGTGCCTTCCTGAGATCGTGTAAACAGGTGTATCCAGTACTGATGGAATCTGGTACGTATTTGGAGCTGAAAATAGAGAAAGTAACCATTGATAATTTCACAGATATTTCATACTTTACTATCTATATGTATCCTGACCTTAACGAAGAATTTATTTACGTTCCACGAACTTATAGTTATTTTAATGTGAGCGTGCTAAATTTTGTTGGCGGTAGAATAACTGGCAAAGGTGTGGTTCCGCACCAAAGAGTCCTACCATGATTTAGACAATCTCGATGTTCAAAAAACTGCGCGGTTCTGTGCTAGCTGATGTTGAATGTTGTGTTTGTCCCATCACTAGATTTTTTTATTGAAAGTAATTGAGACTGCAAATAGCAGTGAAAACTTGGAATTTTAGTGTTAAACTGATGCTGTTATTTTTTATGGCTTATTTAAAGATACATCAATAATCTGCAATTTCACACGAAACACGTTTGAGCTTATCGTACAGATCGAGGACTGACAGAGCGAGAAATAGATAAATAAGAAACCGTGTATCTTCGAAATCGCGTAAAACAGGGTAGCTTAACCCAGGGTATTGCTGAGCATCACCTGCCTAGCTATAGATTATTATATTGCTATTACGCATGTCGTAACGTTAACTCACAAGATTTCATCCACCAAAAAGCGTCTAGCGCGCGCACGTCCCTCTACGCTGTTCTGCCTCTCCGACGCTACATTTGAACGTCGGTGACACGAACCCCTAAGAGTTTCCCTACTAAAAAGTGTTAAAAGGGAATAAATAAGTTTTCACTTTAAAAAAACCCTGAGAAAGAAAGTCATTCTGAAATCTTTTCTAATTATTCGTGATTAAATCTTGTGGCGTATTTCTTTTAATCAGTTTTAGGCCCTAACTTGTACGGTGAGTTCAGACCTTAATATTTTGCTGATGTTTACAACTATAATTGATATCTCTAAGCCCTGTTATTTCTATATACTATGTAAGAATACTATGTAAGAAATAAATAAATATGTTTTTATAGATTTGTTTTCTTACTTTATATGACAATCAAGTTAAACGCCTGTTAATAAGCTGATACTTACGTTCTGAGTGTATCAACAGCATTGCTTTTGTAATTTAAAAAGGATACTTAATATAATCAAGGAGTTACAAACATTTTTATTTTTAACGTAAAATAACGAATTCATAAGCAAAAAATACTTTTCCGGTAGAGAATTTCGTTCATTTTCCAGAAATAAGACTCGTAATATAAAGATATTATCTATACTCATAAAATAATGAAAGATCAATAATAATTGTGTTAAAAAAAATTAACCATAATTGACCACGTCCTGGGATTGACTTACTAAAGAAGTAATTATATGGCTGGCTTTAAAACACTGTATGGGATTGCATGTTGGTACTACCACTATTGAAAATCATAGTCTATCTAATCTGTCCCTTAAACCGTTGAGTATTTACGTTACGCTCCTGTAAAAATATCTTAAATTAGGTACCTTAACTATATTAAACAATGTTTAATAACACCTACACTCTACTATGGAATAGGTTCCATTCGTTGCTTATATCAACTCTAAATACATTAACCTTTAGAAAACCTAAGCCAAATCGGTAGCGTTCATTATTATAATCAACTTAAACATCCCTGACATCGTTAAATGAATCAAGAATTCCATACAATAATTCCTGTTGGGCTCGGTAAAATATATTGATAACCCATTTTTTCCACGATTCCAGGGTTGTTCATCTAAACAAATGTTGTTGGCAGTTGTCTAGGCTGTGGAATGAGTTGGCTGATTGGGTTTTTCCCGATAGTTATAATCTTGGAGTCTTCAATTCGTGAGTGAATTGGTTTCTTCTAGGTAAACACGCTCCATCGTAGACCGCATCGTCGCTTAATCAGGCCAGATGGCGGTGAAGTGTAAACCTATAAAACTTAAAAGGTACACTACGGAAGTCACGGTTGCAGGTATATACAACTTCTTTTGCCTTAGAACCTGCATAAATATCATATAATTCATAGTATAAAGTTATACTCCACAAACCTGGTGAATCCGTAAATTTAGTCGTCTGTGCTTTGATGCCAAACGTATGCTGAGGTGAATACGTTAGAATAAACTTGTATCCTTTCTCTGGGCTGTACGCTCCAGGAGCAGGCACCTTCAGACGTTCGTCGATTGGTTCCTTGTGGCGGCCGGATATTGTATACAGCGGGGTCTCCACTGGCGTTGGAATGTTGTAGCAGTTCGGAGCTGTAGGATGTAGAAAAAAGTTTTAGTATGTGTCAAAGAGGACTCAAAATAAGTAATACGCTTCTATTTATATGCAATGTTGGAGTCTCGTATCCAAAAAGAGAAATGGCGAGACCAATAGTTGGTATGCTTTACGTATTTTTTTTAGCTGTAGCTGTCTTCTATGACACACAGATTTAAGAGGAACATTTTCGTGGTATAGTTGCCGGCAAACAAGTTGACCCAATGAAGTTAGATGCGCATGGCTACGCAGAAATGTTTTTAAGGTATCTTTGGTGGACGTGCTTATGCGCAAACTTTCCCCTTCCACGTCACTTTTACAAATACAAATACAAAAATCTGTATTGCTGTTTGCAGGTAAGATAAGATGATACAAAACATTTAAACAATTGACCCATACAAACTGGCTTCTTCTTCTAGAGCCATGCAATATGTCTGGCAACGCAGTTTCCATTGGTCTGAATTTATACAATGATAATAATAGTCAGCTGATAAAGTCTTCTTCTTCTTTTTTCATTTTTAACTTTTAATCGGTTGTATCATATATGTCATGTCATCGGATTCATCGTCTATTAATTTCTGGCTTCTATCACTTTGTGCTATGTTAGTGTGATATGTTTGGTGAGTATAGCGTATTGTGCTTCAGCAGGATGCTGTTATGGACTTTGACAAGTGTGTGGTTTCATGTAGAATCCAAGGTCTTGCAGTTCTGTTTACTTGCAGTCTGACAGTTTTGAGTCAACTTGTTTGCCGGCCACTATACTGTGTGTTTTCCTACCTCATTTTTTTCATGCTAATTATTGTGAACACGCGTTATAAAGAAAAAACGGCTTGGCGTCTTCCATGATTTGTGTCATGGCCAAAAAATAGAAATCTGTCTCGTGTTACAACTAAGTTTTCGGAATTGTCAAATCGAATTCTAATATAAATATTATAAACTAGCTGTACCCTACCACGCTTCGCTGTGGCACATTGTGATGCAAAAATTAGATAAAAGCAATCCTTGATCCGGATTATATATCATTCTAAAATTTCAGCTCGATCGGTGCAGAACTTTTTGAGTTTTTGAGGCGGACACAAACCAACATCGTTATGTTGGATTCGTTATGTTTTATATGTAGAGATTTCAATGTTTGGATATTTGTTGCTCAATCACGTCGTAACGTCTGAACAAATCGGACTGAAATTTGAAACACTGTTAGATAATAGTCTAGAAGAACACATTGGCTACTTTTTACGGGAACTGCGCGAGTGAAACCGCGGGGCGCTGCTAGTTGTACAATAATTTGATCTTATAACAACATGCTGCGCCATTGCATTATCCCGAAAATATTGCGTTGTACTACGAACATTAACTGTACTGGTATATATAACCCAATTACATTGAAGCTTATTTAATAAAATATTTTTTTGAAAGCCTAGGATGGGTTTTTAAATCTATTTTTAGAATATTAATGCCTACCTGGTGTATTAAGGACCTTCAATGTGTCCGTTTTAACCCTAAAGGTATATTGTGGAGCAGTATGCAACAACACTTTGTCAGCCTTGTCAGGATTATAACTGTTAGGAGCAGGCACGTTATCGGGTTTGTGTGGGTTTGTCTTTATTCTAAATGAATAACGAGGTGCATTATCTAGGAGAACTTTGTCTGCTTTTTCCGGATTGTATACATTTGGGGCAGGAGTATCACTTAACTTTCCGTCTTTCCCTTTAGGTGCCAAAGTATAGGCTGGAGATTTCTCTGAAATAACTTTATCAGCTTTATCAGGATTGTATGCATTAGGTGCCGGTGTATCAACCACTTTTCCATTCTCAATTTTCGGCCTAAACGTATAGGCTGGCGAAGATCCATGTAAAACTTTATCACCTTTTTTCTGGGTTGTAATAGTTTGGTCCAGGTGTATCAACAACTTTCCCGTTTTCTATTTTTGGACGGAACGTGTACGATGGCGAGCTATCATGGAGAATTTTGTCAGCCTTTTCTGGAGTATAGGCATTTGGAGCAGGATTATTTGAAATTTTATCTGCATGAGGTTTATGGCCGAAAGTATATCTAGGAGCTCCGTCTAACATGAAGTCGTACTTACTGGGATCGTAAGCATTAGGAGCTGGAAAATCAGTTGGTTTTTGTAAGGGTTGCTTAGTTCTAAAACTATAAGAAGGCGAGTTTTCGTGCATAGCTTTATCTGCCATTTCCGGGTGATAAGCCGCAGGTCCTGGAGTATTAATTAGTTTTCCTGGTTGACCTTTTCCTCCAAGAGAGAATTTTGGAGAGCCGTCTGAAAAATGAGGATCATACTGATTTGGAGCAGGAACATCTGATATTTTTTTTGTCGTTGCCTTTTCCAGATATAGTGAATTTAGGAGTACTAGATGGCAAATTTGGATCATAACAGTTAGGTCCAGGAGTATCTGACGGCTTGGCAGAGTGACCTCTACCGGCAATAGTGAATTTGGGTGTCCCATCAGGTAAATGAGGATCATACTGATTAGGCCCAGGCGTATCTGATGGTTTCTGGTCGTGGCCTCTTCCATACAGACTGTATTTTGGTGTACCATCTGCAAGATGTGGATCATATTGATTAGGCCCTGGTGTATCAGAAGGCTTAGCCTCATGACCTTTACCGTATAGACTGTACTTTGGAGTACCATCCAATAAATGAGGGTCATAAACATTAGGTCCTGGTGTATCGCTTGGTTTTTCTACAGAACATTTTGGTCTGAATGTATATGCTGGTGAAGAGTCGTGAAGCAGTTTATCAGCTTTGTCGGGATTATAAACATTAGGGCCTGGAACATAGTCGATTTTAGGAGCATTACCCTTCCCTGCAATTGTAAATCTTGGGGAGCTATCTAGCATATGGATCGACTTTTCGGGTGAATAAACGTTTGGCCCAGGAGTATCATCAATTTTAGTGATTTGGTCTTTAGGTCTAAATGTGTAAGATGGCGAAGACTCATGAAGCAACTTGTCTGCTTTATCCAGGTTGTACACATTAGGCCCAGGGGTCTCTGAAATTTTTTCGGTTAGTCCTTTGCCTGCGATAGTAAACTTTGGCGTTCCGTTCAACATGTGCATTGACTTTTCGGGAGCGTATACATTGGGTGCCGGCGAATCACTTCTCATCACAGCCTGTTCCTTGATCCTAAACGAATAAGATGGTGAATGCTCGTGCAGCACTTTGTCGGCTTTTTCAGGACAGTAGCTATTCGGACCAGGTGTTTCTATTATTTTGTTGGAAGTACCTTTACCGGTAATAGTGTATTTTGGACCACCATTCAGCATATGCATTGATTTTTCAGGAGCATACACGTTAGGTGCAGGTGTTTGCTCAATTTTTTCAATAACTTCTTTAGAACGCATTGAATACGCAGGTGAACTCTCATGCAAGATCTTATCTGCCTTTTGAGGGTTGTAGCTGTTTGGTGCTGGTGTAGTTTCATGTCTTTCAGCACATCCTTTTCCAGCTAAAGTATATTTAGGGCCATTTTTAAGGGCATTTAGAGCTTTTTCGGGAGTATATACATTTGGAGCGGGAGCATCATGTGTTCTTATAATTTCTGTTTTGGTTCTAAATGAGTAAGCAGGAGACTTTTCTCTCAACATTCTATCAGCTTTTTCTGGGCTATAAGCATTCGGCGCGGGAACTTGATCGACTCTCTGAACAATTTTCATTTTACTTGATATTGTGTATTTAGGAGATTTCTCACGAAGAACAGAATCAGCCTGTAAGTTTAGATAAAACTGATATTAGTCACATACAAAATCAGGTTACCAGTGTTTCTACTAGATACTGAGTAAAATATTGATTAGTTCTACTTTTAATTACAAATACCAAAATAATTCCAAATCAGATAATCAATATGCCGCTGTTGTGTTAAGATATACAGTAATACTTACTTATACTATGTGTATATTGCCTACAATATGAATGTATGTATGTGTATATTGTATATACTATAAATACATTATTTACCTTTTAAGAATCTAACATCATATCCAAGCAGCATGCAAATGAATAAAACTTAGTCCACAAACAACAAGCATTTATAAACAATATTTACCTACTATTATTTTCAAATACAGTTTAAGTTGTTACATGCAGTGAATTAAAAGAATGAAATTGTACAAAATATTTTTAATAGAATTATTAAAACCAATATTTTAAATCCACGATTAATAAGCATTTAGATTGTACGTAGGAATCGCAAAGGCACCTGTGTTGAAGCTCGTGAAAAGCATTTAGTAAAAGCATGTTACAGACAGGCGGTTAGACGGCGCTGATCTCTTCAGGAGCCGGGTAGTGGACTGCTTGGCCGATGAATTCCGAATGTCGAATGCCGAAGGTATGTGCTGGAGCCCACGGTAAGTTCACGCACACCTGTTATGTGCACCCAGCTTGAGGTTAGTACAGTTATTAGTGACCCTAATAAAATTGATAGTTACATCGCTTTAGTGAAGAAAAACGAAGTACTCGTAAAAATCACATGCATCTCATAATTTCACATTTTCATAACTGATCAGTCGTATTAAAATTTACCTCCAACTTATGTTTTTCGAAAAGATGCATAAACGAGGAATGCAAGAACAAAATACAAATATTTTCATGTGAACGGCTGACATAATCCATTTGTGTGCATACAATAAATTTTCAGAACAACCATCAATCAAAGTCGAACAGCTTGTTTACAATGGACGGGTTTATTTAAAAAGACCTTGGTACGAGGTTTATTCAATGAACCAAGTTAGCGAATACAGTGATGGTTTCCGCAGAGGGCGTCATGCGGAAAGATGTAGGCAACATCCGCGTGGTTTGCAATTTACCAGCTGTTCTCCCAAAAGGTTACAAAATAATTATTCAAATCAAAAATCCAATTGTATTCCCACTAGTTCCCAACCGGGTGTTCTCTTAATTTACTATGCAGATTGAAGTAAACCGAATTTGCATAGGTTAAATATAAGCACCAATATACATGTAAAGTTTTCAATGCTATCATTGTATTAAACAAGCGTTCGTGAATAAATTTCGTCGATGATGTCAGGTTTGCTATTTTTTTGTACACAGAAGCGGCTTATAACTTACGTAGAGAAAAAAATAAAGTACCTTCTCCGGGCAGTAAACTCCTGGGCCAGGGACGGCCTCAGATGGGTGTTTGAGCTCTCTTCTCGGTGCCATCGTGTACGCAGGAGGTCTCCTCGTCAGCACGCCGGCCGCCTTGTCGGGAGTGTACGTTCCAGGGCCCGGCATAGGTGCTTTGGAGTCGGAATCCTTCCCTCGGCCTGTGATGCTGAAAGCGGGTGCTGCTCGCTTGTTGCCTTCTTTAGCTTCGCCGAGAACAGGGGGCATGGAATATACGTTTGGTGCTGGAACGATTTTAAATTTTACATTTGTAAATTATACAATAAATTTAAATAATAACGAAACAGACTAGAAAGTTATACTAATATATATAATATAATAATAAATTCGGAAGTTTAGATGTTTACGAGTAAAAGTGTACCTAAATGCTTGGATGTTGGTTGCTCAATTACGTCGGTCGGAACGCTTTAACTCTGCTAAACTAAGGAAACTAAGGAAAATAAGGAAATAGTAAAAAGTGATCGTGATAATGCAATAATCATCTTTGTAAGATTAACTTGTTAGACAAAATACTTTTTTTACAAAAAAAAACATTGCGGTATAATTGAAATCTTTTTTGTAATGGGAAAAGGCAATGGAAAATGTTGTATATAATTTTTTTGTAGTAAGTAAAGGTAACTGTAACCGGGAGTGTCGTTAACAGAGTCAATTACAAAGTAAACCGAACAGTACGTGTTTTACAACCAATACGAGTATGAGACATTAATTGATCATAGGTACGGCGTAAATTATCACTAATGTTATAATCTCATGCAAGTGATATTTTCATTTTCAAAAACGTATTTCTTGTATTTCACTTGTAAAATAGTAAATATCTACTGTTACTATTGATGAAAATAATGTACTATGTATATCTTTATCTGTGCAACCTTATAGGTGTTTGTGTGTTGTACTATGTAAGTGCCGCATATAATAAATATGACACGTCATTTAGGAGACGTGTTGACTCAAAAGTTTGAGCGTTTTTTCTTGGGCTACAATAAGTAATCAATCTACTTCAAGTTGACAACTACAAAAACATACGGTTCATTACATCAATCCAATGAAAATCTGCACAAACCAAAGCGAAGTCTCGAAAATGCGCACAATGATGAATTAGTTCAACATTATTCACGAGCTGCGGTTCAATGCCAGATCAAAACAATACAGTACTAAAACGAACGATGACATCAAAATAATAAATGACAAGAAGCTTATAGCCAAGCTAGACGAATGAGCCGCATTAGAAAAATATAATTAATATCAAATCTGCCATTAAACAGGAATAAAAATGGATTGTTTAACTTTCACAACAGCTATTGGAGTCAACACAGCTGTTGGACATCGAAGTAAATATTAAATATTCAGGCATGATGAATCAAATCGATAGTGGTCAGTTCCAACGAAATAGTGTATCGTAGGTACTATGTGAAGTTAGTGACATGGATTTCAGCATTCATTATTTACAAATTAGCACTAACATAAATATTTTTACAAAATACAGCGCTACCAATAAACTACGTAGACAAACATATTCTACGTAATGACGCTAAAAATATCAAGAAATAACTCAGTATTCAGAAAGGTGATAAAAACGCCAACAGTACACCAACAGCTGACATACAACAGATGGAATGAATTGAAAAGAGATTTCTACATAATGCAACTGAAATGGAACAAACACAGTAAAAAACGAAATAAAATGAAACGAGGCTGCAGTACGGAAAGCAATCGAAATGAAACAATCATTGATGAACAATAAAACTATGAGAAAATCGAAATTAAACGTGGAACATCACTATGTAAGCAACTGAAATGGGAAAAACAGTGAATAACAAAATAAAGAGGAGATGGAAGCAGCAAATGTCATGCTACGTGGTCAGGTGAGGCACCTGGTATCTTCATGCCCGGCATCGGAGGGTTCACTCGCAGTCCTATGGAGAAGGCCGGGGCATGGTCGAGTACGACTCTGGCTGCTTTGCTCGGTTCGTAGTCGCAAGGTGCGGGAGTGGGCGCTATACGCGGCGGCGGCCAGCGACCGTGCAGTGATAAGGATGGCCCTCCTGATCGCCCTGTTGTTCCAGAGGTTTAGAAAATCACCTTCGAAAATTTACTTTCAGAGTCAGACAAATAGCTGTGATAGAATTATATATTTTATTATATTTTATTAATTATATAGATTTTTAAGAATGGGCAAGAGCAAAGGGTATAAATATTTAGATTTCGTTTGTAATTGTCACATTTTCTGTAACTATATTTTGTTTAAATAGGTTTGTTCTTGACCACTATTCCGCTTAGAGTTAAGTGATGATTCAGTTTACGATGAAAGTGATACTTTATTATTGCAATTAAAATAGTTTGCATTTATTTAATGGCATATTTATTTGCGTTATTTTGCTATCTTTTATTGATATGACCCGTGTTGGAGACAGTAAAGCAAGTACATTATCAAAATCCATGATTACGATAATCCATACCTTTTGTTTCCCTTAATTTTTTAATTACACTTATTTGAATGTGTATAAATTTTAACTTGGCAATCATTTCACCAAATGTCAAGCAATGAGTCAAGCTTAACATGAGAATATCCAGAATTTACAAAACTAATTCAATGTAACAAAACAGATCATGCCAATATTTATTTTCCATTTTGCACGATTGGTTTGTAAAATAAACTATTCAATATTGAAATGACTATAGATTGTGTAAACAGAAAATAGTTGTAGTCAATTCATTTATTATTTGAAACTGTATACCTGTCTAAAAACAACCGGTTGAGAAATCTATATTAAGAACATGAACTTTTCACTAAACGCAACTAAATATCACAGATCTTATGAAATTAAATTAGAATTGTATTTCATCAATCGATGAACTTATAAAAACGATCACTGACCAACTGTTAACTGTAACTAAAGGATCCATAACAAGATCGTAAATAATAGCTGCGATATTAATGTCAAAATTTCAAGATCAAACCAGTTTTATAAGATTAATCGTCAATCGCCTTTTTCGTTACAATTAATTGGTCTAGTATAATAACAGTCCTCCATAAAATTTTGTTGGCGTCGCTTGCTGTTAACATGTAAAGCTAACTATGTAAACGTAAATGTAGTTCGAAAAGACGAAAGAAATTCTAAACATACTTAATCTCGTTACCCACCTCAATATTCCACTCGGTCACAACACTGCACTTATAATAATATATTCATTCACAGAGTAAACCTTAGCAAAACTTGTAATAAAAACAAGTTCAAGGCACTCAAGCAGACTGGTTATCCAAGCGTGGTGGATATGCGACTGAGGCGCAAAATATACTCTCGAACGATCGAGTGCTCGCAGACCCTGACTATCTGTAGGCAGCCTCTGACTCAGACATGGATCACCTTCGCATATACGGACTTATTTGGTGACATCCATTCAATGCAGCAGAAACTTTACAGACCAATGTCAACCTACATAATATCTGCCAATTTAATGCTATGCAACCGAATATCGCGATAGTTCCTCGATGTATCAGCAACATCAATAATTAATGACCCTGCTAAATCAAACTGGTACTTTTCATTTATTTTTATTCGTGTACTTACCTACATTTATTTTCTAAAGCATACATTATTCAGTACTTAAAGTATTCATTGGCGTGCCAAATTGTCCACTAATGCGAAACTTTATTTTAGGAGCATAAAAGAGGTATATATGTTAACAAATAGCGGAATACACTTCGTTATGCAAATAATACTGCAGTCGAGTCGTGACCCACTTGCAGTAATGTCGCAGTATGAATCACAAAATCAAGTGAAATAACAACATATAGACTCAAATATAATTGTTACATAAGCATAATATCAGCTAGCTTATCGTACATTTTTGCTTAGTTTAGAGCTAGATGTAAGAGTAGTGTTGTATGAATGTCAAATAATATTTATTTACACAGCCTGTGTATTTTACAAGTAATTTAACTCACATAGTCTTGTAATTCTACCATGAATCATAGAATCGCCTATGTGTCATTATAAAAGAATTCTATAGGCACATAAATGCAGAATGTAAACAAATCTTCGCTCAAATTCCCATTCAATTGTTAGTTTTACGCAACAGGCGTGAACGTTCTATTGCCGTTTTAAAAACATGTTTTAATAATAAGTAAATATTAAATTTAATAAAACCAAAATAGACTGTGAAAACAAGTATATGTTTCCGAAACATATTTTTTTATTTAGTAGTCTGACATCTAGTACTTATGGAAAGGCAAACCGTGACAATGCACATAAAATAGACCGTAGGTACATCCTTTACAAATAGATATTCAACCTATTAAGTTTGGCTTTGTGGCAGGGGTCCGACCCCTGACATGTAGTTTTGTACACAGTTGAATAGTTCAGTCATTCAACAGGAACACGACACAACATAGAAACATACGACTGCAACAGCAATTAGACAGTCGTACCGAAGATTGACGAGATTAAATTAACTGTCACCAATATAATTAAGATTAACGGCATTGATCGCAAAAACGTTTCAAATAAAACAATAATGGATACAGACAAACTGTGGGCGGCAGACTGTATAATTGCGTCTGAACACATTTTATTCGATGGCCAAGGAAACATGTGCAATTATTCAGTAAACGACAATTGCACATAAGCCCACGACTCTACCTTGATTACGCAATTCAAGATCTTTCAATACAACATTTTAACCGTTCATAATTGAGGTGCGATCGCTCTGTTTCACAACGTAGCGTCTTTGGTCATTTAAAAAAGTAGTTAGTTACCTGTTAATAATTTGGTAATAATCAAGATTTATAATGTTGTCTTCATCAATTTCACAAAAGTTGTGTCGTTAGCCTCCTAGCAACTTGACAATGGTTTTATTTTTTATTTTTTTATTCTTATCATAATAATTTTTGTACTGACTTGTATGTGATATCATCAATAAGAATTGAACCAGCAGATTCCGCAATCAAAATACCCAGATTTAACAAAGACTTTTCCCTGCATAGTCGAATTACCGCCTGAACCGCAGATACTTGAAAACAAGTTTCTCAGATCAACAGACTTTTTTAATAATCAAATCTAGACTATAGTCAAGTTTTAATTTAGTCCTATTAGATATAAAACCATTGTTCCATTACGTTACATAAACAAATCATTCATTACATGTCCTACGGTATATTCAGTTTGTAACACGAGCAATGTCATGGGCTTCGTCTGCTATTTCTATGTGAACTCTACCATACTATTATAGAGTTCTGCAATTTTTTGCGTAAGCCCTAAAACGTTCTGCAAGCAATAGACCACCAGAGACCAACTGTAATAAGTCCCGAATGAAATCTGCCTACACCTATATAGTACTACATAAACCTTTACAATAGTTACCTGTAAAAAAAATATTTAATTAAAATAAATTCACGGCTGGCTATCACATAGAACTCATAACGGAAATAAACTACGTTTGTTCATAACTCTTTCACAAAAAAAAGTGCATGTGCAAAATCTATAATAATGATAATAGCAGTTTTAAAAGTACCTTGTTTACTAAATTAAACAACAAAGCAATTGATAGTATTTGGTAGAGAGCGGATGTGAAAGGGTTCACGGAAAGCCGATTGCTCAATATCCAAATACAGTTCACAGTTTCATATCTGGATGCGCTCAGATGGTTCCGTGTCAATTCCGTGGGTGTGGTTTATTGGACTAGGTAATAAGTATTTTATACTGGTATAATCGTAAAATCTCTTGGATATCTCAATACAGAAGCAACCATATCTGACCAGCCTATAAAATATTTAAATAAAAATCTGTATCAAGCCAAAATTCTCAACACAATGTATTTGTTTATCCAGCATACTTTAGATGTTACGTACACATTATTATGGAAAAAACTGAAACATTTCTATAAACCACGGAGATACAAACGACTATAAGAAAAATCAGTCTATATTTGAGTGAAGACGATGGGGTTCTGAGATTTTCATTTTTTTTTTTCTTTGTTGCTTAATCATGTCGTGAGGATTAGGTGGTTAAGTCTGAGATTTAGAACTTGGATTAAAGCCTGGAATAGGACATACGCTACCAGGACCTGATTAACCCTTAGGCTAATTAGGTTGCAGCCTAGGGCGCGAGGATCGAGAGGGGCGCGCAGAAATCATGTGGACTTGCCGAAGTGACAGTTCGGGTTTCAAAGAGGTCGCTTCACGACCGATGCCGTCCGTCCGAAGGTCCGAAGGAAGGTATGCTCCAGTGGAAGCATATTGTTTACGGTGTCTCCTAACATAGTAAACGCGTTCAATATCCTAATCAGGATAACCACAACAAATGTGCTAGAACGCCCCAATATCTACGAACTACCTCTCTCAAAGAGAGGTAGCGTCCCCAACAAAAGAAAGGGAGGGAGCTTGTTACCCTCATGTCACGCGGGGCTTCACAGGAGTTTGCTCTTATGCTACCCCTGTGCAACTTCGGTTACAAGTGGGTGTTGAGGGGCGCGAACTGCGTTGCATCGGCGTCGCTTATTAAGCCATCGGCACGCTGGTTACTGTGATAGGGCGAAGTTTCGCGGCAGTGGTAGCCAGGATTAGGAGCTTCGGCCTGGAGGTGGTTCTCCACAAGTTGGAGTCCATCTGTTTCCGTGGTCTCTGAAGGACACTACCTGCAAGCTCTAGCCTCTTGCTCGCTGGCAAGCTAACACTTTAACATCTCGATATCGTTTTGGACAGCTGGTCAGCAGATGGGAGATTAAGCCGTATTTGCATCAACTTGAAAAGCGGACTGTCTCAGGACCCTTTATTTATGTGGGAGAAATACATTTACGTATACCCACCATGCAGGGACATGGTGGGGTATGTCGCGCTCGACACCATGGGAGCTGATTTTTGACCATGACCATGTGTCGGTTAGGGTCGCGGTGTCACTTTTCACACCCCCATCGACGACTCTGACCCACTTGCCACTGTCCTTGCGGATCCACCTCGCAGGGGGCGTTACTACCCCTCCGCATTTGACTCTGGTGACGCGCTGGAAAAGCTGCGCGTCACCTTCTCGAAGGCTTATCCCTAGGTGGGGTCACAGATTAATAAAGTTACTACATAACAGATAAATCACTCCAAGGAAAAATGACAATACCTACTGCTATAATAACCTACTCCCTCTAGTAGCTAGACGTTGCAAGCCAAAATGAACCAAAGCTTACAAACATAAAGTTGACTTTGCTCTGTAGGTGCGCGCCGCCACGTGCTCAGCGTAGATTGTCAGGGCTGCCTCTTTCGATATATATGTCAGTAGGTATTTGCAGTAAACTTTATAATTGCAAGAAAAAGTATTTCTTCTGTTTTAACATGTTTTATTTTTTAATTATCAAGAAATTATACATAACTTACAAATGTTTTATTTTGATGTAATGTTTAATAAATTTTTTGCCTTGGCGAAATTCTCGGTTATTAATTTTAATTGTGGAAAATATTCTGAATCGTATAAATAATTTAAGTAGGTATTCTTGTGGGAAACAAGGGCAAGGGGAGTTAAAAGGAATATTTTTTAAAAGATCAAGGAGCTTGCGACCGGGTTTTTGTCTCATGTTAATTTCAAAATTTTTAACAAATGTGATTTCTAGATTTTTTACATAATCGTAAAAGGAATCTGAAGGTACTTTTAAACTTCCATAAAAATACGATGTTTTGTTGAATGCTTTAAAATGAATGAACATTCTGGATTCATCGACATTAGGAATATTATTTAATTCTGAGGTGAACTCTGGGCAGGTATGCTTCTTACTGCATTTATAAAGTAAGTATCCGGATATGTATACTAAAGCATTTTCAGTAGGCAAGTCGAAACGATAGTCTGTTTCACCATTTAAAGCGACTGCTGAAGGTGCAGTACGACGGCGGGTAGGTTCTCTGGGTGTAGACTTATCAAGTACCTGTTTTACTACCTGTTCTTGAAGTAGTTCGCAAACGTCTTCTTCACAGTTTGTGTTTGGGGAGTTCTTCAACATATTTGACAGAAACAGTTTTGAAAAAGCTCTCTGAAACTGAATTGCCGTAGGATCGCGGCAGTTTCCCCCCTGCTGTCTCACGGTGCCAAAAAAAGTTTTCAAGACTATCCTGATTAAGACGTCTTGTAAAAACGTAATTAAATCCTTCTTTTTTCATATCATTGCATAGCATTTTTATGGATTGGATAGTTATTTGTAAATTTTTAAATGTTTTTATCCTGTTTGTATTATCAGCACCTTTTTTTGAATCGATGGCTCTTAAATGTGTGAATGTTGTTATAGCTTCTTCTAACACATCGAGTTTGTATTTTTTGAACGAAAAAAGCTCTTTGAAATTTACATGTACACATAGTGTACCACTATGTTTATTATTAGTTTCCATGTTAAATTAGTAAGTAACAAAACAAACAACGAACGTCGGGCTACAAGTCTGGTAACACAAAATATTTCCTCGCGTTCAAACGCTCCGCGCGGCTGTCGGCAACCCACTGAGAAATAAGCAGTCGACTGCCCGGCGGCCGGTAGGTACTTATCGCGCGCAAGTACATGGAGTGAAAGAGGCCTGGTGGGGTGTCGGACTGCCCTAAACATCCGACTACCCAGGCCTTCCTATAGGGACGGGGTGTGAGCCCAGAGTGGCGACTCTCTAGGCTCGCTCCGTGTCTGCTTCTGCCTCGACCACCGCCACGACCTCTTACTGTCGAGATATTTTCGTCATACCTCTTACGGCGAAGATGATCGGCAGCGAGAGGTCCGCCCTTACCACCGCGGCTAGGGATAGCCACGGTTCCGCTTCTGTAGTCTTGTCCTTCCACTGAGCACTCTGCTAATCAGAGAGCTCGTGAAGGACCCTCATCTGGATGACTTAGGAATTTTACTTGGTCGATATATCAGCCTAGTAACTTTCCCAAGTCTTCCAGCCCCTAAAGTCAGTCCCTAACCACTACACGCTAGCTATTGCTAAAGGGGGGAGGAGCGCTTGTAGAAGTTCCCAGACCCAGCCGAGATTCGCCGTCACACAAGAAGATGCCATCGAGGCAAGTTGTTGTGTGATGCCCAGGGTGTATCACATGGAGGTTCCGAAGCCACGCACCCTACTGTCTCAGGACGTCAGGACCCACACTGAGTGGGTTCAGCGAGAGCGACACTGGTAGGTACTAGCGGGCACGGGTGTTTCGGACGGTACCTGTGTAACGTCATAGGAAGGGAATAATGTGTCCAGGTGTGTCACCGGTGCAATTTTGCAGAGCACACGGAGCAACACGCATCTAAGATGTACCCGGGAGAAGCAGTCTTACTGCCGAACATCTTGGCTTAGATAGCAATCTTAGCCAAGGTGTTCGTCAGTGAGAGATCTTGGGAGGCGGTGGGCTCCATTTGAGAAACCATTATCTAGCAGACAGAAACAGCTGAGGATCAAGAGGGAGGTGAACTCTCGCTTGCTCGCAAAAGGAGGAAGCAACTACGGCGGGTGAGCCACGCTAGCTCCCACACCATCTCCACTTAGAGAACCTGAGGTGTCGAACGTTCAATGCCGCCCGGCACCCTATTTTAAGAGGTGAGGCCCTTCCGAAAAGGTGACGCACTGCTGGTTTCCGTTGCATGGTTTCCAAATGATTGGCAAAATTTCCTTTGGGGGGTACTGCAAGCTCTCGCATGCCTCCTCAAAAAGCCCTGGTCAAAAGTCAAAATGAATAATATACGAGTATACACTAGGTACTTTTTAGCCCAACCGTAACACACCTGCCCTTCTACTGGCTAACTAATATAAATCGGTTTAGGTTACTGGTATCTCTTTAATTTCAAGCGAAAAGAAAAGAGAGAGCAATTTCAAAGCTAAGACAATAATCGTTAGGCGGTATACCCACGTCCTCATAATAAGCCTAGGGCGGCCAGAACTCTTAATCAGTCGCTGTACGCTACTTTCTAACCCAAAAACGTCGAGCTCATAAGGGATTGCCTTCTTAAATTATACGTCGACAAAGTTGCGAGCAGACACTAGGACTTCTACAATTGTATATTTATGTTTATGACAGATTATCATATATAATATTATATAGCATCTTATAAACGTGTGTTGTTTCTGTGAATCGGATCTACGACCCCCGGCTCCGTAGGCAGATTTACCATCAACTAATCCACGAGACCAATCCTTATACATTTACACTTTCTTGCTCGTATAAATGGTGCCTATAGGCATTGAACTTGCTTGTTGATAATTACTACTCCTAAATCCTTTGTCATTGTCAAAGGTTAAACCCAACATCAATTACGGTTGTGGCGTAGGTAAATTTACAGTGATAATTCATTAGTAAGGGTTTACAGGCCCGCAAACGTTCAGTTGAACGCCTAAACCACCTCGAACTTTACTATGTCGTAGGCAGGCAATTTGTTCTGGTAGTTAGACGGCTGAATTCCAACTAAGCACGCAAGCTCACTTATGTCGTTGGGAATGGCAGATATCGCCATTTTCAGTCTTTAATTTCAATTAAATGTCTTTCCGGTTCGTAGATAACTATCGTAAATTCTATTCTAGGCTAATACAATGGATTGAGTTTAGTTTTAAAAATATAAAACATCGCAAATTTAGAATTATTGATCAGCTTCCTTAAACAGCTATTTTATCTATACGATCAATTGTTAAAAGATATGTAGGAAAATATTTAAGATAAAAAAAGAGGATCTTAATCATATGGCTCTAAGTTAAATCTATACTAATCTATACTAATATTATAAAGCTGAAGAGTTTGTTTGTTTGTTTGAACGCTAGGATCTCGGGAAGTACTGGTACGAATTGAAAGATCCTTTTTCTATTGGATAGTCCATTAATCGAGGAAGGCTATAGAACTTAACGCTACTATTAATAGTAGCGGAGCATGAATCAAGAATGTAACAAAATCGGGAAAAAATATTCCTTTTTGAGAGCTTTCGTACGTTTCGTGCTTTGACATGACACATGACAGCATGTGTCTAAGATTGCGTCATTGAATATATATATACCTTTGCTAATCAAATTTGTTTCTAAATCTGAGTTGGTACGACCAATTTCCGACAGGTGGCGTAGCAGGTAGCTGTAGAGGTGTTTTGTTTGAAAGCGATATTATCAGGAATGACTGAACCGATTTCAGTAATTCTTTCAGTACGGGATCCTGATGAGTGCTATTTAATGTACCACGGGCGAAGGCGAGGCGGACATCTAGTATACAAATATACCTACATAGTTACAATGTTGGTTCGCGGTTATTAATAAAAATTACAAAACCAAAAATAACCAAAAATATTTTTTAAGTAACAGATCTCAAAATACGTTTCAATTCAATAAAGAAGCGTTTAGTTTGAGTTTTTTCGCGGAATTTACTTAATATTCATATTTCATACCTTTAGCAGTCATTCCTTCTGTATTATATGATGCTGGTCCAGGGCCTAGCTTGGAAGTGGAGCCAGGTGGATCGAGTTTGTGGCCAAATGTGAACGCTGGTGCACGAGATTTTCGGGATTCTGGCGGAGGTTTACCTAAACAAGAAAAACAAGTTTTTACTAACACAAAAAAAAACAATGTTGACGCGACAGCTAGTATTTACTCACAAACAGGAACAGTCACATTTACAATACACCAAAGTACCAAGTTAGTGTCACCAAGAATAACAAAAAATCTCTACATTCACACATCCTACGCTAGGACAATACCGAACAATATAGTGAGATTGTACAGATGATGTAGATCTCGCGCCTCGATTGAGATCACCTTGAGCGGTGTCAATGTTTTTTGCCCACGTTTCGACCATAAATAGTCGCCGATATGTTTTGCCTGTTTCAGAGATCTTACCAAACTGGGATATACCCGGTTTCTGTAGAACATAACACCTGGTTTAATTTTTTTACTCTAAACCAAAGAGTTGAATTTGAAGCGAAAAACAGGTAAACAGAATGAAAAGTCACCTTGTGTCTTTAAACTCGTGCTAGCCCGGTACATACGTATATTACTTATGTTATGCCACTCAGATTTACGTGCGGATTAAAATATTTAAATAAGTTTGGTAAAAAACAGCGCGTCGTTATCCGACGAACAACATTAACCGTATGATGTCACTGGCTTGTGTACAGTGTACACGCGATCGTTGGCGGCGAGCGAGACACGAGGATGTTTACCGACAGCGATAATCCCGCTACAACCTCTACTTCACATCTATTTACTGATTACGGATGAACTTTTCAACTTTGGATGATCATTCGATGAAACTAATAATGCTGTTTTGTGCGAAAAATAAATGCATTTTTTGTAAATTAAGTTCAAATTATATTAAGTAGGTACTATCGTATTATTGTTTTGGGTTATATCTTATCTACAGGGGCTACACAAGGATATAACAGTGCAATTTAATTCAAGAACATAATTTTTATTACGTTTTATTAACTTGGATCACGTAAGCTACCTTCTTACCAACTGCAAATAATTATGATTTTAAAAATTAGGATTAATCAATTACATTATAAAGATGGATAACTAGCAATGTTAATTTAATTCGTACACTTGTAAAAGTAGATACTTAACCGTGTATGAGAGTTTTATCTACTCTATGTAGATACGATTATTTTGCAAGTTTCAGATTCTATTTTTGTCTTTATGACAAATTTATTGTAAGTTATGGAGATGTCCAACTTATTCCGCTTTCTCCGCAATTAAGTACGACTGACATTACAATTGACCTTTTCTTCTAAACGGACTTACAAGCCATCCAACAGAAACGCTGGTTATCAGATTAGTGTGTGGCTGTAGAGTCCATATGTATGTCTAAACTATTTAAGTTTCTCAGAGTCTATTCAAAGTTTTTTCTGATATCTATTATAAGTAATGTGTACCTCTACTTTCACCGTTTCGGATATTTTAATAAATATCATCCTACAATTTTTAATAAGCAACTCGTCTTAAGCGCAGTTTCTTCATTTTTACAAATTAGTATGTAAACGTACTTATTAATCCCCATTTCTGCTAGTTTGTAGGTAGGTAAGCTTATGTTTCTCAGGAGTTAAAGTTGTGCCTAATGGTGAAAAAAAATTGTTGAAATATGCGAAAATAGATGGCCAGCAGCAGCCAGCAGTAATTCAATTTATTTCGTTACAAAAATAGACATAACAAATCATTCTTCTTTCTAAAATTAGTGTAATACATATTTATAGATAACAAAAACTTTTTATGCAACACCTTACATATTTATAAAAATAACCAGAACCTTACTACAGGTACCAAATACTTAGCTATGATATTATTAACAGTGACGTTACCAGCCCTGACTCACGGCGTAATACTACCAACAATACGTTACCAAAACTCACGCAACAAAAGAAATATATTCGGCCTTACTTTAACATATGTAAACAAAACAAAATTGTTCAAACATACCGGTCGGTACATCTCAATTTTTAAGAAATATTTCATATTACAATGACAAAGAGGCGGGAATACCACTCTGAAGCAAAATTCAATACAGCAAGTGTCAATATTGGACAGCAAAATATCACATGTTGTGGTATGTGCGTCGGAATAAACCAAAGATCTTACTAGAAGGATAATTTCGTTTAAATATGTATATTAAGGGAAACATTGTATTACGCTGCTACGGTTATTCATCATACTAGTGTTATTAAGTACGAGATATTTACCATGGTTAACATGGTTACGGTGGAATATCTGATATGTTAAAGCAATTTCATGCACCATGTACACAAGTAAACTGTTTACGCGTTTATTAACCCTTTATTATGTTTGAATTTTGTTATATAAGCAGTCTTCAAGATTGTAATTAAAAATTATTACTTCATTTAAAAATACAACACACCTAAAATGCTCTTCATACAAAGGTCATGCTTACGCGCTCATGGTAGAATGTGTATTGTTGTCGACTATGCTCATAATCAGCATAATGTACTTTTCAAACGGTTTAAGATTTATTGATAGTATTGCAGAATTTCCTTATCTCACAAGTATTAACACAACTGACATAAAATTTTCTTCATTATTACAGGTTCCATTAAATTGATGACAAGTTACTTCATTGCTGAGTTTCAATGTCCTCATTCGAATGTCGTTTTTTGAAATTTCCAAATGCGATTATAGTATTCAAGGCAGTTTCAGTCAACATGTGTAATAGCATATGAGCATTTACCAATCAGCTAAAGATTATTATAGGTGCTCCTATAAAACTGTTAGTGCGTACCGATGAGGGTGGGTAGAGAGACCACAGCAGGCCCAGGACTGGCCGCCTCAGCAGCGATAGGGCCTCGGCGCTTTGTAGGATTCCAGGGGTTCTGCCTCACGCCCATCAGTGACTCACACGGGTAGATCTTCCTGGGTATCTCCGATGATGTCCGTACAATGGACCTCCTCGCTAATTGCCCCTGAAACGAACAGTCTTTTAATTTTTGATGGTACATAATCCTAGCACGTAAATTAATAAAACTTATTGTCGATTGACAATCAACAATAGCACAAGCTGCCACTTTTTTTTTGGGTTGTTGGTTTGTGTGGTGTGTCCCAACTGTGTTGGGACAAAGAAAGTTTTCTCTCAAAAGGAGTGAGATTCAATCAAGGTCATAATCCATTATGAAGACTAAGAGTGATTTTTTAACTTTAATTAATAAACTGCCAATAATTATACCGCCAAGCATGTCGGTATAATAAAATTATTGAGAATAGCGTGGTAGGTACCAATAAACTCTGCAGGGAGTGATATTACGAGTACTAAGGAGGACCCTATTACTAAGACTCTGATCCAGCTGTATCTTAAGAACCGTGTTAATTAGACTGTTAAAATTGTCACAGATGACATATTTATATTGCCGCTATAACAACAAATTCTAAAAACCAAACAAATTAATAAATATTTAAGGGTCTCCCATACAACAAACATGATGTTCTTGCAGTTTGTAGTCAATATTGATAACGACAAGAGGTGGACGATTAAATTATTCACAAGAAAATATAGTTATACTATTTAGTTTAGCAAAATATAGTTTACTATTTAGTTTAACAAAAAAGTTAAGTTCAAATTACAATAAAACAATTACTTAAAGTGGGCAAACAAAAAACATGATTTTTACCGTTTTTATTGGTAACGTACAATACGGAACTCTACGTGCGCGAGTCCGACACGCGCTTGACTGGTATTATTTTTCTTGAAAACTTGTCGGTTTTCTTACGAGGTATTTTGATGGATTTAATTATATGTGATTTATTCAGCAAGTTTATAAAAATGATCACAAACACACCGGAAAGTGGTACAAAAGTTGTCTTGGAAAGATATGATTATACACTCGTAAAAACATTACAGAAATTGGCATGAATGACTATCTAAAGAGACTCCTTTCATCGTTAATGTTACAGAAATTAAAAGAAATAGGCCTTCACTTTCGTAATTCGTATATCCAAACTGTGGAATGGATTGCTTAAGAAGGTATCTATTGCCTGAAACTCATAATCTCAGTGTTTTCAAATCGAGAGTAAATACGAGTAGGTTTCTTCTAGGTAAACGCGATTGATCGTATATCGCATCTTCACAAAACATCAGGCAAAATGGTGCTCAAACGTAACTTGTTAGTAATAAATAAAAATATATACGGTCGAATTGAGAAACCTCCTTTTTGGAAGTCGGTTAAAAAAGGTAAAAAAAAAGGTAAAAAAAATGAAAATATCAAGAATTTGCTATGGACAAGTCATATACACTGGGACTGCAATTACAAAAAAGGTTTACGAAACTGGTATTTTTGTTAGAAAAAATCTATACACACCGGAAGCCAATCTCCGTCGATGGCTTAAGCTTAAACTGCACGTACCGCGATTAGAAATAATTAAAAAGGGACCACTAGTATGCATCAATAAACATATATATAACAATATCCGAGATCGAATAAAAAAAGAAAAAAAATGATCGCACGTTCCAGAAAAAACTTCGTAGTATCTTAATAAAAAAATGTTACTATAACGTGTACGAGTTTTTCAAACATGAAGATATAATGTAGGTAATTCTTGCATTAGACTTGTGATGTAAGGTACGTATCGAAAAGTAATGCTAGTTATTTTAATATTAAGGCTTGGTCTGCGACCAACTACTGTTGCAGCGCCCTTAGTGCAGGGTCTACTACATTTTTGTTCCATAGTTTTTAGATACTAAACAGAATATATTTTCAGAAATCCCGGCAGGGGAGATCCCTGCTGCGCAGTTGTGGTATGTTTAGGTACTCGTATTGATGCGTAATTCTCCCCGGATGAAGTAGATAGTATGGAACCGTTTGCACTGTGAACAAATAATATGAAATAGTATCAGGTACTATACTTACTGTATGTTTTTTAATTTAAGTGCAATAAAGAGTTAATCTATCTGTCTATACAAACGTACCTATGTGTTAAGTTTTAAAATGTTTTTACTGAATTTATTTGCGTAGAAAGATTCGGCCCTTCAAAATTAGCTATCGACCATTAAAAAAACAAAAAAAACGAGAGCTATGACGTAAGTTTGTGACCTGTAGAAATATCCAAATTACATTCAATAACACAATGCCACAATTTTGAATAAGAACCTAAGTTGTTTAGATTGTTATTACAGTGTCTCGTTAACTAGTTTCTGCCCGAGACTTCGGCTTCGTTCACGTAGAATTTGGAGAAAATAGACTGTTGCCTAAGAAAGTTTGTTTTTCGGAATAAATATCGGCAGTTTAGTTTTTTAATGAATGTCCTTAAAGCATCAAATTGTCTGATCGTAAGCAGCGATGTAACCGAAGATGATGTTCCCTGGGTTAACAAGTGTGTATATTTAATATGACCTTGACTTTTCAGTTTTATTAGATGTATATCTAAAGATTTTGCTACCAAATTGCAATTTGGTAGATCTTGCTACCAAAACTTCCAGACATCTACAAGCGCGGTCGTAGCCTTGAATTTTAAAGGGCCTCACCGTCGCGGCCTCAAATTTTGGGGTGGGTCACCAGTTGAAATACAATAAATCGAGTAAAAAATACTTTACGATTTTACCCGTAGTTGTTGTTTTCCCGCGTTAAAAACTAGTTTATGACATTTGACTAATAGACATTTAGATTTTTTTCACATTTTTAATTTAACGTAGGCGATTTGGGGGGGTCATGTCATCTGTGGCCCCCTTTCTCCCTTCGGACTGCACCTGCACATCTATAGGTCCAAAATTTCACATTATTTTAAATTTGGTAAGTTATTCACATACATATCCTAGGGGGGTTGTTTTCCGTTATTAGAATTTACTCTTAATAGGAATTATTGTAGGTTTTATGATAAGAAATAAACTTTACCGATCTACTCTCACTTGTAATAGACCTATTTAAGTTCGCCATCTCTACACCGTTCAATAATAATCCGTATAACACAAGATTACAGATAAAACACACATTCAAAAACGATTTCTCTTAATCCCAAAATCATACTAATATCACAAATAATGTAGACTCGTTTTATTAAAAGTAAAATTCTTCGAAATGTATTCAATGTGCTTATGTTTTTTTCCTGCGAAAGCATTGACAAATGACATCTCCACAGTCATGATTAGATCATCGGATAAAAATAAAACCTCTTTAAATCGTAATAAGGTTTATTAGTATTATTTACGGGATATTCTCTCCTTGCGAGAGAAGGCCCCGAGTCCCAGCAGTGGGAACATTTTAGTGGGCTTTTTATGCTTATGCTACGGGATATTCAACATGGTTACATGGTGGACCGTGTTCCCGATATTTAGATGCAGTTTCACACACCGTGATCACAGTAACAATAAACAACAGTGACAGCATATGAATGTGTAAAGTTTTTAAAACCATTTTTTAAAACTTTAATTAAGTATTGTCATATGATTGTTTGTAAATATTTTAATCAAGAATAAGTGAGAATATCTTCTCACGTTTAAAAATAAAACATGACCTACACGATTAATTGCACTAGAGTTTATCGCAAAAAAGTATGTATATGTGTATGTCTGTAAGCCTCAAGCCGTGGTGGCTGTGGCTAGCACTTGTTATTCACAATCAAATGGGGTCGTAGGTTCGAATCCTGCCTTTTTTCCAAGTGCATATACACAAGTTTGTTATCATCACCGACTATAACGATAAAGGAAATCATCTCGAAGAAACCGGCATATTCTAAGAATATTTCGTGGTTATGCGTCATCGCCCATAACCAGCTAGCGTGGTGTATTATTCACTGGACTCTACTTGCAAAAGAATGTTCCGAGTCCCACCATATATACCTTAGTGGGCTGCTTATTCTAATCTAGACCTAGTTATTGGTATGATGTGGGTACTTCTCGTTTTCCAATACAGATATGGACTAATAATGTTTACAAAAGATAATAATCTGAGGTTAACGCTACCAGGATTGTATAAGTATGTGTTAAACGTTGTCTAAGTGAGTAAGTGTGACGAGAGTGTTCCTAGTAGATTTAAGGTGGATGTTTTCAAGTCGAGAGTGATTCATTTGCCATCTTAGTCTTCTATCCATAGGTATTCTTCTTCATCGAATCATCAAATCGCATCGTCATTAGCGAGCGTATCATCAGGCAAAACGGGCAAACTGGAATGGACGGACACAAAAATCCAAGCAATTGTTTACACAGGATTAGAAGATTCCAAGGAATTTGAAAATAGGAGAAAATAGTAAGTACACGATTACACAACAATCATAGAAGAAGAAAGGTATTTAAACCGTTCCTATTGTAGTTACCTATAAATGAGAGAGGTAGAAACCCTTGAACACAGAGATAAGCAGTAAGTAGGTACACTACCGAGTACTGAGCTTAACACTATTTAAAACATTTAATATGAAAAAATGGCATATTTTTATAATAGACTAACTGTACCCTGCCACGCTTCGCTTTGGCACATTGTAATGCAAAAATTAGATAAAACAATCCTTGATGCGGATTATATATCATTCTAAAATTTCAGCTCGATCGGTGCAGAACTTTTTGAGTTTTTGAAGCGTACACAAACCAACATAATTTTTTTATATATAGAGACATTATATGACAGACACGAATTAATTGAATACTGTAGTTACCTATTATACGAAGGTAAAGTATGTATGACTAATTCAATTACTTATTGAAACAATTCATAATTAACATAATATTTGACATTGTCGTTTTCATGGTCATTGGGCATTGTGTTAACAGGTTTTATCGGCAATCCCGCTGGAACTTTTAAATTGTGTGGGTGAAAGTTTATAATAACCGAATAGCATCCAAATCAGCTGATCTGTTGTAAGATGTAATAAGTTAAACTACCTTATTTAAAGCTCCAATAGTTTTGTCAGTAGTTTACAATCCAGACTAAAATTTACCACACTTTCAAGTAAAGGTTTGTGAATGCTAATTTTGTTTTATGTTTTCCTTCTCCGAAATGAATAATATTGACGAACGCACATTTGCACTTGGGAGAATACTCAGTGATACAGCGAGGTTCGAACTAATGACCTCAGTTTTATATTCTCCTCATATTAATTTGGTGCTATTTTGAATTATAAGTACTTACATAAAGTAATAAGCACGTATTTTCCTAGACGCGTTGAAATTAAATATAGGCACATAACATTAGAATTGTAATACAGTTATATCATCCCGTTATTTATATCCCGTTTTTATATCATCCAGTTATATGATACCACCTTGCCCTTTTTTCTATCGGAATGCTCGTAGCTCGAAAAAGCGGCATCGTTTCATGGATGATGTTCCAAAGACACGTACGGAGAGATTTGACTCTACTTTTGTGATAAGAACGTCTAGGGTGTGGAATACCTTGCCTGAGTGGGATTTCCCCGATGGGTACAATCTTTGTGTCTTCAAATCGAGAGTGAATCGGTTTCTTCTAGATAAACACGCTCCATGGTAAACCGCATCGTCGCTTAACATCAGGCGAGATGGCGGTCAAGTGTAAACCTATAAAAGTTAAAAAAAAGTTCTATGTATTACAATCCCAATTTATTTATATACACCGTTACACTGAATCCCGTCAAACTAATCGAACAAGAAGTTATTCGCTTGAAATTTATATTTTTACCCTTAATTAAATAAGCGCAAACAGTGATGGTGGACATGTAGTAATGACCTCTAATAACAAAACTCTACCGCCATGTAGTACGTAGTTCTAGAACTATTTTTATTTCCGCAAACGTCTCATAACAATCGAATACAAAAACGTTAGACAACCAGAATTATTCCAGAGTTTCAAAATTTCACGCGTTCAAACAAACAAATAAAGAAAACAAACAATCAGAGCTAAGTGTTATTCAGAGACCGCACATTCTCGCAACGACCTTACCTTACTATGCCTTTATCGTTGTGGGTTGAGCGGTTGAATGAAGTCATTCCGCTATTTTTGTATATGAAAATGACTAGATGTTTGAAACAATAATTACTAGTGAAATGTTAAGTACTAGTTCAGCATGCGGTTTCCTTCGGCGTCAACAACTCGTCAGAAGTTACCAGTAAATTTGCAATAAAAGAGATGTAGGCATCCAAACAACAGAGCCAAGGTTGATTTTGTACTGTAACAGTCCAGAATTCAGAAAAACAGTTCAGCAAACGATATTGGCCCAAAAATGGCGACAACCCTGTATTTAAAAAAAAGTAAGCTCGTCGTCGTCGCTTAGCTTTTCACCTGATGTAAAGCGAAGATGCGGTCTATGATAAAACGTACCTATCAAGAAGTAACTAATTCTCTCTCTATTTGAAGACACGGATTAATTACATTGAAAAAGACCCACTTCCTGTTGATGATAATCCTCTCATTTCCTGATGAGACGGTTGTCATCCGACCCACACATACTTCACTCTTCTCCTGACCACCGCCGGCGCCGTTGCAACACAATCGAAACACCGATTACTTTTTTTTTTTTTTTTTTTTTTTAACTTTTATAGGTTTACACTTGACCGCCATCTCGCCTGATGTTAAACGACAATGCGGTCTACGATGGAGCGTGTTTACCTAGAAATAACCGATTCACTCTCGATTTGAAGACACAAAGATTGTAATCATCGGGGAAAACCCACTCAGGCAACGTATTCCACAGCCTAGACGTTCTTATCACAAAATTAGAGTCAAATCTCTTCGTTCGTGTCTAATGTAGGTATACTGTTTGCGTTGTAATATGTGAAAATCATTTCAAATTTAAAGTTTAGAAAGAAAGAAAGAATGTTTAAAGTTATGATCCCTTAAGCATCTCAATAAAATGTATAATAGGGAAAACAGGAGACCGACACACGTGTCGCGAGGCATGTGTCGCGGTCTCGGCGCGAATTGGCGCCCATACAATTCTATAGAGTCAAGTGCCTGTCGCGGTCTCCGGTCGCGGTCTCGTGTCGCGGTCTCCGGGCGAACTTGTACCTTAAAGGTAGCAGTTCGCGCGGAGACCGCGACACGAGACCGCGACAGGAGACCTCGACCGGAGACCGCGACAGACACCTCGACCGGAGACCGCGACAGACACTTCTGCTTTATATAGTAGTATAGATATAGATATATATAGATAATTCTACCTACGTAAAGCCTGTTACTCATTATTTTTCATTTTCATTTCTGAATAAACACTACTGCGAATGAGCCAATATAAACAAATATTTCTTCGGCGGCGTGTATGTCACCATGTATGGATAGATTCAACGATTTCGCAAAACTCATTCGAGACGTAGAAAGCCGGTCTTCCTTTTATAGAAAATTTTGTATAAGCTATGGCTACAGCTTTACTCAACTATTTTAACGGTAAAAAATATTAGTTATGCATATATAGCAATGTTATCTAGAACATTCGTGATTGCTCGAAGTAAACAGAATAATTTAAATTCAGGCTACAAGAAGTACCTACAAGTAACTCGGTTTACCGAGATGCAAAATACACGCACCCAGTAAAGCATTTCACCACGGTCCACGGCGCATTATTTTTTACCGATGCGTTATTTATGAAAAGCTATTTTTATAACTATTTTGGACAATTAAAAATAACGAAATATAAACGTAAAACGCGGGTGAAACCGCAGTCACAGCTAGTATAATAATTATAAATATATCTATTTCTGTTTTTCATTTTGCTTAAATCCATGGTTACCCAATTCATCGTTTCTATAATCATACGAAACCAGACATTCATATATTATCAATATCAGTAATTATATTGGCTGAATATATTATTTAATTTCGTCCGTAGGAAGTGTTCACAAATTGTCACTTTGAAAGCATCAAACTATGCTACTTATGACCACTTTCTTTTCCACTTCAACAACGATCATAGCCACCTAAATATAACTCAAAAGATCAGATATTACTCGTATTAGCTCTTAGCAGGAAGATAAAGATTAAGTAGGTACTCACAAGGTAGCTCTTTGAGTAGGTATACATATTCAAAAGGCATTTGTATTGAATGAGAATGATGGTAAATTAGTGATTAAGGATTAATTGTCATAGCATAGGATGGTTGACTAAACTAGTTGGGTTACTCATTGTACGCCTTCACACGTAGCACCCACGTCCTATGTCACAAGTTAATGTCTATTTAATACAATCTGCGTCATTTATTCAATAAAACCAACAAGTGCGGTCCTTGTTCTCTCTAAACCTGACCTCCTATAAGACATTTGTCATTAGCACAGTCTTCAAATCATTCAAAATGTAATTTTATCTAAATGTGTTAATTAACAATGAACTGGCAAGCCAAATTTAGACACTATATGAGTGCGAGTGACATAATAGTTACGATACCGAACAACGCATTTTTATATTCGTTGTTTGAATTGGATACTTATTACTTTATGTAGGCATACTTTAGATACGTGTGATATATTGTGGTATTTAGGCGTAAACTTTATCAATAAAAATACGAAATCTCACTGCTAGGTAAATACCTAGCTCCTCCTATTCACTTCACTTGTATCAGTAATTTCTGAAACTAATATAATTTAGTTAAATCCTATTAATTTTATAAATACGAAAGTTTTTATGTTTTTTAGTACTAAGTATTGAGTATTGTTTTTATAGGTAGTTGTTTTGTCTTAATTCTAAGCGGATTAAGCCTCTGGCAAATGCTAGTAAAAAATAATTACTCGTATCATTCTGAATGTGTTTGAATTTATTAAATCTTCAAAACTATTTTTGTACCAAATCCATAACTTTAACTGATGTGTTAAGCGTAAATGGCTATAAACTTAATAATAGCCGCACGTAGGACGATTCGCTTAAAGAAAGCAGATTCAGTGCCAGGACGTACGAGTCGCTGTCGCTACGAAAAATGGATAAAATTGTATTTGGGCCATCGCCTCGGCTCGACGCGACGCGACGTCCTGAACCTTGGCGAATAATCAAACTTTTCCAACACGAATACTACGCTTCCCTTCTATCAAATAACCAAGTTTGGTTTACGACATGACCTTCTATACGTGGCTCTTCAAAACATGGTCGGTCACGAAAAACGAATAAGTAACTGCAATCACACACGAGATGTCCATAAACATGGGAATAGCCAACATAAAATTTATTATTCTGACATTGAACAGTAACCTGTGCTATCGGATCACCTTAGGTACGTCTGAACGAGCCGTTTTGTCTCAATTGAGCTCATTTGGCCGATAACCTGGATGGCAGCTGCCCGCCGACTAGCTCGCCTCATGTCGTCATCGACCAAATTGTACCTATCTAGTATACGTAACCACTATCAGGAAATGTCTATGAAAAGGTCAAAATACTAAGGCCGCATCAGGCAATTAATACAGGTCCTTCATAGATACAAATGCAAATTATAAAGTCGTTTTGCGTGCTGAAAACTCGGCTAAGTATATAAATCAATAAGCAAATAAACAATGTATAGTGGCACGGAAGTGGTGTATTTCGCCACCACTGTCAGACTTTACCGTCTCGTGCTAACAGATTCGTGTTAACGATACTTGTAAAGTGATTTACATATGGCTGCAAATATCGACGAATGCGCATTCTTGTTAAGGGATCGAGAGGCGATCATTGTCGAACGCAGTGAAACGTTACACCAGCAAATTATTATTGCAACCTGTTAGTAGGCCAGTCTTAACGCCCTGCTTCTCGCTGCCGTAATAACATGTTTGATATATTATTTGTGTTCATAGATTTACTTATTTATGTAAATATATCTAAATTATTTACGATACTTTTCGGCAACTACTTTGATCCTAATAGGGATGATGACTTGGTCAAAAATATCTAATTAGTAAATCTGACTAATTATAAATTCTAATTAGTCCGTCAGATAGATTAAGAAAAAATATGGGACTCGTATTATTTGTTTTATCAAATTATTAAAAACCAACTGAGATATAGATCATGAAACTTCCTGAGTTGTGACGTCAAGTCTACGTAAAAATCGTATATAGACGTGACGTCAAAACTTCTAGTCACTATATCTTCGTCATATTTTGTATTTAAAACAAGAGAAAAAATACTTTTTTTTTGTCGCCATGTCTATTATCCTAATAATCATACTAATATCTTAACATCTGAAGAGACTTTCGCTAGACGGTTGGGTTAAGGGCCAGATGCAGATGGCAGTCATTCTTGACACAGCGCACATCGTCAGGAGGTTCCTCATCCTGCAGCCCAAACCACCGGTAGCTTGGGCCCTGCCCCGCTGCTGGCGGCTATCTAGGTTTAAGTTTTTATAATGTTTTATGTTGTTTTATACATCAATATTGTAAAAACTAAGGTTTAAGAAAGGAAATAAATACGTGAATACTAAAATACCGATGTTTGAATGTTTGTTATTCAATCACGTCTTAACGCATGAACGGATCGGGTTCAAACTTGGGACATAGTTAGATTATTGTCTGAAAGCACACACAGGGTACTCTTTATCTCGGTAAAATAACGGAAACGGGAACTACGCAGGTAAAACCGTGGAGCGTTGTTAGTTATCTATATATTCGTTATAGGTACTCGTATTATGTAATTCTTTAGATCACTACTTATTTTAATGCTTAGCGATACCGAAATATCTAAGTATTGATTATTATTTCTAGACCTTCACTGTTCTACAAGTACTTGGTGTAAGTAGGTAAGAAGTTAAGTATTTAGTGCATTGTGGTTTTCTATGTAACCTACTTTTACCTACTTTACTTCTACTTTAAGGCCCTACCTACCTTTATTGACAAAAATAGTTAAAATAATAAATATCGGACTAACTAAAGATAATCCGTTTTATAAATTAATATAGCACAAGCATAAATACCACTTTATGTTCCCTCTGCTGGACCTCGAAGATTTATCTCACAAGGATAGAGTCAAGGCCACAATCCATCACACTATAAAAGTGCTGGTTGACGGATTACACAAATATCCTCGAAAGAATACTTTCTTGATAAATATCAAATTTCTGCTTTACCGTACCGCTTAAGACAGTGTACATGAAAAACTTGGTCATTAGTGTTTAGTACTTGAAAAAATATTTAGAGGCGAAGGCAGCCTTCGAGCTAATGACCTCATACTATTGAAATTGCGTTCTCATCATAGGTTAACTACAATAAACATAAAATATGTAGGAGCCATAGAAGATTTTCGTATGACAATGATATTCGACAGTTCGACGTTTCCACAGGACGTTTGTGTGTCCCGTATGTTTAAGCCTGATTGGCCCCGTAAATTCAACCTGCCTTACAAAAAGCATAACAAAAATGCGTCGTTATAAAATTAGATAAATGTTAAATAGCGTGACCTCGGAATACAGCAAATCGTCTATATTCATAATGTGATGAAAACAAGTCCGAAGCGTCACGAATAAACTTTTTTACATTTGCTTATTACGCATCTCTCGGAGCAATGTACCTACTTAGTAATACTCATAGACGTAGTACGCATTTATAAAGAGATTCTTTACAAATAATGATCTTTTGTGGACTTTCATAATGACAATCAACTGTTCCTACTAATATCAACTATTAATGTGAAAGTTTGCATGTGTGTTCGTTTGGCATGGGTGGAAATTCGGGACACGTAAGATTAACTGGAATTAGAAGAAAAACTGGAAAATAAGATTAACTGGAATAGCACATTGGTTCCTTTTCATTACGAGGAAAAACACGGGAATGAAACCGCGTGGCGCTACTAGTTTTTGTGTAGTTAATAGTAGTTGTGTGTTGTTGTAGTTTAGTGTAATTTTGTGGAGTTCAAATAACTTTTGTATAAAAGGAAGATAAAAGATTCTCGTAATTGTAAGTAAAATACCTACCTACATGCTCTTTCTATGTAGTTTTCTTTTTTATCTTTCTGTGTATGTACATAACATAAACGTAACATCTCGTTATAAACTAAAAATAAATAAAAAGGATAAATAAAACAACTGACTCACCTGAACACCAGCTCTTCTAAATTTAAAATCAGATGTCACTAGTCGCGTCCTCAAATCGATTCAGGTTAATGAAACGCTTGCTGTAAACGGATGGTCGTTATTCGATGGTTGTTAATCGATGGTTTATTTACATGTAACTGTTAACGGAATCGATCAGCCGAGGGCCGTCGTCGTGTCGCGCGGTCGAATCTCGCGGTGCACTGCGGTCGAATGTGCCCACTTGCCCAGAGTTGGTAGTCGGTTGTCGCCGTCGCGCGAGCGTGGGTGCTTCCCGCCAAAACTGGTCGCCTTGGTTACGCGACGCGCAAATGATGTCATTTTACGAAAGCGCTTGAATTTCCTTAGCAGTTTGCTTGAATTTTCATAGACCAATTTACGACAGTTACGAATCGATTTACTTTGATGATAGTAGGTAGGAGAAGTTTCAACACGTCGAGATAAAAGTACTCAACAGATTATTTTTTTTTACCAAACTTAATTTTTTTTTTTTTTAATAAACTGAAAATCACAAAATTTTCGTTCGTTTTACGTTATTAAGTGTTATAAATCCAGAATCTTATAGTAACACTAGTGGCCCGCCCCGGCTTCGCACGGGTACATACACACACACATACACCCTTTTTTTTGTATCGGGTTTCAAAAAAAAAGTAAAATTATAAAGGAAATTTGAATTTTTTTTATGATTTTTTTTTATTAATGTTTTTTTTGTATTTTTTTATTTTAAAATTTTATACATATATAATATTATTTACAAAACAAAAGCCATTAGTTTTAGTGAGTCAGAGCTTCCCTGTAAACGATATTTGAAGTAGTTTTATTTTGTGGCAGCAAAATAAATTGATTTTCAGGAGCTCCGACACGTGGTAGGCCAACACGTGATACAGTTGCCATGAGTGAAACATTATTTTCGTAGGTCGATCCTAATAATTCGAAGGTTTGGCCCTGGGACTTGTTAATAGTTAACGTGAAAGATGATTTCACCGGAAACTGAAGTCGTTTAAAGGGATTGGCAGATCAGTTGGAATCATCGGTATGCTCGGTATTTGAGCTAGTTGACCAGCTGCTGGGCCAGTGATAAAATTTTGTTCAGCAAGCCGCTGCGAACGCTCGATACTTGACTCTCTAGCACGCGATTGCGACGCGTATTCTCTCCGACTTGCAAGGCGATTTTCAGTTTCTGATGAAGATTCCTCATTACGCCGTATTCTTATTGCCCTCGCCTGGGAACTATGTTTAGAAAGTTGAGATCTTGATCTTTTTGGAATTTTTGGGCATTATAAAATGAAAAATAGAAGGAAATAAATAATTAAACAGGCTTTTACTAAATTTTTGCTTATTGAACTATATGAAGTACTAAGCGGTTTGAATAATTAATATATAATATTTATTACCAGGTAAGTAGTAGGTACTTATTGAAAGAAAATTAAAAATATGGGCTTAGAAAACTACCTTTACTAAATGTTTGCTGAACAGAAATACCCATAAACCTATAAGCAGTTATTACACTTATTTACCTACGAAACGAATTCAAAATTTTTCAAGCTAAAATCATACGATCACGCACACGACCGCTGCGTAGGAGCCGATCGCGCGAGTGAGCCGCGCGGCACTTTATTTTATTACATTGACTCCCCCGTACCCCAGTGACAGTTACATGGAGCCTACATCGCATGCTGGCTAGCTGAGCGCGGTGAGCGACAACCACGCGACTTTTTCTAATACTTGCATTTTTAAACTCGTGATATCTTCCGAATGAAATGTAAAAATTATAAAAAGGTATTAAAGCCGTCTTGAATATAAAGTAATTTATTTTGATAAGGATTAATACCAAGGTACAAATGAAGAGCCTTTTCAAGAGGCGGCATACATAAATTAATATTTTAGAATAAAAACTGCTTACTGTGACATAATAACTATAATATTTAGACATATGCTGTCGCGACTTTTTTGTAGATAATGATGAGTTCTGCAAAGTCGTAGTAAATGATTTTGTTCTATCATCAATAGTTTTCGCAGCGCACGCGACGTAAGGAATTTTTCAGGTCTTTTTTTACACCTTATGTTACATTATTGGAGTTTTAGTAAGGATTCCTAATTTTTTTTTAAATATAATATAGCCTATGTTACTCGGGGATAATGTAGCTTTCCAAAGTTGAAAGAATTTTTGAAATCGGTCCAGTAGTTTCGGAGCCTATTCATTACAAATAAACAAACAAACAAATCTTTCCTCTTTATAATATTAGTATAGATGACCACACGTATCAAAATATATCCAATAATATTAGAAACGCCCCGCTGATTTACCTACGTAGTTGCCATTCTCGTTATTTTCCCGGGACGTTAAGTAGCCTATGTATTATTCCAGATTATAGTCTGTGCTCCAAATTTCAACCCAAATCGTTTAGGCGTTTCGAACGTGATTGAGCAACAAACATTCAAACGGTCGCATTTCTAAAATTTGTAGCATTACATTTGTTTCATTTTATTAATTTCGAACCAGTGCCAAAATAACAAGGCTCATAAATTTATCAAACGTATTTTTAGGGGCCAAAGTTCCCCGACCTTTTATAATGCACCACGATCCACGTTCACATTCATTCAAAGCTAACTGTGACGATAGAACACTAAAATTGAGTAGGTAATCTTAAAGCATGCTATACGAGTTTGGTAAAATTAAGTATTTCGAAAACGCCGTTTGTATCGGACTTCTTCTAGATTTGATAGATTTTTACATATCGTACAAGGTACATTCTATACGTACTTACTCATGACTAACGACCGTGTGGTTACAATCAGATGGCAAGTATGACCTCAGCATATTATATTTGAAGATAAATATCTTTCCACTGATTTTACTAAACCTTCTTGACGTGGGATTACCTACTGCAGGTTGCTGCTTATACAGTTTTAGTTACTCTATAAAATGTCGTTTCCAACTTTCAAATCCAAGTAAACTGCGTGATGCATTAAACTGTATAAGTATTATGCCGGATGGTGCTCAATGATGTCATTTATTTGTGTTTATACAGAACAGAAAGTCACCTGTCGCTTTCTTCTGTTTAGTTTAGAGCTAGTGATTTACCGCTATGCTAATTCTAAAGTGCCTGCGTGTTCAATCAATTCCAAAATAGCCTATTTACAATGTACCATCAATCAATCTGTTAGTTACGCATCTACCCACCGCAAGCTCCATGTTTGGCGCCCGTTCGGCCTCCGCCCCCACTGTGCCATTATAGAAATATACCTTACCTACCTAAAGAGTTAAACCTTCGCAACACTGTTACTTGTTTAAACTGTAGATCTACTGTTTTGAAATTTTCTTTTGTTTTTGTTTCTACTGTTTTTTCATTCGGAATAATAAAACTATAACGGGTCGAATTCTGTACATTGAAGATATTTTGATATTTTTTTTGGAGCGCTCCATAGTCGGTACTGTTGGCGAAACTGCATTTTTTTTCTTTCATGTCTGTCTGTCTGTCTGTCTTTCTGTATAGGGATCACGCATCACGCCGAAACTACTGATTCAATTCAGGTTCTAGATCTTTTCCAATTTCTTTGTTCTAGATTCTAGAACGTGCCCACGTGATCGCGTCGCGTCGTCTTGAATGAAAAAGGAATTGTCAAAAATATATTTTTGTGTGGAAAAACAAACATCATTCGGTTATAACCGACTTCAAACAAGGATGATGTTCTCAATCGGGTTGCATGTTTTTTTATTTGGTTTTATTTTACGCGATAACTCCGCTAATTGTGAGTTGATTTTGATAATTACTTTTTTGTTTGCGCTCCATAGTCGGTACTGTTGGCGAAGCTGCATTTTTTTTCTTTCATGTCTGTCTGTCTGTCTTTCTGTATAGGGATCACGCATCACGCCGAAACTACTGATTCAATTCAGCTGAAACTTAGCATGACTTTAGTTTAAACTAAGTAGAGTGCTATAGGCTACTTTTGATCCCTAAATTCTGAACTGTTTTCTTGCGGGAGGGGGTGAAAGTCAGAATGTGTATTTGGTTGAAACTCATGTTTGCGTTGTTTAATTTCATTAACTCTTTTTTTGTTAGAAAGAACACATTTTTAATATTGTCCCGTCAAAATTTGAACATTGTCGGTCTGGTGGTTCGGAAATTACACAAACATTAAATAATAACGACACGCGCGGCGCGTTCGGTACATACTAACTTCTAAGTATTCTGTGTATCACAGACGATCCACAGAATATCTAGGTTCTAGATCTTTTCCAATTTCTTTGTTCTAGATTCTAGAACGTGTCCACGTGATCGCGTCGCGTCGTCTTGAATGAAAAAGGAATTGTCAAAAATATATTTTTGTGTGGAAAAACAAACATCATTCGGTTATAACCGACTTCAAACAAGGAGGATGTTCTTGAGAACACCCTCCTCAATCGGGTTGCGTGTTTTTTTATTCGGTTTTATTTTACGCGATAACTCCGCTAATTGTGAGTTGATTTTGATAATTACTTTTTTGTTTGGTTGAAAATACTTCAGAGGTTATCTCATATATCGAAAACAGGGAGGTAGTTTTTAAAATATCAACAAAAAAACTAAATTCAGCTCAGATTTATCTGTACGACATAGTCATAGCTTTTTATAAAATTTAGTCGAATGACAGAATTAAATTACCTGTCATTGAAGTAGGTTTTTGTTCTTTTGGAGAAAACATATCAGCATAATAAGTAGCAGCAAAACAACCCATTAAATGTTCCCACTGCTGGGCGTCGGGGCCTTCTCTCGCAAAGAGAGAGACAAGGCTATAATCCACCACGCTGACCCAGTGTCGGCCGGTAGGTGGATGACATAATTGTGACTTAGAACTTAGATTGTAGGTAAATTTCGGTTTCCTCACGATGTTTTCCTTCGCCGTTTTAATTACCGGCATTACGAACATGACTCTGAAAAGATAACGGTGCGCGTGGTTTTGAACCCTGGGTCTCCGGTTCGACAGACGCCGTTCTCCCGACTAGGTCAGCTGTAACTTACTAGACTAGCCGTAACTTATTAGAAAACATATTATTTCAATCCAAATACTGTTTAAAATTTAAAGGTAGTGTTCAACAAGCTTCGGTGACCGAAGCAGACCGTTGTTAGGGTTCCATACCCAAAGGGTAAAAACGGGACCCTATTACTGGGACTTCGCTGTCCGTCCGTCCCTCCGTCTGTCACCAGATTGTATCTCAAGAACGGTGATAGCTAGACAGTTGAAATTTTCACAGACGATGTATTTCTATTGCCGCTTTGACAAAAAAATACTAAAACTATAATAAAGTAACAAATGTCCAAACATTGGCATTCATAATATTTACAGGACAACGTTGGAACGGCTGAACATATTTGGAAGAAATTCCGAAACACACGTAGTTTGTACTGAGAAATAGCAAATCGGTTACTTATAGGTTACTGTGACGTCGGAAAGGCTAAGCAAATTTGGTAGAAAATTGAAACAGAGATAACTTATAGTCAGAAATAGTGTGGTACCTATTAGATATATGTACTACCTATCAACCTGAAAAGAAGCATGAGCCCTAAGGAAACATATATTAACTATCACGTCATAACGGCACAACGAATTGGGTTGACATACGAAACACAGATAGTTTAGAGTCTAAAATTTCACATGGGCTAATAAGTCTATATTTTAATTTAACGCCATATTAATAGAAGTATAAATTTTTGTAAGGAACTTGATGTGATGGTAAGGTAAAAGCCAAAAATGAAAACATATGCACCCGTTTTGGTGTAGATAATTCAGGTGCTTTGCGTTCACAATCAAAATAACAAGCAACATTACATTCTCATTAGATTGCGCTAATGCCAGTTTAAATCTAAAAGCACTAAAGGCCATTTAAATCGATGTTTTGCTATAGTGGTATGTATTTTTTCTTGCATCACTAGGTGGCGTTACTGGTATTCTAAAATGTACTACATAATAAGTTTTTTGCTGCTAAAAGGATTTTGATGCCGAATTGGGATTCTTTCGTTCTTTGATTTTTTTTGTGTTACAATTAAATTCATACATTAACATTTCACTAAGACTTGGCTTAGATTTACGGGTTCAACTTGCTTGAGTAACATTAAAACTCAAAATTTTTATCAATTTGATTCCACACAGGCTTTATTCATAATTTTACGCGGGCGAAGTCGCGGGTAACAGTTAGAAAACAGCTTGCGGATAAAAAGGTATCAGATCATGCACATCAGTTTCAGACTTTTCATAATGTATCCTTTAAAAATCCTACAAACTTAACACTTGTGGCTATGTTCGATACTACGAAATCTTACTAAGTATGTTTGATTTTGTTTAAAAAAAGAAAAATAAAGATGATAAAATTAAATATATTTTTGTGCGGAAAAAATAATAATTCGGGTTTTCAATGACTACTTACTTATCCAAATATTTTGTCCTACGATACTTCCAACTAAAGTACCTATAAGTCAGTAACACCTGCTTACGCGAACGAAGTAGCGGGTTCAGCTAGTATACTGAATATATAGACAAAGAAGACCTTAAATAATGAACACGGTTGGTCGATCTTACACATTCTATTGAAGGCTGCGAAGGTTCGCCATTTCTGGCAGATAAATTTTTTGATATAGGTATATTTTATCTGGCAGATAATATTCCACTTCATTCGTCTGCATTAACATAATACTATATCCTTATTTTTTCTGCTGTTTTAAAATGTGACGTTTTTTATTAATTGAGCTCCTCGGGCTCTAGAGTTCCTTTTAAAATGGGAGCTTAACGTATAATTAAACTTTATCTAAGTAAATCTGAGTCTGTCGTCCCTTTTTAAAACTTCGATGTCTGTCTTTCTGTGGCACCTTAGAGTTCAAATGGATGGACCTATTTCAATGCGGTTTTTATTATGTGAATGTTAGTTTCCGTGCGGTGGTTCTTAGCTATGTTTGGTTAATATCAATTTAAGCTAGCCGCTGCAATCATCATCAGCCACAAGACGTCCACTGCTGCACATAGGCCTCCCCCCTAGATTTCCACAACTAACGGTCTTGCGCAACCTGCAAACAGCGGTTTCCAGCGACCTTTGTGAGGTCATCTGTCCATCTAGTGGGAGGCCGTTCAACACTGCGTCTTCCGGTTCGTGGACGCCACTTTATACGATACACGATATCTTTCTTCCCCATCATTTGTCAGTTCTGCGAGCGATATGGCATTTTTGCCCATTGCCATTTCAGCTTGCTTACTCTTCAAGCTATGTCGGCCACTTTCATTCTTTTGCGAATATCCGCATTACGGATTCTGTCGCGCAAAGAGACTCCGAGCATAGCTCTCTCCATAGCTCGCTGTGCGACTTTGAGCTTCGTTATGAGGCCCACAGTTAAGCTATACATTATAATAAATTTTAACTTCCAAGATGGCCACTACGATATATTTTTTCACTACGACCTCAACGTACAATAGGACACATATAATACTAAACACCGACACGTAGTACCTAGAGTCCACGCAATTTAAGTATACGCGCGGCAGAGAACGGAACTAATTGACGTGCCGTCATCTTCTTGTCTACGTCAGGTGACAAGAGTTTGTTTACGTTCGGTGTTTTTATTCATTTCTAAAGCAATTAATTGTTTTAATTATGCCGAAATTGATTAAAAGTGCTGGCCCTGATCCTGAACCATGAAAATCAATCGTGTTTGTGAAGAACAACGAGACAATAACGGGCCAAAAGTGCAGTTTTCCAAAGGCAGAGCTATTTGATAGGTAATATTTAGGGATACCATAGCAATGAAATCTCCACTTATTATCAGCGTATTTTTATGAGGTTTTATTTTTGAGGTTTGATTGTTGTCGTTGCCAATAACAATAACACGTGGAGAAAAAACTGTGTGTGTTTAAGACCGAATGTGAGATACAAGTAATTTTTTTTTGGGGTGAAAACTTCTTTTGTTAAATTAACATGGACATGAGGTTTTGTGATTACCGCCCTACCATTGTGATCTTAGCCCTATCGAAAAAATAACCCAATCGTGAAAAGGTGCATTGCAGAAAAAAATGTGGGTCAAGCGCCTTCTGAAATAAAGACGCTTACTGAGGAAGCATTCCGCATAGTATAACAGCAGAGGAATGACTTAATGTGTGCCTGCACGTAGAAAAAATTGAGGATAAATATTTTGAGTCGGACAGACTAATGGATATGGAAATGGACAAATTCATAATCAATGTTACGGGTGAAACACCCGAATCTTCTGATGAAAAATCTAGCTGGTGTTCTAGCGAAGATGATCCCATGGAAGGCATTGACCCATTGAAAGACCATTCATTCGCTAAATTTTCAAGTAGTGTTGTATACTCAATAAAAGATTTACAAAGTTATATTATATTTTTGTTACTTTGTTGTTGATGTAGGTTGAAAATGACCGTATAAAATGATCACGTAAAAAACTATAAAATAGTTCTCCTGATGGTAAGAGACTCCGTCAGCTAATAACATATCATATCATATTGTCATGGTAATATTGAACCAAAGCAGCACTGCACCGGCGTCCATTACTTCGAGACATTAGTTCTTGAGTCTCGCTTGTTCAGTAATTATATTATACTAGAACACAATACCTTTTCAACCGGACCACTGCGCACTGGCACTCCACTGCTTCGCGGTAAACATGTAATTGAATAAGAGTCAAAAGTGGGAAATATAAACGTTACTAAACTTATCGGTGTAGTTCTATTGCTTCCCTGAATTATCCTTTCCCTTACCTATTTTATGATGACGAAATATCTCAAAGCACGGGGAACCATTTTTTTGCTTGACCTGGCAACATTAAGTACGCCACCAGTCGCGCGCAGAGTTAACTTGCGCGCACTCTACATAAATTCAACGTGTCTGTCTAATCTGTCTATTTAACCTATTCTCATTCGATTCCTTAATGAAATATAGTTGACGTAATAGATATTTTTTTTTTAAATAAAGAGTGCCGATACGATCAGGACATGTGCCTGATGGTAAGCAACATTCCTGACACATAACAGCACAGTGACACGCAGCTATTCAAACATGAAGAGTCCGAATCATTACCTAGCACTGCACTGCGCTCGTCACCCAGAGATCTAAGATCTTATATCTCTAAGCCCTGTAATTTCTCTGGAAACATTGCCCTTCAAACCGGAACACAGTAATATTTGCACATTACTGCTTGGCGGTAGAATAACTGGCAAAGGTGTGGTACTTCCCCAGGCGGACTCTGCCAAGAGTCCTACCACTACAAAAAACTTTGATCGCAACACCACCACAAGAAACTTTGATGAAAAAAGATTGATCGATGATGAGAGGTACCTTATAATATAAATTATAAATAAATATAATAACTTAACTTTTAAGGTTTTAACAGTTACTAGAGCTTTTTTCAAACTCTATCAACATCTCGATCAACAGTCTTCTTCAATATTATTCCACTGCTGGATGTAAGCATTTTCCATGCCTCGCCACTTATACTCTACTAGACAGGCGGACTGTATTTCAACTGCAACCCAAATGCACATTGCAGTTGCAGGTGCAGTTTGAATGCAGTTGACAAGACTGCAATACTGCCGTGCAGTACTTAAAACGCAGTAATCGACATTTTGACGTTTTTGAGTTAAATATTGAACCGTAAGAAGCACATCATAAGGAATCGACTGATAAAATCGATTTTACAGACAACAAGATAGCAAAAAAAATCCTTCAATGCAGTAACTAGTCATATTTTATGCAAACTGTAACGTAAAACTACCTAAAATACAGTAATAGCAATTACGTCTGACAAGATTCTTTGTTTTTTCTAAGTAAAATGCAGTAAATGTTGATAAAACTGTCTTTTGTCTATATGATAGGTTACTTTTTGTTGTTAGTGTTACTAATTAAATTGCAGTACTCGAGGCATTTACTGCAGTATAATCTATGATATCTAACACTTAAACTATAATATTTTTCAGCCAAGTTGCAGTAAAAGTTGTAATTACTGCATTATATTTTGTAATTTGAACAATTTGTTATATTTCACAGTTCCTGTGGAAAAGTTTACTGCACAAAATCATCGAATTAAAGAACCAAGAAAAAGTTAACGATAGTTCAAAGCAACGACAGTTGACATTAATAACTCAATTTTTCTCAAAAAAAAACCGACTTCAATTTGAAATTAAATTCTAAGTTAATTAAATTCAAACTTTCGACTCTAATTTCGATTTTAATAATATATTAGGAGTACAAATAAGTTTCCGCCGTTTTTAACACAAATTAAATATTTATTGTTTATGAATCATTTTAATAATGATTGATTGATGATTTAATGATGATGATTTTAAACGATGTGAGACTGCTTGCTGAGTGACTTCTAATGTTAGAGCAAATTCTTTTTGTGTTTGAGATGAGTCTTTCTCCAATAATTCCTCCAATTCTGCATCCTCGTAAATTTTTGGCCTTCCACTGCGATCTTTGTCTTCTACGTTGAAATCACCGTTTTTTAAACTTTTCTCGACACAACACTCTCGACACGTTCTCTCACTCAAAGCACCCTCACTATATGCTTCTACGAGCAATTGATGCGCCTCAGCAGCAGATTTCTTTAAATTAAAGAAGTAAACTAATATTTCCCGCAAATGACGCTTACTTGGCTCAAATTTTGACATTTTCAACTTTAAAAAAAATATATTTTACCAATATAAAATCAATAATATTAATAGGTTATGTTGTTCTTGAATGTCCAAACTATTTTTTAAGCCGGTTATCAACTGCGAAAGCTAACCGAAACTCCATGCCGCACCATCTACAATAAAACGGCGGACACTTATTTGTACTCTTAATATTTTTTTCATTTGAAGCTGCCAGACAAACAGATAAATGTGAAAAATGATGATTCAGGTAAATGTAAGCAAATTACTATAGTTTTTCTTGTTATTTAAAAAAACACCGCACCAATTCCGATAAAAATTATCTACCAAACAAAAAAATAAATATTAAAATCGTTTCACAATTAGCTATCGTTCATGCCATTGTGAGTGTGGTTTATCTAAATTGTTAGGGTATCATAAAAGTCTCTTCTGATAGTGTAAATATTACTAAGTAAAAAGTGATATTTAGCAAAAGTGGATTAAGTTTTTATTCTGATAGACATTTTCTTTCAGTCGCTTTTTTACCCGACTGAAAGAAGGGTTATGTTTTTCGCGCGTTTCTTGTATGTTTGTGAATTTCTTTATTTCCACGTATCTTCCAAATGGCCGGATAGATTTTGACAATTAAGATACCGTTAGAATCGTCTTAATGATTCAAGTGTCTTTAGATAGTAAATATCCGCCAAAATATCCAACAGACCCCGGTTTGAATCCTGATGGTTATACTCGGGATTTTTCTTTTTGATTTTTTTCTGAGAAAATCTTATAGTTAGAGCCTTTTATAAACGCATTTAATTCGTATCTAAGTAAGTCATCAATCACTACGTAATTCGTACCTGCCTAAATATCATTTAAAAAAATCGAGCAAAGCTCGGGCAACCAGGTACTATACTATAATATAGATAGTAAATATTTTTATCGAAATTGGTGCGACTTTTTTTGAAATAACAAGAAAACTATAGCAATTTTCTAACATTTATCAGGATCATCATTTTTTCACATTTATCTGGCAGGTTCTACTGAAAAATTATAGTCTAAAGTTAAAATTTAATTTTAAATTGAAGACGATTCTTGTTTTGTTGGAGAAATTGAATTATTCATGTCAACTGTTATGTTTATTACGCTTTGAAATATCGTTAACTTTATCTTGGTTATGTAATTGGTCTTACATAATGTTTTTTATCTGTTGAGTTTGGCATTCGGGGATTTTTAAATTACAGTTATTTACTCATTAAAATAAGTAGCCTAGGTAATAAAAGAAACTGAGTAAAAATGTCTATCAGAATCAACACTTAATTATTTACAAACTGCACCAAAATTTTATTGAAAACACATTAAAATGCAGTAAAATAAATCTGATACTGCATCTAAAATAGCAAATTAGTACATTTCACTGATTATTTTGTAGCACTAACTCAACTTGCATTGCATTTTAATCTGATTATGCGTACTTTTTAGAAATTTTGAAGTGACGTAACTGCTCATTTTTTGTAATCTTTTTTTCAAATTCATTTTTATCTAATAAATAAAATTCTCGTGTCACAGTTTTCAATGCCATACTCCTCCGAAATGGCTTGACCGATTTTAATGAAATTTTTTGAGCTTATCCGGTATCTATGAGAATCGGGCAACATCTATTTTTCATCCCCCTAAATGTTAGGGGTAGTCCACCCCTAATTTTTATTTTTTATTCTTTAGACAAAATTTTTAATTTCTATTTTTTTATGATACAACATACAAAAATACATACAATCCTCAATTTTCACCCTTCTACGATCAACCCCTATTTTTTAATATCCATTTTAGTAATTTAATCATTTTTCATCCTCGGTCGATAACTGATCAATCGTCATTTAATTAGTTATCCCCGCCAGTTGTCTACAGGTGTCACTTCTAACCCAGTAAACAGCACGATAATTTGGGGATCAAAAGTAGCCTATAGCATATATATAGTTTGAACACGCTAATCTCGGGAACTACTGGATCGATTAAAAAAAATCGTTGATCGTTCTTTCATATGTACGTAATCCTTGAATGCTGTAGGTTATATATATGTACCACAGGCGAAGCTGGGGCGGGCCGCTAGTGTATCATATAATAATCTAAGTAAGTATTTTCTTTCGTAAAGTCACACTTAGATATCTAGTGCACCCAATGGCTATCAAAACACCCGTCACAAAACCTTGTAACATAGGAAAAAAACGAATCAAAAAGTTTTTCACTGTTTTCTCAAAAACGTGTTTTTGCTCATACTGCGTTTTAAGGGCTGGACGGCAGAATAGAACTGCAAACCATAAGCGCAGTCCGATTGCAGTTGTTCATTTGCAGTCGGAGTGCAGTTGTGTTAACTGCACACCGACTGCATTCAAATTACATCCGAGCTGCATTTTACTTGAAATGCAGTGCTTCTGTCTATATAGTCCTATCCTCAGCTTTAAGCTACGAGTATTTTTCCAAATGATTAGCATGAAATAATATGAACTGCGTGTCGCAAAAATGCAGACTCACTGGATTAGCTTAAGTATAATAAAATGGGTGTAGTTTTGTATTTTTTTAACCCCCGACCAAAAAAAGGGGTGTTATAAGTTTGCCGTCGATGTCTGTCTGTCTGTCTGTATGGGTGTCTGTCTGTCTGTATGTGTGTATGTCTGTGGCACCGTAGAGCTCAAACGGATGAGCCGATTTCGATGCGGTTTTTTTTTAAGTTAATATCCGTGCAGATGGTCTTAGCTATGTTTGGTTAATATCGATTCAAGATGGCCGCCTCCACAAAATGGCGGACAAAATATTTCTTCAAAACCTACCTCAATATGGGTATCAAATGAAAGGACTTGGCTAGTAGAATACTATACACTATAACAAATTTCAAATCCAAGATGGCCGTCACCACAAAATGGCGAATTATGTATTTTTTTCACTACTACCTCAATATGGGTATCAAACGAAATGGCTTGACTACTGTCGGGGCATTTTAATACGTAACATTTGACAATTCATCAAAATTCGACAACGTAACCTTGTAACGGCGGGCATAAAATAATATATTTTTGCTTTTTGTTAGAACTGCATATTGTTTATTTTTTTCTATTACGACTACATATTTGTTATATTAATGACTGATACTAGCAATTTTACGATTTGTTTTCACTTATAAACCATTCTAAAGATAATAAACAATATCTGATCTAAAGAAATGCACGTCGCTACAATGTTGCGTCAGTTAACCTTTTTTGTTTTTAACCACTAATGATGTTACTGTAAAATCGAAAGCTGATAAGTTGAATCGAATGCAAGGATTACTTGTGAAGAAATATCACCATAAGTTAATGACCACGTTGTGACTATAATAAAACATAAATATATATATTATTATTTTATTAACTACTAGCTTTTACCCGCGACTTCTTACGCGTAAAATAAGTAAGTATTAAGGTAACTGAGGGAGTACTTACATATTTACTTGAACAGTAGTACACCCATACAAATTTACTTTCACTAATATTAAAACATTTTTGTACCTTGTAGGTACAAAAATCAGTTCAGTGGTTTAGGCGTCAAAACTTAATAGACAGGTAGAGTTACTTTCACATGTAGGTACCTATACTATAAAATAGTATGCATTTTAAGTGTCTAGCTTAAAAATTTTACGGTTTTCAACATTGACGAACTTCCATATAAATTTCATCCCCCATTTCAACTTCTATTTCATCCCCGTACGGTTTGAAATTACAAAATTGCTAGAACAACTTTATTTTCTCCACTTCAAGTGTTAGATATAAAGTTCCATGGTTTTATCTTCAACAACGACTAATTTCCACACAAAACTTTCATCTCCGTTCAGTTAATGAATAATTAAGAAATCGAAATTACAAAATTGCTACGCGAAGCTTATTATATAGCGAAGCGATTGCTTCGCGTCAAGCGTTTAGATACGAAGTCATGGTTTTATCTTCAACAGTAACGAACTTTCATATAAACCTTCCATCCCCCATTTAAGCCCCCATTTCAACCCCGTACAATTCTAAATTACGAAATGGCTAAAACAAACACATATTTGCTTCGCGTTAAATGTCTAGATACGAAGTTTCATGGTTTTGTATTCAAAAATTACGAATTTCCATATACTTTTATCCCTCATTTCAACTCTTTTTTTCCGTAATAAAAAGTAAACTATGTCCTTTTTTGAAATTAAGTCTATCTGTGTACCAACTTTCATTAAAATCGGTTATGCGTGGATCTTATGCTTATAACTTTGAAAATTACGAGTCATACAACCGTCCATCCCTTGTTTCACCTTCTTAGGGGTTGAATTTCACAAAACCCCGTCTTAACGAGCGCCTGCGTGCTAAAAGACACCTCCATGCAAAATTTCTGAGTTTTCGTGAAGAGTGACCTATCGCTTTATATACCTATATAGATAAAAATGCTAAAAATAACTGTGAGAATAGACAATATTATTGAACATAATTAATAATTTCTTTGAGTGCTCACACCAATGATGAAGATGACAATACTAACTGTTGTTCAGATACTGCTTAATAAATGCATTTTTTTTGTTAAATTATGCACTTGTCATAAATATATCGCTCCTTAAATTTACGAAAAAAAATATTATTATGAGGCAAGGATTTGCCTGATGATTTTTAAAAATCACATATTGGTGTTTCAAGTCCGTATCGATTCATTTCACTTTAATCGAGGTTTTAACTAGGTCACCTCACTATGACAACATAACTGACAAACGTCAAATGTTACCTTATTTAGAAGTGGTCACCCAATATCTCGGTCATCTCATAACAATTATTAGAAGATACCTAATTAAAAATAATACCAAGATAAGACAAATCACAATTACTTTGTTTAAAAGTTTCGATAAGAACTGTGCAGTTATATTCGGATTTATTTCAGATTGTTTTTTTATTTATTTAAAGTGTTTTTCAACGTATAATGTTCTTTTGATCAGGGCATCGACATCGTATAACTTATGTGGTCTTAGCTTTTATACACATTTACAATGCCTGACATAATAAATAATAATCTCGTTTGTGAACTTGATACAGATGACAATGTTGACTGCAAACAGACTTATGATCCATCCCAATGTTCTAATCTCTTGAACTGTAATAATAACGATACCAAAAATTTAACAATAATAACACAAAACATTCGAAGTATTCACCAAAATTTGGATAAATTCATGGTGTTTCTCAGTAGTTTTGATATATCATTAGATGTTATTGTCTTAACTGAGTGTTGGACCTCTAAGTACGATCCTCCCCCGATTGACAACTACAACATGTTTTTTACTAAACGTAGCTATAACCAAAATGATGGTGTTGTTGCATATGTGCATAAACGACACACCGTCAATGCTACGGAATCCGTGATGCCTGAAGGCAATTTCTTGCTACTTGAAATTAATGACATGTATTCTGTAATCTGTACATATCGCCCATGTGCTTTTTCGAACCCAACAAATTATATCAGTTCTTTAGACAATATCTTAAATAACTTAAGATTTAAAAATAACATTATTTTGACAGGTGATATGAACATAAACATTTTACAAGATAATAACTTATCTGCATACTCAACAGAGTACCTTAATTTAATGGCCACACATTGTTTAGCTCAAGGAATCAACCTCCCCACTAGAAATACTACATGTCTTGACCATTTTATGGTGAAAACTCAGCTAAAATGGCAAACTTTGATATTCGGTAATTTTACAGACCATGCACCAATTCTCCTACATATTAAAGAAGCTGGAAAGAAAACAGATCACAATTACTTTACTGGAGAAAAATCTATTATTGACTTTAATGCTGTTGGAGAGATGCTTTCACGTTATTCTTGGAAAGAGTATTACAAAGAAGAAGATGTCGATAATGCTACGTTAATGTTTGTCTCTAATCTTAAAGAATTGATATCGAATAACACTGAAACTAAAAAAATCTCATCTAAAAATCGGCCACTTAAGCCTTGGATAAATGCTAGTCTTGTGAGATGTATCAGACATAGAAATAATTTACAAAAACAATGGAAAACTTCACCAAATGACACACAAATTCACAACAAATTCCTTACATATCGAAACGCTTGCAATAAATTAATTAAAACCGTAAAAAACAATTATTATAAATCAGAACTTGAAAAAAATAAAGGTAATGTGAAAGCAACTTGGAGCGTTATCAAAGAAGTGTGCAATTATAGTCAAAACAAAGCCACTTCGGTGGCTTTACTGAATCTTAAAAGCAGTCCTGTAGAGTCTCTTAATGAAGTTAACCAATTTTTCACATCAATAGGGCATGACTTAGCATTTAAAACACTGGGAAAGCTAGGTAAAACCGATGTGGAACTAGCTAAAGCAATTAAATGTACCTCTTCTACTCCAATAGGTTCCATGTCACTATTCCTCACAGATGCTACTGAGGTATCTGGTATTATAACAGGCTTAAAGAATAATAGTGCTCCTGGGTGGGATAACATCACTTCAAAAATTTTGAAATCATATTCGAATTATTTATCGGAACCAATTGCTCATCTTTGCAATCTCAGCTTTACTAAAGGTATTTTCCCCAAAATTCTAAAACAAGCCATTGTATGTCCTATTTATAAAGATGGAAATAAAAACCATACTTCAAATTATAGACCAATTTCGCTATTGTCAGTTTTGTCTAAAATTATTGAAAAAATTGTAAACCGGAGGGTAATTTCTTACTTAGATAAAACGGTACTCTAGCATCCAATCAATACGGATTTCGGTCAAACAGATCAACAGATGATGCAGTACATGAGTTGACATCTTTGATCACCAAACACTTAGATGGGGGTGATAAGACTATTGGTGTGTTTTTGGACCTTCAAAAGGCCTTTGATACAGTGTCAATACCAATCCTTTTGTCCCGTCTACAGGAAGTTGGTATCAGAGGTACTGTGTTCGAATGGTTTAAGGACTACCTCACCGACCGTCGTCAACATGTTAAAATAGATCGATTTCTAAGTGATGAAGCCTCCTGCAATTATGGTGTACCACAAGGAAGCACCTTAGGACCAACATTATTTTTAATATACATCAACGAATTATGCAAAATTAACATACCTAATGCTGATATTATTATGTATGCTGATGATACCGTTTTGCTTTTTCACGGGTCTAACTGGTTGAATGTTCGGCAGCTAGTCGAAGAAGGCTTAGGAATTGTGACAGCGTGGTTAGAAGATAATCTTTTATCACTAAATACATCTAAAACTAAATATATCTGTTTCAAAAAAACTGAAAGAAACAAGTTACCTCCAGGTTTTGACATATTGATCCATACTTACCCCTGTAATCGTACTACAAAAAAAAGAGTAAAAATTGCTCTTGCAGCACGCTTGATCGTGTTGACACTATTAAATATTTGGGTATTACTTTAGATCATAAAATGACTTGGGGTTCTCACATCCATGTAACAGCTAAACGTATAAGAAAATTCATACATGTATTTAAGCTTCTCCGATCTGTGGCTGATCAAAAGTTACTATTGGATACCTACAAAGCACTGTGCGAATGTGTTATTGGCTATTGTATCTGCTCTTGGGGAGGCGCAGCGAAGAGTTACATGATTCATATTGAAAGAGCACAACGTGCACTTTTAAAAGTTATAATGAATTTTTCATTTAGGTACCCCACTTCAAAATTATATGGTGAATGCAAAGTTAAATCTGTCAGAAAGCTATTTGTATTTCAGTGTATTATGCGGTACCACAGAGAAGCACCCCCCACTAGATGCATCGAAACGCCGTGGAAAATACCCGGTACCTAAATACAAAAGCGTTATTTCATGGCGGCACTATAATCATATGGCGCCTTTCCTGTATAATATGTTGAGAGATACATACCGTAATAATAATACAGATAATACAGATGGTAATTTATCAACTCACAATGTGTTTGAGCTTAGGAAAGTAGTTTGTGATTGGCTACAGGGATTTGATTACGATTCACTTGAAAACATTTTTCTAACCTCAAATACTCATTACTAATGTGTTGAAGCTGATGTCTCGTGATCTTGGTTGTTTATAATACGCACATACAGATTTACACGTAATCAATCACATACAAATACACACCCACGCACACGCACACACACACACATACACACACACACACACACACACACACACACACACACACAAACCCACACCCAGATTTTAAATCACTAAAAATGCAAGCACATTCACATTTACATACACATATTTATATGCACACAAATCTATGCATGCACATACAAACTCACATATTTCAAACAAATCCATTTTACCATACACGTTAATAAATTGTATTTAGTTTTTATTTTAATCTAAAAAAATATTATTTTATAAAATGTATTACAACTGTACTTAGTTTGGGGAAGGCACTGTCTGCTGCAACACAGCTCACGCTAAAGCAGTAGACAGGGGTTTCCACTTTATCTTGTTCTACCCTATGTTGTATTAATAAAACCATTTTGTATTTGTATTTGTATTTTGTACCTATTAAAATGACCCGAGTATAGTAGAATACTTTGCACTGTGACAAATTTCAAATCCAAGATCGCTAGAAAGCTACCACAAAATGGCGAATTACATTTCTTTTTTCACAACTCCCTCAATATGGGTGTAGTCGGGGGTTAATTAATTTTTTTAAATTTTGTTTTTGTTGTACAGAGGTTGGAAAATACAATTTTTTATGAATTTAAACACCAATTATTTTAATAAATTTAATTTATTATCTTAAACAGACATAAATCTAAATATTTAAGCATAGCTTATAAACTTTTTAAAACACTGATAAATATTTATGTTTACATACTAAAAAATATAAATTATCATACTAAATAATCACAACAACATCGTAATATAAATCGTGTGAAACTGTTTTAAAATACTACTACTAAATTATCACGCACATGGTCTTAATTCAGGCTTTTTTATAATGTTCTAGTCTAGGTTTGAATTGCTCAGCATAGTATGCAATCATAATACCAAAATTCCTACCCAATCTTTGTAAAGTCCCTTAAGTCTACATATGAAGAAGAGTTCTTCCATTCAAACATCACGCATTTCCTCAAGCCGTATGGAGTAGGGCACATCATGTACTGAAGTCGCGTTGACGGTATGACTCGCATTCACGACGTCTTCTACTATCTGATCACGGTATTCCTCCCAACGGCACTCATTCACAAACACCTGGAATAACGCCTTCTTGTCTGGAATCTGAATTACAAATAGATCAATTGGTATATTAATAGAAAAAAATGATGGAATGTAGAGGTAGTTAAAATGCAATGGCCACCCATGGATCTACCGTCACCCAAATACAGAACCATACAGCAATGGCACTTTTTTGCATTTTTTAATGCTTGTGGCTGATAAAACGAGCAGCATGTCATTTTTTAATCGATCATAACTACCGCCCGCAGATTAAGTCACCAGTATCAAATAAAAAATAAATATTGGTGGACACACAACACCATCTGACCCAAACTAAACAAAGCTTGGCGGTCAGGTAGCTGATATAAATAAATAAATATTGGTGGGAATTTCACACACAACACCATCTAGCCCCAAACTAAGCAAAGTTTGTAATTTGGGAGCCAGATAGCTATAATACGAGTACTTATATAAGTAGTTAAAAATAAATACTTTTCATACATAGAAACACCCAGTCTCGCCCTAATTTGAATTCATAATACAAATATTTGCACTGGGTGGGAATCGAACTCACGACCCTCGGCTTTGCAGGCAAAGCCACGAGGCTTAGTGGGTAGTTTTGTAGTTTGGTGGTAGCTTTATATACTAGGTTTTGTTAGGTTAAAGTACCTAACAAAAACTAGTATATTGTCACTTTTCTATTTAGATTGTTCCATGGTCTTCCACCTTTTTGTTTAAAAAATGCTCAATCCTCGTCCAGATGTTTGCAGTATTCCGCTGCAGTAGCCAAACCTTCGGTAGCAACAGGCACTCGACGGGAGTCAGTGCTACTATTCGTCTGTCTCTCATATTCTCGCCGAACCCGAAACTGGAGCCTGGACCAAACTGGATGACCTACAAAATAAATTTGATTTTCAAAATGATTAAGTTAGAATAAAGAATCCATAGGAAGAGCGACGAACATGCAACTACTTAGTAGATTCGTGTCCGACAGGAGGTTATAGAGATACTAATTGTGCGTAGTGCGACCCGTAAATACAAGCGACGCGGCGCCCGGGCGCGCTGTAGGTACCATATGACTTTTCACTTTATTTTCAGAATGTTACAAAAAGAGATGCGCCGAATATTCGGTTGGTATTCAGCGTATTCTGCATCTTTTCCACTATTTGTATGCGGCCGAATTATTCGGTTTGTTGCCGAATATATTCGGTTCAAACATCTATATTTTCTAGGTTCATGTAGCCATGGTGACTGAATGTCACATGGTCTTAATTCAGGCTTTTTTATAATGTTCTAGTCTAGGTTTGAATTGCTCAGCATAGTATGCAATCATAATACCAAAATTCCTACCCAATCTTTGTAAAGTCCCTTAAGTCTACATATGAAGAAGAGTTCTTCCATTCAAACATCACGCATTTCCTCAAGCCGTATGGAGTAGGGCACATCATGTACTGAAGTCGCGTTGACGGTATGACTCGCATTCACGACGTCTTCTACTATCTGATCACGGTATTCCTCCCAACGGCACTCATTCACAAACACCTGGAATAACGCCTTCTTGTCTGGAATCTGAATTACAAATAGATCAATTGGTATATTAATAGAAAAAAATGATGGAATGTAGAGGTAGTTAAAATGCAATGGCCACCCATGGATCTACCGTCACCCAAATACAGAACCATACAGCAATGGCACTTTTTTGCATTTTTTAATGCTTGTGGCTGATAAAACGAGCAGCATGTCATTTTTTAATCGATCATAACTACCGCCCGCAGATTAAGTCACCAGTATCAAATAAAAAATAAATATTGGTGGACACACAACACCATCTGACCCAAACTAAACAAAGCTTGGCGGTCAGGTAGCTGATATAAATAAATAAATATTGGTGGGAATTTCACACACAACACCATCTAGCCCCAAACTAAGCAAAGTTTGTAATTTGGGAGCCAGATAGCTATAATACGAGTACTTATATAAGTAGTTAAAAATAAATACTTTTCATACATAGAAACACCCAGTCTCGCCCTAATTTGAATTCATAATACAAATATTTGCACTGGGTGGGAATCGAACTCACGACCCTCGGCTTTGCAGGCAAAGCCACGAGGCTTAGTGGGTAGTTTTGTAGTTTGGTGGTAGCTTTATATACTAGGTTTTGTTAGGTTAAAGTACCTAACAAAAACTAGTATATTGTCACTTTTCTATTTAGATTGTTCCATGGTCTTCCACCTTTTGTTTAAAAATGCTCAATCCTCGTCCAGATGTTTGCAGTATTCCGCTGCAGTAGCCAAACCTTCGGTAGCAACAGGCACTCGACGGGAGTCAGTGCTACTATTCGTCTGTCTCTCATATTCTCGCCGAACCCGAAACTGGAGCCTGGACCAAACTGGATGACCTACAAAATAAATTTGATTTTCAAAATGATTAAGTTAGAATAAAGAATCCATAGGAAGAGCGACGAACATGCAACTACTTAGTAGATTCGTGTCCGACAGGAGGTTATAGAGATACTAATTGTGCGTAGTGCGACCCGTAAATACAAGCGACGCGGCGCCCGGGCGCGCTGTAGGTACCATATGACTTTTCACTTTATTTTCAGAATGTTACAAAAAGAGATGCGCCGAATATTCGGTTGGTATTCAGCGTATTCTGCATCTTTTCCACTATTTGTATGCGGCCGAATTATTCGGTTTGTTGCCGAATATATTCGGTTCAAACATCTATATTTTCTAGGTTCATGTAGCCATGGTGACATTCATGGTGCAACATTTCTTATGCTAAATTTGTGTCGTATTATAAAACAAAGAAAACATATTAATTTTTTAATCCAAAGTCAGTATATTTAGCAGCATGCAGTGCTTATTGTTCGAGCAAGTCCACATATCAGATGTAATCGAAACAGTCTAGGTTTAAGTAAGGTCATTAATATAATGATTTCATTGTCATGAATTTTGTTAGAAAAAAAAATACTTTATTATTTTGCTTCTTTTATCATTGGATTGTTATAAATGCACAATCAGTTTTGTATAATTATGTAACGTAGATAATAATAGAGTAAAATTGGTAGTTCTTGAATAGGCTGCTTAGAGTGATGAATTAGAAAATGAATTATAAGTTTTTGTCAAATTGTCATAGACAACCTTATATTTGCATGCCGTAAGGTTGATTGTGGAGTTCTCAATATAGACATTTAAGATCTTATTGTAATTACCCATTTTAGCAATTAAAGTTTTTTTTATTTTAATTATCTGTTATTATTTTTTCACTTTCTCATAAACGACGGAATCATCACTACACTCATATATATATAGACTGCAGGCCCGTGAACAAAATGTATGGGTCAAATGAACCACCAGGAGACCTATGTAGGATGATAGAAAAGTATAAAATAATAAGATTGAACACTACGCCGTCACTTGAAAGCTGTCCAACTGAGTACAGGTGACGATAGGGGGTTGCAAATCTCGATCATTTCTTCTTGTCACATGATTTTTAACCCCCGACCAAAAAAAGGGGTGTTAGAAGTTTGACGTCGATGTCTGTCTGTCTGTCTGTCTGTCTGTCTGTGTGTGTGTCTGTCTGTGGCACCGTAGAGCTCAAACGGATAGGCCGATTTCGATGAGATTTTTTTTATTTAGAAGTTAATACCCGTGCGGATATTTTTAGCTATGTTTGGTTAATATCAGTGAAAGATGATTAGAAGCGGACACGGAGGCGAGCCTGAAGGCACACTCAGGCTCGCACTCCGTCTGCACTGGAAGGCCTGGAGCCTGGGGCGTAGGACGTTAAGGGCCGTCTGACACATTCAACTCGCGCGCTATCTGTACCTACTACAGATTAAAAACAAATAACACCTTATGACACAATAAGAGAAAAATTAAGACAAACTAAATAAAAATAAAACACATGCCTGCATAAAAATGGTCTTTAACTTTGCCGGGCCTGGCTTTCTTGTTTCGTATTCAGGCACCACGCTCAACCTAGAACAGTTTGGTGTAACAGTGTAGATATGTACTTATTATGTAAATGCGATTCCTAAACTATCACCAATGCTGCTTATCAATTACAAATAAAAAAATCGCTGATCCTTTGTCAATAATCATCAACATACAATATGCAGAATTTGTACTAGCTACGTTGAACAAAAATACACATGAAATATTTAAAAACTGTTATTTTTAAATCTACTATTAAAATGGAGTCTTCATAACAAATGCACGTTACGCAAAAACATTTTTTTCCATAAATTCACCAATAAAGTCTCAATTTACCACCATCACAATCAAAACGTCAATGTGAACTGATAATAATTTATAATATTCGTGAAAATCTTTTCACATGTATCTGCCTAAATATAAGTTGAAGAACTGCGCATACTACCTACCCGGAGATTCCTCTTTGAAATGGCACTTAGATTGCATATTAAAATACCCTGAGAATTCCTTTCGGATTGTTAATAAGACCGGAGACTGCTAGTCGTAAAACCACTGTTTTTTTAATAATGTTTGAAAATATCTTCTTGTACCGAACAGATTCACGTGGAACACGCTGTTCACTGTCAGAAGGCTGCAAGATGGTTTCCGACTTCGCAGAGCCTTTAACACTGCGCAATGCACTTGATATACTGATCCTTCTCGGATGTTCTTCAGCAATGTTTTCTCCAACATTTGACAATCTTATCTGTTTAATAGAACTCACTGGCTTCAATATACTCTCTGTTTTTGCTTTTAAAGTATCCATGGATTTGTCAGCTTTCTGCTGATTTGTTTCTTTATTATCGTCAGAGGCAACCGTAATCTGGCTAAGATTTTTGTAGGCAGCAAAATATTTCTTATCCAAATCTTGCTCGCTTTGTTCTTCTGGTACCTTTAAATGAAACACTTTCTAATATTGATAAAAAAATCAAAGGATATAAAATGTTTTTTGTTCTATCGTAAATAACAAAAACTGAATTTAACGTATACACTTACGTAAGGATCATAAAGCGTGTAATATTTTTTTCCTACACGCTTTGAGACAATCACTTGAAGTGTCTCAATCATTTGACAGCGACCGTCCAGAATGAAGTAGACAAAATTAGCCACTCCTTGGCCATCGCCGAGGAGAGTATCATTGGATTTGTACGATTTCATTTTGGCTACAATACAACCTTCACGAAGAACAATCTAAAAATTAAAATCATAATAAACTACAGGCCCGTGAACAAAATTGATGGGTCATATGATACAGCAGGAGACCTATGTAGGATGATAGAAGGGTATAAAATTACTAGATTTACCATCGGCACTTGTAATCTGTCTAACTGAGTGCAAGTTGAGAGAGGGTTGCAACCCTCGATCACCTCACATAATTATTTTTGTCGGAAAAATTCATGATTTTCCAACGATTTTCAGGGTAAATTAGGTAATTTGATTTTGTACGGCATTGTTTCCACACAGTTTCAATACCTCTACTAATCCATTATTCCGCAACGCCGTACAAAAATCATGCGAGAAGAAGGAAAGAGCGAGGGTTGCAATTGCAACCCCCGGGCCTCTTCAATTTTTGCACTCTGTTGGACAGCTTACAAATGCATAGTGGTGAATCTTATTATTTTATACCCTTCTATCATACTGCATAGGTCTCCTGGTGGTTCATTTGACCCCTAAATTGTGTACTTTGTCTATTTAGTTAATATCGTACTGATTCTAAATAATGGTGCATGAGTTTTTAGAAGACATGGATTGAAAAGAAATTTTCCAAAAATCTTTCAATTCAATTCGAATGTTTTGGTGACAGCTCGTTTGCTTTACTTGATGTATGATTGATAAGGCTCCAAGAGCATCTTCCTTTGCCAAATTTATCAAAGTACTTAATCACGAAACATCACAAAAAGTTAGGACACTATTAAAAATACATATGCTTATCTGTGTATATTTATGTAAGTAAACAAAACAGAACACTAATTTTTGGGTAGTTCTGCAAAATTTACAGTATAGGCGATGTCGATAAAGTCATATGTAAGTACTTGTAAGAGGATTTATAGCCAAGTAGGTACTTATTAGTCACTTAGCTTACATCATCCAGAGTATCGAAGTAACTAAATGCTCTCATGGCATGATGCACTTCATCCCACTGTTTCTGAATCGAAGATAGAAGTACATGTTTGAAGTCTTCTTTCATCAAGGCCAAAAGCTCACAGTGACCTGGAACCAAAGGAATCTAAGTCTCGGGGGTAAAGATGAATTTAAAAGTTTTAATATATCATACATATCCAATACATGAAGATGTTGTGTTTAAATTCAATTTTTCGTAGACTCGAGGGCCATAGACTTGAGTAGGTAAGTAGGTAGTACCAGACCTACTAACTGTTACCTATTAATACTTATTTTTGATGATATGTCTAATCGACCGCTGGTTTAAACGTTACCTATATCGAATGGGAATAATATTTTAGTTCATTTAATCAGTGTAGTAATTCTGGCACTCAAAGGGGCCACGTAAGGTCCCTTTACTTAGCAACCTTACCTTACTTACCTACTACCAACAAAGCCACGAGGCCAGTCAATGTACACGTTTATTACATAAATTCGTTAGAGCAATAGCGCACTAGCGACCTGGCAGCGGCAGCGCGGCCACGACGTGCGGCCCGGTCGCAGGGGTTGCGATTTGCAATGCGGCCAAAACCGCGGCTACGATCGTCAGTGCACATACAGCGCGCTTCGCACATATTGCGGCCGCCGCAGGTAATGCGCGCACACTGGTGATTTATGTAACTACAATGCAATTGAGCTCAGTGGCCGCAACGGCTAGCGACTGAACACGGGCCGCAAATGCGTCGCTGCGATCTCGCTGGCCGCTGCAGCTTCGTGTGGCCGGTGGCTGCGTGTGGCCAGGTGCGCGTGATCTATGGCGATTTCATACTAATGTATCTATCTCGATGGCCGCCGCGACCTGGCCGCTGCGGTCTCGCCGCTAGTGCGCTATTGCTCTTAAGGTTTCATTCTCACCTACAGTTGTGACGGTAGCAGTCCTGGTAATGTTATGCAGTAGAGAAACTTCTCCGAACATATCGCCAGCATGCAAAACGCCTATCTCAGTAGAAATAAACTCTTCCAGCAGCCCGTCCCACAATAACTGGCTAACGACTACGTCTCCAGTAATGATGAAATAAAGCGCATGTGCTTCTTGGTGCTGACGGACTATCACTCTTCCCGGGCTATAATATTTGAAGTATGTGACTGCGGCTAACTTCTTTTTTACATGCTGAATAAGAAAAAAAAGCTGACACCAGATACTTCTGAAGTTTAGTTATTATTTGAGCAATCAATCTAAGTTAGTTAGCTATGTACCTCAGATAGTCTACTAAGTACCTACTAATCAACTTTACGCAGTCGACAGGTACTTGGAATGGCTTCGTGACACTGAACGAGAGAGAGACAGAGGGCGCGGGAGTGCCTGTCTATGCGACACCACCAAACGACCCAATTGTAGTTACTGCCCGATACACCAAGATTATGCTGGACGAAAAGATCCTAGAGATGGCCAAGACCATCGAAGGGAACGGAAACGTCAAAGCAGGTTGGGAAAATTGGGAGGTACCGAGAATACAGTGGGTCAACGGAGTTCCAGGATGTGGAAAAACAACATGGGTGATTAGACACTTCGACGTGGACAAGGACGCCATCATTACTACAACAACTGAGGCAGCAAAAGATCTAAGAGAAAAGCTATCGCACCGAATCGGAAACCTGGTCAAAACCAGAGTGCGAACCATGGCTTCTGCTCTTGTAAATGGTTTCGGTAGAGAAAGTTTCAGTCGCCTCATGGTGGACGAAGCTCTCATGAACCATTTTGGAGACATTCGAAATGAGGTATCATCGCCCGAACCTGGTAACAAAGATCAGCCAGGAGTTGCTCTGCACACATCGAAACCCAATGGACGTCGCATATGCGCTGAGGGAAATATACTCCGGTATGTACTCCTCAGCGCCCCGTATAAAGTCCCTAGAGCAGAGAAGATATAAGGGAGCGCAAATACCCAACAACCTACCAAACACCCTCTTTTTAGGTCACACTCAAGAGGAGAAGGAGACCCTGACAAATCAGGGTTATGGGTCAGGCACCGGGTCACGCATCCTTAACATCCATGAAGCTCAGGGACTAACATACGAGTCGGTAATCGCAATCAAAACCAAGGCAAACATGAAGCTGCACGAGAGCGTACCCCATGCGGTTGTTGCAATCTCACGGCACACGGGGACCTTCACATACTACGCTGACGACACCGACGACGCCATCGGTCGGTTCGTGCGGCGAGCGTGGGCTGCATCACCGAAGACCATCCGAGATTTCAACCTACAGATGGCCATCAGGGACAGAAACGCGGCCGTTGTGGAGGCTCTGGGCCGGGAGGAGGCAGCTTAGGCAAATGGCAAAAGGCAATTAGGCAAACACTCGATGTCGAGTCGATTACTAGCGGAATCCCAACCGGTAGTGATCGGCTCTACAGACGAGCACTAGAATTAGATTTTAAATGTACCCAACTCCCTCCTATTTTTCTCTTCTTCTCCTTATCCAAAATATGTGTAAGAATAATAATAATATATAATCACGGACCCCAGAGTCTGTGGAGTGGTACCTTAATAACTTAAATAAATAAATAAAAAAAAGACAGGTACTTGTAAACTAAGTATTTTCTATGAAAAGGTATAGGTACTTCTTCACTGTGATATTTTGTCCAGAATCAGTCGGTAACTTTTAAAACTCGTTTAATAAGATTATTGGTTATGAGAGCTTTTAAATATTTGAAACTGTGAATTTGATTGACAGTCATAGCGGCTATATGTAGTGCACAAATGTTGATGAATTCTCAAAAAAAGCTTAAAAAAGTGGTAAAAATACTGTGAATATACTCGTACTATGTGTTTTATTCTTTATTAGCTGCGACCGCGGTTTTACCAACGCACTTCCCGCTATTTTCCCGTGATAAAAAGTAGCATATTTGCTATTTCAGTAATTTAATTTCAATATTGAAAATGATCAATTCAGACGTTCCGACGTGATTGAGCAACAAATATCTAAACATTCAAACTTTCGCATTTATAATATTTGTAGGATTATCATTCGTTCTAGATGTAACACGCTGTAAGTATGTTGTACCTACAAAATAATATTTTTTAACAATTTATGGAAAACATGACAATACTTACATTGGGGTATTTTTTGAAACATTTCAATCCCCCCCAGTAAACGAGAGAGGTATTTCCTTTCGTGATCGGTACGTTCATCAGCAGACTTATTTAGGAGTGCTTTATCCTGTAAATTAGGGTAATTTAAACGGTGTACGCAATGGGTCTCCAGGGTGACAAGAACATCGTCGGTAAACTGCTTTCCCTATCCTTTGTCGAAAAGCGCTCGGAGGCGGGACCACAAACCTGACTCGTCGCGGAGGACTAAGGGTGTCCAAACGCGGTGAGTGTCCGGTCATAGTAAAGTTGCCGTCACTCTGATGTTGCGTACTCAACTATCTCTAGCGCCTTAGCGCCTACTACTTCTAGCTAATAGCGGCCAGTCTAGAGGTTTTCACAAGTGGATATCGCGTCACTTTGATATTTCATCCGGTTAACGTTTATATGGCAGTACAACGCTTGGGGGTCAGCTAGTAATAAACAAAAACCTACCCCAATACATAAAAGCTGTTTCTTTTTGGCCTTTCCCCTGACTGCTTGTTGAACTCTGCGCTTGACGTCTTCGACTCCTTCGTATTGTTCTACATCTTCGATCAGCCAGTACGCATTAGCCAGTGCCAATCGATAAACCGCACGAAACCTACATTTGGCTTTGAACTTAATTTTCATCAGTGCTTCTGCATCCTGCACACATAATTATTCCGTTAACATACTTAGTACAATATGGGTAGGGTGTGTGTAGGGTGTGTGTAGGGTGTGTGTAGGGTGTGTGTAGGGTGTGTGTAGGGTGTGGGTAGGGTATGGGTAGGGTGTGGGTTAGATGTGGGTAGGGTGTGGTCGCAGTTGCTAGTTGCGCACGCATTTTTTGACAACTGATATGATTTCCCGCCATAATGAAACATTTTTAACGCGGAATAACGACAAAGTCATACAGCCATATACCAAGAACTGAACTGAACTCGTTTTCATTGTTGAAATGTTTTTTTGGTTTTATTATATTCACAAGCGTGTTGAAAACGTCGTATGACACACGCGTGTATTGATAATGACCGTCCTCGGCTCGGGCCTCATAGCGCCTCAGCGGTGATCGCCAACATTACATATGCCAACTTTAGGTGTGCCATAATCTACTTATATTTTTGTCAGCCCTCAACATCCCATATAACAAGACACAGTCTCCTGCACTCCATCAATGGATGTTCATGGAGCCTGCGTCGTCGCTGATAGATAGTTTAAGCAGCAGTAATTCATACACTCCGCATTTTTGTCGTTGTCAGCCCAGTTCAGACAGTCAGTACGATACTGAAACGAGCCACGCTGCCTCAGCGCGATGAACTACGCGCTTAGCTATGAGCGCTGACGATAACTGTGAGCGTGAGACTAAAATCAGCCTTAATCTCGAAAATGTATCACTGATAAGTACAATATTATTTACTTACAATTTCTTTTTTCTTTCCTCCACGGCCTGAAGCGCCTTTGTTAGCCATTTTGTTTTATTTTGAATTCCGTTGTTTAATTATTACGTTAATTACTATTCCATCCCAGAAACTCTAGATAAGTAAGTAAGTACCTAGGGATCTCGATAAAGACCTATTTTATAACAAAATGAACATAACACTAATTTGTGAAATATTTTTCTTGATTTTGTATATTTTTTTTTTTTTTTGCTTTTGATGTTGACGTTTTTCAATGTTTCTTTTTTATATCACATTCAAACAAAGAGAATGTTTTTACCACGGTATCAAAGGGAATGTAAATTATTTGTGTCTTGACTTTGGCAATTTTAGAATGGGGCGTTTTCAAGAGGCAAAATACCTGTCAAAGACAGTTCCCAATTTCACCGTAGGTCGCGCCACTGTTTTATTTTGTTAGAGAATTCACAAAAACCAACAGTGGTGCTACACTTGGCAATATTTAGAACTATCCTTGACAAGTCTTTTTGTGTCTGGAAAACGCCTTATTTAGATTATGTTTATGAAACGTATAACGATTTAACGATGCTTTATTAAATTAAATTTTGGTCAGATCAACTATTTTGTGGTTTGTGTGTAAAATAAGAATAATTTGTCTGAGGTAAAAATAAACGTCCACATTTATTTCTTTTAAGTAAAATGTCACCCATATTTATATCTTAGATAGAGAATAAGTAAAATACTGTAATCACTTTGATTTATATTTTATATAAGGTACGTTTGGCGTATGTCAATTAACGCCCTATTTCTAATAACTCCTGAACTCCAAAAAATGTACTTTAGATTGAGTTATTTGCATCAGCGCTCAGGTACCTACACGTAGAATACACCGATTAGTCTAGTCGGGGTAGACATTTAAATAGAAAAAAAATTCGGGGAGCGATTTTTTTTAAGTTAAATTTTTTCGTGTTTCTGAAATAACTCGTTAATTTTCAACTTTAGAGCAAAAATGGTGGTATACAAAGTTGTTGGAAATGAGTTTTTCCCGATGGTTATAATCTTGCTGTCTTCAAATCGAGAGTGAATCAGTATCTTCTAGGTAAACACGCTCCATTGTAGACCGCATCGTCGCTTAACATCAGGCGAGATGGCAGTCAAAATTAAACCAATAAAAATTTTAAAAAAAAGTTTGGTCATTATCGTTTATACGCTACCTCAATATTTGCAGAGTTATACACTATCAAGGTTATCAAAAAAATCGTAATGGGTGGAATTTTATTTTCTTCGACTTTGGTTCTTGTTCTTTTTTTTACTCCACTAATATTTTCGGATTTATACTCAAATTAGATTTATACTCAAAGTAGGGTATGGGTATGGGTAGGGTCACAGATTTCTAAAACAAAAGGCAGATGGAACGTGCAGAACACAGATCCTTAGGTCCGGAAAGCAAATATTAAACGCCAAAGCAAATACAAACTCCAGTCAGTACGAAACTGACTTCCGTCTCGTACGGGAGTCCCGTGTGATTTTATGTTTTGTTTAAGGTTATGCCGTCTTGTGTCATCAAACATTGCAAACATTGTTCCCAAAAATAAAAAAAGGAAATTTCATAGGAAAGTTTGAAAATTTTTACTGGTATTTATTAAATTTAGACGATTTTATTTCGATTGATGAATAGAAACACAACACCTCAACGAAAATAGGTCAGTGTTGCTATACTACATTGAAATTATTTTCCCCTGAATTTAAGGTAAAATATAGATTCTAATTTTGTTTTGAAGATACTCGTAGACCAAATTATTGATGAACATTGTATAATTCAATTTTAAGCCCTATTTTTATAATCGTTATTTTTTTTTATTTAATGTGAATCGATGCCAAGAACAAATCCTCGCCGTTACTAGGGTTAATAAATATACTAATAGTGTTGATGAAAACTATAGTTATGAAACGAATAGCTAAGAACAAATCCTCGCCGTTATAAAACGTCTCGTCTATGACCTGTGGATTCTAACTTGATTTGTGCAGTGCTGTTAGCATATATATTTTTAATAATACGAACATATTTCTTTCTTACTCCTTGTTGAATTAGAGCCTCCCAGAGCAGATTGTGTTTGATTGCGTCGAAAGCTTTATTGTAGTCGACAAATGCAATGTATAGGTCTTTCCCATACTCTTGAGATTTTCTATTAACTGTTTTAATACATGCATATGATCAATAGTTGAAAACCCTGCTCTAAAACCAGCTTGTTCAATAGGCTGTTCTTAATCTATAGTCCTTGATATTCTATTTAGGATCAGCTTTGAAAAAATTTGTAAATGTTTGACATGAGGCTAATAGGTCTATAATTTTCAATTACGTTTCTGTCTCTTTTTTGTGGAGCAAGTTATTAACAAGAAATCCTTGCATTATATATTATCGGTGTAATAATAAATTATTTAAAAATAATGTTTTATGCGTTTATTATACGTGAAAATTTCCAAAGCTTAACAACACATATTAAGGCACATATTGGTGGGATGCAAGGTGCTCCTTAATGGGGGTCATTACTCACGGCACCATGACAGAGTACTTGAAATCATACGTGAAGCCATGAGCCTTTCAGTAGCTAGAGCCCAAAAGGGATTGAAAAGTGAAAAGACAAATTAACTTTGTAAAAGAAGGCTCAACATCAAACTCCAGGAACAAGCCTTACTCAATCCTGGGTACAGCACCTGATTGGACTATTTTAATGGACACGTATGAAAAGCACTACAAAGTCCCAGAGGATGTGGGTGTTTCGTCATCTAGACCGGACATTTTCCCTTTTTTTCTAGAGCTACAAAACGCATAGTCCTTGTAGAACTTACCGTACCGTGGGAAACTAATATACCTAAAGACCACGCGATGAAACAAAATACGTATTACGGTCTCCTAAACGAATTAACAAAAAACGGCTATGTAGTTAGTTTATACGCTGTAGAAGTGGGAGCGAGAGGTATACCCGCAAAATCTCTCTATAACCTGCTGAAAGACCTTGGCTTATCCGGAAGTGCAGTAAGTTCTATACTAGAACGAGTATCTAAAGCTGCACTAGTAGGCTCATATCAGATTTGGCTGGACAGGGAGAGAAATACGAGTAGTGAAGGTGAGTGTTGATGTACGTCAGAAAGGGGCCCCTTAAACCTACGCCCGAGTCACAAGTCTCGGGGTCTACTAGGGTTTTCTCTCTCTGCCACACGATGGACCCGGCACCCGCACGGTGAATCCATGGAATGCTAAGAAAATCGTCTCAACAATAGTGGGACTTTTTTTTTAAGACTGGGAACATTACACGCACACCAACGTGAGTCATTTGACAACGTCTGTGAGAGCTGTCACGCATACATAACTAATGACTGGCCTCACAGTGTTGTTCACGAAGGTTTCATCTGTTTAGAAATCTGTGGGTAGGGTATGGGTAGGGTATGGGTGGGGTATGGGTTGGGTATGGGTGGGGTATGGGTGGGGTATTTATTTATTTATTTGCACAGTGTACATACATTTATTAAATAGATCTTATAGCTAAAATCTATAACTATGTGTACAAAGACCCTGTAAGGGTGTTGCAAAACAGGACAACAACACAGTTTCGTCCGAGAGGTGTAATTATAAAATGTATTAAACATTGATATGAAATTAAACTTGACATTTATATGAGTAGTATGGTGAGTTTTTATTGTATAATTTTTGTTTTTTTACGATTTATTTCCAGGTCAATGTTAAGGCGAAAAACTCTTAATCTGTTATAGGTTTCTGTAATGATAGAACTTATGTCATAGCTGTAATTATAAAATGTATTAAACATTTATATGAAATTAAACTTGACATTTATATGAGATTTATGAAAATGTTACAGGAAGCTGTAGAATTAAAAAAAAAAGTACTATTTACACTTTTATAAATTAATGGGACCTACCATCTATCTTCCATAAATTCTTGTATGCTGTAGTAACCTTTTTCGATGAGTTTGGACTTAATTTTATTTTTAAATATGCTGTTTATATATATATATATATTTATCTATCTATTTGAACGCATTGTTGCCTGTTGGAGAGATAAGATTTTAGTCATTTTAGGGCGTCTCCTCTGATACCAACTCCCTGTAGTTTTCCAAGTAAGACAGAATGGTTAACCTTATCGTATGCTTTTGTGAGGTCTAGTAGTAGCCCAATAGCATACCCTTTGTCATTTAAGTGTTTATATATAGCTTGGGTGTACATGTGTAGTGCTTGAGTTGTTGATCGATCTTCACGGAAGCCGAATTGATTTGCGTCAAAAATTTTAAATTTTTCAAGAATACTAATCATTCGGTTTGCCATCGCCTTTTCGAAATTTTTTGATATCGCAGGAAGGATTGCAATTGGCCGATATTGACAAGGATCTTTAGGCTTGCCGCCTTTTTTAAGAACAGGTTTTACAATTGCTATTTTTAGAGTGGACGGAAAAGTACCTTCTGTGAATGATTTATTAATAAAATATGCAAGAGGAAGACATAATTCTGATGCACATGATTTTATGATATTCATTGGAATATCATCAATTCCACAACTGTGTTCATTAGGCAGGTTTTGAATGATGGTGAAAACTTCTTTATCACTCACAGGTTCCAGAAAAATAGAATTGATAGCTGATTCAATTACTGGTGAAGTATGCGTTTTCGATCTAGTGCTGTCTTTTATGGGTTCCCCCACTGAAGCAAAATGTTTATTGAATATGGCAACAACAGACTGAGAGGATGTATTTGTCCCAGCATGTGTATCTAATTCTATATTTTTCTTGATTTGCCTTGTTTAAGTTCGTTTTGTTTCTCTTTTAGTTATATCCCACATTTTACGAGTTTTATTTTTTGATGAGTCCATTTCTCTGATGTAACTTAGTTTTTTTGACGCTGTAATGAACTCCTTAAGTAGTTTTGAGTATGATTTTAAATGTTCTCTTAATACTTTATCTTTTGATTCATTAGTAAGAATATTAAGAAGTCTTTTGTGTCTACATGATATTTTTAATCCAGTAGATAAGTAACTGTTCTTTTTATTATCCGAAATTTTAATTGTTTTGTAAGGGATGGTATCGTTGACAAGTTGTTTTAGTTTTGTTTGAAAAAGGTTGTAGTTTGTGTCTGTATCATTATTTGATTGTAATATTTCACTCCAATCAACTTTGCTCAGTTCTGATTTTAGTAAAGATACATATTTTATGTTGTTATTCATACGCATTTTCTTGTAAAGTGTGTCCTTTTTATTATCTTTGGTCAACTGTTTACTTTGTTCGAAGCTGTAAATTACACTTTTATGGTCAGAGAGACCATGGTTTTCTACGGATACTGTGTGGTTAATACCATTTGTAAAGACTAAATCAATGCAAGTGGAAGATGAAGCAGTTACTCTAGTAGGATCCTTGACTATTTGGTGCAAATTGCGTTTTAACATTTTTGTAATTAATTTCCGGTAATCTACAGAATTGTCAAAGACATTAAGATCACCTGAGATACTTATATGTTTTTGTAGTGGTGTGATGTTAATTTGTCAAATAAACTTTCTAGAAAATCAAAGAAGATATTAATGGCTCGGTCCCTCTATAAATGGTTACTAAAATAATATTAGGTTTAAGTTCTACAGCACAGCATTCTACAACATGTTCTACCGATAGATTTGAAATATCCGCCCTTTCTGTAAATTTTGAGCCTAATGGTAGTAAAATAGCGGTTCCTCCTCTTCTGTGGTGACGACGACAAAAGGCCGAGGCCAGTTCGTAGCCTTCTACGTCTATGAAGCTGAGTCGATCTTCAGAAAGCCACGTTTCAGAGAGACATACTGCTTCATACTGGTATTCTTGTAGGACATTTTCTAGTAAATGTAGCATATTGTTCATACTGCGCATATTTTGACTCATTATATTGAATCGCTTAAGAGCGAAAGGTATGGTTTTTTGTAGTTGATGGATTTGTGGATGAAAAAATTTGTTCTGACATTATTTTTGGTACTGTAAGGGTGTTTGTACTTGTACGATGATGAGCTTGAGGCGTTTTGCGTGAAGCGTTTTGTTTTTTTCTGCTTTATTCAATTTTTTGTTATGTATATATTTATCACGCGTTTGTAAAGATTATCTTCAGTTTCCCATCTGTGTTCATCAATGCCATAAAGAACATTTTTTTTCTCGTTGTTAGCTTGTATGTAATTGTACTGTTGTTTGGAGACGTGTGGTAGTTTTGTGTCTACACGTCCTTTTCTAGCAGGTTGCGTTGGTTTTCAAGGTAGCGGATTTTTTCGGAAAGTCGGTCGATCTCTTCATACACCTTCTTCTGTGAGGTAATCACTTCGTCCAGTTGGTGAGAGACTTCAGATTTAACGTTTGCCATGAAATTGGTGACTTCGTCTTGTATAATAGATTTCATCTCTTTTTTCATTAGCGACAACATTTTATTTTCATAGCTGCTAAGTTTCAAATCTAATAATTGACTTATTTTATCAAGGTCAACGTTCGTTCACTGGTGCTTTGTGAGCTCTGTGTCATTCCTTGAGATGTCAATGTCACCTAAAATACTATAATCATCCCTGTGTTGTTCTTCAGACGAGGATTGATCACTACCTATCTGATAATTTGGATAACCGGTGTTTTTCAGGCCGAGAAAGGTTTTTTTCCAAGTGTTTATTTTTATTATTACTTGTCTGTAGAGATACGGTGCGTATATGTGAGTTCAAATTCTTGTTTGGTTTCTTAGAGATGCATGCTGAACATTCCCACAGTTTTCTTCGTTCACGGGTCAGAGTGCCGTAAAAGCGCGTGTCTGAAACACTAGCACATTCTATATCATAGATTTGTTTGCATAGACAACACGTCAGAAACTTCCTGTCAGAAATCACCTGTCGACATCCTTGACAAATAAGCCTCCGACCTTTGTTTCTAGTTTCCATTGTATAAATATTATGAGTAAATAACGAAGTCAGAGAATTGGTTTTTGCGCCCTCTATTGTACCGTACTAATATTACGTAAACCTTTCCAAGGAGGCGTTTTCCGACGAGATAAAAAAATGGTTCCAAAAAACGACGATAGGAGGCGCTTGTAAATTTTAGATTGCGATGTCAATGTCAAAAGCCACTGAGCCACATAGTGAGGGACTACTGGGACTGGACTGACTGAACCTAGCTCGCATACCTGTGTCGAACTAGTTCGCTCCTATCTTTCGTTCGTTCGGTCTTTTTCAGATATTTTAGAGGACAATATTGTAATTTTTAATTCATACTGCGCTCCAATATTTAACTATTTCATGTTATGTAAAATACTAAAATTTCACGTGAATTGAGAAAAGTTCCGGTTGGTCTCGTCGTTGGGAGAATGGCAACTGCCGATTGGGATCCTATCGTTTCGAAGATATGAGCGTAATGCCGCTAACTTAAAACGGTTAAGGAAAACTTCGTGAGGAAGCCGACATGTACCTAGAATTTTTCGAGGTCATGACTGTGTCATCCACCAATCCATACTGCACCAGCGTGATGGATTATGGTCTTGACTCTCTCTTTGCAAAACAACCCTGAGTCCCAGCAGTGGGAACAATTAGTGGGCTGCTTATGCTTTTGCTACCTGATTGTAGATGTCTACGATTGTTGTTATTTGCTATTGTTGTTGTGTTGTTGGTTGCTATTGCTCAATAACATCTGTAAAATCGGTAACGCTTTGTCTGATTTAAAAATTTCATCTATCTCAGTATACGGATATTGTCAAAACCTTAGATTTGGATAGAAATGTTCAGTAATGTTAGACGTAACATAAGCGCTAACTATCATTTCTTTGTTTTTAACTCTTCAAAATGTCTAGACAATCTATATCTAGAAAAAAATACGTGGTAGAAGTAATCCCTTAGAAATGCTTAACTTTCTTTTTACTGTCGCTTTTTCGTTTCATTGATTTTAAAATCACAACGATGCCAAAGAAATTTAATGTTCACTACAAAATACGAAGTCTAATAAAATCGTTGAAGACGTAACATACAATTCGGGTAAGAGTGAACTAAGTCAGTCAGTTGACCATGCGGCATTACTGAACACTAGTGGATCGCCAAAAAATAACGGTCACGGAACAAGAAAATCGATGAGCTAATTCGCATAGTTCACTTAAAATTAAAACATAACATCAAAATATAAATTGAAATTGGTAAACATAACATCCATATTTAATATCAATTTATCGCGGATCACTAAAACGAAACGTAAGTACCGATTCGTATTGCAACATTTTCCAATTTCAACTTTGTTGGTAAATGATAAGTTTAATTTATACAAATGCAAATTATTATTTTTTGCAATGTCAGAAAGTTATATAAATTCTCAATTGAGTACAACAAAAATCACCGAAATTTTAGTATATAACTCATATATATCTACGACAACTGCTTAGACAGGGTAAAAATGGACATTGTCCTCGGAGTAGTTCTTTGTACTCGTCGTTTGGTAACTAATGTCCCAACACTATTATTTTTTTATTTATTCTTGGCCTTGGATACATTGGATACTAGTCCTTTAGCCGTAGATAAATATTTTCATATCAGTGTTGCCATTTATATTTTTTAATCTTCCATTTACTTTTGCTTAGTTTGTGTTTCTGCACCGAGAGTTTTAAAGATTTTTTATTGAAAATCGAATGTGATCAGTAACGATTTATATTGCATTATCAATTTAATTGACTATTTTTATTCCCAATATTTTAACACTAAAAAAAAGAAAAATTGTTTTAGGATGAAATTTTTTCTTCGAGTATTTAGGGTTTATAGAAAGTACTTAAACAAACCAAACACATCAGCTGAGCTGAAAATAAAATTTTAATGTTTCTAAAATAAGTGATGTGTTTGGGAAACCTCCAAAATTTTTAGTTATCACAAATAAATTAGATTTACATTTTTCCCCTGAATATTGGGAGGGGCTTCATAGTAATTACACTTTTGAGTCTATGGTACAGATTTTTTTTTTGAGTCTACACTATCGCCATCTAGTGCGTACATTAGAACTATTTTTGTCCCATCGGAAAACGGCTCATTAATCGAACAGTGTTTCAAAACTATCGTTGTGTAGCAGTTCAATTGTATTCGTATACATGGCAGACCGTTTTAGTTTTCCGTGAACTACACAGATGTCGCTATATGGCTTGAGTCTATGGAGAAATGTTTTAATATTCAGTTTTATTTTCCCGCCAAATCATTTACCGTTATCAATTTCTGTTTCAAGTAGTTATATGACTGGTTTACGATTTCTTGGTCGTTATTATGACATTATTTTATGTATTAGGATGTATCTGAACACAACTGTAATATATTAATTGTATTGGAGCCAGAAACTGGAACCTCGTAGGACAGGCAACCCTGACCCGGTAAATTAAAAATGTTTAACTGGCAGCACTCAAACAAAAAGTGCAATTCAGCGGCGAACAATACGAGTGATACGACTTTTGTTTGCTGTTTTAAATTTTTATTATTGCTTTCAGTGAGGATTTCTTTTATCCTCTATTTTAGTTACTTAATACGTTCGTCGATTAATCAAAAATGGTAAAATTCAAATGACTATTGATCATCAATTGCCGTTTAACGTGTGGTGTTCTAATCTAACAATTATTTCAGAGTTTTGGACTTCCTTCTGTGAAAGTAAAGCCTGACCATGCTGCCCAAAGCATTACAGTTCAGGAAGGAGCATTCGGAGTACCAGACCCATTTGTCGCGGGCTTACGTGCATCAAAACCAAAACTTGGTACATCTCATCCTTTGGAGATCTCTGAAAAGAACGTGAGTTATTTTTATGTTCCCTTTAACTTTTATTTAGGACTAGTATGTACATTGAAGATAATAGCGTGAGCAACCTATACTATGTTCCCATTGCTGGAACTCAGGGCCTTTGCTCACATGGAGAGGGACAAAACTATAGTCCACCACCCTCATAACCTCCCTGTAATTTGGTATGACTAGATGGTTACACGAAATTGTTTTATGTTGACTACAAAATATATATAAAGTAAAGATTTCTTACCTACTAAAACTTTAATATTCCTATTCGAACTGAGACTGATAAACTATACTCGTGTATAACTGTAATAATTACTATTATGCTAATATAATTATCTGCTACTAAACTTTATTTAGATTATAATCTGTGATGAACATATTATTTCCAGTTTCATTTAAATGCAGAGAAAATGAACATGGCAATGCTACGCAACATCCAAGGCCTCCATGCTCCCTTGAAACTTACCATGGAAAGAAAATTTGCGAGTAAGGTTGGTTACAAACCCATTAATATCCTATTATAAGCTTTACGAGACTCCACTGAACAGGGTAGTCACTGTTACACAATGTTTTTATGTTTGTCATGATAGAATAGTGATAGAGATTGCCTTTAAGCGTATGGGCTGCAGCACCATTCCTGTAAACCAGTTTATGGGGTTAAAAAACATATATTTAATTTATACATATTTTCATTGAAATTCGAAACAAAAAAACGTGTTATTGTAGCTCATAAATTTTATTGCTTGTGTGTTGTTTGCACCAAACATAACTTGTGCAATGATTTTACGCACTTATCTGTGTTGGATGTATTACATACAATTGAGATGATGACTAGGTCCAAAATATACCATCCTAATTAGTCTGTCAGGAAAATATGAGACACATTTTTTTATGATAGTCCTTGTAGAACTTACTGTACCGTGGGAAACTAATACACCTAAAGACCACACGATAAAACAAAATAAGTATTACGACCTCCTAAATGAATTAACAAAAAACGGCTATGTAGTTAGTTTATACGCTGTAGAAGTGGGAGTGAGAGGTATACCAGCAAAATCTCTCTATATAACCTGCTGAAAGACCTTGCCTTATCCAGAAGTGCAGTATTAGTAGTAGTAGCGCTCCGCTCAGGCTTTGTGGTCGGGCTGTTTCCGCAACTCGACGTCTTGGTGCGCACCAAGACGTCGAGTTTAGACTGTTTTGCGTGTGGGGAAGTGGGCTTCACTCCCGCCAACCCAACTCCAACAGTACAACAGTTCCTGGGTACACGGAGCGTCCCCGGTGTACCCAGGAACTTCGCTCGGTGCGCCGCCACTCCTGTGCACTCCATGAGCACATGAGCGGCCGTTTCTTCAGCCTCAAGGCAAGCTCTGCAAAGAGGACTGTCGGTAATACCTAGTGTGAATAGGTGTTTATTGTACAAACCGTGACCTGTCAGTGCGCCCGTGACCAGTCGCAAACGTTGACGATTCAGGCTTAGCAGCTGCCGGGTGTACCGTGAGTTACGGCCCCCCAGTGCCGCTCTAGACTGACTACAGTCCGACCTCTTGGTCCAGTTGTCGTTATGTTCTTTCAGTGACCTCTCTCGCAGCCATCTCCGAACCTGCGACAGTGGGAGCGGGACAATCGGTTCAGGGCCCTGAACCTGTTCCGCTGATGCCCTCCTCGCCAGTTCGTCCGAGGCGTCGTTACCTCTCGATCCGCTATGGCCTTTGATCCATTGGAGAACGATTTTATTGTGTTCACAAACCTCCGTCAGAGACTTGTGGCATTCAAGGACTAGTCCCGAAGTGATGGTGTTGCTCTTTAGGGCATGTAGGATCGCCGCGCTGTCAGAGAGTATGCGGATGTTATAACCCTGCACCCTCCTGTCGGTGATTATGGTAGCAGCCCTCGTGATGCCCACGCATTCTGCCTGAAAGACGGAGTTGTGGGCCCCGAGAGATGTGTGGTACCTGATATTCAACTCTTCTGAGAAGGTGCCGGATCCAACGCCCTCGTTGGTTCTCGAACCATCGGTGAAGACCATCAACTCGGTGGAGCTATGATCCCCGGAGGGAGGCTCCACGAGTTGAATTTTGTATTTCTTATCAAATACATACTGTTTGGGTATTCTATCACTTATCGCCAGCAGCATGGGTTGATGCTTCAGATTGTCTTGAAGGACCCGCGTGTGGGGAATACCTGTGTCATGCCAGAGACCAAGAGTCCGTAGTCTTATTGCAGACATCGCCGCCTCCTGCTGCACGTGAGAATGGAGAGGAGGCAGATCCAGCATTATCTCCAGGGCTGCCGTTGGTGTCGTGCACATACCGCTGGTAGTCGCCAGACATGCCAACCCTCTGAATTGCTGCAGCTTCGCGATGGTTGTAGCCAGTGTCGTCCTGGTCCACCAGACCAGAGCCCCGTAGGTGATTATTGGCCTGATCACTGTGGTATAAAGCCATAGGGTGACCTTTGGGTTAAGTCCCCATGTCTTACCTATCATTCTAGGACATTGATAGAAGGGGATACAGGCCTTGTTGATCTTGTTCTCTAAGTGCTTGTTCCAGTTCAGTTTGCTGTCGAGGATCATCCCTAAATACTTTACCTCGTCAGACAGCTGTAGCGTCACGCCATACAGACCTGGTAGTGTGTACAAGCCCAGAGAGCGTTTGAGTGTGAACATGACCAGTTCCGTCTTTGACGGGTTCACTGTTAAATCGTAGTCCGTACACCATCTCTCTACTAGTCTTAGAGCCGCGTGCATCAGGTCACAAGCGGTGCTGTCGTGGATACTAGTTATCAGTATTGCTATATCGTCGGCGTAGCCTATTGTGTAGAAGCGCTGCGCGTTCAATACCTCGATTAAACAGTTAACCACCATATTCCATAGCAAGGGCGAGAGGACTCCCCCTTGGGGGCATCCTTTCGCGACCAATGCTATTTTGGTTGCATTACCTGGTGGTCGTACGATGCGATGTCTCAACATTTTTACTATCCAACCTGATAGTAAGGCGCCCACTCCATGTTTGTTCAGAGCTGATTTAATGCTAGAGAACTTTGTCTTGTCGAAGGCGCCCTCAATGTCTATGAAGGCGCCCAGACATACAGATTTGGATTGGATGGCTGCCTCGATTTCACTTACGATAGCATGAAGTGCTGATTCAGTTGATTTACCCGCACTGTAGGCATGTTGATTCCTGTGCAGTGGAGTCAATAGGAGTGTTGTGTCTCTAATGTGCCTATCACATAACCTTTCCAGCGTCTTCAGCATGAAGGAGGAGAGGCTGATAGGCCTATAGGACCTAGCGTTGGTGTAGTCACTCTTACCTGGTTTGGGAAAGAAGATGACATTAGCTTCCCGCCACTTAAGGGGGATGTATTGAAAGGCCAGACACATGACCACACCAGAAGTACAGTAAGTTCTATACTAGAACGAGTATCTAAAGCTGCACTAGTAGGCTCATATCAGATTTGGCTGGGCAGGGAGAGAAAAACGAGTAGTGAAGGTGAGTGTTGATGTACGTCAGAAAGGGGCCCCTTAAACCTACGCCCGAGTCACAAGTCTCGGGAACTACTCGGGTTTTCTCTCTCTGCCACACGATGGACCCGGCTCCCGCACGGTGAATCCATGGAATGCTAAGAAAATCGTCTCTGTGACATCACTCGAAACTTCTGGGCACTATAAATTTATCATATTTTTTTGTTTGTGAAACAAAAGAAAAGATAATATATGTATGTGTTCAATATTTTTTATAATGTATCTAACAGACGAATTAATTACTTCTCTTTAGTCACCTTGCCTATTGTAACAAAATGATACAACAATGACATTATACATGATAGACAACGACAGTATACGTCAGTATATTGTTGTGTTGTCCTCCATGACTTGCAAAAGTTATTGTTATTGATGAAAACAGGACCACATGTTATACATATTTATTTACTAAACAAATTTATAATGCCTCAAAATATCCTTTCAGATTGGTCATCTCCCCTTCTTGCCCAGCTCAAACTTCCAGACTGAGGTCCTCACTGGCAGACACCTGGATATTGGTTTCGAAGACATACTCTGCCAGCCAGAACTGTGTGAAGTAGCTGGACAGCCCCATGCCGTTGTGGAGCGATCTTTGGGGCTGCTGTGATAGCTTAGGTTTCTATGTATCATGGATCTTTTAATAAAACAATTGTAAGTGAGCTAATTGCATTTATTTAATTGGATTATTGAACTAGGTAATAAGGATTACATTGCAGTCACAAGCTTATGACAGCACCTATTACAAAGGTAAAAAAATTTGCTGTTGAATATAATATTGTAGTTCAGCGTATAGTGTGTATAGAGAGAAACACGAGTGTAGTGAAGGTGAATGTTGATGTACGTCGGAAAGGGGCCCCTTAAACCTACACCCGTGTCACAAGTCTCGGGATCTACTCGGGATTTCTCTCTCTGCCACACGATGGACTCGGCACCCGCATGGTGAATCCATGGAATGCTAAGAAGATCGCATCTGGTTAAAATTAGTTTGTAGGTGCATAACCTTCAATATTTGCTTCCGAAGTGCAACAACTCTTATGAACAAATTTCTTTAATCGTGGTTTGATACAAATGCGTTAGAGAAAATTAATTGTGCTTATCTTGCAAATTCTGGATTGGTCTTTTACATAATTTTTTAATTTTTCAACTGCTTTAGACACTAAGTATGTAAAAGTAGATATTGGTCTTTTATGTTTCCATAACCATCACGTGACAATACAAACATTAAAAGTATATATAAGGTACAAAAACTGAGCATCATTACGACAGAAAACAATCCAAGCAAGACTTACTACCTATTTGCCGAATTTAAAAAGACAAAAAAAATGCGCCAACTTAAAGTTGTATCTTGACAAGTCATGCGTTATATCACTATGTCCAGTATCCGGTGTTTACAAATTTTCTTTACTTCTTCGATACCAATATTGATTTCTTCTTCGGGTGAGTTATCGTAGCGAACCCTAAGACCAGCAATAATAGATTGCACTTTATTTTCTCTTGCACAAATGATGAACGGGAAACCAAACTTATCTTTGTACCTGTGAACAAAAATTGGAAGTTATGAATAGCGACATCTATCGAATTTCTTTTGAACTAAATTAGATAAAAAGCTATGTACGGTTTAGCTGGTCTTTCATTCAAGATTCTGAGAAACTGTGTTTTTATTGTTGTTGTAGTTTTAGTGTAGTTGCACAGATGGCGCTGCCAGTTAATAATTGTAAGCTTCTACGATAGAACGGATAACATTACTTCTACATACTATTATTCCGAGAGCTGGCACTAAATTTGGGGTCAGGATTATTATTTTCTTATTCCTTAAACATTAAACTACAACATTTAAAAATTGCATATTGCCTCAAACATACTTAATTAAAAAAAATGATGGAGTCATATTGCCACGCTTCTCCCCAGCTAGGTCTGTAGCTCCGAGATCTACCTATATGACAAGTTTTCGTCATCATCATCATCATAGAATATATTATAGTAGGTAGGTACTTATAGTCTACTAGCAGCGCCCTGCGTTTTCACCCACGTATTTCCTGATTGCGTTATTTTCCCGGGATAGAAAATAAATAGCCCGTGTTATTTCAGACTATTTATTATCTATCTATTAAGTAGGTATGGTACTAAATTTCATACAAACCCCTTGAGTAGATTTTGCGTGAAAGAGTGAGAAACATACGTCCAAACTTTCGCGTTTATAGGTAATGTTAGTGGGAGATTATTTATTCTATGGCTGTAGGTAAGTTTGCAAAAAGACCATTCACTATACATTTACTTGGCTTAGAGATATAATATCTTAGATATCTGGGTGAGGAGCGCAGTGCAGTGCTGGTTAATTAATCATTTGAACTCTTCATGTTCCAATAGCTTCGCGTCACTGTGTTGTTATGTGGCAGGTATGTTGCTTACCATCAGGCACGAGTCCTGCTGGTCTCGTAAGTATGCTTAAAAAAACCTATGTAAGTACCAAAATTATTTAAGTAGAGATGTCTCATCATTACTAAACTGTTTATAATACATACAGACTATAAAGTGGATTTACCTGCGATTGCTCTGATCTATGGTATTTTTGTCAGCCGCAGTGAGGTCGTGTAGGCCGGCAGCTTTTTGTTCGTTTGTGGATTCAGGAGTCAACTCGCCCATAGCTGCCAGTCTACCAGCCAAGTCTGGGTGTAGCTTTAGTATAACTAGCTTTTCTGAAAATAGTAGGTAACCTTATTGAAGCTGTTTGTTTCATTTTGTATTGAAGGTGATGGAGTTTGTTTTCAAAGGTCTAAGAATAGATTCCCATTGAAAGAATAAAATGCTAAATTCCGTTTTCGGTTGTATTTTTAACTCTCTTTATTTTTTTATTTTCACTTAATTGTTTATAACTATTATCATTACTATTTATATTACTATTATTTATACAACATTTTTTTCCGAGCAGACATTTTCTGATGAAAATATCTAGATCCCATTCGGAATCGAATGCTACCTCAATCATAATGTTAGTTAGTTAGTTTAGCGGGGCCTTTTCCGCACCTAGCCTCTTTATTGGGCCATTGTACGTGACTCATACTTCCCTTTCTACTCCAACCAGCCTAGGCCGTCCCAGAAGGCGAGCATCCTATTAAGGTTGCGATAGGCATCCGGAACAGACGACGGAGATTGGAGGAATTCTGCCCGTTGATTCGCCACACTGCTGCATTCCATGAGTACATGCTGTGGCGTTTCTTCTTCCTCCATGCATCCTCTGCATAGAGGACTGTCTGTTACACCTATGGTAAATAGGTGCTTATTTAAGGGACAGTGACCAGTTATTATACCTATGACTTTACGAATTTTGTCCCTGTTTAATCTCATGAGGTTGCGGGCAAGTTTTTTCGATGCTTCCGGAACAGCATTTTTTTTGTTTGCCTGCATCCTTCACTGTTATTCCATTCTGTTAAATGGGCTTTTTCAGTATTTCTGCGCAGCCACGTTTTTATTTGAGCCTGGGGTATAGGCATTAGTGGTTCCGGTCCATATGCCTTTGCCTTTGCTCCCCTCTTGGCTAGTTCATCTGCTGCGTCATTACCTAGTGAGTCGCTATGTCCTTTAATCCATTGCAAGGTTATTTTGTTTGCACTCGCTATGGATTGGAGTGCATTGTGGCATTCCAGTATAAGGACAGAGGTTATATATAATGTTAGGAGAATTCGAAAAAAATTCCACCTAAAAAGCACTTGTTGACTATTAACCGTCAAAAAGATATGTGGAGGCAGGTAGGTACATGTAATGCGGTGCGGGTCTTAAACAAGTAGATATCTAGATGATCAAATTTATGTGATTTCCCCTTCTTTGCTTCCAAACAACTAAGATATATTTGAATGTCATTTGCGTCACAGTTATAAAATCATGGAGCTCACCTGAAGAAGAACCAAAGGTTTGCCAGTTATTCTACCGACAGGGATAGACTATATAAACTGTGCTATTTTATGAAAGGCAATGTTTCCACAAGGCAATAAGAAACATTTTAACCTGCACACCCGAAGTCTCCGGGTGACAGCACTGTACCCCAGGGCAGATCCAGCTTTGGCTGTAGGAAGCGGGCGGGGGGGGGCTACAGAGCCTACAGTAGACACAAGGCAGGTTCATGATGCGTGTTGTTAAGCTGTTATGAGAGGCGTGTAGCTTACTATTCTTACTATCAGGCTCGCCTCGTCACAATGGAATGCCCTGTTCTTGTGACATAGCGGGTGTACCTATATACGTTAGACATTAACGCTAGTACTGCTATAATAAACAATTTCATGGATATCTAAAATTAGTCACTAATGTACCTACTTTGAGAATTTAGGTAACGTACATATGTGTGTACCTTAAATGGGGATAGGCGGGTTATATAAGCAGAATGCACCCTTATCGATTGGCCAGAGGTTTCTACAAAGGCCATCGGCTGGTCGACCCCAGGGCCGTACTCCAACGCGACGGAAAGACGAGCTCGGAGCGTTTAAAGAGATTGGACGATGGAAGCTCAGGACCGGATTAAGTGGAAGGAATTGGGAGAGACCTTTGCCCAGCAGTGAGACAAATGAAGTTATCTAAAAAAAATGTAAATGTACCTACCTATATTACTCTCTGTGATCGCCATTAGCCATTAGTTAGAAAGTGATAAACCTATCTACGTAGTGGTAGGGCTCTTTGCAGAGTTCGACTGGGGAAGTACCACACCTTTGCCAGTTATTATTCCGCCAAGCAGCAGTGTGCAAACATTACTGTGTTCCGGTGTTGAAGGGCAATGTATTCAGATAAATTATTGGGCACATGTCTTGCTCGTCTTGTCGCGTGACAAGACGAGCAAGAGATGTGCTATAAAAAAAATTGAATACCAGCAAGTTTTGATTTTGTAGAATATTCCCTAATTCTAGCCAAAACTGAGATAATGGGAATGGTCTGGTAAAAAAAGGTGCCTCTATTGACTTTTCCAATAAGTATTTTATAGAGGTAGGTAGCTACGAGAGTACCTATAGAGGTAGGTATAACAAACTCGTGTCAGGATATTTTTCATCCCTACCTAATTCATGGACTTGTTAACCATTAGAAAAAGTTAAACCATTTACATAAAGTATCGCGCCTCTTTGATTTGATCATCGTCGTCTTTGGTTGTTAAATAATTATTAGTAGGTACCTACATGACAAAACATCATTTGCGGAGTCACCTAGGAATAGGTAACTATGAACCTAGGAATGGGAATGGAAGGTAGGAAGGTACCTACATTGGTGCTTTTGAAAGAAGTTCGGAAGCGTGTGATGTTTCATTTATTATTCCCATTTAATGTTTTATTTTCTTATCAATGTATTACAAAACTCGACGTAAGCTGAATTGTCACTTAAGTTCTAAATTGAATTGGAAAAATTCTATTCGGTTCCGACTTTGCTCGATAATGTATTAAAGCTCGCGTAACTTTGCACACAGTGCCGTAAATAGGGCGGTGCCACCGGTGTCATGGCACAGGACGTACTCTGGGGGACGCCAGAATGGCCAGACCAGGCAGGACTATTTTTTTTTCGGTTTTCTTCCCGCTGCGCCCGTAGTGCTCTGTACCTACACCCTACACGCCAGTATTAGTATCAAAAACGTCTGTTGAATTAAACAAAACATTGTGCCGATTTTTTTGGCAACACGCGAGCGTAGGTATATATGTTTAAGTAGGCCTAAATGTACCAACATAGCATTGCTCTGGCTAGGGCTAGGGTCCCTACTAGTATAGTAATTAATATTATTTTACTCGTAGGTACGCCTTGTGCCTTAGCATCGGTGGCACCGCCCTATTTACGCCACTACGCGCAAAGTTTACGACTTAGTATATACCTAAGCACAAGACGCAGAAAAGGCTTTTTAAGGCACTGTTTGCACAAATGTTTGGAATGTGGTTAGTGTTGACTGGCTTTCTATTTTTAATTCTTACTCTATCTGCGCAACCCACATGGGCACTAAAATGAAACTAGACAGGTGAGGTCCTTAGTTACTGTTTGTTTTAAACATTTCGCGTATAATTTACTATAATGTAAATTAACCGTGGAGTTATAAACGTGAGATCGTAAAGCGAGCCTCTTCATGCTAATCATTATGTCCATGATTTTCTAATGATCGGAGCGAAACAAAGTTTCCGCATTCATAATTACCAGCTTCCTTCATTACTAGTCCGTGATTAAATTTAAACTAGCGTAAAATATCATACTAGAATATAGATTAATACCTATACTATAGAACCATGACCGTCGTATTTTAAACTGTTGCTCTAGGCTTAGGTACGCCAGACAAAAACCTGTAAGATTAATGAGCAAAGTCGAATCGTTATCTTTCTAATTTAGAAAAAAATCATGTCACGATGTATTTTTTTAAGTGTAAACTTTTTTTGGCACGCCACAGACAGATTTTTCGTGGGCTGTGAATTGAATTCTAGTGTCACGCTCGGGAATGTTAAACAATCTTCGGATAAACTCGGGACCATGGCCGTTGGTCACCAAGAAATGCGTGAGCATTTCCCATTGGCCATGTAGAAATACACGCCCTCCGGCTTCACCCGCGTAATTTCCAAAGTAGGCTATCAAATTCTGAGTTGAAAGTTTTCACTTCTATCGGCAGTCACCAGTAGAAAAACAATAAATCGAGTAAAAAAGACTTTACTAGTAACACCCCACGATGTTACCCGCGTAGTTGCCGTTCCAATTGTTTTCCCTCGTTCAAAATAGATAGATAGATAGATTCAATCTTTATTGCACTTAATTAAAAAAAACAAAGTCTACAATTAAAGTAGCAATGGCCGTCCTTATCGCTTAAAGCTTAATAATCAATGTACTATTACCTACATAATTAGAATTTTTTTAGACATACTTTAACGTAGAATACGATTTTTGAGGGGTCCTGTCCCTAGGGGTATCACTCGAAGAAACGGACAAATATGAAAGATAGCTAAGATTATATTTGGAATTTGCTCGACAAGTTCGAAAAGCCAAAATAATTTAGTTAATCAGATTTTTAAATTTTTTAATTTACATCTCATAATCTAATCGTCTTATTAGTCATCAAAAACCATAGTATACCTAATTAACATCATTCCGATGCGCTCGAAAATTGGGTTACCCGGATTATACAAGCTCTAAAGGAGGTCTTCTATGAACAATTTCTATGAGACCAACCTTTGTGTAGCTATCATGTCAATTCTAAGTAAGTGCCTACTTAGTGTAAAGACTGGTCATACATGGCAAGCAGTGGCATAGCGGCATAGTGGTTATTAGACAACTGGTGAGTATAGAAGAGACGAGTTTATTGTATCTAGTAAATTAACATTTTGTTTTTATGTAAATTAAACATCAAAAAAATTACTCGACAAAACGGAAGATTCAGGAAATATAGATCCATAATTTTAGGGTAACCTAGGCTCCGTGGTAAAAGTTGTTCAATATTATGACGCGTAAATCTGATCAAATAACATATATTCAAAGAAAACATTTTAAGTTAAGTTAGTAAGGCTTAAGTTTATTTCAATAATTCTCATTAATAACATATATTCAAAGAAAACATTTTACCTATCTGCACTTTCATACGTATACATGCTGTATACTGCTTGCTGCATGCTGTAGGGGACAGGCGTACAAAATGACATACTAGTTAAAACATGAGTCATAAAATGTTTATTTATTAATAATATTTAACATTTTGGGTAATTATGTATTCTTTGGTTCATTACCTAAATATAATTCCAGAGATCAATCAACTCAGTACAAAAAAAATAGAATTATTTTAAAAAAATAAGAAAATCAATAAAAACCGTTTTGTCCCCCATAGGCGGGTAAAATAACATACGCAGTATGGACAAATTGGCATACCTAATATGTAATCAAAATAAGTCTATTACATGCAGAGTTCATAAGTACAACGCTTTGTTTTTTTTTTTGGAACATCCGTACAAGATGCATGAGCCCATTTTTTACAGCTCAAACACTAGCCAGTCTTCTTTTGTTTTCGACCTTGAATAGTGGTCATTACAATAAATGCAAGGGCTATCTTCATCATCATCCCGGGCTTCAGTGTAAGCTTGTAAGACAGATGAATCATTCTCACTCTCAGAAAATTTACTCACTCTAAAATCCAAAGATTTTGTAACCCTTCTAGTATTTGCCCTTGAATGTACGTCATTGCAAGTATGCCATTTTGTCCGAACAAGATGTATGCCATTTTGGACACTTCATAACATTCAAAATTAGAAAAAAAATACTAAAATTGTAACTAGAATTTGGAGATTTCAAAACATTGTCTAGGTTATTTAGTCAAATTACAACAAATTCACGTTAAATACAAGGAAATAATCGTAAAAATACTTACTTTTATCATAAATAAAATCTATCTGCGTGAAACTCCTCACTGCAAAAATCAAACACATACTTGTCCGCTCCACACGACGTCACAGGTTGCGACCTGTTACTAGACGAGTACTTAGAGTCATTTGTGAGAACTATCATGTCTGTGGTTTCGGAGAAAATTTGGTGTCCTATTTTACCCGCCTTTTACCATTTTGTATGCCGGTACGCCTTTCCCCTATATGGAATGGAATGTTTTAAAAACAAGTGTTACAACGTAAGTGTTTAAAAAACAATGAAAAGGATTATTATAGGTAGAGCTTAGTGAATAATAATACTACGTATTCATGTTCACAAAATAAGAGTACCTAACTGCTAAAAATGTTTGAAAAACCGGTAGTGTCTTGGTGCCTAGAACGTCCGATTCACAATTTGTTCCAAGAAATACGAGTACAAATGTACTTATTCAGCCAATCCACTCCTAGCCAGCGTGGTGGGTTATGGTCTTCACACTCTCCTTGTGAGAGAAGGCCTCGAGTCCTACTAAATTAGTAAATGGGCTACCCACACGTATTATGGCCGATGGAATCCGATTTAAGTCTCATCTACTACATACGGCGGCTTATTTTTACAAGTGTAAGTAATAAATAATCACATTGATATTTGTAATCTAGATAAAATTATGTCACCTTCGATCTTTAAGCCGTCCAAATATCCTTGAAACGCTGTACAAATCTCCTCAGCACTTCGAAACGGTCTTCCATTTTTCACAGTCTTCGCTGCATCACCATACAACTCTATTACATTCCCAAAAACTTTCTCAAACTCAACTCCGTTCAAATTATTCACTTGTTCAACACTTAGTTTAGAAGACATGTTGTTTAAACTGTAAACGCGTAGGCAATGAACTAAGTTATTTGCTTATCTGTTTATTTATCTACCGCAGGTCATTATGAGTTCAAATATGAGTAGCTAAATGTTTGTGTATACAGACAAACTTTGCATTTTGTTGTAATGTTAGTTAGCAACAACTCGCTTGTTGGCTAGATGTGTTTGTATTAAATATTCGTGAATCTCTTTACGTCTGGATTAGTGTAATGCACGGGATACGATTCATTATTTCACTAAGTGAACGATTAATTTGACTGGCTTAGTGGGTAGTAACTCTGCCTGCGAAGCCTACGGTCGTGGGTTCGATTCCCAGCCAGTGCAAATAGTTCTGTGATAAATTCAAATATTTATACTGTGTCTCGTTGTTTCTATATCTAATAAGTACCTACGAGTATTTTATATTTACATCTATATAAGTATTATATCAGTTATCTGGCCGCCATAGCATAGTAGGTACAAGCTTTGCTTAGTTTGTGGTCAGATGGTGTTGTGTGTGAATTGGCCAACAATTTATTTATCAGAAAAAAAACAATATTTGTAACTGTATAAAAATAGTATGTAATGTGTTAATACCGGTAACATTCTTACTACATGCGTAATTGCGTATTTAATTTCGTTGGAATATGTTCAGCCGTTGTAGAAATAGGTAGCGTGTTGACGCCTTCGAGATGTGGTGTTGGAGAAAAATGCTCAATATTCCGTGGACAGCTCGTCGTACCAACGTGTCCATCTTGAGGGCACTTAATATACAAAACAGGCTATCTGCCACATGCCTGCAGAAGATACTCGAGTACTTCGGCCAAATAACTAGGAAAGACAACGACAACTTAGAAAAATTAGTACTTAACAGGCAAAATCAAAGGAAAGAGACCAAGAGAAAGAAGCCCGGCGCATTGAACGGACCAAATACGCACCACACTGGAATTCACCGTCCACAACACAGTCCACACCATCACAGATCATCACCAATACCATAACAATCACTTGGTAATAGCAGCCTGAGCAGCCTGGTAAGAGCAGTAGCAGTGGCAACTTGAATTCACAATCAACTAAATTTCATCGTTATATTTATATGTACGTCTTAATATGAGGTACCTATGTGGGAACAAACATAGACAAACCCACAATTTTTCCTTAGTAAAATTAGTGTGACATATCAAAATAGGTAAGATAAAAAAAAAACGAACCGACGACCTAGGGCTTCACAGATGCCTAGGCTTACTACCATCTCAACCACTATGCCCACCAACTAGAAGTAGGTCAACTTTAGAAACAAGAAAATGAGTAAATATGATGTAAATGAGAATTTGTCTGAAGTGATATAAATACGCACTAGGTACAGTAGGAAGGCAGGTACTACTGATCTTATCATGGAAGAACAATGTATGAGTTACAGTTCCACACAGATAGGTAGGTATAATTATGTAAACGTTCATCGGAAAGCAATTCATATGCACGAACTCTATCACTCGAGCCTTATTCCTCATTGTAAAAATTGTTGATTAGTTAATTATTAGAAGTGTAGTACCTATTCATTTAATTGCACTTAGACGTTGCTGGCTCCAATATTCTAAACTAAAAATCTTCACAAAAAAGAAATAATTATCGGCGACATGTATTATTGTCAAACTTAAAAGAAATAATATTTATATCGGTTTAAAATTAATGTGTCATTTTTGTTTTTATTCAAATAACTGGAATAATTTTAAAGATTTGACAGCTCTTGAAAAATATTTCGGAGCCGTTCATTATATTCAACTCTTTTTTTTTCGAAACTACATTATATTAAATACATTTTTATCAGCTTTTTTATCGCAAAAGTTATTAAACGCACGTTTTAGACTTTTTTCGAAGTAATTTTCTAAACCTAAAACAAACAAATTTCTTAGCGTTGACATTCACGTCCCGAGGCAAAAATCACCGCTAGCATGTTTCCCCCGACACCGCCATAAATCTCGTGGTAAAGGGAAACAAAAGCGACGTTTATGTGTCAGCTCGTGTCGCTGGAGCTGAATAAATCAGGAGAGAAGTGTCACAGAGAATATTATATCTATTTAGTTGCGGGGACGGTAACGGCACCGCGGGGAGGAGCGCGCGACAAATGGCCGCATGGGACGTGCTCGCTGCTTGTCAACCCGGCTAAGGTTACAGAAGCTGTCATATTTTGCTGTCATTGTCATCGCTTTATGCACACTCTTGCTACTGTTGTTTTTGTAAACGAAGAACTGGTCTGACAAAGTTTAAATGTCTATGTCACCGTAAAATTGTAAATACTTTACTATACTGGAATGGTATGACTCTTGGCAGAGTCCGCCTGGTGAATTACACACCTAAGCCAGTTATTCTAACGCCAAGCAGTAATGTGCAAATATTACTGTGTTCCAGTTTGAAGGACAATGTTTCCAGAGAAATTACAGGGCTTAGAGATATAAGATCTTAGATCTCTGGGTGACGAGCGCAGTGCAGTGCTAGGTAATGACTATTCACGATCAAATAGCTGCGTGTCACTGTGCTGTTATGTGGGAGGCACGTTGCTTACCATCAGGCACATGTTCTGCTCGTCTCGTCACTCTTTATTTAAAAAAAACACAACTTATCCATCAGTTTATAATTATTCACGTTAGATTATAAACCAAACTAAATTAATATAACGTAGGTTTATAATCTTGTGCGGTTACTACTGCAATCTGACGGTGTTTGTAATTTTAATTTTATGGTGACATAAAATATACTTATAACAGCATTAAAAATATGTCTGGGAAGCCTTGTTTGAGGGACTGACATATTAGTGTCAGCTGATTTATTATTGGTGAAAAGTTACTTCTAGCTTCGTGTAGACAAAACTAGCGTTGCGTAGCGTTGTCTAAATGAAGCTAGAAGTATTAGCTTGCTAACACTAACTTGCTATCCCAGCTCCTAAAACTTTGCTAAAAAACTCGCCCTGCTAAAACTTTGTGATTCATTTGTGCACCCCCAATCCCCAACCCAAAAAATAATGTCAAATAAAAACTAATCAGCTGTAAAGAGGCCTTGTCAATCACATGCAGCTGTAAAAAGACTTTGTTATGACAAAATACAAATTATCCAAATAATTAATACATACAGGACAGTACTTACCAATAAATAATATAAAATAAAAAATACAGTGATATCCAGTATTATTTAACCATATTCAATAGTTCCAATGTCGGCATATTCCTTTTCCAAATTACTGTCCTTTATAAGGTCATATACAGTGTAATATATCCTTCGCCCATTAGGTAGCTCGATTTCTTTTGGGAATTCTTTATTTCAGTTTTAAACCTAGTTTCATTGAGACCTTCCACTTGTACTGGGATTAAAGTACAGAAGCGAATACCATTACATTTAAAAGAGTGATTTGTTTTTTGTAGTCTACATTTAGGAAACACAATTTTATGATAACACAACATTCATGGATGTGTCAATAAACAAATTGGGCCATATAGCGTAGAAGGGTTACGCTACCTCAAAGTTCGCTAACCAGCAGAAGATATACAAACTGACTGCAATAGATCACTTAAAAAGTCAAGAAAAACCACCTACTTGGGTAGTTATTTCCTAACATGCGTCTGATGTCGGTCGACGACAATTCGCACCGCAAGGCCTATTGTGCGTAAAGGTCAGCCTGCATTGCTCAATGCGCTTGACCATGAGCTTTAAGCTGTTGTAAGATATTCGATGTGCCGATGTGTTGGACACTGATTTCACGAGATCATTGCACAAATCGAAGGACAATTTAATGACAATGTGCATAAACATGATTTATTACTATTGTGCAATCACTTATTGTAACTAAATCACTTATTTCAAAACTCACGAGATCGCTGATATTTGCGGTTTCGCAGCCGCCACAAAATCTGCATTTTACAGAAGCTGCGGGCCCACACCCGCGTGCGGGCGCGGTTGGAAACCGCTCCATGAGTTCTTAGCCTTAGTCTTGAGTAAAATAAAATGATACAGCGGCATAGAAAACTTTGGATGATGAGGATTTTAAAACTACTAATACGCTACCATAGAATAGATCATATACGTACTACTACTACCTGAGTTCTAAGCGATTCCGAACTGTAGGTATGTACTTATTTCTCGTTCTTTTGAAGAAGATATAGTGACTTCGTGTCTATGTAGGTACCCATTTTGATAAAAACTTGTGGTGAGTATTCATTATTCCTTAAGAACATGTGTTTATTATTAATATAGCACGCAAAAGATTATAATTATTCCCAATGAGCTGATGACAGAGTATATTTTCTAAATTGTTTTGTGTTTTACGTGTACAAAAAATAGTGTTTTATTTACGTAAGGACTGATAATAAAGTCGGTCATGATCCTTTCTATTGAGGACTTTAACTCATTAAGATCAATTTTGCCTCTTTGTGTTCATTTGATTGTCAGACATCTAAAATATTCTAACAGCTTTGATATTACTAAAAAATATAATTTTGCAGTTCGCGGAAACTTTGAGTAAGTAAATAATTGATTACGGGATATTGAGCGTGGATATGCGTTTGTCAGCATAAGCAAACCCACTAAACGTTCCCACAGCTGGGAATCCGGGCCTTCTCTCCAAAAACCCTCTACACACGAGCCCTAAAATCAGAAGAAATTACGTAAAACTAGTAGGGGAGGACCCTACATCGCACCATAAATCACCAATCATATGGTGCGATGTAGGCTCCTCCCCACTACTTTTACGTCATTTCCTCTGATTTTAGGACTAGTGTATGGAGCGTTCAAGACCGAGATCCACCACGCGTCCATCAACCATTGCGGTTGGCGGATAGTGCATGGCCTAGAAAGATTCTTGGAACAAGCCGGTTTCCTCACGATGTTTTCCTTCACCGTTAAAGGTAGTGGTAATAACAAATTTTTACATCTGCACTTGGAAAATACTTAAGAGGTGCAATCTGCATTCTGCTTGAGATTTACTCAAGGATAGTTCGAAATACCCGACGAACTTTATGTCAATTAAAATCAGAATGAAGCAAAAAGTGTCCGAGAACCACAAATTGGTAAACAACAATACTGGTTCCACGCCAAAATTTGCTTATAGACATTATTTCGATTCGTTTCGCCTCTGTTATTTAATAACCGTCAGTTTAATTTTATCTGCAGAATCCTATTGCAGTTGTGCACGAAGCTCTAGCATGACTTCAAACCGTTTTAAAAGCATTTTAAAACCAATTAGTGATCAGTTTCGCCTGCCGATTGTCACGTTCATGCAAATCACTTCATTGCTTCGATTTGTGTATGCGAATGCATGAAATCCGATGATGATGAAGCTAAAAGTGATACGAGTGAAATTACTTTACGCTACTGAAAATGATGCTCTACTTTGCTGGCGGCTGGTAACGTATGAAGGAAACGTTAGTTTTATGCTTATTAGTCCATTTGGCCACGATTTTATAACAACAAAGTAAATCGAATCTTTTTAAGTACATATTTACCTACTATGTAGGTATAGGTATCTACTGATTAGGTCCGAAAAGAAAAAAAAACTAACTTTCAGTCATGGACGTATAAAAAAGTCAGACGTAATTAAAACAAAAACTGTGTCACTAGAGTCGGCTACATTTGCACGTGTGCGTTGTCAGGTTGTCACTGATAGGCTGACACGCACACATGTATACAAGTAGCGCGTAGAATGACCCACTGATGTGTGCGTGTCAGCCTGTATATGACAGACCACACGTGCGTATTATGCGGCCGACTCGATGGACACAGTTGTAGTTTTAGCGAGACTACGTCCGACTTTTTATATACGTCCACGCTCGAAGGCATTTATATGTACAGAATTCGAACCGTTACAATTTTATTCGAAGTGGATAGAGCAGGAGTGCAGAATGTAATAAAAACATAACATACATTATACACACACGTATAGGTATATACTATATATACTCTTTTGTTCTTTTTTTTGTTAAAGTATCTATGTGATCAAACTTTTATTATTTATTAGAATAAACCTGTTAATATTAATCGCATTTACACCACTAGTAATTATAGTTATTCATAATCAGGCATATCATATGACTAAAAAAAATCTCGAGACGTTTCCAGCATGTAATGATTTAAAGGCTATTTTATTTTTTTGGCATTTGTGCTCTAGTTATTAGATAACACCTATGATTACGATATATACTTAGTACATTAGTATTCAGGTATTTCTTTAGCTTTTACAATATGTTTAAATAAAACAATACAAAAGTCTACATAGATCGCCGCAGGCAGCGGGGCAGGGCCCAGCCTACCGGTGGTTAGGGCTGCTCAGTGAGGAACCTCCTGACGATGCGTGCTGTGTCGAGGATGTCCGCCTTCTACATCTGACCCTTAATCCAACCGTCTAGCGAAAGTCTCTTAAGATATTAGTCGAAACTTTTCACTATAAGGCCGTTTACCGACTCAACTATCGGGACTATATCGTGGAACATCCTACATGGCGGTAACCTCATGAGTCAAGTCAAGGTACTTGCTATGCTATTGTCCTTCTCGGCTTTCACGAGGTTCTGGTCATTAGTAATAGTTATTAGTTATAGAAGTGTAGGTAACACTTCCAATTTATATTATATATATTTTTATTGGTTATTGTTATGGCTTTGATAAGATTAGTTCTTTTTTACGAACAAAAATTTTAGACTTGCTGGGGATTTCCCCTTATGCATGGCTCCAACTAGGTATACATATTTTCCACCTCTGATAAATACTTATAAGCAAAGCTCAATAAAACTAGGTACCTATGTTTATTTATTCGTAGTTATAGCTTTATTTTAAGTGGGCGAAACCAAATCGTATCAGTTGTGTTAGCTCGCCCACTTAGAAAGAAAGGGAGTGGATCGAAATAGGTACCTAACTGCCACGCAGTGCACAGTTAAGCAATTATATGGGCTCTTCGTGTTCCGATAGCTACGTAAAACTGTGTTGTTATGGACAGACGTGTTGCTTACCATCAGACACATATCATGCTTATCTATACAAATATTAATAAAGCTGAAGAGTTTGTTTGTTTGTTTGAACGCTAGGATCTCGGGAAGTACTGATCCGAATTGAATGATTGTTTTTCTATTGGATAGTCCATTTATTGAGGAAGGCTATAAGCTATAGAACATAAAGCTACTATCAATAGAAGCGAAGCATGAATCAAGAATGTAACAAAATCGGGAAAAATATCCTTTTTTGCGTACTGTCCTGTCATGTCATGCTGTCATGTCAAAGGACATGACATCATTGAATATAAGCCTTTGCTAATCAAATTTGTTTCTAAATCTGAGTTGGTACGGCCAATTTCCGACAGGCGGCGTAGCAGGTAGCTGAAGAGGTTTTTTGTTTGATAGTGATATTCACAGGAATGACTGAACCGATTTTAGTCATTCTTTCACGTTGGATATGTACGGGATCCCGCTGAGTGCTATATATGTACCACGGGCGAAGCCGGGGCGGGCATCTAGTCCTGTATATATTTGGGGCTCTTAAATGGCCGCCGACCGGTGAAACCGTTTAGAAGTTCAGATTCCAATGGAAATACAAGCGTAAGCTCTTCAACTGCCTCACTAAAAAGCGGTTATAGTTATGCTGTAGGTCTGTCCTTCATTCAAGCAAAAATGAAGAGAAAAAGAAAACAAAATCCTCAGATAGAATGAGGCATACCTCGAAAGGATCAACGAACATTTTCCTTAGAACCAGCGGTAACGACAAGTTTGTAGGTACATCTGTACTTATTTGAGAAAAACCTTAAACTCCAAGGTGTAGGCAGATTCGAACCTACGACCTCGCGTTTTATGTACCTTCAGTGTTTTTATAGTTTTGTCATTTGCAAGTTCTGTAGCGACACTATAGTAATGATAATATAGATCACGTGTTCACGGATCACATCAAATTCCGAGATAGAGAAAATTTACGAAAGCGGAGAAAGGTACTTATATGGTCTACAGGGGACTGAGTAAGCTATCTATAATGATGATGATCTAAGACTTCGACATTGTCAAAGTGGACTCTAAGGACTTATCTCCTACCTTTTTAAACAAGATAGGATGACGGGACAAGCAGATGTGTGTCTAATGGTAAGTAGCGTGCCTACCAATCAAATCACAGTGTACGTGGCAATTTGAACGTGAAGAGTTCAAATCACTGCCTGCGCGCGTCATCCGGTTATAAAAGATGTTTTTAATGTAATTTCTCTAGAAACATTGCCCTTTGAACCTGTAAACAGTAATGTTTGCACTCTACTGGATGGCGGTCACCAGACATAGGTACTCTTCGAAGAATCCTGTAAATCTAGATAGGTACTAGTATGCACCATATAATAAGTAAATAAGTAGAATTAATGAACAGATGTGAAAAATATTGTTTTTAAACTTTCGCGATTTGGACACATATTATTTAATATTATTATACAAAGTCGTTAACGTTGCGGTAATTAAATAATAATTTTAGTTCATGATTAAGTCCTGTAAAGGTAATAGAAATAATATATGTGAAGTTTTTTCTTGTGATGCTACAGTAAAGATAACTGTTCTGTAGTAGCAACGATTCCGAACTTACGTTACACTCATGTTTTATCGAGGCTAGCATGTACAATACACTTTGGGTACATATACCTACGTACCTATTAAAATACATGTATACTGGTATATACTAAATTGGTACCTACTTACCTGCCCGTAGCTGCTCAATGTTATTCAGCATTTTTTAATTAACATAAACAGCCCACTAAATTTTCCCACGGCTGGAACTCGGGGCTTTCGCTTGCAAGGAGAGACACATGACTTCGAAAGATTCTAGTACTCGCTATGTCGGTTTCCTCACGATTTTTCCTTCACCGCTTTAAATTAGCGGCATTACGCACATGACGAAAAGACAGTAGTGCGCGCGGGATTTGAACCCCGGGGACTCCGGATTGGCAGTCGCCGTTCTCGCGACTAGACCGGCCGTAACTTATTTTTTTTATTGATATACTCGTATCACAACTGTTTCAATTTGATAGGTTTAGCTACTTACTGGACCTGTCTACTATAGCCGAGAGCTGACAACAAAATTTTAGAAAAGTAGGTATTTGAGGCCATCTGAAAACTTGTCATAATTCTTCTATTATACCCAATACCCATACACGGAGGTGCAGATGTAGTGCCAAACGGGCAGCCGTCGCGCGCCCGCACTCTCCTTGAAAAAGGCCGCCGGACGCGGCCGAAACTCGAGACGGATTGACCGACCGTATATACGTGAGTGTCCCATTATCCAATTAAATAGATGTAGACCTGGCAGGTGATTAGCGCGGGGCAAAATTAATCTCAAACCCGGCAGGTAAGTAGAAAGTCCCACCAAAATCATCATATTTTTTTTTAATCTGTGTTCGAGTTATAAATGATACCCAATTAAAAGGTTCAATTGCCTCAAATCAGTAATGTGCAAACATTCCGGTTTGAAGGGCAATGTTTCCAGAGAAATTACAGGGCTTAGAGATATAACATCTTAGATCTCTGGGTGACGAGCGCAGTGCAGTGCTAGGTAATGATTCGGACTCTTCATGTTCCAATAGCTGCGTGCCACTGTGCTGTTATGTGTCAGGCATGTTGCTTACCATCAGGCACATGTCCTGATCGTCTCGTCACTCTTTATTTAAAAAAAAAAAAAAAAAATACATATATTGGATTTTTTGCAAAACATTTTCGCACGCGTCTGGCAATGTTAAAACCTCGACTAAATCGACTGGCTTATTTTATTTTTAATATGCTAAAACGTTTGCACAACGTGTACTGGCAAGCGTATAGAGTGGGGCACCCTGCAGCCAGGTGGAGTGACTTATAAAGGCGGCTGGTAGCTAGTAGCAGGTGGATGCGAACAGCAGAAGATCATGCCATGTGGCGATCTATAGTGGATGACTATTAGATAGGGCTGATAGGGTGATGATGATGGTATTGTTTGTACATTGCATCAAAGATATTTCCTGAACAAAAAAATAAGACTACAAAACAATGTATTAATTTTGGCGCATAGGCCCCCCTCTGGAATGAGACCAGTACCTAGGTGGACCACTAATTAAAACGCACGCAAGCACTTAACCACAAGGTCTTATTACTTGACCACGATTATGATCCGCCGATGCTCCGAAGTTTTCAGCTAGCCTCAAATACCTACCCAAAATTTGCTCTCAGCTCTGGAATATACCTAGGTAGATACCTTGTACTTACCGTATGTAGGTAGGTCAACACACAAAATCAATAAATCATTTATCGTAAGTTCTACGGAAGGACCTTAGGGACCTACTCGTAACTTTGTAAAAATTGAGTAGGTACCTCTATACTCTATTATACGAGTACTAAACCTATATACATCTATACCTATGTACATCTAAAATTACAATTTTATGAAGCAATTTTAATTTACGTGCACTTATTTACTTAGGTATACTACCTACTTATGTTATGAAAAAAACGTGCTGCTGTCATAAAATTATCAACTAAGACAAATTACAAGTGCGGCCGAATTATTAGCATGAACGACTTCATAACGCTAAGTGAAAACTTGCGTAATGGCAATAAAATAATCGTAATAACTAATATGGCTCTAATAAACGCTACCATAGATACCTACCAAACAAAACATAATAGCGGTGACACTCTAGAGAAATCAAAATGCTTTAAAATGATATGGAAACAATAAACATAAAAGCAGCGGCGTGGACGGTGCATGTGATTGCTGTGAATTAATTAAAGTGGGTTTTCATTAGGGATATATAAACGCGTCGACCGTCGGCGACGCGCGGCGGCCATATTGGATCGAGCGGTGCCCGTGTCAAGGCGGAGCCTCGATGGCAGATAACAAAGCTCTTCGCACACATGTCAAACCGCGCGATCGAACCCGAGAAACCGCTTCTACTCAACTGCTCCCAACCCACCGCGTATAGGTAGTTTTTGCTCCTACACTTTTTATGTGGAACTTATCTTGATTTTTTCCAGTAACATGAGTTTGCATGGCTCCTCCACTGAAAATTACGCGGTATTATACCGTTGCAACATCATCGATTTAGTTGAAAATTGCCGGAAAGAAATTCCGTCGCGTGATTAAAAATTGTTATGCTGGATGGGCGGATGTTTAATAAGTCTTTATTTCTTTTGGTTATTAGGCACCTGAGTAATGAAGACCTCTTTCAACTTTCGGCGTTAGATGTTTTTAGTTTGATTTTCACAAGACTATTCAATAACAAAGTAGATAGGTAAAACGGTAATACCTATGTGTGAGCAATGTTGGTTCACTTGCTTTGAAACTTATAGGAATATACTAGATACCTATAGGCACCGACTCAGGGCTTTTTTGTGGGGGCATGCAGGAACACGCAGTGCCCCCAAAGGCGCACACGGAGTTCTAGATTATAGAATTACAATTACCAAGAATTAGCGTGCCTCCAGAATAAATTTAAAAAATAAAGCTAGCCTATACTTACAACGCGGCAGATACCATTTCGTCTACAATCTGGGCAAATAGCAAAGAGTACCTAGGTACATATCTATAATTATTTCCTATGTAGGACCATCCTCATGCAAAACCATGAGATAAAATTTGACAAAAAGTACTTTAATCAAAATGATAGATATTAGTAGGTACCTAACTATTCTTATAAATGGGTGTATGGTACCTACTTGGCCTCAGATGTCTTCTACTGCGACTAATTAAGAGATTATTAGGTACCTAGATCTACAAAAGTTAACCTGGTTTTCCTCACGCGAATAAATGTTTTCGTTTTTGTACCTACTAGTTACCTACCTAGTTAGAATGCATATTTGGTATGTATATTTATAGTTTTGTATTGCCACTAACAATATTTAATCTACATGATTAAAATTTACTGTAACATAATATTTATACTAATATTATAAAGCTATTAAAAGAGTTTGTTTGTTTGAACGCGCTAATCTCAGGAACTACTGGACCTATTTCAAAAATTCTTTCACGTATTTGTCGGTACGTGATTCCAGAGATATATAACATGAATGATGACTAAAAAAAAATAATTAGTCTGTCAGTTAGATAAAAAAATATTGTACACCTAAGTATTTTTTCTTTTGTTTCAAAAACGAAAACAGACAAAGTACCTAGAGGTAGTGCTGAGACGTTTCGACTGACGTCACGTCTATATACCTACGATTTTTACGTAGACTTGACGTCACAACCCCCGACTCCAGAAGTTTGATGGTCTATATCTTTGTCGATTTTATTAATTTGACAAAACAAAAAATACGTGTCTCATGTTTTTTTCTAAATGTACCTGACGGACTAATTAGAATGGTATATTTTTGACCCAGTCATCTTTATACCCTATAAATACTATAGTAACCACGGGCGAAGCCGGGGCGGGCCGCTATTTCGTAGGTATATTAAATACTGACCTAGCAAAGTGTAGCTATTTGTTAAAAATATTGTCATTGTTTTCATATATTTTTCGATACAATTTTTGTCATTGTGATCGTAATTTTATTTGCTAAAATGAAGTACTTTATGAACCTCTATCTAAAAAACTTATAAATCTCTTAGTTCACTTATCAACTGCTTAGTTTATACGTCACTGACATCACCATCCAAATTTATGGAGATATACCTAGATTAAACCGACTAACTTGATTAGGTAGGTATTACGTAGTAAGCAAGTAGGTAAGTACCTACTTGATATGTTAAGTAAATACTGAAATTTTATTCTAGATACTTACCTTCTTATCCCATAATCTAATCTGGTTACGAGTTCGAAACCCTTCTAATGGTACGATGCCGTGTTATCAGCCCTCCACTAATCCGAAACAATTAGAATCGTCTGGCAACTCAGAGCTTATCAGGTGGGTTGGAGCTTATTCATCTTATGACAGTCTCAGGTGTTTTAAAAACAGTCTAAAAACTACTTTTTATAATTTTTCTTTACTTTTTACTTTTTTGAAGATTATTTTTGGTAAAGGGTATGGGCCTTTATTTTAAATTTAACTAAATTACAATAAAATCTGCACTACCTATCTTTAAGCTTTAAGCTGACTACTTACACCAAGCAAATCTGAATTTTAAACAGATTGAAGAAATTCTAGAGATAATTGATTCATTTTAATAACATATTCGTCAAAGATTGCGTCAGTTTGTAATGATTCTACGCCAAATTGCCCGCCCCCCTTAAAATTTAAGTAAAATAACCAACTATCTAACTTCAGGAATTAAAAAACACAAAACATAGTACGTAAATAACAAAATGTTCCAATACAAACCACTGTATTGGCATCACAAAAACAGTTGACAAATAAATAAAACAACAGGACAATATGGGCACAGAACACTTACGTCGTCTATTTAATCTGAACTGAATATGTTATAAAAATGTTTTAGCTTCTGTATTTATGGCCCATTTACGTTATGTATGTCTTGATTTATTGTTTTAAATGAAAATCAGCAACGTATCCCGTTCGCTCAAACTTCTTATCTATAAACTAGAAATAGCCTAGGCCTAGAACCTGCTTGAAAGATAGGCAACACAGTAAAGAGCTTGAGGAAAAGCTAAATTTGATTATGTTTTTTTGTTACTTTTCATCAGAATGGGCATGTGTATGTATATTAACATAATAAATGTGCTAAGGTTAGAAAAAACGCACATACTTATAAAAGTACGTGCGTTTTTTCTAACCTGAAGCATTTTAAGCAGATGTGAGCAGATGATTTCAATACATAAATAAAAAACTATGACACAAAGAGAGATTCGTTAGCTTTGCACAAAATCTGGTAAGGTTTCTGGATAAAATAATACACGTAACAAACTATTATTGATTATTACGTCATGCCTTGATTTTTATTTCATTAAACACAGTATAGTAAAAACAAAATAATTGTGCAATAAAATACAAATACATATCTATGAAGTTTATATAATTTTAATCAATGATAAGAAAGAAATTAAATTCAAACACACAAAGCGCAGAAAACTATTTCTTTGCTCTACCCTCCCCCATTACTCCCTCACATTGACAGCGTAACCATATAAAATCTGTTATCTTTCCATAGGGTTACGAGTTACGAGTCCTATAAAACCTTTTTACGTAACATGAAGCAACCCCAAATGATTTATAACGCAGCCAGAACGACATTATATCCGAGTTTACTTTAGAGAATCCGAGTCAAGGCACAATACATCCTGTAATTTATATATCGAGTAAACTAGGAACCTTTATCTCTTTGTATGGGGAACTGTGGCTCTGATAAAAGAGATAATGTGATTCTTTACGTGGCCAATCGTAAAATTGAGGTCGTTTGTCCCACGCCGAGGCGTCACGTTGTTTATACAATCCCTTAAATCATCCCCAAGGAATACGACATCAACCCTTCCCGATCGCTTTATAGTTTATACCTAGCGTGTAATCTCGAATAATGTTTTATGGTTATGTGTTTATCTCGAGATTACTCCGAAGATAATCGTAAAGCATGTCATTATCAAAATATAATAAAACGCGATACCTGTCTAAGTACTCGTGGATTGATAAGTACGTCGAGCGGTTTTGGATTCAAAGATCTTCAACCAAGTTAAATGCTCGTATTAACTAGTTTTATCAGCAGATTTAACTAAACTAGACTAAATACGCAAGCAAGCAAGCAAATACGATAAGCAGTTATTTACTAGGAAGAAACTGAACAGCAAGGTTAGAGTTCTAAATCCATTTAGACAATTACCGTTTTATTTCAAAACTAGACTTTCGTTAAATGGTGTCCCTTTAAATTCAATTAACATCACGAAAGCTAATAATAATAAATTCTGCTCAAATAATTTAGAGGTTATTTCTGAAGTTTTTGCTTACTTGCAGTAACTAACAAAAGTAATGGTATTTTTAATTTAATTAATAACATAAACAATTTGTTTTTTTATTTTGCACGTGGCTAATAGCTGTCACCTGTTTGCCAATTCTTTCATTGTTAGTTAGAAATAGCACAGATGTCAAAATTGCTACTTCTAGTTGCTAAACACAAGGTAAAGAATAAATAGATACTACTTACAAACAAAAACCTTTTAAAAATTATTTTATTTCACTAAAACCGAGAAGGAAACAAAGCAGTAGGTATGTTAAAGTAGTATGGTACTTTGTTGTGTTGAAAGGCAATTGTTCAATTGATATGATTTAGCCGTATTTATCGGTATCCTAAATCTAATTTCACAATTAAGTAGTTAAAATGTACCTATATCATCACTCTACCTATGTAGTATCAGGGAGATCAACGCTACGGCAAAAGACATAATTATTTATTTTATTTATTTATTTTCAGCTGGCATATCAAAGGGGCAAATACTACCATACTCTGTACGAGAGCTATGCTTGGTATTTATATACCGAATTGTAGACAGTTTTTCACCATAAGGTGAAACAACATAATTTATAAAAAAGTTAATTTGGGTTTTTCTACCAATTTCGTTTGTAAACAGTTGGTCTTATTCAAGTTCTACTACAACATAGTGATTAGGTACACTAAAATGGCAAATAAAAAATAACAGTCTTCAAAACCTAAATCTACTCTAAAACCGCTATTACTGCAAGTAATTCTTGCATAGCAAGAACTACTTACAGTCAGCTTTTACAGAGTAATGGTAAAGTAACGATAAAGTTGTACAATACAAGCGTTCATTACAATTGTAATAAACACATAGGTACGTATCCAATGTTTGATACCTATTTGTACGATAATAATTATTATCCTACAGTGAAATGTTAATTTTTAACTTTGAAAATAAGCCTTTATTGGTAAATGGTTATTTTCATTTTATTATTTCTTCTGTTTTTTTTTTAGTTAATTGATGCATAAAGAAATTTGACTTTGGAAAATAATAAAAATAATTTATTAATTTATGCGCCACTCTATATTCTATTTCAAATTGATGATATCTTGAATTAGGAGTATCTAGAAAACTGACAATACTGGGATATACCAATAGTAGGACCTAAACTTTTGTCTAGATAGATGGGAAAGTCAGACTAAGTAGGTATAGGTACGTTTTTTCAACCACATAATCTTTGTACTCATAGCTCTTATTAAGAGCCCTCTCACGAAACGACAGAACTCTCAACTTTAGGTAAAATCCTGCAACATTGTCAGCGTGCGTCCGTTCGATTCAGCTCGAGCGTTTAGGCGGACAGAACGATCTTGAGCCGTTACGACAGTGTACTAAAAATTTTGATGAGATTTTCTGACGTGACAACGTCTACTAAATCGATGAACGCTGGCTGCGTGCACGAAAATTTATGACTTATTGTCCCGTTACGTTACGATAAATTATTCTTGCATTTCAAAAATCTGATTACTAGTATAATTTCATTTTTATAGTAGGTTAATTTTTGTGCATTGGTTCTTAGCTATGTTTGGTTAAAATCGATTCAAGATGGCCGCCTCCACAAAATGGTGGAATAAATATTTCTTCATAATCTACCTCAATATGGGTATCAAATTTAATGAAAGAGCTTGACCAGTAGAATACTATGCACCTATGACAAATTTCAAATCCAAGATGGCCGCCACCACAAAATGGCGAAATACATTTAATTTTTCACTACTCCCCCAATATGGGTATCAAATGAAAGGACTTGACGAGTAAAATACTAAGCACAATGATAAATTTCAAATCCAAGATGGCCGCCACCACAAAATGGCGATATACATTTCTTTTTTCCCTACTTCCTCAATATGGGTATCAAATAAAAAGACTTGACGAGTAAAATACTATGCACAATGACAAATTTCAAATCCAAGATGGCTGCCACCACAAAATGGTGAGATACATTTCTTTTTTCACTACTTCCTCAATATGGGTATCAAATAAAAGGGCTTGACCAGTAGAACACTACGCACTATGACAAATTTCAAATCCAAGATAGCCGCCACCACAAAATGGCGATTGTCATTATTTTTACTACTACCTCAATATACGGGTAACAAATGAAAGGGCTTGACTAATAAAATACTATGGCACTATGACGAATTTCAAATCCAAGATGGCCGCCACCACAAAATGGCGACTGTCATTATTTTTTACTACCACCTCAATATGGGTAACAAATGAAAGGGCTTGACTAGTAGAATACTATGCACTGTCACAAATTTCAAATCCAAGATGGCCGCTACCACAAAATTGCGAATGTCATTATTTTTTACTACAACCTCAATATGGGTAACAAATGAAAGGGCTTGACTACTAGAATACTACCCACTACGACAAATTTCAAATCCAAGATGGCCGCCACCACAAAATTGCGAATGTCATTATTTTATACTACTGCCTCAATATGGGTAACATATGAAAGGACTTGACTAGTAGCATACTATGCACTATGACAAATTTCAAATCCAAGATGGCCGCCACCACAAAATGGCGACTGACATTATTTTTCACTACTTTTCAATATGGGTATCAAATGAAAAGGCTTGACTAGTAAAAACTACGCACTATGACAAATTTCAAATCCAAGATGGCCGCCACAACAAAATGGCGAATGTCATTATTTTTTACTACGACCTCAATATGGATAACATATGAAAGGACTTGACTAGTAGCATACTATATGCACTATGACAAATTTCAAATCCAAGATGGCCGCCTCCGCAAAATGACGAATGTCATTATTTTTCACTACTTCTCAACATAGGTATCAAATGCAAGGGCTTGACTAGTAAAATACTACGCACTATGACAAATTTCAAATCCAAGATGGCTGCCACCACAAAAAAAAACTTAAACCTGCACGGGCACTAACTCTATAAAACTAAATTACCTAGGTACTTATATTTTAGATGTTATCGTACGAAATAATTATATTTACAGATGTTTGTACCGCGCTGAACCTGCATCAATCGCTAACAAAATGATTATTCGTTGCCCGCGTGCCCTTCCCTAGTAATCCCCAACGCACATATCTATGTATATCTAAGCTATACATCATCTGCATACGACGCGCACTGGGCGTCTAGTGTGGTGTTAGCACTCTATACTTTAGTTACTTGTCCTCTATGATTTTTAGCTAAGACAGCTCCCTTCCGTGCTTGCGCGGAAGATCGCGTTACTCGATGAGTCAAACCCTTTCAGTTGGATATGAAATTTGTCATAGTGCATAGTATTCTACTAGTCAAGCCCTTTCATTTGTTACCCATATTGAGGTATTAGTAAAAAAAATAATGACATTCGCAATTTTGTGGTGGCGGCCATCTTGGATTTGAAATTTGTGGCAGTGCATAGTATTTTACTAGTCAAGCCCTTTCATTTGTTACCCATATTGAGTTGGTAGTAAAAAATAATGGCAGTAGCCATTTTGTCGAAGCGGCCGTCTAGGATTTGAAATTTGTCATAGTGCGTAGTATTTTACTAGACAAGCCCTTGCATTTGATACCTATGTTGTTAAGTAGTGAAAAATAATGACATTCGCTATTTTGTGGTGGCGGCCATCTTGGATTTCAAAATTATCATAGTGCGTAGTATTCCACTAGTCAAGCCCTTTCATTTGTTACCCAATACCCATATTGAGGTGGTAGTAAAAAAATAATGACATACGCCATTTTGTGGTGGCGGCCATCTTGGATTTGAAATGTGTCATAGTGCATAGTCAAGCCCTTTAAATTGATACCTATATAGAGATAGTAGTAAAATTAATGATGATTAATTAATATTGGAAGTTCGTTGCTCAAACACGTCGGAACAGTCATTGGTCATGGCCATTGCTCATGGTCATGGTTATGGTCATTGGTCATGGTATAGAGGTAGTAGTGAAAAATAATGACATTCACGATTTTGTGGTGGCGGCCATCTTGGATTTGAAATTTGTCATAGTGCATAGTATGCTACTAGTCAAGTCCTTTCATATGTTATCCATATTGAGGTGGTAGTAAAAAATAATGACATTCGCGATTTTGTGGTGGCGGCCATCTTGGATTTGAAATTTGTCATAGTGCATAGTATTCTACTAGTCAAGCCCTTTTATTTGTTACCCATAATGAGGTGGTAGTAAAAAATAATGACATTCGCTATTTTGTGGTGACGGCCATCTTGGATTTGAAATTTGTCACAGTGCATAGTATTCTACTAGTCAAGCCCTTTCATTTGTTACCCATATTGAGGTGGTAGTAAAAAATAATGACATTCGCGATTTTGTGGTGGCGGCCATCTTGGATTTGAAATTTGTCTTAGTGCATAGTATTCTACTAGTCAAGCCCTTTCATTTGTTACCTATATTGAGGTGGTAGTAAAAAATAATGACATTCGCGATTTTGTGGTGGCGGCCATCTTGGATTTGAAATTTGTCATAGTGCATAGTATTCTACTAGTCAAGCCCTTTTATTTGTTACCCATATTGAGGTGGTAGTAAAAAATAATGACATTCGCGATTTTGTGGTGACGGCCATCTTGGATTTGAAATTTGTCACAGTGCATAGTATTATACTAGTCAAGCCCTTTCATTTGTTACCCATATTGAGGTGGTAGTAAAAAATAATGACATTCGCGATTTTGTGGTGGCGGCCATCTTGGATTTGAAATTTGTTTTAGTGCATAGTATTCTACTAGTCAAGCCCTTTCATTTGTTACCTATATTGAGGTGGTAGTAAAAAATAATGACATTCGCGATTTTGTGGTGGCGGCCATCTTGGATTTGATATTTGTCATAGTGCATAGTATTCTACTAGTCAAGCCCTTTCATTTGTTGCCCATATTGAGGTGGTAGTAAAAAATAATGACATTCGCGACTTTGTGGTGGCGGCCATCTTGGATTTCAAATTTATCATAGTGCGTAGTATTCTACTAGTCAAGCCCTTTAAATTGATATCTATATTCAGGTAGTAGTAAAAATTAATGATGATTAATTGATATTGGAAGTTCGTTGCTCAAACACGTCGGAACGGTCATTGGTCATGGTAATTGGTCATATTCGTTTCTCATGGTCATTGTAATTGGTCATGGTCATGGTCATTGGTCATGGTATAGAGGTAGTAGTGAAAAATAATGACATTCGCAATTTTGTGGTGGCGGCCATTTTGGATTTGAAATTTGTCATAGCGCGTAGTATTCTACTAGGAAAGGCCTTTCATTTGATACCCATATTGAGGTAGTAGTGAAAAAATTGGTAATGTCATTCGCCATTTTATGGTGGCGGCCATCTTGGGTTTGAAATGTATCATAGTGCACAGTATTCTACTAGTCATGCCCTTTCATTTGATACCCATATTGAGGTAGATTAATGAAAATGAAGAAATATTTATTCCACCATTTTGTAGAGGCGGCCATCTTTAATCAATATTATCCCAACAAAGCTAAGATCGACCGCATGAAAATTAACCTTCAGTTAAAAGTATAAATTCTTGAAATTATACTAGTAATCAGAGTTTGGAAATGCAAGAATAATTTACCGTAACGCAACGGGACAACGAGCGTAACGGGACAATGGGCTTAACGAGACAATGAGTCATCCCATTTTCGTGCATGCGGCCAGCGTTCATCGACTTATTAGACGTTGTCACGTCAAAAAAAAATTGGCAGATTCTGCTTCTTCAAGAAGTAAACAAGATCAAATGTGATTGGTCCGATCCGAAAAATCGGAATGAAACGTTATAAAACGCCAAACGACTTAAAATGTTGTGGTCGCACTATAATTATTCTAGTTTATGTCATAAACGCGCGAAATATTACGTAACCGACTCCCACGCTAACTGACGCAGGTCCTCCCCCCGATGGCCGCTCGCGGCATACTAAATTGCGCAGCGTAATTTATTGTAATTTAGACTGCTGGTAATTTATATTTTTTGAAAAATTGACAACTATGATTTGAAAAGTAACTATAGAATTGGATTCTACAAAGAACAAAGTATTATCGTGTCTAATTTTTATTTTGGAATTATTGTGTATAATATACGCTAAAATTGCAATATAAAACTTAAAATTGGCTCATGATTTTTTTTTTTTACTAATAAATGGGACCAAAATTCAGATATATGTAACATGTCTGAATTAATAAAATATGTGTATGATGTTCCCCATATTTTTTTAAGTATAAATTTTGAGTATTACTTGTAGATTTAAAAGTCTGAAACTGACACAGCGGCGACTTTTCGGCGAAATGGTCATGGGAGATCGTTCCCTACGACCAAAGGAATTATTATTAGGAAAATTGAAACAAGGAAACGTCAACAAGAAAGATTGGCCTATTTTTTTAACGTAATTATCTTTTTCTAGATAATACTAAAGATGGAAAATTCGGAACACAAACTTTTTTGAATTTCGTGCGACGACGTGAGAGGGCTCTTAACTAAAAGAAAATATTATTTCGTAAACTGAAAGCTAAGATGATAATAATTTTATTTTACGAGTAGCAATCGTTTTATAAATAAATGTTTTAATCTAATCGAATAAATATTTTTGACATTTTAATGTTACTTTCCGGCTGATAATCAATACGATATTTTTTATTAATTAAGCAATTATTTTACCTAAATGTTTACCTATAAATGCCGACTTTAAAAAAAATGTTTTGTTAAAATGATAAATGCCATTTTAAAAATAACTTTGTTTAAGCAATAGTATGCAATAATAGCGAATGAACAATTTTAATCACAATCTTATTTTACTTTACGTTTGAAAATTAATAATGCAAAAGGCAATATAAAATTTCACAATTTCAGAAAAGTTAAATACATATACCTACCTACTTACCTCTAAATATAAAAATCCAGTGTCATGATCCCAGTGACCCCTTTACCGATAGGACTCTTCGGGAGTAGTAGGTACCTATATATTATATATTCGGAGGTTATATTAATGGTCTTTATATTTATGACAATTTCCAAGGGAAACTGGAACAGGCCGCAAGTGTTTCACACAAATCTACGGTTAAAACCTTTGACGGACGATTTAAAGCAAGTATTTCAACCGTAATTATCTCTTTTTTATGTTCTCAGCCATCATAATAATGTTTCATGAAGACGTTAAGATCGAGAGCTTACTCGTAAATTGACTTAAAAATACTTCTCAAGCCGAAATCGGGCTGTCGGGCCGTGAGACGCGGTTTAATCCTTTCAAATGAAGATGTTACATTTCACACTTTTTGGGGATTAACTTATTCAATGGGCTTAGAACGTATGCAGAGTTCACATGAGGCTTTAATGTTTGTGTGGAATATCTATCTATCTACATTTCTCCACGTAATACGTACTTTACCTAACTATATCGATCTCAAGAGGTTTGTTTTAATGTAATTCCTATCGATTCAAATAACATTTAAATTTTCTTTATGTATTCGAATGTAAGTAATTATGTACGTTATTAAATTTTTCAAGTTACAATTTGTTTGTCTGTTTTATAATTTAGAGTGATGGTACGAGCAAGACATGACAATACAAGTATTTTATGAGTAGGCGTAAACAAATATGTATTTAGTAGGAACTAGATGCGCTCGCGATGTACCTAACCCACAGATTACCAATTTTTCACAATTTATTTTCGCCAAATACGATTCGAGTGCTTATCCTCATTTAATTAAAAGCATTTACAATGATTTCTCCTCGTTTTAAAAATGATCAGTTCTACATAATTTCCTCAATACCCCTTTATTCACTATATTCTATATTCATCCCTTTATTTCGACCCCTTAAAACGCTTCTTTCGTATTAAAAAATTACACTTAGTGGTTTTTTAATGCGCATAATATACACCATTCGAGCTATAGACTATCTCTGTACCAAATTTCATTGAAATAGGTTTAGTTATACCCATAGGCGTACTACAGATTGACCGGATTATTGTAGTATTGGAAGAAGGAGTAGAGCTGTGTTACTTTTTATTGCTATTGCATGAACTACACATTAGAGAAGATGCAAAAATTGTCAAATTCCATTGTAAATAGAATTTTAGCTATAAAAGGAATCTATTCGACCTTTTTTACCTTTAGGTGATTACATTCAGGTACATTGCACGTATGGGTACACAATGGAATATGTTGCTAGAGTAGTTTTGTAGCGGGAAAACTTCCTGCAAAAAACCTGACCGCAAAGTTTAGTTTGTTGGTTTTCGTCACTTCGTGTACTATAAGTACAAAAAATTGAACCCCGGTGTATCAAGCGGTTAAAGCAAAAGTGTGTCTTATCAAATCAAAGTTGGAAGTAAAGCCCGTTGATGACGCTAGTTCATAAATAGTATAGCTGTGTTAGTTACATGGCTTGTCGTGCCAGGACGGCGTCGGGCGGCGGGCGCGGCAGGTACGCTCGTTTATAGCGGAACTATAATTTATAACCGCTCTAAATTACGTGGATTTACTGCGCGCCTTTATTGGCCCGCTACAGACGCCCCCGCCCTCGCCCCCCGCCACTCGCTCCCCTCTGTAACGTGCTTTTACCTTCCCTTCCCCACATTTCCACCATTGCATTTTCGACATGCATATTTTTCATTTTAATGCACCGTAAACCCGATAGCGAATGCCACTCGTAAATCCACCGATTCGGTAGCATCTAAACTCGTAACTGTCTTCATGATGTTGAATCGTAATAATAAAACAATTATATTGCTTCTTGCATTTGCTTGGCTTCATTAGCGTAAATCTTGACTTTGCTATCGTAATTCTAATGGCTGAAATAAAATGCTCATGTTTGTGTTAAGGATGACAAATGTTTTGTTCACATACTCGAATTTAAATTGGGTGAGTCACTATTTTGTTTTTCCGTTGTGCAAACGGACGAAGTATTTATCCCGACGATGGAATTTATCACGTAATCGTGAAAAGCTCTCTCCCTCTTGCGCCGGCGCAAGGCCACGTCACATCCGGTCTTATCGCCTGGGAGAAAGCGGATGCAGCCCAGCGGCGACTTCAAAGGCTTGCAGCCCTTTGTCGGCACTCGGCCTTAATTGCACTTGCAAAACTAAAGCTTTATTGCTCCGTAATGAACAGAACTTATCAGCAAAATGCATTCAGACCTTTAAAAAATATGGCTAACGTTTTTTATAGTTTTTCGCGGGTAGGTAAAAGTTAACGGTGAATAACAAATAAATATTTTATGTTTTATAGGTTGGTTATAAAAATAGTAAACCCTCTTGAATAGTCTTTCTAAAATGTACCTATTTTTTAAAAAGATTTTATAAAGGTTTCTGCCTACACGACCTATACGAAAGGTATATTTTAAACTAGTAGCATCGCGCAGTTTCACTGGCGCTGTTTTCGATGCCATATTTTTTTAAAACAGCTTGTGTTTTTCCAAACTATCACGTATCTATGTAGCAAGTTTGACCTAGATTCCTTTAATAGTTTTTACTTGAAAGAGCAACATATAGCCAATCATACATAGGTATAAATTTTAGATATTTGTTGTTCAATCACGACGGAACTTATGAACGGGTCTAGTTGTAATTTAGAATATAGTTAGTTTATAGTCTGGAGTCGCACACGCTACATTTTTTATTACTGGAAAGTTAATGGGACGGGAAATGCGCGGGTAAACCGCGGGGCGATACTAGTTTATAATAATTAGTACCTAACGGGGCCAGCGAGACATGCGCCTGATGGTAAACCACATTTGCCTTGACGATAAACAGCCTATAACAGCTAACATGACATTGAACATAAAGAGTCAATTTCAGAATTTCACTGATATATACATATGAAATAGCTATATAGGTATGAGGTAGGTACCTACTTGTACGTATCCCAAACTGAAATTTTCAGAATCATGAACGTTTGATTTGCATTGGAAAATCTGCATTTTTTCCCCGGAAGCCGTTGATAATACCAACATAGACTTTATATTTATATCGCACTAGCTGTGTGCCGCGTTTTCGGTTGCGTCAATTAGACCAAAAAAGACTACTAAAATATTAGCCATATTTTTGGGTTTCTTTAACTTTTACGCAGCGCATGCAATGAAAACTCTCAGAAAGAAGTATTTTTCCCGTTTCGCTACATTTTTCATCCAAACTCTACTCATATTGAACAAAGTAGTTTATTCGACATCAGAAACGTTGAAAATGTGGTTTTACGTTAAGAAATTAGACATGTTTTTGGCTCACTTAAGCCATGGCAAATGTTTGGAATACGTCGGTATTTGTCAGTATATAAGACTATTTTTTGTGTTGAGTCATAGCCATTTATCTAATGAGAGCTAAGACATGTCCGGCCATGTCCTGAGAAACTTTTAATGACCGCTCAACCCACGGCCCGGCTTTTAACTTCTAATCTAAGCCTATTAAACATCACGAAACCCTCTCCGATTCTCGTGAATGCATTTCCAAGTAACCGAGCCGATATAATTGTAAAAAATAAAACTCCCAACGGACAACAAACACGTTTTACCTAAGCATAATTTGCATTTCAACCAAACACATGTCGTATGAAACCATTTTCAAATTAAAACAATCTAATCTGTAATGTTAAGTGTTAGAGGTTATTTTCCAGTAAATTGAGAAGGATTTTATGTCCTTTTGAATAGAGATTGTAGTTTTATAGCGTTGGCGGCCGGGCAGTAATTGGAAGCGAGGATGCGCGGGCGCACTAAAGCGGCAATTGACCAGAAAATAACGAGCCCTTCGCCTTTGAGTAAACTTATACGACGCATATGCCTCTATATACAGCTGCCGGTATAGATTTTATTGTCCTCTAAAAATATTTATTTTTCGACAAATGATTCGCTGTCATTACGGTTTAGTCTTTGTAGTTTTGTCTTGGTAACCGCAACTTTGGAAGACCAATGTAGGTAGTCGTGATTTGAAAAGTAAATTAAGGCACTGATAGATATATTTAAGAAGTTAAGATGCTTTTTTATTCATAGGTAACATGTCTGGTCTCCCACGGTCGTAATTATATCTCCAAAATCTATTTCGAATCTAACTCATTACATCTATATTATTTTAATTTGCATATATTAACTCGGTTCCATGTACAAGATCATTAATTTTGTTCATTTATACGAAATTTTAATTTATTACCGCTGGTTCTCATACTTTAACTGGGCATGTTACGCTAACTATGAAACTCTTTAATAAATTAGAATATCTTTCGTACTACCATCACAGGTTTTATGATTTAAAATATTATAATATAATAATATAATTGCGTTATGCTAATTACATGTTCATGATGCATATGGAGCTTATGTAGTGCTTAAATTATAATTTGAATTATTTAATCCAAACTCATATATTACAATATTAAGTATAGATATTACAAGTAAGAATGTTGCTTAATGCCTCTAATACCACTTCTAAATTCTGATGAAACACAGTTTTTTTACATGCTAAGTCAACGTTTTTTTATCAACAATTTATAGCTGAACGTGCAACTTTGTTCGGGTTGACGTTGCAGGCGTATATGAAATTATAAATATCCTATCACACCTATTATACACCAACTTAAATGTTAGCATGTAGGTACACAATATTAGTTAATAAATATCCTGAAATATAAATAAAACTATTGGCGAGATCGTATCTACGCTCTGAACACATATTTACATGACAATGCGGCTCCCGTCTGCGGCTCTATGCGCTGTGTTTGGCTCTGGGCTGATATCCGTGGGCCTAGAATTGATATTCTTGTATTACACAAAATGATCATGAACCAAAACTTTACTGATTACTGAGCCTTCTACTGGTTGAGCCTTTATTATCAAAACTAAATTATAATATATTCTATGCAATTTTAAATTATCCATATAAACGTATGAAGTTAAATGAGTGTTGGATTCTTTCAAGCTCGTGATAATAGAAATATTAAGTAATATTCCATTCTAGTGTGCTATTTGCTATGACACGCGCTGTGTATAAGTTTTACGAGTGATTGTGTGCGCGGCATTATGTTTACAACAACGTAATAGAAGTAGCGCTCCTTCCCAAAGAAATCGCTCGAGTTTACAACATCTTAACGAGTGTAAATAAATGTGTATCAAAATACAATCCGTAATGGTTATGGACCCACTGCCAACGAATAGAGAGTCCATACAACTCGATGATGATTCCATAAATTTATACAGTGCTCAATAAAAAGGCTTCGAACAAAACAGCGTCACCTCGTTTTATGGACTGTTTTTACGCACTGAACGCCATCCGGGCCCATAGTCTTAGAACAATCGGCTGTTCGCCGTCTAATTATCTTTGTAGACCATGAAATGACTGTTTTTAGAAGCATTTAACCGACTCAATATCTGGTCTCACTTTACTCGACGCAAACAGAAAACAGACATTCGCCTTGACATCAATGACTCGGTCGTGTCTAGGTGTCTCACCCCGTTTTCACGTACTGGTGCTAATTAAACACCAATAAAAGATTTATTAAAATAACCGAATATGGATGCTTTAGTAGATATATTTACGAGACAGGTTACACAATTATGTGGGTACCGAAGCAATATAACTTAGAACCAGATAAAAAGTCGTAGACCAATTAGTACGGACTAATGGGTACAATATTATCGTTTCTTCGGAGTTTTCCTTATTTAACTAATCAATACGTTCGCCTAGAGGGTCTTTGAGATTGACCGCTCTTATTCTTTGTTTTGTTTTGTTATTATGGTTTTATTCAAGAGTACAATAATTAAATTATATATTTGCATTAAAACTAACTCAAAAATAAATAATTCTGGATAAATAGAAAAACTCTTTATTGCTCTAAAATAAAACAATTTTTTTTAGACTAAACCTAGAAATAGAGGGGCTAGCTAGTAAATTGGTGAACCCATCGCATCGTTACAAGCGATCTCTTCGAGACAACCGCGTCATTGAGAATAATTACCATACGAACGTGGGAGTATCGAAAAATAGATTAAATAGATACCTACTTAAAAGTAATAAATAAGGGAAATTCTTAACGTAGCGCAAATTTCTACATGACCCGTAGTCGTAGCAAGTACGAGTAGCTACGTGCGTAGCTGAAGCGCGCACTCATGACGCGCCTGCGCAGGGCGCGGGCGTCACGTCGGCGGCGGATTAATTTCGGACAAAGGCGACACATCAAAAGTGCCGCCGAATCTCTTATCACGCCTAATTGTTTGTGACCGCTCGCAATAACATCCTCTATATATCAAACTTCATGTGTGTGCTTATGTAACGATAAATATTCTGGTAAGTCCTTGATAAATTGCACTTTGTTAATATACATACTTGTGTATTACGAGTACGTTTAACATGATGATAAGCTTTATTTATTATAATTTATTTGTAATGAAGCGATACTGCAACAAAACAAACATTTTATTGCAAAAACTGTGTACAACGGTGATGTTATAAATAAGGGATATAGAAACAAAAGTTCTACCCTTTGCGAGCATGCAAAAATAAGGCCTCATTGGCATGAAGTTACAAAAAATACACAAATAATACACTATATCAAAATTTGGAATTAATTAGTACTTATTACGACATTAAATTGAATTGCTCGACGAAAATAATTTTGAGTAGGTAAATAATTACAGAATTAACAATTAATTTATAATTAATACAAAAACTAACTAAGGCGATGACTCAGATAGTGCTTAGAAGTTTCGAATGACGTCCTCTATATACAATTTTCATGTACTTAAACGTGACGTCTCAACTACGCAATCTGGATGTTTGATAGTCTATATCTTTGTCAATTTTTAGTTATTTGATAAAAAAAAAACGTTTCCCATATTTGTATAAAATCTACCTGATGGACTAATTAGAATGGTATACTTTTGACCTAGTCCTCATCTCAATTTGTACTCACCCTTTCCTCACCCTTTTGTTCTCTTTCTCAGAATTTCTTGTTATTATAGTCCTTCGATCTGGAAAAAAATTAACCGACTTCAAAAAACCAAGGAGGTTCTCAATTCGGTAGTGTGTTTTTTATGTATGATATGCAATAGCTCCGCTAATTGTTAATCGATATTGATGGTTCTTTTTTTGTTTAGTAGAAAATTATCAGAAGTGCTCCCATATAAATATGTTGAAATCTGTTTGGTTGTTTTGAAATATCAACAAAAAAAATTGATTTAAGTTTTAAGAAAAATCTATTTTTTTTTTATTAAGAAGTGACGAGACGAGCAATGTGCCTGATGGTAAGCAACATGCCTGCCACATAACATCACAGTGACACGCAGCTATTGGAACATGAAGAGTCCAAATCATTACCTTGCACTGCACTGCGCTCATCACCCAGAGATCTAAGATGTTATATCTCTAAGCCCTGTAATTTCTCTGGAGACATTGCTCTACAAACCGGAACACAGAAATGTTTTCACATTACTGTTTGGCGGTAGAATAACTGGCAAAGGTGTGGTACTTCCCCAGGCGGACTCTGCTAGGAGTCCTACCACTACAAAGGAAAGGAAGTTTTTGTTTTATTTAAGTAAAAATAAGAGTATTAAAACCGAACCATCTATCTACCTTTTAGAGAATACAGTAATTTGTCGTAGATCTACCTGTATCTACTTACTTTAGGAAAAAAAATCACGTATGTTTTAAAAAAATAAAGGAAAAAAACCTATTTTGCTGTTATTACAGAAAGCCGGTCAGAACAAGGTATATTTGTTCCACCAGGAATACAAAATACGGCAAGTGGCGACGAGTAGGTAATTACACGTATCAGTTTAAATCGCGCAAAAGTTACTATATTTAAAGTTTATTCTTAATATTTTTTTGTTATATTTAAATACAATAAAGAGTTTATCAAAGAGTATACTTACTTATTCTTTATCTAAGGAGTTTATCTATCTATCTCTTAGAGAATCATCATCATCGTCAGCCCACGTTCGTTCACTGCTGGACATAAGCCTTACCAATATTGTGCCACCAAATCCGTTCCTCGGCTCTCCGCATCCATCCGCTTCCCGCCACTCTCTTCAGATCGTCGGTCCACCGAGCGGGAGGCCGTTCCACGGGACGTCTTAAATGTGGTCCCCACTCCAGAACCCTTCTCCCTCAACGTCCGGCTCTGCGACATATGTGGCCCGCCCACTGTCACTTCAGCTTGCTTATTCTGAAGGCTATGTCGGTTACCTTAGTTCTCCGTCGGATATCCTCGTTGCGGATTCTATCCTTCCGAGAGACTCCGAGCATAGCCCTTTCCATAGCTCGCTGTGCAACTTGGAATTTGTGGACGAGCCTTTTTGTCAGTGTTCACGTTTCCGCCCCATAGGTTAGGACCGGAAGGATGCGCTGGTTTATACACTTTGGACTTTAGGCATTAAGGCTGTGACGACTCAAAGATTTGACGTAACTTGTCAGCCTCTTTGTCGAAGTTTTCTCTACCCAGTTGAATAACTTGACCCGGATAAATGTATTCTTGCACAACTTTGATGCCGATGTTATCGACTGTGATTGCGATTGGGTCTACAAATGAATTGAACATGACTTTCGTCTTGTCCAAGTTCATACCCGAACCCACCAGTCTGGAAGAAACACTTAGGCTCCGCAACATCTCCGACAAGTCCCGCAGCGTCGGCGTCGTCTCTGCCATTATAACGACGTCGTTTGCGAATCGTAGGTGTGAAATGTATTCACCATTGATATTTATGCCCAGACCGTTCCAATTCAGTGTTTTGAAGACATCCTCTAGTGAAGAGCTTCGGAGATATAACGTCTCCTTGTCTCATTCCACGCTGCAGAAGGATTGATGTTATCTGAATATCCTTGATCTGCACGGTCATGGTTGCGGCTTTGTAGAGACACTTCAACACCTCAATGTAGCGCCAATCGACTTGGCATCTCTGCAGGGACTCCAGAATCGACCAGAATTAGAGTTTAGAAAATTATTATTAATGAAAATAGATTAATTAGAGAATAAAATAATTTATTCAAACAAGGGACAGCATTCTCTAAGAAATAGATAGCGTAGATAGATCTCAGGATTATGTACTTTAAAAAAAATGACAAAAAATGAAGGAAAAAAATGTGTGTGCTTAAGACCGCACGGCGGAAGTAAAACTTCATTGTAATTAATAATAGCAGCAGTGAAGAACAAGTGATATGTTTCTCACTCGGGTACACTCTGCGGTCCCGAGTCTTTCACGTCAGAGCGTGACGGATCAGCTTCACGTACAGCCTACGGAATAATCTGAGTGCGGTGCGGTAAACTAAGTTTTCACTTTAAGAACTATGTTCTTAGCGTGTTTCGCTGTAATAAGAGCAAAACGCTGTCAGAACATGGTAGCTATATTTCACCACTGAGCGGCACAAGATGGCGGCTAGCGACGTGTATCTAAGTGGAAATTATGCGTCATAGTGTATCCTCTTAAAATCCGTGAAAGTAGACCTATTTTCTGTGGTGAAAGCCAACAAATAAAACAAGCAAGGCTTTCCACTTTAAATATAACCCGTATACCTTTAAACCTCGTCGAAGTGCTTAAACGCGTAAACCGCCTCCCGCAAATTACCTCGCACAGGGACCCCGGCTAACTACGCATTTACAGCTTTATGGCGCATAATCGCTACTCTTATTAAAATTTAAGTGGTTTCCTTTAGCGAAGTAACTGCTCGCAGTGAGTTTACTTGCATGAGACCATTGCACGTTGAAAAGGGATGGTATATTAATTTTACTTCCCTTTTAAGTCATTGCAAATGTTCGTGTCATTTATTTACAGTAAACTAGGCTGTCAGGCATTTGTTACAATCTCTATTAAAAATACTAAAGAATATAAGCACATATGCCTATGTGTAATTCCAGACTATTAATCTGTGTTCCAATTTTTGCCCTAACAGTTTAGACGGTCTAACGTGATTGAGCAATAAACATCTAAATATTGAAACTTTCGCATTTGTAATACTAGTACCGCCCCCGTGGTTTTACCCGTGTAGTTCCTGTTATTGTCCCGGGATCCATTCAGACGTTACGACGTGATTGAGTAACAGACATCAAAACAAATACATTTATAATATGTATAGTATAATAGGATTAGGTACTTTTCAAATTCCAATGAAATACGCAGGTAAGTATGCTACCTACGACGTGTGTGTGCGTGTAATCACAGTTTGTTATTATTTTTTTTTAGAATAAATATTGGTGGACAATTCACACACAACACCATCTGACCCCAAACTAAGCAAAGCTTGTACTATGGCGGCCAGATAGCTGATATAATACATATATAGTTTTAAATACATACGTATCATAAATAGAAACACCCAGACACAGTTAGTTTAATTAATTTAATTGTGCGTGAATTGTCCACCAATATTTATTTAGTTTAGGTTATTAAGTTCACGCTGTTAATGCGTATGCGCTTGCATTGCTGTTAACTTAAAAACGGCGAAGAAAACCATCGTGAGGTAATCGATATGTTCTTGGGATCAGTCTTAGGTCAAGCGTCATTCGCCAACCCGCACTGGGCCAGCGTGGTGGATTATGGTCTTAACTCTCTCTTTGTGAGTGAATGCCCGAATCCCAGCAGCGGGAACATAAGGAGCAGCCTACCTTATACTTACCTGCGTATTTCATTGGAATTTGAAAAGTACCTAATCCTATTATGCTATACATATTATAAATGTATTTGTTTTGATGTCTGTTACTCAATCACCTTGTAACGTCTGAATGGATCCCGGGACAATAACAGGAACTACACGGGTAAAACCACGGGGCGGTACTAGTATTACAAATGCGAAAGTTTCAATGTTTAGATGTTTATTGCTCAATCACGTTAGACCGTCTAAACTGTTAGGGCAAAAATTGGAACACAGATTAACAGTCTGGAATTACACATAGGCATGAGACGATCTTCTTAGCATTCCATGGATTCACCGTGCGGGTGCCGGGTCCATCGTGTGGCAGAGAGAGAAAAACACGAGTAGTTCCCGAGACTTGTGACTCGGGCGTAGGTTTAAGGGGCCCCTTTCTGACGTACATCAACACTCACCTTCACCACTCGTTTTTCTCTCCCTGCCCAGCCAAATCTGATATGAGCCTACTAGTGCAGCTTTAGATACACGTTCTAGTATAGAACTTACAGCACTTCTGGATAAGCCAAGGTCTTTCAGTAGGTTATAGAGAGATTTTGCTGGTATACCTCTCGCTCCCACTTCTACAGCGTATAAACTAACTACATAGCCGTTTTTGTTAATTCGTTTAGGAGGTCGTAATACTTATTTTGTTTCATCGCGTGGTCTTTAGGTATATTAGTTTCCCACGGTACGGTAAGTTCTACAAGGACTATGCGTTTCGTAGCTCTAGAAAAAGGAAAATGTCCGGTCTGGATGACGAAACACCCACATCCTCTGGGATTTTGTAGTGCTTTTCATACGTGTCCATTAAAATAGTCCAATCAGGTGCTGTACCCAGGATTGAGTAAGGCTTGTTCCTGGAGTTTGAAGTTGAGCCTTCTTTTACAAAGTTAATTTGTCTGTTGTTTGTCGTCAATCCCTTTTGGGCTCTAGCTACCGAAAGGCTCATGGCTTCACGTATGATTTCAAGTACTCTGTCATGACGCCGTGAGTAATGACCCCATTAAGGAGCACCTTGCATCCCACCAATATGTGCCTTGCTGTACATATCGCCTCTCCACAAGTATAGCAACATTTTTCAGAGGCTTTTCCCACCTTACCAAGTTACTCTGGTCAGGAGGGTCATTTGGAATGCATTTAGATAAAATTTTAATAAGGCAGGGGACCAGTCATAGATCAAGGTGCGCCATTTTAGAGCTAATGGGATACAGAACTCACCTATGGTTAACCACTCACTTTGCATTTCTAAATTCATAGCGTGCACTTTGTAACCGTCATTTTCGTCTTGTTGTAGAAAGGTTTTACCATGTCTCGGTCTTCCTTTTTTTTCTCGCACCCAACCCAGCAGTATTTACTTGTGCACCTGCCATAAATTGTTTATGGAATTGAAGTCTAGATTCCAGGTCTGAAGCAGTTTTGTCTTTTGGGAGAGATGTAATTAATTCGTCTTGCGACTTTCCCAAAACATGCGTTTTTGTAACTCTTAGGTGTTTGTAAAGTTCAGACGGTTTCTTTAGTTTCAGCCCAAAACTATTGTGATCCCTAAAAGAGTAGAGGATCAGCCGGATGTGCCAATCCGAACCATGACTTCAATATCTTTATGACATTGGCATCTAGCTTTGCCAGGAGAGTTTTACCGATGTCATATACTAGGAAAGGCCAAGTGAGACGTGATGTGAGGTAGTTGTCATATATCCATGCTTTTTGATATTGCTGATAGGCTGCTGGTCTACCTTATTGAGGTTGTTCATGAAATTTTCAACAACCACCTCTAATGATGGTGTACGTCCTTTGTGATCTATCTTTCTACCAAGAAATTTGAAAGGCACTGCCTCTGCAATTGTGGCAACTCCTTGGCCACTTATGGAGAGTCCCGGATCGTAAGACGTATATTTGGTATTTCTTCTACCCAGACAAAGACAATGACATTTAGATGGTTTAGTCCTCATTCCCTCCGTCCATGTACAGAACTCATCGACTTCGTTCAACAATTCTTGACACTGTTTGGGATTACGTGTAAGTATTGCAAGGTCGTCCGCAAAGGCCAAGATTGACTCAGTGTACTTATTGTTGATTTTAAACCGATAGCCCCATTTCTTTTCACGGGATATTAATTTGTCTACTAAAATATTTATAACTATATTAAATGCTATTGGTGATAAGCAGCACCCTTGGAATAGTCCTACATTGTATTCAAGTGGTTTTGTGTATTCCTTGTTTACTGCTATGACGAATTTTAAGTGGCAATAATAAGAATTAATTATGTCAATAATTTCAGCAGGAAAGTTATACCATTTTAGGGCAAATATCATAATGCATATACATGTATGCAATGCATATGCATATACATACATAATGCATATAATTCTATGTAGACATGCATATACATAAGTTACGGCTGGTCTAGTCGGGAGAACGGCGCCTGCCGATCCGGAGACCCCGGGTTCAAACCCCACACGCACCACTGTCTTTCCGAAGTCATGTGCGTAATGCCGCTAACTTAAAATAGTGAAGGAAAACATCGTGAGGAAACCGACATGTACCTAGGTCATGTGTCATCCACCAACCCGCACTGGGCCAGCATGGTGGATTATGGCCTTAACTCTCTCCTTGCGATAGAAGGCCCGAGTCCCAGCAGTGGGAACACATTTAGTAGGCTGTTGATGATGATGATGAGGCATATACATCGAATTTCTATCACGAGAAAATTACGGGAACTATAGATAAAGCCGCGGGATACTGCTACTACAGAAACATCGTATTTTGGAACATTTTTTATGCGTCGTTTTCGTTTCAGTAAGTACCCAATGCACGCCTCGCAATCCCAAGACTTAAACAGATTAAAATTTACCGTAAGTATTTCTTTTGTTGTCCTGAGTTGTTTTGACTAGAACATTCATCCATTAACGCCTGTATAATAACAAAATAATTCAATTATCTGTTCGACTTTAGTGCCGTGGTGGCGATAACGAAACGTACCCTGGCTATTGTGGCGGACGTCTTTGAAGTACTGATACAATGGTTTTTTTCAGTGTTCAAAGGATTTACATTTAGTTCGCAGACTTTAAACAAAAGTTCTAAACAATGTACGGACCCGGCTCGGTTACTCCGGGCCTCCCGGTAATGCAGGTAGCCCCTTTTGTTTGCTCGGAAAACTGTTAAAACTCACGAATTTGCAAGTAATAAAAAAGATAAAGCTCGAATTATTGCTGTTTGCCTCAAACAAACCGAACAAAAACAATCAATAGAGATTTGTTTGAAAAGACGCTGGTTAAGTTACCTACAAACTCACACGTTCGGTTAGTGCCAGTTTTGAGTAATTGATGGGAAATATTGTAAGTGTTGGGAATATGTATATCGAAATTAAAACTGACCTGGATTCAAACCGAAACACAATGTTTCCACATCACTGCTTAGTAAATGCAAAACTATCGAGAGTCACGACAATTTGAAAACCACACTAAACTGTAATCTCCTTCCATCCAACCCAAAAATACCATCTTATTCCAAAATGAACTGTGTAGCTATATCGCTGGCTAAATATATACAGTTTTCAAGAAAATATAGAGTGAATGTGAGAATGTGAAAAAATGAGAGAAAATTAAAAAAAAGAGTGACGAGACGATCAACATATGCACTTCACGGTAAACAACACGTTTGTTCATTTCAGTACAGTGCTGCACATTATAAAACGAATCGTCAACGGTCCTCACCCAGATGTTTAACACGATTAAATTATTTGGCCTATAATTAATATCTCTAGATCCGTTGCGTTGTTTGAACACGCTTAGCAGAAGAATAAATGGCAAAGGCCTGCTACATCCTTGGGCACATTCATCCACTATTTTCTTCTTGGTCGCAGTAATTTCTTTAAAAGTGATTTCTTCCACTACCGCTGGTGGCTCTGATAACATGATGTACTTTCCTGCGTAGTTTCATCAATACTTCATCACATACACCTCGTTCATTTCATTGATTGATCACACGCATTTTTCTCCATGTACAAACCCTCCGTGTAAATGTTTCTCAATATTTAGTAGCAGATCCAATTCCGCGATCAAGCTAATATAATATTATAATTTATTTCAAATTATTTCGCAATTCCCGAGAATAATTTATTGACATTTAAGTTATTTATGAAGTTATTCATACATAAATTATTTATTTATCGGGAAATAACGATTCCACGTCCAAAGAAAGCTGTTATAACTTAGCATAAAAGAATCATAATTCAATCAAAATTTTAATAGTTATCTCGTTTTAGACTTGAGTAAATCTGCTCGATGTCACTGAACATTCTGTTAATTGCGTTCAACCATCATTTTGGAGATTTTTCGTGTAAGATGCCTCGAATTTTAATGCCTGGGCAGATTATAAATCAACACGAGGCAAACAATTTAATTGCCTCAAGCCGATGATCACGAAAAAGCGTTTTATTTTTCATCTTTGAATATTAGGCCAGATTTTACGCGTTGGGTTAGTTCGGGCATTTGCCAAGATACGTTTTATTGTAGGAGCATCAGACAAAGAAGCTAAGTTTACAACGTCGTAAACATCAACTATTGTTGAGGGCAGTTCTGTACGATATGCAGGCACCACTTATTGTTCATGCTAAATAAGATATCCATTTTTTGTTGTTTAGGCCATTATGACCAACATTTGTACATATTTTGACTGGAACGTCTATTCATTGTGATCTCTTTGTGCGATGCCGACAATTTCCTTCTTGCAAAACCTCACGTGCTCACTAGTCCATCAGCCCTGGACCGGATGGTGTTAAGGCGCCGATAGCCTCATTATACGAATCAGAATCATTGATAGGTTTAATTTAATTACACACGTGTTATAGAGGAAGTTATGCTATCTCTAACTCGATTATTGCTTAATTGAATGAATCGTTAGACAGGATATGCCAAATTGAATGAAAAATAAAAGAGGTCTATAAAACTTTTGCTTGTTTGTGATTAATTGCTCACATTCTGACGCTTGAAGGTTAGTCATGTCGATGATGTAGCCAAAATAAACAAATTTGGTTCTAACTACAATCGGTACCTTAACTTAGATAGAACGATGAATAAATTTAAATTAAAATAAGCTCTATAACACTACAACGAGCTGCATTGTACAAGCAATGGAGGCGTGAAGGCTTTGTAGGGGTAAGTTGGTAAGCCTGAAGTGCATCCATCTGGGGAATTATCACACCGTTTTTTCTTAATTCTTCAGTAATGTGAATTCCTGTGTTATGGTTTGAAGAGTAATGTTTGAAACAAGTTTTATAACCGCGAGATAAATGTGTTTTATCTCTCGGATACAAACGCAGCGCAGTGCTAGGCAGTGCTTTGCACTGTTCATGTTTCAATAGTTGCGTAGTACTGGAGTACGCAGTACTAGTTCTGGAGTGGAGACCACGAATCGGCAAAACTAGTGTAGGACGTCCTGAGCTCCTTAGACTAGATGGGGCGACGATATACGAAAGGCTGCTGGTGTTGGTTGGAAACGTAAAACTAACCGTGGTGATTGGCGTAATATACGAGAGGCCCTTGTCCAACAGTAGACGAGTGTGGGCTGATTTTGATGATGTAGGTAGTACTGAGCCATTTTAGGCAGGCGTGTTTTTTAATGCGTGCATGTGACTTGCTCGTTCAATCACTGTTTTTTTAAAACTTTTTAAAGTTCAATTGCTTAAGCCCTCTGTCGGTAGGAACTACACTCAGCATTCTGGTGGCTTGCTGTATGATTATACAGTGTTTTTACTCCGCTAACAAGTACAGCAGCGATCAACCACACAGTTTATCGAAATATTATGGCACGAGTTCTGCCAATTATCAATTATTCAAGCGTTTAAGCAACTACGGGTAACGTGCAGAGGTTATTGAAAGACCGCTTCTATGAATTAAATACTAAAATCACCGAATGAAATATGATATTTAGGAAGATTGTTTAAAAACTGAAAATGTATTAACCACCGATTTTACTTAAGCTGGGGTTACCCATTACACATTACCCATTTTTACAACTGGTCCATGCTTTGATTGGCATTAGGTGCGGTTTTTCAGGCCGCCCAGAACTCTATGGGTCTTCATAACATACTCTTATGTGTATCTGTATTTAAAGTACTTTTTAATAACGTCCAAATCACTGCTTAGCACCCCACAGCGCTCGACTACCACAGACTTAAGCTGAATAATCTCTTTTCCCTGTATTTTTTCTGGAAGCTTTGCTCTTCAAACAGGAGTAAAAAACGTCTGTGGACTGTTACTTGGCCGTAGAATAACTCTGTTAAAGGTGTAATACCTCCCCAGATGGACTCTACAAAGAGTCCTACTACTAAAAATCGTTCTTTAAGGTTTTCATGAGCTCAACGAATAACAGGCACGACCTGGTTGGTGGCGTGGTGGAATATGTTCTTGACTGTCCTAGTCTTAGTCTTAGGACAGAAGGTCCTAAGACTATCTGTAGAGGGGATTAAAAAATGTCTTACTAATACTAGATACCAAAAGATAATTCTGACCAACAACAAATACTTTTTATAAAGTCAACGGCCGAAAATGTCGAGATTACTCAGACTGAACACCTAACATACACGATAGATGCTAAAAGTATTTAAATTGAATTCTTATTCTTATTAATATAAAGTTTATGTATACATATATATCAGCTCCGAGCTCAGGTAGATCGGGCGGTAGGTACTTTAGTCGGCTATCGATCGAACTTCGGAGTTTCCACGTATTTTATTGCTGCTATAAATTAAGAACGCAATAAATATAAATCTCAGTCCGCGTCAAATCGCATCACATATTCATGCCTTAATGTTGTTAAAATCTAAACAACCGATGCCACTTCCAATGTGACCCGTTTAAGTTACATAGCTCCAATACGGGTCACATTGTAAGTACATAATGTGTTAGACTCTTTATATGTATTATGTTTCTGTGACATTGGAATGTGACTCCATATATGTATTTTGATTGTGAATCAAACTTTGCTAAGTTTGAACGTAAGTCAAACTCAGATTATTTTTTTTGTCATCGTAATCTCAATAATTTGTGACTTTATAATTATATTTACTGTAGTGGAAAGAAGTTTGCAGATACCACTTGGGGGAAGTACTTATAAATCTAAGTATCTTTATCTCAGGAAGTATATTTGCCATATTATTCAACCGCTACGCTTTAATGTTTAATAGTGCTGTGCTCTGGTTTGAAGGGAAGGGAATGTTTGCATATAAATTATAGCATAAAGAGATAACTATTTTATACTTTCAAGTACTAAATAGTACTACTTGCTCGTCACATTAAACTATATTAAAGTTTATAAATATGCGTGTTGATTCATATAACGAACCTAATACAAGACATTCACTCGCACAATGAAAACCTTCATATTTTGGTAATAAGATAGAAGATTATCCAAAAAAAACACAGCTATAGTGGGTAAAGGCTCCGAGTCCCAGCCGAGAGAAAATAAAGTGGGCCCATACTAGCAACGTTTGTAAAAGGACTTATAGCAGTCGGCTTCAGGTCTCAGGTGGCATCTACTGCCTACCGATCTTAGAGCTAGTTCAAAAGGTGCAAGACCCTACTAATCCAAATTTACTAACTATACTTGCACACATACGTAGAGCATACCTAAAATCATACATGAAGACCACATTAAAGGTTTCCAAATACACTGTACTCAACGAGTACTAGGCATGGACGTATAAAAAACCTTTTTGTACTATAAATAGGTACATTTGTTACAATGGGCACCTCAGTCGGTATGACCTTAGTTTGATCAAATCCAGGGAAAATCAAGGTACAGGCATCATCGCTGAAAAGAAGAGGCGATTTAAAGAAGAGTTCAGCGGGTGCTTTATTTGAGGAGCTGTTTCTAATGTCACCTGACTTAATATTGGCGAATATCTAACAGATTTTAAAGGAGCACACCAATACCAAAAACGATTTATTTATTATTACCGAAAGCCGACGGTTCTTCTGACCCAAACGCAGCATATATAGCGGCGAAATCGAGGTCCTATCTACCCTGGGACCTGAGTTCCAGAGTAGGTAAAACAAAATGTTAATCACATTCCACGAATTCACGTATGTTTGTTCCTACGGTTCTTTGTAAGGAATACATTATTTATTATTGGATAAACATACTTTCACATTAAAACTAATTATATTGCATAGGTCATAAGAATCTAGTCTATATTTTATCTGTACACACTAGGTAATATTAGATCGAGGAAATTTACCAATTTTATTAAAGTTTATTTAAACAGGTACCTACTTTCATTTTGAAAGCAAAATACCCTGACTAAAATAAGTAGTTCTCGTCAAAGATAGAGTTTATTTTTCACTTTTTTAACAGAAAGATACCTATGTTTTCATCATAGATTTCGATTTTTTTGCTTTCATCTATATATTACTCGTATCGGTCATTCTGAAAACGTCTTATTTAAATGGCACTTCATTTCTATAATCTAAGTAGCACATAATACACGATTGTCAAAGCCTTCCCGCCGATTGCCAAAGTCTTAGATAGAGAATGATATGTAATATCTTTGGCCAAAGTCCTTCGTCGCAAGTTGAACAAATCTATACTATTTCTGTTGGATACTTAATTTATTGAAGGCTAAAACATTACGCTACTATCAATAGGAGCGTGAATGAAAAATGTTACAAAAAACGGGAAAAATATTCCTTTTTAAGAGATTTTGTTGCGAGTACTGACGTGCGACGAAGTCCGTGACAACGTGTGTCTAACTTTGGTTGGTAGGTAATGTCATTATAACCTTTTTTTATGTGTGGGAAATACATTTACGTATACCCACCATGCAGGTAACTGTCCCTGCTTGGTGGGTTTTGTTTTAACCTGTGGAGGTTTTAGTCGGTAAGGGCACTGGCACTTACCGACTAAAACCCCCACAGGTTTCTCCGGCATGGCCAAGGGTCAGAGTCACAGGTTCACTTTTCGCACTCCCATCAATGACCCTGACCTACCTGCCACCGCCCTTGTGGGCGCATCTGGCGGGGAGTGTCTACACCCCGCATTTGGATCCAGCGACGCACCGGAAGCCAGCGGCGCTTCACCTCCTCGGGAAGGCCTATCCTTATCCCTAGATAGGGCATCGGACGGCCCTTAACGGCCGAACCCCCCCCCCCTCCCCCCTCCCCCCCAGCCCTTCCAGTGAAGACGGGGTTAGAGCCTGAGCGTGCCTTCAAGCCCACCTCCGCTTCCGCCTTGATGAAGGACCCTTTGAACCTTGAAGGTTTTCGAGTCTCCCTCCTTCAACTCACTCGACCTCTCATTGTCGAGCATCATGGCGAAGATGGTCGGCAGCGAGAGCGGCACTACTGCGGTTCCCCATCTATGTCCGCATTATGGCCCTTATCCTTCCTCTGAGCACTCTGCTAATCAGAGTGCTCGTGGAGGAGCCTCATCTGGAAGAAAGACTTCCCAAGTCTTCCTGTCCCTCTCCCCAACCTCTACACGTGCTGAAGTGGGAGAGGAGCGCGTGTAGAAATTCCCAGCCCCGGCCGGGATTCGCCATCACACAACAACAAGATGCCATCGAGGCAAGTTGTTGTGTGATGCCCAGGGTGCACCACGTGGGGAGCCACGCACCCCGCGTCTTTATAACCTAAGCTAACGAAATTTGTTGATAGTCTGAGTTGGTACAACCAATTCTTAACAGGTAGCGTAGCAATGCGCGCAGAGTTCAGCAAGTAAATAATAAATTACAAGTTGGAGTAGGGCGAGCCTCTAGTTTTTAATTAAAATAAAATTACTTACTAAAAATAAAATTATCTCATGACGTATAGCTCCCACCTACATATAAATAGACTTATTGAATTGACAACGTATTTACCTAATTAGTTTTTATAACGCTATTATCAGACAGGAAACTCTGATGCATGGAATTAACAAACCGAGATAAAGCAAAGTAAATCACTTACTAGTAGGAATAATATAATCCAAAAGACGGATTTAAAACGTATTTCATTTGTCCTAGAATTATATTACTACGAGTATTTTACGCTAAAATTCAAAACCCAATGTTTGTATATTGTAAGCATGGACATGGACATTTAAAAAAGTCGGACGTAGTCTCGCTAAAACAATAACTGTGTCGGTAGAGTCGCCCACATAATATGCCTATCAGTAACAACCTGACAACGCACACGTGTAAATTTGGCCGACTCTAGTGACACAGTTTTTGTGTTTTAGCGAAACTACGTCCGACTTTTTTATACGTAAACGATTGTAAGGTATTAAATTAATTAATTATATACGTATTCCAGTAGGTATTACGAAGTCGTATTCGTTCAAGGCTCGGATTCGGCAGCATTTTCTGACAAAAGTTGTTCACTGATAATTTGTGTTTATTTTTCTTGGATTTTTGTGTTTCTTATTGTATAAATACTATATTCAAATATATATTTAAACTTATTTATATATTGTACATCTATTATATGTATATTGTTATTCTATTTTTATGTCTATATAATTTATATATAATTAATACACGTGTTTATTCATATTGTTAGTCGCACCACTGCCCAATATCTTACAAATCTTGTTTCCTCATAAATCAAAGGTTATCTGGAAGAGATCGCTTTTACCGATAAGATCGCCTTTTGTGCCCATTATGTGTTTGTTATTTTATATGTTACTTATTGCCAATTTTGTTTGTGGTGCCAATAAAGTGTTTTGTATTGTATTTTGTATTGTAGGTAGAGTAAACATTGGATCCTGTTTAGTGGATAAAAAAAATGCAAATGCTTAAAAACTTTTTAGATTTTAAATTTTATCTAGATAGAAATCATTACAAATGCATAGAATAATTTTACTTTATTTGTTTTTTGGCCGCCAATTTTTATTTATCTAATTACGCTACGCTTACAAGTAAAATTAACTATTTCTATCGGTTGACCCTATACACGGCTCATGAGTTACATAAAAAAAAATTACCGAAAAATTTATGACACACAAGAGCAATTAGGCTAAACTGTATCTATCCATGTCCCATGACATTAGACATGGGACATGGATAGATAATTACTTTAATAGTTTGAAATTTTTGAAAAAATATAGTTTTCATTTTTCTGGATCGTCATGTTTGGTTATTGTCTAGAATCTAAAGTATAGAGTGCATGTTATATTCTGCAGTAAAGTTACCATTGGTAGTTTGTGTGTGTTTCTGTATCTTCGCCCTTGAAGATAGTATAGTGTTTTCCGGCACACGCGTGTCCCAAAACTCACTTTAAGTCTGGTCGTTTGTTTGTCTGGACACCGCTGGTACCGCTTTATTTACGGAGCTAGTCATCGGCATGGTAAACGGAGGAAGTCAGTTTAAATTAGTGCTCCCACATGTTATAGGATACAATATCTAGAAGATATATCCAAGAGTCATGCCAGTTAAGTCTCTTTTTAAGTGTGGTGGCTTAATAGCGTGAACATAAAATTTCATAATAATTATGAATTGCAATTTGAATTCTCGTCTGCGCCTTTAAGGGGTTTTCCAAGTTTAGTACAAAGTATCGATCATCACTGACTTTAATGGTGAAAGGCAACATAGTAAGAATACTGAAATGTTCTAAGAAACATATATTTCAAGGACATGAGTAATCTGCCCACCTGCACTTGGGCAGCATAGTTGGATGATGGTCTTCATTTTGTCCTTGTGAGTTAATGTGCGAAGTGGGTACCAGCAATGAGAACATAAGGCGCTACTTTTGCTTTCATTATTTTTTCAACGATTGTTGTGTTGGCACGTTAATTATTATGATAATACTTTTATCTATGCTTCCGAACCATTACCTATAGAATTAGCGTTGCCAACATTTTTATGGGCTACAATTTAGACTTCATGATTTACTTCTACTATATGTATATCTCACTTTTCATCTAATAGTTTAAAATGTTCTTCAAAATTTCAAACGGTGATAATCTGCAATATTTTGATGAGTTTGACTTGATACACTTGTTTGAGTATTTTATGATTGGACGCGGTACCCTTGATATCGTATCAGTATCAAAGAGCTTGTGTGACTACGTCGCTAAGATATGACCAAGTGACGGAGGGAAAGGGGGATTAAAAATTAATTTACCCGCTTTCATGTTCGCCGATAATCCACACATTATCAAGATATCAAATCGTGAGGATTAAACTCACCTAGTTAAATATAATGCACCTGATAACAAATGATTAAGTGTCGTACGCGGTTCGAGTACATTTTACACTTTATTTAAAGGGCCCGTCTGTATTCCTTGACTATAACATCCTTCTTATTCCAACGCATTGCCATTCAAATAATATCAGCGTGATAATGCCAGCATGTTGGGTACGCTTCCGACCAGTGGTGGACTTGATCATCTTGGTTGTTTTTAGACCTTCATCGATATATGTATTATTCGGATGTGCTTAGAGTACCTAAGCAGTTAGTTAAGTGTGTAGTATAGTTTTCATTGCGATTTAGTTTGTTTAAATAAATTTCTGCCCAACGGTTATCTAAGATAATTTCCGAATTACTTTTCGGTTGCATTATATGCCAGTTAGAAACTATCATTTTTATAAAACCTGTCTAAACTCAAATTTGTTTCTTCGAATTAGATTGGCATCACAAAAGTTCAACATTTCTAAACCGATTTGAAAGTTCTGAGATTAACATATACAATACAGTCCAAATAAGAACTTTCTTCTTTTTTGGTCAGTTAAAAAATGGAAGCGCGATATACTTATACTATACTATACATATGTAATTGTAAATACACTATTGGCATGGTGACTGATAAAGCTAATTATTTCGTGAGCGTCAGATAACAAATAATGTCAAATAATAACATGTATTTTTGGAACGAAGTTACAGCAGACCTGGAACAGGCTCTGAGTTCTTTGAGGCTATAATCTGTGTTCCATAGTTAGACGAGCTTAGTTGTTCCATAGCTTGTTCCATAGTTAGACGAGTTGAGCAACAAACATCAAAATATCCAAATATTGACATGACATTTTAAAATATAAGTAGGATTGAAGTTGATATACAAAACACTCTTATGCATAGGTACAAGCACAATTCTATAGATATGGGCAACCTTACTAAACTTATTACTGACTCAGCGTGATTAGCCAGCATGACAAACAAGTATGACATGTGATAATCGCGTGAAAAATTTGAATATGATTTAAGGTAGATTTCCGTTTCTAGGTACTATCTTTTAGTTCAGACATGAACCCATTTTGAGATACGTAGACAAAAAAAACTCTTACAAGAATAAAGTGTTCAGGTTTTTTAATGGTCAGGATATGTGGCTGATAGTAGGCAACACGCCTAGCTATTAGAAGATAAAGAGTCCCTATCATTACCTAGCACCGCTCCGCGCTCGTAACCCAGAGATACAATGTTACTTAGTATCTCAGTACTTTTCCCTGTAATTTCTCTAGAAACATTGAAGATCAATGTTACGAACACTTGACGGTAGTTTGTTACGGATTGGCAACGTTGCTAGTCATTTTGTAAAACAATAATAATAATCTGATATTTTTGGCACATGGTCTATACTCTATAGAAATTGTTACAATAGACTACAGGCCCGTGAACACAATTTATGGGTCAAATGAACCACCAAGAGACCTATGTAGGATGATAGAAGGGTATAAAGTAATAAGATTCTGCACTATGCCGTCACTTGTATGCTGTCAAAATAAGTGCAGTTTAAGGAGGGAATGATGATGAATGCTGGATGAAATAAAAGTGAGAGCATAGATGTTCCCACCACGGCAGGGATAAGCAGGAACCCCCCAAGGGAAGATACTGAGTGATCATAAGGGTATGAAGTGGTTCCCGAGCCACACAATCCTCGTCATCCTAATACAGAGTTTACTTAGTATCATGAGAGTGACGAGCACCCATATATGTATAGCGCAAAGCTGTAATAAGTATTTATACTGCAAATCGTTAATTTTATAGACCACAGGCCCGTGGACAAAATGTAAGGGTCAAATGAACCACCAGGAGACCTATGTAGGATGATAGAAGGTATAAAGTAATAAGATTCAGCACTATGCCATCACTTGTAAGTTGTCCAACTGAGTGCAGTGTAAGAAGTGGGGTGGCAAACCTCGATCATTTCTCCTTGACGCATATTTTTTGTACGGCGTTACGTTCAAACTATAAAAATCATAAATTTTCAAATTTCAATCATTAGTTTGTCGGAAAAGTTCTTGTTTTTCCGACGATTTACAAAGTAAATTTGTTCATTTAATTATGCACGGCATTGGTTCCATACAGTTGCAATACGTCTTCTAATACATTATTTCGCAATGCCCTACAAAAATCATGCGACAAGAAATGATCGAGATTTGCCACCCCACTTCTTAAACTGCACTCAGTTGGACAACTTACAAGTGATGGCATAGTGCTGAATCTTATTACTTTATACCTTCTATCATCCTACATAGGTCTCCTGGTGGTTCATTTGACCCTTACATTTTGTCCACGGGCCTGTGATCTGTAAAATTAACGATTTGCAGCATAAATACTTACTACAGCTTTGCACTATACATATATGGGTGCTCGTCACTCTTACGATACTAAGTAAACTCTGTATTAGGATGACGAGGATTGTGTGGCTCGGGAACCACTTCATACCCTTATGATCACTCAGTACCTTCCCTTGGGGGGGTTCCTGCTTGTCCCTGCCGTGGTGGGAACATCTATGCTCTCACTTTTATTTCATCCAGCAATGCGTATAGAGGTTCTGGGTGGGACTTAAAAGACTTGGGAACGCTTACATGGTTAATAATCTTATCAGTCTTAAGTCTTTCCAGAAAGGCACTCGGAGAGTGTGGGTCCTCGGACCCGATATGGGGCCACTTGCCAAGGTTTAGCACTTCCAAGCCAAGGTCGTGCGATTAGGAGCGGGTCGTGCAGGGCAGGCGACGACCAAGTTAGGATCGTAGTATTTGTAACAGACTTAGCGGATGCGAAAGAGAGACTGCAAGGGAAGAGGTGTGCTGGTATTGCGGTGCGCTGCTCTCCCTGCCGCTACGGTTTTGAATGGCTGACGCGTCGGAGTAGCAGGAGAAGCGGAGTACGGGTATTACGTTGCACCTCGCTTTCTCGTCAGTACGCCAAATCAAGACCACCTGTAGTGTACACTGTGGATATTCCCAAAATCCGTACTAAACGGTTTGAATCTACTTTTCTCGTACGTACAGCTTTGGAGTGGAATAAGTTGCCGGCCTCCTTGTTCCCTGAGAGATACAATCTAGAACTTTTCAAGGTCAGAGTGAATAGGTACCTTCTAGGTCAACGTGCGTCATCTTCGACCACACCGTCGCTTACCATCAGGCGAGCTGGTGGTCAAACGCGGTCCTATATGCAATAAAAAAAGTAAAAAGTCGTACTCGTAGTAAACCCGTTAAAATACAACTAGAAAGATGAGCGTATGAAAATATATGTACTTATAAAATATCGGTACCCAGATCTTTCCGTGGACTTTTTGATATTCCACCTAAAGCAGCGTTAGGCGCAATAATGCATTGTATCACATGTATGAACTATAATAACAATATCTGTTCCAATAAATTTGATGATCTCGATATCTTTTTTTCAGAATCTTAATGACTTTTAAACGTTACTGTACTCTTTGGATATTTAATTAGTATAGGTACCTATCAGATACATCCTAAAATGAAATAATTGCATAATAATTAATGATTGAATTTTGCTATGAAATGTATTTTATAAGTTGGCGTTGTCCTAACGTAAGTAGCAATTGCTATTAATACCGTGTGAGACATTTAGGAGAACAAATGTATACTGTTAAGTTTATCATAAGTACTCGTAGTTTAGTTAAGTCTTGATTTGTTTATTGTTATCGTACTAATAAAATACATTATTGTCACAGAAGTAAGGATTTCAAATCCATACGACCTCACTTTGTATTTTTTACATCTGGGACAGAATCCAGGAGCTGCGCAACTAAATTACCAATACTTTTTTTGATAACGAGAGACTATTACTGCTAAGTTAAATCATGTATCTATCGTTGTCTTGTGGTGGCATAATATATTCAGTAATTGCGCTAAAATTATGTTATATCACTTAAATTTTATGCTTATCATTTACATTCTAAACTTACTCCTAAATCCTCAATACGGTGTGGTAACACAGTATTGAGGATTTAAAATTTTTAGCAAACAGTTTTCCTTAATTTGCACTGATCTTCATTTAAGATCACAATTAAACTTTGCTCAACGTCATTCAATTAGCGCTCTAACGCTGTTCGCCAAAGCAAAACCACGTCACAATTAATTAAAAATACTTACTTAGTTATCAGTCTTGTATGCTCTTTTCAGAAGAAGAACTATCAATACGCTTTAATTCATGTCTTTATGTAGATAACAAGATAATTCACAAACAATTTGGTGGAATTTTCCTTTCATAATTTGTCCCTAGTAGATTAAAGTTATTAATCATTAATGATAATGTTTAAATCAAGCACTGACAATTCGATTAATAGAAGCGATGACTGAATCACTTGGCAATTTTACATTGCATTAAACAAAAGAAAATTCAATTACTTAACTCTGTTTCTGACTATATTTTATCTAAAACTTTCAACTGCGTAATGAATACAATAATGAATCCGTATTTTCGACTGGAAACGTATTTTTTTCTAAAAGGATAGTACATGGTACAGGTCCATAACAGTTCTAGACATTTTACTTTAAAATAATATAACTCCTTATTATTTTATGAATCTTAATTTCGTATGCTTTACAAACACTCGAGCATCGCTTTCGATCTAGATGGTCATGTCAAGAAGCGTCACTGGATCCCTTGACACACACAGTAGGTATAGCGGCATGTGATTGGTCAACGCTTCACATTGGATGTCACATAAGTAATTTAAGCAATTCAACAACCCGCACGCAGTTTTGGCTTTGTCTAGGCAGATTGGGACTTTCATCTATTACACTAAGAATATCGAAAACGATTCGATAATAATATTATATGACGCTTTAGCCGGGTAGAAATTACTGACAGATCATGTAGATTTTACTATTTAAATCTACCTGCAAGCCAAATGTACTGCATTTGGCTTGCAGGTAGATTTAAAATTAATCTTAATGTATAAAGTCATGAAAACCGGACTTAGATCCCAGACGCTGAAAAAAATCAATTCAACCATGGATTATCAGACAGAATTCTCGACGATATAAAATACGTCTAGCATAGTTAGGGGCACCCTATATATTATTTTAATCCAAAACGAAGAAATCCGCAAAGAAACAAGGTCACCGACATATTTCTTAAAATTAGCTAGTTGAAGTGGCAATGGGCAGACCATATAGCTCGCAGAACCGATAACCGCTGGAGAGTATCTAAAGGTCCTTGAATGGCGACCACGAAACGACAGACGTAACGTAGGACGGCCGACACACGTTGGATCTACGATATTGTCTCACGGGAAGTCGGTGGATGGAGGCAGCACAAGATGGTAATTTCGTACATATTTCAAATGTGCTACAAAGACCATTCCGATCCATCATCCATCTTCTCAAACGCCACTATGGTATTGTGTCGTATTATTAAAAATATTTTCCTTTCAGCTTAATTGGAGATGACAGATCAGGAAGCATAGAGTTAGTACCCTGGTACACTGAAGCCATGGGGAGTGACGATGTGCGAAAAGTCGCTGAAAGAAAACATATATTCTCTTCCATTATTTAAAAATATTTTTTTATAATAATTTTGTCGTAGTAGAGAAACTTAAGCTTAAAAGTCAGTAGCTGCGTGTATCGTGTTACGCGGGTTATAATAGCAAGGACTTTAAATTTAACAATTCTACTCGTAACTCCAAATTTATTGGTACCTGATAAAAGCACCTTACGAAATTCCTAGTATTTTTATCAATAATAAGTTTTCACTTGACTGCCATCACGCCTGAAGTTAAGCAACGATGCGGTCTAATAATATAAAGCACGCTTACTTCACTTTTTCTATTTGTGGAATGACAAAGGTTCACAAAGCAGGATCATCTAAGTCAGTGATATAAAATTACTTATACATGCAGCCTGCAATAAAAATAATTCTGAGTGTCCATGATGTCTACACAACCGTCGACGCATTTCATTAAATCATCAGACGCGTCATTAAAGAAGCAAATAGAGCCAGCTCATGGCGGAAATACTTCCTCCGTGTTTCCCGGCGGGCGTGTTTGAAAACCATTTAAACGGTAGGTGAGAAGAATCTTGGCGTAATTCGAAATGTACACTTATGATTCCCTTCTAATGGTCCATAAAATGCATTGCCTGAATGGGTATTCCCTGATAGATTGAATCTGTGTTCTTCAAATCTAGAGTGAATCGGCTTTTTCTTCCAAAATAGATTTTATAAAAAGTTAAAATCGCTATTAATACAAAAATGTTACTATAGTATAACTGAATACCTAGATGATTTTAGATATATCCCACGCTCACGGCATTAGTAAGTATTAAAAATAATTTTGTGTAATATCTGTATATAGAAATTAAGTAATACTGTCTGTCTACTTATAATAAGATTGTAACTGTATAATTTTAATATTGCTATGCCCTAACAGGGTGAATGCTTAGCCTATTTTGTAAGCTTTGTATTATTTTGCAATAAATTATTGATTGATTGATTTACTAGGTTTCATTTTCTACGGCAAGACCTCACTAAAAAGTGTTTAAGATCAAAGAGAATTCATGTGTCTAGATCGTCGTTGCATGCAAAACAAGAATTTATCTGTGCTAAAGAAAATAAACCCATTTACCGGTTGACAAACAACGTCACTTGCAAATGTATTAGTTGCCAGGAAGAAATCGCCAAAATTAAGTGGTACTACCTACCTACCTTAAGTTACGGCTGGTCTAGTCGGGAGAACGGCGCCTGCCGATCCGGAGACACCGAGTTCAAACCCCACACGCACCACTGTCTTTTCAGTTCTTTTTGAAGTCATGTGTTAGCGGCATCATTACGCTAACTTAAAACGGTGAAGGAAAACATCGTGAGGAAACCAGCATGTACATAGAACCTTTCGAAGTCATGTGTCATCCACCAACCCGCACTGGGCCAGCGTGGTGGATTATGAACTTAACTCTCTCCTTGCCAGAGAAGGCCCGAGTCCCAGCAGTGGGAACATTTAGTGGGCTGTTGATGATGAAGTGGTACTACCATTAAGTCCTTGTCTGTGATTGTGGTGACTTTCATATTGGTACTGTGAAGAGTGTACTGAATTTTAGTCTACTTAGTGTTTTTGTATATTACTCAATACCTCACCTGTCCTGAAACATTTTTTTACAGATATACTAATACTATGCACCTTTTACGTTTCTTTATAAAAACGTCAATTGAACGTGACTTATCACGGCACTCTACTGGAAGTGGAAGGTTTGCCTAAATCGGTAACTGTCACCCTGCAGGACCAGTTAGGGTTTGTGATCTCTGTGTTTAGGCGTGACGTGTTAACGACCTGTGAGAGTGCTGTCAAAGGACAAACAGCGGGGAAGGTAAACATGCCTAGCGCTGTTTGCTCAGCGCCGGGCCTCTGCGGAGATCACAGCACTCGTGGCTCGCCGAGGTGGTCGCTTCCTCTGATGCCGCTCTTATTTATGGCACTGTGATACAATCATTGTTTACTGATTTTAGACTTATCTGCAAGAAAAACTGTTTACTTACGATTTTTTTGAAAAGTACTAATCTTGCATGAGAATTACTACTTTAAAAAAAACGTAATATTTTTTCTTATGTTTGATGGTAAGCGATGGAGTGACGCCAGCTGAAAAAATATATTTCATTGACTAAAATCGGCGCTGCCCCCGGAGCCGGAAAATTCCACCCAGGAAAACTATTTGTGTAATGAATACACACATTAAATTTGTTCTGTGTATTAATTAAAATTGTATAGTATAAGGATTATATCAGCTACCTGACTGCCATAAGCTTTTCTTATTTTGGCGCTCATTAGTGTTATGTGAAAAACGTCGAAACGATATTTAATTTTGCTTTTAAATAATTTATTTTAGAACCTGTCATAGTTTATTAAAGTTTAGTTAGCCTGCCAAAAGTTCATAATAAAAATAGTACATTATGATGTAAGTGTGGTACCTAAGTAGAAAATTGCAGTCGAGGCGATATTGCTAGCTTAAACCGTAGACAAGATCGACAATAAAGCCATAGACTGTAATTATCAAAGAGGACGTATGTCATACTAACTTTTATAACACACAAAAAATAAATACTATGATCAACAACTATTCAACAACGCTTACCTGTCAAAGTTTGAACTCGTTCTATAATTTGGTTTGTCTATGGCAGCCCTTGGAAATAAAAAAACGCGCGCTTTTTCAATAAAATGGAATTAAGTTAATTTCGTGTACTCATTTAAGCATTATTTTTTGTGAAAAAAAAAACATTGTGCAAACCAAAGAAAACCAAGAAAAATACTATGGAGAGGGCAGAGGCTTTCTCTGAAAAAGACCATAGTGTGTCTGTCAACGAACAAAGTTATGGATACAGTTTTTTGGGATGCAAGTGGCGTAATCCACATCAATTACCTCCGCAAGGGTAAAACCATAAATGGTGAATATTACGCTAACTTATTAGACCGGTTCGACCAAGATTTAAAAGCAAAACACCACATTTGGCGAAGAAAAAAACTGACCAAGACAATGCAAGACAAATACGTGCGTAGCCGCTATGGCAAAATTTTACGAATTGAGATACGAAATGCTGCCACATCTAACGTATTCTCCAGACTTAGCTCCCATCTACTACTTTATGTTCCCAAACTTTAGGAAATGGCTCGGTTGAAAGAGATTTGATTCTAATGAGGAAATTATCGCTGGAACAAATGCCTACTTTGAAGACCTTGAGATATCTTATTTATTGGAAGGGGTTAAAAACTCGAGAAACGTTGGGCAAAGTGCATGGCAATCAAATGAGTTTACGTCGAAAAATAAAACTGATTTTTTGATCAAAATATATGTTTTTCTACCAAATGTCACGAATTTATTGACCTGCCGTCGTACTAACAAAGTAAATTAATATTTTTGTGTTTTGTTACAGATACATTGTTGTAATGTGTGGTCAAAATTAATTCAATTAACGAATTAAATATTTCTTTATTATATTTTATCTCCCAAAGTTATTTTTATTCTTAAAATATTGACCACTTTTCTGACATAAAACTCTTTATAAAAGTACGTTTTAGACGCAGCATTTTGAAAAACCGTGCGTTTTACATTACATAACTGCATAATGAGATACATTACGATATTAAAATTAGTAATTTAGTAATTTATTTCCAAAAATTAGAACACAACACAATATGATATGATGGTAATTTAGCAAGAAGTAAACATATACAAAATAGGTGTTTCCGTGGTCTCCAAACTAGGCTAAGCCTGATAATTGGTGAAATAAGAGACACTTTACGAGCAAATGGATTTTAAAATATTTAGGGATCAGTTTTACATGAAAAAATGTGTGCGCTTAAGACCGCACGGCAGAAGTGAAAACTAAAATAAGAAATACTTCTATTTAGAGACCACTAAATAATTTTAATCGCGAATCGGTAAACGTAGTGTAGGACGCCCTGAGACTAGATGGAGTGACGATATTCGAAAGGCAGCTGGTGGCGGTTGGAGACGGAAGACCGAGGATCGGGCTGAGTGGCGTATCTTGGGAGAGGCCTATGTCCAGCAGTGGACAAGTACAGGCTGGTGATGATGAAATAATTTTAATGATTAAAAAAACCTAACCTAGTAAGTACAGCAACACGAGAATAACATGCGTAAGTATATATACTTACTAGCGGCCCGTTCCGGCTTCGCTCGGATATTGTCGCATAAAGTCCCATTAATCGAAATAAAAACTATCCTATCTTTTAAGTTGGATCAATCTACACACGGTGTCCAAATTTGATTAAAATCGGCTAAGTAGTTTAGGAGTCCATCGCGGACAAACATCGTGACAGGAGATTTATATATATTAAGATATACATAACAGCGGCTGAATGACTAGTGCATTCAGGACAAAGAATAAATGAAATAAAATTACGCGGGTCTGACATAGTGTTTCACTAGCAAATTTTTTAGTATATTTGCTATTTATTTATTTCATAGATATTTCGATAAAAATGCAAAAATATGTTGTGTTTATAGTGCATGTGTAAGTAGTGTGATGAAAATAGGTATCATTTTGTGTGTTTACGTAGTGTAAGTGCTATGTGAAACAGTAATACGAGTATATTACAACTAGCGGCCCGCCCCGGCTTCGCACGGGTACATATACACACACATACACCCTTTTTTTGTATCGGGTTTAAAAAAAAAGTTAAATTATAAAGGAAGTTTGATTTTTTTTATTAATGTTTTTTTTGTATTTTTTTATTTTAAAATTTTATAATATAATAATAATATATAATATTATTTACAAAACAAAAGCCATTAGTTTTAGTGAGTCAGAGCTTCCCTGTAAACGATATTTGAAGTAGTTTTATTTTGTGGCAGCAAAATAAATTGATTTTCAGGAGCTCCGACACGTGATAGGCCAACATACAGTTGGCCATGAGTGAAACATTCTTTTCGTAGGTCGATCCCTAATAATTCGAAGGTTTGGCCCTGGGACTTGTTAATAGTTAACGCGAAAGATGATTTCACCGGAAACTGAAGTCGTTTAAAAGGGATTGGCAGATCAGTTGGAATCATCGGTACCTATCCTCGGTATATGAGCTAGTTGACCAGCTGCTGGGCTAGTGATAAAATTTTGTTCAGCGTGTTGACACGCTTGTTCACTGTACTTTATTTCTCGCTCTAGCATCCCGAGTTTTCCAGTAAAGCTATTTATTTATTATCATACCCGAGCGTGACGTTTGTTTTCAATTCACAGCCCACGAAAATTCTGTCTAGGCGCGCCCAAAGAAGTTTTCACTTCAAAAATTATTTTGAGTTCTACTACAATGTTGTGTAAAGTCTAATATAGTTATTGTTAATATAGTTGTGTATAGTCATAAAGTCTTCATAGGGTATATAGTTAAGTGTGCAAAGTAACACTAAAACAACATTTTTTCACAAAAAAAAACGGTTACGTGTGATATAGCCGTTGCTGTCCGGCTTAAGTTTAAGCGCCGTCCATCGTTTGGCACATGCGACCAACCGGCAAATGCGACCGGTTGCGCCGTGGGTTGCGGGCGTGCAAACTGCCTGAAAATGGCCATCGGACGCGGCTGAAACTAAATTCGGACTGGACTGACCGTAACATTAATAAAAATCTCACGAAAGCATTAACAAAAATATGATTTCTAAATGCTAATAGTCACTTAAACTTAGATTTTTTTTTGTGAAGCGGTGTTAGCCTAATATAATAGTTTGTAAATGTTTAGAGTAGCTCCGACATTAATTTTATGTAAACTGTACTCTGTACAATAAACTGTACTCGTATTATATAAATTGTTATTGGTCCAATATTTTGGAAACTTACTTCTTATCCATAAAAATAACAATAATTACACCATATCAAGCTGATGATGAGAACTCTAAAAAAAATATCTGCTGATGACATCATTTGACGACCCACAACCTAAACAAACAACAGACATTAACCATTAGTTATTTTTTCATGTAATTGTTGTCTTCTACTCATGAATTTCCTCGCGTAGAATTTAGAAAGAGGCTCCAAGGAACTTACATTTTTCAGGATAAAAAGTTTTCCCAATTTGCTATTCCAGGTTTCTCATTCGCAATCAGGTTATCTAAGTTCTAAAATTCAGACTGGCACGTTCATTTCTTACTAAGTGATTGAGAACAAACATCCAAACTTTGGAATTTATAAAATTAGTAGAATGAGTCTCATAAATACTTATATTATAAAATGAAACGATTAATTATTTGCTAAGAATGTAGGTAGAGAAGATATTACTATCATATGGTGTTGCTTTACACTCAGCCATTTCTGGGCATCCTGCCTTTTCGCCGAAAATTTATTGGCTGATTAACAGTTCCCAAACAATATTTCGCCTATTTTTCACAAATCATTGTATGGCAATGTTTCATTTGTTAGAATTATTACTAATCGAATTATTATAATGACATAACATGTTCAGGATGGAGAGAATCAGCTGGAAGGAAATGAAGAGCAATGAAGAAGTTTTGAAGATGGTAGAGGAGAAAAGAACATTAATGGAAACAATAGAAAACAGAAGAGGGAAGATGTTGGGACATCTGATACGACACGACAACTTCATTAGAACAATAATGGAAGGTAAATTAGAAGGGAGGAGGAAGAGAGGTAGACCTAGGAGAAGTTACATGAACCAAGTGAAGGAGAAGATAAATGTAGTGTCGGATCAGGAAATCAAGGAGAAGGCGGAGTGTTGAAGTACATGGAAAGAACTCCACCGACAAGAGCGTCGCTCTTAAATTATGAATGAATTAACATGTTCAGGACACTTATCATTTGTCAAATATTTCACTTGGCCAAACAACTTGTATCGGTACCTGTGGATTAAAGTTGGTGGTGGCAATTTGTGATTTTGAGTCTGTTATAACGCGTCCATCACTCCAAGCAGCAGGTATGCCATGAATAAATTAAAGTACACCCATACGTTGAGCATACAACGTAAAAAAGATTCAGGCAGGGTAATTAATTCAAAGGTGAATTAAAAAAAAATTTCAATATAAAATTTAGATTTTTCTTTTATTTCAGTAACCATATATTTTTCCTGTTAATAATAAAAATTTTACTCTAATCTAGTTTTCCATAATAGTTCATTGGATTCCATCGAAGCTCATGTTGAATGAGGAAACACTGATTATGCGAGTAAGTGCGGTGGGCGGCGGCGGCGGCGGCGAGTTCAGAGCGCGGCGCCTTTGAAGCCGCCCTCAATATGCCCTCAATAAGCACAGTTTACTCAGCTATTAGCATACACACATTCCTGCCAGCACCATCGCGCCTGCTACTATTCCGTTCGATCCATGTAGATCCGCCCCACTATTTTATCCATAGCTGGTAATAATCGTTCATACATAATATTCACCCTACATGGATTACAGGGATTTTATCAATTTATTTATTTATGTAACAAATCGACAAAAAAAACTCGATCCTGGTTGTGTAGATGTTGGAACAAAACAAAAAAAAACTTCAGGAAAAATACTTAAAAGTAGCTTAAGCTAAATGTACTTATAATGAAAACATTGCACAATCATAAATTTTAAAATGGTATAGCTGGCGCCTAAAAAATTATGAAATTTTATGCAACTTTTCTAGTGTACTATATCCTTATCCAAAAGCACAGCGACGCTCTTTTGCTCCTTTGGTGGACAAAATAATTATATAATAACGAGTATTTTGGGTAAATGTGGGGTGATTGAATAATACCAACGTCAAAACGCAAATAATCAAAACTTACACTGACGATAATACCTCAAAATAATAACCGCCATTTAATGAAACTTCGCTCATAGCTTCTGAGACCCTAAACGTCAGCACATTTTTGAGTAAAGGTACAAATTTCGACAAAAAAATAGGTATCAAAATGATATTTAAAATATGTTTTGGAATATAAAGGAAATATAACAACTACTATCAATACTAACGTTAAAACGTTAACGTTAAAACTAGTAACGTTAAACTATGCAATTTCTAGTATTATGTTAATAATACTAGAAATGAATGAATATCTAAGTCTGTAGAGCAATCAGTAGTATTTATTTATTTTAATTAGGCTATGTAAGCTTGTAATAAATCAAGACGTATGTAATTATGGCTATAAACATTTTTGTAAAAATAAACATTGGATTTTCCCATCCACGTCCTCACAAATGATAAATGAAAAATATGGATCTACGTTTAAGCCCGTTGGATTAAAATTCAAAACATTGATCTTCGTGTCCTTGTAGTGTATACTTTTGAAGTAGTTTTCTCATATTCCAGACTTCCGTGCATGATAGCATGCTCCTATTTTACTAAAACTTTGATGTTAAAGTCCATTAGGCCTACTACATTTAGGACATTGCATTTTTGAAGTGAAAACCTTTTTGGGCGCGCTTAGGACCGAATTTTCGTGGGCTGTGAATTGAAATAAACCGTTACGCTCGGGTATGATAATAACTTTTCGGGTAAACTCGGGATGCTATAGCGAGAAACAAAATAAAGTGAACAAGCGCGTCAGAGCGAGAAAGAAAATATAGTCCCTGTGTTTATTATATTTATATCTTTTTATACAGACATTAACTTCTAGGTAGGTACTTACCACATTAATGTCATTAATTGAACTTGTCACGAAATATTAAATTTGCATTTCGAAAAAGTTTTTGTGGTAATATACTCGTATTACTGTTTTATCACAGCACTTACACTACGTAAACACACAAAATGATTTATATTTTCATCACAGCACTCACATATAGGTACACTTTAAACACAACATATATATGCATTTTTAGCGAAAGCGAAATACCTATAAAATAAATCAATAGCATATACTAAAAAATTTGCTAGTCAAACCCTATTTCTGACCCGCGTATTTTTTTTTAATTTATTCTTGGCATTTCGCCACATGTTAATATTGGTTTGCTGTGCTTACATACTAGGTATATACTAATTTTCAATTTCTAAAAAAAATTTTTTTTAATTATTAAAATGATTTAGTGGTATTTAAATATAAGTATTACTTATTTTAGTTTTCACTTCTGCCGTGCGGTCTTAAGCGCACACTTTTTTTGCAAAGTTTATCCCTATTTCTACGCTATTCTAGATACTCTTATCTCATTTACAAATGTCGGTTTCATCCCTTCAGGTTTTACGACATGATTGAGCAACAAATATCCAAACTTTTACGTATATTTCTACTTTTATTAGGAGAAAGTAAATTTTTTCAAGTTGTTACCAACCAAACATTTTTAAAGGTAATAAATAAGCAACGTTATTATGGATTAACATGGATTTATTAAGTTTATCAATGTGTTTCGTGATAGTGCCGCGTACATTCTAACAAATTATGTGATCACAAACCGTACAAACATCAACACAACATCTTCAATACAACAAATCACAAAATTATACAGCTACTCGATCCCTTTTAAACAGGATACAAATTAAATCTCCATGAGTTTCCAAATTTCCAAGCTCTACAACAACCCTGACCGATAATTTTATTTCAATCAAAAACAAATAGAAGGTCTGCAATGAGTGTGGTAGAACTAGGAATATATACCTATATATATATATATATATATATATATATATGAACATTGAAAAATTCGAATTACTAAAACAAATTTGTAGTGAATTTTGTTGAAGTAAAGGTAAAAATTTGTCACAAAACTCATGTCTCACCACCGTATTCTAAACATTTAGTGAAAGCTACTAAAAAGCGGAACAAAAACTGTAAGATACTAAAATTGGTAAAGAAATTTTCGACGTCTACGTTCGTTTGTGACGTTTAAAATACATAAATGTAATTGAGCTTATAATACGGCGGTCAGTGATTTGTACCCCGTAGTTCACGTTTGTAATTACATATACAAATGATTGCAATATCCCAAGAAAATAGCGTATAGCACCACTTTTTATTACTATTGTAATTGAATCACAAAACCAAAGACAAACGATCGCCTTCTCCATGTACTTACTGGGAAGCAATAAATAAAAAAATAACAGAATCATTTACCACCATGATTCAAGAGACAGAATGTCATTAAAATCTTTCATACAATCAACTCTTCTTACTGGACCGATTTGTCGTTTTAATTCGTGTTTACTTGCAATTTCTAACGTGTTAAGTCTATAAAAAATTGGAATTACTATACGTCGAACCGAAACTTAGGCTATTATGTACAGAACAATTATAACTAGAAATAATCTCATTCAATGTAAAAAATATATTTCCCAGTGCCACAAATGTAAATTAATCACTAATTCACCGTGCAAAAATGTAGGTAAAGAAAATAAAAATAAATTATTAGCAGATGGATATTTCATTGCTGATGCTGTATGAGATTCTCAATGAACTTAATTCCATCTTAAACCATATTTCATTTTACTGATATAATTAAAGGTGATTAGAAATAATAATAAGAAATTAAATATTGATTGACGTTTTCCACACAGCACCTTCTAGCCCCAAACTAAGGAAAGCTTGTAAGGCTATGATAGCCGAGTGAGTTTCAAACAAACACGCAGGGGTGCTTGACTCAGGAACCTTCTCGTGTTGCGGCCAGGTATCAGTTGGCTACTTCCCAATCCCTGATAGAATTTGGGCGACCAGTCGCTAATCCCGGACAAAGTGGGAATTTCTAGGCGCGCTTCTCGCTCTGCGAATGACACTGGTATGAGTTGATAAAAATTCATGGCTGATATTTGTATTAAGTCTTTCTAGAATGTGGGTCCCTGAAGGGAACCCAAGGTGGAGTGTCTGACACCCACTCACTTACTGGTTGGTACCCGAAGTAATTTCGAAATACTTTGGTTGGTTGTGATGGTGTTCCCATGTGAACATGTGATGTCCTGAGCCGCGTTATTACAAAATATTTATGTAGTAAACTTTTCACCGTAGTGTACTTCATAGTATGGTCGCTACTATCGATATATTCTGATTAAAAACATTATTTAAGTCCAATTTAAAACAATTTGGGATTAACAAATTAATAAAGTTAAATTTTTTGCATCGGGTTGGAAGGGCACTTGTAGCATTGAGAAATATTCACAAATAATCTTAAATTTAATCAATACAATAATACTTAGCTGCTACAATAATATAAAAATATAACTATCTATATTTACAGTCAAGTGACAAAATTCATTAAATTATTATTTTGTACCTATGAAACAAATAGGTACGAAAGAATAGCTGCTATAAGGCGTGAACACTTAGGTACCTAAATTATAGCACTAAAAAGGCTAATTACAGCAGTGCGATTCTGACGAAAATACTAGTTCGACAAGGTTTTATAAATATTTCTTGAGATCGTAAATTCAAATAACATATACCAAAACAAAGACAATAAGAAATGTTTTGTTCACCATTAGGTGCTACAATTAGGTCGATTTTTTATAAACTCTTACCAACAGTCGCGATCGAAAAAAATATTTAGTCGTCCTTGTAAGTATTATGTATCTCTGACTTGTAATATGTGTATGTCGAGATCACAGCTTTAGTTCGATCGCCAAGGTAACGCCTAAAGAGTATTTATACGTTATTTTACAGCGATGGTTAATTTTACAACATTCCACTAGAATGCACTAAATTTATCACACGTTAAGGTCACGTTGCGGCAATAAATTGTAATGCACTGTTCCGATGAATCAGTCAGTTTATATTTACGCGAACTCATTGTCTTCACTGAAGTCTTGTAGTCACAGTAAAGGCACAGGAGGCACTCCAGGTACCAAAGGCTCAGGCACGCCTTGCAAGACCCCTTGGTGGTAGTGGTGATGGTGCATCATGCCGTTCATCATCTGCTGATGATGGAGCATAGTGGCATGGTGGAGTTGTGCGTGCTGCAAGGATGCGTGGTCACCCTTCTCTTTCATCACAACTTCTTCTCGTTTCTTGACCTGCTTGCGTTCCTTAGCGCGTCGATTTTGGAACCATATTTTTACCTGAAAATAAATGAAACATGTAATTTGGCCTACGTTAAACGATTATATAACATAAAGTTACTCTTATCACAAGAGTCTTGTAATGTGATTCAAAATGAATCTTTTGCAACTATACTGGTAAATGCGTACATATTGTTGATTATTATTTTATAACTTGTAGGTATATAAAACCACCTCGATACAGAAAATACATCCAAATTCATCACAAACATTGTGCATAGTCTATTTTCTTCATGGATATCGGATTTTCTTCCAATGTTTGAAGTAAACAATATTTTTAATAATAAATGCTAATACGCACATAACTTTGATAAGACAAAAGGTAATAAGTTAACATTTACTACGTATAGAGTTAGATTTTCCGCACGGTTCCTTTGCGTCAATCGTAAGCAGATGACGTACATACTTTCTATGGCAGCAGAGTGATGTGCCACGACAAAAGTATGACTTCAAAAAGGGCGACAAGGCAAGAAAGATGCTACCCGTGCTTTCGGTGTAAAGCGTTTGTGCCTCAGATTGAATACCTCGTTTGTGCCTCAGATGTTTGTGCCAACTCTATACAAATTATAATATGTGTCAATGTTTGACAAAAGCTGTGTCGTGAGGATTAAAGTCCAACCAGAGGTCATTTTATTTAATTACTATTTCATCCGAATCCTAATCATATTCATCGAAGTTCGGGGCAAATGTATATATTACACATACGCATTTTATCCCAGATTACCATATAAGCTACTTCATCCCGGCAAAAAATTAATTCCTTCTGGATAGCAGGTAGTACCACGGACGGGTTTACCAACTAGTCTAGCCAAATTCTATATTCTGTCTACCTAGATGTATTTACCACTTTGAGTTATTACTGAGTTATTTTTTATTCTTAAATTTTGAGGCTAAAAATTTAAGTACTTGATGTATTATTTAAGTAATAGGCTCGCCATTTCATCTGATGTTAAGCAACGATGCGGTATATGATGGATCGGGCTTACCTAGAACAAACCGATTCACATTCGACATGCAAACATTATACATCAAAGAAAATCCACAGAGGCAACGCATTCCACAGTTTGTGTCTATTTAACGTCGACTACGAAATGATCTCGGTTCTTTATGCTCCGAACAGCCCAATAGAAAAAAGTATAAGCCTCAGCTATTTTCAGTTCGTAAGTCATTGCCAAAGTTGCAAAATCGAACAACTTTCTTGATAGGTGCAACCTATGGCACTTACATCAATTATTGGCAACATCAGATGGGTTTAACTGCACTTCTGCGCTATCTTCAAATCCGACAAGGACTTGTAGTTGACGCAGAAGGCGCAGATCCTACAGATTAGGATATTGTTAGATACTAACTTGTCTTTCAGAGAGTCCGAGACTGGCAGCGAGCTCGGCCTTACGTCGGATGGTGATGTACCGGCTGTAGTGGAACTCCTTCTCCAGTTCCAGCCGCTGATGGTCGCTGTACACCACACGGTACTTGTCCTTCGTCCGCGTTTTACCTATGACAATACAAAAAAACTTCATTTATTGACGAAAGTTACTATTTTAAAAAGACGTAAGAACAATACAAAGCAAAAAACACGTTATTGGCACCAAATAAATAGTTTTATAAAAAAATCCACATAAAACATCAAAAAAATATCTTATCGCTAAAAGCGATCTCTTCCAGATAATTATCTGATCCCTTAGAATAAAACAATACTTATATTATTTTGGGCGGTGGTGCGACCTACTCAAACATACTCGTAATATGTAGTTGTAGACATCGAATAATCGCAGACCACGTAGTCGTAGGTACCTAGTTGCGGCTTATTAAACGCTTTTATCAGCCCAAAAGCCTTAATATTTTTAACAAAAGATAATTTTAATAGAAATTTTAAAATTTCGGACGTCAAAAGAGCTCAGAGACAAAATTGTGGTTAGTACATTTTTTTGGAATACGGAAGTCTGTTACATAATATTAATGACGCGCAACATTACATTAGGAGATACATATACGAGTAGGTATATATACCTACTCGTATATGCAGACATATCAGACGCGGATGTCTGTCTGACTTTTAAACATGGTTGTGCATGCATGCATGTTTCAAAAATGCTAAGCCAGAAAGATTGGATTCATAGAGATATTTGTCTTGTTAATGTGTAGAGTTTTTCAACCAAGTCAATAAATACGCATTTGACATAAAAAGTAATACAGATAAAATTGGCTCTGCGATTTCGGATATGTCATAATTTTATTATTTAAGGATGATCCCTTACTTTATTTAGTGAACTGTGTACCTATATCCACTAATATTATAAAGCTGAAGGGGTTTTTGTTTGATCGCGCCAATCTCAGGAACTACTGGATCGATTTAAAACATTCTTTCACCGTTAAATTATGTGAGATCCTTGAGTGCTATAGGTTTTATATTATGTACCACGGTCGAAGTCGGGGCGGATCGCTAGTATATAATACGTATGAAATTAAAAAAACTACATCAAAATACAATGACGTTCACGATTCTTGTAGGTATCTTAGAATGGCATGACTGCACAGACTGCAAATGTTTGGTATTATAAGATAACATTTCACTTTTACGGAGCGTTATAAATTTTACTAGAAATTTACAGAAAATAGAAAGTAAAAGTCATATTTTAAACAATACTTTTACATCAAATGATTTCAAGCATCGAGAGTAACGGTTATTTGACCTTTAAATAGACAAATGACCAGATGCGACCAAATCATGTGTTTATCGTTATAATTTCAAATTTATTTTACGCGGTTACATTATCTACCGAGTATAAGTCCGCGTTTTACCACCAACTCTATCTTTTGGTCTTGGTGAGTCTGAAAACGCAAGCGTGTTAGACAAACTAGAAAATTATTTCACTCCTTGGTTCTAAAAGTATAGGTACATCTGAAGATATTTCACTTTGGAAGCATTATCAGGCCAACAGCTATTAGCATTAATAATTTACAGTAAAATATGCGTGATAGTGAACACAGTTTTAAACAATAAACCTAGGGTAGTGTCTGTAGAATGTATATACGAGTATAAACATGGGAAAATGTTGTACGAACAGAGAATTTCTTCATTTACAGCGAGTTAGTGACGCGATAATTCGTCGGTTTACTGTTTGAAAAGTCTTTTATATTCTCGTAACGACTCGGGGAAGCCGCGAAGCGAGGACGAAGAGTCCCCAGGGGTCGATAAGGTAAATCCAAGTCACAGAATACGTAGTTACAGTGAGTTTGTAACCGAGTGGTAGTGTCTGAGGCGCCGCAAGTAGAGCTTAGTTAGAATCAACAGAGGACCACACCGAGTGATAAATACTGAGAGTCTTTGAGACTTGGAATTTAACTTCAGATTAACGTAAAGTTAAATAACTTCGTATTTACTTCACGTTTTACTTTAAATTGACAGTCTCAGCGAAATACGCTTAGCGGCTGAAATATTGGAACAATTATTTTGATTTTTTTCTTCTCATAACCGAAGCGAGGGAAAACTATGAGTATACTGAGGAAATAAAATACCCTACTTATACGGTTTTTTGTGTTCTTTGGTCCCATATTTATTTTACAGAGCATAGAAATTCCCAACCCGAAAAGTATGTGATTATTTAAAAAAAACTTGCATACCATTAGATTAGACATAATTTGAGTTAGATTAAGTAATCATATAATAGAATCGAAGCAATACACTTATAATGAGAACGTTATGAAGAATAATTGCTAAGCTAAACTACACCACACCACCAGCTATTCCAGTTGTTTGAAAGACAAAAGTGGGTAGTTAATAGCAACTAAAGTAATAAAATAATACAAATAATACTGGTATTGTGATATGCGACATTTTTGTCTCCAGAATAATTGCAAATAAGTAATTCCATATTAAAATCCCAAGTTACATAAATAGACTTAGAGATTTAGAGAGTACCTAGACTACTATAATTACAAAGTTATTTGTTTGTCGACTTTTTAAAATAGGAGGTATCTACAATCCTACTTTAGATGTTAATGTAAGTTTGGATAAATATCCAAATTCCATTTGGACGTTGATTGGATCGGGCTGAAATTTGAAACATAATTAGATTCTAGTCTAGAAGAACACATTGGACAAGAACACACTTTCTACCCTGGTAAAATAAGGAAAACGAGAACAACGCGGGTAAAACCGCGGGTCACTGCTAGTCTATTATAATTTAAGGTGGATACAAAAACATATAACGATACTTTCGCACTATACCGCCATCTCGCCTGATTGTAAGGTCTACGATGGAGCGTGCTTATCTCATGCGCGGTCCGAGGGGGGTCACAGGGGACATGACCCCCCCAAAATTGTATACGTTAAACTAAAAATCTAAGAAAATTAAAAATATCTAATATGACATAGAATATTTTTTTACTCGGGAAAACAACTAGAACGGTAACTACGCGGGTAAAAAAATCTTGGGGCGCTGCTAGTATAGTATTTTTTACTCTATTTATTGTACTTATTTCTACTTGTGACCCCCCCCCCAAATCTGAATCTGCGTACTGGTAACCCCCTCCAAAATTCGAGGCTGGGACCGCGCCTGGCTTATCTAGGAGAAACCGATCCACTTTCGAGTTGAATACACCAGGATCGATTGGGAAAATCCTTCAGGCAATGATTTTAACGCTAAACATTCCTATTTCCATTTAAGTTTTTTTACGAATTTAGAAGTGAAGTCCAACCTCTTTCTTCGATTCTTTGGAACGTCAGCTTTGAAACGATGACCTTTTTTGCCGATACAACCGATTGAAAAAAAAAGGAGGTATTAGATCACGTCGACCAGATGCACACTCTCCGACATGTATTTGATAAAAACCCGGTAAATTATCTTCAACATTGCCGCAACTTTGCAATATTGAAGGCTTTTGTAATATTTTTCGAATATTTCTTTGAGTATAGAGTGACGAGACGAGCTGCTTCCTTTTGCCTGATTGTAAGCAAAATGCCTGCCCATAACAGCATAATGACATGCAGCTATAGGAACCTGAAGAGTCCAAAGCATTACCTAACACTGCATTACGCTCGTTACCAAGAGATATGAGTTGTTTTATCTCAATGTCCTGTAATTTCACTGGAAACATTACCCTTCAAACCAAAGCATACTGATATGTTCACATCACTTCTTGGCGGGAGAATAAATGGCAAAGGTGTGGTACTTCCCCAAGCGGAGACTGCAAGGAGTCCTACCACTACAAAACATGGGACTCGTAGCTTATAAGTAAACCTTTTATATCTGATTCTATTAAGTAGAGTCTACCTACCTTATCAAAAGAATCAACCCTGGGTATTTTGTACCCGTCCACGAAATGACGATGCCATGACGCATCAAAATACGCAAACAAAAATACCTAATACATTTTGGTGGATTTAGAGCTTGTTCAGTTTCAACTTTACAGTTCTATGTAGACATTCAGATTAGGAATTAACTCTGAATCAAATAGGAAATTCCGTGGGATTTTTTCAGAGTGTAATTTTTGTTTACAAATTTTATCTGGAGTAGATGTGCGTACGTGTATAATTATAAGATAGGTACATGTAGGTACACATAACACAAGACGAGGTGAGGTGTATCACTGTGTACCGTACTCGGAGTGTGTAAATATCCCTTATCTCGGTATTAAGAACTTCATAAATTATGTTTGTCACTCGCGAGAGAATCACAGAGGAATTAGATAGGTAATTTACGTAACCGACCAACATTTCACGTCGTAAATAGGTGGTTATTGTTTATTTAGGTATAACTGGTTTCAATTAGATTAATATACGCAGTTTGAAATAGATTGATATCCTCTAGGTAATGGACGGACCTAAATAAAACAAAAGAACGAATCAAATGTTGTTATAATGTTAGTAACTTATGTCTTTTAATATGAAGGTTACATTTTTTCACGTAATTTTGTGCAACCTGTGTACATACTTGATTAAAAGCGACGTAGATGGTAAAAACCATAGGTAATGACAACTCGGTAAATAATGGCATTCCGCCCAAATTAAACCACTCCAATTATACCTAAAATAAAAATGACAAAACTCGTCTATTTACACAAAGTAGATTGAGATACGTGTTTCAGATAAGACAAAACTAAACGCAAAAATTACAGTTTAAAATGAAAACCATGATGAAATAAAGAGATAAAAGTCAACACAGTGACATGATCTTCGAAACCGCTCGAATGACAGAAAATTATAACCAAAATAAATTTCCTGTTAGGATAAGCAAACAAAAGGTAAGGCAGAGAACAAGTTAGGTAAACAGATGGGTTGTGTCTATAGGCGATATGCGATGCAGCGTTTGATAGCAGGCGCTAATGTCGGAGGCAAATAGTCGCGGTCGGCGCGGAGGTTCCAGCGGAGCCCTACGGCCACGGGCGGCGCGGCGACGCGACCGAGCGCCTACTTCACTTTATATTACTGTAGTAAAAAAAAACATTTTTACGATTCAATAAAACTTGCTTTTCGTAACTTTTAAATGTAGTAACTATTTCATATATACCCCAACGTAAAAACCATGGAGTGAAATAAATTTTACGTGCATGTGTGTGTGTATGTCTGTGGCATCGTGGCTGACGAACAGCTGACCCGATTTTAACTTTGTTTTTCTTTGAAATATGAATGATTGATTAGTTGAGTGTTCATAGCTATGTTTCAGCAAAATCGGTTTAGCTGTATCAAAGCTATTGGCACTTTTGTCAGCTGCGGCAAGAATCTTGGACACATAATAAGTATTATTTGTTAAAATTATTGATAAAAGTACTTGTTTTTAAAACTGTTATTTTTGACCGCTGTCTTGGCAATGATGCTATCAATGATGGGGCGCGATTGCCTAGAAGAAACATATCCATTCTGCAAATTTTACGATACATTAACGTTAAAAATGATTTTTAGGTAGGTATTACACGTTAGTAAATAGGCATAAGAGATAAAAAGAAACCAAACAAGTTCCGGCCATATATAGAAACAAACGTCATTCCACTCACTACTAAGGAGAGTTGCCGTATAAGGGAGTAAAAAACAGGGAGAAGAATGAAGGTAGGTATTTTTTTCATCATAAATCTTTTTTTTTTTAATAAGAAGTGAAGAGACAAGCAGGACATGTGCCTGATGGTAAGCAACATGCCTGCCACATAACAACACAGTGACACGCAGCTATTGGAACATGAAGAGCCCAAAACTTTGCCTAGCACTGCATTGCGCTTATCACCCAGAGATCTAAGATATTATATCTTTAAAGCGCCACAGAAAGTTAATAACTAAGCAAAATAACAACACCTTCTTGACAAACCCACTCTGTCAAATTAAAGAGCTGAAGAGACCAGTACGAGATCTGCATCAGAGATGCCAGGTCCACACACGTGCATATGCGATAAAATAGGCACATTACGAGGAAATCCGCAAGCATAATATAATGTAGCTACTTATTACATAAACATTAGTAGGTAGAGCCGGCAAATTATACATCTTTGTAAGCCTAATTGGTATAATACCAGGACATCGCGTGCGGGTCAGCCATTGTAACATATCTCGCAACTTTTACCATAATTAACTTCCTAAAAGGCACGAAACTCATTATTATTCTATTATCGTGGGTTTGTAACGTAGGATAGTTGTTTGTGTGATGCAAACAGCGCGGGCGGGCGCGACCTAGGGCGTCGGCGTATGTTTAGTCAGTTATCGCGGGCAAATAGATATGTGCCGGATAGGCCAAATGCACAGATGAATGGAGATTACATTCCAGTTAAAAATAGCATTTCTAATGCAGCGAATTCAACTCAAAATAACGAGTATATTTGAATAAACCGACAACGTTCGCTTAGTAAAATTAGCTACTCAAATGTCGGTCGTTAGTTGCACTCCCTCTCATCAGGACAAACATTTGTGTTATTAATTAATATTAGTATAAATTAGACGCCAAAAAAACTAGATGTCCTCTCATAGGTGCGAAAGAACTTCAAGTCTGAACAGTTGGTCACTCAAGCACAGATTCGCGCTTGTATGAAGTATTGTTCACACCTTTGGAATGGATCGGCTAAGTATCAGCCGGAGACTCTGGAGTTGATTGAGAGACGTGCCAAAAGGGTTATAGGCAATGACACTCTTGTGCATAAAAGACTTCAAAGTCTTGAACATCGCCGCAAAATTGCTGGCTTATCGGTTTTTATCGGATACACGGTCATCGGTCGTAGAGTTTGCAACTGAACAGCACGATCTAATACCACTTTCCCCTTTGTTCTATCGGACTTCTCGTATCACGAAAAAGCGACATCGTTTCATGGTTGATGTTCCAAAGATAGGAACGAACAGATTTATCTCCACGTTTGTACTCGTAATAAGAACAGTTGGTCCACTTTAATTTGTATTTTTCACGTGGCGAAATAGATAAGTCAAAATTAGTACATACCCAAAGGTTGAAAGAGAGACAATGACAAATAAGAGAATATCGTAAATATTCAAAGCCATATAATCCAACTTTCAAAATTTTCCCCTTTTCGTGACGTCACCGCTTTTTAAAAAGCCCGTCAAAACGACGAGTGTGCGAGTGTATTCGTTTACGATAAAAACGTTGTGACGAAAAAAATAGTCACGCACGAAATTCCTATCAAACTGTTGGATCGTAAAACTTTTAAATATCACGAAACGGTTATCCTACTGTGTTTATTATCGCAATAGATTTATAGTTTTTTTTTCTATCGAACATTGTAGATACCTACAAGACTAACTGCATTTCAAATCATGTAATTGTAGGCCCATATCGTTTATGCTGTTTATTTACTGTTTCTACGAATTTCTGACCGTTTCGGTATTTTACTGAACATCTAAGAACTTTTTCGTTCATAGTTAGAATTGGCTGCGATGGAAGCTACTCTTTCCTATCTAAACTTTGCCAACAAATTCCACCCACACTTCAGAAGTTTTTGCAATGGTAATGGAATCACTTCTATAATGTGGTTGAAGAAAATTCACAGAACAGAGAAATACACAAATGTACATTTTTTATCGATACTAGGTTTGCATTTATTTAATTATCATCTCGTCCGATTACAAGCGACGATGCGATACATAATGAATCGCGCCAATCGTTGTATCTAGAGCCAAAGATTTCAAAGCTAAATCATCTGGAGTCTTAAACATTTCAATGTTTATGCTTTTATTAGCATTACCAATTTGTACGCCTTCCTCTATCACCCTTACTCGAGTCCAAGCAAGTAAAAGTGCTGCTTGGCTTGGCTGTTTGGCTCAAATATCATCGAAGCTACGAAAAATTTCCGATCACCATCACAAGTTTTCAATTTTCTGTGACTTAATTAAACGAAATTCAACCTAAGCAAGCTAGTAACACTTGTCTATGATTTGTAGCAATGGAGCCGCAGTACACAAATAGAAAACACCAGATAGCAGTAGTTATAGAAGTTATTAGTGTCTTCCATACTTTATTATTATATATTTACCTATCAGTGAAAGTGTCATTGAAGTCGTAAAGTACTGTTGAAATTTTTACTGCTCTTTAACGTACTACCTGCTCGTAGCTTTTAACACTTTGTAAAAAAAACAGAGTCGATTTCATTTCAAATACCGGCTATTATATAAATTTCAAATAATAATTTCAAAAGTTTTCCAGTACACAATTTCGTCTCTTTGAGTTTGTTGTTTAGTCATTAGTTTTCAAAATATACTTATTATAATTTTTAAAATGGCTTTAAATTAGTGCGCCAGTAGTACGGCATGGTGATAATTTGAGCTTTAACGTAACGTACCTACCTCAATGGGTCTATTCTGTAGCTAAGCGATGCTAGGACGCATAGCAAACTACATCTATGGCTCTTGCCATAGAGCACTAGACCACATGTAGGGATTGCAATTGCTGGATCCAGCATTCCAGCTGGATCCAGCGCTTTTTTAAACATGCTGGATCCAGCATCCAGTGCTGGATCCAATAATAATTAGTGCTATGGACCAAATGTAATTATTAATTTTGAACTCTTAAAATTTGTACACCTTACACAAGGTAGAACATTTGAAACATTTATTGTATTTTTTCATCCTAGGACAATGTTCTGACAAATAAATAATTTTGAATTTGAATTTAATTTTCGAAGAATTTGTAAGACTGATTGCTATTGATAAGCCGATTAAACATAAACGTAATAAGATATTGCTTACTTAGAAACATTGTCTTAAATGTTATATGAAGTTACATGTTATTTAATTTTAATTTGATTCTTTTGATCTCAAATGGTTAAGAAACCTAAGCAAATAGATATAAGGTATCACTAATGAGTGAAAGATTTAGATAATCGTAAGAAGTACAAATTATGTCATAAAAAGTCTTAAAAATGTAGTCTTTTTATTTTCGTTTCACATTTTGCTGAATCCGCGCTGGATCCAGCTGGATTCGGGTCAATCCAGCAAGAATCCAGCTGGATTGAAAACGCCGCTGGATTGCAATCTCTAACCACATGTATCTATTACATCTGGTCCAAAGGCTAGATGTTTTTAGGGTTCCATTGCAAAATACGGGACCCATATAGTTTCGTCATGTCTGTCTGTCTGTCCATCCGTATGTCACAGCCACTTTTCTCCGAAAGTATAAGAGCTATGCTATTGAAACTTGGCAAATACATGTAATCTGTAAACCGCATTAAGATTGTTGTACAAAAAATTGAAAAAAAAAAAATACGGATGGTCCCATACTTAGAACTGAAACTCAAAATTTTTTTTTTAATCAAAACCATACGTGTGGCGTATCTATGGATAGGTCATCAAAAATGACTCAAAAATGAATATTTTTCTAAACTGAATAGTTTGCGCGAGGGACTCTTCTAAAGTGGTAAGTGGTAAAAAGTGTGCCCCCCCCCTCTAACTTCTAAAGTAAGAGTATGACAAAAATAAAAAAGTGTATGATGTTCATTACCATGTAAACTATCAACGAAAATTGGTTTGAATGAGATCTTGTTAGTAGTTTTATTTTAATACGTCATAAATTGACTATTGTTAAAACACTGATTAAAGTAACAACGAACTACAAGAACTTTTATGTTATGTTACTTGCTGCTACGGAAGCCTTCATGGGCGAGTCCGACTCGCACTTGAACACTTTTTTTTACAAAACAGGAATCAACCTTCGGTCGAATATTTCAAAGATCAACCATGAAAAGATATCTATCTAATAAACTTGATTTCTTCCGAGTTTTTATTGTCAAGGGATTTAAAGAAGAGGTCAGCAGGTACCGCGTTACTACTATTGGATTAGTAAGTACTAGTATCGGCTGACTTACCTACTCGTAAGCAGTCCACTCCACATTCAGGGACTCGGGGCTTGCTGCCACAAGGACGCTGACCAAGAACCTTGCCGGTTTCCTCACGATTTTCCTTCAATGTTAACCACTGTTATAAAGGGGTTAGGGTATAACGATTTTGAAGGTAGCCACGTCAAAATAGCGTCGGGATTTATAATTAATACAGACTTAGGCAACAGTAATTTTGGATTATAGGTAGTTAATTATTTTATTAAATCAAAGTTTATTACTGTAGTAACTACTTTATTTGTATCGAATATTGTTGTGATTCTAATCCTTTCCCACAGTAAATCATCTGAAGCAATAAATAAATAGTTATTGCATCATAAAGATATATCTGTTAAAGTTAAAACAAAGTTATAACACTTATAGTTATTAGGTTATTACACATTATAGTAATTATGATAACGGCACGCACCCATTCATTTGTAGTACTTGACGATAAAGAGTTGGTACCGAAATTAATGGACCGGCGAATTGCTATTTAATGAGCAATTGCTATTCTTTATCTAAAAGCATCCTTGTACATAAGTGTTTTGACATATTTTTTTTTGTGATTTGTTTCGATTTCCATTATGAAATTCAATTAAAAGGAAACGACATTACCAACCTCTTATCAATTTTCCGTCTTTGTGTAGACGTCTACAAACAACGCACGGAACGAGGTATCAAATTAATAGATAGATACACTTTATTCAATACACCAAAACATTAACAATTCACAAGTTAATGCTATTTTTATAATGAGACGATTTATCAAAAATAGTAGTAAAAAAACACGGGGAAGCACTTACAGTCTCCCTGGATATCTCGAAGGCTTTCGACAGGGTTTGGCATGATGGCCTTATTAGCAATCTAGTTATGGATTGTCTTCAGGGTTTATTGCGTGGATATCGGACTTCTTGAGGGATCGATCCATACGAGTTGTCATTGATGGCTGCTCGTCGGATCGAATGGCTATCAATGCCGGAGTCCCTCAAGGGTCGGTACTCTCTGCGACGCTTTTTCTGCTACATATCAACGATCTGTTGAAGCCCGGTATCTTTGGGTACGCAGATGATAGCACCGTTGTAGAGAGTTACACATCTAGCGCGAGAGCCAGTGGACAGCAAACTAAGGTACTGAGAGAGAGTATGATTGAGCGTTTGAACTTGGCCCTTGAGGAAGTCTCTGAATGGGGCGAAACCAATCTGGCCAAGTTTAACGAGGGAATGACGCAGGCGTGTCTGTTCTCCGCAAAAAAGGAGTCCATTTCAACAGACTCCTAATTTTTTAGGTGTATCCGTACCGGTTACTGATCATCTTGAGGTTTAGGGCGTTACCTTGACTTCTACGCTCAACTTTGGCTCGTACATCGAGTCCAAGGCAAAATTAGCTGCTAAAAAACTAGGTGTCCTCTCAAAGGTGCGAAAGTACTACAAATCTGAACAATTGCTTGTGTTATATAAAGCACAGATTCGCTCTTGTATGGAGTACTGTTCGCACCTTTGGGATGGATCGGCTAAGTATCAGCTTGAGGCTCTGGAATCGATCGAGAGGCGTGCCAAAAGGCTCATAGGCAAAGACATTCTAGCGCGAAAAAGACTTCAAAGTCTTGAACATCGCCGCAAAATTGCTAGCTTATCGGTTTTTTTTATCGGATACACTTCGGAGAGTGTGCAACTGATCTGCACGATCTTATACCACCTTGCCCTTTTTACTATCGTACTTCTCGTAACTCGAAGAAGTGGCACCGTTTCATGGTGGATATTCCAAAGACACGGACAAAGAGGTCTGGCTCTACGTTTGTGATAAGAACGTCTAGGCTGTGGAATGAGTTGCCTGAGTGGGTTTTTCCCGATAGTTATAATCTTGGTGTCTTCAAATCGAGAGTGAATCGGTTTCTTCTACGTAAACACGCTCCATCGTAGACCGCATCGTCGCTTAACATCAGGTGAGATGGCGGTCAAGTGTAAACCTATTAAAGTTAAAAAAAAATGAATTAGTGTGGCTGAAAACTAGCAATGTGGATTATTTTGTAATTATAAATTTGTTTAATGTTTAGTTGATGAGCTAATCTTATTTTCCTCATCAACCAATAGAGCTCTACATAATAGAGTCAAGTTATTGACAAAATAATAAATAAAATATATAGACGAACAGTAGACACTATAGGTATTCTAGGCATCTTTTCTATAAATCAGAGTTCCTAGTACAATCCAAACTAAAACCACCATTTTAAAAACAACGAAATTTGATGAGAAGCTCCGGTAACTCGGTTTGAAGATAAATAATTTGGGTGCTCGTTGATATCCTTTTAAAGGACATGTTTCTGCTATCCGCTCATTTTAGGAATTTCCTAAATAATTTGGTTAAAATTAGTTTTTAAAGTACCTACTGAAAGTAATTTTACAGTGAGTTTAGATCTTGTTACTTTAGTTTAAAAAAAGGGATTTTTGCACTTTTTGTAAGAAAAAAGTTAATATAGTCACTGGTTTTGTAATAAAAACATTAAAAACTGCTAAACACTTTTCGAATAATACTTCAAATGTTTATTTGTGGAAGTCTTTTTTTTAACTGATTTCGAAAAAAGGATTTCTCAATTTGTCCGAATTTTTTAAACATTTTTATGTAAGTAGGTAGTTACTTAATACACTGATTAGGTACTTACTCGAAGACGCCTGAAACTTCGTTGAAATTTTTTTGTTTGGAAATTGTGTTTTTTATCAAAAATCATACAATAATAATAATTACTATATCATTCAAGTCTTCTAAAAGAGTTCCCATAAAATTTGATTGAAGTCGGTAGAGCGGCTTTTTACAATTATAGGTTTGGATATCTCCTGATGTTAAGCGACATCTAATATATAAAATTCTCGTGTCACAGTTTTCGTTGCCATACTCCTCCGAAACGGCTTGACCGATTTTGATGAATTTTTTTTTGTGCTTATCCGGTATCTATGAGAATCGGCCAACATTTATTTTTCATTCCCCTAAATGTTAGGGGTAGTCCACCCCTAAATTTATTTTTTTTATTTTTTAGACAAAATTTTTAATTTCTATTTTTTTATGATACAACATAAAAAAATACATACAATCCTCAATTTTCAACCTTCTACGATCAACCCTTATTTTTTAATAGCCATTTTAGTAATTTAATCATTTTTCCTCTCCGGTCGAAAACTGATCAATTGTCATTTAATTAGTTATCCCCGCCAGATGTCTACAGGTGTCACTTCTGACCCAGTAAACAGCACGATAATTTGGAGATCAAAAGTAGCCTATATATGTAGGTTGAACACGCTAATCTCGGGAACTACTGGACCGATTAAAAAAAATCGTTCACCGTTCTTTCATATGTTCGTAATCCTTGAACGCTGTAGGTTATATATATGTACCACGGGCGAAGCCGGGGCGGGCCGCTAGTAGTCTATAATAGAGTGTGCTTATCTAGAAGAAAGCGACTCACTCTCGAAGGCACCAAGATTATGACCAACGGGGAAAACCTACTCAGGCAATGCATTCCTCAACTTATGTAGACAAAAACAGAGTCAACCCTTCTTGTTTGAGTTTTGGCATTTTGTCAAGCATGATCCGAAAAGCTGGTGTTTTTTGAAAAAATAATTGAATGTTCTATATTAAGTACCTACATTTCGTTTTGTTACCATTCCAAAATGTTTTATATTTTAGTATGAGGTCTAAATTAAATACAAAAATGTACGTAAAGAAAAGGAAGGTTAAAATTGGTCACAGTATTAAATGGTTAGTCATTCTCAAAATTTTCCTTGGCAGTAATTACTATATAAGATATTGCTTTCAGACCAATTAAAACAAAAAGCAGATTTTAGCAATCGATATCAACAGACAAAGACCAATTTAAAGCACAAAATACATTATCGCTCATAAATGTTATTATGCTATTACACGTGTAGCAATCTATCGCATCGCTTGTCGTACATGAATTGTGAAAGGAAAACTATTAATCGGCTGGTTATCAAGTTGGCCGCTTTGTCGGTCTGCCGAAATCCTGCTTTCAGTTAACGGGCGATTATCGCGTTCTGGTGCCGATAGCGGTTCCTTTGAACGGTGTTGACTCAACCGTCATATCGTAGTTACCTCCTTGTAACCGCTCGTAATGCGGTCTTGATGGACGAGGGCGCGGCTATCGCGATACTGATGCTTACCGAGAAGTGTCGTGATCGATTGGGATGAATCTCGACACTCGATTTTACTCAAGTGTTAGGGATAAGACTTTTGATTATCTCGATGATGTTCTTATTTGCCGCTACTGTTTTGATTATGGTATCAGACTGTATGCCTCGTGTGAAAAAATACATTTTACATAATTTATAAATAGATGTTCGCCATTTGAATCAGATAGAGGACATGCAGCATCCGGACATGTAGAAATCTTACGAAATATATGTTTAAAAATAATAACTAATGTTTTCTAGATTCACGTGAATTCTGTAACTAATGATTAAGACGGCCCCAAGATGATCAATCATTTTGTGAATAGTACAATATTATTGACCGTTTAGGGTTAAAATTGAAGATTGTACAATGATTGAATGAAAGTTTGAGCGAGTTTCATTTTTATTGCTCCATATTGACGTGACAACGTCTTATAAATTGGTTTGCCGGGTGACACTTCAAGAAACTGCGTTACGCTCCGCTCACGTTATGCGCTCACAACGAGAGCGAGTGAGAGGCACGCGTCCCTTCCACTCGGGCATGGTTAGCCCGCCTAAGAGCGAGAGAGACAGACATAAAAAAGTGAAAGGCACGCGTCCCTTCCGTAAAATTATTTTACCACTCAAAGTCGTTGTCACGTAAAACTTTCGCCCGTATACCGACTTTACAGGCAACCAATTTTTTTTTCTTTGCGTCGTGTAGGGTTACCATTGCACGATATTTTTCAGTCCGTTGGTCGTCTTGACAAGGAGTACATGTATGGCGAGAACGCAGAAGTTAAGGAAACAGATTATCTACGAATATGATTATCCGATTGTACAGAGAATGGCCGCCTCTGTGGAATAATATCAAGAGCAAAGAATGTAATGAGTGGTCATTACATTCTAAATAAATGTTTAGTATTAGTTTAGATAATTCTGTATTAGACATTGTTGTCTAAATGCAAAGAGATGTTTCATTTTTTTTATAGTACCTATTTTAATGTGACGTCTGGCGAGACGAGCAGGGCATGTGCCTGATGGTAAGCAACATGCCTGCCCATAACAACCATTGGAACATTATTAAAGCAAATCATTACCTAACAAAGCATAGCGCTCGTCACCCAGAGATTTAAATAAAAATAATGCCCTTCAAACCCGAACACAGTAATACATTACAAACAAAGCCAAACAAAGATTTCCACGAACAACAGCACTAGGTAAATATATATGTACATAGTTACATATATAGCTGCAGCTAAATCTTGTTGAGAGACATTTTGTTCGCGCGGTCCTTACGGTATAAACATCGTTCTCAGACTGAATACGAAAACATTGAGCAGTTCGTATTTTTGTGCAATATAATTGATCGTTTGGATGCTAAGTTCCTTTCAATCTTTTCGTACAATAAAATGCATTGCACAAAGTTATTGTAGGTCTAGGGCCCACCTAACACATTAAGAGTCACCCCTTAGGCTACCGTTTTTAAATATGTCTGTTGGTTTAACCTTTATCTATCGAAGGACTATCACAGGAATGACTTTAATAATACTCTAACAGCCTACTTTAGGTTCTCACTACTGGGGCTCAGCAAAGAGAGAGCCACTACGCTAACTGACGGGTTGGCCAGCTAAAGGTGAATGATGGACCGTATTTATTATATCGCTCAATAATTGGAGAATCTCATAGAGACTATCATGGACATACGAATCTGCACCATACGCACGCGTCTACCTACGTAAATTAGCGAGTAGCTGTGATCGATGACAGACAATACGACTAGACGTCATTGTTACGTACGTTAGTAAACTCATTAGGTATTATCATCTGACAGGCTCGCGCGGCGCACTCAGCGTGATACCGAAATATGACTTCGTCTTTCACGACAACAATAAACAAAACTCGCCACCTAATCGTCTATTAGTTCCGAGCTCAAACAACAATAAACATTGCGAAACAGACTGCCCGGGGAGCTGCCACCGCATAAACGAACTTTCAACACTATCCTCGATAATTCATTTAAAGGCTTTCATTTTGTTGCTATTGTCCAGTCGTTCGGAGGCGAAATTCAGAGAACGATTCATCACAGTAAGCGTGAAACTTTGTTCTCCAGCTGAGCGTATCGCGCTTGGGATTGGTGAATGAGGACAAATAAAGATTTATTTCCCCGAATGTCCCGGTTTTGTGCAAACATGTCGTGAAGATAAATAGATCGCTTTGTACACAGGCCGGTGGGAAGGACAATGTGGACACAGCCAACAATACAAATACGCTGTTGAGATACATGTATTGTGTAAACTGTACATTCTATTGAATAACATACATAATATGATATACAATTGTACATGTAATTCATTGTTTTCAGAGCTTCTACCGGTTATTGTTTGACATCCAAAGTAAATAAAAATATAACTCACAAAATAAACGGCATAGTGGATTTTAAAAACAAAATAATATGAAAGAAAATGAGACATGCACTGAAGTTAAAATTATAAAACCGATAGAGCAGCTAGAGTTGTTAGGAAAGCGGTACAAAGAGTAAGTTGGCAACTTGGCAAAGATTTAAGTTGTTCTGAGTCCCGGGGGCGCCATTCGCGATGATTGTCGCCGCGAGTCGAACCCCGTCCCGGAATCCCGAGTCCTCCCGCTATCCGGTATCCCCCCGCTATCCCAGTTCCCTCTCTCCCGGGACCCCTCGCCCCGGGGTCGCGGGACCTATGGTTAATTGCTCTCGCCATGCACTCGCTCCCTAGACTCGCGTTAAAACACAATCGCTCGGCTGAACGCAAAACAACATCTATGTTATGCTCAATGATAATTGCGATGAATAAATTGTGGGAGGGTAAAAAGTATCAGAATACCAATTTAAGAATTAAGAAAAGCGCTCACCGAAACTGACCTATTTTATTTGTCATTAGATTTTTTTTAGCGCGTATTTATTCTTTGAATCAAATTCACGGTAAACCATCGATCACTGTTCCAAAGTTATTAAGTATGAGTTTATGTATGTAAGTTTAAAAAGGTCATAAATGTATTGTTTTAAACAAACTTCTGTTAGCAATAAATATTAAAAACGCACAATCTGTGGCTAATACCAGAGAGTCATTAGCCAAATTTTTTGACACTAATTCGAGGTTCGTTTCACGTACGGCAATTATTTTTATGTGTTTAACTGTTGTAGTTGTACCCATATAATTGTAGATCAGAAACGACGCAAATCGCGTTTATTGAATATCGTCACGGTGGTTGTCGCCGAAATCGTAAATTATTTAATTTGTCCGCGAATGCGACAATGTTTTGTTTAGTTTGCGTGTGAGGGTAATATGTTTTGTAACGGAATTATCGAAAGCTAACCGGTTATTTCACGGCGGTTTAGCCAAATGGACAATACAAAAGATGAGTGGTGTAATCGAAGGTCATTGTCACCATAATTACCGACACTACGCATGAAAGTTTATGTGATAATTACTCATCAGAAAGTTTATTTTTGCAGAAAATTACGGAGGTAACACGTGTAGTTACTTAGGTAACTGTAAATGAGTATGTAGTTAAGTACGTGATGAGTAGAGCGTTGTTACTGGCCACATAGACAACAAGGAGTTTAGATGTTTTTAATTCTTTTGTTTTGACTTTTATTTTTGAGTGGTTTTTCTATTTTAATCTATGATTTTAACAATGTATTTTTAATACATTTTATTTTAGTTATTTCCAAAAACCTAACTGATATATAGTCAGAAATATTTTTTAGTGTTTCGAAATCATGAGAATTCAGTATTAGCCAACAGCTGGGTGCCAATTAAGGTTTTAGTGTATCTTATAAACCGTTAACCGTATGGAAGGTAAACCGTTGTTTATGTAACTAAATATAATTGTAATCATATTAGGTACTTATGAATTATGCCGAAAATTTCTTATTAGGTGACGATAGGGCGGTGTAATGTGATAATGAAAGGTAGATATAATTTCAATCATTAATTTATGCAAAATAAGCAAAAAGTATTAATTATATGTATTAGTAAAAAATATTAAGTAGCAAAAAAATTTTGAACTTGCTTGTGGAACCACCAAGTATACCTATCTTCATTTCGATGTTTTCTTAGTAAATATTCATTTATTAATTAATTATGAGATGATCCTGTAAACGTTCTGTCATGTTAATTAGGTCAAATGTCAGATTTTTATTACAAGCAAAATTAAATATGCCAAAGTAACACGATACTGCATGTTAATTATTATTTTTAGTCTATGCATAATGACATTCTTTGACATTGCTCACACGGCTGAACTGCAAAAGCTACTACTGCAAGACCTTGGATTCTACATGAAACCACACACTTGTCAAAGTCCATAACATTATCCTGCTGAAGCACAAGACGTTGGCGTAATTGTACTCATCAAACATATCACACTAACATAACACAACGGGATAGAAGCCAGAAATTAATAGACGATGAATCATATGACATATATGATACAATCGATTAAAAGTTAAAAATGAAAAAAGAAGAAGACGACTTTATTAGCTGACTATTATTATCATTGTATAAATTCAGACCAATGGAAACTGCATTGCCAGACATATTGCATGCCTCTAGAATAGAGGTTCCCAAACTTTTTTTTTCTCGTGAACCACTTTCAAAATTTTACTATATTCGGTGGACCCCTGCTGCTACATTTCTACTGTATTCACAAAACTTCAAAAATATCACACTAATTTGGGGGTGTTAAGAAGAAAAGAAAAGTAATACATTTTCTTGTGTCTTATTTTTTTTTTAATAATACTTGTGGTTAGTTGAGGTTAAACAGAACTATAAACATTTATTATTACAATCAAATTAACTCTGAAATGTAAATAAATCATACCTAGTATAGTCATATTTTTAGTGAGATGGATGTACTTGATGAATTTTCTTCCGCTGACAGGTTTTTTTTTGTGTACCCTCACTTTACAATTTGTGAACCCCTGTTTTCTTTACAAGTCAACGAGGACCCCTATGTGGTCTCCTATGGACCCCTGGGGGTCCACCTGGACCACTTTGGGAACCTATGCTCTAGAAGAAGAGGCCAGTTTGTATGGGTCAACTATTTAAATGTTTTGTATCATCTTATCTTACCTACAAACAGCAATAAAGATTTTTTGTATTTGTATTTGTAAGCTTCACGTCAATGAACGTAGGTTTCGAAAATTGTTCATACAAATCCTACTAATTATTGCAAATTATGTCAAAGTTTGGTTGTTTGTTGCTCAATTACGTTGGAAGGGCTGAAAGGATAGGGTTAAAATTTGGAACACATTTAATTTAGATTATAGTCTGGATTAAGACATAGGCTACTTACTTTCTTTTTATCCCGGGAAAATAAAGGAAACAGGAACTACGCGGGTTAAGCCGCGGGACGCTGCGATATGTATAATATAGCTGCGATAGATATAAGAATGTAAAGTGATCTTAGAGCATTAACAATTTATCTGAGTAAGTGAGTTTTATAAGTGATAGATTTTCGGAAATCGCTGATGGCTAAAACTGAACATAAATAAAATTATGTACAACTTCAATCTTGCTGATGGTTTGCGCAATAACAAAGGCTTTGCTAAAAATGAACTGAATTTTTTTACAAATAATGATCACATTACGTTCAGATTTAAGATAAAATAATATTGTCAGGTTAAGAATAGTAAAATATTTATAACAATGGTAAAATTTCATATTATGTTATCACAACCACATGTTTTTAAATCAAATCAACTCATTCGACAATAAGCATCTAAAATGTGAGTAATATAAACTTTATGATCTGTTTATTGCAATGATGCAATAAAAATAATGGCTTCTTAATATTTGTTGTAGTGAATCGTTGTTTCACACTATATTTTAGGTAATCTAATCCAATTTACTGGTTATTATATTATAGGTATGTTATAAAAGCCGCAGTGACTGACCCAGAGGCGTGAACGACGTATTTTGCACAAACACGAGGTCGTATGTTTGAACTCTACCTTCGTGTTGTACAAGTGTACCTACAAGTTTATCATTGACATTAGCTGTAACGCTGAAGAAAACATTTTGAGGGGACCGAAATAATTATTCCAATAATAAGTATTCCAAGAAATCATATTTCAATCATTAATTTATTTTTCTTATTCAGGCTTCCATTCGGTTAAATCGCCGCAATTTCGTCTGCGTGCAGTGTGAGAACATCTTTAATGTGCTTTATGTAATGGTATGGAGTATGGTAAAAATTGTGAGCATCTTGCAAGGCGTATGTTAGCACTATATTCTACAAATATTTAAAAAAAAATCGGTACCCCTACGCTTATATCGATTTTAGGCAGTTATTCAAAAAAAAAAAAAAAAACACTGGCTTGCTATACTAGCTTGAAACACTATACCCTAGTGTCGCTCGGGCATTAGGTAGGTAGGTACTACTTCTCTTTTATTGTATTACCTCTATTTTGAAGTGTACCAAGAGTTAAACTAAATACGATAAGGAAAGACAAACACTTACTAAACAACCCAGATAAAGGTGGTCAAGAACGACTTAAAAACTCGAATAACATTCAGTCAAAAAAGGACTGAAACTGCATTCAGGCTTGACACACGTGAGACGTGAATGAGTCGTCTCTAAATGAAAAATATATTGCATGCGTGTTGTTTTTACAACTTACATAGTATATCTCAAAACAATAATGAAAAAAATAAGACCGTCCCAGAAAAATATGGAAAGATGTCTACAAAAAGGATTGGAGTACAATAATGTTCAGAGCAAAGGACTGTGACCAACATTAGACACCCACGAATATCTATGGAGACACCACAGGCTAAAATCAAATAAAGAATCTACAAATTAAGAGTAAACGCGGGAATCATTTCATTTTTGCATTTCCCGATGATAAGACGAAGCGGGATCAAAAATAGAGCAGGTACTACAGCTAATTTAATGATCTTAGAAAATAGTATGTAAGTACTTGTAAGGCACGCAAGTCCGTTAGCCATGCACCCGTCTTCGACCGCATCTTCATCACTTTTCATCCGCTGAAGTTGCGGTCGGGGACGTATGCCTGAACAAAACAGAAAATATTTTTACTTATTAGCACTCCTGTTCAAGTAAAAAGGGGGAGGAAGATTTTACTTCAAACTATGTTTATTTGGTTATTATAGTACCCGCAGTATTTTTAGCGTTTAGAAAACCGGGATATCAGTATCCACCGACTTCTTTCACCACCGATCACCGACGCTTCATCCACCGGATGAAGCGTAGATTCACATGGCTCCTTGTAAAATCATCTAAATAGGTAAGGCCTGTTTTTAAGCATATAAAGCCCAATAGAGCGGCTACGTTTTTGTCGACGATTTGCCAATGTATGGTATGATTACGTCTTAGATTACATTTTTTTAATGTTATTAGGGTAATACACTCAAGTTATAGCTGCTAAATATAAAAAATGGAAATAAATTGAAAGCGTTTTCTAATAATTAAAAAATATATATTTGCTAGAGAATTGTATATTTTTCAATCTAGCGACAACATTTCAACTATTTCAAGCTATTATACTAGTTTTTACAGCTTTACAAAATTTTACGCTCACAAACATGTAGGTATTTTTAAAACAAACCTCATTCAAAGGGTATATAGAGCGAAATTTCCAAAACAAAATGTGAGACTAACGAATCCCCTAAACTAAAAAAGTTTGGGGCTAGATGGTGTTGTGTGAATGATGTGATAAATAAATATTGGTGAACGTTTCACGTCCTATACCTATACGTAATATACCTAGCTAAGCCTATATATGTATACAATAGCTACAATACATAATAAACCTGTTCTAATTATTTTTTTCTAATTTACATATTCAACCTGTAATAGAATACATATAACATAACAAATTATTCCAGTCAGATGATCTTCCCGTAACTATTACAGAAATTGGATAAATGTAAGGTAGTTTAAATATTTTTTTCTTTATTTATGGCGCGCGCTGTGACCAATGTTTTTTTTGCTCCTGATATTTCTCGACGTTTCGAAATTTTTGTTTTGTTTCTAAAGTTTCAGACGATTAAACAGATAATGATGACTTTTATTAGACACGAGAAAAGGTTCTCTATCACTGTAATTTTAACACGCTTTTATATAAACTCGGTACGATAGCTTTTTTAAATCATGATAATCTCAACTAGTTTTTTATTGTTTAACAACTACAAACTACAAAAAATTAAAAAATTAGGTACCTATCTATAAATTTAAAGATTTTGCGTTCACAATTAGATTGAGGCATGATTCGTACCTACCTACTAAAAAGAAGGCCTTGCACAGTATTTTCTTCAAAGGTGTTGACTAAATACTTAGTACGTACAAGCTTAGTTTAGTTTTAAGCTTGATGAAGCTGTGTGATAAAATGCCAACCAATATTTGTAAATATATTGTTTAATGGTTTTGTTTTTATGGTTTCGCATAAAAACAGGTCCTTCTGACTTAGAATCGTGTGATTAGGTATTTGTCTACTTGTCTTATTTAGTAGCGCGACCCATAGATTTCGATTTTTTTTTTCAAATACCATTGTCATTTTATTCACAACATACGATAGATAGCTACAAATCTACATCAACTTCGTGATGTCATGTTTTAATTGCATGTTTTGGTCAATGCCATTCTGTCCTTCATTCGTTCTTTTAACTTGTTCAAAAATATTCCTAATCTTTATCAAAAGTTACTTATCGTTTGGATGTATTTTGACATATTTTAATGAATGTCTTTCAGACAAGACAAAAACCAAATGAAAACTATGGCAAATGGGGCTTGCCTGACTCATGGTTTATGTATATTTCGTCAGAATTCGAGGTTCAAATTACATTCGTAAAACAGAGTAGGTATTTAGTCACCTTGACCCATCTTTATCTTCCACATACAGCACTTTCCAACAACATCGAAGAAGAGAAGTTGAAAACCTTACTAAAACCAAAGAGAACCCGTAGAAAAGTTAATTCCCGTCCTATCGCTCTACTACCACATAGAGTAGAGCTGTCCAAGCAGCATTTCCTGAGAAGATTATTCCCACACATCAGCCAAGTATGAACAAATTGGTTTTCGGAGTGTGCACTTTACTATACAAATACAACTGACCAGTTTACATTCTACATTACATCGTCTTACTGAAAAAGCGCATGATAAAGTCAACCAATCAGTATGTATCTTCCTTGATAATAGAGAAAGCGTTTGATAATATTTGGTACGAAGGGCTCCTGTATAATATAACACAATCACAGACTACAAAACAAGACATTCAGCAAAACAGTGGAGTCCCTTTTGAAAAACTTTTACACCTATATATGTGATTGTAGATAAGGTCGTGTCGACAGAACGAACAATACACAGTGTAATCAAATTAGTTGCTGGTCTTCAGCTCTCTACGGGATCTATGCAAACTACACAACTCTACCAGAAGGGCAACCCACCCACAGGATCCAAATAATAGATACTCGATGCGCAAGGTAACAAAAAAATGATTTACCAAACCAAAATTATCCATTCCACAGTACATGTTATAAGTACTAAACATCTAAAATTATATCATAACGTTTATAGCATAAAGTTTATTTCACAGTGAAAAGTATGAACTGTAAATTGAGGGTCTCAAATTATGTATAAATGATTTAAGTGAACGAAACGGATATAGGTACCTACAGGTTACAGCATAGGAATTGGTGATTGTCAAAATTCACCGTAACTTTAACGTTCAATTTATTCTGGTGAGTACTTACCTATTCGCAGTTACTGATACTCGTAACATAACAGACGCAAAAAGTGTGCGATTATTTTAATTATCCTCACTACGTTAGGTGTGAAATAGTCCTTAAAAGATTTTATAGCCTTCAGTAATAGCTTAGAACTTTGAAGCCGGTTTGAAGCTTGGCCATGAAATTACCACGCTTGAACATAAGACAGAAGCACGTTCGTAAAAGTGTTTTTCTTTTTTACAGATCGGTCCAGAAGTTTAAAAAATATTGTCTTTTCTCTCAAATGCCATTCGACAAAAGGAAATTTTTCCAAATTGTTCTATTTTTACCCGACTGCGCGACGTAAAGGAGTGGTAATGTGTTTATCAGTCTATGTATGTATGTATGATTCTTTGAAGCACGACACAGACCAACGCCTGGGCCGATTTTTATGATTCACACGTCAATCGATTCCTCTTAGTCTCGCGAGTGACACTAAAGACATGACATTAGTGTAAATTCAATATGGCGACTACCAGACGCCATATTGTCCAAATTAAAAAATGACAGTCAACAAACTATGTCAAGAGGGGTGTCTTTGAATAGGTATTTAAAAATAAATTTTAGGTTAATCAAACTACACACTATACCACTGAAAAGAATAAAACAAGCACTTAGATTTCTGGTGGTCTAGAATTCTATAATATGTTATTGAATTTTATACTATTGCAGAAAATAAAATATATATTCTAGTAAAGGAACATAACAACTGAACAGTCGGGATCCATTATTATTCTACAGCCAATCTAGTTGTTCAATGATGTGATGAGTGATGGGTACCTACAGCTAGTTATTAATATTATTTTAAAAATATTATAGGTACCTATACGCGATACTCAAATATTAATATACTTACCTAAATGTCAATGAATTGGTATGTACTTACATGCGACCAAAATAAAATGTCATTAGAAGTACCAATTCTAAAAACTCGAATATATGTAGGTAAGTAGTTTTCAAAAACTAAAAGACTGTTTTGACATTTTTTTTCGATTGGTTAGGTATAGGTACGTAATTAGTACCTAGGTAAGTAAATAAATGTATGTACTTCCCAAAAATAAACTATTTCGGTGAGATAGCCGGTAATAGGTTTTGTTTACATTTTTTTCTGTAAAAGTTTCAAATCTTTTTTTTATTTTTTGACTAAGTGTGAGTCGGGTGCATGGTATGAGTTTTATTAAGATTAATTAAGAAATAGGTACTACCTACTTGTAAGTATATTTTTTTTAATTTTTGTTGTGGTGTTAAGTAGATAAATACTGAACCCTCGGCGTTAGTTCGATTCGCAATTAACTGGTTTATTTGTAAATACCTACCTAGGTAGGTTTATTCCAAAATTGCTACGGTGAAATTAAGTTTCAATCGGTTTCATATTTACTTTAGGAATCTACTGAAACTAAACTGATATCAACTTCTTTGGTGAAATTAGGTTTGAATCGTTTTCATGTACATTAGGTACATTATTTTATCGTTGTACTTATTAAATGTCTGTAAACCACACAAAGCAAAAAAATACATTACATAGGTAGGTATCTAGCATGGCAAAAAAGTCTTATTATGAAAATAACAGTTTTATCTGTTAAGGTCAAAGTTAAAACAAAAAAAAATTTGATAAATTAGGTAGTTAAGTATCTAGGTAGGCTTAAATTTTTTAATTTTGTAAATGATTGATCCATAAAACGAAAATAGTTAATGATACCTATAACGGCAATTTTCAATCATCTAAGTATACCTACCCAATAGTATTTACCTAGAAGTATCAAAATTTTGTATTTTTAGGGTAGGTAAATTGTGGCACTGTGGTGACAAGGTACAAGCAAGTGGTTAATTCATGAAAATTTGTAACAAACACAGATTTCACCCGTTTCCCACAGGGACGAGTATATTTTTCGGGATAGATAGTAGCAATAATGAAAGAAAAGTAGGTAGGTTAAGTAGAAAACTACATAGGATAGTAGGTATAGGTACCTATAGGTATTTTTCATGTCAATCATGTTAGAGGTGTTATTAAAGTGTAGTAGGTACACCTCAGAAGGGAAATTCAAAACCGTAAAACCGCTGAGGTAAATAGGTACCTTAATACAGGAGTAACAAAAAGAACACCAAAGCCTACTTAAATTTCTGATTTCATAATGCCCACGGCCCTTCGTCCATGTTATCCGTATTTGTCCAGTGACCGAGTCCATCTACCGTGTTCTAAATATGAATATGCTGGATTACCCACCTGGGTTAGGTTGTGTCTGGTAATTAGGTTTCTTCATCCATTCGTAAGGCGAGCGTGGGGGCGCCGGCGGCTGCGCGGGCCTGGAGCCCGGCGAGCCTTCTCCCGGGCTGGCCAGGTCCCCGCGCGCCGGGGACGGCAAGTCCGCCGGTTCCCGGTCCCCCGGCTCTCTCTTCGGGAAGTGGTGCGCCTCCGGCGTCCACTCGCCCGCCGGCGCCGGAGCCCCGTTCCAAGCGCACCACTGCTGCTCCTCGAAGTTCTGATGCTGCCACCCGTACCACCCGCCACCGTACTGCCCGCCCTTGCCTTGGTACATGGCGAGCGGATTGACGTAATTCACCATGCTTCGTTCACCGTCCGAGCATCGCACTGCACTCGCCGTCACAAACACCACCGGCCGCACAGAAGGTTTATCGCGCGCGAGAGAACAGACGCGACTGAGCGGAGGCGCGCCGCGGGCGAAGGCCGCAGGAGGGGCTCCGCCGACGGCGGCAGAAGGCGGCGCCTCCTGCGGCCAATGGCGCCGGCCGGGGCGCGCCTCTCACAGCCCCTCCGCCGGTCGCCTCTACCGAGCCGCGCTGCACCGCTATCGTTTCATTTGCCTAATTACTACGAAAATAATGAACACGTTCTGTACCTAATAAGGTCTCGGGGAAAAAAATCTTTGCCAGGTATTTTACCAGTTTTAAATCCGTACCCACGTAAGGTAGGTTTTTATTAGGTTTTTATCTATCATTGCGTGATGTAGTTCCTTCCTGAAAGGAATTGTACTTACCTACCTACCTATTAGGTACGTACACATATAGCACCATGTTTTTTTTTAACTAATAGGTAGTATAGGTTTACACTTGACCACTTGACTCACCTGATGTTAAGCGACGATGCGGTCTACAATAAATAAAATAAATAAATATTGGTGGACAATTCACACACAACATCATCTGACCCCAAACTAAGCAAAGCTTGTGTGATGGCAGCCAGATAGCTGATATAATCCTTATATAGTTTTAAATACATACTTATTATACATAGAAACACCCAGACACAGTGCAAACATTTGAATTCATCACACAAATATTTGCACTGGGTGGGGATCGAACCCACGACCCTCGGCTTCGCAGGCAGAGCTACTACCAACTAAGCCACTAGGGCAGTCAATGGAACATGCTTACCTGGAAGAGACCGAATCACTCTTTATTTGAAAATCCAAGATTGTGACTATCGGGAAAACCCCACTTGGGAAACGCATTCCTCAACCTAGATCTCTAGAGACGTTCTTATCACAAATGTAGAGTCAAACTTCTTCGTTTGAGGCTTTGGAAATTCAACTATGAAATGATGTCACTTTAATTTAAGTAGAGGTAAGTAACTCATTTTTTTTAATTTAGGTAGGTATGATAATTTCATAATTTAATTTACCTAATTGAAATGTATTTTTAAACTAGGTAGATAGCTTCCTACTGTAAACAAAATGGGTACCTACGAATACGAAGGTAGGTTCATAGTCACCACGTAATCGTCGTGTAACGCTGGCGAATCCATAGAAAATTGTTTTTATCTTTGATTCTATAAGTAGAGTGTCAGAGCTCACTAAATCTTACGGGCTGCGACCTCTCACAAAACTAACCATGTATGTATGTAGGTAGGTATGGTTATAGAATTGAGAGAAAATTAAAAAATATAATAAAATCAATTAGATATAAACTATTTTCGTACAAAAAATTAAACCGACTTCAAAACCACAAATAGGCACTCAAAAGCGAAAAATAAACTAAAATCTAAAATTATTATAAGCGCTACTCACTCATTTATTTGAAGTCGGTGCCAGTCAGGTCAAAAAGTTAGTAGATTGATGCCATGTAGGCACATGGTAAGTAGTACAAGTCAAACAAACTACAAAACATATCAGCAACAACAAAACTAACTACCTAAGTATATTCCGAGAGCTTTCACTAATTTTTGGGAAGGTACCTTGGTATTTGAGGAAAGCTGTAAACTTGTCACATACCTACCTACCTACCAATAGGCATGTCGACTCATTTTTGATTTAATGTGCCATCAAAGGGCTACTCAATAACTGAAACATAGGTGAAAGAATTACTTTGTTATCTTAAAAACTTCCCGTGATATCACGGTTTCAAAATCACAATTTTGGACTCTCCCAAAAATGCTTCAAAGAAATCACTAGGTATATAAACGTGACGTCACACTGTCGTATTTTCTATGCGTCGCGCGTAAAGTTTGTATGGTATATTAAATATTGCATTTAGGAAACTGGTTTCATAACAAAAGTACCTTGAAATTGAATGGGTTATCCAATGGTTACATTCTCTAATAATTTCGTACTTTTAAAATGGACTTACCCATCCACCTTTGAATGATCATAGAGTAAGTTAAACTAATAAATATCAAAATTAAAATTGGTACTACACATTTTATTCTATTTATATACTGTCATTATGTCAAACAATTGAATATAATTGCCGAACCTGTCGTCACGCCTATTCTATTTAGGTACCTATAGGCAAAGATCTCAATACACAGATGTGCCCTCCCAAACTTCAGGGCGCACGGAATCATGTCATTGTTGGGAAGAGTGAGCTCACTCATTCCGTTTCAGTCGGTTGCAGGAAGCGGTGAACGCCGGACGTTTTTACTTATCACTATTCGTTGTCAACAACCAAAATAAGTAGAACAGCATATCGCGCTGCTAGCGATTCTATATAGGGGTCAAGTAGATTGGTTATGTGTAAACTACTTACGACACACATAGAGACGCAGTTTATTAGCAATTTCGAGTTACTCAGGGTACATCCATTGGTTTATATCGATGCCTATAGATACTTACTCCAACATGGTGGTGCAGACCATGGAGAGTAGCGGGGCAAAACTAATCCTTCAATTTAGATCACCTGGCAAGTCCCACCAAAATTATTACCTTAGTTTTTAGTCATAAATAATATCTACCCAATTAAAATTTTAAATTGCCTCAAATACATTTTTGTGTATCTACTTATTTAGAAATAGCATGTAGGTAAGTATTTATGTATGCATGTCAGCTGTCTGGCCACCATAGTTTACGTTTTGCTTAGTGTGGAATTAAGACAAGCGTGCCCGAGGAATTAAAAAAAACGTATGTAATTATCTAACTAAAATTAGTCACTAAATAATATTTAACTAAATATTTTTTTACATTTTTTGTATAACATTTTTGCACGCGTTTGGTTAAATCCCCGACTAAGTCGTCCGGTTTAATATTTTTTTTATCCTCAACCTATAAAAGTTACCTAGGTACATACTCGTACTTATTGTCCGAAACATACTTATTACACAAAAAAATAAAATTACATTTAAAAATGTACATGGATCTATGGATTTATTTTTCCCCGCTACTCAGCATCAGGTCTGCAGTTGCAGTCTGTTGGGGTATAATAGGAGAGTTTTCAGCTTGCGTTAAATACTCGTAGATACCTACACACCTACCCAAACATTGGTGGTGGGACCTTCTACCTGCCAGGTGATCTAAATTGAAGGATTCAATTCATTTTACCCCGCAATTTCGCTACTCACCAGTCCGCTGCACCTCCGTGTTGGGGCAAGTTTTCACCTTGACTCAAATACCTACCCAAAAGTTAGTGCCAGCTCTCGGCATATAATTATTATGGTTATCGTACTCGTATGGTACTCGTATAACACCATCCAAACATTGACGAATAACGGTGTAATGAGATACGTATAATATTACCTATGTTTACGTACTTAAAAAAAATATTAATGCGGTAAATTTTGTCATATTTCTTGGAGACAAAACCTTTTCGTTGTAGACGTCTTCGCTTTGAAAATTCGTTTTTGTTACCTTTTATCCAAAACTAGCTGAACCCTGCGCGCGTTGGTCTGCCACCTATCGAAAATTGGTCGCACCAACTCTATCCTAATGTTATATATAGCCTATATATAGCCTTCGTCGATAAATGGACTATTCAACAGAAAAATAATATCTCAATTTGGACCTATTGAGATAATAATATCTCAATTTGGACCTACCTATCTAGTTCCCGAGATCCTAAAGTTCAAACATACTCTTCAGCTTTATAATATTAGACCTTCTAATATCACTAATTATACTACCAAGTATAGGGATTTGTGTACCTACTTAGAGCGATGTTTTTTTTTCCAAATTAAGTTTATAAAAATAAACCCCTGTTTCTATTTTTTTATTTTATTTGCGGCATTTATATATTTTTGTTATTTTCCATATTGTCTTTGTCACTTTTCGCAAAATAATTTAAACAAATTAATTCCAAATAAAGGTGGTATTATTTTAATTAAATTACAATAATGATGAAGACTGGGTCAAAAATAAACCTTATAGATAGATAGATAGATACTCTTTATTGACACACCAAAAAAAAAGGTACAAAGCAAAAAAATAAACAAAAAATAGTAAATTGGTGCAACAGTGGGCGGCCTTATCACTAAAAGCGATCTCTTCCAGGCAACCTTAGGATGGAAAACAAAATGTGGACAAGTCAGAAATTAGGGTGCGCAAATAAGAAGTACAAAAAAAACATACTTTTAGTAATAAAAATAAATAATGGAAAGAAAAACACATTTGTAATAAAAATAGAACAAGCATACTAATACTTAAATATTAAAGTATCATAAAACAGCTAGATCATGGAAAAATATGGGACATGTTTTTTTTCATTTTATCTAATTATTAAAAGTCGACAAAGATATAGGTACCTACCTCTATATCATCAAATTTCAAGAGTAGTGGCACACCCTCACCACTCGCTATACGGCGCGCGATACTAACCTACTCGTTCGGGTCCACCCGGGTGTACTAAAATCACAGGGGCGCCGGCCCATGCCCGAGCTGACGTGCGTACGAAAGCCGAGTGCGCGCATAAATAATGTCGCGGCGTTATTGTATTGTGGATGGCTGCAATAGCAATACAGTATGTTGGAAAAATTGCAATGGTATGTAAAGCGTAAGTATATATATATATACATTTAATATATCTATTATATCTGTATGACGTGATGATAAACTTAGCCAAAATTATAAAATTCTAGAATTCGAGTAAGTATCTGAAAGTTTGTTTTTTCGGAGAAAATGTAATTGTTTGAAAATAAAATGAAAATATCTATTTTTTAGTCGTTTCAGTCTTTTTTTTACTTGCATAAAATTAGCCTGGATCCCACAAAACAGGTCACCATAGTGTGGGATCTAGTTCACACTAGCAAAACATGTTAAGTATTCATTCTTTGTACCTATTTATTGTCACATATATGTATTCTTTGTATATGTATATTGTCGCTTTGTATTTAACATCCGGGAGCGCGTGAAACTGTTTTTAATAACTTTAAGGCGGTAGACGCTAGGTTTTGTAGCTTTTCTTGTGATTTGGTTTTCGTTATTGAGATAATAAACATTTTTTTTCATTTTCATTCCATTTAAATAAACAATAAAGAAAATTACAATTTGCAGTTTAGTTTTTTTATCATCTTATCAAATTTTGTACAACCCTAGCACGTTTGGTCAGTGACGTAAGCAGACGACAAGCCACACGGGGCGCACGGTATTCTCAACTTTGCGTGCTTGTGCAAAGGTGTATTTTTGCTTGCAAGTAACAGTAGGTAAGTAGTTTACGAAAGTTTAGGTTATTATCGTGTAGGTATTTGCGCTTTTGTATGGCAGTGATGCATCTGTTACGAAGGAACTATTTTCTGATCTGTGGTAGTGGTCATGGCCTCACTTGTGGGTAAAAATCGCACCCACAAGTTACTTCACTCGAAACTTCACTCTGCACTAAAAACAAAGATATAAAAGCTAAAAAAAAAACAAAGTAGTAATTGGTGGCATTATCGCTAAAAGCGATCTCTTCCAGGCAACCGTAGGATGGAAAAGGAGAAATTGAAGATTAAGAAGATGGGGAAGTACAAATAACGAGTGTGATATACTCATAATGCTATAAATTTGCAAGTTAGATGTGATAATAAATAGGAGTGGAGATAGCACGCCGCCCTGAGGGACACCAGCATATACACTACACCATGCACAGTAAGCGTCATCAATGCGGATACGCTGCCGGTGTCCAAGCAGGTAACTACGAATCAGTCAATTGCAGATGCAGATATGTTAAGAGAGCGAAGGAGGGCTAGCAAAATCTCAAAGTCAACATTATAAACCTTGAAATAAAAAACCGCATGGAAATCAGCCCATCCGTTTGAGCTCTACGGTGCCACAGACAGACACACACACACAGACAGACACACATCGACGTCAAACTTATAGCACCCCTTTTTTAGTCGGGGGTTAAAAATAGCTCCAAGCTCTGTTTAATGGTAAAATGGGTACGGTTGAAACATTTTAGCATTTATCATGCATAACATCGGAATTTGTTAAGCGAGCGATATCGGAATTTTTGTGCAAAATCAAATTAAAAAAACAGTGTTTTAACCGTCCCCATGCCAGGGTCGGTTGAAACAGTGTCTGGGGTCAATTGAAACACATTCAAATAATACAACATATAATCAATTATCGTCTTTTGTTAATCTTCTAACAACATGTTTCGAATGGTAATGGCACAGTTGACTATCACACATATTTTTATTAAGTAAGATTCTATCTAGTCTTTGATTATATCTATAATCTAACATTATTTTTAATCAGCCTTCAGTTTTATATTAAGTACAACTTAGACTAATAATTAGATATTGTTAGCGATAATTCTTTGGCTATACTTACAATCTAAGATTATTTTTAATCAGCCTTCAGATTTATATTAAGTACCTATAGGTACTAACTTAACTTGAACTAAATAATAATTAGATGTTGGTAGCGATAATATTTTTTAAATAAAGTTACTAAGCAATCATGCTTTTATATTTCTCAACTATCTACACTTTTATTTATAAACTATGCAAATAATCAATTAAGTAAATCATCAATTAAATTAAAGTGAAAAATAAAATATAGTAAAATTTTAAACAAAAGCGTATAGGTATATCTGAACAGGGAACAGTGGTTCAGTCCATTTTTTTCTGCCGCTGTTCTGAACGAAGATCCCGCTTTCACATCTTCATAGGCTCGTTGGTATGTTGATAAGTCGGCTTGACCTTTTGTAGTCTTTCTTTGGCGTACCCTCGGCATCTAAAAAAAAACTTGAGAGGTGTCAAGGGACACCCGGATGGAACGAAGTTCCTTTCGATTAATTAGTGAAGGAATTGTTATTATTTTTTATTATTTCCAAAAAACTTGTATCCACTCAATAAAAATAATCGTCGCGACACCACACTGTTCAATGCGAAATAGAAACGAAAATATCTGGCTTGCTTTCTATAAGAGAGAGAGAGAGAGAGACAGACAGAGAAACATGCGACGCCGCACAGCTTACAATAGCAAAAAGTGTCGTGACAACTTTTCGTAAGAATTTTTTCCGTCTAGCCCCCTTTCACAACGCGCGATAAGGAACTTCGTTCCAACAAGAAAGTTTAATAAATAAACTGTTTCAACCATACCCCTCCTCCCATTTTGGTATAAAACGGTTCACAGTAAGAATGACAGTAAATTTAAATAAAAACTAATCATACTACGATATTATACAACCTTCAATTTAACTGTAACAAAACTCTCAATACTCTACCTATAAATGAAATCTTAATAATTGTAAAAATGTAGATATCGAAATACTTACTTTTCCGTTAAAAAACACAATGGGCCTCCCACAGACAAGCACAGTGCCCGAAGAGCGACGGAATACTAAAATTCATGTTTCGACCTGTCCCTGTCCCCCGCTTTGGACTCCCCTTGTACCCCTCACCTCATCGCGCACTATTCACAAGATATTCCAATGACCTATTGGAACGAAGTTCCTTATCGCGCGTTATGAAAGGGAGCTAGACGGAAAAAATTCTCACGAAAAAGTGTAACGTTTCGTGCCTATGACGTCATAGAATTAGAAGAATTAGAATACGATAACAAATTTCACCCATGTTAGCACTGACCGGTTGGCGCAATTGGTAAGTATGGGGTCACCTATGATGATAGGTGCCCCCGGTTCGAGTCTCGGAAGTTACCGCAATACTCTTTTTGTTCTTTTTTCTCTCAACATTCTTTTTGTAATTTTTTTTCCTGAGAATAATAGTTTTTATAAGGGATCCCTCTTATCAACGCATTTAATTTAAATCTAAGTATTTTCTATTGGCGTTTCTATTTTATCGTTTTTTTCTATTTTGTATTTGGCGATTTATAACTGACTCTTGCGCTTAAAAATAGATGGCGTTGCACAATCCCTATGAGTATTTGGTTAGAGGCTAGACCACTAATTTACGACTACTGCCCGAATTGACTTGCACATCAAAGTTCCTATAATTACCAATAGGTGGCGCAGAACTCAAAATTTAATCAGCTGTGGATTGTATCCTACTCTAGTGTCATAGAAAATCTGGAGAGGTCACTACCGGTACGATAATTTTGTTCTTTTTCCTGAGAATTTATGTAAAGTAATCATTCAGAACCGCAAAATAAACCCGAAATACAGTTATTTGACGATTTTCTTTCACTTTTGTCATATTCTCTTCCATTTACAATGGGTTTCATCCTACTATATTCAGCTGCAGGCATCAGTCATCAACTTTAGTAATGAAAAATCAAAACCATTGCTACAGTTTCTAGAGGAAGAATTTGATTTAAGAATTAACAATAATACAGAAGAATCAACAACAAAATATAATACTACCATAGATGCAATTTTTTCAAGACATTTAAATAAAATAGAATCCCAAACATATGTTTCCTATTTCAGTTACACAAGCCAATTATTACTAAAATTGAGCCTACTCCTCAATGATACTAAAACTAAGGATTTTATGTCAACGTTCAAAAACGGCCCCACTCAACAACAGACAAAACGCCTCAAGTCAGCTAACTTTACGTCAGTCGTTGTATGACTTTGCACCTTAGCGGTCGCATTGTGTACTCCCTTAGATGGTGTTTTGCATCGTAACATCGTGCAAAAATTATAACAACAAAAGTGAAAAAGTGAGAAGGTATATCATCTTTTCAGTAAGTACATCTCATTCTGTCAATTTAGGGTCGTTAATACTCGAAAAAGCAATTTATAAACAATTCTTTAGTATACTTCAATTCAAAGTACCTACGTAACGTGTCCGATAGGGATTGCCATCCGGAAAAACGAATTTGATATTCCGGTGGATCCGGCATAAGATGTTATCCCGAACGGATGAATCGATTTAATTTTTGAAGTGAACATTTCTTTGGTCTCACCACGCAAAGATTTTTCGTGGGCTGTGTGTGAATGAATCATCGTGACGCCCGTAAATGAAAGAAATGTTCTGATGAACGAGAGGAGCAAGAAAGAAACAATCAGCTGCTGTTGTCTGGCTGCTGTCACCGTGTTTTGACGTGACTCCGTCTCAAAAATCGATGAACGCCGGGTGCATCTGTGAAAAAGTGTCCCGTTACGATCATTGTCCCGTTACGCTCATTGTAAGCTTATGCCGCATCTACCTATTTCAACCAAAAAATGGGTGGTGTAAATTTTAAGTCTGTATGTCTGTCTGTCTGTCTATCTGTCTGTGTGTCTATCTATCTGTTGTCTCTCTGTCTGTTGTCTGTCTGTGGCAACGTAAAGCTCAAATGGATGAGCCGATTTCAATGTGATTTTTTATTTGAAGGTTAATGTTTGTGCGGTGGTTCGTAGCTATGTTTGGTTATTATCGATTCAAGATGGTCGTCTCCACAAAATGGTGGACAAAACATTTCTTTACAACTTACCTCAATATGGGTGTCAAATGAAAGGACTTGACTAGTAAAATACTAAATACTATGACAAATTTCAAATCCAAGATGGCTATCACCACAAAATGGCGAATTACATTACTTTTTCACTACTACCTCAATATGGGTATCAAATGAAAGGGCTTGACTAATAGAATACTATGCACTATGACAAATTTCAAATCCAAGAAAGCTGCCACCACAAAATGGCGAAATATGTTTCACTACTCCCTCAATATGGGTATCAAATGAAAGGGCTTGAATTAGTTCAATGTTTATACAGATTACAAATCAGAGGTAGTAGGGGTAAATCAAAATTTTGATTTTGTACTTGTTTTTCCACTCGATTCTATTGTCTGTAATATTTCATCAATGTATTGTAATGATGTTGTCACGTTATATACTATCGTATATTTTATATCGTAATGTTCATGTAATATCGATTGGTGTGATTGACGCATATTTCGACAAATTTCATTCGTAAAACTAATATTTGTAAGCAACATTGGAAATAATATGAGTACTGTTTCTAAATGCAATCCGAATGAATGGCTAACATTCGGAATGATAATAAATAATGAATCATTGTTATAATGTTTATATAATACGTCAACGCTACTCCTTAAGTTTATGTTAAGTACTTACATTATATTTGTTAATAAGTAATAAAAAAAATATTATTATAACTTATTTTTTTTATTATTACAATTCCTTCACTAATGTCGTAACGCCGACGGATATCGTGTCTGCCTCCACTTATAACTTTGGCCTCAGATCAGGGAGGATTACCCACCCGCCTTAATCGACAAGAACTTCGTTCCATCCGGGTGTCCCTTGACACCTCTCAACTTTTTATTAATAGACGAGTTCCTCAAGCAAAACTTTGGCAAGACGAAAACGAGGTAATTACCTTATTCCCGCTCAGTCATGCACTCTCCAGTGTCGAGAGCAGTCCGTATCGCTTGTAGGTATTTTCGGTTAACATTGTGATGTGAACAGAAGGAAAAATGCCATCCTATGTTTTTAGACATTGTAAAAATTATACTGCAACTGTTAAAGAGAAAAATGTTTCATTTCATGCGTAAGTAACACTGTAATTATTTTTCAAATTATTTGTTCTTTAATTTGGCCGTTTATTCCTACGAATGGATAGAGCGAGATGGATATAGTCAGATTAGAACGAGAGTGTAAGAGAGAATCGGCCTTCTAACGAAATCGACTTTCGCTTTGCCATTGTATTGCGATCTCTATCATTTCAACCGGAAAGAAAAGAGAGAGAAAAATCAAAGCTAAGACATGTTTCGTTCGGCGGTAAACCTCCCGATTAGTAGCATGGCAGCAGATTGTGTTGTGGTATGATGCTGTTTGCTAAACCTATATATTTTCCTTTCCAACTACCGATATTCTGGATATGTTGTCTCTTTCTTCCGCGTCTTATTTATTAAAAAAATTATATCGTTCATTTCCTTTCACTTCAATCATTCACTTCTGCGCTTGGTAACTGGGTTCCACAGACTAAGTAGAGAGACTTGGTTCGTCGCAGGCACAGACTAAGTAGGTCGCAGGTGTTAGATTAGGGGTTCCAAGGAACCCCTAACCTAACGTTAAAAGTGAATAAATGTGTGTTTATTATCGATCAAATCGAGAATTATGATAGTTATGTAAAAAGAAAGGAATTGATGTAATTCCGGAATCATATAATAAGTATAATATTGTTATAAATAATAAGGTTAAATATAAGTAATAAATAATATTGTATAACGTAAAACGAGTAAGTAATTTAACGTGGTCAAATCCACCGCCTATTCCGCCATTACTTGTTATTGTGTAGTTGGAGGGGCGGCGCTATGACTTTGGCGAGTGGGGTTGATCACGACTAGTATAAAAGCGAACGTCGTTCTGTTCGGGCTTCTTGTATATAATTCTCTTGGTCTTACTTATTGCTCTTGCTATTACGCTGGCTCTTATGTATTGTTATCTCTTGCTGTTCTTGTTCTCCAACGGTTGACCCATTGTAAAGATAAGTATTATAACTATTATCTAAGGTTTACTTGTGTACAGATTATGTTTGTGATGGCGCAGAGTTTTCTTGGCCACATTCTTTCTCTGTCGTCTAGGGATTTGCGAAAGTGGCATTAGTCTTTTAATATGATGAGAATACCCTCATGGGGTTTATCAGTAATATAACGATGAACTAAGAATAAACAACATTTAAATATCATCAATTGGTTCTTTCTATTCATCCTACTACCTTTAAGTAAATAACAGCACATTCACATCTAAGCTCACAGAATTAAGGCTATCCTGACATAAATTGGGTCATAACAGCACAGAATCCTAACAGATTCTAACATCAGAAGTGGGATAGAACGGAAGCTCTATGCCTTGTAATGTTTCAGATCCAGTAATTTCCGCGATGAATTGCCGACAACGGGTTTACCGATGAAATGACGACAAAACATTTCCGGTGAATCAGACTCGCTGCACCTGGCCAGCCACCATGTCACTGCCAGCTGGAACATCGTCGTGGAATCTTCCACGACATCCAACACCCGGAGTAAAACAAGGGGAGTACATTTCAATCTACAACTGTATAAAATTTCTAGCCGATTGGCTTACATAATGTAATATCATGACTCAATACACTAGTAAAAGCAAAAATTATATATATTTTGTGGATACCTACAAATAATCGGAATTAATTAATAATTTTACAATTACCCACATTTTCATTTCTTTTACGTTTGCTACTTATTACGTACTTTTTTTTATTTTTATTACTATTTTGGCTCGTTATCACAAGGGCAGTACATTTAAATCTACAGCTGAAGTTTCTAGCCTTACATAACGTTATTGTGACTCGGCATAGCAATATAGGATATTATGTGGATACAGATAAAATCTGAATGAAAAATATTTTACAAATACCCAGATATTTTTTTCTCTTTCACTTTTTTTTAGACTTTTTATTTATTTATTATTTTTATTTTCATAGCTCGTTATAACCCGCCCACCCTGATGTGTCTCGGTTCGACAATTTATATTATGCAAACAATAGCAGTTTGAATGGAAAAACTGAGATTTACCACTTTTAGAATAGAAAAATATAGCGTGTTTTCATTAATATCGCATAGACATATTACGCTCCAACCCTCCTTTTTTTCATTAGTTTTACTAAGTAGATATTTAAGTCCTTTCACGTGTAGTTTTTCTTGTTATATTATCATTTCAGTTAAGTATTTCAGACTAATATTTTAAGAATAGCCAATTTTTTTTCTTAAACCTTTTGTATTGGGTTTCTTTGTGTTTACTTTTTACTATCACAACCCGATATAGCCCACCCATCCTAGGTATTTTGTTAAAACACGCCCACCCTGATGTATGTTTGGTCATTGATATGATAGAACCAATAGGAATTTGAATTAAAAAAAAAAAAACGATTTACAATTTTCAAAAAAAGTTTTTGGAATAACTATCTCAATACAATTTATTGACACCACAAACATAGTTGACAAGTAACATATAAAATAACAAAACATCATATTCTCATTAATTTTAAAATATTTTTGTATCTACCCTCGTTTTTTTTTTCTTTATTTTTATTAAGTAGGTATTCAAATCAAATCAAATCGAATCGTTTATTTGTAAGAAACATGGTCATAGCACATACATTTACTGCCATACACAGAAGTAATTCGAGTTTTGTATCACACGTTCTATTTCTGCCTAAATTGTATAATACATGATTTTTTCAAATCAAATCATTTATTTAGCTTGTGGTCCTGGATTACATTCAGATTTACAAATAGATGATACAAAGATAGTAATAGGGATCTCCAGTTCCCGCTTTGTCAGCATGCAAGCTGTTAATTGCAGCTAAATAGTTAGGATACAATAATAAAATATATGAGTAATAATTTGACACTGACATTAAATCCAGAATTAAGAAGTAATATAATTAAAAAATACATTTACTCGCAACACAGCAATAATAAAAATCATCAAACAATGTCATGTTGGGAAAACTAAATAGAGAAGTCAGGAAATTTTTGTAATATTGAATATTATCATATATATATTATAAGTCTTGTCAATTAGAATCTTAAAAACAATACATAATTTTATCCCTCACAAAGACATGTCAATTTTACGGCAACTTCATGTTCATCAAATATTCCGGTCCGTCAAGAAATCATTCAGCGAATAGTATGCTTTAGATATTAAGAACTCATTGAGTCTGTTTTTAAAACTTACATAGTCACTCCATTTACGGATTGATTGAGGAATTTTATTGTAGATAATAGGTGCCATACAAAACACACTTTTCAACATTAGAGTGGTCTTTACCTTCCATGTAAATTTAACATTGTTTTCCTTTCTGCTACCTTGTTCATATTTAGGAAAAAGTTGAGGGGTTTTTTTTTAACAAATAAAGCCACCTCACTAATGTAGATGCAAAGGATATCTCAATATTGAGGTGACATGACCATGGTACGCTGTCAGTAGTGTCCTTGTTTGCAATTTTACCTAGCTTGTACAGAGCATGTGAAAATTGATTGATGCGTTTTGAGGTGTGTGCCACACGCTGGTCCCAATTCAATTTGCTATCCAAGTATAGACCTAAGAATTTTGTTGAGTCAACTTCATCTATTTTGTGTCCATGATAGTTTATGTCAAGTTTATGACGATACACACAGCTTTGCCTCTGTTTGAAATTTATTATTTTAGTCTTTTCTAAGTTAGCTTTCAAGTCAATGTTTTTTAAAAAAACTCGATTGTATTTGCCAATGATTCATTTATTTCCGTTTGCAGCTTAATAATATTCTTTTTGTCACCAGTGTATAAGACAGTACTATCGTCAGCGAATAATGTTATGGGATGTGGTATCACATTAGGAAGATCATTTATATAAATAAGGAAGAAAGGTGGTCCTAAGATACTACCTTGTGGGACACCTGAGTTTTTTTTACTGAGTTCCGATGAGTATATTTTTTCAGTGAGGGAATCATAGCAAATTCCATTTATTTTAGTCATTTGAAATCTATCACTGATATATGATCTAATTAGATCATTTGCAACCCCTCTAACACCATAGGCTTGCAACTTGTTGAGAAGTATTTCATGATTAACCCGATCAAATGCCTTACTCATGTCGATGAAAAGGCCTACTGTTAATTTGCCCTTGTCCGTATTATCAGTAACTCTTAATAGAAAGTCATAAATAGCCATATTTACATCTTTATTTTTCCGGAACCCGTATTGACTCGACGAGTAGATGCTTTGATTTTCGAAATATTCATTAAATTTTTGATATATCGCTTTTTCTATTACTTTAGATAAGATAGGTATAAGGGCTATGGGTCTGTAGTTTGATAATTTGTCTCGTTCTCCTTTTTTAAAAATAGGCTTTATAACTGATGTTTTAAGCTTCTCAGGGAATGTTCCCTTCCCAAAGCATAGATTAATAATATGAGTTATTACTGGTGCAATTAACAATTTTACGTACTTAACAACTTTTGTGGTTATCGCATCATACCCACAACTTTCAGTATTCTTTAGCGAATTAATTATATCAATCGTTTCACTATGCGTTATTGGAGTTAAGAATATAGAGTTGCATTTATTGATCTTAATTTTAGTGGGAGCACTTTTTTCAGTAAGTATTCACATATTAGGTATAAAAAAAAAAAAAGTAAATAATAAAAGCAATGTCAAATTAAGATGTAGAATGTTACCATCAATTAATAAATTGTAGCAATTGAAGTTGTCAAATATCGAATTTAAGCCCTTACATTTTAAGTTCCTCCTTTCGTGTTATGTTTAGTATTCTCGTAGATGCAGATATTTTTTTTTCTTTTGCCAATGTCTACTAGTGCCCATAACAATTTTAGTAAACATGTTCCCTCAAAAAGAAATGGAGATATGAAACGTCAATTGTTGTGGAAACGAAACTACAAACAAATACTCCAGTATAATTGTTTAGTGAGAAATGTTATGGCCGTAATAAGTTAAGTACCTTTATCGATTAAGTTTAAAAAAAAAATGTAAACATGAATCGCATAAAAAATATTGAAAAAGAAATATAAATGGAAATATAATGAAAATAAATCATAACAATTTATATTTATAATGTATTTGGCACGGGGAAGAAGTTGTTGCGGTTGTCTGCTTTTGTTAGCCGAGAAGTCTTCTAGGTTCCAGTAATATATAATAAATTTAATATTTATGTATATTGCTGAGTTTTTAATGATTTTGAGTGGCAACAGTCGATAACTGTGATTGCTCTTTTTTTGTGTTAGGTATCATTATTAGGTTAAGAATTTTGTAAATCGGAAGCTTTCCATGTTTTTGGCACAGAATTCTGTTTTGTGTAGAGGCCATGTAAAGTGATTATATTACTAACCCTGAGATCGCTGAAGGGCCGATCGATTGGCAGGACAGGTAATGCTATTGCCAGCGAGTAGATGCTACTGGTATCGATACAGGTTACCTGTACCTGCCGACTATAAAAATAAGGACTTGTGACCTACTTGACAGAATACTGCTGATCTCGACTATTGAATTTAACGATCGGTCGGGGTTCTCACTCCGTAGTCGCTTTTCAAATTGGCCGGGCGTGTAAGTCCCCCCTGTACAAAAAACAAAACTGGACCAGTTTGAATAGTATTCTATAGATGGGGTTCGGCCACTAAAAACAAACGGGGCATCACGGGGTTCTCACTCCGTAGTCGCTTTTCAAATTGGCCGGGCGTGTAAGTCCCCCTGTACAAAAACAAAACTGGACCAGTTTGAATAGTATTCTATGGATGGGGTTCGGCCACTAAAACAAACGGGGCATCACGGGGTTCTCACTCCGTAGTCGCTTTTCAAATTGGCCGGGCGTGTAAGTCCCCCTGTAAAAAAACAAAACTGGACCAGTTTGAATAGTATTCTATGGATGGGGTTCGGCCACTAAAAACAAACGGGGCATCACGGTGTTCTCACTCTACAGTCGTTGTTCAAATTGACCAGGATGTGCAAGGCCTCGTTAATTATTAAAATATAAAACCTTGGTTTAGTTTGAACAGTACTCTGTGGATGGGGTACAGCCACTAAAAACACGAGGCACGGCGTTCTCATCTGGTATTGCTGTCAAAGCCATCTACGGAAAATTATGCGAATATACTATATACGAAAACTGCTCCGGCTTGATTAGCAATCTACAGGAAGAGAAATGCCACTAAACTGAAATAAAATAAAATGAAATGACATGAAATGAAATGAAAGGAAATGAAAGAAAGAAAAAGTATAAAACCTTATGTATATGTACTATAAGTAATATATCCATATTAACAACTTTTTTTTGTATAAAAAATACATTAGTTAAATTTAACACCTAAGCTAGTATAACTACATAGTAAACTATTGAGCATTCACGTGCTTCGGGACGCAGCACAGTCAGTCTGGCCGTGTTAGATTAGGGGTTCCAAGGAAGGGGTGCGTGGCTCGGGAACCTCCACGTGGTGCACCCTGGGCATCACACAACAACTTGCCTCGTTGGCATTTTGTTGTGTGATGGCGAATCCCGGCCGGCGCTGGGAACTTCTACACGCGCTCCTCAACCCCTTGAGCAGTGCGTGTAGAGGTTTGGGAGGGGGGCTGGAAGACTTGGGAAGGTTACCCGGCTCATATTTCGACCAAGTAAAATTCCTAAGTCTTCCAGATGAGGGTCCTCCACGAGCACTCTGATTAGCAGAGTGCTCAGTGGCAGGACAAGGGCCGCGACGCGGCCATAGAGGCGGAACCGCGGCTATCCCTAGCCGCGGTGGTGAGGGCGGACCTCTCGCTGCCGACCATCTTCGCCGTGATGCTTGACAGTGAGAGGTCGTGTGAGGTGGAGGAGCGCGACCCGAAAACCTCTCGCTCCTTCACTGAGGCGGAAGCGGACACGGGGGCGAGCCTGAAGGCACACTCAGGCTCGCACTCCGTCTCCACTGGAAGGCCTGGGGTGTCGGACGTTAAGGGCCGTCTGACACCCTACCTAGGGATAGGCCTTCCCGAGGAGGTGACGCGCTGGTGGTTTCCGGCGCGTCGCTGGATCCAAATGAGGGGGTGTGTATACCCACCCCCCGCGAGGTGGGCCCGCAAGAGCGATGGCAGGTGGGTCAGGGTCGTTGATGGGAGTGCGAAAAGTGACCCCGCGACCCTGACCCTGGCCATGCCGGAGAAACCTGTGGGGGTTTTAGTCGGTAGGGGCACCATGTTGACTCCCTTGGTGCCGAGCCCGACATACCCCACCATGTCCCTGCATGGTGGGAATATCTAAAAGTATTTCCCCCACATAAAAAAAAAAAAAAAAAAAAAAAAAAGGGGTTCCAAGGAACCCCTAACCTAACGTTAAAAGTGAATAAATGTGTGTTTATTATCGATCAAATCGAGAATTATGATAGTTATGTAAAAAGAAAGGAATTGATGTAATTCCGGAATCATATAATAAGTATAATATTGTTATAAATAACTAGCTGAACCCGCTACTTCGTTCGCGTAAGCAGATGTTACTAACTTATACATTAGTTGGAAGTATCGTACGTCAAATATTTGGATAAGTAGTCATTGAAAACCCTTTGAGTTTGAGTGAATTTGTTTTTCCACACAAAAATATATTTAATTTTATCATCTTCATTTTTCTTTTTTTAAACAATATCAAACATACTTAGTAAGGTTTCATAGTATCGAACATAGCAGCAAGTGTTAAGTTTGTAGGATTTTATAGGATACATTATGAAAAGTCTGAAGCGAATGTTCATGACCTGATACCTACTATCTCTTTTTATCCGCAAGCTGTTTTCTAGCTGTTACCCGCGAATTCGCCCGCGTAAAATTTTGAACGAAGCCTGTGTGGAATAAAAATGATTAAGATTTTGAGTTTTAATGATATTCAAGCAAGTTGAACCCGTAAATCTAAGCCAAGTCTTAGTGAAATGTTAATGTATGATTTTAATTGTAGGTAACACAGAAAAAATCCAAGAACGAAAGAATCCAAATTCGGCATCATAATCCTTTTAGCAGCAAAACTTATTAGTACAATTTAGAATACCAGTAACGTCACCTAGTGATGAAAGAAAAATACATACCACAATAGCAAAACATCGATTTAAATGGGGCTTTAGTGCTTTTAGATTTAAACTGGCATTAGCGCCATCTAATGAGAATATTATGTTGCTTGCTATTTTGATTGTGAACGCAAATCACCTATATTATCTACGCCAAAACGGGAGCATAAATTTTTCATTTTAGGCTTTTACCTTACCATCACATCAAGTTCCTTACGAAAATATATGCTTATATTAATATGGAGTTAAATGAAAATATAGACTTATTAGCCCATGTGAAATTTTAGACTCTAAACTATATGTGTTTCGTAGGTCAACCCATATCGTTGTGCCGTTTTGACGTGATAGTTAATATTTGTTTCCTTAGGGCCCATGCTTCTTTTCAGGTTGATAGGTAATACATAAATGTGGTATTTCAGACTATACGTTATCTCTGTTTCAATTTTCTACCAAATTTGCTTAGTCTTTCCGACGTCACTAGTAACCTTATAAGTAACCGATTTGCTATTTCTGAGTTCAAACTACGTGTATTTCGAATTCCTTCAAAATATGTTCAGCCGGTCCAACGTTGTCCTGTAATTATTATGAATGTCACTGTTTGGATGTTTGTTACTTAATCATGGCGGAACGTATCAAGTGATCGGGTTGAAATTTGAAATAGAATTAGATTATAGTCTGGCAGAACACATAGGCTAAACATTGCCTATGTATAAGTACCCTATGTATTACTTAAGCTAAACCAAGAATGTGTCTTTAATTTTAACTCGATACATTCAGCCGTTCCAACGTAATTGAGCAGCAAAATTGAAACATTGACATAATTATATAATATTAGGAAAGCATAGGATTTAACAACAATTTAGAAAAAATAAAACGGGTCAAATGCAAAAGGGACTCGCGCGCGAAGGGTTCTGAACCATTAGCAAATAAACGGATTTTATTGTATGGGGCCCCCTGAATAATTTATTTTATTTTAAATAATTACTTTTAAAGAGAACATAAAACTAAATATTATGTGAATAGTTAAAGCGTCTACCTGTGACAGCTACGTTATTATTAGTATCGAGCAAGAAACGGTAAAAAAGCATGTTTGTTGTATGGGTGCACCTCTTAAATATTTATTTTATTTTTAGTATTTATTGTTAAAGCGGCAATAGAAATACATCATCTGCGAAAATTTCAACTGTCTAGCTATCACCGTTCTTGAGATACAGCCTGGTGACAGTCGGACGGACGGACGGACGGATAGCGAAGTCTCAGTAATAGGGTCCCGTTTTTACCCTTTGTGTACAGAACCCTAACAACGGTCTGCTTCGGTCACCGAAGCTTGTTGAACACTACCTTTAAATTATAAACAGTATTTGGATTGAAATAATACGTTTTCTAATAAGTTACGGCTGGTCTAGTAAGTTACAGCTGACCTAGTCGGGAGAACGGCGACTGTCGATCCGGAGACCCAGGGTTCAAACCCACGCGTACCACTATCTTTTCAGAGTCATGTTCGTAATGCCGGTAATTAAAACGGTGAAGAAAACACTGTGAGGAAACCGAAATCTACCTATAATCTAAGTTCTAAGTCATATGTCATCCACCAACCGACACTGGGCCAGCGTGGTGGATTATAACCTTGTCTCTCTCCTTGCGAGAAAAGGCCCCGACGCCCAGCAGTGGGAACATTTAATGGGTTGTTTAGGCTGCTACTTATTATGCTGATATGTTTTCTCCAAAATAACAAAAATCTACTTCAGTGATAGGTAATTTAATTCTGTCATTCGACTACATTTTATAAGAAGCTATGACTATGTCGTAACAGATACCTAGATCTAAGCTGATTTTAGCTTTTGTTGATATTTGAAAACTACCTCCCTGTTTTCGATATCTAAGATCACCTCTGAAGTATTTTCTACCAAACAAAAAGGAATTATCAAAATCAACTAACAATTAGCGGAGTTATCGTGTAAAATAAAACCAAGTAAAAAAACATGCAACCCGATTGAAAACATCCTCCTTGTTTGAAGTCGATTAAAACCGAATGATGTTTGTTTTTCCACACAAAATATATCTTTGACAATTATTTTGTCATCCAAGACGACGCGACGCGATCACGTGGGCACTTTCTAGAATCTAGATATTCTGTGGATAGTCTGATACACAGAATACTTAGAAGTTAGTATGTACCGAACGCGCCGCGCGTGTCGTTATTATTTAATGTTTGTGTAATTTCCGAACCACCAGACCGATAATATTCAAATTTTGACGGGACAATATAAAAATATGTTCTTTCTAACAAAAAAAGAATTAATGAAATTAAACAACGCAAACATGAGTTACAACCAAATACACATTCTGACTTTCACCCCCTCCCGCAAGAAAACCGATCAGAATTCGGGGATCAAAAGTAGCCTACAGCAATGTCCTTAGTATAAACTAAAATCATGCCAAGTTTCAGCTGAATTGAATCAGTAGTTTCGGCGTGATGCGTGATCTCTATACAGAAAGACAGACAGACAGACAGACAGACAGACAGACAGACAGACATGAAAGAAAAAAAATGCAGTTTCGCCATCAGTATCGACTATGGAGTGCCCCAAAAAATTTTTTTTCAAAATATCTTCAATGTACAGAATTCGACCCGTTACAGTTTTATTATAAGTATAGATAAGGTTAAATATAAGTAATAAATAATATTGTATAACGTAAAACGAGTAAGTAATTTAACGTGGTCAAATCCACCGCCTATTCCGCCATTACTTGTTATTGTGTAGTTGGAGGGGCGGCGCTATGACTTTGGCGAGTGGGGTTGATCACGACTAGTATAAAAGCGAACGTCGTTCTGTTCGGGCTTCTTGTATATAATTCTCTTGGTCTTACTTATTGCTCTTGCTATTACGCTGGCTCTTATGTATTGTTATCTCTTGCTGTTCTTGTTCTCCAACGGTTGACCCATTGTAAAGATAAGTATTATAACTATTATCTAAGGTTTACTTGTGTACAGATTATGTTTGTGATGGCGCAGAGTTTTCTTGGCCACATTCTTTCTCTGTCGTCTAGGGATTTGCGAAAGTGGCATTAGTCTTTTAATATGATGAGAATACCCTCTTGGGGTTTATCAGTAATATAACGATGAACTAAGAATAAACAACATTTAAATATCATCAATTGGTTCTTTCTATTCATCCTACTACCTTTAAGTAAATAACAGCACATTCACATCTAAGCTCACAGAATTAAGGCTATCCTGACATAAATTGGGTCATAACAGCACAGAATCCTAACAGATTCTAACACAGGCGTAACTTCCATATTCTGGAACATTCCAAAAAAATCTATGGAATTTACTCGGATCAATTCACTCGCACAGCTTACGTTCTTTTTCTTATGCTTCGTTTCTTTCACAACGTAATTTGCGTATGAAATGAGCCGTTTTCCGACGAGATAAAAAAAATGGTTCGAAAAAAGGACGCTAGAAGGCGCTTGTAAGTTTTAGATTATGATGTCAATGTCAAAAGCCACTGAGCCACATAGTGAGGTCCACTGGGAACGCTGAACTTAGCTCGCATACCTGTGTCGAACTAGTTCGCTCCCATCTTTCGTTCGTTAGGTCCTTTTTAAATATTTTAGAACAATATTGCAATTGTTTTATTCATACTGCGCTCCAATATTTAACTATTTCATATAATGTAAACTACAAAAATTTCACATGAATTGAGAAAAGTTCCGGCTGGTCTCGTCGGGAGAATGGCAACTGCCGATTGGTATCCTAACGTTTCGAAGATAGTAATATGTACGTAATGCCGCTAACTTAAAACGGAAAACTTCCTGAGGAAACCGACATGTACCTAGAATTCTTCGAGGTCATGACTGTGTCATCAGTGTGGATTGGTACACTGCGCCAGCGTGGTGGATTATGGGTATGACTCTCTCTTTGCAAAAGAAGGCCCGAGTCCCAGCAGTGGGAACAATTAGTGGGCTGCTTATGCTTTTGCTACCTGACTGTAGATGTCTACGATTGTTGTTATTTGCTATTGTTGTTGTGTTGTTGGTTGCTATTGCTTATGAACATCTGCAAACTCGGAAACGCTTTGTACATGCATTAAAATTCAAGACAACTATAAATTGTCTGATTTAAAAATTTCATCTATCTCAATATACGGATATTGTCCAAACCTTAGATTTGGATAGAAATGTTAAGTAATGTTAGACGTAATATAAGCGCCATCTATCGTTTCTTCGTTTTAATCTCTTGAAAATGTCTAAAAAATCTGTATCTAGAAACAAATACATGGTAGAAATGATACTTTAGAAATGCTTAACTTTCTTTTTACTGACGCTTTTTCGTTTCAATGATTTGAAAATCACAACGCTGCTAAAGAAAAGTTCACTACAAAAATTCGAAATATATTAAAATCGTTGAATACGTAACATACAATTCGGGTAAGAGCAAACTAAATCAGTCAGTTGACCATGCGGCATTACTGAACAATAGTGGATCGCCGAAAAATAACGGTCACGGAACCAGATAATCGATGAGCTAATTCGCATAGTTCACTAAAACTTAAGGAGCTGTTCTGTATACTCGTGGTTTGGTAACTAATGTCCCAACACTATTAATTTTTTATTTATTCTTGGCCATAGATACCACAAAACACTAGATAGATGCCACAGACTAAGTAGAGAGAATAGATACTAGTCGTTCAGCCACAGATAAATATTTTCGTATCAGTGTTGCTATTTATATTTTTGAATCTTCCTTTTACTTGTGCTTAGTTTGTGTCTCTGCATCGAGAGTTTTAAAGATTTTTATTGAAAATCGAATGTGATCAGTAACGATTTTTTATTCCATTATCAATTTAATTGACTATTTTTATTCCCAATATTTTAACACTAAAAAAGAAGAAAATTTGATTTATAATGAAATTTTTCTTTGAGTATTTAGGGTTTATAGAAGGTAAACGAACCAAACACATCATCTGAGCTGAGAAGAAAATTATAATTTATCTAAAATAAGTGATGTGTTCGGGAAACCTCCAACAGTTTTAGTTATCGCAAATAATTCAGATTTACACTTTTTCCCTGAACATTGGGAGGGGCTTCATAGTAATTACACTTTTGAGAGTCTATGGTACAGACAAATCTTTTTGAAATTTCACACCGCCATCTAGTGCGTACTTTGGAACTATTTTTGTCTCGTTGGAAAACGGCTCATTATTACGTAAATAAATACTTATTCTTATCTTTTGGCTGTTTCAACCGTCAAAAGACAAAACATCAAATGAACATTTTTGAACCAGGAGAAAAATATTACTAATTATATTTATTTCATAATATCAACAAATCATTTTGTGCATATATTTTATTACAATAATACCAAAAAACGGGTTGTAACTTGCGAAATATCCGTATATCTAGCCATCTAAAGAAAGTGCACAAAAGGGAAGTTTATAGTGAAATTTCCGTTGAATGAAGGCCGGTAAGCATTAAATCAGATAAATACTGTTAAAAGTGTACGTTTTACGGTCTCGCAAGGTATAAAAATCTTAATCCATTGTTATTGTGGATAAGTACTAGAGTCTGGCTAACGAAAGTTGATACTGACAAAGTGCGGCAAATTTAAAATATATCAGCATGGCATCCCTAAACTGAAAATCTCTCCAAAAATAAACACAAGCCAGCCTCTACTAAACGTCAAAAATACGCCATTTTGTTGCGTCAGAGATGAGGGATACCATACACTGATTCTGATTCTACCAAATCTTTCGGATTTTAGCCGAAAATTAATTTCTTAAAAATGAAATTGCACAAGTTTTTCTCTGTTAAATAGCGTAATTAATGAATCTATTTATTAGGCCGACTTAAGGCTTAGTGTTGCTCTTGAAATAATCGCCAACACGTACATACGTCGTACTTATTTTTGATGAATACAATTTTAGATCTCATACGAATTTTTAAAACTTATTTCAAATAATGATTAAATCAGTTGGTTTTGAAAATGCCTTTTTGGAATCACGTGTCAAATACTTTCTGTTTCCCAAATTGTCAAATTTCCCAATTCGTAGGGTACATACCCGATGTTGTGATGACAACACTGAAGTTTTTTGAAGTGAAGAACACGAACTTTTTACATGACAACACTGAAGTGTTGTCATGTAAAAAGTTTGCAAAAAAAACCAGTATCTACTTTCGTTGGCCAGCCTATAGTGATGTTCCCTAAGTATTGATAAATTGTATACATATCAGATCAATAGCAGAAATAATAATGAACGTTGATGTGGTAATGTCTTACTGTTTCCTACAAGGTTAAATCATTCACTGACAAGTTTTGAGCTTACCATTACATTACATTACCAGTGCCTTTTAATTTATATTTCATGTGTACGTGTTTAAATATGTCGAAGCCAAATATCTTTATCAGCCGTTTAATCAACAACCTAGCCACTTTACTAAACGTCGTTTTACTAACAGCGTGAATCATATTCAACCGTATAGTTCTTTACAGCGTGTAACAAACTGCCTGACTAATGCTGGCAGGCTAATTCCTAGTATAGGGTGAATATTCGAATGGAATTGGTGGACAGTTTATATTGGTGGTCAGTTCACACACAACACCATCTGACCCCAAACTAAGCAAAGCTTGTACTATGGCGGTCAAATAGCTGATATAATACATATATAGTTTTAAATACATACTTATTATAAATAGAAACACCCAGACACAGTGCAAACATTTGAATTCATCACACAAATATTTCCACTGGGTGGGAATCGAACCCAGGACCCTCGGCTTTTCAGGCAAAGTTACTACCCACTAAGCCACGAGAGCAGTCAATGGAATTCAGCCAGAGGAATGAAATAATTTTATGAGGAATCAAGATGAAACAGGTCAAATTAAATTATTTACTTTAAAACATAATTATTATAAAATGTACGTAGGTACGTTAACTTAAAGAGCTAAAGACGTAAAACTTGTTGTTTACCGATGCCACTTTTACAGTTTGGGCAGTTTCGGTAGTAGTAGATGCCGTTGCCGCATCGACTATCGCTATATCAAAATGTGTATTTACAGCAAAGCCACAATGTCTGTCCGATTACAGGACCAGTGCACAAAACATATCCAGCTACAGAAAGGCGTGAGACAGGGAGATGTTATATCTCCGAAACTGTTCACTGCCGCGCTGGCAGACGTTTTCAAGTTGCTGGACTGGAACGAATTTGGCATCAATATCATCGGCGAATGCATCACTCGACTTCGGTTTGCCGACGACATAATCATTGTGGCGGAGTTACTGTAGGACCTCGGTGCTTTGCTCAGGGACCGTAGTAGAGTATCCCAACAGGAAGGTTTGAGGATGAATATACACAAACGAAGGACATGTCAAATGTTCATGTCTCACCTGTACCAGTTATTGTTGGGAATACACTACAACTCGGATGGGCAGCGTTCGGTAAACTTCGGCACATCTTTGAGTCCAAAATACCCCAATGCGTAAAGACGAAAGTCTTTAACCAGTGCGTGTTGCCAGTGATGTCTTATGGAACTGAGATGTGGTCCTTCACTATGGGCCTCATAACGAAGTTCAAAGTCACACAGCGAGCTATGGAGAGGGCTATGCTCGAAGTCTCTTTGCGCGACAGAATCCGTAATGAGAATATTCGCAAAAGATCGAAAGTGGCCGACATAGCTCAAAGAGTAAGCAAGCTGAAGTGGCAATGGGCAGGCCACATCGCTCGCAGAACTGACAACCGATGGGGAAGAAAGGTTTTCGAATGGCATCACGAACCGGATGACGCAGTGTTGGACGGCCTCCCACTAGATGGACAGATGACCTCACAAAGGTCGCTGGAATCTATTGGTTGCAGGTTGCACAGAACCGTTCGTTGTGGAAATCTAGTGGGGAGGCCTACCTTTAGCAGAGCACGTCTTGCGGCTGATAATGATGATCATGAATGTTATCAAAAAAAACTACCGAGTGGTAGTCCCGGACTCAGAGTTTGAAACATGCCAGAGCGAGAAATACACATCTGCTGCTCTGTACTGCTGTGTCGCTGTGCTTACTATATTTAATTGAAGACGTTCCATTCTTACGTTTTTTGTTTATTCTCTCACATCCGATTACAGTTTCTTATCATATTAATTATACTCTATCATGTAATTCAGCTTTCAGCAATAATACAACGTTGAACCCAAGTATAGATACGATCGTTTTTTGGCACAATATTTGTTTAATTAGTACTGAGCCCATTTTTGGGCGTAATTTTTATCGATATCGATAAAATTCGTATATCACTAGCACAGACTAAGTAGAGAGACTAGATACATGATTTGTTAGGTTGGTGCTTGAGTTAGTAGTAATCACAGATTACATAAACGTTTTTGTAATCTGTGGTAGTAATGAGGTGCCGTTGCCGTACGGCTGGTGCTGATCAGACACACATCAGACATGCAAATGCTCAAATTATTGTCTATGAAGTCCGCCCTCTTTACGATCGTAGTGATAGTGACATTGTCTCTGGTTCGTCGGTTGTCTGCTTTGCGTCGTGAAACTATTTTCTCTCTAATTTTATTTTAAATACAAGTGAACCAAAACGAAACATCACAATCATAATGTCTGCTGATAATATAGAGAAGTTGTATCAAAATTACGGTGTTTTAGCCGACGCTAAAGATGATATCGCCAAGGTAAGTTTTCCTAACCTAACACTGATGAAGAAAAATACCCCAGAATTCAAAAAAATGCGAGGATTTACTCTCAAATTGTCTATTTTCAGCATGAAAAAGAATATTTGGAAATATTGGCTGCTGTAAAAGGATCTGACAAGGAGAAGAGACTGGCGTCTCAATTTATTGCCAAATTTTTCAACAGCTTTCCTTCACTTACGGAACAAGCGATTGAGGCACAATTCGACTTATGCGAGGATGATGATGTAGCCGTAAGTATTTTTACGTGTCGCTATGCTACTTGTTACGTTGTTTTTGATAAAAACAAGACATGTAATACTACCTAGGCAAATGTTTTATTAGATTCCGCATTTGCACTCACGACCGTTGACGAATCGTGGATATGTCGTATTCTACAATGCTAAACAAAAGTCACTGTATGGAAGTCATGTAGTACAACAATTTTACCATGGAACTTCAAAAGTAATATGTGGTTTACCTTAAAACTACACCCGTGTCACAAGTCTCGGAATTTTTCTCTCTGCCTCACGATGGACCCGGCACCCGCATGGTGAATCCATTGATGCTAAGAAGATTGTCTCTGATAGTAGTGACTTATAGACTAGTAGACTTGTTTTTACTCCAAAAATCACCATATTGTTAATTATTCATTTAATAAGGATTTATTTTATTGTAAAATGAGGTGGTTAGCAGCTTAAGCTGATTGATGTAAGTAAAGTTATAAAATAATAAATATTGGTGGACATTTCACGCACAACACTGCCCCCCATCAGAATAGTAGTAAGGACAAGACATGAGAGGGAACTAAGGATAATAATTATTGGTAGACATTTCACACACAACACCATCTAGCCCCAAACTAAGCAAAGCTTTTTCTATGGGAGCCAGATAGCTGTTTTTTTTTTTAAATAAAGAGTTACGAGACGAGCAAGTCATGTGCCTGATGGTAAGCAACATGCTTGCCACATAACAACACCGTGACATGCAGCTATTGGAACATGATGAGTCCAAATTATAACTTTTTTTTTAATGAAGAGTGACGACATGAGCAGGTCATGTATGTACCTGTTGGTAAGCAACATGCTTGCCACATCACAGAACCTGACATTCAGCTATTGGAACATGAAGAGTCCAAATCATTACCTAGCACTGCACTGTGCTCATCACCCACAGATCCAAGATGTTATGTCTCGTAAGCCCTGTAATTTCTTTGGAAACATTGTCCTTCAAACCGGAAAACAGTAATGTTTGCACATTACTGCTTGGTGGAATGGAATGCTTGGCAGAATAACTGGCAAAGGCGTGGTACTTGTTACTAGATAAAACTTAAAGATCAACTTAAAACAGGTTCCTTTTTCCCCAAAATTTACGATTTCCACAGAATACAAAATAGATCAGTGAGGCATATTATGATAGTATTTGCGAAACCTAACCTCATCATCATATCTGTTAAAATTTCTCTATAAAAAAATTCCAGATTCGTAAACAAGCAATCAAAGATCTGCCCAATCTGTGCAAAGATCACAAGGAACACACTCAAAGGATCGCTGACATATTGGCTCAATTACTACAGTCTGAGGACGCTACTGAAATAAACATAGTAACTAATTCACTTCTGGCCATACTCAAGAATGATCCAAAAGGAGCTCTAGCGGGTCTTTTCTCTCAAATTCATCAAAGCACTGATGCTGAGGTGACAAATGAGATTGTACGGGAAAGATGCATAAAGTTTTTAGCTACTAAAGTGAAGCAGCTTGGACGTGAGATTATTACCAAAGAAGCAGAAGAGGTTATTATTACAGAGTGTAAAAAGATTCTTGAGGTGAGGATTTGATTCTTATTAAACAATAGAAACTAATGTTACAAAGAGTGGCCTTATCACTAAGTGATCTTTTCCAGGACACCTTAATATCAAATAGTGTTTACAGTTTTAAAAAGTCCATACCAGTATTTGCTATGATCACTCCATAACATAACATTTTCAGGATGTGGTAGCTGATGAGTTTGATCACATTATGGATCTACTCACATGGTCGAGGTTGGGTAAAACACCATTGGGAAAGAAAGAATTGGTACAAATTGTGGCAGCTCTTGCATTCTCACCGGATGACTGGCACCCAGAAGATTCAGATTGTGTTGACAGAATTGTACAGTGCTGTCAGCATGCTCTGCCTTTGTTCTCAGTAAGTAATCTATATTGTATGTACCCACCCTAGTCTTAGGCACGACACAAATATGGATGTTATTTTGTGTCCTGTGTTAAATCAAAGCTACAGATGAATGTTTGTTTTCTTTAAAACCAACAAAATCAAGCACTCTGCACAAACAAAAACAAAATTAAAAATTATGATTTACCCCTGACTACCTCGGATTTTTAATCTGTACAACATTCTACTAGTCAAGCCATTTCATTTGATACCCATTTTGAGGAAATTGTGAAAAAGAAATGTATCACCATTTTGTGGTAGCGGCCAACACAAGTCCTTTTTTTTGGTTGGGGGTTAAAAATACAATATCTGTTACACATCTGACAGGTAAGGTGCTGCGCTGCACAAACAGACTTTTAGTTTCCAGTTTACAAGAACAATAAAATATGTAGTGTTTGGTACAAACTGCAAACTAAAAGTGTCTATGTTATTGCAGCACCTTAGCTGTACTTAATATGTGAAACAGATTAGAAAAAGAATTATGAAAAAAATATTTAAACAGTAGTGTACAAATATCACTGCTTAAAAGTTAACTGTAAATTAATTTCCATTGGTTATTTTGAGTGTGGTTATATCCAAGTAAATTGATTACTACTGAACCTGATCTGTAAGAAATCTCAAAATATTTTACCATATTTTTCTAGGCTCAAGTGGATTCAAACCAGTTCTTAAACTTCTTTTGAGAACATGTGCTACCGCAATGGGATGCTATAGTCACTGCAGAAGACGGCCCTGACTCGAAACTGGAGCTGCTGAAAATATTTGCAGAAGTCTCTGATCACTGTGGAGACTTGGAAGATGCTCAGAAGAAGATTGATACCGTCTATGATGTTGTCATGGTAATGATATACAAAATTTTGATTATAATACTTGCAAATAAAAGGAAATATCAGCAATACAGGCTATTCATCTTGGGGTGGATCAGCTAAGTAACCCAACTGTAGGTTTTGAACCAAGTGCCAAAAGGATCAAAAGCAAAAAATGACTGTTCTTGAGAGATTAAGTCATGATTGTCACTACAAAGTTGCAAATGTACCAGTTTTTTTCCTATTAGACTGTTTGTAGCTCCAGATAGCCATCTTTCACATAGTTGATGTTCCAAAGACTAAAGAAGAGACTCAACTTCTCTTTAGTGATAAGAACATCATTAACTTTCTCATTTGAAACTTTGTATTGCCTCAGTGGGTATTTTCTGTTGGATGTAATTTGAGTGTCTTCAAATGTAGACTGAACCAATTTCTTACTTTTGCTAGCAAAAGAGAGTGGAAGTATTATATGAGTGGAAGTATTTATGGGTCAAATGAACCACCAGGAGACCTATGTAGGAAGATAGAAGGATATTAAATAATAAGATTCAGCACTATGCTGTCACTTGAAAGCTGTCCAAGTGAGTGCAGGTGAAGAACTTCTTCTAATCCATTATTCTGCAATGCCGTACAAAAATCATGTAACAAGGAGAAATGATTGAGAGTTGCAACCCCCTATCTTCACATGCACTCAGTTGGACAGCTTTCAAGTGTCAGCTTGACAGCATAGTGCTCAATCTTATTATTTTATACCCTTCTATCATCCTACATAGGTCTCCTTGTGTATCATATGGCCCATAAATTTTGTTCACGGGCCTGTAGTCTAAGGAGTATCTTTTGTCTTAGAATTACCTGAAATTCAATTATGATTGCACATACATTGCTGCTAGGTATACCATTTAGATGGGATGATGGCACAGTCACTGTCATGGAACCTGAACTCGGTAGTCACTGGACTGAACCAGATAGTATCAAAAGAGAGAGGTTATACCAGTAGGATAACTTGTAGTTGCAATGATGACTATCACTGATGTATGATGATTAATACCAATTATAATTTTTATTTTCCTTAGAAATATTTGCCAGAAGCACCGATCGAAGGAGATGAAAATGCAGAAAAAGGAAAAACTGAAGAGAAGGCAGAAGACTCAAAAGCGACACCATCACTCCAGTTCTCTCATGTAGAGTGTGCATTATTTGCTCTGCACTCACTTTGCAGAAAGAGCCCAGAAGCTTTAAGTGCCGACGCGTCAAGACTGAAGGCTTTAAGATTACGTTTGCAGTATACTGCACGTCTCACTCAAGGGTACATAAAAAAACTCAAGGAAGTTACACAGGTACTTTTACTTTATCATATTTTTTCTATAAACATTTGTTGCACTTGGATAAATTTAGTCGACTGAATTCATTCAGTTAGAAATCATCCTTGCATCTGAATGCTACTATTATATTTATACTCTTCACTGAATTCAGTTGACTAAATTCACTCAAACTAAATTAAGCCTAAGTCAAAGTTTATTGATAAATGTACAATTTACACATCAATTTTAGAAAAAACAAAATAAGACCATACAAAGAGTATACATTTTTAAAGTTTAAATTGAACATTATATTGTATGATAATAAGTATCATACAAATAAGGGTAAAAAATTTAAATATATGTACTTATTACAAAAGTAATAAACAATGTCAATTTTTTACAATTTTATTGTGAGTTTGCCATCACTACATAAAAACTCGCTGTAAATAAAAAAAGTTTGATCGATAAGCCAGCTTTTTAATCGGTTTTTGAAGCTACCCGAACTCGGTGGTGATTTAACCATTTTAGGAAGAGTTATAAACTTCCGGTCCCATAATGTGAGTCAGTTTTTCCGATCTCGCGAGAGAGTGAGGTATACTGTTCAGCTTTTCAGCGAATATTGCGCTAAGTTGTTTCTGACATACACAGCTACTTGGTAGATCAAGATTGCAGGCAACGTAAATATGCCAAGCTCTTTAAAATATGGCCAAATATAATAAATAAGCTTTAAGCTTCTAATAATAGTGTATTTATTTTGATTACAATCTCGACAAAGACGGCGACACTAATATCTTTGGTCATGTTAACTCTTGCTATTATAGGTATCGTCGTAATATTTTTTTAGTTTTTCATGCGAACGCAAATTCAAAATAAATAGGATTCAATCGCGAAATGCGAAATTAATGTTTTCAGTATTTATAACACAAATTTGTCATCACCACTGGCTTTAGCAGCGAAAGAGCATCATGAAGAAACTGACATGTTCCGAGAAAGACTCAAAGGTTGAAAGGTCGTCATCAGATCGACGACATGCGTTATCCGTTAGCCCAAACTTGACCAGTGTGGTGGTATAAACCACCACACTGTTGTTCTCGCACAAGGAGAGTGTCAAGGCCTTATGGCCTTGACACTAACAAGACAAGACCTAACTGTAGAAACACAAAGTGGGCTGCTTGTGCTTAATGTGTAAATATAGCTCTAATGTTTTCTATATTAGTTGGAGTGTCCTAACCTGATGTGGTCCTAACTGTGTAATGTTCCCGAGGGCCCCATTGGTCTTTAATTTAAATTCTATTCACCTCAAAGCGCGAACACAATAGTGTTGTCTTCTACACTCACGTGATTCTCTCTATGGCTCACCTATTATTGCCATTTTCTAATTCAATTCAGCTGCCATTATGTCTCTCTTGTAGTAACTAGATTATATATCATGATATAATGTTTGATTAATATTATAATTTCTATAGGGAAAGAAGGAAGATTCAGAGGAAAACAAGTTGAAAATAGCAGCGTTGAAAACAACGTCCAACATCAATACATTGATAAGAGACATGTTCCGCACTCCACCTAGTTTCAAGAGCAAGGTGCAACTGTCCTTCCAATCTAGGAAGTCTGAAAAAGAGGTAAGAACCCCTAAAAGAACTCACATTATTATGTAGTTGTGCTACAGTGGTTAGGTACAACCATAAATATTAACAGTATTTTTTTAATTGGTTTGCGGGCTAACGTGGTGTATTTTTGCGTGGTAATATGTAATATAAATGGTGGATTATTAAAAATTACGAATTTCGCTCGAGAATGATAAGAAATCTTCGGGTAACTTTGGGATCATGACCATTGGCCATCTCGAAATGCGTCAGCGTTTCCCATTGAACTGACGCATTTCTAGACGGCCATGCTCATGGCCACGCCCTCCGGATTCACCCGCGTAGTTTCCAAAGCAAGCTATCAAATTCGGGGTTATAAGTTTTCACATCTATCGACAGTTCCTATGACTGCCAATTTTTTTTGTATTGCGCGAATCCCTAAACAAGACTAGCCAGTAGGTTGTTTAATTGGTTTGCGGGGTAAAGGAGACGGCTCATTTCTGCCCCAAGTCGTTTCAAGTTTAGGTACGTAACTAGATGCCCGCCCCGGCTTCGCCCGTGGTATATTATATAGCACTCACCGGGATCCCGTACATATCCAACGGTGAAAGAATGACTGAAATCGGTTCACTCATTTCTGAGAATATCGATTTCAAACAAAAAACCTCTTCAGCTACCTGCTACGCCACCTGTCGGAAATTGGTCGTACCAACTCAGATTTCGAAAAAAAAATTAGCAAAGGTTTATATTCAAGGCACAGATTACTGAAATTCAATGACGCAATCTTTGACACATGCTGTCATGTGTCATGTCAAAGCACGAAACGTAGGAAAACTCTCAAAAGGGGAATATTTTTTCCCGATTTTGTTACATTCTTGTTTCATGCTCCGCTTCAATTAATAGTAGAGTTATTTTCTATAGCCTAAAGCCTTCCTCGATAAATGGACTATCCAATAGAAAAAGAATCTTTCAATTCGGACCAGTACGTCCCGAGATCCTAGCGTTCAAGCAAACAAACAAACAAACAAACAAACAAACTCTTCAGCTTTATAATATTAGTATAGATTTCAGACTATAAGTTATCTGTTTCAATTTTCAGCCGTTTCAATATGTTCAGCCGTTCCAACGTTGTCCTGTAACTGTAAATATTATGAATGTCAAAGTTTGGATGTTTGTTACTTAATCATGGCGGAACGTATCAAGTGATCGGGCTGAAATTTGAAATACAATTAGATTATAGTCTGGAAGAACACATAGGCCAAACATTGCCTATGTATAGGTACTTATCTATATGTCCCTATGTGTTACTTAAGCTAAGCCAAGAATATGTTTAAAATTTAAACTCGATACATTCAGCCATTCCAACGTAATTAAGCAGCAAAAAATTTAAATATTTATATAATATTAGGAAAGGATAGATATTACGGATATTACAAAATTTTTGAAAAAATAAAACCGGTCAAATTCCAGTGGAACTCGCGCGCGAAGGGTTCTGAACCATTAGCAAATAAAATGATTTTATTGTATGGGAGCCCCCTTAAACATTTATTTTATTTTAATTAATTACATTTAAAGAGAACATAAAACTTAACATTATGTGAATAGTGAAAGCGTCAACCTGTGACAGGTACGTTATTAGTATCGAGCAAGAAACGGTAAAAAAAGTCAAGTTTGTTGTATGGAAATAAGCCCCTCTTAAATATTTATTTTAGTTTTAGTATTTTTTGTTAAAGCGGCAATAGAAATACATCGTCTGTGAAAATTTCAACTGTCTAGCTATCACCGTTCTTGAGATACAGTCTGGTGACAGACGGAAGGATGGACGGACAGCGAAGTCAGGTACGGAACCCTAACAACGGTCTGCTTCGGTTACCGAAGCTTGTTGAACACTACCTTTAAATTTTAAACAGTATTTGGATTGAAATAGTACTTTAAGTTACGGCTGGTCTAGCAAGCTACAGCTGACTTATTCGGGAGAACGCCGACTGTCGATCCGGAGACCCAGGGTTCAAAACCACGCGCACCACTATCTTTTCTGAGTCATGTTCGTAACGCCGGTAATTAAACGGTGAAGGAAAATATCGTGAGGAAACCGAAATGTACCCAGAATCTAAGTTCTAAGTCATATGTCATCCACCAACCGACACTGGGCCAGCGTGGTGGATTATAGCCTTGTCTCTCTCCTTGCGAGAGAAGGCCCCGACGTCCAGCAGTGGGAACATTTAATGGGTTGTTTATGCTGCTACTTATTATGCTGATATGTTTTCTCCAAAAGAACAAAAATTTACTTCAATGACAGGTAATTTAATTCTGTCGTTCGACTAACTAAATACAGATAAATCTAAGCTGATATTTGTTTTTTGTTGATATTTGAAAAACTACCTCCCTGTTTTCGATATATAAGATCACCTCTGAAGTATTTTCTACCAAACAAAAAAAGAATTATCAAAATCAACTCACAATTAGCGGAGTTATCGTGTTAAATAAAACCAAATAAAAAAACATGCAACCCGATTGAGAACATCCTCCTTGTTTGAAGGAGGATGTTCTCATCCTCCTCCTTTTTCCACACAAAATATATTTTTGACAATTCTTTTGTCATTCAAGACGACGCGACGCGATCACGTGGGCACTTCTTGAATCTAGAATCTAGATATTCTGTGGATTGTCTGTGATACACAGAATATTTAGAAGTTAGTATGTACCGAACGCGCCGTGCGTGTCGTTATTATTTAATGTTTGTGTAATTTCCGAACCACCAAACCGATAATGTTCAAATTTTGATGGGACAATATAAAAAATGTGTTCTTTCTAACAAAAAAAGAATTAATGAAATTAAACAACGCAAACTTGAGTTACAACCAAATACACATTCTGACTTACACCCCTTCCCGCAAGAAAACCGATCAGAATTTGGGGATCAAAAGTAGCCTACAGCAATGTCCTTAGTATAAACTAAAATCATGCCAAGTTTCAGCTGAATTGAATCAGTAGTTTCGGCGTGATGCGTGATCCCTATACAGAAAGACAGACAGACAGACAGACAGACAGACAGACATGAAAGAAAAAAATGCATATTCGCCATCAGTATCGACTATGGAGTGCTCCAAAAAAATTTTTTTCAAAATATCTCCAATGTACAGAATTCGACCCGTTACAGTTTTATTATAAGTACTAGCTGAACCCGCTACTTCGTTCGCGTAAGCAGATGTTACTGACTTATACATTAATTGGAAGTATCGTACGTCAAATATTTGTATAAGTAGTCATTGAAAAACCTTTGAGTTTGAGTGAATTTGTTTTTCCACACAAAAATTTATTTAATTTTATCACATTTATTTTTCCTTTTTTAAACAAAATCAAACATACTTAGTAAGGTTTCGTAGTTTCGAACATAGCCGCAAGTGTAAAATTTGTAGGATTTTTATAGGATACATTATGAAAAGTCTGAAGCTAATGTGCATGATCTGATACCTACTTACCTATTTCTTTTTATCCGCAAGCTGTTTTCTAGCTGTTACCCGCGACTTCGCCGTAGTAAAATTATGAACGAAGCCTGTATGGAATCAAAATAATTACAATTTTGAGTTTTAATGATATTCAAGCAAGTTGAACCCGTAAATCTAAGCCAAGCCCTAGTGAAATGTTAATGTATGAATTTAATTGTAGGTAACACAGAAAAAATCAAGAACGAAAGAATCCAAATTTGGCATCATAATCCTTTTAGCAGCTAAAACTTATTAGTACAATTTAGAATACCCGTAACGCCACCTAGTGATGAAAGAAAAAATACATACCACAATAGCAAAACATCGATTTAAATGGCCTTTAGTGCTTTTAGATTTAAACTGGCATTAGCGCCGTCTAATGAGAATATTATGTTGCTTGTTATTTTGATTGTGAACGCAAATCACCTTTATTATCTACGCCAAAACGGGTGCATATATTTTTCATTTTTGGCTTGTATCACATCAAGTTCCTTACGAAAATATATGCTTATATTAATATGGAGTTAAATGAAAATGTAGACTTATTAGCCCATGTGAAATTTTAGACCCTAAACTATATGCGTTTCGTATGTCAACCCATATCGTTGTGCCGTTTTGACGTGATAGTTAATATTTGTTTCCTTAGGGCCCATGCTTCTTTTCAGGTTGATAGGTAATAAATACATAAATGTGGTATTTTAGACTATGAGTTATTTTTGTTTAAATTTTGTACCAAATTTGCTTAGTCTTTCCTACGTCACAGTAACCTATAAGTAACCGATTTGCTATTTCTGAGTTCAAACTACGTGTGTTTCGAATTCCATCCAAATATATTCAGCTGTTCCAACGTTGTCCTGTAAATATTATGAATGTCACTGTTTGGATGTTTGTTACGTAATACATAGAGTACTTATACATAGGCAATGTTTAGCCTATGTGTTCTTCCAGACTGTAATCTAATTCTATTTCAAATTTCAACCCGATCACTTGATACGTTCCGCCATGATTAAAGCGGCAATAGAAATACATCGTCTGCGAAAGTATCAACTGTCTAGCTATCACCGTTCTTGAGATACAGCCTGGCGACAGACGGTGACGGACGGATAGCGAAGTCTCAGTAATAGGGTCCCGTTTTTACCCTTTGTGTACGGAACCCTAACAACGGTCTGCTTCGGTTACCGAAGCTTGTTGAACACTACCTTTAAATTTTAAACAGTATTTGGATTGAAATAATACGTATTCTAATAAGTTACGGCTGGTCTAGTAAGTTAAAGCTGACCTAGTCGGGAGAACGGCGACTGTCGATCCGGAGACCCAGGGTTCAAAACCACGCGCACCACTATTTTTTCAGAGTCATGTTTATAATGCTGGTAATTAAAACGGTGGAGGAAAACACCGTGAAGAAACCGAAATCTACCTATAATCTAAGTTCTAAGTCATATGTCATCCACCAACCGACACTGGGCCAGCGTGGTGGATTATAGCCTTGTCTCTCTCCTTGCGAGAGAAGGCCCCGACGCCCAGCAGTGGGAACATTTAATGGGTTGTTTATGCTGCTACTTATTATGCTGATATGTTTTCTCCAAAATACAAAATTCTACTTCAATGACAGGTAATTTAATTCTGTCATTCGACTAAATTTAAGCTGATTTTAGTTTTTTGTTGATATTTGAAAAACTACCTCCCTGTTTTCGATATCTAAGATCACCTTTGAAGTATTTTCTACCAAACAAAAAAGGAATTATCAAAATCAACTAACAATTAGCGGAGTTATCGCGTAAAATAAAACCAAATAAAAAAACATGCAACCCGATTGAGAACATCCTCCTTGTTTGAAGTCGATTATAACCGAATGATGTTTGTTTTTCCACACAAAAATATATTTTTGACAATTATTTTGTCATCCAAGACGACGCGACGCGATCACGTGAGCACTTTCTAGAATCTAGATATTCTGTGGATCGTCTGTGATACACAGAATACTTAGAAGTTAGTATGTACCGAACGCGCCGCGCGTGTCGTTATTATTTAATGTTTGTGTAATTTCCGAACCAACAGACCGATATTATTCAAATTTTGACGGGAAAATATAAAAAAATGTGTTCTTTCTAACAAAAAAAGAATTAATAAAATTAAACAACGCAAACATGAGTTACAACCAAATACACATTCTGACTTTCACCCCCTCCCGCAAGAAAACCGATCAGAATTTGGGGATTAAAAGTAGCCTACAGCAATGTCCTTAGTATAAGCTAAAATCATGCCAAGTTTCAGCTGAATTGAATCAGTAGTTTCGGCGTGATGCGTGATCCCTATACAGAAAGACAGACAGACAGACAGACAGACAGACAGACATGAAAGAAAAAAAATGCAGTTTCGCCATCAGTATCGACTATGGAGTACCCCAAAAAAAAAATTTTCAAAATATCTTCAATGTACAGAATTCGACCCGTTACAGTTTTATTATAAGTATAGATAGATTAGCCCCGGAGACCTAAAAAAGTTATTTACTTAAAATAACATATAATTAAATAATGACAACTGTACATTTCATACTAACTTGCGAAGCGGGGATTGCAAATTGGTGTTATTAAAAAATACTATGATTGTACTTAAAGTCAGCCATGTTTTGGCGCCAAAGTTAAAAAAACATGTCACCTCATTGCATTATTTTCTTTAACGTGGTGTATTTTTTGCGTGGTAATATGTAATATAAATGGTGGATTATTAAAAATTACGAATTTCGCTCGAGAATGATAAGAAATCTTCGGGTAACTTTGGGATCATGGCCATTGGCCATCTCGAAATGCGTCAGCGTTTCCCATTGGACTGACGCATTTCTAGACGGCCATGCTCATGGCCACGCCCTCCGGATTCACCCGCGTAGTTTCCAAAGCAAGCTATCAAATTCGGGGTTATAAGTTTTCACATCTATCGACAGTTCCTATGACTGCCAATTTTTTTTGTATTGCGCGAATCCCTAAACAAGACTAGCCATCTAGGTCATGTAAATTAAGTTTATTTAGAAGTAAAAGACCAATTGAAGGCAATCCAGGTGTCTTGGAGGTTATCCTGTAAAAATAGACAAAAACTTAAGAACTTGTTAGTAGGACAGTAGGTACCTATAGCAAAAACTAAAGTCTTACTAATCTTATAAACACTTCCAAAGTTATTTATGTGTATTTTACACTTGTTTCAGGAAAAACAGCAGACCTCCTCTGATGACAAAGAAAAACAGTCACCGCCCAAACGCCACAGACCAATTACTTTCGACAATGGAGACGATAAGAAATCTCCTGAAAAACGCGCTCGCAGTGGCGACCGCAACGTCAAAATGTATACGCCGCCTTCGGGCAAATACAGTTCACGTTTGAATAACTCTGGCAGGTTTAATGGCCCTGGTTCTGGAAGGGGAGGTCGAGGAGGGTATGGTAGACGGGACTTTAGGGGCAATGGTGCTCCCTTCAGAAGGCGTAGTAATTACTAAATGCGGCCAAACAAGTTCTTTTTTTTATATGTAGAGTACTCAGTCGTAGAAATCAAAGGCAAAAATGATTTCTTTCCAGATTTGTTTGTTCGAATTTTATTTTCATATACGTCGAGTAATCGCCTCCGTTTTAAAAATAAAAAGCTGTGATTCAGTCAAAGGCCTTGACAAGATTGGAACATTTTCTTTTCCTGCTAATTGACTAGCACATTCTCAGTCCATTTTGTTTTCTTTGATGATGAAGAGGTGATTTTAAAATCTACATATTACTTAATTACTTATATGCAGTTTTCAGTTTCATAAAATGAAGTATTGTCGTAAAGAATGATGTCCAGCGTTTTTCGGTTTTTTTTCAGTAGTCCATCAAGTTCCTGCTTTGGAAGTTCAAAGCAGTTGCAGTGATTTTTTACAGATGTCAGGTGCTTCAAGATTTATTTTAACTCCAACTCTATTTATTGTAAATATAGCATAGCAGCAACTCAAGTAAGTAAATAGAGTATTTGTACACTAGTGACTCAGCAGTAACGTCATAGGCCTGGGCAGACAATAGCGACAGAGAACATACAAGTTTAGGTAAGTATAGGTTTAGTATATTCTCTATTGATTTCAAATTGCAGCGGAAGTGCAGATGCATCCTCGTTTTACATAATGTAAGTCTTAGATAAGTTTTGCCCAATTCCAGATGTTAACTTGGATGGTGTGAAGGACTGTATAACCATTATTAGATTTTTTTATATTTCCAGATTGTACTTCTTTGTTCAAAGAAGTACCAACTTTGACACACGAGAATAAATATGTTCATAGTATATATTTGTTTTATTTTGAATGTGCCCTGTGGACTGTGGTTTACTCAACCTAATATTAGTAGCAATTTTACCCCATCTCTGAGCGACGAGCGACACTAGGCTAGATTTTCAAGCTAGGATAGCAAGCTAGTAATTATACCTTCGTGTAGATAACACTAGTTTTGTCGACACGAAGCTAGAAGTACTAAGATTGCTAGCTCGCTAACACTAGCTTGAAAAACTAGCCTCGGTGTCGCTCGGGCATTAGGGGTGGTTTTTTTTTTGTACAAAAAGTAGCACCTGTTTTCTCATTGGCAGACTTTATACCTATCAAATTTAATTTAAAACAGTTCAGAAGTTTAGGGGTGAAAGCGTAGCAGACATGTTTTCGCATTTATACTACGAGGGTCATTTGAAAAGTTCTTAGCCTAACATACTTAATGAAACCACACGGTTTTTATTATTTTTCAACATACGCTCCTCTGAGCTCAAAACACTTTCCATCGACCCGGTAAGGTTTCGATACGTTTTAAAAAAATCTTCGTCTAACTCAAAATAAGCGTCCACGGCGGCTATGACCTCTTCATTTGTAAAAAAATGTTTACCACCTAAAAAAAATGTCAGCTTTGGGAACAGATGAAAGTCGGACGGTGCTAAATCCGGTGAATATGGGGGATGAGGTAACAATTCGAAGCCACATTGATGGATTTCTGCCATGGATTGCAGTGTGAACACGCGTATTGTCCTGATGAAACAAGACTTTTCCTCAATTAATCTTTTAAGATGAGATGCCTGTCAATATTCGATCAGATAAAATTAAATCACAGATTTTTCTTTGTTTTGATCAGTGGAAGCAGTCGGAAGGCTGGCCACTGCGGGGCTCATCTTAAATGGTCTCACAACCATGTTTAAACTCTGCCACCCAGTTTTTAACATTCACATACAAAGGAGTGGACTCATCCAAAGTAGCAGACGTGTCTTCATGTATAGCTTTTGGAGTTAAACCTTTCAAATCCAGGTATTTTATCACAGCATGATGTTCAATTTTATCCTTTTTCAACCCCCGACCAAAAAAAGGTAAGTTTGACGTCGATGTCTGTCTGTGGCACCGTAGAGCTCAAACGGATAAGCCGATTTCGATGCGGTTTTTTTATTTGAAAGTTAATATCCGTGCGGGTGTTCTTAGCTATGTTTGGTTAATATCGATTCAAGATGGCCGCGTCCACAAAATGGCGGACAAAATATTTCTTCACAACTTACCTCAATATGGGTATCAAATGAAAGGTTTTGACTAGTACAACACTGTACACTATAAAAAAATTCAAACCCAAGATGGCCGCCACCACAAAATGGCGATTTATATTATTTTTTTCACTACTCACTTCAATATGGGTATCAAACGAAAGGGCTTGACTAGTAGAATACTTTGCACTACGACAAATTTCAAATCCAAGATGGCCGCTACCAAAAAATTGGGAAATACATTTCTTTTTTCACAACTCCCTTAATATGGGTTTCAAATGAAAGGGCTTTACTAGTAGAATGTTGTACAGATTACAAAACCGAGGTAGTCGGGGGTTAGTAAAATTTTTTAATTTTTTCTTGTCAAAAATAGCTCTGACTTGACTTACGGTATCACGTGTAAACAAACAATAAGTTACTGTGAATACACCTAAACTGTGCATACAACAGTTATATTATTTAGCAACAATGCTAAATAAAGTAAATACAAAATGAGGGTAGTTATAAAAAAAACAATGACTTTTCAAATTACCCTCGTATTAACATACATCACACAAAGTTCTAATTTTGCAAAAGGTATTTAATTATGATAATTTTTATTTTCAAAACTATTAAAAGACACTTCGTCATCTCGGCTGAAATATAACCATAGAAGTTCAAACCATATTTACTACTTAAAATCTATTTATTATAGTCCGTTCCACGAAGAGGTGTAGAAAATGTAAACAAAGGTGCTACCATAACACAAAAATCGTTTAACCTTAGTATTTTTCTAAAACTGTCTTAAAATATTTTTCATAAATATGATACGACTTTACTGTGATCTTAAATACAACATACTTGGATTTGTATTGATCAAATAATTATTTATTATCTTGAAAGTTATAAATAGTAATAGTAGAATGTGGTAGATACTGTTTGAAACAGTGGAAATTTGATCTTTGTTTCTCAAACTGCGAATCCCATCGAAACATAAATGTGAAGTGAAAGAAAATTTCAATATGATATGATATGAAAACCAGCCAAGTCTGACTACTTTAATAATCATCATAAATTATAAAAACAAATCATATTTTAAGTGTTTAAAACTAGTCTATGGTATTATAAATAGATTTTAGAACTGACCATTTAAGACCATTTAGATCTCTATTCTTTAGTCGTTGAAGTCTACAAACAAGACATATAATATCATAATACTGAACTTTGATCTCTGATTGTTATTTTACTTACCTTATTTGTTTGTTACGGAATCAAGTATAAGGGCCACGTTAGCTATATACTCAGACTGGATTGTTTTTTTAGTTCAAATATAAAACGTAGATCAATAATTATAGCAAGGAACAGTATATAGGTTACCACTTATATAGGTACACCTTTTTAACTACACACTACACCTTTTCTACTTTTTATTATGACAAAATAATAGCAATGGCAGCTACACAGGTAGTAAGAACTACAGTAGTGATGTGCTGGATTGTGAAAAAAGTACATCCACGGATACGGATCTGAATGTGGATATATATACGAGTATCTAAAGCTGCGCTAGTAGGCTCATATCAGATTTGGCTGGGCAGGGAGAGAAAAACGAGTAGTGAAGGTGAGTGTAGATGTACGTCAGAAAAGGGCCCCTTAAACCTACGCCCGAGTCAGAAGTCTCGGGGTCTACTCGAGATTTCTCTTTCTCTGCCACACGATGGACCCGGCACGCGCACGGTGAATACATGGAATGCTAAGAAGATCGTCTCATATATATATATAGCTCATTAAATTTAACTTTACTAAAAAGTCAGTCATTTCACATACATAATGAAAAAGGAATTTAAGTGCTACATAACAAAACAAAGCTGTACTTAATAAAAAACTGTTTATATGTTACTATTGTTTTCCATGAACCAACCACCTAAGTTATTTTTGTATTAATGTTTTAAACTTATGCGCACCACATATTTAATAAACGTATAATTATAAAATAATATAAATAAGACAAAAGGTTGGAAACGGACTTATTGGAATATATTTAACCTTGATAAGTGACGAAAATCTGAAAGGGCAAACAGAGACGCTTACAACGAACTATCTTCTAAAACAAAGGTTGAGAAATGCTGGTCTGTCAAATTGAGCGTGACATTGATTTGTTTACATTTTCTACATCTCTCCGTGGAACGGACTATAGGTAATTCATGTCCATAATGATGCGTAAGGTGTTTATGGAATGTCTTATCAAAGTACACTAACCTGTAAATTTACTAGGTACTTATTTATAAAACACATTAATTATAAAGTTTATAACACAATCAAGAAAATTATAATTGTCTATCTCATATTATCCACAACATCACACATGATCCTATCCAATTCATAGCAGGGATCAACATTAGCTAAGTCCCCAGAGTTGCACTCCATATGTTCTAGGATCTCTATTGGAACTTTGAAGTTAGATTCCATGTCATTATGGTCTGGCAGACTCTGCAGAGCATTCTGGAGGATATCTTGAACCTTGTCTAATTGTTTCTTGAACCTGGAATAATGAATAATTTTGTTTACTCCAAAATATAGATGAAATATCCTACATACTAATATCTAGAACTTGTCTAATAGTGGTTACACCATTGAGTACATATAAGTACCTACTATAGAGCACGCACAACGAAGTGGGAACAGTAGGCACGGGTGAGAACAAAACGACGTTCCCCGCCGCGAGCGCCTGTAGTCGTACTCGATCACTAGTAAAGTGCGTTTCTCGAGGGATTTTTTTCAAATATTGTTATTAAAATGGTGAAATGTGCAGTTCCATCTTGCGAAAACGATACTAGAAAACGCACAAAATTGAAATCCAGTATCACATTTCATTGATAAGTCGATTATTTTACTTTTTTTATAAAAACTATTGAAAACTAATCCGATAATCGCGGGGTGAAGGAGACGTTCGGGAGGCGGGCACGCGCAGGACCGCCCTCGCACCGCGCTCCCGCCGCGTGATTTAGAGATGGGACGTAACCAACTCTGTAGTCAATATAATGTTGGCTAGAAAAACTACATATTATAACAGATTTTTGTAACTTTCATGCACAAAATGTTATAATATTTTAATAAATAATTTTATAGTGTGTTTTGTACGATATACTTTTAATTATAGAGTAAACTGGAAGTACATAATATTATGTAATGTTACAATATCACGCCTTAACAGTTAAATTGATTTTGAAGATTTTAGTAGGTATAGAATATTGTAAACTTCAATTTATGAAAATGACAATGATAGGTACACTTTTGTAAGGAAAATACAGGGTCCTACAACTAAAGTATAAAATATTTTAAGGACAAACTTACTCAAACCACTGAACATTTTCCTTTTTCTGCCTGCGAAGCCGAGGGTCGTGGATTCGATTCCCACCCAGTGCAAATATTTGTGTGATGAATTCAAATGTTTGCACTGTGTCTGGGTGTTTCTATGTATAATAAGTATGTACATATTTACAATTATTTAAGTATTATATCAGCTATCTGGCCGCCATATTACAAGCTTTGCTTAGTTTGGGGTCAGATGGTGTTGTGTGTGAATTGTCCACCAATATTTATTTATATTTTTTTTTTTAACAAGAACTATGCAGCAATCATTTACTGCATTTGCTTAGAGCGGTGATTCAAAAATACATTGAAATACGCGTTAAATATTTAGTTCGAAACTCAAATGTCACAAAAACTAAAAGACAGCTTTTTAACAAGCTTACGCTTTTTAGCGGTCAGTAAAAATGACAAGTAAATTATTATTTGATTTATAAATAAAAAAATCATTTTTTATTTTTGTAAATAGGTAATTGGATTAAATTGTAATACTAATTACTACAAATTGCATGAAATAATTATTTACGCCATTTTTCGGTAATAATTGCCAAATATAATCCAATTAATAGTTTGTCAGTTTATATCCTAAGCTCCATAAATTTTAAGCAAAAATAATATAATTTGAGAAATACCAGCTTTTTATTGACATATCCAATCATACACATTTTATGTGAAATATTTACATATTAATATTGTACAGAAAAAAAACGGGCACTAACTCTATAAAACTAAAATACCTAGGTACTATGTTTTAGACGTTATTGCACAAAATAATTATATTTATAGATGTTTGTACCGCGCTGAACCTGCATCAATCGCCAACAAAATGGTTTTGCGTTGCCCGCGTGCCCCTCCCTAGTAATCCCCAACGTACATATCTATGTAGCTATACATTGTCTGCCTACAACGCACACTGGGCGTCTAGTGTGGTGTTAGCACTCTATACTTTAGTTATTTGTCCTCAATGGGTTACACAAACAAATGTCCCCAATTTTAGATTACCATACTTCTACACTAAAATTAATTAAAACCTGTGGTATTAGAGATAAATCTTTAAAGGAATTTAAAGAAGTTTTCAAATACATTTCTATATTCTCTTATTATATAAATAAAGAAACTGAAAATCTATTAAAATTTTCCAGTTAAAAGCCTTCCAAATGTAGTGTTCTTTACTCTAATACCTACTCATTTGTACTTGTACTCACAGCTTATATAAATTATCCAGTCTCAGACCCTCACACACATCTAATAATATATTATTTTGCAATTTATATTTACTATTTCTATATTCTTATAATCAATTCTAGATGAATGCCTATCTTCCTAAGCTCATTGTATCACTTCTCTGCACCATGAACACAATTCCTTGTAGTGAAAACAGGTATGGGCACCGCAACACAGGTCTAACCTACAGCAGGGGTTGCAAGTGCTTTGGTAACTTAGGTATGCAGCTTTTATGACAAATAAAACATTTTATAAAATCATTAGTCATTATTAGTCTTAGACTCTATGATCACCAGGACTGCCCATCATAGTTCTGGCATTTACACTCTGTCTAGAAACATATTTTGCTAGACAGATTGTGACCCAAGATCAACAGATGCCTCAGGACTTTAGTTTCTGATTGTGTTACAATAAATTATCTAATAATATTTAAATTTTTTGCCAAGTAATTACCTTGTAGCTGTTTCAACACGCTGACGTTTTTGAAGTTCCATCATGACCCTTAAAGTTTCTCTTGCCTGGTGTGGTCTAAACTCGTTAAGTAAGTGATGTATATGGATGAACAGTAGACTTAAATCTTCAACCTTCTCTGCTCTTTTAGGAGAATCAGGGCAGTGTACTAAGAGGTCTAGTAAATCTAAAAAGTTGACCAGTAACGAGTGATTCAGCTTCTTCAATTCTCTTCTTCTTTCAAAATGCATTGGATAAAGCCGCCGAAAACCCTATAAATTAATAATAATAAATGATGATATCTGGAATTGTGTTCCTTGAACAGTGTTCTTTTAAACCTATTAAATATTTATAGTTTAGGAACTACAAAATTTTAATGAAACTGGTACATGAAAAAAATGTTGCACTTTTCTTAGTAGGTACTGCATTTCTCATTGCAATTCCTCAAATCCCGTTTACCACTAAAAATAAAGAAAAATTGTAGGTAGGTACTAAATCAAATAAATGCTCATTTAATTTAAAGTCACATGCATGCTGAGTTCAGTGAAGATAACTTCGAATTTGTAGTTTATACATTGATAGTAGGGGGTGAACATTTACCTGACTTTCCAATGATCTAATGATAGAATCATCAGCATTGAAAGGATGACCGAACATGGAGTAAGAGTCGTGTATTGGCCGAGGCGGTAAGGGCGCACGGTTTCTTCGTACATTTTCATCTGTATAAAAATTAATGTACTGCATAGGAGGCAAAGGTAGAGAGCTGACTTGAGTCGTTTCCGAAGACATTTTCTTGTCGGTAGTTGCAAACGATTACCCACAAGGTTTTTTTAAAATTCCAAATAAACAATTATGATGATAGAGAAAAACAGAAATTAATTTATATATGGGAATTATTCTGTGAAGGATTACAAATTTTACATTAACAATCTACGCAGACTAGATTACATATTCACAGAAAAGTGTATTATAAATTCTCAAAACTTAGATCCACAGATCACTATCACAGACTAAGTAGTACACTCAGACGGACATGTCGGGAACAAGGAAAATTGGTCTATGGTTCTAGACTAAATCTACTTTATCTGTGCTGAAAATGATATCTGACTTTGTCATTCTTTTTTTTTAAATTACACATACTGCATCAACACATAGATTTCATTTGCCAACTGGTGCTTTCGTGCCAGTACGCAAATCATATATTATTTAATTTTTTGCGCCTAAAAGGAACTAGTGTCTATGAGAAAAATATACACATAGATTGAATTGATGAATTTATTTCTTTTTAAGTTCCACAACAGAGTTTTCTCAGCAAAAGAATCACCACTTCACAGGATATATGTCATAATTGGAGTATTTTTCTTTCCAATGTGGATACGAATATAACACACGTATTTTCCGAAGTAACTCCAACCTGGTGCAACCACAACAGAGTTTTCTCAGCAAAAGAATCACCACTTCACAGGATATATGTCATAATTGGAGTATTTTTCTTTCCAATGTGGATACGATATAACACACGTATTTTCCGAAGTAACTCCAACCTGGTGCAATAAACTTTTAGGTAAATCTTAGGTAAGGTGCAAAAGTACATTTGCAGCTAATAAATAACAGAAATACACAAAATAAATCAAACAATAACAATTATGATCAACTCACAAACGTCATAACAACTAAAAAAGAGCACAGACTAAGTAGAGAAATAAGAAATAGGTCCTATAGTTTTATGAAAAAACAAAGCCAAAACTGGTTTAGAGATGCCCGATAATATGATAATTAAATCTTTAAATCGAAACTAAGCGGAATATCGATACCTATTACAAAATGTAGGCTATGAGATACGTTCCACTTTATGAAATGTATGTCTACCCTGAGTAGTGAATAGTCTGTGGCTGGTCACCAATGCTATTGCGCGCGCATTTTTGAGCACTGTTTATTTTTGCCGCCATAACGAAACATTTTTAACAATTCGTTTTCTATGGTCACTAGACTAAATCTACTTAATCTATGCTGAAAATGATATTTGACTTTTTAATTAAACAAATTGCATCAACACAACGTTGTTTATTTGCCAACTCAACACAATGTTAATAGTGGAAATTATATTTTTACTAGTAATTTATTCATAAGTGTGCTGAAAAACGTCGTATGATACACGTGTGTACCTATTGATGATGATTTTTCGACATATGATCAAGTACCTAGTAAATTGATCAACTAACGATTCTTGTTATTTTCCGGTGACATATTCAAAATTTCAGCTCAATTGATTAAAGATATCTCCTTCAAAGTTGAGCATTAAGATTCCACCCGGAAAAAACATAAATGTAGAGGTACATACCTACTATATAAACTACAAGTTAAATAAAAACTATAATAATTATAAAAATAAATTGGCAGCGACAGAATAAATTCTGAAGTTAGATGTTTTAGATTAACCTTTTTTTACTTGCTCAAAAAAACGATTTTAGATGATACTGTAAGTCTGTGAAACAATTTAAGTAGCATGTGCAGGTGCCTCCTATATACATATGTTACAATTGCTGCTCACTAGTTTAGCTACAACTGAATTTCAGATTTCGCCTAAGAGGATGCCATTAGCATGCCATTTAGCCGTATATTTAGATGGATTAAAGGGAAAATAACGTAAATGGAATAAACGCCTTTCACAGATGAAGAAGTGAGGAACCAATTACAGATATTAGATACTAGAATGTTATTAATAATTTACGTACACGTTACATTAATGATATTAGGTACTCGTACATTGTAAATCCCTACGTCAATGATTATTTTATTTCAGAATAGATAACTTGTATGTACCTACAGTCCTACACACACTACTACACATTTAAAAGCTATTTTACAGAGTAAAACGCTTTTGTTTCTAACATGAGCTTTAATCTGATTGTAAAATAATTGTCTGAGGGTACATCTTTTATACACTCAGGTAGGCGGTTGTATAAAGTTACATCCTACAAAGTTAAGTCCTACGTAAGCTGAATTCGCAGATATAGCTATAACTATTAGGTGTTATTACGTTTTCAGTCTGCCCTTGTGTCTATTAAACTGTTTTTCATTTTTTTGTGTCTGAATCTCATTGAACTGTAATGAGGAGGTTACTATTAAGTGACGTTTAAACATCTTCAGTTTCTTGTGGCTTCCATTTACACCTATACCCGTCTGCCCGTCTCATCATTAAATGGCGTGAAAAAAAGAAACCTAACGTTTCAGCCTTGTCGAGCGTAGTTCCTGGGAATCGTGCAAAAAACAAACATTATAACAGTTTCTTTTTCAAAAAATCTTAGTTACCTATGATCGTACTAAACGTATCTGGATAGTGATATATATAAGGTTTTTTATGATTGATAAGATTTAAAAGCATACGAATATTTCCAACACAAAAGTTTGAATAATGTTGTAGTTGAACACATCGATATAAAACAATGGATGTGCCCTGAGTAACTTGAAACTGCTAATAAACTGAGTCTCTATGTGTGTCGTAAGTAGTTTACACATAACCAATCTACTTGACCCCTAGAATCCCTAGCGGCGCGATATGCTGTGGTTCTACTTATTTTGGTTGTTGACAACGAATAGGTGTATTGAGATCTTTGGTTGAACACGCTTAGCGTATTCAAGACGGTTGGTTGGTTGGATAGCATTGAATGATTAAGCAGGGGTTCAAAATTTTTAAAACATACGATGCAGTTTCAACCCCATGTAACGAATACTTACTATGAATTCGATCCAGTGATAATCGATAAACCGTCTAATTTTTTAGGTATCCCCTAACGTGGATTCACAGACTAAGTACACCTAGAACTCTTTTGAATTTTACAAGGTGTAACGTTGGCATGAAATCAAATTGTGACTACTGAAGTAAAGTCTACTTAGTCTGTGAAAAAAGAGAGGGGAGCAGAAGTGTCAGATTTGTTAGGCTGGACGTCAAACTCGAATGACATAACGAAAAAAAAAAGAAAATGACGTTAGATTTGTATGAGGTTTACCCCCCGTGATCACTATATAGCTATATACTACTTAGATCATATATCATAACACACACAGACTATACTCGGAATTTTAATTCGATTCCAGATTTGACATTAGCTACTGTCATTTTTTAGAAGTAGAGACAGAGATACGTCACAGAGTTTTCACAGATCACTTGATCACGAACGAAGAGATTTGACTACTTTTGTGATAAGAAGATAAGAACGTCTAGGCTGTGGAATACGTTGCCCGAGTGGGTTTTCCCCGATGGTTACAATCTTTGTGTCTTCAAATCGAGAGTGAATCCGTTTCTTCTAGGTAAACACGATCCATCGTAGACCGCATCGTCGCTTAACATCAGGCGAGATGGCGGTCAAGTGTAAACCGATAAAAGTTAAAAAAATAGTACCTAGTTGACCGAGCTTTGCTCGGTTTTTTTAAACGATATTTAGGCAGGTACGAATTACGTAGTGATGACTTACTTAGACCTACTTAGATACGAATTAAATGCTCTAAGTATAAGATATTTCTAAAAGACTCTAACTATAAGATTTTCTCAGAAAAAAAAGAACAAATAGAAAAGACCCGAGTGTAACCAACAGGATTCGAACCGGGGCCTGTTGACTCCGAGGGCGAGATTTAGACTTACAAAACAGTGGCGAAATAAGTTATCGTATTCTAATGACATTGTAGAAGTTTTTCATTGTCTAAAAACGCGCATAAATCGATGTTTTAAAAAAATAAAACCTAGCTTGATCGATTTTTCGTCCCCGAAACCACGAAACCCCCCGTATACATTATTTCATGAAAATCGTTCGAGCCGTTTCCGAGATTCAGATTATAAATAAATATACATCTATACTAATATTATAAAGCTGAAGAGTTTGTTTGTTTGTTTGTTTGTTTGCTTGAACGCTAGGATCTCGGGAAGTACTGGTCCGAATTGAAAGATTCTTTTTTCTATTGGATAGTCCATTTATCGAGGAAGGCTTTAGGCTATAGAAAATAACTCTACTATTAATTGAAGCGGAGCTTGAAACAAGAATGTAACAAAATCGGGAAAAAATATTCCCCTTTTGAGAGTTTTCGTACGTTTCGTGCTTTGACATGACACATGACAGCATGTGTCAACGATTGCGTCATTGAATTTCAGTAATCTGTGCCTTGAATATAAACCTTTGCTAATTTTTTTTCTAAATCTGAGTTGGTACGACCAATTTCCGATAGGTGGCGTAGCAGGTTGCTGAAGAGGTTTTTTGTTTGAAATCGATATTCTCAGGAATGAGTGAACCGATTTCAGTCGTTCTTTCACCGTTGGATATGTACGGGATCCCGATGAGTGCTATATAATATACCACGGGCGAAGCCGGGGCGGGCATCTAGTATAAATATAAAAGAATTGCTCGCTTAAAGGTATAAGATAAATATACAGATGTGTGATCTGTGGTCACAGACTCAGACTGAAGACTGACCACAGAGCCACAGACCAAGTATTAGAAGGGGGCAGTGCTGCCAACAAGATTGTTTAAAACTTGCCAAGTAAGTTGATTAACGAGCAAAGAGTATCGCGCTACTTAGTCTGTGGTAAATAACTATATAAGTGATCTGTGCTCTGTGATTGTTGAGGAAACAGAAACAGTGGATCTCTCTACTTAGTCTGTGGAGGAAACTCTGAATCTTTGAAACTCGGAAAGTTCAGTTATGTTGTTTTTATTGTTTGATGACTAATTAGTTAATGAAACTGATAAAATAAAAATATACTATTATAGTTAAACAGAAAAGTTTTAGTGCGGAGATTCAGTACTTGTGTAAAGACTAATCTTTAATTTATGGCTACACAAAATGTGAGTTTACAAAACATGTCTACTACCGGCCTCAACTACATATTAGGCTTTTTAACTTTTTTGGCGTAGTTGGCACATGTTGACTATTGTCACAAAGCTTAAACAATAAATTTGAACTTATTTCCAATAAACGTTGTTGATCCTACCTATGATAAGGATGTAGGAAAGTAATACATTCTTGAGGTCTTGTGCATACTCAGTATTTCTCATCATCCAGCTGAGCCCTGCCGTGGTTCCACTTTCTCATAACCCACAGTTACCAAATACAATTTTTTATAGTTCATTCTATTCTTTATTTATTCTGAAATAACAATTTCGGCGGTTGACTTAGGGACCACACAAAAAAAGCATTTAAGTACCCTTTGCTGCTCTGATGTTTTTCAATATGTATCATTCTTTCATGCAACTATGTAATATTATGTGAGTTTCAAGATTATTAAAATAATTGTTTAGAATCCCCAAAACCTAATAAAGTTTTAGTTAAAATCCTCATTTATCGATTTTTAGAGACATTTAGTTCATAACAAAGTAAACATTAGTAAATCATAGATACAATAGGTATTGATATTTTTGTAACTCTGTTGTGTTATGTATTGGTAGGAATCTTTACAGTTTGCCTTAGGAAGTACCACACCTTTGTCAGTTTAACTATCTCCAAGCAAATGTGCAAACATTACTGTTCCAGTTTGAAGAGTAATATTTCCAATGAAATTTCTAAGAGATCTTAGAGATAAAACATCTTATGTCTCTGGGTGACGAGTGAGCAGTGCAGTGCTATGCAGGCAATGATTTGATCTTACTTTATTCCCCAATTTAGCTGGAAATAAAGTTCAATTGTGTTTTTACAAATTAAAATTGTATTAATTGATTGTGTTGTTCTAAATAAGTTCATGTTTTTTCCAGTAAAGATGGCTGGCAATGACGCTGAAGTTATACTTCAGGCGTTGATGATAAAACGGTCACAGAATAAAAAGTTATTCACACCAGTCAACTACAGGGAGAGGTTTGTGGTCCTAACTCGCCATGCAATCATCTATTATGACTCTGCTGGAGAGGTAAGTGATACTGTCGTTTTTTTGTTTTACAATACAGTTTTTTTTTACATTAAGATGAAAACTTTGATTAAAATATATATTTTATTCCATTATAGACCTTTCAAGTATTACGTAACCATATTTATTACAATTATTAAGTTATCAGAGACGATCTTCTTAGCATTCCATGGATTCACCGTGCGGGTGCCGGGTCCATCGTGTGGCAGAGAGAGAAAAACTCGAGTAGTTCCCGAGACTTGTGACTCAGGCGTAGGTTTAAGGGGCCCCTTTCTGACGTACATCAACACTCACCTTCACCACTCGTTTTTCTCTCCCTGCCCATCCAAATCTGATATGAGCCTACTAGTGCAGCTTTAGATACTCGTTCTAGTATAGAACTTACTGCACTTCTGGATAAGCCAAGGTCTTTCAGTAGGTTATAGAGAGATTTTGCTGGTATACCTCTCGCTCCCACTTCTACAGCATACAAACTAACTACATAGCCGTTTTTTTGTTAATTCGTTTAGGAGGTCGTAATACTTATTTTGTTTCATCGCGTGGTCTTTAGGTATATTAGTTTCCCACGGTACGGTAAGTTCTACAAGGACTATGCGTTTCGCAGCTCTAGAAAAAAGGAAAATGTCCGGTCTGGATGACGAAACACCCACATCCTCTGGGATTTTGTAGTGCTTTTCATACGTGTCCATTAAAATAGTCCAATCAGGTGCTGTACCCAGGATTGAGTAAGGCTTGTTCCTGGAGTTTGAAGTTGAGCCTGCTTTTACAAAGTTGATTTGTCTTTTGTTTGTCGTCAATCCCTTTTGGGCTCTAGCCACTGAAAGGCTCATGGCTTCACGTATGATTTCAAGTACACTGTCATGACGCCGTGAATAATGACCCCATTAAGGAGCACCTTGCATCCCACCAATATGTGCCTTGCTGTACATATCGCCTCTCTACAAGTATAGCAACATTTTTCAGAGGCTTTTCCCACCTTACCAAGTTACTCTGGTCAGGAGGGTCATTTGGAATGCATTTAGATAAAATTTTAATAAGGCAGGGGACCAGTCATAGATCAAGGTGCGCCACTTTAGAGCTAATGGGATACAGAACTCACCTATGGTTAACCACTCACTTTGCATTTCTAAATTCATAGCGTGCACTTTGTAACCGTTATTTTCGTCTTGTTGTAGAAAGGTTTTACCATGTCTCGGTCTTCCTTTTCCTTCTCGCACCCAACCCAGCAGTATTTACTTGTGCACCTGCCATAAATTGTTTATGGAATTGAAGTCTAGATTCCAGGTCTGAAGCAGTTTTGTCTTTTGGGAGAGATGTAATTAAGTCGTCTTGCGACTTTCCCAAAACATGCGTTTTTGTAACTCTTAGGTGTTTGTAAAGTTCAGACGGTTTCTTTAGTTTCAGCCCAAAACTATTGTGATCCCTAAAAAGAGTAGAGGATCAGCCGGATGTGCCAATCCTAACCATGACTTCAATATCTTTATGACACTGGCATCTAGCTTTGCCAGGAGAGTTTTACCGATGTCATATACTAGGAAAGGCCAAGTGAGACGTGATGTGAGGTAGTTGTCATATATCCATGCTTTCTTGATATTGCTGATAGGCTGCTGGTCTACCTTATTGAGGTTGTTCATGAAATTTTCAACAACCACCTCTAATGATGGTGTACGTCCTTTGTGATCTATCTTTCTACCAAGAAATTTGAAAGGCACTGCCTCTGCAATTGTGGCAACTCCTTGGCCACTTATGGAGAGTCCCGGATCGTAAGACGTATATTTGGTATTTCGTCTACCCAGACAAAGACAATGACATTTAGATGGTTTTGTCCTCATTCCTCCGTCCATGTACAGAACTCATCGACTTCGTTCAACAATTCTTGACACTGTTTAGGATTACGTGTAAGTATTGCAAGGTCGTCCGCAAAGGCCAAGATTGACTCAGTGTACTTATTGTTGATTTTAAACCGGTAGCCCCATTTCTTTTCACGGGATATTAATTTGTCTACTAAAATATTTATAACAATATTAAATGCTATTGGTGATAAGCAGCACCCTTGGAATAGTCCTACATTGTATTCAAGTGGTTTTGTGTATTCCTTGTTTACTGCTATGACGAATTTTAAGTGGCAATAATAAGAATTAATTATGTCAATAATTTCAGCAGGAAAGTTATACCATTTTAGGGCAAATATCATAAGTTCATGCTGGACAGAACCAAACGCGTTCTCTAGGTCTATCCAGCAGACTGTTATTTGCCTCTCATGTGTTCTGGCATCTTTCAAACTTTCTGCTAGTAATGTATTGTGTTCCAGGCATCCAGAAATACCAGGCAAGAACCCTTTCTGGTGATTGGGCCTGAAATACTTATTGCTAGTCATAAATGTGGTCATTTTGTTTGCAATATACTGAAAAGATTTTAGAAATTGTATTGGTTAGGGCTATCGGTCTGGTGTCTTTGGGATGAGTTACTTCCTGCTTTTTAGGGATGAGGACAAAATTGCTCTTCCGAATGCTACTGGGACTTGCTTTCTTGACCAGATCTTAATGAATATATTCAAAATATGTTTACGAACTGATGGACACTTTTATACACTAAGTAAGGAATGCCATCTGGGCCAGGAGCTGATTTAGTAGTTTTCTTTTTAATTTGATAGTTTACTTCCTCTTCACTAGGTGGGGTGCTTTGAAAGTTTGTCAGAGGATCATTAGGTCTTTGGATGTTTGGTTCTACGTACGAGCTCCCGCGTTTAGGCACTTCGTATGTGCTTTTAAAGTGATCGTAAATTTGCGCGTTAGTCAAGATAAGCTTTCCATTTTGCTCCCTGAAAATATTTTTGGAGTATTGAAAAGGGTTTTTATCAAAGTCTACTTCGTGTTTAGCTCTGTTAAAATTATCACGATTTTTACTAATTTGAAGCGATATTCCTTGTATTAATTTAAGGATTGATCTTAGAGCCCTGGACAGTTGGTGACTTAGATGGTTATCGCCCATGGTTTTAGCTACACGAAGGCGTTTTATTAACTCTCTTTTCTTCCTCCGCAATTTCATTTTGAACATATTTTCCTTGCTATTTTGAGCATAACAAGTTGATGGTGGGTAATGTTCCGAGAAGTCTGTATATATGGTGTCCTGGAAAGTTTCTACTTGGCTGTTTAGGTCTTGTTTTGGCCCAGGATGTTCTAATAAGATCGCCAAGTTTTCGTCATGAACTTTCCAGGTAGAGTTTTTAAACTGGGAATGCCAAGACGTGTCCTGATGACAATGGACTCCTGGTAGTTTTCACTCGATGGTTCACCTTGGGATATATGAGGGTCAACTCTATCCATAGTGTTTGTCGAAGTACTGACCGACGGCTGTCGTGCTTCAACACCATCATGTGTCTTTAAATGCTTTTGGTACCAGGCTCGTCTCTTGTAAATTTTTCCGCACACAGGGCATCTCAAGTCCGTATTCGCGCCAGGGTCGTCATTACTATCACACGGTGGACAGATCTTCCGCCCCGCCTCTCGGACTGTCCCAGGGGTATTACTCTTATTCGGACTTTTAGCGATTTAATTCCCGGGCTTGGCTTGCTAGGCCTTCACCCTCGGCTGTCTTTCCAACAGTCAGATGTCTTTCCATCCGTCAGATGTCTTTTCCACCAGCCATCTGTCTTTCCAGCGTCATCCCGTCTCTCCGGGCTGTCATTTTTGTTTGAGACGATCTTCTTAGCATTCCATGGATTCACCGTGCGGGTGCCGGGTCCATCGTGTGGCAGAGAGAAAAACTCGAGTAGTTCCCGAGACTTGTGACTCAGGCGTAGGTTTAAGGGGCCCCTTTCTGACGTACATCAACACTCACCTTCACCACTCGTTTTTCTCTCCCTGCCCATCCAAATCTGATATGAGCCTACTAGTGCAGCTTTAGATACTCGTTCTAGTATAGAACTTACTGCACTTCTGGATAAGCCAAGGTCTTTCAGTAGGTTATAGAGAGATTTTGCTGGTATACCTCTCGCTCCCACTTCTACAGCATACAAACTAACTACATAGCCGTTTTTTGTTAATTCGTTTAGGAGGTCGTAATACTTATTTTGTTTCATCGCGTGGTCTTTAGGTATATTAGTTTCCCACGGTACGGTAAGTTCTACAAGGACTATGCGTTTCGCAGCTCTAGAAAAAAGGAAAATGTCCGGTCTGGATGACGAAACACCCACATCCTCTGGGATTTTGTAGTGCTTTTCATACGTGTCCATTAAAATAGTCCAATCAGGTGCTGTACCCAGGATTGAGTAAGGCTTGTTCCTGGAGTTTGAAGTTGAGCCTGCTTTTACAAAGTTGATTTGTCTTTTGTTTGTCGTCAATCCCTTTTGGGCTCTAGCCACTGAAAGGCTCATGGCTTCACGTATGATTTCAAGTACACTGTCATGACGCCGTGAATAATGACCCCCATTAAGGAGCACCTTGCATCCCACCAATATGTGCCTTGCTGTACATATCGCCTCTCTACAAGTATAGCAACATTTTTCAGAGGCTTTTCCCCACCTTACCAAGTTACTCTGGTCAGGGAGGGTCATTTGGAATGCATTTAGATAAAATTTTAATAAGGCAGGGGACCAGTCATAGATCAAGGTGCGCCACTTTAGAGCTAATGGGATACAGAACTCACCTATGGTTAACCACTCACTTTGCATTTCTAAATTCATAGCGTGCACTTTGTAAGTAAGCAAAGCTCCTCATACGTAAACAGGTAATTTAGTAAATTCCAAGTTTATTCCCTCAAAAATGAGTTTCATTTTCAAGTATAAACAATAAGTGGGTTGCTACCCATATACAAATAAGTAAACTATTGCTGACAATGTAAGCATCAATGTCGTAATCATTATCTAGACCCCCCACCCCATGTCATCAAAAATAAGCAATGCATAAACCTGCCTGCCCCCAATAGTGCTTACATAATACTTGAACTGTCCCATTATGGTAATAACAACTCTTACAAAACAGTATGTACAAAAACACTTTAATATACCACAAAAACAAAACAGAAAAACAGTGTTTAATCTAAAACCAAAATTTTGGTCCAAAAGGTGACTTTGTTGCTTATGGAGAGCTCTAGACAACCTGATGGGTTATTCACAACAATTTTAAAAAGTAAGGATTGTAGTGTAGTATCATTGTTTTGAGTAGATAATATTTGAGATGATCTTCTTAGCATTCCATGGATTCACCGTGTGGGTGCCGGGTCCATCGTGTGGCAGAGAGAGAAAACCCGAGTAGTTCCTGAGACTTGTGACTCGGGCGTAGGTTTAAGGGGCCCCTTTCTGACGTACATCAACACTCACCTTCACTACTCGTCTTTCTCTCCCTGCCCAGCCAAATCTGATATGAGCCTACTAGTGCAGCTTTAGATACTCGTTCTAGTATAGAACTTACTGCACTTCTGGATAAGCCAAGGTCTTTCAGCAGGTTATAGAGAGATTTTGCTGGTATACCTCTCGCTCCCACTTCTACAGCGTATAAACTAACTACATAGCCGTTTTTTGTTTCGTTTAGGAGGTCGTAATACTTATTTTGTTTCATCGCGTGGTCTTTAGGTATATTAGTTTCCCACGGTACGGTAAGTTCTACAAGGACTATGCGTTTCGTAGCTCTAGAAAAAAGGAAAATGTCTGGTCTGGATGACGAAACACCCACATCCTCTGGGATTTTATAGTGCTTTTCATATGTGTCCATTAAAATAGTCCAATCAGGTGCTGTACCCAGGATTGAGTAAGGCTTGTTCCTGGAGTTTGATGTTGAGCCTTCTTTTACAAAGTTAATTTGTCTTTTGTTTGTCGTCAATCCCTTTTGGGCTCTTGCTACTGAAAGGCTCATGGTTTCACGTATGATTTCAAGTACTCTGTCATGGCGCCGTGAGTAATGACCCCCATTAAGGAGCACCTTGCATCCCGCCAATATGTGCCTTGCTGTACATATCGCCTCTCCACAAGTATAGCAACATTTTTCAGAGGCTTTTCCGACCTTACCAAGTTACTCTGGTCAGGGAGGGTCATTTGGAATGCATTTAGATAAAATTTTAATAAGGCAGGAGACCAGTCATAGATCAAGGTGCGCCACTTTAGAGGTAATGGGATACAGAACTCACCTATGGTTAACCACTCACTTTGCATTTCTAAATTCATAGCGTGCACTTTGTAACCATCATTTTCGTCTTGTTGTAGAAAGGTTTTTACCATGTCTAGGTCTTCCCTTTTCTTTCTCGCACCCAACCCAGCAGTATTTACTTGTGCACCTGCCATAAATTGTTTATGGAATTGAAGTCTAGATTCCAGGTCTGAAGCAGTTTTGTCTTTTGGGAGAGATGTAATTAATTCATCTTGCGACTTTCCCAAAACATGCGTTTTTTTTTGTAACTCTTAGGTGTTTGTAAAGTTCAGACGGTTTCTTTAGTTTCAGACCAAAACTATTAGTTTTGATGTAACTATGCTACATCACGAAAACTATCTATCATGAAAACTATTAGTTTTGATGTAAGTATGTTACGAGTATATTTGTAATAGTAAAAGCAGGTAGGTCCGCTGTCAACGTAAAGTGGAGCTTTGTTTACATTTTTAATTTAAAATTACTATTCGATATTTATATAAAAGCCATAAACCAAAAGTTGAAGTTGAAGTTACTTTTCGATATTTTTCTGCTTTAAAAGTTTTCTTCATGGGTCTAGCTGAATAGCCTTCGTCGTGTCTCGTGTTGGCACTAGGGGACAGAGCCTATTCAGTGAAATAACAAGGAAACGAAATCAGCAGTCGACGATCGATCTCTGCTTGTATTTCAAGAACTCTGCAGGTTAAGGAATTCTTTGGGGTGTGTTTGATGAAAAGTGTATCGGAGTTGTTGGTGTTGTGATGTTTTTGTGCAGTGGATTAATGTCTCAATCAATTAAGAAGGAAAATATTTAAATAGTAAGAGCAACGATTGGCCCATTTGTGGATGATTTTACTTGCGGCAAAATCGTAATTTATTAAATGACGGCCAGGCACCATTAGTTGATCAATTAGCGTAAATTAATTGCGTCAAATAAAATAATACATTTCAACAACCGTTTGCTATTTTCCGAAAGTTGATCAACTAACGATTCTTGTTATTTTCCAGTGACATATACATTACCATGTTATCTTCCACCGAAAATTGGTTTGAATGAGATCTAACAAGTAGTTTTTTAATACGTCATAAATCGTAAACCGCAATTTACTTTTCATTCAATCAACTCACGTATAAAAATACAAAGTATACCTACTACTAGTCAAGCCCTTTCCTTTGATACCCATATTAAGGTAGTAGTGAAAAAATAATATAATGCGGCATTTTGTGGTGGTGGCATCTTGCATCTTGGATTTGAAATTTGTTATAATGTATAGTATTCTACTAGTCAAGCCCTTTCGTTTGATACCCATATTGAGGTAGGTTGTGAAGAAATATTTTGTCCGCCATTTTGTGGAGGCGGCCATCTTGAATCGATATTGACTAAACATAGCTAAGAACATCCGCACGGATATTAACCTTAAAATAAATAAAAAAAACCCATCGAAATCGGTCCATCCGTTTGAGCTCTACAGTGCTACAGACAGACAGACATCGACGTCAAACTTATAACATCTTGTTTTGGTTGGGGGTTACATTTTTGCTGCTACGGAACCGTACATGGGCGAGTCCGCATCGCACTTGGCCGCTTTTATTGTTACTACAACCATTCCGGTTTTCCTTTACCGTTAAATCCAATTGACAAACCTATATATTATTACGCTTAGAATTTACCTTCAAATAAAAAAACCGGATCGAAATCGCCCCATCCGTTTGAGCTCTACTGTGCCACAGACATACACACACAGCAGACAGACACACAGTGAGACAGGCAGACAAACGGACAGACATCGACGTCAAACTTATAACAGCCCTTTTTTTGGTCGGGGGTAAAAAAAGAAATATTGGACTCGACGAAAGTCTAGAATTTTATTTTCGCGATTTTACTCGTCATTTTTCGCGGTTTGACCCCATATTAAAAGTTGGTTGCATTCTTTTCCCCTTAATACAGGTTTTCTAAGTAGACTTGTTTGGGTAAATATTAAAAAAAAAGTGCTAGAAGATCGTACAATTGTCACTCTCACACTAAGCAAAATAAAAAATGAAATATGTGTTTATTCGATACGGCAAATATCTTTGTTCATTGTTGATTTATGGACCTTGAAAGTTTTGTATATTAATATTTTTTCCCATTTTATGCTGCCTAGGCCATATATATGTGTAAATGGTAAGTGTATTAAAATTCTTGAATTTAAAACTGCATGCAAACTGTACGAAACTGCATCGACATATTGGGACTCGTAACTCGTACCTTCGTCTAACTGCGGTAAATATCCCGTAAAAATAGTATTTTTTAATTGAATAGAAGAATAGAGTTTTAGAGTTTCTGTGTAAAGTTTGATATATTTTCAAAGACTGATAATAATAAGTTTTGAGTGTCGTATTCAAAGATTAATAATGCTCTATGTTTTTTGATTGTAATTGTGTTTAATGAGGCTTCCGAGAAAAAGTATTGGGTTAAACTGCGTGTTGGCGATTTAATAAGCGCATAAATGTTATTTTATTAACGGGAGCTATCCGATGATCTCTTTTACCTAGTGAACTATCATCGGCTAGCGTACAAGGCGCAGGACCGTGCTAACTTGAACTTAGATATTTACTAACAAAACAGCACAACTGAATGCAGTTTATAAATAAGCGTTAAAAGTAACGTTTGTCTATGTTAGGGGTAGCCCAGAAGGCACACACAAAGCCTAGTAACCTAATCTTACTGAATAAACTTACTTCCATCCTCAAAGTTATGTACACAGGTTACCTATGTGAGTAAGTATAGTTAGTACCTCATGCGTATAATACCTAGAACACTAAACTTTCAACTTTGCAATAGCGGACGAGTTGTGGTCATCAAAATTCTTGTAGCCGGTGACTATTCGCAACAATTTCGTATTAAAACTTAAGAATGTAATTCTGTAAAATGTATAAGGAACATATCATTTCTTTTTCCCACGGGACGACCAACACAGGACGTAAGGCCAAGTTTAGTGGTCACCCAGCCGGAATAATTGCGTACCTATCTCGTGAGTCGAGACGAATGATTCATGCCAAGTTCTTCACTAACTGCTCCCGGTTATTTTTACCTGAACTTAAAATACGAAAGCTGTCGATTCGATTTGACGATTGTTTAAGAGCCCTCTCACAAAACGACAGAACTCAACTTTAGGTAAAATCCTGCAACATTGTCAGCGTGCGTCCGTTCGATTCAGCTCGAGCGTTTAGGCGGACAGAACGATCTTGAGCCGTAACGGCAGTGTACTAAAAATTTTGATGAGATTTTCTGACGTGACAACGTCTACTAAATCGATGAACGTTGGCTGCGTGCACGAAACTTGATGACTTATTGTCCCGTTACGTTCGTTGTCCCGTTACGTTACGATAAATTATTCTTGCATTTCAAAAATCTGATAACTAGTAAAATTTCTTTTTTTATTTTAAGGGTAATATTTGTGCATTGGTTCTTAGCTATGTTTGGTTAATATCGATTCAAGATGGCCACAAAATGGTGGACTAAATATTTCTTCGTAATCTACCTCAATATGGGTATCAAATTTAATGAAAATCTTGACCAGTAGAATACTATGCACTATGACAAATTTCAAATCCAAGATGGCCGCCACCACAAAATGGCGAAATACATTTAATTTTTTTTCACTCTCCTCAATATGGGTATCAAATGAAAGGACTTGACGAGTTAAATACTATGCACAATGACAAACTTCAAATCCAAGATGGCCGCCACCACAAAATGGCGAAATACATTTCTTTTTTCCTACTTCCTCAATATGGGTATCAAAAAAGACTTGACGAGTAAAATACTATGCACAATAACAAATTTCAAATCCAACATGGCCGCCACCACAATATGGTGAGATACATTTCTTTTTCACTACCTCCTCAATACGGGTATCAAATAAAAGGGCTTGACTAGTAGAACACTACGCACAATGACAAATGTCAAATCCAAGATGGCCGCCACCACAAAATGGCGATTGTCATTATTTTTACTACTACCTCAATATGGGTAACAAATGAAAGAGCTTGACTAATAAAATACTATGCACTATGACAAATTTCAAATCCAAGATGGCCGCCACCACAAAATTGCGAATGTCATTATTTTTACTACTGCCTCAATATGGGTAACAAATGAAAGGACTTGACTAGTAGCATACTATGCACTATGACAAATTTAAATCCAAGATAGTCGCCACCACAAAATGGCGACTGACATTATTTTTCACTACTTTTAATATGGATATCAAATGAACGGGCTTGACTAGTAAAAACTACGCACTATGACAAATTTCAAATCCAAGATGGCCGTCACCACAAAATGGCGAATGTCATTATTTTTTACTACGACCTCAATATGGATAACAAATGAAAGGACTTGACTAGTAGCATACTATGCACTATGACAAATTTTAAATCCAAGATAGCCGCCACCACAAAATGGCGACTGACATAATTTTTCACTACTTTTTAATATGGATATCAAATGAAAGAACTTGACGAGTAAAATACTATGCACAATGACAAATTTCAAATCCAAGATGGCCGCCACCACAAAATGGCGAAATACATTTCTTTTTTCCCTACTTCCTCAATATGGGTATCAAATAAAAAGACTTGACGAGTAAAATACTATGCACATAAACAAATTTCAAATCCAACATGGCCGCCACCACAAAATGGTGAGATACATTTCTTTTTTCACTACCTCCTCAATACGGGTATCAAATAAAAGGGCTTGACTAGTAGAACACTACGCACTATGACAAATGTCAAATCCAAGATGGCCGCCACCACAAAATGGCGATTGTCATTATTTTTTACTACTACCTCAATATGGGTAACAAATGAAAGAGCTTGACTAGTAGAACACTACGCACTATGACAAATTTCAAATCCAAGATGGCCGCCACCACAAAATGGCGAATGTCATTATTTTTTACTACGACCTCAATATGGATAACAAATGAAAGGACTTGACTAGTAGCATACTATGCACTATGACAAATTTCAAATCAAGATGGCCGCCACCACAAAATGACGAATGTTATTATTTTTTTATTTTTCACTAGGTACTTCTCAACATAGGTATCAAATGCAAGAGCTTGACTAGTAAAATACTACGCACTATGACAAATTTCAAATCCAAGATGGCCGCCACCACAAAAAAAAACTTAAACCTGCACGGGCACTAACTCTATAAAACTAAAATACCTAGGTACTTATATTTTAGATGTTATCGCACGAAATAATTATATTTACAGATGTTTGTACCGCGCTGAACCTGCATCAATCGCAAACAAAATGATTTTGCGTTTCACGCGTGCCCATCCCTAGTAATCCCCAACGTACATATCTATGTAGCTATACATCATCTGCCTACGACGCGCACTAGGCGTCTAGTGTGGTGTTAGCACTCTATACTTTAGTTATTTGTCATCTATGATTTTTAGTTAAGACAGCTCCCTTCCGTGCTTGCGCGGAAGATCGCGTTACTCGATGAGTCAAACCCTTCCAGTTGGATATGAAATTTGTCATAGTGCATATTATTCTACTAGTCAAGCCCTTTCATTTGTTACCCATACTGAGGTAGTAAGTAGTAAAAATAATGACATTCGCAATTTTGTGGTGGCGGCCATCTTGGATTCGAAATTTGTGGCAGTTCATAGTATTTTACTAGTCAAGCCCTTTCATTTGTTACCCATATTGAGTTGGTGGTAAAAAATGATGTCAGTAGCCATTTTGTGGTAGCGGCTATCTTGGATTTGAAATTTGTCATAGTGCGTAGTATTTTACTAGTCAAGCCTTTGCATTTGATACCTATATTGTGAAGTAGTGAAAATAATGACATTCGCTATTTTGTGGTGGCGGCCATCTTGGATTTCAAATTTATCATAGTGCGTAGTATTCTACTAGTCAGGCCCTTTCATTTGTTACCCATATTGAGGTGGTAGTAAAAAATAATGACAGTCGCCATTTTGTGGTGGCGGCCATCTTGGATTTGAAATTTGTCATTGTGCATGGTCAAGCCCTTTAAATTGATACCTTTATTGAGGTAGTAGTAAAATAATGATGATTAATATTGAAGTTCGTTGCTCAAACACGTCGGAACAGTCATTGGTCATGGCCATTGGTCGTAGTCATTGGTCATATCCGTTCCTCATGGTCATTGTAATTGGTCATGGTCATGGTCATTGGTCATGGTATAGAGGTAGTAGTGAAAATAATGACATTCGCAATTTTGTGGTGGCGGCCATCTTGGATTTGAAATTTGTCAAAGTGCATAGTATTCTACTAGTCAAGCCCTTTCATTTGTTTCCCATATTGAGGTGGTAGTAAAAAATAATGACATTCGCGATTTTGTGGTGGCGGCCATCTTGGATTTGAAATTTGTCATAGTGCATAGTCAAGCCCTTTAAATTGATACCTATATTGAGGTAGTAGTAAAAATTAATGATGATTAATTAATATTGGAAGTTCGTTGCTCAAACACGTCGGAACGGTCATTGGTCATGGCCATTGCTCATGGTCATTGGTCGTAGTCATTGGTTATATCCGTTCCTCATGGTCATTGTAATTGGTCATGGTATAGAGGTAGTAGTGAAAAATAATGACATTCGCAATTTTGTGGTGGCGGCCATCTTGGATTTGAAATTTGTCATAGTGCATAGTATTCTACTAGTAAAGCCCTTTCATTTGTTACCCATATTGAGGTAGTAGTAAAAAATAATGACATTCGCAATTTTGTGGTGGCGGCCATCTTGGATTTGAAATTTGTCATAGTGCGTAGTATTTTACTAGTCAAGCCCTTGCATTTGATACCTATGTTGAGAAGTAGTGAAAATCAATGACATTCGCTTTTTTGTGGTGACGGCCATCTTGGATTTCAAATTTATCATAGTGCGTAGTATTCTACTAGTCAAGCCCTTTAAATTGATATATATATTGAGGTAGTAGTAAAATTAATGATGATTAATTAATATTGGAAGTTCGTTGCTCAAACACGTCGGAACGGTCATTGGTCATGGCCATTGCTCATGGTCATTGGTCGTGGTCATTGGTCATGGCCGTTCCTCATGGTCATTGGGCATGGTCATGGTCATGTGCATGGTCATGGTCATGGTATTGAGGTAGTAGTGAAAAATAATGATATTCGCAATTTTGTGGTGGCGGCCATCTTGGATTTGAAATTTGTGACAGTGCATAGTATTCTACTAGTCAAGTCCTTTCATTTGTTACCCATACTGTACATACTTAATTAATATTGGAAGTTCGTTGCTCAAACACGTCGGAACGGTCATTGGTCATGGCCATTGCTCATGGTCATTGGTCGTGGTCATTGGTCATGGCCGTTCCTCATGGTCATTGGGCATGGTCATGGTCATGGTCATGTGCATGGTCATGGTCATGGTATTGAGGTAGTAGTAAAAATAATGACATTCGGCATTTTGTGGTGGCGGCCATCGCGTTCATCGACTTATTAGACGTTGTCACGTCAAAAAAAAAAATTGACAGATTCTGCTTCTTCATGAAGTAAACAAGATCAAATGTGATGGTCCGATCCGAAAAATCAGAATGAAACGTTATAAAACGCCAAACGAATTAAAATTTTGTGGTCGCACTATAATTATTCTAGTTTATGTCATAAACGCGCGAAATATTACGTAACCGACTCCTACGCTAACTGACGCAGGTCCTCCCCGACGGCCGCTCGCGGCATACTAAATTGCGCAGCGTAATTTATTGTAATTTCGACTGCTGGTAATTTATATTTTTGAAAAATTGACAACTATGATTTGAAAAGTAACTATAAAATTGGATTCTACAAAGAACAAAGTATTATCGTGTCTAATTTTTATTTTGGAGTTATTGTGTATTTTACACAGAGACAACGCTAAAACTGCAATATAAAACTTAAAATTGGCTTATGATTTTGTTTTTTTTACTAATAAATGGGACCAAAATTCAGATATATGTGACTTGAATGAATTAATAAAATATGTGTATGATGTTCCCCATATTTTTTTAAGTATGAATTTTGAGTATCACTTGTAAATTTAGAAGTCTGAAACTGACACGGCGGCGACTTTTCGGCGAAATGGTCATGGGAGATCGTTCCCTACGACTAAAGGCTTTATTATTAGTAAAATTGAAACAAGGAAACGTCAACAAGAAAGATCGGCCTATTTTTTTGAACGTAATTATCTTTTTCTAGATAATACTAAAGATGGAAATATCGGAACACAAACTTTTTGAATTTCGTGCGACGACGTGAGCCGGCTCTTAATGATATCAATATCTTCCTAGAATTGACTTTTTTGTTTTTTTTTTTTAAATTAAGAAAGAAATTTTTGGGATGCGCGCGGACACCGTCACGATAAAAACTGACACCCTGAAATCACCTAGTCAACATTGTTAACTTCAGTTTAATACTTTTTGTGTGAAGATATATTATTTACTAGCTGAACCCGCTACTTCGTTCGCGTAAGCAGATGTTACGGACTTACACATTAGTTGTAAGTATCGTAACGTCAAAATATTTGGATAAGTAGTCATTGAAAAACAGAGTGTATTTGTTTTTCCACACAAAAAAATATATTTAATTTCTTTAATTTTTCGTTTTTTTAAACAAAATCAAACATAATTAGTAAGGTTTCGTAGTATCGAACATAGCTGCAAGTGTTAAGTCTGTAGGATTTTTATAGGATACATTATGAAAAGTCTGAAGCTGATGTGCATGATCTGATACCTACTTATCTATTTTTACCCGCGAGCTGTTTTCTAGTTGTTACCCGCGACTTCGCCCGCGTAAAATTTTGAATGAAGCCTGTGTGAAATCAATTTAGTTGTAACACAGAAAAAGAATCAAAGAACGAAAGGATCCAAATTCGGCATCAAAATCCTTTTAGCAGCAAAAAACTCATTAGTACAATTTAGAATACCAGTAACGCCACCTAGAGATGAAAGAAAAAATACATACCACTATAGCAAAATTTAATTTAGATAGCCTTTAGTACTTTGAGATTTGAACTGACATTAGCGCCATCTAATGAGAATATGTTGCTTGTTATTTTGATTGTGCATGTAAAGCACCTGTATTATCCACGCCAAAACGGGTGCATATATTTTTCATTTTTGGCTTTTACCTTACCATCACATCAGCATGACCAACTTTTACAATCGAGTGAAATTCGGTATTTAAAGCAAGTTAATTAGTTATTTCATTGTATTCCATAGAAACCTATGTATTTTCCCGGGACAATAAGTGTACAATAAGCCAACAACGGGACAATAAGCCTGTGAGCTATTTCGAAATATTAACTATCCGCTTCGCATACCACTCAATCCAAGTGTCTTACGAAAATATTTACTTATATTATTATGGAGTTAAATGAAAATACAGACTTATTACCCTATGTGAAATTTTAGAAAATAAACTGTCGGTGTTTCGTATGTCAAACCAATTCGTTGTGCCGTTTTGACGTGATAATTAATATTTGTTTCCTTAGGACCCATGCTTCTTTTCGGGTTGATAGGTAGTATAAATATGTGGTATTTCCGACTATAATTTATCTCTGTTTAAATTTTCTACCAAATTTGCTTATTCTTTCCGACGTCACAATAACCTTTAAGTAACCGATTTGCTATTTCTGAGTACCAACTACGTGTGTTTCGAATTCCTTCCAAATATGTTCAGCCGTTCCAACGTTGTCCTGCAAATTTTATGAATGCCAATGTTTGGATGTTTGTTACTTAATCATGGCGGAACGTATCAAGTGATTGGATTGAAATTTGAATGTGCCCATGTGCTACTTAAGCTAAGCCAAGAATGTGTTTTAAATTTTAACTCGATACATTCAGCCGTTCCAACGTAATTGAGCAGCAAAAATTTAAACATTGACATATTTATATAATATTAGGAAAGGATAAGTAGAAGATTTTACAAAATTTTAGAATAAATAAAACCAGTCAAATGCATGTGGAATACGCGCGCGAAGGGTTCCGAACCATTAGCAAATAAACGGCTTTTATTGTATGGGAGCCCCCCTTAATAATTTATTTTAAATAATTACATTTAGAGACCATAAAACTAAATTTTATGTCAATAGTTAGAGCTTCTACCTGTGAAAGGTACGTTATTAATATCGAGCAAGAAACGGTAAAAACATCAAGTTTGTTGTATGGAAATAAGCCCCTTTTAAATATTTATTTTAGTTTTAGTATTTTTGTTAAAGCGGCAATAGAAATACATCGTCTGTGAAAATTTCAACTGTCTAGCTAGCTATCACCGTTCTTGAGATATAGTCTGGTGACAGACGGACGGACGGACGGACAGCGAAGTCGCAGTAATAGGGTACCGTTTTTACCCTTTGGGTACGGAACCCCAACAACGGTCTGCTTCGGTCACCGAAGCTTGTTGAACACTACCTTTAAATTTTAAACAGTATTTGGATTGAAATAATATGTTTTCTAATAAGTTTAGGCTGGTCTAGTACCTAAAGGCTTGTTCGCATTAGGCTAGTAATTTAGCTTAGTGGCGAGTAATTTATCAACTAAACGTGTATGAACAGTGAAAATTTAGTCGAGTAGTTTAGGAAGTGATTTAGTCGAGTCAATCCATTTTGTTCTATTTTCAACGGGCGAGTAGCACCCCCCCACCACGCGTTCGTTGCGAGCGGTGCGCTCATTGGCTCGCCGATTAAACAGGTTCGAACTTGTCGAATTAGTCTGGAGAGAAAAATAACTTCAAACAATTTTCCAAATACGAAATTGTCTCATTGTCTGTGGAATAACTTATTTTATTGATCACACAAATTTCCTCAATCACCTCTTCTAAAATAGCCATTACGATTCGATAAGATTAGCTTATTCATTCATTTATTTTATTGCGTTGTAGGATCTTCATGTTGCGAAACGCTACTCACTTGTGAACTGTACTAAAGCACGGTGCGAACGATTTTTGAATAGTAGCGAGTATGTTAACTACTAAATTATTCTCCACTAGACTAATTTGCTAGCCTAATGCGAACAATCCTTAAGTTACTGCTGACCTAGTCGAGAGGAGGCCGACTGTCGATCCCGAGACCCAGGGTGCAAAACCACGCGCACCACTATCTTTTCAGAGTCATGTTCGTAATGCCGGTAATTAAAACGGTGAAGGAAAACATCGTGAGGAAACCGAAATGTACCTAGAATCTAAGTTCTAAGTCATATGTCATTCACACTGGGCTAGCGTGGTGGTTTATAGCCTTGACTCTCTTCTTGCGAGAGAAGGCCCCGACGCTCAGCAGTGGGAACATTTAAGGGGGTTGTTTATGCTGCTACTTATTATGCTGATATGTTTTCTCCTATAGAACAAAAATCTACTTCAATGACAGGTAATTTAATTCTGTCATTCGACAAAATTTTATAAGAACCCATGACTATGTCATACAGATAAATCTAAGCTGATTTTACTTTTTTTGTTGATATTTGAAGAACTACCTCCCTGTTTTCGATGTATGAGATCACCTCTGAAGTATTTCCTACCAAAAAAAAGGAATTATCAAAATCAATTCACAATTAGCGGAGTTATCGCGTAAAATAAAATGAAATCAAAAAACATGCAACCCGATTGAGAACATCCTCCTTGTTTGAAGTTGGTTATAACCGAATGATGTTTGTTTTTCCACACAAAAATATATTTTTGATAATTATTTTTTCATTCAAGACGACGTGATACGATCACGTGGGCGGGCACGTTTAGAATCTAAGATATTCTGTGGATCGTCTGTGATACACAGAATACTTAGGAGTTAGTATGTACCGAACGCGCCGCGCGTGTCGTTATTATTTTAATGTTCGTGTAATTTCCGAACCACCAGACGGATAATGATCAAATTTTGACGGGACAATATAAAAAATGTGTTCTTTCTAACAAAAAAAAAGAATTAATGAAATTAAACTACGCAAACATGAGTTACAACGAAATACACATTCTGACTTTCTCCCCCTTCGGCAAGAAAACCGATCAGAATTTGGGGATCAAAAGTACCCTATAGCAATCTCCTTAGTGTAAACTAAAGTCATGCCAAGTTTCATCTGGATTGAATCAGTAGTTTCGGCGTGATGCGTGATCCCTATACAGAAAGACAGACAGACATGAAAGAAACAAAATGCAGTTTCGCCATCAGTATCGACTATGGAGTGGGCAAAAAAATTTTTTTTCAAAATTTCTTCCATGTACAGAATTCGACCCGTTACAGTTTTATTATAAGTATAGATTCTGTGGTTAAGTTAGATTTCTTATAAAGAAAAGAAAAAGTATTTGACTTGACTGGACTCGTGGCTTAGTAAGTAGTCTGCCTGCGAAGCCGAGGTTCGTTGGTTCGATTCCCACCCAGTGCAAATATTTGTACTGTGTCTGGGTGTTTCTATGTATAATAAGTATGTATTTATAACTATATAAGTATTATATCAGCTATTTGGCCGCCATATTACAAGCTTTGCTTAGTTTGAGGTTAGATAGTGTTGTGTGTGAATTGTCCACCAATATTAATTTATTATTCACTTGTTGTTTGCGTACATAAGTACACACACTTCTTTATCATTGTGGGACAGATTGACTGGAAGATGACTTGAATGGGTATGATAATATGAATGACAGAGATGAATGAAGGAAGCACACGTGTTGGACCGAGCCCATACAAAGTAGGATAAGATTGTGGATAAGTGGTATTATGGTAGGTGGATGATGAGAGAAAGAATCATATTCCTTAAAAGTAAACGTTTTCAGCTGAGTTTAAACAAATGTTATAAAATAATCGATAATAATAATCCGATATGTTAATATCGACCATAGATTTCGATTTTTTTTTGCTAATCGACATCTTTGGCATCGACTAATCCCAAGACAAGAACAAAATTAAAAATTTTGACTAACCCCCGACTACCTTAGATTTGTTATCTATACAATATTCTACTAGTCAAGCCCTTTCATTTGATACCCATATTAAGGGAGTTATGAAAAAAGAAATGTAATTCGCCATTTTGTGGTAGCGGCCATCTTGGATTTGAAATTTGTCAAAGTGCAAAGTATTCTACTAGTCAAGTCCTTTCGTTTGATACCCATATTGAGGTAGTAGTGAAAAAAATTATATAATTTGCCATATTGTGGTGGCGGCCATCTTGGATTCGAAATTTGTTATAGTGTATAGTACTCTACTAGACATGCCCTTTCATTTGATACCCATATTGAGGTAGGTTGTGAAGAAACATTTTGTCCGCCATTTTGTGGAGGCGGCCATTTTGAATCGATATTAACCAAACATAGCTAAGAACACCCGCACGGATATTAACTTTTGAATAAAAAAAAAACCGCATCGAAATCGGCCCATCCGTTTGAGCTCTACGGTGCCACAGACAGACACACACACAGACAGACAGACAGACAGACATCGACGTCAAACTTATAACACCCCTTTTTTTAGTCGGGGGTTAAAAATAACGGAAACTACTTACGCGGATGCATATTAAATTTATTTCTCCTTTTACGGTGTAAAAAGTTTATTGAAACTATGGGATGGAGGATGGAGATATAGTGTATGGTACGAAATGTGTTCGAGATGGAGTGATTGTCGAGTACGTACGGTAAGTGATTATGGTAGTTGTGTGGAATACTTTTAAAGTATGCTAAAATAGTAAGATAAGGTTAGAATAGAAAGGCCCTGTTCTTTTTGTGCTAGCTCTTAGTTCGTTAAGCAGTCGAAGGCTCAAATACCAACTGCTATAGCTCCCTTAAAAAAATATTAAAATATAAAAAGGTGCGAAATCATGGTTGTTTGTGATATTGGAATGAATCCGCTTAAAAAGGATTTGAGTTCCAGTTATAATAAATTAACATAGGTACTCGTACGTACTGGAAGATTCCTAAACGAATGGGTTCTTGGTTTTTGTATGTAAGAAGTATTAAAAAAGTAACGATTTCAGGGACTCCTTTTAATGAGTCTCAAAAAGAGGGAAATGTTTACCATTACGGGCAAAGTGCTGATGAAATGTTGATACATCAAAAATGCCTGTAAATACCCTCAAGTTAATTGCATTAATAATTTTAGTAATGACTAGTACTTTTCTTGATGAGATTGAGGCCAAGCTAGACCTAGATAGCAGTCCTGGTGATTCCAGGTATAGTTCGGGCTTCGTTCATTTGGTTAGGGAGCTAGGGTGAGGGGATAGGAGCGCATGCGTGGGCAGGGTGTGTCGGGCGGCGGAGCAGGCGGCAGTCGCGGCAGTCCCGCACCGCTGCCCTGCGACCGGCCGCGCCCTACGACCCTGGTAACTATAACCACCTTCCACACCACGACAATCACTTAAACATACTTCATTCACAACTTTTGGAACCGGCCGGCGTCTTAATTACATTTTCACCTTATCCGGTCACCGAAATTGCATACCATTTTCATTTCCACCCACGTAGGGTCGCTTTTTAATTCAATACTTTAATGGTCATCTCTGGTGTTATTGATCGAAAGTGAGGTCTCGTTTCCTGTGAAGAACGTTAATTTGATTGAGGAGTCGCGTTACTCGAAGTGGGTGTCGTTTGTTCCTTGTCTTGTGTTCATTTGGAGACGATCGCTCCAAAGTGCCGTAACCGGACACTTGTAGTTTATCGCTTCATTATAATCTCCTTCACTTCTACACATATTCGGTTGATATTGGATTTTTCTGGTTTTGCGTATTTGTGATATTAGGACATAGAGTTTGACGTATTATTCCTTGATTACCGGTGAGATATCTATAATTATGTTACGGTCATAACGTTTTCATGAACACTGAAATTTATGTTTCGGGTTTTGAAATTTGTGTAGATTATTTGATAAAATAAATACCCGGCAACAATTTTCGTAACACAATATCGTTTGATTAAAGGGTAGTGTAAGTGTATACCAGATTCAACCCTCTGTCTGAATAGTGCGGGAGAGGTGGTGCGACCCTCTATCGTTCTAATGTATGTGCAGTCACGCTAACGTGGAACCCCTATGAACAATTTTAATGGAGAGCTCTTGTAGCGTGCGCTAATTGTTTCAAAAGCCATACTGTACTCGTTTGCGGCTTTAAATTTAGACTCTGTTTTTGTTTTCATAACGGTCTTTTAGAATATTTTTTTCAAGCCTCTGATACAAAGTATATTAGTTTAATAATTATTGATATCAAATTTGTTATAGTACTTTTTTATCTGGGCAGAGCCTTTATTAACAAAACTAAAATACAATGAAAACTACATACACTACACTACAAACCTAACTAACTACTTACACTAAGCACACCTGAATTATCTATAGACCACTGTAGGTCTATAGATAATCAAGATGTTCAAGCCCACTACCAATCGGAAGCGTACCCAGCATGCTGGCGGCATTACCACGCTGAATGGCAATGCTTATGCGTTGGGCCAAATAAACGCCAGCATTTTGGTCACGCGTCGCGTCGACCAAGCGCTCGGATAGGCTTTTGAAAATGAGGTGAGCTCCCGGCCCCCCACGGTCCCAATGTCTCAACCCCAAAGGGCTCAAATATGTAACCACTTCCGAGGGTTGCATATTTGCGCCGTTTGAGTACTTGTATTGTAAAAATAAATATTGGTGGACATTTCACACACATCACCATCTCACCCCAAACTATGCAAAATTAAGTACCCAGTATTTACAACGTTTGGGAGGGTGGATTTATGTTTTAATATGTGTAATATTGGCACGTTACATTGGTAATAGTTGTCCACGTATTTTTATGGGTTTAAATTGAATAAAATGGCATGAAAACGCAGTGAAAGACCTTACTGGGGCTATACCAGTTATATTTGACGAGTCATTTCTTTTTAATGGTTATACTCGTATTTATACATATTCTGCCAAAACTGAAACCGGAATTTTTATATCATCTATAAAAAAATAAACAAGTCCGATAACGATGATGCTAATTAATCCTAGTAATGTAAAAAGTTTGAACGTTTAAATGTTTGAATGTCGGCTGAACGGATCGGGTTGAAATTCGGAACACAGTTAGATTACAGCAGGAATAGCACATACGCTATTTTTTGTCCCTGTAAAATAACGGGAATGACAACTACTAGTAAGTGCACAATAACATAACTACACAATATATTTTAGCGTCATTATCCAACAGGCCCCTCTAAAACGTCGTCGTAATCAAATCGCATCTCGTTCGCGATCTCAAATGGAGTTATTTACCGTCAGAGTACTCCATTAGGCTGTAGTTGAAGACGTTGCGGCGTCAGATGGGAGATTGGTTTACGGCGAGCTTCCACCGCGTACAGATGCTCATTGCAATGGGAAATTACGTTACTGGTTCGATTTGCGAAAACGGATATACGGAGCAGGAATAGGAGCAAATGAAGTGAAAATTTAATATCGAAGTTGAAATCTAAGCTGTTTTTATCGCAAATACGAATACGATAATTGAAGTATACAAGATTACACAAGTTGTTATGTAGTGGTACGACTCTTTGCAGAGTCCGTCCACAGTACAACATCTACTTATACTACCACAGTACAATATCTACATGTATGTCAGACATTTTGCCGTCAAGTAGTAATGCGCAAATCAATCAATGTGTTCCGGTTTGAAAGGCAATATTTTCAGAGAGCGTAGAGATATCATCATCTTATATTAATAGGTGACGGTGCAGTCCAGTGCTCTGTAATGATTTGGACTTCATTTATTCATTCGTTTAAATACATAAATATTGGTGGACAATTCAGACACAACAATATCTGACCCCAAACTAAGCAAAGCTTGTACTATGGCGGCTAGATAGCTCATATAATAATTATATAGTTCTAAATACATACTTATTATACATAGAAACACCCAGAAATAGTACAAACGTTTGAATTCCTCACACAAACATTTGCACTGGGTGGGAATCGAACCCTTACCAATAGCTGCTGCTGCTGCTGCGCCTGCTTACGATTGGTTCTTAGTACCAATCGTAAGCAGGCGTGCATACTTGCTATGGTAACAGAGTGATGTACTGCGACAAAAGTATGACACTTCCACAAGAGCGACAAGGCAAGAGCGATCAGACCCGTGCTTTCGGTGTAAAGCGTTTGTTCCAACTCTATACGTAAGGTACATACGCCTAAGATGACCCTGTTCCTAAGATGTCCCATTTTCAAAATTTTACAAGTTAATAAGTAGAAATAAGTTTAAATTTCGCGCCCATGTTCGAACTTGCAGTACACAAAACTGCAATTTGGACGCGAAATTTAAACTCATTCGACTTATTAACTTGTAAAATTTTGAAAGTGGACCATCTTAGGAACAGGGCCATCTTAGCCGTATGTACCTTAGTATATGTAAACTCTTTGATTTGGGCCCACTACTTAGTACTTACCTACTAGCCAGGTTGGAGTAATAGGAGACGTATATGACAAGTTTATGCTGCCAATAACCTACCTAAAATTTGGTGCCAGCTCTTGGTATATAAAGAAGTTAACTTGTTGGAAATAACAAATACTAAATAATGCTCTTTTTGTCGCAGGCATGCATAAGTGTGTTCAATATCTTTAAATTGCAGACATAACAATTCTTCTAAATGTGATAATATTGGTTCAACATTTTTTCACCTAACGCCATCTAAGGCCGTGTCTCGAACAAAGAACTTATTGTATAAATACAACATACACCTATTACTAATAACGCCCCGCTTTACCCGCGCAGTTGCCGTTTCCGTTATTTTCCGTTAATAAAAAGCTTATTTTTTATTCCGCTATTACAGGCTGAAGGTAATCTGTGTTCCAAATTTAACACAATCGGTTCAGATGTTCCGACGTGATTGAGCAACACATTAAAACATCTAAACAGGCAAAGTTTTGAATTTATAACATTAATATGATGTATAAGGCAGATAAAATACTTATATCCGTTTTAAGACGTACTTACTGTTACAATGAAATACCCCGAAGGACGAAAAACATCCGTATTCAACACAAATGTTTATTCTGGATGGGAATCGAACCCACAACCTTCGATTCAGTGAGCAGACTACCTACTGACTGCGTCGTTAGCCCAGTTTGAAATCCACATCAAAAAAAGATTTGATATTTATTTATCGAATCCCGATTTACATTAGTATCAGTTCGTCTGGGGATGCATCTAACACATTGAATTGCTAACAATAAACAAAATAATATTTAGTGAAATTGAAATATGTCTTACAGACCTCTTAAAGTGGGAAACATAACGTTCTAATTTAATTCGTGTAACGCGTCTCACTGCCAACTTCGCCGACCTTAATATCTGAAGCGCACGTAAAAGTTAGTAATTGGTGTAGCGTATTACGTAGGGCTGTAAGCTCGTGAGCAGCGGAGTTGGAAGTTTGCCAGCCGCCGGGGTCCTAAGACCCCTGAGTGATCGTATCACACGTCTGACCACGCAGCGTTCCAATCTTTCAACTCGAGATGAAAAGTCTCGTCGTAATTATGTTGCCAAGTCATCGGCCAGGAAGAGATAGACATATAGTAGGTTGTAGTGTTATACTTCCTTCAACGACTCCATGGAGATGTAATTCTATACATTTGTCAAACAATATTGTGCAGATATGTGATCCGGGAATGTTTACAGAGCAAGGGACAAGAATAAGTTAACCAAGATAATCAATGAAACATCAAAGTTTCTGAATCTTATTTTATGTCATAATAGGTATACTTACATTTGATACATAATGTAACAATAATCTCTGCTTTTTTAAAAAGATAAATTAGTACTTTTACCAATAATAACACTTCTTGTAATCGGGTAATAAGAACAACAGTAAAAGAGTTAATGTTATTGTAATTGATCGATATAAAGCAAAAAAAAAAAAATATCATGTGTTTTAAATATAGGTGACGAGCTCGAGACGAGTGTAGTTTACATTGTTCGTAGACATGTGACATCCACGAAGTTGCACTTAGGAACTTAGGTATGGTCCCATCTGGCCCGGTGCCGGGCCAAATAGGAAGAAAAAGTTTCAACTGGCCCGGTGATATATTTACCGGGCCAGATGACACAAATCAAGTGCCATCGACTTTCGGCCTTGACGCGATCTATAAGAGAGAATTCGAGTCCTAGCTATGAAAACGTGAAGCAGACCTCAGGTTGAATATAGCCGTGGGTCGTGGATTCGATTCTTCACCAGGGCTTAGATTTTTCGTCCCCTATACAAAATTTATTTATGCATTTACTTAACACGTTCGCGTGTGAGTCACATGATTTTACAAATGCAAAAAATCTCAACTTATTAGGCTTAATAGGTTCAAAACAATATTATTGCTGCGAAAGACAAAACCAAGGGTGATTTTCTAAGGTTATTGACTGACCTGGTGGTTCAGTTTGTAGTGAGTCTACGTCACAGAGCCATACATCGGCGTCCGTGGTTAGATTTCCACACATGACAACTATTTGTGTGATGAATTTTATGCATTCTGGCAGCGTGTCGTGGTTTTGCCGGCGTAGTTCCCGTTTCCTATTCTTTAGATTTGTTCAGCCGTTCCGACGTAATTGAGCAGCAAACATTCTATAAGTGTCGTCGTTTGTCGCATGTCAGTTTCCTATAATACAAACTTTTCTTAGTTAGGGGATAAGAAGTGTCGTATGAGTAATGTCTAATATATTTTTCTAATACATTTATTTACGTTTTGTCTCTGGAACGTACAGAATCGAAGTTAAAAACTCTTTCGCATTTATAACAATAGAATAATTGGATCGGTATTTCATCACGGCTGTCTCCCAACCCTACCTTATAAAACTACCTTAGGGGTGTGATGGGAAATTCCCAATGGGTTACGTAGTGAAATCGCTTTACAGTTTGAACGTAACAAGCTTTTTAACTGGTTCGGGAAGGTTTCTCTAGCAATTCCAACTTTAAAATAATGGTATTTTTTTTAAGGGCCACGTCACGTTTTGCAACTCTATATTCTATAGTGTTGTATAACAAAATACGCCCACCAAGATTTGGGTTTTTATTTTTTCTATTAATATCTTAATCAGTTGCCATTGGCATGTGTAGGATATATTAATAGTAGATTGTATCATAAGGGAGCAAAATAATATTTTTTACGCCGAGGGCGCTTTTTTAAATTCAGAGCAAAATGAAAGATTCTAGAGTAGAATCCCGAGCGTATCAGGGGATTCTTTAGTAGAATCCTGAACGTAGCGAAGGGTTTAAAGTACGGCAACAATCAAAAATATTTTGCGCCTGAGTGATACACTCTACTTTTCATCACTCACCCTGAGAAAATATAATGCGCCTCATATTTTTATTGTAATATTATTATAGTTTTATAAAACAGAGTAACAACTAAATTTAATGACCTTATAGCGAAAATTGTCGTTTCATATCTTAAGTGACTTTCGCTAGACAGTTGGATTAGAGGTCAGATGCACGCGGCCCTTGTCCTCGACACAGCACGCATCGTCAGGAGGTGCCTCACTTTACAGCCCTAACCGCCGGTACCATGGGCCCTGCCCCACTGCCGGCGGTAATCTAGGTTTAGGTTAGGTTAGGTTTTATGTTTCTATGTATAAATATTGTAAAAAACTTAAATATAAGAAAAGGAATACATGACTGAAAACTGTATTTTAACTAGTTAAAATTGCAACTCAATTTAATATTCCCATGCTATCTACTGATCGGGTAGCCGGCGTTTTCAATTAGTGCCAAGTGTAGCGTGAACTACATTTTACTCAATTTTTTGCCTCTCACATGGCTTATTCTGCTATCGGAAATGAAAATTGTTTTTGATTCGTTTTAAATTATAGACATAGTGAATACATTTTTGCGAGGAGGAATTGATAAACTATTTATTGCATTCAATTAAACTAAACATAGTTAAGATAGAATCAAAAATTTAGTATTTAATGACGTTATTATTAAAAGCGATCTCTTTCAGACAACCATGGGATTTAGAAGGAATTATGTACTTTAGTATAGTCATTCATAAAATGAAGATACTGTAATACTCACCAAGTACTAAGCACATCTAGGATGACTAGCACAAGGGCACCGCAAATGTACGGTATTGACTTGGGCTGCCGCCGGCGCCGGTAGGAGAGCATAGTAATTTTGTGTACATATCTCTTCTATTGTATTGGGTTTAAGTTCAAATAGAAGTTATTAGGAAAACCCCAAAAGCATATTATGTACATCATTTTTTATCATTGTTATTACAGTTACATTATAACTATATGATTGATTCCCCATCGCGAAATGGGAAAAGATTTAGGTGATTCTCTCTGTGGTGAGACCGACGCAATTGACAAAATCAGCAGTTGTTTTTACCACTGTGTTGGTATAGACCTACATACTATAGAATACCCTTTAAAGATTGTAAAAATATTTTTTTTAGGAAGTGGTCTATGGCTGTTGACCTAAATAAATCAATAAATGTTGGCGGACAATTCACACACAACACCATCTGACCCCAAACTAAGCAAAGCTTGTACTATACCTAAGATAGCAATTACAGTACTGCTAACTGAACTTTGAGCTAGCGTCGAAGACTTGCGTCTTCTGAGCTCTACTAAGCTACTAACTATTTTGACACACAAATTCGTAGCATCCCTGAAAGCAGTCCATACAGACCACTTACGATGCGCGCACCGTACACAACCAGTTGGTATATAAAAAAAAATAAAAACACTATGTATTGTATTACAATGATTTTGTTTTGTCTGATGGTTGTCTTTGTGTTGTCTACCAGAGACGGAAAGAACGTGGGCGAGTCCCGATCCCCGGCGTCCACACGGTGGAACAAGCTCAGCTCGGCGAGATCTCCAAACAGCTGGGCGATATCGACGGAGATAAGGGCCAGCTTTATAAGTACCCTTTCCAGGTAAATTACCATTCGGTACCGTGATTCCCGGTGATCGATTACTAAATCGCAAACACTCGATTGCGCAGAATTATAATTGGAATCAGATTATTTTGGAAAGAACATAAGACAAAAATGCTTTCGATTACAATACATACTAGATTTATACACATATTAGATTTTAGAGTACAGAGGTAGTAGATCTCCTGATAGCAAAGTTACCGATTGCCGTACAATGGTTTCGTTTTGAAGTCTAAACTAGGTAGGTAGTTGACATTCTGAAATTAGATCACAGGACATTGAGAGTGTATGAAAGAACTGAAAAAGTGAGAGAACGTGAAGAAGTGAAGCGTGCATAGATAGTTTTCATAAAAACATTTATACGCGCATTTCTAGTACAACAACGTTGTATGCCGTGAAGTAGTAGATAGTAGTATAGAGTAAAGAAGTAGATTTTTCAGAGGCTGACTGGTGTCCACATCTTGTCAGTTATTTTATAACTAAGCTGTGATTTTAAAATGTTATTATGTTCTATTTTGAAGGCATCTCAATTTCCTGACAAATTGACAGGGCAAAGAGATAAATCATCTTAGATTTCCGAGTGACGAGAGCAGTGCAAAGCTAGACGGTGATTTGAATTCGACCTACTAGTATTAATTTTAGTTAGTAGATTTTCAATATTTTCAGGAAATGGCTGCTTCTCCGAAACCATTGTTTCTGACTAGGGCATGCAACCGGTTAATCGGATAACCGACGCAACGTAACGAGAAACTCGGTTTTCTCTTGTTATAAATCCGGGATTTTCGATTTTTTTCATTTTTTTATGCGATTTTAATCAGTTTTTCGTTAAGAAATAATTTAGTTCATTTAAATATTTTAAATTAAAAAAAAATTACGTTAAATATTTGGGCTAGATAAGCTGCAAATCAGGCAGAATTCCAAAAAAACATCTGAAGAAACGCTTGGTTTAGATTCTAAACTTTAGAAACTCAAGTCAACGTTAAAATGGCACTTTACAACAGTGGGGGAAGCATGGGGAATCACTTATCAAAAGTATTTAGAGCTTTAAAATCTATACCTTCACCAAGTGTACTCGTAGCTTGCGAACATCTTCAGCGGGAAAATGTGCAATAAAATTCATAGTTCACCTAGAATCCCTTGACGCCCTCGTATCTTTGAAATATTTTACCAAACAAAAAAAAAAAAAACTAACATATAAACAATCCGTTTATTTACGACGCCGACGTGATTGAGGAACAAACATCCAAACATTGACATTTATAATATTAATAAGAAGAGATAAATAAATACATAATTTCGATAATTAACAGACTCCCAAAAAAAGGAGGAGGTTATCAATTCGACCCCTATGTTTTTTTTAATGTATTTTTGTTTTTTTTTCGGAGACAAGAAAATACCGGTTTAACCGATTTAAATAAATACAAACCGAAAAACTAGGTTTCCCAATACCGTCCACTTTTTGCATGCCCCGTTTCTACATATTAAAAAACATTTTTTTTAAATTTTATATGTAACCGAGATGGATATCTTAGACATATCTACTGGGTTTTGAGTAAAGTATCTGTTCGTACGAGCTGCGGGTATGTCGAATCAGAGTATTGAGCTTTTGGAAGTTCAACACGTCTCAATTTCGTGGTGTGCCATAAATCATAGACACTCATTATAATAAGAAGTTAACACACCATCTGGAATCCATATGTTTGCTGCTAATTTGTTTCATTTTGTGAAATAACATGTCTGTAACATTACCCTTTACAGTTTTAGTTCATTATAGTTTTATTAAACCTCACGTTTTCATGTACGGGTTAGATAACCTAAACACAAATTTAACTAATATTAATTGCGTTTTGTGCCGTTTTATTTAAAAAAAAATATAATGTGCAAAACTACTTAGTAGTTATACTGAATTTCTAAGATGGGAAACATCTGAGTGGGTTTATTCCGATGGATACAATTTTTTATGTAACCGGCCGCATCCATTAAGTTCCTCTATCAGTGGGCAGATATTTTGTCTAGGTTTCATTTATTTTTTACCTTGATTTATGAAAAGTCTATTTCAGCTGATGATGGATACAATCTAGGTGTCTTGAAGTAGAGAGTGAATCGGTTTCTTTTAGGTAAACGCGCTCTATCGTAAACTGTATTAACATCAGAGGAGATGGCGGTCAAGCGTAAGCCTAGTAGCTATTATAATAATAAAAGGGATGTGTTCTGATTTGTGGAGATTGCTGATAGAAATTGACCTCTGACAAATCAATTGGGCTCTGTATAACAAGCTCGGTTTAGATTCCGATGACGTGGTGAATCGTTTTGCGATAGCTAAAACAATTTCTTTATTATTTGCTCTTCATAAAACCGATTTTACCTTCTTGTAATAACATACGTTCATTAATTTCAGCTTATGTACAGTGTGACCAACTTAACTTTAAAAATGAATAACATACTTACAGTAATTTTAACATAAACGTGACTAAATTACAAACTAATAAATTCTTTGCAACTCTATCCCATCTCACGTTGTTACGTATGATGGCGCCCCATTCAATTTTACAGCAAAGTTTGTCACGCTGCGTTGCTTGTTTTGTGTGGATGGTTCATATAGCTTGTGTGTTCATTCATGCATGTTCACCGTAGATTGTGCACAGGTCGGCTACTCAGAACAAAGCTCAGACTACACGTTGTATCTCATCGCAGGCGACCACTCGAAGCGCCTTCGTTGGATAAACGCTATCAGATCTGGTGAGAACTAGCTAAACAAATTCATTATCATTACAGTATTTAATGTAAATTTTGGACTAAAACTTATGAACTAAATACTTACGACGATTAAGATCGAGTACATCTAATATTGCTTAGACCAAATTTTTGAAGTTTGGAAATAATTATTGAAATAAATCAAATAGGTTGGTTATATGAAGTATTTCGATTAAGTATTGTAAAATTCGACATCTTTAAATTGTCAGCAAGCTTAGCTCCAAACTTTTGATTTTTAGAGTCTGTGGACTCGTTATAAAATGATAATATTTTTTGCTTTAATGATTTATTTTAGCAGGTCGCGCTCGCGCCTATTTTTGTTTGTACCTATGTCCAAACTGTCCATACATAGCTTATTGTTGTCATGTTCATGTCATGCACAGAGACTGAATCGTATAGCCGCCTAATGTAATACGGCATTTGACTAAATTTTTAAAACCGTTTAAATGATTTTTGATTACATATTATACATATCACATGAATATTTCCGCAAGAGCTACTATTTTCACATTTAAAATAAAAGTTTAAAGTATAGACTTCGAAAAGCCCGCCAAAAACGCTGTGTCTGGTCATGTGACGCGCGTGACGTCACACGCCAGTAAATAAATCGCTGTTATTGTTTTTAAACTTTCGCGATTTGAACACATAATGTTTATAATGTATCTACAGGACTTAATCACGATTTAATTCATTGTTTAAATACCTCGACGTTTCGGCAGCGTTACAACCGCCGTGGTCACGAGGAGACTGAAGAAATTGCGGGTCGTCTCATTGCGAAATGAGGGGATCTAGATCTACCCTCATTTGGTCTTCAAAAATCGCAGGGTTACCACCACGACACACAACACTAACCGTATCACCAGGCTTCTCCGAACTCACTCCGCGATGCGTACATTTATTTATGACTGGATTCCACGACGCCGATAACCGAAAACCATCCTCCCGGTTGAAATTACGATGTTTTTTAATTTCTAAGGCTTCCCGAACTATTCTTGCGTAGTAATGACGTTCGGTGGAGAGAATCTTCGGGTCGTGGAGCTCGATCCAATGACCAGTTCCCGCATCAATCAAATGCTCGGCAATCGCAGATTTCTGTGTCTGGCGATTTTTACAGCGGCGATGTGTTCTTTGATCCTTTCAGCAATTGTACGCTTAGTTTGACCAATATAAGAACTACCAAAGCTGCAGTCGACCTTATACACACCTGAGTCTGAAATGGAATGACGTCTTTCGGCGTCCTAATATGCCTCGGCATCCTTGATAAGGGAGTATACACAGTTTTAATAGAATATTCTTTTAGTAATGTCCCCACCTTATCCGTGATGCCTTTGACGTAAGGCATAAAAGCCGGCTGCCTCTCGACATTCATCACTTTCCTTTTCTGCCCTTTTCTGTGTTCCACTAACTTCGTCACATTATAGCCATTACTTTGAAGTACCTCCTGAACGTGTCTTTTTTCCGCTTCTAAATGTTCAGGGTCACAGAGGGCGTCCGCTCTATCCAAAAGAGATCTGGACACCGACTGTAGTTGACGAGGGTGATGATGTGACGTCGCGTGCAAATACCGGTCAGTGTGCGTGGGTTTTCTATAGACAGAGTGAGACAACGAACCATCAGATTTAACTGTCACTCGGACGTCCAAGAACGGCAAAGATCTATCCACCTCCAATTCAAATGTGAACCTAATGTTGACATGTATCGAGTTGAGATGCTCCAAGAAACGGTTTACTGCTTCCCTATCTCCTTTTAAAATGCAGAAAACGTCGTCTACGTATCTAATCCACATTCTGACCGCTGCTGATTGAAAGTCAACAAATTTTTCGAAATGCTCCATCCAGATGTTGGCTAACACTGGTGCCACAGGACTCCCCATAGCTACTCCATCTATCTGTAGGTAATGCTGACCACGGTAAAGAAAATAGTTTCCGTCTAAGCAATTTCTCAACAACACCATCAAGTTTTCCGGTAAGTGGTTCTCCCTTAACAGCTCTCTAACGACTTCGAGACACTCTTTTACTGGAACTTTGGTGAAAAGAGATTCCACATCAAAACTCACCATGATCTCATCCGGTTCCAATCTGATGTTTCTTACAATTTCCACAAAGTGTCGGGAATCTTTCACAAAAGACTGAGTTCTACCCACCAAAGGTTGTAACACCGAAGCAACGTACTTTGCCAGATAGTAAGTGGGAGAGTCTATCTGACTCACAATAGGTCGCAGAGGTACATTATTTTTATGTACTTTCGGTAAACCGTACAATTTCGGCGGTTGGACAACCCTAGGTCTGTGCAAATTTTCGAACATTTCATCTGTAAAAAGTCCCTTATAATCTTTAATGATTGTCCGTATACGACGTGTTACCCTTGTAGGGTTATATGAAACCGGTTTATACACACCTACATCGCTCAACAAACTTCTCAATTTTGTATCGTAATCGGAAGAATTCGTTACTACAGTGGCGTTACCCTTATCAGCCCGAAGCACTAAAACTTCTTCATTTGCACGAATTTTTTTTAGCGCTAAGCGTTCCTCCACGGTAATGTTACTTTGAGGCAGTCTCGCCTTTCGTAATACAACGGAAACATCACGCCTAAGCGTCTCAGCGGCATTGGTTGGTAACTTGTTCCGTAGTATTGCTTCCTCTACGCTACAGATTACTTTTTCGTACGGAACCTGATTAGGTGTTAATGCAAAATTCATACCCTTAGCCAACACACTTTTCGTCGCAGAATCAAGAATGAATTAAATCGTGATTAAGTCCTGTAGATACATTATAAATCGCTGTTCTCAAAGAAACCGTTTGCTATAGATGGCATATTTACTGGCGTGTGATGTCAACAGCGTTGCCATCCTTAACAGTGCGTTTACGTCGAAGATAAATTCAGTATTTTTTAAATTTTCATTGGCGTATTTCACAAAAAATGCACACTATATCTCCGAAAATAGAGTGAAATTTTTTTATTTAATGTGTTATCTAATAAGATTATCATAATTTATGCTATATTTTCAACATTGTCAAATACCGTAAGTATTGTCGTTTATAATTTTACTTTAACGACATTTGTAATTTTAATTTTTATTATGTTTTTTTTTTGTTTGAGATTTCAATTCTTAAAATTTGTTTCTTTATTATCATTAATTTTTCTGTAGTAATTCTGCGGCATTGTTTACAAATTTTTACAAACAAAAAATCAACTATAATTTATATACAGATGGCAGGTAGCTGCTACTTAACTGTAAATTAAAGGGTTATCTGTGCTAATAAGGTTTGTATTCCAGCGTGTAAGCTAAACAGTCGGCGGGCCGCCTACCACCCGGCGGCGTGGGCGTCGCGCCGCTGGCCGTGTTGCGACGCTGAGCGCCGCTCTGCCTCCGGCTGCAGGCTCGCTGACGTCTGGCCTCTCGACGACTTTATAGAAGAAAAACTTTTGATCCAGGTCCCTAGCGACACCAGTACTGATTCATGTGAGTACATGCGCGGTCCGAAGGGGGGTCACAGGGGACATGCAAAAAATCGTATACGTTTTAGTTTAACGTACCGTGGGGTGCTACTAGTAAAGTATTTTGCTACTCGAGTTATTGTATTTCTACTGGTGACCCCCCCCCCCCCCCAAAATCTGAGGCTGCGTACTACTGGTGACCCCCTGTGACCCCCTCCAAAATTCGAGGCTGGGACCGCGCCTAGGCTGTAAGTGTACTGACGTCCGTCTTCTCGATGGCTTTGTAGACGTAATACTGTTAGGGCTATATTTCACCGGGACACCATGGGAGTCCGGCAACTTTTCTTCAGGACTGATTGATTTTGTTAATATTGTGTCTTTCTTCAACAAATCATTTTCACACAAAGTCAGTAACTCATCAAAGGACTTCACGGACATCCTCACATAGCTAAAAAACTTATCCGGACTCTTTTTCTACGTACATACAACAGTAGTGCTATCTCTTCGAGGTCCATTTTGATACTGCCTTCAGTGTGGCGTGGCGACTCTGGTGTCTGTATGGGGATATGGTGTCTAGTTTGGTAGCTTACGGACACCACGGTGGCGCAACTGGTTGCGCCGCCATGGTGTCCCGGTGAAATATAGCCCTTAATTCAGGTCCCTAGCGACACCAACAGATTCATCTGATTTTAGGGCTCGTGTGTAGAGGGTTTTAGAAATCGTTTATCCAACTCTCTAGCGACACCAATACTGATTCAAGTGAATACATCGGTTGTAAGTTTACTGACGTCCGTCCTCTCGACGACTTTATGGAAGAAAACCATTTGATCCAAGTCCCTAGGGACAGCAACACTATCATCTAAGTTCATCGGTTGTAAGCTCGCTGACGTTTGGCCTCTTGACGACTTTATCTTCTACTCATATATACTCGTATATAAAAGCGAAAGGTCCACTCATCACGAAATCTCAGAAACGATAGGAGTCTGAAATTTTGCATGCTTTTAGCGCGTAGGCGCTCGCTAAGACGGGTTTTTGTGAAATTCAACCCCTTATAGGGTGAAACAAGGGCTGGACGCTTGTATAAAATTTCGTCATTGCCAAAGTTATAAGCATGAAATAAACTGAACCGATATTAATTAAATTTGTTTGTTATACAGACTAAATCCCAAGAAATGACATAGGCCACTTTTTAATACGGAAATAAGTATAAATGGTTGAAATGGGGGATGAAACTTTATTTGGAAGTTCGTTGTTGTTGAAGATAAAACTATAAAACTATGACTCGAAACAAATAAATAGTTGTTCTGGCAATTTTGCAATTTCGGACTGTAGGTATGGGGATGAAATGGGGCTGCAAATAGGGGATGAAAGTTCTATGTAGCAGTTCTATGATATGTTTGTTTTAGCTATTTTGTAATTTCAAACTGCACGAGGATTTGATCCTCGTGCAGTTTGCAATTTCAAATAGGGGATGAAAATTTAAATGACAGTTCGTCAGTTTTCAATGTATAATCATGAAATTTTGTAACTAGATACTTGACGCAAAACAAATAAATGGTCGTTCTGACAATTTTGCAATTTCGAACTATGCGAATATGAAATGGGGGATGTAAATTTATATTATGGAAGTTCGTCATTGTCAAAGATAAATCATGAAATTTTGCAACTAGATAGTACTTGATATTCATACTAATATTATAATAATATGCTAATATGTAAGTAGGTATATCTGTCTTTTTGTTACGATCTAACGCCTGAACCAGTGAACCAATTTTGATTAAATTTGGTGCACAGATAGATTAGACTCAGAAAAGGACAGGAGCGATTTTTATCACAGGAAAAGATTTGAAGGATTGGTAATGAGGAATTAAATTTTACATGGAAGTTCATGAATGTTGAAGATAAAGCTGTTAAATTTTGCAACCAGGCACTTAAAATCCATACTATTTTATATTTTGTATGTGAAAGTAACTCTGTCTGTCTATCTGTTATGATTGAACGCCTAAACCACAACCGATTTTGATGAAATTAGATAAAAAATATTTAATATACCTACGCTGTTTTTAGTGAACGTATATTTGTATGGGTGTACAAATACTGCTTCAGTTAGTTATCTTAATATTTAATTCGCCCGGACGAAGTCGCGGGTAATAGTTAGTAGGCGATACACAACTGTTCATCAAGTCCCTAACGAAACCAACACAGATTTATGTAAGTACATCAGTAATAAGCTCTTTGATAACTGCGGTGCGCGAAGCGGTTGGTTCTATTTACGAATGACACCATTGGACGTATCATTTACTGTGGGTTGTACTAGTATTAAATTAAAATATAGATCTTTTCGAAATGTCATGCATTTTTCTTTCAGTCTGTACTGTTTTCATTTAACTAAAATAAAAAAAAGATCTCATTTAATCAATAAAAAAATTATGCAATTCAATAATGGTCTCGTCATTTAAACTTAACACTAAACTTGTAACTGCATTTATATAAAATCTACCTCTATTAGCGGACACATCATATAGTAACATAAACTTAGTTTTTCGTCAGACTACCCCTGAATTAGAGGCGTTAGAGTAGTTCGTTCGTTTATTTTTTTAATATAATGATTGAAATAACAAAGAAAGAAAAAGCGTGACAGGAAATCGACCCTTTCTCTAAATAATCTGTGGTCTATGACTGAGAAAAAACAAATAGTGCTGCCAAAAAAGTAGGTATGGAACCCACGCTCTTCAAGTCATTGACTCATCAAACTATGATTTCACAATGAAATATGATGTTGCTTGCCTGAATAGCTACCCCTACCAATTATGTCTACTTCTCATTTTTGGAATAAAATGTTTTTAGACTCGGTACGTTGAACTTTAGATAAAATCGGATTTAGATAAAAAATACATTCTAGTCATGAACGTTTTAAGCCGCGCTAGCTTTTAGGCCCACCCACTCGATGAACGTTTTAGTAAACAAAATTACTCTTCCATTTACAGTAATTTCATTTAAATTAGTATAATAAATTCGGTCTCGAGTTTGAGATGTAAAACTTGGGCGTTGGTTGGCAGCTATGTAGTTTTTTAAAACTATGGTAAACAAATTCATTACTTAAAAAAAAAACGAATTTCCTTTTACGTTTAAGAAATCATCTACAGCCTACAAATAAAAGTATGTACCTATTAAGGTGTATGCAAAAAAGCTACCATATGAAGGTAAAAGTTACTAAAGCGTTATGTTCGCCAAATATCTTTAAATTATCATCCGCCAATGCGTACTGGACCAGCATAGTTGATTATGGTCTTGATTCTTCTTGTAAGAGAAGACCCGAATCTCAGCATGGGAACATACTCGTAAGTCATACAAAAATGCCAACCTCCGACGCAAAAACGACAGGTTATTAATTTTACGTGTCTGTCTGTTTATGTGTATTTGTCTGTCTGTACACCGTAGCTCCGGAACGGATGACCCGATTTTGTTTTTTTTTTGTTTGAAACGTGAATTAGTCGGGAGTATTCTTAGCTATGTTTCCTAAAAATCAGGTTCAGCCGTTTGAAAGCGTCTCAACTCTCTTGTTAGCTGCGGTAGGATTCTTGTATTTGAAATGTTACTTTAAGGTTAATAAACACCAATTCCCTTTGTACCTATACTGTAAAATGGGTTGTATGTTGTATATCAGGTTTCTAAGAACGTTTGATTTCCCTCTAAATATTGACATACGGGTAAGTAGAGTGCGACCGTCCGCGGTAAAATTTGGACCTTAGCGCAAGGGGATGCTCCGTAGTGCGTAGTAGATGCTTTTCATAAATATAGTACCAACTATATGCTCTAATTTTTAATTTTGTTCTTGTCATAAATATAGTACCAACTATATGCTCTGTTGCGGAGCTAAGTTCTGAAAGTCCATCTTAAGATGTTATGGGCAGGCGTGTTGCTTACCATCGAGCGCGTGTCATGCCCGTCCCGCTGCTATAAAAAAAGTTAAATAAGCTGACAAACGCATTTAGGCCATCAAGAATAAACTTTCAAATGGTTTATCACCCGTTTTATGTAATCCAACTTAATCTACATAAGTACGTACCTAGTTATTAAAATGTTTAAAAGTACATTAACGTTTTTCTGTATAAAATCTCAGTCGAGTGGTTTGATGAGGTAATGGGTTAAAAAGTGAGTCCGTTTTAACCCCCGACCCAAAAAGGGGTGTTATAAGTTTGACGTTGATGGCTGTCTGTCTGTCTGTCTGCCTGTCTGAGGGTGTGTCTGTCTGTGTGTGCGTCTGTCTGTGTGTGTGTCTGTCTGCGTGTGTGTCTGTCTGGCACCGTAGAGCTCAAACAGATGGGCCGATTTCGATGCGTTTTTTTAGTTGAAGGTTACTTTCCGTGCGGATGTTCTTAGCTATGTTTGGTAAATATCGATTCAAGATGGCCGCCTCCACGAAATGGCGGACAAAATATTTCTTCACAACCTACCTCAATATGGGTATCAAATGAAAGAAGGGATTTACTAGTAGAATACTATAAACCTGGTAAAACAAATTTCAAATCCAAGATAGCCGCCACCAAAAAATGGCGAATTACATTATTGTTTTCACTACTACCACAATATGGGTATCAAATGAAAGGGCTTGACTAGTATAATACTATTCACTATGACAAATTTCAAATCCAAAATGGCCGCTAGCACAAAGTCCCTCCCTCCTCCACTCTCTCAATATGGGTATCAAATGAAAGGGCTAACTAATAGAATGTTGTACAAATTACAAATCGTATAGAAGGTGAGATTTACTAGATTTACGATGTTGCGCTGGTGTTCATAACTGGATAAAAACTATTCACATAACAATTAGTTCTTTCGGATAAGGAAAGTAGGATAGAACGCGTTTTATTTAAGATTTAGGTATTTACGTCGATGCTTTCGTTTTCACATGAATATTTATTGTTTAATTAGAGGTATTGATAAAACGAATAGTCTGGTTTGTTTATCGACTACGTTTTAATGATAGACATGAAAACTGTAGCATAGGATGTCCTGAAATTCGATAGAGTGACCGAATAGGTAAGGCAGAAAGTGACTGGCAAAGGAAAGACATACCTACTAACTTTTTTGCTAAAATATTCTAAGCACGCAATATATATTTCTACAATTTACTAAATTGTGTTTCATAATCAATGTTATTTGGATTTGGGAAAAACATCTTTAGGTATCGGCGGAAAGTTCAACGTTCAACTACGTGCGATTGTGTTTTCTCAACAGGTTTACGGAACTGACCAAATCCTTGAATGCCGTCTACCTGTCTGCTCATTCCGAACCTTATTTCGAATACTTATCCTTTATCGATTTCCGGGCGCTTGTTGTCGCCTCTGCAGGATTCCAATGCACATTACTCAAATTATCGTGACTTGAATGTAGAATATTCTATCTATTTAATTTAATTAAAACGGGTTATAATTCTGTCATACATTTGACAAGCGGTTCTTAGCTGAATGGCTATTACTATTTAGTTCACGTTTTAACTATTAAATATGTATACCTAACTATGAAATAGTTTTTAACTATTTAATTAAACAAAAAAAAAAACAATCCAAGTCCTCTTCAATGCTATCTGAGTCCATTTTCAAATCTAGAGTGAATCTATTTCTTATAGGTTAGCGTATCCTATCTTAGACAACAGCGTTGCTTTCCATCACGCGGTTCCATCAGTTAAGCGGACGAATAGAATATAGAATTTAAGGACGAATTTTCAAAAAACCTGCTGTTAGTCAAAACTTTCTAAAATTTTTGAAAATTTCGTCAGTTCATGCGGTCGAAGCTGTGGGCATAGCTAAATATGAATAAAAAGTTTCAGTGCATCGCGAGACTTTTGTTGACGCTTTATTCTTTGGTACTAAGCTGATTGCCTTTACTGACGTACCTATATGAAGAGTCTGTCACGTTCTCGCGCGTTGTTTTCGAGGCAAGTGAAAGGGAGAGCGACCGTAGCCGCCGCAGCCTGCGCGCGAGTCGAATGGTAAATGTAGGCCGCGCACGACCATCTTTGAACCATGTTCGAAACCTCTCGAAGACCGTAAAGTCTCGTTCTGCATGGTGATTTATTGTCATATGATTAAATGTAAAATTATGTGGTTATTTATTAATGGACAATGCTTATTGCCACATAATTTAACAACAATTTTAAGTGCCGACTAGCCGACTCCAAATTACCGATCGAAATGTTAATGAAAATTAATGAACGCCTAAAACACCTACTTTGTTGTGCAATTATTGTGGTAATAGTTACAAATATTTTTTGTTCATTTGAATAAACCTACAGTTCTCAACAAACAACACTTACTGGTAGAGTTCTATAATATATTCTATAGTTCTTTAGTGTAGCTAGAGCACATTGGTCAAAATTGTAAAATATTTTAAGCAACCATAATTTTAATATTTTATCAAATTAAGATAAGAAATAAATGAAATAATAATAGTAACGTATTCCTTGCCAACATGAATTAAATTGTCAGTTAACAACACTGCTGGATGCAAAATAATAATTATGCATACCTTAGCCCAATAATAATACATAGTTAAATATTAGGTAGCAGAAACGAAAAACTATTAAAATAAAATAAATAATTATAATATTGAAAAAGTAATATTTTAATTAACTTTACACTACACGTTATATCATTTTACGTATTAGGTATTAAAATCGTCAGCGAAGCCAGAACCTAACTAGGAACCGGTTAAAGCGCGTTGTGACGTCACCGGTGCCGTGGTGTACCGTTGGTCGCGTGGTGCGCGCCGCCTTAGCGCGGCCGACGGCGCGGCGGGCCGTGTCGTCAGTGAGTGTTGTCGCGCGCGGACGTCCGGCCGCCTGTCGCCCATGTTGCCGACCAAGTTTGACGACGAAACCATGGTCACCAAGAAGAAGTCCAAGATACCGTGCTTGTCGCTCTCCTCCTTCCTCCCGGCGCTCGAGGGTACGCCGCACTTCCACTGACCTCTATTCCGGTGGCCTCGCCGCCACCGGTTGCGTTCACTGGTCTCGTTGCACTCACTTTCTTGTCTCGGTCAGGTGTTATGCGCCCCGTGCTGTCTTATACCTAGTTTGTGATGTTGTGCAGTGGTTTATTGTGATGTTCCATGGTTCGTATTCTGCTTGCTCAACGAACATAACGGATCTTTCATTTCGCAATTTCATGGTCGCGGTAACAATGATCGCGCCGCACACGATGAGGCTTCGACGCTTCTTCATCGATATACATATTTATACGAACGTGCTAGCGACTTCCTTAACCAAATGTTCAAAGCTGTTTGGCCCTACTTTCTAATGACTGTTAACAATGTTTGGTCAGCTGTTTATACTTTCATGTGGGACGTGTGTTGTGCCATATGTGTTCATAAGAATTAATTTATTAATCGTTCAATATAAATGGCAATTTGTTTGATTCTAACAGAATTGAGCGATTTGTTGTTGTGTTTTACGGAAGCGTGAATGCGTGACTGCGGCAGTAAAGTTGGCAGGTTGTTCCTGCTTACCTTATTGACGGGCTATCGACACGCACACGTACATACTTGACATTCATCTCATACATTCCCCTAACGCGTTATTTTTAACATTTTTAATTACATTCAATCTACTAAATATTACATGTTCGAACTTTCCAGTGCATACAGTTTGTAAACGGATCATTTCAAAGTTACTCGTATATTGCAGCTAAGTTTTTGCGCGTAGAGACCTTGACAGCGTTCGGTGTTTGTTCAAACTTAAGTTAACAATTTTCATGCTGGCACCTCACGGCGCGATATCGTGTTTCTTTTTTGCGGTTATTATAATAATTTTTGTATTTAACAGCAGCGATCGTTAGTCTAATGGTAGCCGCTTATTTCCTGCTCACAATAGTTTTTGTAACTTTTTGAAAAACCTATTAACTAGTTGGTAAACCTAAAATGTATTGCCGAATTCCTGTTAAAACTCTAAAAACGTAGAAAAAGTTAGATTAAGTCTATCATAATTTACTTATTATTTATATCAGAAATTCGTACATATTTGATTGAATATCGTGTTTTTATACATTGTTGGTAATTCGGTTCTTTTCCTGAATTGTGAATTGTTTTTGGCTATTTATTAAGCTAAGGCTATCATTTACTTGTAGTCAAATAGTCGTTAACATTTCCAAAAAAAAAAAAAACAGTGTTTTGTGTAGTAATCTAGCAATTTAGAAATACCATCCGCAATTTTATTGACCGAAATAATTAATGTGAATTGTGAACTCTAAAACAAGAGATACGCGTATTGTGCCCATGGCTAGTGTGAGTTAATCAACAAACGATTTTATTAAGATGGCTTAAAGTATTTACTACTTTCTTTACATTGACACATTTTTCATAAATATAGCCATTATCAAAATATCAAACATGTAGGTAGCATTCTGAAACGTACGTAGTGGTAGGACATGTTGCAGAGTCTGCCTGGGGAAGTACACATCTTTGCTAGTTATTCTACCAACAAGCAGCTGTGTGAAAACATCAGTGAAATTACAGGGCATAGAGATAAAACATCTTATCAAGCATTAATGTGTAAACATTACTGTGTTCCGGTTTGAAGGGCAATGTTTCCAGAGAAATTACAGAGCTTAGATATATATATGATCTGCTTGTCTCGTCACTCTGTCCAAAAATTGAAATAATAAGGCATAAACCAGAAATCCCCTTCTCCGTTTTATTTCACTATAAACAATAATAAATATTGGTGGACAATTCACACACAACACCATCTGGCCCCAAACTAAGCAAAACTTGTGTGATGGCAGCCAGATAGCTGATATAATACTTATATAGTTTTAAATACATAATTATTATACATAGAAACACCCAGACACAGTGCAAACATTTGAATTCATCACACAAATATTTGCACTGGGTGGGGATCGAACCCACGACCCTCGGCTTCGCAGGCAGAGCTACTACCAACTAAGCCACTAGGCCAGTCATTACTACACTATTTACATATCTGTTACAATTTCCAATACCCTTAGAAATGGTCTTATCCTCATTCCATCGCCGATCATAGTTCTTTCGATTTTGCTTAAATATCCTAGTTATCTCCTTGTGTTGATGACCTGCGGTACCAACATATCGTGTTCTTAAAATTAGCCTTGCCTTGCTGCAGTATTGAACAAATGTACTTTGGATTCAGTTTTATGCAATAGCTCAAAACTTATAATTTAGGATATAAGTGTGTCGATATTTCAAGACCTGCTCCTGCTATATAATTATTATTATTACGGGGTAGCTCCCCTTACACTTGAGTTTATTTTAGTTTTTAGGAAGACTTTGTTTTGTCTAAAGTGGCCTGTCGTAGTCTCATACTTAGATTATGGAAGTCTAATAGAAAACATTGATAGACATTAAATGTTTGACAACCAGGAACAGGTATATTAATTTAGTACGCTGTTTGACTAGTTGAATAAAAATGATCTTTTTAAAATAATTCTCGCATTTTTCTCTATATAAGAACATTACTTAAATTATTCAAAATAAGCAATAAGGCCGCCATTTGTGGTGCTAGTTCATAAGTGTTCTACTGTAATATTTCTATTTTTGTGTCACAATAAAGAGTTATCTATCTATTACACCAGTTATAACGAAAATATAAAAAAAAAAAATCAAATCGATCGAGCCGTTCTCGAGTTTCGTGCTTAGCAACACGTTTGGCGATTCACTTTCATTTAAATAGATAAAAAAACACGTTGAGCATTTAGTCTCTCGTCTTCTGATCGATGTAGTATTGTACAAGCTACTAATATTTCAGTGAATGACGAATTAACTTACAGTTTATTTCTCTAAAAGTTATTTATAGAGTCGGATTCAAATGATTTTGTCATTATCAAGATACGCTCATTGCACATGCATTCATTACGGTTGTTAAGTTACTTGGCTAATATGCGCATAAAATTTTCTTCAATTGTGTTCTTAACTTGCGTTTTGTTATAGTAGTTTGAAGAAGCTTAAATAATAACAGTGATTTATTTGCCAATATTTTATGAGGTTTTCGCTAGACGGTTTGTTCAATGCTCAGATACATATTCTTGATGCAGCACATAACGTCATGCGCCAGGGATGTTCCTCACTCTACACCCTGACCACAAGTAGCTTGGGCCTTGGACCATTCCCGAATTGCCGGTCGCAATCTCTGTTTACATTTCTATAGTGTTTTTATATTTCTGAAGTGAAATCTTATTTAGAGCGCATTGAACACTTTTTGGGTGAACAAAAAGCGCGAAACTCGCGTCCTTGTCATCACATGCTTCCCATGAGCTATATATATGGATAGTGTGATATATGTACTGTAAAACTTTAAACATAATTACGGCGGTTTCGAAAGTGGATTCCTTGTGTCTTGGACTTTACATCTTCCCACGTAACACAGAAAACGAAACGAAACTATAATATCATCATCAGATTTATATAATTATCTAACATTGCTTATTTATTAAAAAAATACTCTAGATAAGTAAAATTTATACTACTAAATTTCACTATTATTTGTTAAAACTGATCATTTTTTATTTATTTGTGATTTAAATACACGTACTTAAAGTTAATTATTGGTTGGTGTATTCTAATATGAATTTACATCAATAAAAAAAGTATTTAGTCCTATCGTATTTCAATAAAAAAGGCCATCTTGATTATAAGTTACGTCGTTATTCATTGCGCTAACCCAGCGGTTATTCTAAAGTCATGTACATAAGGGCTAGGGCACACGGCGTATTGCAAACGCGCAGACGCTGCGCGTTTCAGAAACGCGCGTATTCTGCGCCGTAGATGCCGATTTTTTGCGTTTGTATAGATTCAAAGGAACGCGCGCGCGTGAAACGCGTTCGAAACTCGTTTGATGCGCGGAGTAGGGGCAGAGGAGGGGCGTCATTGTACAACTGACGAAGAGTATTTGAGCAAAACGCGGACACTACGCGCGACTACAGCGCGTTTGTACTTATCGCTGTATTTACGTGTATACACGCAGTAGACACGCTGTACGGCACACACCGTCAGTTTCTGTCCCTCGAATTTAATGGACTGTAATTTTATTTAAACAAAAGAAAAAAGAGGTGAGGAGTAATTATTCTATCAACAAAATGGGAATGAAAGATAGAAAGATTTTCCACCAACCTTTTAACCGCTACCGCTTAGAGCACCACAATAACGACCTCAGGAGATCTCCTTGTTGATTCGAAGGGTGAAGTCCCAGGGCTTCACGAGGTCTTCTTGAGAGGTGTAGCTGCTTCAGTTGTCGACGTGTGACTGCCGTTCAACCGTCGCAGCTGCAAGTATTGGAGGGATTATTTAACTACCCTCAAGCCACTTATAAAGATCGAACACGCTCGGTTCACGGTCGCTCCATGTACTTTGGGTTACAAGGTTTTGAAGTTTGAAGCGCGAATACGAGCGTATACGCCCGTGAGCTGCGCGTCATATGCGCGTTTAAAATACGCCTTCTGCTAGGGGCCTAAATATCGAGTTCGTAATAAAATTCTAATATAAATATTACGTTGTAATATCCGATGTTCATGACTGAGTGAAATAAATAATAGTAAAACTTGGCAACAGCAAATTTACTATGATTTGTTGAGGGTCAAACACGTAAGATCTGTGACTACTCTGACCGATGTAAAATTAATGGAAACTTTTGTTTGTTTGTACAGCGGTGACAGCGGTAGTGTCCACTACAATGCCGGGCGGAGGTGTGCTTCCCGGCACGCCCTCGGCTAAGCCCAAGGTAAAGATTACTTTCCTTCGTGGATTTATACTAAATAATATCATGTTAGGAAATATGATTAAAGATACGGTATTTCCGTAATAGAGATATATTTGATTTATAAGGCATATAAAAGCATTATTCTGGGTTACACACTGCCTGTTTTAAGGCGAAAGAGTTCTCTTCTATTTAAAATTGAAACAAACTTCTTTTTCGGCACTAACTCTTTACCCCGAAAGAAATCAGCTGTTGTATAACTGATATAAATTTAATTGAAGTAAATGCTTCGCAGCTATTTCAACATAAAGAGAGCAAATGCACTGCGCTCCTCACCCAGAAGTATAAGACCCCCTTAAAACCGGAACATAGAAATACTTACACATTACTTTTTTAGTTTGATTTAAACTGTGATATGAACTAAATATTTTTTTAAACATACTATTCGGACGTGTCCTTGGTTGCGATAAAACAGACGAATACTATGATATGATATATACAATGTATGAAATATTATAAATCGTGTCTGTTTCAGGAGAAGCAAAGGGCTAAAGTCGTTGTAGCTCTCTACCCGTTCAAAGCAATCGAAAATGGTGATCTCTCATTGGAAAAGGTATGAATATACATAATGTTTTAATGTTAAAAATCTCGTGGTATTTATTTAGTATTAACGTCGAGGTATTTAAACAATGAATTAAATCGTGATTAAGTCCTGTACATTATAAACATTATGTATTTATATTATGATATTTATGTGCTACTCCTCTGAAACGGCTCAATTTTTTTTACTGATAATTAGGTATGATAATAAATCGTAAAATTTGTTTCACCCTTCTGGGCATCCTCCTATCATCATTTTTTTATCCCAATTTTAGTATATTTGTACGAACAACTAATTTAATCTAATCGTCGTTTGTTTAAATCATCAATTATGTACTATGCAAGTACAAACTTGACAAAATAAGCTGAGCATTTATCCTGTTAGGGTATGCCAATAAATAAATTGTACACTCAGAGTCTAACTTATTTAATAGTTTTAAATCATATAGGATTTACAATGTGTATGGCTGCTGTGTCGCAAAAGAAAACAGTGCGATTTGGTTTTTGGTTTTTTGTTCTGGAAATTTCGACCTGCAGATGGGATCAATGATTTACCTATGAGATGGCAAAAGTGCATAGATAGCAATGATGCATACTTTGATTAAATAAATATAGCTATAATATAAAAAATATGACTTTATGTTTCTCTCTTACAAAACACCAATTTCGTATATAAGGACATAATATTTAAAATCATCATTTAATTACATGAAGTGTCGCATCACATTGACATTTCTTCGAATCGATACTAATTTACTAGCTAAATACGTGTCTACTAAAGTTCGTTTCATTATAAAATACACTGAACTTTCAAAAACGTTTTTTTACGCTAAGAGAATTCTATAAATGAACATCATAAAATCCAATTAGTAGCCGTTGAAACGAACGTTTTAAGCGTTGTTAATTGTTATTCAAAACTAGCTGCTCGTATTCGATGTCGCCTGGGTTTATTTCTAGACAAACTTGTCCAGTTAATTAACTATTATGATTACGACCAAATTTGTGTGAGTCCATCTCTGAATGTTTTTTTTTTTTTTGGTATTGTACTCTATTCTATCAGTAAAATATTTTTCCAAATCATTTTATAAGTTATGGGCTTATGAGGTCACAAACATTTAGAAAAAACGACAACTTCTGGTTTGAGTTGTAGGTTGAACCCAGGGGGCCCAGGGAAGTCGGTAGAAAATTAGACAAAGTCGGTCGAGTCGTGAGATCATACTTTCGCTTTACTGGGTTTTGCACTAGTATCCTTAATAAAATTAAAATTATTTTGAGATATTGAAAATTGTTTAATTTTTTCAGGGGGCAGAATATGAGGTGATAGATGATTCCCAAGATCATTGGTGGAAAGTCAAAGATGAAAATGGGTATGTCTAGTAAATTAATTCTACTTATGATTTTAAGATGTCTATGTGCTGTATCTAGATATATTTTTCATTTCTCTTTGCTTCCATTATTTGAATATGATGATTGTAATTCGTTTAATAAGCATTTCATTTCGACAGTTACAAAAATACATCGTTAAAATCCTACTAATATTATAATTGCGAAAGTTTGGATGTTTGTTGGTCAATCACGTTGGAACGGCTAAACAGTTCGGGTTGAAGTTAGTAATTTAGAAAATACTCTGGAATAGCACATATTTTTTTTAATTCTACGTGAACAAAGTCGCGGGCATATACGAACAAATGCTTCCTCCGGGACGGAATTATTTTATAAAATAAAAAGTGTAAGTGTGATACAGAGTTTTTAATAAATCCTATTAAAATTATAATTATGTTAGTTTATTTGTTACTCTTTTATCCAAAAAATACTGAATGCGTCTTGACACATTGCTAGAATAGTGTCTAGAATAACACATAGGATAATTTTATCGCGGGAAAATTACGAGAACGTGAACTGCGCGGGTGAAACCACCGGCAGGTACTAGATTGTTTTGCTTACAAAATATATTCTCATCGTTTGGCCCACTACTCGATTCACAATAACAACGACAAACTGAATAATAACTCTATTTATACCTTTGATATTGAGTACACAAAAGAATTCCTTTATGTGAGCACCCATATTTTTGTGGTGATATTGTATTAGGTACTACTGGCACAAATATGCGAAAAATTGCGTGTATTGTGCTATATGTAGGATTGTAGGCAAACACGTGAATTGGTCACGTAACATTGTACTCGGTATGTTACTGAAACTAAATACGTAAGTGTTTTACAATAACTTTAATTATTGAAATAGTTGGATATTTAGTTTTCTCATTTTATCGAGAATAGGTTTGCGCTTAGTGGCCATCTCGTATGATGTTAAGCGACGTTGTATTTTGTATATTTTGTTTTCGTAATTAATTTATTTTTCTTTTATTTTTGTTGCCTTTTCGTTTCGTAATCTTTTTCTCGTAATACGTTTTTATTAGCTTTACTTGTAACTATGTATGTAAAAAAAAACCTTGGAATCTTAATTTGACCCACTTCCCGGTCTTCGATTACGATGAAATTTTGCACACGCTCTGAGTTCTGATGACAATACATGACTAGCTAAGAAACGTCATTACAAATCCAATATGGCGGCATCCCCAAGATGGCGGACTGGCTGTTTGAAATCCACCCTTATGATATGGGTATCAAAGGAAAGGGTTTGCTGTCAGGAATACAAAAGAAATAGTCGTAATAGTCGTAAAACGTGAAAATAATTATGTAATCTTTACTCTTTTTGGACAAAACACTCCACGCTTTCTTTCATAATTAATAAATATTAAAGATGATTACCTATTTATAACCATTTCGTGTAGGTAATTATTTATCGTTCATCACGAACTGAAATTGTTTATGTTTATCTGCGATCTAATAAAGATTTGGCAAAGGGAAAACTCTTGAGTCATCAAACTAAATATCCGAATTATTTTGTAATTTTTAGTGCGTGCTAAAAGCATGTTTTATTAGTTTTTTAAACTATTATTTTTATTATGTAAAAACATTAAAGTAAAAAAAATCGTATAATTTTAGTGTGAAAATTTCACAAAATGTTGATGTGTTTTCGCGATTTCTGTGCTTACGCCATAGTACAAATGATTCCTAATAATCTGTAAAATGCGCCCCTACTTGGTTTTACATAACCTTATAAATTTAAATAATTTTGGTGAATATTTCTTCACTAGCTGGCTCTGCGCGCGTTGCTACGCCACCTTTCGAAAATTGGTCGTACCAACTCAGATTTAGAACACATTTGATTAGCAAAGGTTTATATTAACGCAATATTAAAAGATAGACACATGCTGTCATGGAAGCGCACGTCAACGCCCGCAACGAAAACCCTCAAAAAGGGATACACATGCCTGTTTTTGTTGCATTCTTCATTCATACTCCGCTCCTATTGACAGTAGTGTAATGTTATGTAGCCTATATATAAGCTTCGTCGATAAATGGACTATCCAACAGAAAAATAATCTTTCAATTCGGACCAGTAGTAGTGCCCGTGCCATCGCACTGTATCTATAAAAAAAAACATACAACTCTGATACTAATTGGTCGCCCTCGGCTATGAGCATCGGCATATCAAAAGCATTCGCAGTGTCAAGCTTTTTCAGGACGAATCTAAACACCCTTAATAAACGAATCAATCCAGAAGTAATTTAATATCTATACTATACTAATGTACAACATATTTATTTTCAGATCCGTCGGTTACATTCCCAGCAATTATGTTAAAGAAAAAGAAACACTTGGACTACAGAAATATGAGTGAGTATTCTTTGTAATATTTTTGTATCTTGCGTTATAGGTTACCTATAACTTATTATTTACCTTGATTTTTTTTGATAATTCAGGAATGACAATTCAATGTCATTACTATTAAGCGCGAAAAAGGAAGTTCCAGTTTATTTGCTTTTCCTCTCTGTCATAAAAACTGCTTTCCTTATACCAACCGCATAATAATATAATATGTGGATTAAACATGCCCTAATTACTTTATATCAAATGTTTACTAGTTGTTTGTGAGTTATTATACAACAGCAACGTACGCGCTAATTTGTAATGCAATTAAAAGATTTAGTCGTTGACGTCAGTCACCACCAGCGTAGCGTAATTTTCAGTCTACGTTATACCTACTTATTTTTTTAATTCCAAGTTTGTAGTGAAGTTAATTTATACCAATTATAGTTGTCGGCAAACTTTGCTGTCATGCGCAATAGTCGAATTATAGGCGAGATGCGTCACAAGGGGTGAAGCGTGCGGAGCGGGGTAGGGATGGTGCTCAGGTCAGTGTTCATGATTCTGCCGGTAACTATATTTACACAATTTGTAACAGAAAAAGTTTAAACATAGCAACAAGGATAACAACAAAAGGACAATAGCGATCGCCCCAGCTTCGCTTGGGTTGAACAACTAATCAGATGGTAAAAAAAAAATCTAGTTATTAGCAAAACCATTCTCGAATTCATTGAAATGTTGTATGTCTAACTCACAAAAAAATCATTAATACGTCGTCGGTCTAGCCGTTTAGGAGAAGCTAATTATAAACACACACATAGTAAACATAAATACATTTTTATAAAGATACTAGTTTTTACCCGCGACTTCGTCCGCGCCACATACTTACTAAAGTAATTGAGGCAGTACCTACTCGTATGTCTACTACCATACAAATTCACGTTTCCTTATCAAATTCGGTCTAAGTCAAAGTTTTATATTTATTAATAAATGTACAATTTACACGACAAATTACAAAAAAACTATGTTCTCAAAAAATTAATCAAAAACAGACTTTAATTTAAAATCATATTGGGACGGTCAACCAAATTTTATTAGAGTCTATTAGTAGATATTAGTAGATATATCGTTTGATTACATGAACGCAAATTTTAGTTTGTTGTTCAAAAACCGCCGCACTGATTTCGATAAAATTTATATGACCACCTCTGAACTATAATCTACCAACCAAAAAAATAACCATCTAAATTGATTCACAATTGGAAATACAACTGGATTGATAACCTCCTCCTTTTTTGAAGTCGGTTAAAATAGCATACAAAGAGTGCCAAGATCCTTCCATGCACACTTTTACTCCTCATTTCCACTCTTTTCAACTCTTTTTCTGTGATAAAAAGTCGCCGTTGTCCTTTCCTAAGTCTAGGTAGTCTATCTGTGCACCAAATTGTAACAAACTCTTTAAGTGGCTTAGGCGTTAGACGGTAACGGACAGAGAGAGTTACTTTCATATGAGAATTGAAAACAGGTGTTCCTGATCATTTTATAGGAGGCAGTTGTAAAAGGTTACCGAAAAGTAATACATTTACTCCTCCAAAAAACTCATTTTTACAGTTCTTAATTTGCCTTAATCGAGCGTCCATCATGCATAACATTTGATAAGACACCATGGAAATCTCGTCGACTATCAAAATTCTGTCTGATAGTCTGATACGCCATTTAGTGGCTGCGCCCAACTTAAGTATTGAGGTTGTATAGTGCACTGTATTCTTCTTGTCAAGCCCTTTTATTTGATACCCATGTTGATGGGGCTCATAAAACCTAAGTTATCCGCCATTGTGTAGAGGCCGCCATCTTGGATTTTAATTTTATATAATACATTGCATTCTAATGGTTGAGCACTTTCATTTGATACCCATATTGATGGGATTGATAAAACCTACGTTATCCGCCATTGTGTAGCGGCCGCCATCTTGGATTTCAATTTTTATAGTATATTGTATTCTGCTTGTTGAGCCCTTTCATTTGATACCCATGTTGATGGGATTGATAAAACCTACGTTATCCGCCATTTTGTAGCGGCCGCCATCTTGGATTTCAATTTTTTATAGTATATTGTATTCTGCTTGTTGAGCCCTTTCATTTGATACCCATATTGATGGGATTAATAAAACATAAATTATCCGCCATTTTGTAGCGGCAGCCATCTTGAATTTATAATGATAATGAATAAACATAATTGTATTGTCACCAAAATCCAAAGTGTATACAAAATTTCAGATTAATCGGTTGACAGGAAGAGGGTGAAATTTGAATTACTAAATTTGACCCAAGAATAAATTATCATAAATAATAAAAAAGAAAACCCCAATTCCACCCCCGTAGGTACAATTCGAAACTACAAAACTGCTAAAACATACATTTTATGGTTTCGTGTTAAATATCTAGACGTAAAGTTTCATAGTTCTTCAACAATGACGAAGTTTTCCATATAAACTTTCATCCCTTATTTTAACCCTTTCAACCCTTTTTTCGGAACAAAAAGTAGCCTATGTCCTTTCTCGGGATCTATTTTATCTATGTATCAAATTTCATCAAAATCTGTTGGTTGGTTTAGGCGGTAAAGACGGACAGACAGACAGACAGACAGACAGACAGAGTTACTTTCGCATTTATAATATTAGTATGGATGATTAATCACACTAATATTAAAAGTCGAAAGTTTGTATGTATGGGATTGTGCTTGTTTGTCAGTTAGTCTGTCATGCAATGACTACTGGCGAGGTTCGAACCTAAGATCTGATGATGGTTAAGACTCTCTAGCAACTAAACCAAACCAACTAAGACTGCAGATTTAAATTAAATTTATGAGACGAATTTAAACTAAAAAGTATAAGTATCACTATGTGGAACAAATCTCCTTCTGTTATGCATTGACGTCATTTACTGTGTTGTAACCGATCAGTTTCTTCTATATATAGTACGTCTTGTACGCAATTATATAATCTTTTTGAATATGGAAGCATATCGAAATAAGAGTTTAAAATATGTAAGGGTGTACCTTTTTAGTACTAATTTATGTTCTGGTGTTATCAGTTCCTGTTTTAACACTACCAGCGCCTTGGGTGTTTTTTTTACTTTTATAGGTTTACACATGATCGCTCAGTGAGCGAGCTTATATAGTTGCAAAGCAAATGCACAGCACATGACGTCTATCTTACTGACTCAGTGGGTAGTCTTTGTGGGTCCGATTCCCATCCTGGACCAATATTTGTGTATGGATGTTTCTTCTGTGTCTGGGTGTTTCTATACAATATTATAACTAAAAATATATAAAATGTTTTCAATCAGATATCTGGCTTCCATATTATAGCTTATGATAGCTTTGCCTAGTTTGAGGGTGGATGACATTGAGTGAAAAAAAATTCGAACCAATATTAATTTAAACTTCGATTCACTGAGATAGTAATTCTACAGAAGGATCCTATTATCTATAATATACTAGCCTGCCACGCTTCGCTGTGGCACATTGTGATGAAAAAAATAGATAAAAACAATCCTTGATGCGGATTATATATTATTCTAAAATTTCAGCTCGATCGGTTCAGAACTTTTTGAGTTTTTGAAGCGTACACAAACCAACATAACGTTTTTATATATAGAGATGTATAGTGTTTCACGCTTTACTGAATGTAAAAAAATAGGCCTACCCATTTTAAAACTTGATGTTTATTTTGTCAATGGTATTTATTTGCAGATGGTACGTGGGAGAAATGTCGCGACAACGAGCAGAGTCGTTACTGAAACAGGAAGACAAAGAAGGCTGCTTTGTGGTCCGTAACTCTTCCACAAAAGGAATGTACACACTCTCACTATACACCAAAGTGTAAGTATATAATTTTTTGTGTAAACTCAGTTCACCCACTTCTGGGCGAAGGTTTCCCAATTCTCTTTGCTTATTTCGATCTAACCCTCCGTGTTTTTGAAAGAATGTGACCTCGTCTTTCAGAATTAAGTTATGAAAATAAAGCATGTCTGTACTGTTATCAAATAACGAATTTGAAGGTTATATAGAGGTTTTCTTAAGGTTATATAGAGTTTACGATAGTGCTGCTTTGAGAACTGTTATTACAGTTTTAAGAAACAACAGTACTATGAAAAAAATCCATAAATACACCAGACGAGACTAAATTTGATATCAGTAACCACGAAAATTCCCACTGATCTTCAGGAAGATTCTAAATCTAAAAAAGCGCTGTTAATCTTGATGCGATCAACTTATATGGCTCAATGTAAATAAGTATTACTGTTCAGTTTTTGTATACTTAAAACTGTTTAAAATTAAGAGCAAATTACTAAATAGATCATCGTATGGTATTTTTATAATTTTGTTATCATCGTCATCGTTCACTGCTGAACATAGGTCTCTCCTTTATTACGCCACTCAGCCAATTTTGTTATAATATATCTTAATTTCAATTCTATTAAATAATATTTGTAATTTTATCGTTAGTGGCGTATTATTGTGCTTACTATGCCTACACTGAAAAGATTTTGCAGCCATTCATTTGCACTTCGGGATTTTCATATATGAAATTGATTTGGAATCCTTTATAAACCTTTCTCTGAGTATGTTACTATGTTATTGTCCTGTAAATTAATTTCACCAATACATCGTTCCAGTAACCACGCACAAACGAAGCACTACCACATAAAGATGAACTCCCGCGGCGAGTTCTACCTGTCAGACAAGCATTGCTGTAACAGTATCCCGGAGCTCATCAACTACCACCGACACAACAGCGGGGGGCTGTGCTCGCGGCTCAAGGCCACGCCCTGCGACCGGCCCGCGCCGCCCACCGCTGGGCTATCACATGGTAACTGGCTAATGGAAACTCCCAAAGGATGACTGCCCTAGTGGCTTAGTTGGTAGTAGCTCTGCCTGTGAAGCCGACGGTCGTGGGTTCGATCCCCACCCAGTGCAAATATTTGTGTGATGAATTCAAATGTTTGCACTGTGTCTGGGTGTTTCTATGTATAATAAGTATGTTTTTAAAACTATATAAGTATTATATCAGCTATCTGGCTGCCATCACACAAGCTTTGCTTAGTTTGGGGTCAGATGGTGTCGTGTGTGTGAATTGCCCACCAATATTTATTTTTATTTATTTATATATTTAATCACCTCTCCCGCCTAACTGAAATAGTTATGATGTTGGTATGGTTGCTTTTTTATTTTTTGTCGAAATTTGGCACGATATCTTGACGATGCTTTACTTACTAACCGGAATTCAATCAACTTAGTTCCTAGGCACCCAAATATGAGAAATGACCGTTTTATTACGATATTCCATTTTTTGTCAGGCTGTTTTAGGCGAGTTCTGCAACTTATGACGTCGTGGCACTGTTTTCTCATGGACCTTACTCTGCTTCACGTGGTATCCTTAGGCCGCCAAATGTACTTGTTTATTCAACAAGCTGACCCGGCGTGACCAGTTTCGTCTAAGAGGCAATAAATGAGCAGATTTAGGACTTTGACGGCTAGACTTATGTTTTGACTGTTTTTTTTTATTGATAAAAATCAGTTTTATACTTATTATCCTAATATAGATGTTACATTTCGCCCTTTCATTTGATCCACAGACAAATGGGAGATAGATCCTTCAGAACTGGTTCTAATGGAAGAGCTAGGCGCGGGCCAGTTCGGTGTGGTACGACGAGGGAAGTGGCGTGGCTCTATAGACACCGCAGTTAAAATGATGAAGGAGGGAACCATGTCTGAAGACGACTTCATTGAAGAAGCGAAAGTCATGACGTGAGTAACCCAATAACCATTAGTGATCTTTCGGTTCAATTTTACGGGGTAAATTAGGTTTTATTTATAGCCAATTGTGTATTACAGAAATATACCATACTTTTTTTTCGTTTAAGGCAGATACTTTTTTCTACATACATTCGATAACATTAATAGCAGGCTTTTAATCTTCAATAACATCAATCCACAACGGGAATACCTCTATATTAATCAATTTATAAAAAAATGCGCTGGTACTTTCATTCCGTACATTTTATTAAAGTGGAAAATGGAGTAAGTTTATTCTATTATTTTAATATATAGACCCCAAATAAAACGAATTTGCAACCCGTATGTATATAACTGTCATATTCAAGAGTTCGCTTTCTAATCTACCGGTCACTTTTGATGATATATGTCACTTTCTAACTACAATCTGTAGTTTTGCTCATCATGTAAAATGTGACCCTTTCGTGTAGTCCTTGAAATAAACGATATATTTAACCTGATAATGTCATACCGAATAGTTAGCTTTTTAAGTGTTTTGCATTTGCCAGTCAACTCATATGGAACTCTTTAGATTATAATTATGACATTGGATGAAACAGAGGCACATAAGTCAAATTGAATACTTTATTTAGCAGCGTTAATACTATGTAGTCCTTGAAATATACGATCTGTTTAACCTTATAATGTCATACCGAATAGTTAGCTTTTTAAGTGTTTTGCATTCACCAGTCAAACTCATGTGGAACACTTTAGATTATAATTATGACATTGGATGAAACAGAGGCACATAACTCAAATTGAATACTTTATTTAGCAGCGTTAATACTACATCAAAACTAAATAAAAGGAATAAAAATGTATTACTTTATAATAATTCGTTCGTTCCAGTAAACTCCAGCACACGAATCTAGTGCAGCTATACGGCGTGTGTTCGAAGCACCGGCCCATCTACATAGTGACGGAATACATGCGGCACGGCTCGCTGTACAACTACCTGCGGCAGACGACGCCAGAACAGACAGGACCCGCCACTCTGCTCGAGATGTCGTTACAGGTATTTATTTTTATAGTAAAACTAGCGGCCCGTTCCAGCTTCGCTCGGATAATAACCTAAATACCTACTTAGACTACAGCGCCATCTGCCGGGCTGATTTAGCTGGCTGACCGAATCTGTGATAGAGTGAAAACATTTGAAATTTACAAAAAAAACGGTAATTGATTAGCTATCAAGCGGGATGAAAAATGATTCAATTACTAAAATGGCTATTAAAAAATAGAGGTTGGTGATAAAAGGGTAAAAATTTAGGGTTGTATGTATATTTTTTATGCCACATTATAAAAAAATAAAAACAAAACAATTTGTCCAAAAATTAATTTAGGGGTGAACGAACAACCCTAAACAGGCCTATTCTCAGACCTACTCAATATGCTCACAGAATTTCATAAGAATCGGTCAAGCCGTTTCGGAGGAGTTTAACCACAAACACCGCGACACGAGAATTTTATATATAAGATATGACAGGACGAGCAAGAAATATACCTGAAAATATTGCCCTTCATTCCGGAACACTGATCTTTTCACATTATTGCTTGGCAGTAGAATAGCTGGCAAAGGTTTGACACTTCTTCAGGCGGACTCTGCAAAGAGTCGTACTATTATAAGAACGGAATAATAACTGCGTCATGAGATAGTAGCTTTTAAATGATTATAAAATATAATAATTTAAATACGTCAATTTTCGCTTCTGTTTTCAGGTTTGCAAAGGAATGGCGTATCTAGAAAGGCATAACTACATTCATAGAGACTTAGCTGCCAGAAATTGTTTAGTTGGAGACGATAAAATAGTAAAGGTATGTCGGCGACATAGTCTCGCCATCATCATTATTGATCGCATCCTTCTGCTGTGGGTATAGCAGCGGGTAGTGTTGGATGAAAACACGCAAACACAATGGAATTTATTAAGCACAGGTAACAAAGTTGGTCTTATCGCTAAGCACGTATCGTAGAACGCGCGATGGTTCAAGCTTAACCGCTCTGGCCGGGGAAATGTTGACTCCATCAGTGCAAATATTTGTGCGATGAATTCAAACATGTGTACTGTGTCTGGGTGTTTCTATGTATAATAAGTATATATGTATTAACAACTATATAAGTATTATATCAGCTATCTGGCCGCCATCTTACAAGATTTGCGTAGTTTGGGATTAGATGGTGTTGTGTGTGAATTGTCCACCAATATAAACTAGTCTTTGTCCCCGTTTAGCCTCTAAATTGGGCTATTGAAAATTGGCTTATACATAGATAGATAGATAGAAACACTTTATTGTTCACAACACAAAAACAAAAATTAATAAACATAAAGATAAATTCTTAAATCTAGTGAAACAAATGGCAGCCTTATCGTTAAGAACGATCTCTTCCAGGCAACCGGAATTATGTTAATAGTAATTGTTAAAGTGGCTTATGTTGCGTGTTATTTGTCCGTCAGGTGGCAGATTTCGGTCTGGCGCGATACGTGCTAGACGATCAATACACGTCGTCGGGAGGCACCAAGTTCCCCATCAAGTGGGCGCCGCCTGAGGTGCTCAACTACACGCGGTTCTCTTCCAAGTCCGACGTCTGGGCCTTCGGTGAGATCACTGACACCTTTATTTTTACCCTTTTCCATGTAATAGAATAAGTTACGGCTGGTCTAGCCCGTCAAGAAGCGCGGAACCCATATTGGTTCGGCGCCGGATATGACTCATCATGTGACAAAATAACAAAAAAATGAATCTACCCTCAAAAATGTTGAGGTTAGTTTTGACAAAACAAAACATAAGTGAAGGTATGTCAACAAAAAAAAAAATCGCGGCAGAAGACAAAAAAACAAAAAAATATACTAGTGCAATAAATGAATATAATTTGTCTTAACATTTTTTTGGTTTTAATGACGGTCTAGACTGGAGAACGGCGACTGCCGACCCGGAGACCCTGGTTCGAATTGGTTTTGAAATTGCACTTCACCGCTATCTCGCCTGATGTCAAGCGACGAATTGTTCTACGATGGAGCGTACTTAACTAGTAGAACTAGAATTACTCTAGACTTGACTAGATGTTCTTATCACAAAACAGTAGTCAAATGTCAGGACATTGGATAGCCTTTGGAACGTCAACCATGAATCGATATCGTTTTTTCGAGCTACGAGCAGTCTAGATAAAACAGGACAAGGTGGTATTAGATCATGTAGATCAGTTGCACTTTCCGAAATGTGTCCGATAAAAAAACCCGACAACCTAGAGACATTGCGGCGATGTTACAATACAATACGATACAAAACACTTTATTGGCACCACAAACAAAGTTGACAATAAGTAACATATACACACACAAAAGGCGATCTTATCGCTAAAAACGATATCTTCCAGATAACCTTTGATTTATAAGGAAACAAGATTTGTAAGATTTTGGGCAGTGGTGCGACTAACAATATTAATAAACACGTGTATTAATTATATAGACATTAAAAATAAAATAACAAAATATATTATAATAGATGTACAATAAATAAATAAGTTTAAATATGATGATAAGATGTTCAAGACTTTGAAGTCGTTTTCGAACAAGGATGTCGTTTCATATGAGCCTTTTGATACGTATTCATTAGATATAATAGATCAATTACATAGCGTCCAGCTGATATTTAGTCGAAAAGTTTCCCAAAAGTGTAATCAGTACTACATACAATAGCCAATCTGTGCTTGGTATAGCAACTGTTCAGTCTTGAAGTACCTACACACCTTTGAGACGACACCTAGTTTTTTGGCAACTAATTGAGGCGAAATGCCGATCAAGTGCAAACCTATTAATAGCTATTTGCCGTTCCTAAACCATTAACATTTTATTGAACAAAATCTTTAAAACTGTTTCAATTATTAAAATTCGCACACAACACTATCTAGCCCCAAACTAAGCAAAGCTTGTACTATGGGAGTATTTACTCTCATAATTAGATTTCTGAAAATAACAATATTTATTTTCAGGTGTACTAATGTGGGAAATATTTACATGCGGGAAAGTGCCATACGGACGAATGAAAAACTCTGAAGTAGTCGACATGGTCCAACAAGGAAAAGTCCTCGATAAGCCTAAAGGGTGCTTAAGCGAAGTATACAGTGTAAGTTAACATTATTAATATTAAAACAGTCCTTTGTGTTTTGAAGTCGAATTGAGCATTTTTTGTTTGGGCTAAAATCATAGTGTAGCGTATGTATCGGAGCGTCGGACGCTGGCTTCTCGGGAAAGATTCACGCGCGGGCATCTCTCGCGCGCTCTATTTCGTGTATTGTTATCTGAACTAAAATCATTATCGCTTTCAATCGTGCGTTTCACGCAAGGATGAGCGTGTACGGGGTGCGTGGAGCGATGCCCCGATTGCTCGGAGTTTTGACCAAGTACAACAAAAGTGGTTCTGCAATACCATCACCCCATGTTGGAGTTTTAGGAATGTCATCCAGTAATCGGTGTCGATTTTTTCCAGCTCCAAGCTGAGCTGGACAATAAAGACTAGGTGCTACAGATAGACAGACCGAAACACTTTAAAGCACGTCAGTAATTAAACAATGCAATTACTCATATCTCGTGCTATAAATGGCAGTAATCGCTAATAAATGACGATTTCCAGGAAATCATTAATAAGTGAGTAAAAAGAAGAATAGACTGGGGGTATGATCCGAAGTTCCCGCGTAGTTTCCGTCCCCGTTATTTTATCGGGATAAAAAGTAGCCTGTGTTATTCAGCCTACGTTCTGTGTTCCGAATTTGAACTCAATCTGTTCAGCCGTTTCGACGTGATTGAGCAACACACATTTAAACTTTGACATCCTATTAATATTCTAAATGGGAAAGTGGGTATTTGGATGTTCGTTGCTCGATCACGTCAGAACGCCTAAACGGGATTGGGTTGATATTTGGATAGATTACACTATGGAAACTCAAATAGGTTACTTTTTATCGCCGGAAAATATTGTGTATATTGATGGACATTTTACCCCAAACTAAGCAAAGCTTGTATTATGGAAGCCAGATGGCTGATATAAAACTTATAGAGGTATAGTTGTAAACACATAAATATTATACACAACGGTAACGGGAACTACGCGGGGCGCGGCTTTTGAAACACAAGCAGTTTGAAAAAATGTTTAGTATGATAGATAGTTGAGGTTGGTGTGGTGCGCAGGTGATGCGCGCGTGCTGGAAGCGCACGCCGGAGGAGCGGCCGTCGTTCCGCGCGCTGAAGGACATGCTGACGCTGATCGAGCAGACGCTGCTGGCCGACTGACTGTGCCGGCTGCTGCAGCTGCTGCGGCCCGCGGCGCCCGCGCCCCGTCCGCCTCGCGCTCTCCTAGCGACACGGCCATGCTGACGTCGCACCGCCTCACCTCTGCACTCGAATCTCACCCTCTGGTTCGAGCCTACATTCCAATCTCTTCCTCCTTACAAGGCTAGTGTACCGTTTCTCTCTCCCCCACCTCTAGGGAAAGCCTAGACTCGAATCTCCCAACAATGCTAGAATAATGTATCTCCCTCTCCCATCTCTAGGGCAAGCCTAGATTCGAATCTTTCCCTCCCCATAACGCTAGAGTAGTCTCTACCTCTCCCACCTCTAGGGCACGTCTAGATTTGAATCTCTCCCATCCCACAACGCTAGGATAATGTATCTCTCTCCCACCTCTAGGGGGCAAGCCTAGACTCGAATCTCTCTCTCCCCACAACGCTAGAGTAGTCTTTCCCTTTTCCATCTCTGGGGCGAACCTAGATTTGAATCTCTTTCTCCCTACAAGGCTAGAGTAATGCCTCTCTCTCCCACCTCTAGGACAAGCCTAGATTCGAATCTCACTCCCGACAGGTCTAGAGTAGCATCTCCCTCTTCCCGTCTAGCACAAGTCTAGAATAGAATCTCTCCCTTTCTCCCCGTCTAGCGCACAGCTAGAGCAGTATTTCTTTCCTGTATAGCATAACCCTGGAGTTGAATCTCTACAACTGTAAAGCCGAACCTTACCCTATCCTCTCGTCGGAAGCATCTTCATCCAGCATAGACACAACCGGGCTTGCCCTTCTACAAACCTATTCCCACTCTACACCAGAGCTCAATCCGCCCGTATTATGATCAGCACCTTTCGCTACTGTGTTGGAGAACGTTTTGATCTCAAACTACATTATTCATCTTTTGATACAGCATCAGAACGATATCACGCTCGACTTGAGTTTAAAACGCCGCTTCTGTTGTCGATTTCAGACCTAGTTCGGAATCCTTCCGATTTGTAATTAATTTGTCTATATCCTTCTTTCACACGGATTGATGCAGAAACATGAAAAGATTTCAGATTGCGTTGCAGATAAGTTGTCATACATATTTTGCATTTTTGCTTGTTAGCTTAAATTATTTCAAACACCTTTTTTTGATGTGTTTGATTAGTCAAGTTCATAAAAAGAAGAGATGATAATGTAATCGAATTTACTTCGGAAGTGACGTGCCAAATATTTTGATATCGTCGGATTTACATTGTAATATTTTTTTTACTGTAAATTTGGCGTTTACGATTCTGATTGCTCTCATGTTTTTAGTAATAGCAATAAACGCTTCCTTTGTAACTCGGCCTGAAAAACATTTTAACGTAGATTTCTATACATACTCTCGAAAAACGACAGTATTTTCTAAACTGAGAATATTGATAGTGGTTTACGTTTATATTGAAGGGCTCAATTACAGTACGGCCATTTTGGAAAGAATTTTCTTAGCTGTACGCAATGGGCTGTACAGGAGATAATTTTCTCAACAAAATATCGACTATACATGCTCACTATACATAGCAGTTCCGACGCAACTTTAGAGAGTTCATCTATAAACGGCCGAACCGTATTTTGCATACAAATATAGAATAAGTTACTATGTACAAGGTTTTGTGTGTCTCGATTGTTATACTTAGTGCCGGATGCGCCGCAACAAAGTTTAATTGAAAATGTTGATGTGTTAAAACGAGATGAAGTAACGAGAAGTTATAGAATTTAACAATGCTGTTAAGGTGATGATACAATTATTGAATTGAATGTCAAATAAGACCAAAAAGCTTTCTCGAGTAACTATAATAAAGATCTTTATGATAGTATTCGTAAAGGTGAGATTTTATTGGTACATTTTTGACAAATCATACATAAGTGACCTCAAAGTGCTGTATCGTAGACCTTGAAAACGCACCAAGTGTGACTCATAGCCGTATCTAGCAGTGGGAGTTTTTATATTAAGGACATGGTAAGCACTTCGCGGGTGTAATATTTTGTAGTCTCTAATCTCCTCTCGTGCCTCGTATCTTAATTTAACAAAACGCTGACATGAAACTGTTTTGATAACTTTTTGTTATGAAAAATAATGTGGTTGTTACACATATTAAATTAATTCACAGGTTTAATATATGTTATATAGGTATTTAAATATATTTTGGTACTTCTCGTGTACCATCTCGTTTATGCACAGCAATGTTTGGTATTCGTATATTTTCACTTGTAGCGGCGGACATTTTTACAGTCTGCTGGTGCTACAGTCTCCAAACCAGAAGCAATAATAAAGACACCCATATCGATATATTGTAATATTTTGATAGTACACTTATGGTAGCTTTGTAGAATTTCGTACCCGGATTATAATTATATATTTACATTAATAGGAATCGCTGCGATATAATTATGCGTGGAAGCTATTTAATCGCAGACCAAAAATCTAAATGATTTTCCCAGAATATGAGTATCAAAATCATTAAAAGTACTTCATATTATCAGACTGAATTTTTATCTGCCTGATTACTCTATTACGAGAAAATCATCAATTTTATACTTATTGGACAAATAAGCGATTTTATACGCTTCGCAGATTATTCTAAATGTATCTTTACAAAACACATATTTCATCGTGTTTTCATCATTGAATTTGGACAATAAATCTTAACCAGAACATTGTGAACAGGAATTGACAGGAATTGAATCTTTTCAACGACTAACTAGAGTCAGCAGTAGCCGTCCACTGCCATTTAAGCTTTCACTAAAAACATATAATTATCTTTTTTGATTTTTCACTATTTTGTAATGGAACCCTGTAGCCCTATTAATATCAATTGATAAGCTAGCACATATCATTCATACTGAAGGTATGAATTAGACCTTCATGTTTATTGCGACTATTTAAATAAGTTTTAGCAAAGATCACTACTATTGTATATTCTGATTAAACTAAGATTGCATTTGGCCGCAGAGATAACATTCTCTTCGGTCTTAAACGTTTAGCGAAACTGGTACAATTTCAGTGACTGATTAAATAAATCAAACTAAAAATGTTTAAGTTGTGGTGGTTGGAACGCCCGATTTCACAATCTGAGGTCGTAGGTTCGAATCCCACCTGAACTTCTTGAGTATTCCTCCAAGAGTCCTATGTAAGAGTCATCACTACTGATTTGTAGCGGTGAAGGAAATCATCGTCAGGATCAAACTACGTGTTCCAAGAGGAGTTTTGTCTACCGCCAACCCGCACATTGCCAGCGTGGTGGATTATGGCCACGACTCTCTTCTTCTTTTTTTCGCTGCGTATGTGTTTTGTGTAAAAATATTTACGAATATTGATTTAACTTATTTCTATTTCAGCCGTCGAATGCAATCTTATCTTAATTAGAGTGCAACGTAATCCTTTAGTTTAAAGCACAAAATAGTTTACATAATCATTACATAATTTACTGTAGTTTGTACATAATCATCATTATATAGTTATTTAAATTAGTCATAAGTACTACGCTTCGTGGATACATACATAGTACAGGTTGCGGTCTATTTGGACTGAATGTTATATTGTACTAAAACCGTAATGAACAAATCTTAAAATGACCTTTTCCCATAATGACTGATTTTTGAAATGTACTTATTCTAGTATGCCGGAAAAAAAACTGTCAAATTGAAGTACAGTTAGTAACATTTTTTAAAAGCTTAAAATAAAATAAAATAATAATTTTACAACAAAAAAGACAAATTCTATTCTTAATTTTAATATAACTATGATGCACCGGATGATAGTTGATGAAAATGTAGTGATAAAAATTAAATCTGATGCAAATATGTATGGTGTAATTAATTAACCAGATAAGAAAACTCTTTCTTAAAAGCCACAAAAAATATACTTAAGAACGTTATAATCTAGATATTTCAATTAATGCTTCGCTTAGGACGATATCTTGCAACCAACCGTGCAAATTGACTAAACAATAAATGAAATAGAACCTAAACATAAAAATGTTTATATTACTACCGTCCTGCTTCAGCTTCGCTCGAATATTGTCATATAGGTAAAGACTATTTATTGAAATCAAAACTATCCTAACTTTCAAGTTGGTTTTGATTAAAATCTGTTAAAATACTTAGGAGTCTATCGCAGGCAAACAAATAATTTATGTATGGTACTTACTATATAAAGAAGATAACACCCATTTTGCGGGTATAAAAAATATTCAAAATTACCGTCGGATAAACTTTTTAGCCATAGATTATTTTTAACCGACTTCATTTTAAAGTATAGAGCAGCCTTTCTCAAAGTGGGCGATACCCCCATTGTGCGCGCTGCAGGCCTAAAGGGCGGTAAGAGACCCAGGAAAAAATGAGGGGTTGTGTAGAGGCTTGAAATCCGTTGTGTACTACCTACAGGGTTCATGTCTCAAGTTAACTCTTGCGAGCTATAGTAAGTAAGTTTCGTTTAGAATTAATGTTGAATCCCCACTAATATAGCTCACAATAATTTATTGAATTTGAAATTATAGTGGTTTTAAGCATGTGAAAAATGGGGACGCAAAAATATAAATTCTCAAAGTGGGCAACAGACAAAATAAGTTTGGGGACCCCTGGTAGAGAGTGACGAGACGGCAGGACATGTGCCTGATGGTAGGCAACATGCCTGCCACATAACAGCACAGCGTCACGCAGCTGTTGGAACATTAAGTTCAAATCATTACTCGTACCTAGAACTCCAGTGCGTTCGTCACCCAAAGATCTAAGATCAGAAATAATATGGCGAAGAAGAGAAGATACTGCGACGCTAATTGGTAGAAAATGTGTTGAGAACACGAGCAGGACATTTTTGGTGATGGTACTTTGATGAAACAATCATAGTTTTCTTGTCAGTGTATTGACCAGAGTATAACATACACTAGCATGAAGTACTGATGTTGCATCTGATTGTACATGTCCCGTCAGACATAATGATTATCGGACATTAGACATAAAAGACATTTCGAAAATCAGTCATTATGGGAAAAGGTCATTTTAAGATTTGTTCATTACGGTTTTAGTACAATATAACATTCAGTCCAAATAGACCGCAACCATAGTACACGCATTAATTAATTATAATTGTGCTATGACGCATGTATAATTTTAAGCCTTATTTTTTGTGGATATAGTTCAATACTCGATGCGAGTAAGATGTATATATTTAGGAAAGGTTAGGAAAGAGATTAGTTGATAATTAAATTAATTGTAAAATTGGTAAAGATCTCATAAAAGCCACAAGTTTGTCGCGCGGTATTGAACTATTCCCATTATTTCATTTAAATTGTATCCATTTATAATGTTGGGCCGTAGCAAGGTGGACTGTAAAGTCGTTAATCTGGTCAAATGTGTTTTTTATTATCTATTTAGAAGTATAGGGCTCAAGTATTAATGATGGTATTACGGGAAGTTGTTTTGAAGTGAAAAACGACAGTAGTAGTTTCTGGAACATTACCTTTAAACAAATTGCTATAATGCGTTATAGGCAATATCCATCACTTCAACTAGATCAATCACAGGTTCATATATATTTTGATTTATTATTATATATTTTTTTTTAAACATACAGCAAATTAACGGCTTTGCCGATCCGCTGCGGCTTTTTCATAATTCGTGTATACCGTAAAATTCCAGATTTTAATATTCAAAATTAAACATGGAATCGATTCGTTTTGTTTTCTCATACGTGTCTCAATTATTAAACCACGTAACGTCACAATTTTTAACAAATTTTAGTTAAACTGGTTCTTTGTGTTCTGAATTCCTTTTAAGAAACTAGTCATTTAGTAAATAAACTAAAAATACAGCGTCTTCAACACTTGTATTTTTTAATATTGTATTGTCGGTGCACTTGATTATAGTACATATTTATGCATATGTAAACTAAGCAATGATATACAGATTTAACACTACAAATGTGCCAAAACGCATTCTGTTACTAAATTTACTATTTTTTTATTTAAATCCGACTGAATAATACATTCGCATTGTAAGATTTTCTCACAAAATACTTATAATTTGTTATTTTTAGTTAAAGTATTAACTATTTGTGATATAAGAATAAATGTGGTGTTGATGTCTTTGATTTAATTGAAAATAAAAAGTATTTGAGACAGGCGCTCACCCCTCAGTATTGTGTATTCATTTCATTATTTTATCAAACATTCAATTGTGTACATATTTCCTTTAATGTGAGAAGTGGTAACAAGAGATTTAGATAGATTATTCTGTTCTCGATATTTTTTGTACCTACTTCACATATTTTATCTGTATTTGACGCCCCAAAATACATTTCCTCCAAACAAACATTACTTTGGATTTGTAAAGCAATTTACATAACTGTTTTGTAAACTATTTAAGCTAATAAAAAAATGATTTTACCTAATGTTGTTTAATTTAAATTCGAAACCGGCTTAACCTACACAATACTTCGCACTTTGATCGTATACCGCGTTCAAGTATTACGTAGGTAACGCAATTTGGGGTCTTATAAGACGGTACGGTGCGTCAGTGAGATATTTTGATTAAAAAAACCATTAAATTTAAAATCTGTGGTGTCCAATTTGTGTAACGACTTTTAGGAAAAAAAACACTTATGTAACGTTTAGGGAGAGTGAGGGGAGGTGTACAAAAACGCGAAAACATGCTAAAAAAACTACGGCGCGTTAGCGGTCCTGACACTCGCTTAGTTGGAAGTTGGAATCATCATAATATTATACTGCGTTACATAATATTTGAAAGGCCCCAAAGGCCGAAAACCTTTTGTAATACATTATAGATCCCAAAAATGTATATCTGTGTTACTTTTTGAAAAACTGATGCAAATAATATAATTTCAAACACTGAAATCTCGATGAAATTACTCGAAGGTGATAACAAAACCAAGGCATTATTTTTTGGTCTATAAATAAGTGATTAAGAAAACTTTGTTTTTGTTGAAACTGAAATCGTTGCTTAACATCAGGCGAAATTGTGGTCAAGTTAGAACCTATAATAGTTAAAAAAAATTACCGAAAAATAATTAATTATTCGGAGCTTTAGCCTATCTAGGCCGTTTTAGCCCCGACCAAGATAATGTCGTCAAGTAAAGTTTGACGTCGATGTCTGTTAGTCTGTGGTGACCGTAGAGCGCAAACGGATGGGCCGATTTCGATGCGTTTTTTTTAAATTTAAAGGTTAATATTCTTAGCTATGTTTGGTTAATATCTATTCAAGATGGCCGCCTCCACAAAATGTCGGACACAATATTTCTTCACAGCCTACCTCAATATGGGTATCAAATAAAAGGGCTTGACTAGTAGAGTACTCACTATGACAAATTTCGAATCCAAGATGACAGCTACCACAAAATGGCGAAATACATTTCTTTTTTCAAAACTCCCTCAATATGGGTATCAAATGAAAGGGCTTTACTAGTAGAATGTTGTACAGTTTACAAATCCGAGGTAGTCGGGGGTTTACCAAAATTTTTAATTTTGATTTTGTTACCCGACTGAAAGAAGAGTGCCTTATGTTTTTCGCGCGTATCTAATGTGTTTTTAAATTTCTTAATTCCCACGTATCTTTCAAACGGCCTAATGGATTTTGTTTTGACAAGGCTTGGAGTCCCCCGCACTAGTTACCGAGTCATGGACCTGTCGTCTATGCGTGTTGCGTGCAGACAAGGTGGTGCAGACAATGAAACCTATAAAAGTTAAAAAAATGAAACCTGGCTAGTAGGTAGATACTTATTAATATGTGCGTGCCAGAGAAGCATTTTTTATGTGAACATATTTGAATCCCCTCTACGAGGGTCAAACTGAAAGTTCTTAGAACTGGCCACTTATAAACAATATAATAAAAAAATAATTCTATAATTTGAAAATAGAACTCTTTGCCAATATTACTGAGCACCTATATACTTCATTCATTTGTCATTTGTTTTACGATTTGGCGGCAAATTGAAAATTGTCTGTGTCACGTCAACATGAATTTAACACGAGAAAATTTTCGTGCAATGATTTTTTATGACTTTCGATGTCATTTAAGTCAACAAGAAAGTTTGATAGACTACGATTGGCCTTTCACGATGAAGCCCCATCTCGTGCGACTGTTTAGATACAACTGGTTTAATGAGTTTAAACGTGGTCGCACTAATCTCACTGATGATTAACGTGAGGGACGGCCTTCTACGGCGACGACTGAAGATAACATCTGTGTTGTGCGGCGTATGATAAAGACTGACAAAAGAGTGACCTATCAGCAGATTCGGACAAGCTTAGGCATCGGTATGAGTCAAGTGCACAAAATCCTACACGAACATTTAGCGGTCAGGAAGCTTTGCGCCCGGTGGATACCTCATAATTTGACTGAGGCTCAAAAACTCCATCGTGTTGATTGGTGCCGTAAAATGATTGAAAGATTTAACGGAGGTGACTCAAATGCTGTGTTCGACATACTAACAGGTGACGAAAGCTGGATTTACTGTTATGATCCTGAAACCAAAAGACAATCTGCTCAGTGGGTGTTTCCTTTCGAGGAGTTGCCAACTAAAGTGAAGAGATATCGAAGTGCGGGGAAAAAAATGGTGGTCTCGTTCTTTGGAAGGATAGGTCATTTCGCAACAATTGTGTTAGAGGATCAAAAAACAGTTTCTGCAGAATGGTACACTACCAATTGTTTGCCACTTGTCTTGGAAAAAGTTCGAGAGAAACGACCTCGCAGTAGGATCCTCCTTCACCACGACAACGCCTCATCGCACACCGCCAAGCGAACGATCCACTATTTAGCGACATCAAACGTTGAATTACTGGGTCACCCGCCGTATAGCCCCGACCTCGCGCCTTGTGATTTTTATTTATTTTCAAAAATTAAAGAAAAACTTAAAGGAAAGCGGTTTATGAATGCTGAAGAAGCGGTGGCTGCGTATCGCGATGCCATTGAAGACTAAGGACGAGTGGGCAAAGTGCTTTTCCCAGTGGTTCCATCGCATGCAGCGGTGTATTGACGTGAATGGACAATATTTTGAAAAGATATAATAAAAGTAATAACTGGCTAATGTAATCAGTTTTTGATTTTCTAAGAACTTTCAGTTTGACCCTCATATTACACTACGTGTAGGCCTTATTTGCACCTGTTGGTACCTTAGATATTTCTATCACAAAAATGTAGAAAAGGGAACACGGTCACGCGAGTGAAACCGCGAGACGCTACTGGTGTAGGTACCTATAATGTGTTTGTATATCAAAAGGCTTTCGATAGTAGTAGATTGCTTCAAAGTAAAAAATTGATCTGGTACAGATGCAAGAACTCTTATCCATGTTTCCATGTAAGTATTCCAATATAGGAAGACGATTTTCGATAGCATTGTGAACGTAAACAGTACCTATCTACCTATTAGAAAACTTGAACGCAGTAGGTAATGCTATTTACAGGGCTTGATAAAGAAAAAATAATAATAACTTGCTTCAATATTACTTTATTTATACATACACAATATTTTATATACGACATCTAAATTCACACATTAAGTTCAGTGTAGGTACATAAATACATTTAGAATGTTACAGTACGCACTTTATTCGTCTGGCAAAATGGTAAATTAATATGAAATGGCATACCTAATGCCAAGTACCTATCGAGTGTTAAATTTTATGTAGGTGGTGAATTCTACCTCGACCTTGATTTCAAAGTGCAAAAAAGACCCTGAATTATTAACGGAACGGTTTTACGTATTTGTGGTATAGTAGGTTCCTAACAGATTAACCGATTTCGGTTTTATTTTTGTATGAAAGGTTAATTAATTAGTCGGTAGTCTCGTAGCTCCAAAAAGCGACATCGTTTCATGGTTGATGTTCCAAAGAAACGAACGAAGAGGTTTGACTCCACGCTTGTGATAAGAACGTCTAGGCTGTGGAATGCGTTGCCTGAGTAGGTTTTCCCCGATGGTTACAAAGTTACAATCTTGGCGTCTTCAAATCAAGAGTGAATCGGTTTCTTCTAGGTAAAGACGCTCCATCGTAGACCGCATCGTCGTTTAACATCATGTGAAAAGGAGGTTAAGTGTATATCGATAGAATTGGGAAAAGTTTTTAGCAGGTTCATCAAAATCGGTTCCGCCGTTTCCTAGTTATCAAATTTTTTAGTAGGTAGCTACGGTAAGAATTTTAGACACATCATTTGTTGCAAACATAGGTTCGTGTAACCTAAAATTTAATACAATTGCGTTGGGGGGTTTTTTAAACACTTAATTTAACATATACTTGTCTATAAATTTACTTAAAGTAAATGATATAATCTCATAAGAAACAATAACATAAGCGGAAGATTTCAGCCAGCGCTGGACTGGTTTGTGCGAACACTGGGACTATTAAGATAGAAATAAAATAATCGAGAAAGACGATCAACAATTACAGCAGCATTAATAAATTCACTGCACCTACCTACGTGCAAAGACTTCAGAAACCATTTTTTTTTGTGGCATGTAGAAAGTAGGTAGGTAGATATACAGTTGCGGCAAACTTTATGAATATGGACAGTTGAGTTGTGGACAAGGGCGGATCCAGCTTTGGCACCGTGGTCAAAAAGCCACAAAACTGCGATCAGTTAGTACCACCTAGGTCCACCTACGGTATTGGACCCCTCTCCCTGCTGGATCCGCCTTTGTTTCTTTGTTTTCCTCAAACCTTCAAAGCCTCCTACAAAACAAAGTGGCAAGAATATTTCTACGTTGGTTGCAGTACCTGTAGAGTGCCTTAACATTGAACATTAAATATTGGTGGACATTTTACACACAACACCACCCAAACTAAGCAAAGCTTGTACCTTGTACTATGAAATATTATAGGTGACTTGAAATATCATCAGTAGTTAGAGAGTAGTGACCATCTCAGGCCAACTGCCATAAACTTTTTTTAAAACAATGTTAATATATACGACAGTATCGCAGTATTGTGCAGCACCGTCGCAAATTCATACAACTTCGAAATTTGTTGTCAATAAATATCTAAACACGCACTCAGGGTACTCAATCAGCTTAAAGAGCCCATTGAAAATTTAACTAAAATGTTTGATTTTGCACTGGCTATTAAAGTACAATCATAGTAGATACAGCACCTTGTAATTAGAAAAGTAGGAAGCTTCTTTTTAGGAGGACATCCACACATGTAACCCTGTTTTAGTGAAATAGCTTTTCACCCGTTAATTCCAGCATAAATACAAGTAATCACTTACATGCATAAATTACATTTTATGTACTTAGAATAATACCTACTTACATAATTTTGGGACTATATTACGATTAACATGGATTATATTAATGTATTGATGGCTCATAAGTACGGGAAAAAAAGTTCACGTGGTCCGATTGATCGAATTACGCAGTCGAACCACGTGGCCAGGAGGCATAAGTAGTAGACCTACACTATGTCAAGTAACCTTTTTTTATCACTCATAGGTCCGCGTTTGACCACCAACTCGCCTGATAGTAAGCGACGGTCTGGTCGAAGATAACGCACACTGATCTATATAGTACCTAGTATCTCTGACCTTGAATAATTCTACATTGTATCTCTCAGGTAACAAGGAGGCCGGCAACTTATTCAACATACTTCGACAATTACGCTTTTTTACACAGATCGATTAGAAACCAGTTAAACTATATTCTTCGTGCTAAGAAGTCCACTATAGAATAGATAATACCTAACTTCAACGCAAAAAGTAGTAACCTGAAATTAGTTACAATTTGACTACCTAACTTCAGAGTGTCGGTTTTTCGTGACGTTAGTTGACTTAATTTAGGTACTTAGGAACCATCGGTATATGGTATGGGTTACAGTTTGGTTTAACATAACAATGAATAATTTCTTTAGTACACAACTTAACAACAGTTAAAGCTAAAAACAATGTAACTTAATTGACTTAGACTTCATATTTCAACTAGGTATAGTTTGGTCAGTAGTTGTGCTGATAAATTAAATACTTCTACAATAAAAATCATATGCGACTCGATGAACATACACATGTTTGTTCAATTGTTCCTCCAGTGCAGTAATGACATGAAAGAGTCCAATGATATTTAAAACTAATACACAAAGAGGCGCCACTAGCGCAAAGCCGTGGTGAGATGAAATATCTATAAACAGAAACATTCATGGAATTATCACTTTAGTCATAAACTGATGTTCCTAATATTACTAGGAACATGCGTGTTGTGTAATAAAATGTTATTATTACGAGTACTAATAGTTTTCCTGTTTGGTTGAACATTTTTGTACAAACAGGAAATCAAATGTATTAAGTGAATATGTAATTTTGTCTTCTTGGCTTCATATTATTGTAATGAGAAAGTCGAGCAGGGTAAAGCTTGTTTTAAAAACAATACCCCGTCCTTCGTTTAATTTAAACGAAAATAAAGGGAAAGCAATTTCTAAGATTATTTTAGCTAGGCGGTAGAACGCGGTTATATTTCGTCATCTGTTTTGTAGTAGTAGGACTCCTAGCAGAGTCTGCCTGGGGAAGTACCACAGCTTTGCCAGTTATTCTACCGGCAAGGAATAATGTGCAAAGATTACTGTGTTCTGGTTTGAAGGGCAATGATTCCAGAGAAATTACAGGGCTTAGAGATTTAACATCTTAAATCTCTGGGTGACGAGCGCAGTGCAGTGCTAGGTAATGATTTGGGCTCTTCATGTTTCAATAGTTGCGTGTCACTGTGCTGTTATGTGGCAGGCATGTTGCTTACCATCAGGCACATGCCCAGCTCGTCTCGTCACTCTTTATTAAAAAAAAAAAACTGTTCATTGACTAAAAAAATACAACTCACATATTTTTATTTATGTTAATCCAAAACAAATACGAAATCGGGTAATAATTTGAAACGAAATTCTGACGACCATAGAAATTATAATGGTTATAGTTCATTTTAGGGCCAAAGATTCTGAAGGGTTTACTCGTTTAAAAGGTGACCAAAATGAGTCTTAGATATAAAATTGTGACGATGGTTACTTAATCTTTACAATCTTATCTTATCGTATTTTTGTTTCTGTTATATTTAATGGAGAGTATAAATATCGAAAATGTTGTACCTAGCTGTTACATAATTTATTACAAGTTACTTAAAGACAGATTTATTATTTTATTAACTTCAATGGGGCTTTTTCAAGATGCAAAAAGTCCTGTTAAAGACAGTTCCCAATTTCACCATAGGTGGCGCCAATGTTTTATTATGTTAGTGAAATTTGTGAAAAAACAAAAAAAACAAACAAAATGTATAACTATCTTTGACAATAGTCAAAGACCAAGACAATTTGCATCTGGAAAACGCCTCATCGCTGGCATGTGCTTACAGCGTAGCTAACACGCACATACAGGCAAGATAATTTCCAACGCCAGACTAGCAAGTATTTAAATCAGTCATGTCAACTGATAACATTTGAACTATACTATTCTGCAACAGATTAAACTTACAAAGAGAAAAAACTTAACAACTAATGGCATTTTATAACAGAGGTATCATTAAAAACAACAGTCACTTAACCATATTTCATAATTTCATTTCTAAGAAGAGGAAACCTGTTATATTGTATTCGAATTAAATGACTCATCTAATAATGATCAACTTCCCTTTACAATTTTGTTTGATCATTTATTATACTATTTAATGATTTAGCTGAATTCGAACGACGTCACTGTGGGATCTGATGGTTGTAGACTCATTCTGTATACAATTAGAGAGCATAAAAAATGCAACTTATTACACAGGGGTACGCTGAAAAGGACACTAACCTAAAATAGGTGGGCTGTCCTTCGATATTACAATTAAAAAGTTTTACAATGAGTACAATTCTAAGATGTTTACAATCAAAGTTGTACAGTCTCAAAAATTTACCCCTTGAAATAGGAAAATAAACAGAGCTGGAAACATACAATATGCATAGATATTAGATTAATCATTGTTTTTTTTTTTTTTTTTTTAAATAAGGAGTGACGAGACGATCAGGACATGTGCCTGATGGTAAGCAACATGCCTGACACATAACAGCACAGTGACACGCAGCTATTGGAACACGAAGAGTCCAAATCATTACTTAGCACTGCACTGCGCTCGTCACCCAGAGATCTTAGATCTTATATCTCTAAGCCCTGTAATTTCTCTGGAAACATTGCCCTTCAAACCGGAACACAGTAATGTTTGCACATTACTGCTTGGCGGTAGAATAACTGGCAAAGGTGTGGTACTTCCCCAGGCGGACTCTGGCAAGAGTCCTACCACTACCAAACGTCCTAAACGTAACTACGTCTGTTTTGTTTTAAGTAGTGTAATATTTTTTTTTATTTATTTTAGGTTTGGCAGCATATTTTTTCATTTTCCATAATAAGTATGCACATGGCTGTTGTCTGATGTGTAAATGATGTAGTTTCCAATGCATTCCGATGTATTATGTGGCATCCCCAATTAGCCCATCACAGATCACAGTGGGTCACAGTACATCATCATCACCCTTGTCATACAGCGACTGCAACTCAATATTAACTACTAGACAGCATATCTCATGACTAAACTTATTAAACAACAAAAACTATAATCAAATGCATGATTATATCACTAACAAATAAAGGAATATAAATTCACTAAATAATATTAATTAAAGTAAAGATGGCAAAATTCAGACATACATAGTTTACAAATTCACATATTAGCAGTATAAAAGAAATGAATAACATTTCTTTAAAGCAAATTAAGCAAACAAATAATCACATAATTTAAACTGAATTCAAATAAGACGAGGTTATCAATTCAGCCGCTATTTTTTTTATTAGACTTTAGTAAGATTACAAATAAAAACTGATACCTATCATATTCTTTTCTAATAATTAGGTCATTGTTACAAATATATAGAGGTATATTTGTTCCATAAGTTACATTTATCTATATACATACACTCATTGACAGTACTCATAGATACACAAACATTCCATTATCATATTTCGTCCAATTTGATCCATATCATTTTATCTGGGGCTTACATATCTGTTGGTAAGATATCTGGTATCAAGTAGTTGCATAAATCCATTTCTGATGACACGAATGTTACTTTCCCTGCTGTGTTCTCATCAAGCCTGAAAAAAGTTTTATTTTGGTTAAGAGCCAAGAAAATTTCTGTGAATGAACCTCAAACAAATAGTTAGATAGTTGAGTGAAATAACAATACAAAGTATTCTTATTTGAATAAGTATGAGTATTTAGGTAAAGTAAAAGAATATATCTATAGATTTTCGAAAAAAGCATTTTTTCAATGCAGTCATCTTAGAAATCTGAACATAATAAACTTTTTTTTTAACTTTATAATGATTCTAACATTCTGACTAGGTACTATATTAATAAGTTTAGTCCATTGAAATGTTACATTTTTTAGGCCTTACCTTGCGTTTTTTAGAGGACGCAATTTTATTTATATCGTAAAAACCATTTCAACCCCTATTTTCAAGATGGCGGCCGTGGGACAAGGGTTGCGACCCCACAAACTTGTTTTTAGCTTTACACTGACCCTTGTGTAGTGAAAGAGATTCCAAACATTACCTCGCAAATATACAGGGTAACTGGTAATCAGCCTGCATCCGTTTAAGGGTATGTTCTATATATTTAAACAAACAACTTTTGCTAAAACTCAACACATATCCAAAAAAAAAAATAGTGCTTGTTGTCATCTCTGGCACTTTTAGCGGCTGTTTAGTGTTCATTCACTTCTTTTATTTATTGAGCGTTAAAAAACGCGCGCGCTCTTGTTACGAAGAGTTCGATCGATGCTTTAAGACCGGGCAAATACACTTGTTTTATTTTGTATGGGAAAAAACTATATACGATTTTTTATAAACTGTAAAACAAAAGGACATCCCCTTAAAAGGATGCAGGCTGATTACCAATAACCCTGTATAAACACAACCGCCAAAAACGTCATACTCTCTTATTAATATTAAATAAGAAAATGATTAGCATTCCTTTAACATACCATCCTTTTATAACTGCCCAGCACCCTGAGAAAAATGCTGGGGCATTGATGATGAGACACACTCCGAGACGCTCTGGATAGTGCCTGCTGAGTAGCCATATCAAGTTCTTTAGCACTTGGTAGTCCATACATGATAGAGTAAAATTGTTCAAATCAAACACTATACAGAGATTGTCCACAACTTCTTCAAAACATTTTTTACTGGCATCTTCCTGAAAATTTTAATTGGCTATATAAAATTGGGAAAACACAAAGGAAGCAAATTTTTGACTACAATTTTTTTTGGTACATTAATGACATAATATGGCAAAAATAATATTAAGTAATGAAGTATTACATGTTTGAATGTCAATTTTTACAGATATAGTGCAATAAACATGTTGCCGTCATCGTTTCCTAAGAGATACAATATATTGAGGCTGCTAGTTGAACAACACTTTTTAGTAAAGAGGCTAGTCTGTTGATTGAACCGCTAATTAAACTGGTTGGCCGAGACAATTATATGTATGTTTATAATCTGAATCTTGGAAATGGATCCAACAATTTTTATTTGATTTAGTCACAAAACCCTAATTATTTTCCTCAAGTCAGAGTAACTATGTAAGAGTAACAGAGTAATATGTTATGCCTCAGAAGATCAGTTATCTGGTAGTGAAAGTCCTGTCATAGTCGGTACAGACATTTCGGAGATTAGCCAGAACAAACATACAGACAGAAGACATCAAACATAAAAAATAGTTTTTTGGATATAAGTACTTACTGTATTACACTTTCATTTGAACATAGTAAAAAGCTGTTGATTTGATATTGCATACAAACACTCCAATTTTATTTATTTGTATGCACAGGATTTCAGGACCTATTAAATCTAATAATAGATCTAGTTACCATTTTTCAAAAATATTGTTTTATCCATATTTTCAGGCAATAGAAACTGGTATAATATCATTAGAATATGAAAGTATATTTCTCCACCATTTATTCACACATAATAGCAGAGGCAGGATATTGTTTTTTTCCATTTTTTTTCAACAGTAAGTAATTTGTCCCTAATTATAATTTTCAAATAACACCAAGCAAAGCTCGGTCATTCAGGTACTTTAGTTAATTAATTGAACCAAAGATTACCCATTTTGAAAACAGAAAAATACAATTATTATGTGGAGTTTTTTTCAATCTTACCAAACAATAAACAATGAACTTAGTCAAGTCATCAATATTCCTGTCACTGGAGCTGTGGTTTTTGGCAGGGATGTACACAATAGGCCTGCCAACAATATCTCTATGTCGTAGCACCCGTGCCTTGCCCGAGTACTTCTCTATGATCTCCTTGTTGTTGTGAAGGTCTGCCACACCATACTCGACTCTCCATTTGTTTGTCTTTATTATGGCCTGTAAAATTAGGAGTTATAAAATAATTATGGGGAACTAAAATAGAATAGTAGATTCTAATGGTTTAGTCCCTAATAAAACCATAAAATCTCTAACAGTTGTAACAGAATTGTGGCTGAAACATGGTACATGATAGATAGATAGATACTCTTTATTGTACACACCAAAACAAAACAATACAGTAAAAGAAAAAGAAATACATTAAAACTAGTGTTACAATCGCCGGCCTTATCGCTAAAAGCGATCTCTTCCAGGCAACCTTGGAATGACTGAAATGAATCATTAATGACTGAAATGAATAATTAATAAGACACATGACAATATGTGAAGGAAAACATTGTGAGGAAACCATCCTGCTTTAAAACATCATTCATTTGTGTGTCATACACCAACCTGCTAGTGTAGTAGATTGTGGCCTAAATTCTTGCCTTGTGAGATAATCCCCAGGCTCTGAGTCCCAGGTAAAGCCAGTGGTGATGGTGATGGTAAATTTGCTTATCTGCACTGGGATAAGTAAATAAGAATTGTATGAGGGGGTTTAAAAATTTGACTTCAAGATCTGTAGACATATTTGCAAATTATGGATAATGAAAATGAGAGATTTATTACTAACTAGCTGTACCCTGCCATGCTTCGCTGTGGCACATTGTAATGCAAAAATTAGATAAAAACAGTCCTTGATGCGGATTATTTTCAACTCGAAAATTTCAGCTTGATTGGTGCAGAACTTTTTGAGTTTTATAAGTGTGCACAAATCAACATAACATTTTTATATATAGAGAAGATTTGACCAAGCTATCAAAACAACAAAATTATTAAGGTTGAAGAGCAAGCTTGAATTAAACCAACAATTTTAACGAATTATAGAACAACAAGCATTATTTGAAGCGTTATAAAATATATTTTCTATGTCATATCATACGAATACATTGTTTAGGAAATTGGAGTAGATAGGTACTAACCTACACGTTTATCTATTTTATTGCTTATCATAAATGTAGAGATATTGTTGATGAGAGGAAAGTACCATGTGTATTACTCACCTGGAACGTACTGTCGACAGTTTTAAACGCCCTTAAATACCTCCGCAAAGAAAAATCGTTATGATATTGAGCTGGATCTGCGCTCACTATTAGTTTCATCCTTTCCTTCAGCAGCTTAAAATCGTCTTCGTTCACAGGTTTTGGTTCCTCCGCCATGGCTAGATGTGTATCGGTCACACTTTGTTTAAAATAGGATTGTTTATTGTTTATATCGTTCTAATTAAAAACAGGTCTAACAGCTTGTTTTTACAAAAGCATCGATGAGAATAACAAAACAAATTAAAATCGAACCGCACAATTAGCCCATACAATATCCAAATAGTTTAGTCAATGTTGCCAATGTTAGCAGTAGACTCAGTAGAAACTTTAGATTTATATCAAGTTTAGTTGAAAGATATTTTCAGCATACAGAGAAATAGTATTTACTTCATTTATTCACAAGTAATTGTATATATGTATTGTTGTGTTTATGTTTAAAGTAGGTAGGAAGTATTTTAATTTGTTTAAGCTATTTCTATAATAAAATATCATGTCACTTGCACGCCCCGTATTTAACGATGTCACTTTTCTTTTTCCATATTACGGTTGCCTGGAAGATACAAGATACTTTAAGCAATAAGGGCAATATCTGTTGCACTAGCTTTAGGTGTTTCAATTGTTTCAACTTGTGAAATAACCGCTAAAACTCAACTTACACTAACGCAGGCAGTTTTTTTCGTGTTTGTAATATCGTAAACAATTAATTGAAAGCATAAAATTACTATGTCTTCCTTATAATTAATTTATGACGCAGCAAATCTTGAACCACTTAAATTCTCAACAACGCTTAAGTTCAAGTGTTAAAGTCTGTCTCTGTGTTTACATGAAAAGTACAATAATCATAAACAAACGATGTCGTAAGAATCGTTTTAAAATGCACTTGAGATTAATCGGTTTCAATGGATTCAAGTACCTACATAGTATAGTTACACTTCATAGGTCGAAGCATAAATAACCCACTTTTGTAACCTGATACCCGTTTTACCACCATTTATTTATTTTAATTTCCGTTTAATTGAGTTAAATTATGGAAATAAAGAACGTTATGTATTGGTGTTTTTATCAACTAGAATTACCACAGTCACTACGCTGGAATTGGTGACGGAACATTTTGAGCCATCTATTGAAATGTTACTAACTTACGCAATGTTTACATTATTGTAGATTTGTATTGATACGAATAAAAACAAAAACTACTGCACAGCTAGCAATACTTTTACCATTAGGGTGACACTGACAACAAAATAAAAAAAACTGTTTTTTTTATTGCGAGACTTTGATCACGACTCTTTATATTTCACGCAACAGTCGCGAGCAAACACAAATCACCAAGTCCGTTCCACGAAGAGGTGTAGAAAATGTAAACAAAGGTGCTACCATAACATAAAAATCGTTTAACCTTAGTATTTTTCTAAAACTGTCTTAAAATATTTTTCACAAATATGATTCGACTTTACTGTGATCTTAAATACAACATACTTGGATTTGTATTGATCAAATTATTATTTATTTACTTATCTTGAAAGTTATAAATAGTAATAGTAGAATGTGGTAGATACTGTTTTAAACAGTGGCAATTTGATCTATGTTTCTCAAACTGCGATTCCTATCAAAACATAAATGTGAAGTGAAAGACAAGTTAAATATTATGATATTAAAACCAGCCAAGTTAGACTTCTTTTAATAATTATCATTAATCATAAAAACAAATCATATTTTAAGTATTTAAAACTAGTCTATGTTATTATAAATAGATTTTAGAACTGACCATTTAAGACCATTTAGATCTCTATTCTTTAGTCGTTGAAGTCAACAAACAAGGCAGATAATATCATAATACTGAACTTTGATCTCACTTCACTTAAGTATACGCATGTTTCTGATATATCATACCATTACTTTTTGCACGTAAATTATAAGACGTTTACCTAATGAACCACTAAATAATGTATATTTATTCGCAAGAAAATCTACTAATCCTTATTATAAGTGCAAAAGTTTAGATGTACGTTGCTCTATCACGATGGAACAGCTAAACGGCTCAGGTTTAAACGCGGAACACGGTTAGATTATGATCTGGAAAGCATAGGTATAAGTTTATTTTTATGGAGGGAAAATTACGGAAAAGGGATCTAAGCGGGACGCTGCTCACATAAGCGACCCACTAAAAGTTCTTTGCTGGGGCTATAATTCTTCCGTGTTGGTGGTGGATGACACACCTCTCTGACCTCGAAAATTTTTAGGAGCATGCCAGTCTGCTTAAGGTGTTTTCTTTCATGAGCGTAATGCTTTAGCAGCAATTCGAAAAAGCAGAGGTGCGCGTGAGATTAGAACCAGGCACTGCATCTGCGTATTGCCGTGACAAAACCATCTAAGCCGAGCAATAACTTAATGTTAAAATAATAAATGTAAAAAAACTTAATGTAAAAACAGAACGCTCATTGACAAATTTGTTTGGATGTAAAAATCTTATATTAGGATAGATGAAAGCACTACTCAGTATTCGATACGTTTTAAAATTAATTGCAACAGCATCTAACGCAGTAGAAATTGATTGCATTTTTAATGAATTACACCTACCACTCTTATTAAAAAAATACCCAATGGGGCACTTAAATATTAAAACTATTTGAATCTTCTCAGAACGTGTAGAAATAGTGCCACCAATATATTTTGTGTGCCACCATTTGTTTTGTCATTTTACTTACCTTATTTTTTTTGTTACAGAATCAAGTTTAAGGGCCACGTTAGCTATATATTCAGACTTGATTGCTTTTTTAGTTCAAATATAAAACGTAGATTAATAATTATAGCAAGGAATAGTATATAGGTTACCACTTATATAGGTACACTACTTTTTATTAAGACAAAATAATAGCAATGGTAGCTACACAGGTAGTAAGAACTACACTAGTGATGTACTGTATTGTGAAAAAAGTACATCCACGGATACGGATCTGAATGTGGATATATATATATATACGAGTATCTAAAGCTGCGCTAGTAGGTTCATATCAGATTTGGCTGGGCAGGGAGAGAAAAACGAGTAGTGAAGGTGAGTGTTGATGTACGTCAGAAAGGGGCCCCTTAAACGTACGCCCGAGTCACAAGCCTCGGGATCTACTCGGGATTTCTCTCTCTCTGCCGCACGATGGACCCGGCACCCGCACGGTGAATTCATGGAATGCTAAGAAGATCGTCTCATATATATATATATATATAAGTATATATTTACATCCCACCCCTTATGTAAATATATATTAAATTTAAGTTTACTAAAAAGTCAGTCATTTCACATATATAATGAAAAAGGAATTTAAGTGCTACATAACAAAACAAAGCTGTACTTAATAATTAATATTAATAAAAACTGTATATTTGTTACTATTGTGTTCCATGAACCAACCACCCAAGTTATTTTTGTATTAATGTTTTAAACTTATGCGCACCACATATTTAATAAACGTATAATTATAAAATACTAGAAATAAGACAAAAGGTTGGAAACGGACTTATTGGAATATATTTAACCTTGTTATGTGACGAAAATCTAAAAGGGCAAACAGAGACGCTTACAACGAACTATCTTCTAAAACAAAGGTTGAGAAATGCTGGTCTGTCATATTGAGAGTGACATTGATTTGTTTACATTTTCTTCACCTCTTCGTGGAACGGACTATAAGTAGAGATATATTTTCGCGCACTTTGAGTATTAGCACGTAAATAAGAATAACTTGTCTGAGTTCGCGCAACTTACAACGAGGAGGGTTGAGATAACGAGAATCATCTATGGACGTGAAAAAGTGTCCATTCAAATGCATTATATTATTAACGTGGCATCACATTTTAGCATACCTACAATTAAAATAAATAACAGTTAATAATTAAAATTTTTGAATTTATATTGTTATATATATCATACAGCGCTAGCCACTTTTAGAAAATTTCTACTTTGTGTGATGATATAGAGTAGGTACAGGCCCGTAGGATGATAAAAAGGTATAGGTAAGTAAAATAATAAGATTCAGCACTAAAATTAGAATTAACAATTTTTATAGTTTCAATAAATACCTCTTCTAATCCATTATTCCGCAACGCCGTACGAAAATCATGCGACAAGGAGAAATGATCGAGGGTTTTCATTGTAGGTAGGTATAGAAAATTACCTAGATATTTTTTGGAAATATATACATTTATTTTATAGTATACTTAGAGTGTGAAGACGAGTGCCTCATAGTTAGCCAACATGCCCATAACCCATAACAGCAGAGCGACACGCAACTATTGGAACATGAAGAGACCAAATAATTACCTAGCACCGCACTGCGCTCGTCATTCGGAGATATAAGGTGTTTCATTCTCTTATTCATTAGTTATTTCTCTGGAAACATTGCCCTTCAAACAGGAACACAGTAAAGTTTGCACATTACTGCTTGGCGGCAGAATAGTTTTGCTGGCAAAGGTGTGGTACTTGCCTACCACTACAGACTACGAGTGTATTAACTCTCTCTTTTTTAATTTAACTGCTGAAGCCTTCGTATAATTTACTTAAAGGTAAATACAATTTTCCGAGCCTGAATAAAAGTAGGTACTCGTAGATTCCTATTATTGCTTTTACCGTACATTCGATGTACCTAACGGTGAGCAAAGATAATAACATCACATAACCCACTACATGTTCCCACTGCTTGGACTAGGGACTTCTCTCGCGAGGACAGAGTCAACGCCATAATCTAACACGCTGCGCTGGCTAAATGTGGGTTGATGGATGACACAAGACCGTGAAAGATTATAGTTACATGTCGATTTTCTCATGATGTTTTGCTTCACCGTTTTTAAGTTTGAGGCATTACGTTCATGAGCTTGAAAAACCAGAGGTGCGCGTGGCGCGCGTTTGAACCCGGGGCTCCGGATCGGCAGTCGCCGTTTACCCGACTAGACCAGTCGTAACTAAGAGATACTATCGATGGAGCAAAAATACGACGGCATACTCTACGTCTACTAATACCTCTTCTATCCATTCTATCCATTATTCCGCAACGCCGCGCCGTACAAAAATCATGCGACAAGGAGAAATGTACGAGGGGTGCAACCCCTCTCTTCAACTTGCACTCAGTTGGACAGCTTACAAATAGTGGTAATAAGAATAAGAATAATTTATTTCCAAAAACATGTGGTGAATCTTATTATTTTATACCTTTTTATCAACCTACTTAGGTCTCCTGGTGGTTCATGACCCAAACATTTTGTTCACGGGCCTATAGTCTATTAGGTAGGTATACAAATACGCAATAATTCATAGGTATAACAATATTGTCATTCATTTATTATCAGGTAAAATACTACGAAAAGTTTCTTCGTAGAGTTTTGATAAAGATCTTTGTAACAGCTCGAACTTGATGCTAATACACAGAGTTGATTTACGAGAGTAGTCCATTGACTGTGAAGGCGGGTAGATGTGGCACGGTGCGGCGGAAGTCATCGACGGTGCAGCAGAAACTGTATCCGATGTCGATCCGGTCAGGCTGCCAGCGGAGCCAGTTGAAAGCAGCGTTGTTGCGGCACCGGTCTGTGCAGAATGTCAAAGCACGACACTCTGCCTCCGTGTAGTAAGGATTGTTAATGCTGATGAAAGCGGTCCCCAGGCGACGAGTGGGTTCATACACCACCTATAATAATAATTATTCAAAAATGTAGGATTAAGGTACAAAGATTTTATCACTTTTACAGGCGTATTCCAACACTTAAGGCTTTACACGAGTGTTGTACACTCGTGTAAAGCCTTAGCCTTGTAATTTGATATAATATACTCATGTTATAGTGGCCGGCAAACAAGTTGACAGTTGACCCAAAAGTGACGTGGAAGGGGAAAGTTCGCGCATGTGTACTTCTACCAAAGAGACCTTAAAGAGTTTCTGCGCAGCCATGCGCAGCTAACTTCATTGGGTCAACTTGTTTGCCAGCAACTACTATACTCAAGACTGTTTATGGTCAGTTGAGTCTGAATTAAGTTTTAACAATATTATTATGTCGATGTCAGATGAATAAATCATTTACTAATTATAATTGTTCATTGTGTAATAATCGCGTTAAAACACAGAGGACCAACAAATTTATTATCCCTACAAGTTGAATAAGTAAACCCATGTTACTCATTTGTTTATGGTCGGTTAAGTTTGTATTAAATTTCAAACGTACCTATTTATTCCTCGAAGTAACAACGCGAGTAGCCCGATTACTCATTAACAATGTGTTTATCTAAGTATCTCTATTTTACAGCAGCTAATTCAATTTGGATAAGGGCTAACAAAAAGTATTGAAATGAAATGGCATAGACTGCGATTTTGTAACAAGTACTGCGTCAAAGAATGTAGTATCGTGCAAACATTGTACATTACAGAACTTGTTTTTTTTGTAATCGAGGATACTAAGTAATCGCTCATTTTGATAGAGGATCTATAGCTACCTACTGTACGTTTTATACAAATTGTACCTAAGCAACGCCCTAATGTGTTAGATAGGTATGTCTATGTAGGTACCTACCTACGCATAATAATGTATTAAATTAATCTGTTCTTGATAAGATAACGTCATTACTGAAACATAAAAATCAGTTTTGTTTTGATCGTATAAATTCCTTTTCACTTCTAACATAGATAGGTAGGTACCTAATTTATTTTTTATTATTACGCGGGAAAACATTTTTAAAAATAAATGAAGCTTTTTTTGTTCAGGGACTTATGAGTGCCATTGTATTAAGGCCAGTTTTTATCGTCTTCAAAAAAGGATGAGGTTCTATGTTCGGCTGTTTATCTTTAATCACTGATTTCTTTGTTGAAAGTACTATTTAGAGAATCGTTCTAATGCCATCAAAAGTAACCCATTAAGAATTATAATTAGTAGGTACTTCGATACATAGGTACTTAGAAGTTACAAAATTTGCGCAATTTATGCTGAAATTTTTGAAGTGCGTCTACAACATTTACTTAATACTTAGTACCGATATTAAACTCAGTTTTCGTTGACCACACGTTGCCGCCGATTTATTGTTGTTTTTATTCTTGTCTCTTGTTTAGGTGTTTTTTGGTTTTGGCGTGTTCAATAAAGACTATCTATCTCACCTTATAGTAGTACAAAGGCACAGGGAGTTGACGGTTGTTGTTGGCATCCCTGTGTAGGTAGATGTCAACAAGTTGGTTGTTCTGGTTTCGCAGCTGGGTAACTCCAAAGGTTCCGGTGTAGATCATGGTGTTATATCCAGCAGCTCCAATGCGCGCTCGCAAGTTCTGGTAAAACGATAAAACGATTTGTAGAATAATTTCCAATAGGCAAGGCAAATAGAACTACCTAATTAATTAGTCCGGCATGATTATTAAAAAGTATTGTATTTTTTCTTTTGTTTCAGTAACAAAAAAATTTAAGATGTGTAGTGCTTAGAAATTTCGAGTGACATCACGTCCAAATTCCAAATACGATTTTATGTACCTATAGTCCATAGCGTTACAACTTCCCACTCCGGAAGTTTGAAATTTGTCTTTGTCGATTTTAATAAATTGATATAACAAATAAAAGTAGCCATGTGCGAGTCGAACTCGCCCATGAAGGCTTCCGTAGCAGCAAGTAACATATTACAAAAGTTCTTGTAGTTCGTTGTTACTTTAATCAGTGTTTTAACAATAGTGAATTTATGACGTATTAAAATAAACCTACTGGTTAGATTTCATTCAAACCAATTTTCGTTGAAAGTTTACATGGTAATGTACATCATACATTTTTAGTTTTGCCATTCTCTTATTTTATAAGTTGCAGGGGGGGGGGGGGGGTCTCACATTTTACCACTTTGGAAGAGTCTCTCGCGCAAACTATTGAGTTTAGAAAAAAAATTGTTAGATACATCAATATCATTTTTGAAGACCTATACATAGATAAACCACACGTACCTATGGGTTTGATGAAAAAAAAATTGAGTTTCAGGTCTAAGTATGGGACACCCCCAAAATTTACTGTATTTTTTGTTTGAAAATTTTAATGCGGTGTACAGAATACATTTACTTATTACAAGTTTCAATATTATACATAGTTTCGTAGAAAAGTGGCTGTAACTTATGGACGTACAGACAAACATCTATAAGGGTCCCGTATTTTGCCATTTGGCTACGGAACCCTAAAAATACATGTCCCTTATTTTTCCATACTGTATCTGACAGTGTCATTAATAACTAATGGTTCTTACCTATATTTTTGACCCAGTCATCATCCCAATTGTTTGCTGAAAATCCAGCGAGCAACATGGAAGGGAGTAGGCATACACAGCGTTTCCCCTCTGTCGAAGTACAAGACCGCATGGACCATGGAGTTTGATAATATACTGTGGCTGAGGGCGGGGCTAGATTTGTGAATGGTGCTTTATTTAGTGTTAGTGATTTGGCTGTGTGAGTATGATCGGCAATGTGTCAGTACAGGTATGTTTTGTATGTAATAGTGCGGCTCTACGCTAGTGTGCAACTTCCCCTCCCGCAAGAAATGTCAGAAAGATTTGAACAATATTTCTTAGCTAAGGCTACTTACTCCCTTTCGTGCTTGCGCGGAAGATCGAGTTTCTCGATGTACAAATCAGACAATGTATAATTTAATCTAGCTACCTACAACTTTTGTTTTAACTGAATATTTCGATTCGAATAATAAATAACCTGTTCGAGCCAGTTCCAGTTTCCAGCGTTGAAAGGCTGCCACTGAGGAGCAGCGTTGATGAAATAGAAGGAAGACCGCTGTCCAGTCGCGAAAATGAAGTCAGTCTTAGCGGCGAGGTGACCACGAGCCAGGAACTGGGTGCTGGTCACATACTTGTCAGCGAGTTGTTGACCGACGAGGCTAGCGATAGCGGCTTTCTGTTGGACTTGCGTGTACAGAGTGTTGATGCCAACACCGGGGAAGAAACTGCCAGCTGAACAAAGAAAATTATAAGTTGGTTCTTAAAATAATTATCACTAATCTCTATTATAATAAAAGCGAAATTAACACTGTTTGTCTGTTTCGTTTTCATGCCTAAACTAGGTACCAAACCAATTTGAATGAATCTTGATCTAGAGATAGTCTGTCAGAGAATAAAAGCTGATTTTTTTATGAAAAAAAGGATCAATTAATAAAATTTTGGAAGGGTTACAGTTATGGATTTGATAAAAAAGTTGAGTTTATTTATTGAACTTGCATTATTTTTTTTAAATGAGTTTTGAAGTTGTAATTAGCTTACCGAGCCAACTGGGTCTATCAACATTGGTTTGATGAACAGCATTGGGGGTGTTTTGCTCGTACCACACATACAACACTTCTAGGCGGCGCTGGTCGAAGCATGACCAGTATTTGGGGTAAAAGGTTCCGTCAACGATGAATCCAACTCTGTCAAACAAAAATCACCTTAACATACGCAGCCTACTTAGTCTTATGGAAGGAGATACTAAGAGACTATAGAGAACTATCGATTTGGCTTTCTATCTCAAGGAAAAATGCACCGCTCTGGCCAAGTGCGGTTTGACAGACCTCGAAATTCCTTGGAAGATACTGGTTTCCCCCCACAATGTTTTTCAAGGCAAAAGTCAATACGAACTTCTACATCTTCTAAATTCGGAAAAATACTCAGATATGAACAAAGAAATCAAGCTTAGGACGTGTTTATAAAATCAGACGGTCTCGATAGAAACATGAAATGAAATGAAATTTTATTCCATGCTACATAGAGTAGATTGTTAGACGTTCAAATGCAAATGATCAATCTACATATTTTGCCAAAAAACTGGCATATGGAATTATAACATGAACTTAGCTTTTTGAAAACATTGCCTGTTTTCACCTTTCCAACTTTTGAACCTGTACCACAGATCAGAAAATAGTTACTTCGTAACAGATGCATCACTGCCATACAAAAGCGCAAATACCTACACGATAATAACCTAAACTTTCGTAAACTACTTACCTACTGTCACTTGCAAGCAAAAATACACCTTTGCACAAGCACGCAGAGTTGAGAATACCGTGCGCCCCGTGTGACTTGTCGTCTGCTTACGTCACTGACCAAACGTGCTAGGGTTGTTCGAAATATGATAAGATGATAAAAAAAACTAAACTGCAAATAGTAATTTTTCTTTATTCTTTATTTAAATGGAATGAAAATGATAAAAATGTTGATTATCTCAGTAACGAAAACCAAATCACAAGAAAAGCTACAAAACCTAGCGTCTACCGCCTTAAAGTTATTAAAAACAGTTTCACGCGCTCCCGGATGTTAAATACAAAGCGACAATAAATACAAAGAATACATAATATGTGACAATAAATAGGTACAAAGAATGAATACTTAACATGTTTGGCTAGTGTGAACTAGATCCCGCACTATGGTGACCTGTTTTGTGGGTTCCAGGCTAATTTTATGCAAGTAAAAAATAGACTGAAACGACTCTAAAAAATAGATATTTTTATTTATTTACAAACAATTAAATTTTCTCCGAAAAAAACAAACTTTCAGATACTCGAATTCTAGAATTTTATAATTTTGGCCAAGTTTATCATCACGTCATACAGATATAATTGATATATTAAAAGTATATATATACTTATGCATACATACCATTGCAATTTTTCAACATACAACCGAATTGTATTGCTATTGCACCCATCCACAATACAATAACGCCGCGACATTATTTATGCGCGCACTCGGCGTTCGTACGCACGTCAACTCGGGCAAGCGGCCGGCTCGGCGCCCCTTTGATTTTAGTACACCCGGGTGGACCCGAACGAGTAGGTTAATATCTCGCGCCGTATAGCGAGTGGTGAGGGTGTGCCTGTACTGCCATCCATATATTGCAAACAAACTTCGAAGAAATAGCTACATTATTTTATTTTAGGAAGATTGATAGAAGATAGAAGTTTAAAATACTAAAAATACTAACCGAATGACCAAGTTATTGTTGAAGCATCTCTGAGAGGTATACTCAGCGTCGTGGAAGGCGTGAGCAGAGCAAGTCAGCTGTCCGAAGGCACCGTTGCCATTGAGCCAGCCGGCGCCGGAGACCAGGGCGTTGTTGACGCAAGTAGCAGTCTTAAGAGAAAGAAAACAAAAATGAGTATTTGGAAGCAACGTTACACTTCCACTAAAATGTAATTTTTAATTTCATTTTACATTAACAGTCAGAACAATGATGTAAGGGTGCGGTTCCATTAAGGCGGACCGGAGCAGAGCGGAGACGAGCTGTGCCGCGATTCAACAAACACATGGCTTGAAATCAGAGTATATACTTAAATAGGTGGACTTACACCGAACACCTGTAGTGCAACGAGAGGGGCTTGTTGTGAACCAGTTTTATTATCGGTTCAACTCTGAAATCGTTAAAAATATGCTATCATAGGCGATGCCGATAGAAGAAAAAACTTATAACTTAGTATTTTTGTACTACCTATGAAACAGCACTAATGTTAAGTATACAATACGTCACCTGTATAACTTCAATATACTGCTATTTGGCATGTCAGTGACGTGATAAGAACTCATAAGATTTCACACATCCAAAAAATATCTAAAGCGTACGTTCCGGTTTACTGCTCCGCTGCCGCTCCAACGCTACGCCGCTACGCTGCTAAATTTGGATGTCGGTGACGCGATTATATAATTATTATTGACGCGATATGATTTCCCGGTACCTAAAGTGACTTCTTCATTATCTAAGAATACATATATTATTATTTGGGTTTATTAGTTGTCGAGTTCGAAGGGTTTTGTGTAAGGAACTAACTGTGAAATAAAACCTTCAGAGTTTTATTTTCACGATTTCACAGTTAGTCGTAAAGTAAATATGTAACTACCGCAGCTTTCTTCGTAGCCCTCTGTAAATTAATTCGGAGGATGTGTTGTGTTGCTTTGTTGAGGATAGCGAGGTTGGGAACCTTTTTAGAAAACAGTTTTTATCAGGATCAATATCAATTTATCAGATTCAAGTAGGCATTATTGGTTTTGAAATTAGCGTAATTTCAACTTAAATTATGCCGTTTCACTAATTCAGTGGTTGGGGTGCACTCACATGCTGTATGTGCATATTTTTGTATGAAATATATCGGTAAACTTTATAAAACTTACGCCAGTTGCAGTAGATCTGGCAATATTAGGGTGTTGGATTACACGCCCGGAGCCAGTGCATGCTATGTAGACCTGCTCTCCACTGCTTAGGTGGATCTGCCCAGAGTTACCAGTGGGGACCACGTAGTTACCCCGACGTAAATACACTGGTTGCGGTTGCCCAAGATCACCATTGACGCGTATCGTGCATCCTAGAACATTGATGTCGATCAAGCGAAAATGCCGGTAACAGAAAAACTTTCACTCCGTTGTTCTTATAAAATTTTATTTACCGCTTCTTGGGGTAGGGCTTGATGCGTTTAGAGCCCACTTTTGTTCCTCGATCTCTAACCATGCGTCCAAATAGTCCTCGAAGTCCTCTTCGTTCAATACTAGGGCCAGATGTCCCGGTTCTGGCATTTGCTCCGGATACGACCAAGAAACTGCCACGAAGGCAGCCAGTAAAAGCAGCACGCGCATCTTCGGTAATTTGGGATCCACTACACGCTCGACTAAAATAGTATTCAATTTATAGGTGCAGCTATCATATCTTTTTTCAAAGAATATCAACCGATTCAGATCAACGCGTCATAATACGCTGATTAATCATTTTGTTATCAGTCAGAGCTAAACCACTTTTTAGTCAATATAACCCTTCTATATCAATAGATTAGTTCAGTAAAATAGTATTTCTGTGTTGGTTTTCCTTATCATTAAAACCTGACGAAATGTTACCGAGGCAGGCAATTCTAGGTAGTACCAATGGATTATGGAATGAAACAATTTTATTCTTTGAAGTATTACGAATTTATATCACAATACATGGTTTCTTAGTACATCATGTGACTAATTTATGAGAGAAGACCGTTGACTGTGAAAGCGGGAAGGTGTGGTACGGTGCGGCGGAAGTCATCGACGGTGCAGCAGAAACTGTATCCGATATCAATGCGGTCAGGTTGCCAGCGGAGCCAGTCGAAGGCGGGGTTGTTGCGGCATAAGTCTGTGCAGAAGGTCAGAGCACGACACTCTTCTTCGGTGTAGTACGGGTTGTTGATGCTCACGAATGCTGTTCCCAGGCGGAGGGTAGGCTCATACACCACCTGAAAATAGACGTACCAAGGAATGAAAATAAATATACGAATAAGGAAGATACTGCAAATCATTATTATTTGAATCGTGGATTTTTTAAAGAGTAGATGAAGTTAGATGTAAGACTATACCTTGTAATAATACAGAGGCACTGGCAGCTGACGGTTGTTGTTGGCGTCTCTGTAGAGGTAGATATCGACGAGCTCGTTGTTCTGGTTACGAAGCTGGGAGACACCGAAGGTACCGGTGTACACCATAGTGTTGTATCCGGCTGCTCCGATGCGGGCACGCATGTTCTGTAGAATGGGAGAGATTAAAATAAATCATTTTTGTTGTAATGAAGATGTCAAAACGATTGTGAAAATTCCCACCTATTTGAAAATAAAATTACCAGATTCAGTATAATAATTACCTGTTCGAGCCAGTTCCAGTTTCCAGCGTTGAATGGCTGCCACTGAGGAGCAGCGTTGATGAAATAGAAGGAAGACCGTTGTCCAGTGGCGTAGATGAAGTCAGTCTTAGCGGCGAGGTGACCACGAGCCAGGAACTGGGTGCTGGTTACATATTTGTCGGCGAGCTCATCACCAACGAGGCTAGCGATGGTAGCCTTTTGTTGTACTTGTGTGTATTGGGTGTTAATACCAACACCGGGGAAGAAGCTACCAGCTACAAGTAAAAAATAATTAAAAAAATAATATTACAGAAAACCTGATGAAATTTTAATAGTATGAGTAGAAAATATGTAAGTGAATGTTATTTTACTTTATATAATTTAGATAAAAAGTGGTTAGACACTCGTTGATGCGCGCAACATAAACATAAAATCTCAGTGGTAATTATATCGCAAAAATTGGTCTCTTTCAGACAATCGAGTGTAAGGGTGATCGATAGTCACTTTCCCTACACATACTTTAATTGGTTGTAAATGACATTGTTTTGGATTTGTGGCGTATGTTTATCATCTGGGATAATTTAGATCCTTACCGAGCCAGCTTGGTCTATCTACACCAGTCTGGTGAACAGCGTTGGGGGTATTCTGTTCATACCATACGTAGAGAACTTCAAGGCGGCTCTGGTCGAAGCATGACCAGTATTTGGGATAGAAAGTGCCGTCTACGATAAAGCCAACTCTGAAATTAGAAACACAATGCTTTTCATCTTCTTTGTCTCAGGAGATCGCAAGTTTACTATTGGGCATCCCATTGTAAAATATGGCAAGTTGAGGGAATGTGAAGCTATGTAAAGCTTCCGCTCCAGCTACGGGTTTTTTATCGATTACAGCACTAGATCGCCAATTCACCTGATGCTAAGCGACGATTCTCGACTTTTAGACACTCAAATTATATCCATCAGGGAAAATCCACTTAGGTACATTTTACACATTCCACAGTTTAGATGTTTTTAGTAGTCTTTGGAAATACAATCATCGAACGATGTTGCTTTCGAACTACGAACAATTCTATGGAAAAAAGGAAGCAGTGGTAGGACTTTTTGCACAGTCCGCCTGGGTAAGTACCTCACTTTTGCTAGTTATTCTACCGTCAAGCAGTAATTTGTGTTCTGGTCCGTAAGGCCAACGTTTCTAGGGAAATTACAGGGATAAGATATAAATTATCTCTGGTTTTGATTTTGACTCTTCATGTTCAAATAGCTGCGTAGCACTGAGCTTTTATGGGCAGGCGTATTGCCAACCATCGTGTCTTGTTCGTCTTATTAGTCTATGTTGTAAAAAATAGTGTTAGATCAAGCAGATCAGCTGAACATTCTCCAAAATATACTTTTTCCAACGTTTGTGAAATTACAGTTAACTAAATACCTACCGAATGACGAGATTGTTGTTGTAGCATCTCTCAGAGGTATACTCAGCGTCGTGGAAAGCGTGAGCAGAGCAAGTCAGCTGTCCAAATTCACCGTTGCCATTGAGCCAGCCGGCGCCGGAGACCAGGGCGTTGTTGACGCAAGTAGCGGTCTGTGATGAGATATAATTTTGTGATCTTTAGTGGTAACTATAAGCCTATATTATGTGCATGTGTATCAAAATTAATAATATTCCGGACATCTACATTTAGTCGGGATCCTACCAAATATTTGGGTTAAGTAAAATTGACATCGTTTGAGTTGTCAAACGGAGACTAAATTGGTCTAAAGTCATCTTTGTCTTAAATCTGTTGTAGGAGCACGCTTTGCAGAGCCATCCTGTGGCAGCACCACACTCTTGCCATTTATTCTACCGCCAAGCAGTAATGTGTTCCGATTTGAAGGGGAAGTTTGGCGTGAAATTACAGGGGATAGAGATAAAACCCCCTTATATCTCTGGGTGACGAACGCAGTACAGTACTAGGTAATGATTTGGACTCTTCATGTTCGAATAGCTGCGTGTCACTGTGCTGTTATGTGGCAGGCATCTTGTTTACTATCGATAAACGCATAGACGTAACACATATAAATAGACGCATGTCCAGCACATCTTGTCATTCTATACAATAAAAAAAAGTTTAAAGAGCACATTAATTAATACGCTCGGTGGACCGACGATCTGAAGAGAGTGGCGGGAAGCGGATGGATGCGGAGAGCCGAGGATCGGATTTGGTGGCACAATATTGGAAAGGCTTATGTCCAGCAGTGGACGAACACGGGCTGACGATGATGATGGTGATTAATAAATCATCTTATATCTCTACGTGATAAAGTTTGGGTATTTGTTGCTCAATCACATCGGAACGGCTAAAAGGATCCGGTTGCAATTTGGAAATCAGTTAAATTATAGTCTGGTATAACACATAAGATTTTCCTTGTGGCCTCACGATTACATTAAATAAAAGGACAGCACTGATATCAACATTACGAACAGTTTTATCAATAGAATAAATATAAGTGTAATGATCTTGACATTATAGTGTTAAGTATTATTTTTAGGCGCGACCACAGATACACACATACAGCGTGCGTTATAAACCGCGGAATGCGGCGCCCGAGTGGGTGCTCCCCTTAGTTTGTTTTTAGTCAAGGTCAAGGAATTGATATTTTTGAGTGACAATGGTTTCTAACATTTTGTATTTATGAGCTGATTTTTTTTCGAAAATTTGTCTGTTCTATGCATTTACATGGTTTGACATTTGGAAAGTAGAAAATGTGTTCATCGGTTTAATATTACTAAGGATTTAAGCCGTAGTAGGTAATGCGATATCCTGTGTTTTAGACGAACGTCGAGAGCAGAATCGTTCGCCTAATCTAAATCCTAGGACGTTAATCTTAGAATTTCGACTTTGTAGTATGAAGTAGGCACAATTAATTGATTTTCTTTGTATGGTATTCGGGAGAAAATTCTTAAAATTTGGTAAATACCCGTAAACGTGATTACGCCATGACAATGAACGGCAAGAATACTACGACTCATGGTAAATACATAACTGGGTGAAGCGTACAGTGTTTTGCGAGACAGTGTGTTTTTTTAAATAAATTACTAGATGATTATGTGTTGCTACGGCCAGTCTTTTAATATTTGTGGGCTCAATCACGGTTAAACAGATCAATTTGAAATTTAGAACAAATGTGAAATTCTGGATTTGGAAAATCTGGAGTAGGTATAATATAGGCTATTTTTTATCGCGTGAAAATAACGGAAAAATCGCAGGTAAAACTGTGGGACCCTGCATATTCTTATATAAAAATACTTACTCCTGTAGCGGTGGAGCTTGCGATGTTCGGGTGTTGAATAATGCGTCCGGATCCCGTGCACGCCACGTAGACTTGTTCGCCGGTGTTGAGGTGGATCTGGCCAGAGTTGCCAGTCGGCACGGCGTAATCCCCATTATGGAGGTACACAGGCTGCGGCTGTCCCAGGTCACCGTTAACGCGGATCGTGCAGCCTAGAACATTGCTGCTGTTACCACAACATTCAGAGGAATCCAAAACAGTTTAAATTTCGCCGAGAAAACTACGGTTTTCTCGGTATACGCACCGTCTTCAATTTAAAATCAAACTACTCAACTAACAAACTAGCTAGACTAACAACCACTCGAGAATGCATTTTTTTTGTGAAATCTACGATAATGTCGGCCAGATAAAGAAAAGTAAAATGTTAGTTTTTTGTTGATATTTTACACCACATCAATTTCGATATAATTTATATTGGTCCCATATAATTGTTTTCGAAATTCTCGAAAATCTCGAAAGGAAAAAGTGATCTTCTGAACTATAATCTACCAAACAAATAAAATACCATCAAAATCAATTAACAATTGGCGTAGGTAGCGTAAATACAAAAAACAAACAAATGAATTGAGAACCTCCTTTTTAGTCGTTTAAAAATAGTTATCACAATCGTTATTTACCACTTCGAGGGGTAGCGCGTGACGACACGTTCCCCCACTTTTGTTCCTCGACAGCCAGCCAAGAGTCCAGGTAGTCTTCAAAGTCGTCTTCGTTCAGGACCAGTGCCAACTCTCCTGGCTCCGCCATCTGCGCCGGGAGCGACCAGACGGCCGCCACCACAGCGGTCAATAATAAGGCGAAACGCAGCATTGTCTCGCAAACACCTCGTACTACTATCAGGTGCTAGGCGGGGCACTGGCGTTTCTATCTAAGATTAATCTCAATTTATACAAATTCCATATCTTAAAGTTATCGGGAAAATAATAGCGCCAACGGACTCTGCTTACGTATGTGCCTAATCAAAAAAATCAAGATTGTAGTTAATTTGAAATAATCAGCCCAATATCTCTAGATGTAGATGCCAAATAGTGTTTTAATTGCTTAAAGATTGCTTTTATCAGAGCCCTGTAAGTACTGTATACGATATTCATATGTACCTATTTTAAAATACCAAAATAAATGTTGTTATATGTAATTATACTCAGAACGTTCCTACGATTAATGAGGTGCTAAAGACATCCTGGGTTTTACAGATATGTGTCTATAGAATGAGGAAGGTCAGTTGGACCTTGTCACATACTATTACGAGTATAGGGAAGTTGTTATAGTATGGATTGTTTCTCAAACACTTGAAATAGCATTTCTATTGAAATAAGCGCACTCGAAAACCTATTTATCGATTTACTGCTCACTTAAACAAAGTGTTCATCCATTAAAGGCCATAATAACATGTAAGATTTAAATCAATAATCCAAAGTCATGCAAACATTTAAGTGCTATTTTGTAAAATAATAAATCAAAATAAGTAAGGTTACCAGTAATGGCAAGGTTTATTACACAAATGTAAAAGAAATGTTATTTATTAAGTAATAATAAATACATCTATAATTAGGTAAATAATAAGTATTCACAGTAAATACATTAATATAAAAAACATATAATACACAAATATGACAGCCAAAATACGCACAGAAAAAGTAGGGAATTGTTTCCCCATTAGAAGGGAAGTTAGACAGGGAGATCCCTCATCACCCAAACTGTTCTTGGCAACACTGGAACATATATTTTGACAACTGGAGTGGAAGAAATATGGTATAAATGTTAATGGAGTATTACTAAACCATCTAAGATTCGCAGATGATCTTGTTTTAATATGTGGCATTATTTTGTTCGGCGTTGCGGAATAATAGGTTAGACGAGCTATTGCAACTGTATGGAAACAATACCGTACAGTATCAAATGACCAAATTTTCCCTGAAAATTGCCGGAAAATCAAACATGTTTCCGATTTGATGGCGCACTATTTTAGTACGGCACTACGCGTTTTCTAATTATTTTCCATGGATCTATTTGATGGTAAGAATGCCTTACAATACAAATGACCAAAATGTATCTACTCTACTTGTGCTTTTGAATGCTCACCTGAACTCAGTAGGACAGCTTACAAGTGACGGCATAGTGCTGAATCTTATTATTTTATACCCTTCTATCATCATACAATGTAGGTCTCCTGGTGGTTCATTTGACCCATTCATTTTGTTCACGGGCCTGCAGTCTAATAGCATATTTGCCAGACGCTGACTGACCATCTTGTGCGCGCATCAAGCGCAATCCTGTTGATCATAGAGCAAGAGCCGGCAACTGACGACTGAAGACTTTCGTCAGAAATCGGAATTATTATTGCGTACACTGTGTACAAAGATTTTATATAGAATAAATATAAAACAACAGTTGTACCCATCAATATAATTAAAGAAATGAAGATGAGGTATGCTATAATCTAAAGACAACATAACGTGGCGAAAATTTGTTTGAAAATTTTGAAAATTGAATTGTCAGCGAACGTACACAATTGTCAGCGAACGTACACAACTCCTTGTTGCGACTGAGACTAAATCAGGAGACGTCACCTGATTTTGCATAACCATAGTAGAAGCGCGTTTGCCGCTTCTGCGTTTTTAAGAGTTCGATGGTTGTACCCTTACACATTACGGGCATGCAAAAGTAAGGCCTGTTTGGTATGATGTTACAAAAAAAATCAGACAAGATTGGGAATAAACTAATCTAGCAGAGCGCTTCGAAATAAAATATGACTCATCGGGGCTTTAGCTGGTAAAGAAATAGAGAATACCAAATAAAATGGTTCGGTTCGGTGATCAAAAGTGAAACTAACCATATCACCTAATTAAATTGAATGCAATAATGCGATTTTAGTGATCAGTTAAGTTATTTACAAAAACGAAAAAATACCATATAATACTGCGTAGGTACGTATGTTGAGATATTATCTTCTGAAAAAATAATAAACCAAATACTTTTATGCCATGCCATACACACAACCTTTTGTTATCTTTCTTTGATTTACAATCTTAACATACTTCCCTAAAACTATATATATCCCTATGCCCATCGTAAACATCGTCGATTGACATCAGGATAGATGACGATCAAGTGAAAACCAATTTTCGACCAAAATCATTCGCAGGGCGCAGCCAATCGATAAAAAATCATTTGTACAGCATACTCAGTTGGAAACGCCGTTTAAATATTTGAATTTCATTAATGACAAAGGCTTGGCAACCACGGGCTCTTAGGTAAATAAGTATTAAATGAACACTCATCGTCTATCTGTTCGTTAAGCTGGCGTAACGTATGGCACATGTTATTACTTTTACGTCACTATGGACGCACTTTATTTTTCCCATACGTTTGCTAGCGTTACATGATGTGACTTCATTGATTGTTATTAATCTCTCAAGAAGAGGCTTACATTTTTTTCATCACCTTTGAGCACTCATCGAGTATAGAGCAAAAATTGTTCTCGTCAATCGTAAAGCCAAAGCGGTTATGTATGGTATGCACAGAAATCTAAATAAATTATTTAGATTTCTGTGATGGTATGTTAAGTAAACGTTACAGACAAAATAATGATCATCATTCAATTATATTAAATTGTTATCATCATTATTGTAGTACTTAGTCACACCCGTTATTGTCTTGTCGACGTCCTTTAAGTTTTTGTTTATTTTCTTCTTATCGACCCGCCCTAACTACCTACCTATAGGAATAGCAACAAACTCACACGTAACATAACAGTGCTACGCAGCTATTAGAAAATTACGAGTTCAAATTAGCTAGCACCGCACTATTCACCGGCCGATATAAGATGTTTTTCACTTGTCTAGAAACATTGCTCTTTCAACGGGAACACAGTAAAGTTATGCATTACTATTTGGCGGTACCAATAAATAGCAAAAATGTGGTATGTACCTACTTCCCAAACTCGACTGTGCCAAGAGTAGCACAGTGTCATGCTTCCCCAGGCGCTTCAAGTACGTACCTACATAAAATACGTACGAGTATTCCGGTATGTTTGTCCTTCATGCAAAGCTCCTTACTTATTTATTTCGGGCTCAAAATAATATTTGATCGAGTCAAGGAGTCGAGATACGCAGTGTCATCACTGACAAAAGCGGTGGTTCACCACAAATCCGTCGCCCTGCGGTATTTTGTTAAGTACGAGTATTCCGGTGCTTAATTCCGCTGTTTATATCCTTCATGCCAAGTTCATTAAACATTTATTTCAGACTCAAAACAACATTTGAGGGGGATGCAGTCTCAGACATACCATCAGAATACCTTGGATAGCGCTTCGGGCCAATTTTATTTTTTTAAATAAGAAGTGACAAGACGAGCATTGGACATCTGCCTGATGGTAAGCAACATGCCTGCCACATAACAGCACAGCGGCCCGCAGCTATTGGAACATGAAGAGTCCAAATAATTACCTAGCACTGCATTGTGCTCATCACCCAGAGATCTAAGATGTTATATCCTGTAATTTCTCTGGAAACATTGCCCTTTAAACCGGAACACAGTAATGTTTTCACATTACTGTCGGGCGGTAGAATAACTGGCAAAGGTGAGGTACTTCCCCAGGCGGACTCTGATAGGAGTCCTATCACTACAAAACTACATATTTAAATACTACTACATATTTAAATACTACTACATATTTAAATACTACTACATATTTAAATACTACTACATATTTCAATACTTCAGCAGCTTAATATCAAACAAGAATTTTTATCATCTGCCCCAAACGAGTGCTAGAGTACTTTGGACATACAGCCAGGAAAGGAGGTGGCAACCTCGGGTAGCTGATAGTTACTGGGAAAGTTGATGGCAAAAGAACAAGAGGCGGGAGTCTAGTGCGTTGGTCAGATCAGATTAGCACCATGTTAGGCGCATCAGTCTACGATGCCCTACGGGTCACCGCCGGTGATACATAGAGATGGCGTAGTTTCATCGTTGAGAATTTGCTGAGACGTGGTGGTCACGACCCTCAGACATGAGGAATACGACTCGAAGAGGCGGAGGATTCTCGCACTATTTTCGAGTCAAGGAGTTGAGATGGAGCTGAGTTCTTCGAAAATTCATTCTTCGACTGATTCATCTGGCCAAAATTTTATTTCACTTTCAGCTCTGCCACACATGTTCATATGTAGAAAAGGTAACTAAAGAACATATATTTCAATGAGGGACTTGTTTTTATAAAGTAGTTTTCAAGATATCTACGTTCAAATATTTTGTGCCCAGATGAATCAGAATTTGTATTACAGATGATTCAGAATCCGAAGTAAAAATGAAAATTTTATGTAATTTGGCTCTTTATTGACGAAAATATCATATTCACACACATAAAATATTTTTTATTTATGACAAAAATTATCAATGATCTTGATCAAACGTAAATTAAATATCTGATTGGTGATCCAAGCGCAGATGAATCAGATATTTACCTTTGTAACTCCGAGATCCAAGCCAACCACCCCCATGTCCACCTTTTGGTGCATCCGTTACACAACTAGCTTCCCCCCATGAAGGAAGTCAGGCTCTCATTATTATCACCCGACTCAGCACGGTCAAGCGCAGCTTATGCCAGATTAATCAGTATTATATGCCGGACACTTCTTTTTGCCTATTTATAAACAAACTAAGGTAGGTATAACTAATATATTTTTTTTATAAAAGCGCAATTCATTTCTTTGTGATTTAATTATAATTCATAATGATTTGTCAAAGGGAAAATGCGGTAGCGACTCTTTTCTTCCGGAAAGTGGCAAGTGGACGCGCCATATGAATCAGAACAACAGACTTCAAATATTTTTAATTTATACTTAGACTGCAATTATTTGAAAAATATCGCTTGTTCCAGTTAGAGTTACGGTTAAACTGTATAAAAAATAAACAACACGCCATTTTTAACCGACTTCAAAAAAGGAGGTTTCTCAATTCGACTGTATGTATGTTTTTTTTTGTTAGTTAGTTTCGGAATAAGCCCATAGAACTCCAAAATTTTGTCTTTGAAGAAGTACCCAGAAGCGCAGTGTCACCACTCAGAGGCTACAAAACCGCCGCCGTGATAAGTAAGAGTATTCCGGCATTTAATTCTGTTTGCATCCTTGATACAAAGCTCATTAGACTTATTTATTTCAGGCGCAAAATAATAGGTGTGAATTGTGGCTCATATCAAATCACACGCATGGATTAAGTATGAGGATTACAGATTTTAATAACAGACCAAGTGCTAGTCGGATTCTGCCACCGAAGGTTCAGTGAACCACACAAAATATTGTAACAACTGCAGTTTGCTGAGTTTAGAATGAATTGTGTACTCCTGTCTCCTTTTTTAATCACTTTTTGTGTTTGTTTCACATTTAAGTACTAAAATAGTATTTTCAACTCATCACGTTGGAAAGAGTAAGCATAGTATATTTGTTTCGATATCTGAGTGTAAAAGTCGTTTTTACACTCTAGAGAGTAAACTAAATTTGAATTTAGAACAGCACGAGTCTGTGCACTAAGTTTGTGAATTCAAAACACCACCAATATTTATTTACTTCTACCTCCATGGTGCCGAATGTATCATACACCTTTTTTTAATTTGCTAAAAATCCAGACTCGGAACCTCCTTGGTGTTCTTTTTTTTAATTTGCTTTGCGCCATTTTACTGTCGTGTATTGAGAATAGAAGTACCTCAGCGAAGTGTGTAATTTGTGACCTCAGCCCTCCATATTTTCACGTCATATTGTTGTTGTTATAAAAATCAGGTTAAAATCAGGAAACTTGAAAATATGTGAAAAAACTTAGAATTAGTGATTCTAGCGTCGAAAAAGTTTATTTGACGCCAACAGAATGGGCTGAAACTGTTAATAATGCGCAAATTATTTGGTCATGTCCTCGCTGGGGTGTTACGTGTTGCACTCGAGTGCAATGATTTTTCACCTAATGCTCTATTAATTTCCTCGCGAACGTTCAGGATTCTAATTTTTTAATCACTTGCTTGTTTGGTTATCAAAATTGAGCACGTGATTAAAAAGTAACTTTGCACTCTTGTATAACTAATAACTATAGTAAATTTGAAGCTTCTGTGTATTAAGTACCGTTTTCTTTATACAAAGATTCAAAAAATTGTTTGATGTAGGTACATACAAGCACTCCGCAATTTTTTTTGAAATCAAGATTTTTTATACTAATGTCTGATGATACGAGCTGGCCATGCCTGATGGTACGAGTAAGCAACACACCTGTCCATTACAGTCCAGTGTCAAGCACATAGATTTCGATTTTTTTTACATTCGACATCTTTGGTCACGCATCCTATTACCCAGCGGTGCGGTGCACTGCACTCGTTAAGATGTTTTATCTTTATGTCCTGTAATTTTTCTGGACACATTGTCCTTCAAACCGGAACACAGTGATGTTTACATATTGTTACTTGGCGGTAGAATAACTGGCAAAGATACATAATAATAATTGTTAAACCTTTCACTTCTGTTGACACTTCTGAAGTCTCACTGTTTTTAAATGCATACTGATTATGTAATTTATTTTTCTCGTTAATACCCATAATACTCTGTGAAAATTTCGACTACGTGCTGCTTAAGTTTCTGAAGATATAGTCCAAAATGTTATAGCCTAATAGATATAGTCCAGAATATATATAGTCAAAAATAGTCCATGATAGACAATCACAGGGGCCTTAGAGACAGTACCCGTTTTCTTTTGTTTTGTACAGAAGGAACCCTACAAAGGAAGCATTTTTTTATCAGTACATTAGCTGACGTCGTGGATACGTTATCACCACGCCTCCACCGCGGCGCAGGAACGGAGGCATGCGTGAAATGCGTGGTATACCTAAACACAACGCTATGTTTATATTTATGGTGTGTTTAATCAACTGCACCAATTAATTATACTTACAGGACAGAAAAAAATACAGTCACCTGACGAGGATATGATAAGAAATTTATCGATTAAACACGTAAATAGCGTTGCTTAAAAAATGGTATTAGTAACAAGAACAAAATTAAAAATTTTGATTAACCCCCGACTACCTCGGATTTGTTATCTGTACAACATTCTACTAGTCAAGCCCTTTCATTTGATACCCATATTAAGGGAGTTGTGAAAAAATAAATGTATTTCGCCATTTTGTGGTAGCGGCCATCTTGGATTTGAAATTTGTCATAGTGCAAAGTATTCTACTAGTCAAGCCCTTTCATTTGATACCCATACTGTGGTAGTAGTGAAAAAAAAAAATATAATTCGCCATTTTGTGGTGGCGGCCATCTTGGATTTGATATTTGTTATTATGTATTGTATTCTACTAATCAAGCCCTTTCATTTGATACCCATATTGAGGTAGGTTGTGAAGAAATATTTTGTCCGCCATTTTGTGGAGGCGGCCATCTTGAATCGATATTAACCAAACATAGCTAAGAACATCCGCACGGATATCAACCTTCGAATAAAAAAAAACGCATTGAAATCGGCCCATCCGTTTGAGCTCTACGGTGCCACAGACACAAACACAGACAGACAGACAGACAGACAGACAGACAGACAGACAGACATCGACGTCAAACTTATAACACCCCTTTTTTTGGCCGGGGGTGTTAAAAAATGGTATACTCCACAAATTTGATTTGATTTTATGAACTTTGTGATGCGTATGTTGCGTATATACTCTATATAGGTACGTATAACAGACATTGTATGAGAAGTATTACAAATGTAGAAATCACTATAATTCTAAATAGTTCGTGTAATATTAAACATGGTACGGCTCGCCAGTTTACTTGAATGAACTTGGCTGGCCACACTGCCGTGTGTCTAGATATATCACCAGACATTGGTTGCAAACACTTGCAAATTAGATGTGATTTCAACACGTGACCTCTGAATTCCAATCAAGGTTACATCATCTGTGTTGTGGAATACAGTAGATATATCTATCACACAATATAATTAACAACTTCTACTGCGGAACCAAACATCAAATAGCGAATAAAAAATCAGTTTCTCCATATTTTGCAGAGTCCAAAGATGAACAGTTGTATACACCTGATTTTTTCTTGATTAGAATCAGTGTATATTATAAATGATCGTTTATTAGAGATCCGTTCGTATCGCCGATCTTTGTAGCAAACTCGTAGAGTCCAGACGTTTTTAAGGAAAATCTAAAAGACTTCTATGTATCACAATGCTATATTTTTCGCATTTTGATGCTACATCATTCAGTAACTCTTAGATGGAGTTTCTTTAGTATTGTTGTGACCTGTTGGTTTTTAATTGTAGTATTTTTGTTGTTTACATCTTTGCACACTTGTAATAAGCAAAATGGGAGGTACCTAGTATCTACCTAGGTAGTGTTGCCTACTGAACATTACAAAACTTAAAATAATATTATTTTGTTTAAGGAATTTATGGTAGTTGGCTGCAGATGGTTTCTACTCCCCACCAAACCTTAGGCCAACGTAAAATAAGCAGGGCCATACTAACCTAGCCTAACGTAGGTACACAGTCGAAACATACCTGCATTAATTAACAGCATTATATTTCCCTATTTCCTTAATAGTAGTCTTCAGTTCTACCTTTGTAGGGGTAGGACTCTTCCCAGAGTCCGTCTGGGGAAGTACCACACCTTTGTCAGTTATTCTACCGCCATGCACTAATATCCAAACACTACTGTATTCCGTTTTGAAATGGGTAATGTTTCCAGTGAAATTACAGGGCATAGAGATAAAACATCGTATATCTCTAGGTAACGAGCGTAGTGCAGTGCTAGTTAATGATTTGGACTCTACGAGTTCCAATAGCTGCGTGTGTTAGGTTAGGGGTTCATTCTAACACGTGTAACTGTGCTGTTATGTGACAGGCATGTTGCTTACCATCAGGCGCATGTGCGGTTCGTCTCTTCACTCTATACTATAAAAAACCTGTTGTTCAAAGCGCACGCTAACTAACTTTCAGCTTTTATTTATTTACGAATTTCTGACTTCTTCTGACTTCCGCAGGTTAGCTCATTAGAATTGAGACTCCCTTCCTTGTAGCTTGACATCTAAACTAATAACTAGGGTCGCCAATTAAGCTTATCACGGCTCGCATTTTATCCATTCAGAAAGTTGAGGGTGCCCTTTGGTACAAGTTTAACGATTCAATTTGAGCAAAGGCCCAGCCACCGTAAACTAACTATGGTGGCACACAATACCCCTTATTAAACAAGTTGCGATAACAAGTGTACGCTGTTTACCAGACGTTTATAGAATTTGAATAGGTTATACACAAATTCCATGCTGAAACCCTGAACATTACCTAAAACCCATGTCATGGGTAAATGTCATGGCTAAATGTTTGAAGTGTATGAATCCTGATTTCTCGACCGAAAGGTCTTAGATTCAAATTCAGCCAGGACCAATGAGTAGTTTCCAACTGCAAATGTACAAGTGCAGCATCCAATGATGATGCATTTGTTAAACCGTTAAAACTACTAGTATAGCTTTAACGGTGGAAGAAAATATCGTGAAGAAATTGGCATGTTCCAAGAAAGATAATAGGTACGTACATCTTTAGAGGACATGATGTTATTCGCCAATGTGTACTTACTTGGAGAAGGCCCCGAATCCCGACTGTGCGAACATAAAATGGACTGCTTATGTACGTGGGATATGAATGTTTTTGAAGCTGAAAGTGGAAAAAGATGTGATATTCTTGATGTCCCTCGCCTTGTGGCCCAATCGGTAGATGGTGTCTTGAGCGGCGCACCGCAATAACGGCAGCCCTATTCCCCTGCAGCCTATTTCACCATCTAACGGTGGCGACCCAGCCAAGCCCACGACGGGGAGGGAGAGCGGCCCTCCGTAATACCGGTGCTCCTCACCTGGCGTGGTATACGCCGCAGCCGCAACACTTCTCCGCAAAACATCGCGCAAAAGATATGGCTGCATCATCGTCGGCGCGCAGGTGAAGAGTACACGAGTGGAGATAGGCTTATTTATATCACAGTTTTAGTATTATATAACAACAAAATAAACACTATTTACATAATAACATCCAGATTTATCAACAAATTACTATTTGATAAAAACGGAGATAGTTCCTTACAATACAGAAATGAAAACTCAGTACTCTACTCGTATTTCTATTCAATCAGTGATTGTTTCATTATGTTACAAATAGAAAATATCACAGATACAAAGATAAGGCATGATACAACGGATCATTAGGGCAGCAATCTAACAATTATCACGGAGTGGAGTGTCATAATTCCACAGTCAAAAAAAGTTATGTTTTTCCCGTTTTACCTGAATATATGTACAATTCTGCGGATGAAGCCAAAACAAGCTGATTTCATTCGCAGAAGTATTTAGAAGTGTCTGAACACGGAGAGTGAGAATGGAGAGTGCTGCATGGTCACCATTTAATAGCTGGTTAATCATTACATTATTTGAATTATCACATTACATCGATTGAACGATTGAAAGTTAACCAAATCAATATCATAACCATTTGTTTCTAATGTGAGTAATACTATTTGCCCGAACGTGTACCTAATTCATTACTTTTAAACCGATAAGATATTAAACCCGCGATTATTTACCTAATTGCGATTTAATCCGTTCTTATCGAACATGCAAATATAAGTAAAACTTGGTGTAAGTTTATATAATAAATGAAATACAATCAATCATTCACGTGGAATAAGTCATGCAGAGCTGTCATGATTTTATTAGGGTTCCGTAAAGTCTTGGTAGGCAATATCATAAAGAAACTTTAAATTTGGTCAGCTCCAGTCGCCAAATGAAAGTAAAGTAGTTTTTTATTTATTGAATGTTTTGGTCACTACAAATACGGAGCTCTGTTGATAGTTTTTTTTTTATTGAAGATTGACGGACGTGAGCAAGACTTGTGCCCGATGGTAAGGAACACATTTTCCCAAAACAGCACAGTGCAGCGATTTAAACAATTGAATATGAACAGTTCACTACATACGAGTGGCACCATACTGCGATCTTTACTTGGAGAGGACTGTCTGCCTGGGAAAGTACCACACCTTTGCCAGTTATTCGACTGCCAAGCAGTATTGTGAAAATATTACTGTATTCCAGTTTGAAGGGCAATGTTTCTAGTAAAATATCAAGGCAAATATCTTTTTTGAGTGGCTCAGCCGGAGGCCTAGATGGCCTGACACCTCAACATCTAAAAGATCTTCTATCTTTTAGCTCTGGTGAGGTCGGAGAGTCCCTCTTGAGAGATCTAACCTCTTTAGTTAATCTCATGTTATCTGGTCGAGTCAGTAGTGACATTGTCGAAGTTTTGTACGGCGCTAATCTGTGCGCACTTTCCAAAAAAGATGGTGGGATCAGGCCAATCGCTGTCGGCACCACATATCGTCGCCTTGCTGCCAAGGTGGGTTGTAGGAAAAAGGTTGCTCTTTTGAGCTCCCTTTTCCAACCAATACAACTCGGCTTTGGTTCGCGGGGTGGATGTGAGGCTGCCGTTCATTCTGTCCGGGCCTTCCTTGACCAAAATTGCGGAGAGGTGCTATTAAAGGTGGACGTCAAAAACGCTTTTAATTCGGTTGATCGAGGAGCTCTGTTGGCCCAAGTGAAGGATAAAATTCCTGATCTGTACAATTTTCTTTGGCAATGTTATGGCGAGCCCACAAAATTGACTTATCAAAACAATCATATGCTATCCTCCGTTGGATGTCAACAGGGTGATCCCTTCGGCCCTGCGACCTTCGCCCTGGCTATTCACCCTATCATTCAACGTCTCCAGTCCAAACTAAACGTTTGGTACTTGGACGACGGAACGTTGGGGGGCGATGTGAATACTGTTTTAACTGATTTACAAAAACTTATAGACGGTTTTCGTCTCGTTGGTTTGGAACTAAATTTCTCAAAATGCGAACTTTTCGTTTGCGACACATGTCCAGATAAAGATTCGATAATACAGAAATTTAATGATCTGTCTCCCAACATCAAATCAGTTGACAAATATTCCTTGCGCCTCCTGGGTTCACCGATATTAGATGAGTCGTTTACACCTTTTGTCGAGGAAAAAATTCAAAATTTTACGAGAGCCTCCGATAGGCTACTCAAAGTAAACGCCCATATGGCGTTTACAATTATTCGGTATTGTCTCTTTGTTCCGAAATATATGTACGCTTTACGATGTAGTCCACTGTGGAAACATGGTGAACTCCTTTGGAGCTTAGACAATGTCGTAAAGGAATCTTTAATATCGGTGTTGAATGTGGACCTGAGTGGGAGGGCATGGTCACAAGCCTCACTACCCATAAGGTTGGTCCGCCAAATTTCAAGTGTAGCTTTACCGGCATTCTTGTCCTCAGTTCATAGTACTCAAAATCTAATCGAAAAAAATCTCGCACCCTCATTAGGCCATTCGGATGTAGTAGTAGCTAATTTGTGCGAGGCTAAGAATACTTGGAGGCTGGCTTGTCCAAACAACGATTTCCCCAGATGTCTGTCATCTCAGAGACAGTGGGATCGACCGATCTGCGATCTAGCACGGAACTCTCTTCTCGATACGTGTCCTAGTATCGCGGATCGTGCTCGTATCCTTGACATCATACGCCGGGCTTTTTCCACCGCCAATGTCCCAGCCATACTCGAACCGTGTTCTTGCGCGTGACGATGGCAAAAGACCTGACGGCATGACTGTTGTGCCTTGGAAGTTGGGTCGGCCCTTAGTATGGGACGCAACTTGCGTCGATACTCTGGCACCATCACATCTTCCAGAGACACATAGTAGGGCCGGTGCAGCGGCTAATTCAGCTGAGCGACTCAAACGGCGCAAATATGCAACCCTCGGAAGTGGTTACATATTTGAGCCCTTTGGGGTTGAGACATTGGGACCGTGGGGGCCGGGAGCTCACCTCATCTTCAAAAGCCTATCCGAGCGCTTGGTCGACGCGACGCGTGACCAAAATGCTGGCGTTTATTTGGCCCAACGCATAAGCATTGCCATTCAGCGTGGTAATGCCGCCAGCATGCTGGGTACGCTTCCGATTGGTAGTGGGCTTGAACATCTTGATTATCTATAGACCTACAGTGGTCTATAGATAATTCAGGTGTGCTTAGTGTAAGTAGTTAGGTTCACGGATATTCGGGGGATATGCCTTGATTGCGAATTTAGTTCGAAATCTAGTGTCTCCAGTCTCCTCCCACAACATACATAAAATGGGCGGAACATTTCCGTATTAACAAATAATTTTGTCTATGTAGAAGGAGTCACTCAACGCCCACATAATATGTCACTAGGGATTGAAATGAGTGATTGCAAAATTTATTCGACATTTTATTTTGGGCTGTATTATTATATTTTCATTTATTAAGTTTTACTAATATACAAATACGTAAATACAATTATAATATATAAAAATTGATACCCTGTACGACATGTATTATACTATAAAGAAATGTTTAAAGTTGGAGTAAGAATCTATTTGCATTTTTCAAATTAACAGTTTTACGTTTAATGTGTATGAAAGTACTAGCAGTGCTCCGCGGGTTTACCCGCGTAGTTCTCGTTCCCATTCTTTTATCGAGATAAAAGTAGCCTAAGCCTATGTGTTCTTCCAAAATACAATCTTACTGTATTTCAAATTACAACTCGATCCGTTCATACGTTTAAACGAGATTGAGCAACAAACATCCAAATACCCAAACGTCCAAACATTGGCATTTGTAATATTAGGTACTAGGATTTACGATACCAATGACAAAAAAAACATTATAATTTTTTTGCTTTCCTGCTTGTACTGGGTAATCTCTGAAACTGCTGGACTAATTTTAAGGGACTTTTAATGAAACAGTTTATTTAACAAACATTAAATAAACATCACTTTATTCCGGTTTGAAGGACTATGTTTCCAGAGGAATTACAGGGAGGTAAAACATTATATCTCAGACTGTCGAACGCCGTAAATTCTAATGCCGTGAATTGGACTATCTGCTAGGAAAGAAGAGAGGTATTTGCCCTGCAGTGGGACAATGTAGGCTAGTAATAATATTAACATTTTATTTTCATCAAGCAAGAGAAAATTACACGTTAAAAAAACGTAAAAAGTTATGCCCTAGACGATCAGCTGTCTGGTAGTGAAAGTTCCGTCAAAATTGGTCCAGCTGTTTGGTAGATTAGTGGAACAAACAAGATAGACAAAAAGTTTTAAAATAGTTTTTAGGTATAGGTACTGTACATACTTTCATTTGTTACAACTTAGTAAACAGTTGTTAATTTGATATTACATACAAACGCTCCAATTTTATTTCTTTGTATTTTAATAATATTAATAATAATCATAAAACAAATAAAAAAATCTGGAAAAATAGGTAGTTAATTAAAAATTAAAAAACGAACATTGTCCATGTAAATTACCGAAGAAATTTTCGAAGAAATTTCACGTCGGCAAACTCCCCTTACCCCATCACTAACGCGCCAATGTACTCTCTAGGCGCTTCAGAGCGACTGAACGAATGTCAAATTTATACGGTCATATTAACCGTATCGAGAAGACACTGCCCCGCCCTCATGGCATATCCCCCGATATCCGTGGTTAGGTTTGTAGTGTAGTGTATGTAGTTCTCATTGTATTTTAGTTTTGTTAATAAAGGCAAAGAGATAAAACATCTTATGTTTCTGGGTGACAAGCGCAGTGTAGTGCCAGGTAATGATTTGCACTTTTCATGTTCCAATAGCTGTGTATCACTGTGCTGTTATGGGCAGGCATGTTGCTTACCATCAGGCACATGCCATATACGTCTCGTCACTCTACGTCTATGTTATAGTAAAAAATATTGGCAGTCATAGAAACTGCCGATAGAAGTGAAAACTTATAACTCAAAATTCTTGCTTTGTAAAACGCTAGCAAGGTATGAAAAATCAGTGAGGTGGCGTAAACGATTCGTGTTAGCTCGTAGGTTCGAACTTCAGTTGCATAATTAAAATTATGTATTTATAACTTCCTATTAATATTGTAAACACTAAAGTTTGTAAGAATGTATGGATGTAGTTTGTTGCTCTTTCACGCAAAAACCACTGAAGGGATTTGGATGAAATTTGGCGCATAGAAAGATAACAATGGTCTGGAATACCAAACAGGCTATTTATTACAGCGGGAAATTAACACGACCAGTGACTAAGCGGGTGAAATCGCGGGCCGCTGCTAGTTCGTTATATGCTTCAAAATCATGGAAATAAAACAAAATTAAACAGGAACGAGGAAAAGACGCGTGTCTGTTCTCCACAAAAAAGAGTCAAATTCAACAGACTCCTACTTTCCGATGTGTATCCGTGTCGGTTACCTGTTTACATAATATGAGCGAGTACAAGTACTCCATTAACACATCTTCCTTTTTATAATCAATTAATTGGTCTCATTGCTGAGTAAAGGTATCCCCCAGTTCCCTCTACTTATTCCTTATTCCAGTCAAGAGCTAACATCGTCCAATCTATTTTAGACGCCCGAGCTCTTCTTTCCGTCGCGTTGGAGGACGACCCTAGGGTGTACTGGCTGCAAATAGATTGGCCGTCCACTCTGTAGAAACCTTGGCCCACCGATCGAGGTGCATACTTAAGTGTGTCAATATCAATGGTTCTATCCGTGTCGCTAAACTGGGCGAGGGAATCGAATGTTACAAAAAAAATTCTTTGAAAGTTTGTGGCCTCCGCTAACGCACTTGACCAACGAACACGACAGTGGAGAACTTTCGCTCTTTCCTTATGACATAACGTAAATCTTCGGCAATGAAAATAGAAAGTGGAATCTTTCTGCTTACACCAACGCCATACTTATCTTGATCATCTCACGATGAAGGTAAAGTAGCCAGGTAATTTCCGCCCAGAGATTTAAATTAACGCCTTACCGTACAAAAAAGCTTTTAGTGGTAATGTTTGAGCTATCACCTTTATTACACGTAACTAAGGAAACGGATGTAATTTGGGCACTTTCTTAGGAGGATAAAACGACAAATCACAAAACTTTTATTTCTGATATAAGATGTTTTATCTCTATGCCCTGTAATTTCACTGGAAGCTTTCCTTCAAAGCCCTTCAAACCCGAACACTGATTTTTCACATTACTGCTTCGCGGTAGAGTAAATTGCAAAGCTAATTTATGAGTAATTTGGTCCAACTTGAGAGATGGGATAGTTAATAGTTCAATGTATAATCGCATTTTTTTACCCACTCATACTCTAGTCTAGTCTACTCTAACTTAGTAGTTAACATTAGATTAGCTAACAAAAGAGCCGATAACTTCGAAATAGCTGAATCTATTTTGATGAAACATAGTTTAGAACTTCTCGACTAATTTACAACAAGCAACAAACAAATCTATTCTAATACTAGCGGCCAGTTTCGGCTTCGCTCGGATATTGTCATATAAAGACTAAATTACTATTCATCGAAATAAAAACTATCCTATGTTTCATGTCGGGCTCAAACTACACACGGTGTGCAAAGTTGATTATAATCGGTTAAGTAGTTTAGGAGTCCATCGCGGACAAAAAACGTGACGCGTAATTTATATTTATTAAGAAAATTAAGCTGCTGAGGCTTTTTGTCTGAATATGTTAGCTTAGAAACTACTGGACCGATTTGAAAAATTCTTTCACCGTTGGATATACATTGTACGTGGTCCCTGAGTGTTAAAGGCTATACATACCTATATTATGTAACACGGGCGAAGCCGGGACGGACCGCTGGTGAAAAATAAAATCAGTTCAATTTTTCTGGAGCTACGGTGCCACAGGAAAACACACACGCACGCACCCTAACACATACACACACGGCCACACACGTCAAAACTACATATAGGTAACCAAATAGGTAACTTATAAACACGCTGTCATTTTGCGTTGTGGTCTAAAAACTGTCAAGAATAGATACTTTTTGATCGCCATTGCGCTTGATGTAAAACAACGAAATGCAGAGTAAAAATGTGTTTTTATTTCAACAAATACATTTCTTGTAATATATTTAGTAAATAAAATCTCATGCAGGTAGTAGAATTATAAATATTACAGCAACACGTTCGCGTGTATCGTGGTGATACATCAAGTAAGGTGTACTATTAGATCTGGTCCGGAGATTTACGGCCAGGTACTGGAGCAGAGGGAATAAACATACAAAATCTCATTAATTTAGCGAGGGAACGAGGGTATGAATGTTTAAATGGTGTGTCTTGGAATCTACTTTATACTACCTACTATATTTATATTAAGCTAAGCCAATCCGATGAGTTGCACTAATCTTCTATACTAATATCATAAAGTTGAAGAGTTTATTAAGCTTAAAGATTCAATAAAGGAGAGTTGATTTTTCTGCGATTTCAGGATTTTAGGAAAGTTGATAGAAACGTGGATAGCAACAGATCCCATTAGGTCTATGTGGTTATTTTTAGGACTATGTAAATGTTTTATGAATAAATTATTTTTTAACGAGAATTGCCATTATAGACATTCCTATAAATTAACTAGCAGAACGGGGTTATATCGGACTGGATACCACAAATGGTGTCTCTACGGATTAAAACTTCCACAGTAAACTTGGCCGCTTACGACGCGAATGCGGGGACGCTTTTACATTCGGACGCGAATTCCACCGTGGTTTACCCGTTTCCAAGCTTATCTTGGGGAAACATTCCTGTCAACGGCCGACCAATACCCCCAAGGTAGGCTGGGACCACTCCTGTGACCGATCAGTGAGTGGGGGCTGGACGTCCCCTCGTCCAGACACCGTTGGCTTCCATGGCTAGATTTGTGGCCCGGGTAACTGGCACTGCCGGGTCTGATTAACCTTCAGGCTAATTAGGCTGCAGCATTGGGCGCCAGGATCTTGTCACCGTTGAAATCGAGTCTTCGCATGATTTATCTAGCATCATTTTATCTACTTTACATATTTTAACTAGACTAAACAAAACACTAAAACTAAATGCGCTGTAAATTTGTCAGTTTGCGAGTACTTGATTTTACACAAGTCCTCACAATTAATTAGCCTAGGGCAGTGAGAACACTTGATCAGTTCCTACAGATGCGGCGTGTCCGCGACGTATTCGCTGCACACTCGCTCCGCCCCACAGCGCTACAACAACCAACTACGTGATAAGGCTCCAAGTGGCGCTAGCGCGCACACGACGCTGTTGGCTGCGTTGCCATGACATTGGGTTGAGCAGAGTTCACCAATTTGTTCGATTTGGGGTACATATTTGAAGATAAGTCATAGCGCACATTATTTTCTCTTTCAACCATTTTAGAACAGAATAAAAGTAGTATTTTTCATACATATAGGTTACTGATTGTCGTCAAGGATTTGATGTTAGTAAAAATGAAGCGGGAAATTAATTTCATCGAATGTAGAGTATTACAATTAGGATCCAACAGTCCGACAAAACAGATTGACCCGGTGGTCTTAGAGTCAAATTAAGACTAATGGTAAATCAATTTTCTTATAATTTTGTACTTTTAAAATGGATTAGCCCATCCAGCTTTGATTGATCATAAAGTAAGTTAAACAAAAAGATATCAAAATTAAAGTTGGTAAGTACATATTTTTTTTAAGGAAAGTATGTTTTTTTTAATTAGGTTTTTAGGTCTTGCTTTGGGTCCAAAGTTTGCCTACTGAACCAAAACTGGAACATGTATTCAATATTAGTGAGCATTAGAAAAATGCATTAACTGTAAAAAAATAAATTAAAACAATAATCAATCGTCATATGACTATTTCACACAACACTTGTGATACATAGTACAAACATCAATAGTCATCACAGAAATGTTGAAGACTATCGATCGACCTAGGGCTCGGTAAGCAGACTCACTATCACCTAAACTACGCGGTGACCTGTCATATAGGTATCGACTCTATATTTGACTTGACACAAACGAAGTTACTACTGAAAACAGTTTTAAACATTTACCCTAAGACCTAAGGCATTATACAATGTTGGGTCGAAGTCTAGAGAAGTTCTTAGAATCTACTTAATACGTACATTGTTCAACGTTATGGAAGTCTTAAAATTTAATACGATGCTACGTTGCTCTACGTTAGGTACGCTTTTACCCTCGATAGGGTATTCAATAGAGTGTAAGTATGCTTTGCAGTATCTAAGCACGCTATCAGTCACAGACCACTTGACTGCACTTTTAAAATTACCAAAGATACTGTTACTGTTTTTTTATTGCAAGCGCAGCTACTGTCTACTGCAGTACCTACCTTTATTTTTTTATAGAATAGAGTGACAAGATGAGCAGGACAAGCCCCTGATGGTAAGCAACATGCCTGTCTATAACAGCACAGTGACATGCAGCTATTGAAACATGAAGAGTCCAAATCATTACCTAGCACCGAACTGCGCTCGTCACCCGGAGATCCAAGGGGTTTTATCTCTTAGCCCAGTAATTTCTCTGGAAACATTGCCTTTCAAACCGGAACACAGTAATGTTTGTACACTACTGCTTGGCGGCTGAATAACTGGCAAATGTGTGGTGATTCCCCAGGAGGACTCAGCAAAATACCTACCATTACCTATATGAATGAGAATACGGAGACGGAGATTAAGTAGATAACCGTGGTGCCAAGAAAAAACAGTGGAGGCCTAGCGGCGACAATACTTATTATCTGTGATCTCCATCGCGTGGTCAAAGATTTGAATCTCGCCGGCACCGTTGAGTATTTTTCCAAGTGCAGGTTTATAAGCTTGTACCATCGGTTTTAACGGTGAAGGAGAACGTCGTGAGGAGTTTTCCAGGAATCTTTTGAGTACATGCCAACCGTACGCCACCAGTGCGGTGGATTTTGCCCTTTACTCCCTCTTTGTGAGAAAACCCCCTCAACAGGAGCATAAAGTGGGATGGTTATAAGCTGTGAAAATTATCGTCTTGATTACAACACAGAGAAATTGTAAGGCGCTCGACCTACACTTGAAGTATTTACCAACTATTACGTTAAATTTGTTAATGCTGTTATGGTCACAAAATCAACTTACTGCCAATAAACACAAACGGACCGAAATCTTTCCTCGAATCTTCCATCTTTGATTTCAAGAAAAAAATATTATAAATCATTAATTTTATACTTCTCATTTTAGCTAAATTATCGCAGTTGTTTGAAGCTGATATCCTAACAATATTCAACATAAAACGAGTTAATACGAGTAAATGCTTAGATTCTTTTAAAATTTTACGAAATGTCAGAAAACGAGCTCTACAAATACCCATAAAACATGTTGATCTGTATTTGTTCGATTTGGTAGTGGTAGGACTCTTTGCAGAGGCCGCCTGGGGCTGTACTACACCTTTGCCAGTTATTCTGCCGCCCAGTAGTAGTAAACATGTGTTTCGGTTTGAAGTACAGGTTTCCAGAGAAATTACTGGGCTAAGAGATAAAACACCTTAAATTTCCGGCTGACGAGCGCAGTGCAGTACTAGGTAATGATTTGGACTCTTCATGTTCCAATAGCTGGGTGTCACTGTGGCGTTATGGGCAGGCATGTTGCATACCATCAGGCATATGTCATGCTAGTCTTGTAACTCTTACTATAAAAAAATATAAAACATAAAAACTTTTATAAAGGTTTGTGCTGTATCTAATCTATTGCACTCGTGATCTGTGATTCCACTCGTAAAATAGGAATCATTATGTATGATGACACCTCATGTGTAGAATTGACATACCTAGGATATGTATTTTTTGAGCTACATGCCTAAATTATGCTAATCGTATACATTACCGCGACCGCATACCGACCACATCCACAAAACGCCGCATTGACCTATCACGTATTTTTTTTTTTTTTTTTTTTTTTTTTTATTTAAATTAGCCACTCCACAGACTCCGGGGTCCGTGATCTTTGTCATTACAATTATCGTTTTTTACACATATCTTGGATAAGGAGAAGAAGAGGAAAATAGGAGGGAGTTGGGTACATTTAAAATCCAATTCTAGTGCTCGTCTGTAGAGCCGATCACTACCGGTTTCGGGATTCCGCTAGTAATCGACTCGACATCGAGTGTTTGCCTTGTCATTTGCCTAAGCTGCCTCCTCCCGGCCCAGAGCCTCCACAACGGCCGCATTTCTGTCCCTGATGGCCATCTGTAGGTTAAAATCGCAGATGGTCTTCGGTGATGCAGCCCACGCTCGCCGCACGAACCGACCGATGGCGTCATCGGTGTCGTCAGCGTAATATGTGAAGGTCCCCGTGTGCCGTGAGATTGCCACTACCGCATGGGGCACGCTCTCGTGCAGCTTCATGTTTGCCTTGGTTTTGATTACGATTACCGACTCGTATGTTAGTCCTTGTGTTTCATGGATAGTAAGGATGCGTGACCCGGTGCCTGATCCATAACCCTGGTTTGTCAGGGTCTCCTTCTCCTCTTGAGTGTGAACTAAGAAGAGGGTATTTGGTAGGGTGTTGGGTATTTGCGCTCCCTTATATCTTCTCTGTTCTAGGGACTTTATACGGGACGCTGAAGAGTACATACCGGAGTATATTTCCCTCAGTGCATATGCGACCTATCACGTATTTCCTGTAGGTAGGTAGTTTTCCTAGTGGCCGTGCAGGGCTCGGCACTTGCGGTGAAACGCCGCTTCGAGCTTATTAAAAAACGCACGTGTCACTAGCAGGATATTACACCCACAGACTAAGTAGAGAGATACATTAATGATTACACCCTTCTCTCGCTTGACTTTTGTTAAAACTACGGTTCAATCTTCCACGGTGACGTTTTTATTTTATCAGAAGCAGTGCAACCTTCTTTGTCAGAGTCCATTATGGTACTACATGAGTTACAAGAACAAAATTAAAAATTTTGATTAACCCCCGACTACCTCGGATCTCGGATTTGTAATCTGTACAACATTCTGCTAGTCAAGCCCTTTCATTTGATACCCATATTGTGGTAGTAGTGAAAAAAATAATGTAATTCGCCATTTTGTGGTGGCGGCCATCTTGGATTTGAGATTTGTTATTATGTATTGTATTCTACTAGTCAAGCCCTTTCATTTGATACCCATATTGAGATAAGTTGTGAAGAAATATTTTGTCCGCCATTTTGTGGAGGCGGCCATCTTGAATCGATATTAACCAAACATAGCTAAGAACATTCGCACGGATATCAACCTTCGAATAAAAAAAACCGCATTGAAATCGGTCCATCGTTTGAGCTCTACGCTCTACGAACACACACACACACACACACAGACAGACACACAGACAGACAGACAGACAGACAGACAGACAGACAGACAGACAGACAGACAGACAGACAGACAGACAGACAGACAGACAGACAGACAGACAGACAGACAGACAGACAGACAGACAGACAGACAGACAGACAGACAGACAGACAGACAGACAGACAGACAGACAGACAGACAGACAGACAGACAGACAGACAGACAGACAGACAGACAGACAGACAGACAGACAGACAGACAGACAGACATCGACGTCAAACTTATAACACCCCTTTTTTTGGTCGGGGGTTAAAAAAGGTATCAGACACTGACCGCTGACCGCAAGCCACAAGTGGCTATCGCACGCTTCAGCTTCTTGTGGCGACGTTTTGTGGTGGAGTTTTGTGACGGCATTTCGTAGATGACGCGTGTGGCCCGTGTGCAGTGACGCTTAGGTTTGCTACACAATATAAATACCTCTTTTAGCTAAATACCTAATTTTTTTAAAGGTTCAAATAATGCATAGGTATGTAGGTACTTGGTACTAAAGTATTTTTTATGGAAAATTGTATTACTCTGATATAGGAAACACCCGAGAAAATTTAACGGTACTTACCGCCTAAATGATACATAGTAAACTGTACATAGGTATGTACACAGTAAATGGTATAAGTATATAATGATTTAAAATAACCTATCGTGTAGTAGCAAAGTAGCAATGCCTAGCTAGACCGCACTAACTTGGGAATTAAATGAAACACAAATTAATTCACTTTATTTATTGTTCTTTCAGTAAGATAACTTTATTTAAAATAGTGACTTTATTGAGTGCAAAAATATGCATGTAGAATGAATCGTGTGCTCTCAAAACACTATCAATGTATTATTATTTTCATTTACTATCCATTACATTGGTAATTAGTACTGATCATTATTTCTACTTAACGAATTATTGAGATGAATATTCGTTATAAGATTTTCTTATCGAACAAAGGCAGGTAGAAATTAAGTACATATTATGTCAATACATAGATAATTAATTATACAGGCACATGTCGAGAATTAAGGACTAAGGATAAATAGGTCGGTAAATTCTGTTTTATCTAAAGTAACTTATTTTGTAAACAAAAATGACGGACTATCGACCAATGGAAATTATTAATCTCAAAATGATGACTTGTGATTGGTAGTTCGCCAAATTTGTATACAGTATTATATTTAATATAGGATAGAAATGTACTTCATAAAGTTAACTTCTGTCAAATACCTAAGTTCTCTCACAATTTGTCTTCAGGTTTACAACAGGCACAAAAAGTCTGATAAAAATGGCATAGGTAGGTTAAGGTGAGTAGGTACGTCATAATGGGTAAATATGCAAATCTAAAAAGTTTCACTTTTTTTGAATAATGCTTTAAGTATTTATATACGGGAAGGTTTAGGCATGAAATAAATATTCGCAGATTGTAGCATACTCGTATTTAAGGTAGGCTAACAAAACTTTTAGAAATGTACATCTGTCAATTTAGAACGAGATGAATTTTAAGAACGCGAAAGTTTTGAAGCTTTATTGCACGGCAAAGAAATGGTTACAACAAGGACTCTGTCTTTTTATTTTGAATAATGTGACAATTTTGGAGTGAAAAAGAAGGCAGAGATGTGTCCGTACATGATTATTATTCGTTATATGGAAATCAAACTCAAAATAATCTTCCGTTGAATACGCTTTGAATACGTTATACCTACTTCATTGCAATTTTATTTGCGTGCGAAGGCATTATTGTTGTTAAATTTTACAATTTCTTATCTTATTTACGTCTGAAAAGCATTCCCAAAAAATCAGTGCTTTTAAAATTCTTATCTAGTGATATTACTTTTGATTTTAAGATAGAATTTGGTCGCGAAGTATGCTAATTACATTAGTAGAATAGAAACTTAGGGGTACATGTGTATTGTACACACCACCTACTCGAAAAGGCCTCAGTATGTATTTAAATATTTACAATTTTAAGGTATAAACATTTAAGTATCAACCTAATACATAATCAATAACGTAGTAAAAGGAAAGATAAGCAGGTAGATAGTAATAGAAGTATAAACCACTTCATTATTTAGACATATCTCATATCGTCATGATGAACCGACATCTTTCCACTTTGCGTTTAACATTGGCGACTAAGCAGACCCTCGTCTCCTCGTCTGTATTGTATTGTAGGCCAATCACTGCCTGTTAAAAATACTTCGAATCTACCCCATATTTATACATATTTACATAAAACACTGATTGAAAGTACCTTTCTTGATTGCTCATTGTATAATGTAAGGCATAGAAGAATCTGATAGGAGTCTACTTTTGGAAACAATAAACCATGATTCGTTTAGACATTCGTTCGTATAAGTCGTGACAGTACTGCAGATAAGTAGAGAATAAAGACCCGCACTTATATTCGACAATACAATTCATAAAGTGATAATAACATCTACTGTAAATTCTAAAACGCCTATCTATAATCACAAAGAAACTCACAAAACGGTGTACGGTAACGATACGGCATACATTATCATCGCTTAGGTATGACATTACATGAACTTACTTTTTACATTATGAAAAAATTCTCACAGCTTTGTCTTTCATTGTTCGCTTTTACAGCGAAGTAGCTACGAATAAATTCGTTAAATACTAAACTATCAGGTATATCTATAAGTAGAGGTATTGACATTAGGTATATAAGATATAAATAACACTAACGATTTCGATTCGTACCAACAACATACATGCACAAATCATAGCACATATAATTTGGCGAGATAAACAAAAATGCCCATCAACGATGAAAGATAAATTATTCGGCTTTGTGATCTGTAATGACTTACTCGAATGATAAAATTAGAACGATAATATTCGAAGTTTGAAAGAAATGCAAACTGACGAGACAGAATTTGAAAATATTTGAACAAAAACGCTATACATAAAACACTTGGAAAACGATCAAAACAAATGTCTATCGTAATACAATTTGATGGTCTGTCTGTGGGTATTCTATAAGTGAACAATAGATGATAATCGCTCTGTGTTAGATGTGAGATACAAAGCTTAGCGAAGAGAATTGCTCCGTGTTAGAAAAAGAATGACTAACAGTTGATCGTTGACCAAGCACTTCAATCATCCGTAATACCAAAACATACTAGGTTCCTATAGTAAATACGGCAATCTATATCGTCTAAAATAAATGATTATGAAATTAAGCAGAACGCTGAGATCATAAGAAATTAACGCCGATTTTATCAGCATTATTTCAACAACAGAATCATCTAGTATTCGATATATTATGTAGTCTTATAATAATTTATTGCCGAAGGTAGAGAAAAAAATACTCACAAAATGGTTCCACTAGTCTGGTCATTTATTTAGCTAACATTTTTGAGCTCACAGGGTCATTAATGACACTTTCTATTTCTAAGTTGGGATCACTTAATCTGATAACATTCCCCTTAGGGCGTTGTAGGGGTTTCCCGTCCAGCCAACCCAAACAAGCTAAACACGGAAAACGAGTATAGCGCCTCCCATGCCAGTTACACTTCCAGCCCCAACCTAGACATTAAGATTATGTAAAACAAATACTTTTATTACAACTAAAAACCATGCTTCATTCATTGTTTAAAATATAATGACCAGACCAATTTAACCGATTATGCGCTTGTCGTATATGGCTCAACTCTTAACTAAAGGTTAATAAAATAGTTGATAAATACTTTAGAAGGTAATAATTTTAGGCCTAACTGGGAAACGAAAAACAATGAAATGATATCTACAACTACTTGTATTCTGAGGATCAACCTTTTGCAAGCGTATTTACATAACTTAATTCACTCTTAAAATTTAGAATACTGCTGAAATTATTATGCTTTGGAAAAATCTAAATATATTACGACCATTAAATAATATGTTTAGGTACTAAAACTAGACAACAAAACTCTCTTCTTAATGGAAAATCTCGAGGTTATAACTTTAAAGAAGTACGATAGAGCAGATCTTTCAATGATTTATCTTAGAGTATCTAGGTATTCATATTGAAACGAATCGAGGGACGGAGAATCGATACAATAAAACAGCCTATTTGGTATAGATCTAAACTAACTACCATTCATCATTAACTAAAATATGCTTTGTCTATTTGCAGCGTAGCGCAAATACTTAGCGCAGAATCAGATAAATATGGGTAATATGGGTAATATTACGAGTATCTTTAAAATGTTTATTAACTTTAAAAAAGTCAGCCAAAAATAAACTCGAAAAAACACACACCTGATTCTTCACACCTTTTATTTTAATTTGGGACTCAATATAAATCGCTAGGAATCAGTTGTTCTATTCATTGAGTGTTAATTATATTTATTTAAGAAATTGCTGATTTTCACTATCACCATTTTAACGTCGCGTCGTCGACATCTTTTGCATGTTTTCCTTTTCGACAGCATTTATGACGAGATATTATTTGTGTATTTTAGGTTGGTTTGAAATTGCATGAATACCGATCCCATTAACAAACCTGCAAGTGTTGCAGCTCTTTCACCATTCTTCGTCTTGTCTATTCTTATTTCAAATACTGGCCTAGAAATCAGCGAGACAAAGCATTTTTTAGTTTATCTGGTACAAGTATGATGGAACGCTTTCGAATTAGGGAGTGCTTACAAAAATACATTCCGTCTTACCTAATTCTATTCAGTATATTAGATTCGTAAACACTTCAGAATTTAAAATGACCGGCAAGGAACAAAGTTGACGATAAAATATTGTGAAATGTTGATTAGCTAAATGCAATAGTAATGTACTTCTTCATTTGTATTAATTAGTAAAACAATCTGAAACCTTGTTATCAGTTAGTATTGTACTTCCAAATCTGAATCATATTGTACTTTACGTGGAATATCTCTACTCGTATCTAATAAATTAGTGTTTTAATTATATTATCTAATTATATCTAATCATTATTAATTTAAAAGTATTCAAAATTTAAATAGTGAAAGATTTATTTTACTTAGAGTAGTCACAAAGATCTTGAATATCACTTTGGTGTCGGAGTATAACAGTAATATTATTAATTTATTATAATGTTATGGTATAACAACAGTCCTTCCGCGACTGGGAGATAGTTCTCCAGCTTCAGCTTCCTGAAGTTCTTCTTTCATCAAACAGCAGTTTCTATGTCTTCCGAAACTAATTGGAAATGTTCTTGGCCTGAAATAGATAGCAAATTTAAATCAACTTCGCGGTGTAACTTTCTGTGCGAGGTTGAACACAGAATAAAACAAAATCAAGATAGAAACTTTCGAAATTAGGGGTATCGCTTAACTTGTTTGCTATTCTGCTCAAAATCTGCGAAAACAAAAGCGATTTGTGCAATGACATTTATTTGGGCAATTTTAGTATCTTTGTAATGAGTTTTATCATTAATATTTCAACTTGTGTTGTATATACCCGCGAGCCGGTTAAAAGTTAAAGTAGGATGTACCTAAAATATTTCACAATTCTTTATAAGTAATTCCTCTGTAATATAGAATCATACAATGGACTAGCGAAATTTCAAAGTACAATTACTTCAAGGACTAAAACGAATCCAGCTCATGTCGTGAACTCTCGAGCTTTCAGACTGAGCTTAGTGATCAAGACATGCAATATTATTAGCTAATGGTAATGATATAGACGTCTTTATTGAGTACGTAGGTACACACGAAAATACACTTTCCCAAAATGTCCTAATGTTTGTGTAATAATAATGAACGTTCTGGTAAGCTGTATTTTGTTTAAAAACACCGTGGTGGCCTAGAGGCGAGAGCGTCTAATTTTACAAACATGATGTCGTAAGTAGGTCCGATCCCGCTGTAAATTTCAAGTGCACTCTCGCTGTAAATAGTTTGTCATTACCTAGCTCGAACAGTGAACACATCAGGAGGAAATTGGCGTGTCTTAAAAAATACATCTTCCGAGAACATGAGCAACCACCTTTGCATACTAGGTCAACATTGTGGATGACCTTGGCAATCTGCTAGGGAGAGAAGAAGCAGTCAGTGGGATCATAAATGGGTTGCAAATGTTACAGCAACAGTCCAGTCTACACAGTTTAGGAAACTTGTATCAAAAAAATTGGTAGTCATAGGGACTGCCGATAGCAGTAAAAACTTATAGCTCAGAATTTTAGCTCACTTTGGAAACAACGCGGGTGAAACCGGAGGGCGCTGCCAGTTTGGAATAAATCTTCAAAGTACCGTCGTCTAAATAAATCTTCTAAGCATGGCCATCTAGACTAGATGCCTTGCTTCTTACCATGGCCATCTAGAAATACGTTAGCAAGGTGATAGTGCCGCGTTCACCCAAAGATTTGTTTCATTCACGAGCATGACGCTAGAGCTCAATTCACAGCCCAAAAAAAATCCGTGTGTGGTGTGCCAAAAGAAGTAATCAGTTCAAAAAAAGTAGTTAGTTACTTTCTAAATAAGCAGCAAGATCATGGTCCTCAGCTCTGAGCGCGAGGTTCCGCGGCGTGAGCCCCGCGTGGTCCTGCCGCGTGAGGGAGGCCCCGCCGGCCACCAGCATGCAGCAGATGGCGCGCCGCTTGTGTGCCGCGGCTTTGTGCAGCGCTGTCTGCCCGCGCTCGTTGTCACGCATGTTCAGAATAGCCGTGGGCGCGCACGCTATCAGGTACTTGATGATCTCCTTGTTGCCGTACCGCGCGGCGACGTGCAACGCCGTCTGACCGCTCGCGTCGATCGACAACAGCGAGTAGCCCGCAGAGTGCAGCTCTTTCATCTTTGAACAGACATTTTTTTTAAATATAGCTTAAAACTTTAACGATTTGAACTCATTTTGTAAACGTAATCACAATCTAAATTTGTAATAAATTGTAATGTTTTCTCGTCACCACGGCGGTTGTAACGCTGCCGAAACGTCGAGGTAATTAAATTATAATTTAGATCGTGATTTAACCCTGTGTAATGTTTACAAAAAAAAGTGTAATACCGAAATCATTGTCCAGCCCTGCATGGCCCTCATCACCTAGAGATAAAACGTGATTTAATTACCAAGATATAAAAGGTGATCGTAATTTCTCTAGAAACATTACTCTTCAAACCGAAGCATAACCTAACCTAACCTACCGTGAGATCTCACGGGTTAGATTATAATCTGAAGGTGTTGACAATTTTACGGTGACATTTAGGGCACACCAGATTGGACGGATGATCAGGTAGAAATCTGAAGCTCAGTAATGAGGTCCTATTTTGTATGGATCTTTAGAAATTAAACTGGAATCTCTCTACTTAGTCTGTGACTGAAATTAAAAGTAAGGAACTAGTAGTAGTCGTTGAGTCAGGTAAGTAAATATTGTATAAGTATGGATATGTTTCTGGTATGCTCAACGTATGTACGTAACTATAATTAGTAGGATTAAGCTAGAAAAAAAACGTATCCCATGATACGTATTTTTTGTTTTATCATTTTACTAAATATTGACAAAGATATAGATCATCGAACTTCCGGAGTTGGGGGTCGTGGTCGTCTTCATAAAAAATATATATAGACGTGACGTCACTCACAACTTCTAAGCAATATATACAAATTTTTTGTTTGTGAAACAAAATAAAAAAATTATGTACAATATTTTTTTATTAATCATTATTTTTTAATAATTTTTAATAATCTGTCAGTTATATTTATTAGTAGGACTAAATCGTTTCTTAGTCACCATGCCTATTACCGTAGGTATGTAACTTTTATTAGAAAAAAAGGAAGAAGTTATGACATTTTAATAATGTTTTACAGTCAAATTCATTATTATATTATTCGAGTACGTCGTAAAAGTGGGCTTTATCACCAAATGCGTGTGAATACAGAAGCATTGTACGTGAATCGAGTTTCGCACAATTCGTTCCAACGGAATGAGATTAAATTCTACGCAATCTTTGTCAATAAGGTGCGCACAGGAATCCGTTGACAGGATGTTCCATTGGTAATTTTACTACCTCGGGGATGTCAATGTCTCTTTATGACGCAAGCGAGCGTAGGTAATGCAATAACAAGGGCCATGTGCGCAACAGGAAGTGTCGCGGAGGCTTTCATTTTATGATCAAAGAAGCCGTCATTCACTTAACGTTATCGTAATACAACGTGTTCTGAACAGATCCGCCAAAGTTTTAGAAGTGTACTTACTCAGTAGTTTACTTATATTATTAGCTACATGTTTCCTCAAACATCGCAATTCAAGATTATGACATCCTCAATTGTGATAACTTATTTATGCTAGTGTAGCCTAGCTAGGTGTATAGTCGATAATGTGTTAACATTCAAAGTAATTTACGAGTATTTTATTATAATTAATCACTAATAATCATTGTTGATAGGATTCTCTCCAGAGTCCGCCTGAGGAAGTACCACAACCTTTTCAAGTTAATAATAACAATGACGCCAATCCGTATTTTTTTTCTAATTCTTCAGTTTTAATCTTGAAACGCTATCGTCGCAGTTGGAAGATCAACGTTTCCAGATAAATTTCATATTATAAAAATCAATAATATTATCTCAGGGTGACGACCGCAGTGCGTTGTTTGGCAGAGGATTAAATTTGTCAGGCTCAATATCTGCGTGGGTACGAGCTGCATTCTCGTCCCGTTGATATTTTAAAACAAAAGTGAAACATAAAATTGATTAAAAAACATGAAATTGTTCAAATTACCCAAAAAACTACATTTATATGATTTATTATGCATTACTCCCATTCCACACAAGACCCACCGGTAGTCCCGAAATAAGCTAGCGACGAAATAAATACGCACCATAACAAGAACAAAATAAAAAAAAAATATTAACCCCCGACTACCTCGGATTTCTTATCTGTACAACATTCTACGAGTCAACCCCTTTCATTTGATACCCATATTGAGGTAGTAGTGAAAAAAATATTGTAATTCACTATTTTGTGGTGGCGGCCATCTTGAATTTAATTTTTTTATAGTGTATAGTGTTTTACTAGTCAAGACCTTTCATTTGATACCCATATTAAGGTAGGTTGTAAAGAAATATTTTGTCCGCCATTTTGTAGAAGGAGCCATCTTGAATCGATATTAACCAGACATAGCTAAGAACATCCGCACGGATATTAACTTTCAAATAAAAAAAACCGCATCGAAATCGGCCCAAAAGTTTGAGCTCTACGGTGCCACAGACAGACACACACAGAGACAGACAGACAGACAGACAGTCAGCCAGCCAGACAGACATCGACGTCAAACTTATAACACCCCTTTTTTTGGTCGGGGGTTAAAAAAGAAAAGTAATGGAATGAAAAGATAATAATAAAATTATCATCTTACGATCGTCCATAGACTAATTGTACCACAAGAACAAAATTAAAATGTTTGATTAACCCCCGACTACCTTAGATTTGTTATCTGTACAACATTCTACTAGTCAAGCCCTTTCATTTGATACCCATATTAAGGGAATTGTGAAAAAGGAAATGTAATTCGCCATTTTGTGGTAGCGGCCATCTTGGATTTGAAATTTGTCATAGTGCAAAGTATTCTACTAATCAAGCCCTTTCATTTGATACCCATATTGAGGTAGTAGTGAAAAATATTATATAATTCGCCATTTTGTGGTGGCGGCCATCTTGGATTTGAAATTTGTTATAGCGTTTAGTACTCTACTAGTCAAGCCCTTTCATTTGATACCCATATTGAAGTAGGTTGTGAAGAAATATTTTGTCCGCCATTTTGTGGAGGCGGCCATTTTGAATCGATATTAACCAAACATAGCTAAGAACACCCGCACGGATATTAACTTTCAAATAAAAAAAACCGCATCGAAATCGGCCCATCCGTTTGAGCTCTACGGTGCCACAGACAGACACACACACAGACAGACAGACAGACAGACAGACAGACAGACAGACAGACAGACAGACAGACCGACAGACAGACAGACAGACAGACATCGACGTCAAACTTATAACACCCCTTTTTTTTGTCGGGGGTTAAAAAGCAGACGCAAAAGAAACCGTTTTTCCTAAAAAATATATCTTTATCGCACGAAAGTGCTAATATTAGTACCTTACCAACTGTACCTACTGCAACAATGTTCAATACTCGTAACTAACCTAGGTACACGATATCTACTCCAGTACATACTATACAAAGTATATGATACGTATAAAACTAGATTTTTTAAATAATATAGTTTCTTACCATTCTCAAGTCCCCGACTTTCGCCGCCTTGAGAAGGGCGTCAGATGTTTTTTCCAACAAATTTCTGAAACAACGCTCAACTTCACTTCCAAGTTCCACAAAAAGTTAAAATGTTAGTAAAACGTATTTACAATTATCGCAACATCGTATAATATAAAGTTTTATAGAGATAACACACTATTTCTCAAAAGTAAACAATTATATACAATAACTCTAGCTAGGTATAATAGTACTAAAATACGTATGTCTCACCTATAGCCAAATACTTCTTGATCAAGTCCAAACAGTTTTTCGTGAATGCTGCATGCAATAGAAGAGAGAAGGGATAGAGTGCAGTTTCAACCTCGAGACTAGTGTGCACGTGCCCTTATACTCATACATGTGCTGTGAACCTAATAGTTAGTAATTGTTAGTCACACGTTCTATTTACAAAATTCACTCATCAATTATTTACTTACTGGATAATTCTGGAATTAACTGGTCACGTTAAGTTATTTTAAGGCTTAACTCAGAACCCAATTTGCATGCATGATATGTAGAGGTAGGAAGTAGTTTTTTTGTTAGAATAGAGTAGTGAGAAGTTCGATTAGTATCATCGTGTTACGGGGAAAACGATTTAAAGGAGAATATGGACACAATATTAAGTATTTTTTTTAATCGGGGTTGGCTTAAATTATTTATTTAAAAATTAGGTACTGAGTACAAGTTTTATTAAATGTTAGTTTATTTTTCAAAGAGAGTTTAGTACAAAGACACTCGGAACTAATTTTGATTACTTTGATATTGTTCCTTTCTGTTCACATCGAAGTTATACAAAGAACATTTAATTATTCCGTAATAGCTGTCCAAACTCGACTTTGAGGGCAACTTTCCGTGCTTTGGTCAATTACCTTAATTAATTTTCACTTAGAAAGATGTCGATTTCGAAGTTAAAGATCTCTTGGAACAATTTTTGTCATCAATATCAAAGTTATCAACGATTGCCATTTAATTTATGGTGATTATTCAAACATGAATTTGTGCCTATACGTATTTATATCGGGTGTAAGATTCTATCGATCGTTTCAGAAGACCTAGGAGTGCTTGGAACTCGTTATTATGAACAACTTTTAGGACCAATCCTCGCTCATAAATAAACTGATCGAAATAAAACAACTTGAGGCCATAGTAATAAAAGTTGTTCATAACACAAGTTCAACGAGTCTCTTTTGGTTTCGAACGCGGTTATCTTAAGCCCGACAAGTGTTAATAATACTTACGTTTTAAACCGAACGATGGAGTCATGTGAGGGTTGCAGTTCTTTCGCCGGCGGACTGGTGCATAGGGGAGGCGAGTTGGACTCTAGTGGGAGAAGGTAGGCTTTGGGAGGTGAGGTCGGAGGAAGGCTGGTTTTAGGCGATAGTGGCGCTGTCTGGCCGGCTTTAGGGGAAGCAGTTGAAGCTGTAAACTTAGGCGAGGTGGAAGGAGGTATGACTTTAGGAGTCTGAGGTACGGAGGTCTTAGGTGTGGTTGGAGCGGGGCAGGGGGGCGGCGTTTGCGGGGATAGAGGCTCCTCCGATGTCCGCGCCGGGCTGCCGAGGCCGGACTCACTGCGTGAATTATAAATGTCGTTAATTTAAGCTTCAAAGGCTTCTGACACAAGAGTGATTTGAGGTCAACATTCGTTTGACCTCAAATTACTTTTGTTTATAATCTGATGGGACCTTGTATGTTTTATATTCCTGGACTTTAAATACGATTCTAAAGTAAAGTTTTACACAAACAATAAAATAGTTTCAGTTCACGTAAGGATCGATTTTATGGCTTAGGGGTGATAATCCCGAGTTACACCGTTATACCTATATGTAAGATTTACTTAACAAATTGACACTTTAGAATTGTATATCTTATGGGTTAGTTTGAGTATATGAAGCATAGCAGTGTAATTGTAGTGGTATATAAAAATATACCGACTGTGCATATTATGGTACACATTCTAATAGAGGAAAAGGGTTGTAGTCTTATGTCTGCAGCGTATGTTTATGCTATCGTTATTGAACCCTTTAAAATTTAATGATAAAATCAGAAATATTCTAAAAATATAAAACGAAAGATAAAGTTATTTTTAAAGGCAACAAAACCAATTTATCGCTCATGATTCCAAGATCGCGCCAGCCCCGCAACTTTGTACAAAGTTCTACAGATTACAATGCCGCAGACGAGGGTTAAAAGCTAATGGAACACGGTAACATTGCCCGGCTATATGTCTTTCAAGGTGTAAGTTTTATCTAAGAACAAGCCTTCATAAATAAAGGTTGGGTTGCCACGCTCCATTTTTAGTTTTTTTGTTTGTTCACTTAGGATACCCTTAACTTTTGAAGTTGAAGGGATCCAATGATCGAATATAATATGTCAAGTATATTTACCGGGTGTAAAAGGGTACTAAGTAAATATTTTGAAAGAGCATTTAGTGAGCGATTTTGAAAACATATAACGAATAAAAAAAGTACTTCAAAATTTGATAGGAAACTCTTCTGTTTCTGTGCACTGTACTTAGTATAAAAAAGTATAAACGCAGTAAACATTTCTTATGTAATATTTTGTGGTATTTTAATGTAAGTTTTAATTTCCATATTGAAATATATGTATTTAAGCCATATTCTTTAATATCCTGTGACCACCGTGCAAAATCAAAAGGTACATACAAATATCAATAAGGTACCTAATTATGAAACTGTTTCGTTTTGCTTTTGCTCTTGAGTTTATAACAAAAGTTGCGATTCCCGCCAAAAACAAGTATTAAATCAGTCTTTCCAGTTGTTCAAACTCCTATGGCATTGTAACACCGCAAAAGCATGCAAAAATACAAAAAAAGCCGACAGTAAGTTACCCATGCCTACTGCAAAAAAAGTAAAAATGCAATCTACTGCTATCAGTTATATATCCTGGTAGCGCAGTTCCGGTACACGTCATAAAGCGTTATTACGGAGATACGCTGCAACCACTTTGTTTTACGAGCCCACTGGACCATCGCCCGTTTATCGACAGCACGAGTAGAAAACTGATACTGTGTTTGATTAACCAGATTTTTAACAATGTTTTTATTATCTAGATCAATTGCAGCCTTACAAATCGGAATTGTTTAAGAAAATTTAGCCTAGCAATCAGGTATATTTGGTCAGACTTCACATTTTTTTACACTTGACCGCCATCTCACCCGAAGTTAAGCGACGATGCGGTCTACATTGGAGCGAGCTTATCTAGAACAAATCAATTAATTCTCGATTTGAAAACACCAAAATTGTAGATAATCATCGGGGAAAACCCACTTAGGCAACGTAGTTCTTATCACATTAGATACTTACTACATAAGTCGAAAGTTGAAAAATTTATGATTTACTAAAAAAAACATTTATAAGTCAATTTAGAAGCAATCGTAACACGTAACTGCTAAAATGATGGAACTACATTAGTCTATTTTAAGAGCTGTAATTCGTAAAAGATTCACCTATAGTGCCTTTTTTAGATAGTCTGAAATGCGAAGTATTAGTGGTCGTATACATAGAAGAACATTACCAATCTTATTGTTACAGTATCTGAGTAAAATACCTAATTTCCCGATGATCTGCGAAATCACGCAAAATAAATGTAAACAAGTAACAAGTTTCCGACAACCGTAGGCGGAGGGCGTTAAATTATTCATAGAGACCCCACAAGCTGTTTCCGATACAACGCAACGGAAAACTTCAATACAACAGCTGGGAATTGATACTATAACATACATGTATCGTGGTTGAAATAATAATATTTTTATTTGTTGCACCAATTAAGAAAAGGTTAAGTTTTTTTTAAATAAAGAGTGACGAGACGATCAGGACATGTACCTGATGGTAAGCAACATGCCTGACATATAACACCACAGTGACACGCAGCTATTGGAACACGAAGAGTCCAAATCATTACCTAGCACTGCACTGCGCTCGTCACCCAGAGATCTAAGATCTTATATCTCTAATCCCTGTAATTTCTCTGGAATTTATTGAAATTTTATTGAAATTTAAATTTCTTTATTTTATTTAATGGAGTATGACATTTCCCACTCCTAGAGTTTATATAGAAAAGAAGTGCAGAATGTTAATTAGGTTTTTAAAATCATGCTTATAAATATATGAAATCAATGAAGTACAACATTACACACATTATCATATATTTGATACTCTCACAAATGTATAAATGTTTGATTGACTGTTCTTTGGTATATTTAAATTTTGTGTCGAATTTCGACTACAGGGCAACTGTTAGTAGTTTTAAAACCACTGGTCTAACCTAAACATGTATACGGTTAACGTTACAGGGGTTTCCAATAGTCAATTTTTCAGAATCGGCTCAGTTGCTCCGGATATTTGATATTACGTAAACAATGAAGCATTTCAACATAGTAGCACGATTCATTATTATCAAATGTTTTTCATAACAAACATGTCAGTATTACATACAAGTATTACCTAAGTAAAAGTATATTGTGATCTATAGTAATAACCTTAACGATTCCGATAAGAATGAAATTTCATACAAAACATTGCCTTTGTAGAAAAGCACTATAGCATATTTTTGTGAATATGCAACTCAATTTTGAAGGAATTGAATCATCCAATATCTAAATTCTCCGAAAAATCAACTTCTATTTAAAATTAAACTCAGAAAATCGACTAAATTTCACGAAATTTCGTGTAATCAACTAAACACATTGTTCCAATGAGACAGGTTCAGAGTACCTAAACGAAAATATCATCGATGTCCGTAAACTGTAGATTTTTGTTGATATTTCAAAAACCACTGCCTACACTAATTTGGAAAATATATATGGGAATTATTATGAATCTATCAAATGAAAAAAATATAATTAAAATCAATTCACAATTAGCAGATCAATCGCATAACATACTTACAACAACTAGAGAACCTCATCTTTTGTTGAAGTCGGTAAAAATATAATTTTATGGCTAATTCCATGTAATTTCATAAGTAGGGACTACAAAAACTTTGAACAGTAAAATGACGAAATAAATTGAAATAATAAAACGACGCAAAGAAGCCGTTCAACGTAAAATGCGGATTTGTTGACGAATCGTGTTCAATAATTCAGAGAGTTGTGCCAGAAGCACTTCCCGTTGCGCGCGGTAACGAAGCGGAACCAATTCGCCGGAGCCAAGGAAACTTGGGTTATTGTGTTATGTTTATATTTGTACTGTTAACGCTTATGATACGCCCGCTCGTATAATATATTAAATGCGAACTCATTTAAAAACATTCTTCATACACTTTCGTGTATAGCAACCGTTTTTGGGTTTAGAATTTGAAAGGAATATATGGTACTGTAATAAAGATATGAATTTTGATTCCAGATGACTAATAACTGAAACACAAACAAACAGTAAAACAGGCAACAATTTCTTTGTTCGAAAAATACCTCAAAATTTTGAAATAGTTTCAAGCTTATCAGGTTTTTATCGGAGTGCGCCGCTGATTTTCACTTTAGGTTGCTCTTATACTAACTTGTCCTATTTTTTACTGGACTTTTCGTGTCTCGGAAAAGTGACATTATTTCATGGTTGACGTTCTAAAGATTCGAACTAAGAGGCTTGACTCTACTTTGGTATAAACAAAGTCTAGATCGCGGAATGCGTTAATTAAATGGGTTACTGCCGATGGATGTAATAATCTTTCTGTCTTCAACTCGAGAGTGCATCGGTTCCTTGGCGGTAAACGCGCTCCACCATAGACCAAATCGTCGACCAAGATAGCAGACAGTGCAAACGAACGAAAGAGAAACAAACAAAAATCTGGCAGTCATAGGGAGTGCCAATAGAAGTGAATACTTATAAACTTAGAATTCGATAGCTCCCTTATCGTAGTTTTTTTGCTAAAACCGCATATGGTGCTGTAATAATAGAAAAAAAAATCAGTCTCTAAAATATTATCGTTAAACACATGCGATTTGGTTATTGAAGATAGAGACTACAGTCACAGATTGGCGCCTTGCGGTAAGTACCATGTCTATATCAGCACAGCCTTGTATAATATTATAATATACTAGCGACCTGCCCCGGCTTCGCACGGGTGCAATGCTGATACTAAATATTAATACCTACTAATACAAGAACAAAATTAAAAAATTTTGACTAACCCCCGACTACCTCAGATTTGTTATCCGTACAACATTCTACTAGTCAAGCCCTTTCATTTGATACCCATATTAAGGGAGTAGTGAAAAAAGAAATGTATTTCGCCATTTTGTGGAAGCGGCCATTTTGGATTTGAAATTTGTCATAGTGCAATGTATTCTACTAGCCAAACCCTTTCGTTTGATACCCATATTGAGATAGTAGTGAAAAAAATAATATAATTCGCCATTTTGTGGTGGCGGCCATCTTGGATTTGTATTTTTTTTATAGTGTATAGTATTTTAATAGTCAAGCCCTTTCTTTTGATACCCATATTGAAGAAGGTAGGTTGTGAAGAAATATTTTGTCCGCCATTTTGTGGCGGCGGCCATCTTGAATGTATATTAACCAAACATAGCTAAAAACATCCGCACGGAAATTAACTTTCAAATAAAAAAAACCGCATCGAAATCGACCCATCCGTTTGAGCTCTACGGTGACACAGACAGACACACACACAGACAGACATCGACGTCAAACTTATAACATCCCTTTTTTTGGTCGGGGGGTTAGAAAATGGTTATTGTGGGTTGTATGGATTATAAAGCGATCGACATAGTGCATGGATATTACTTGGTTGTCAAATATTATAAAAAGAGGTTGGATTGCTTATTAATTTTAAACTATTCTTTCAATTTCATTTTTGAACGATGCGATGGCGACACAGCAAAAAAAACTTATAAACTCTTTGTATGAAACTCTTTGATTAAAACTATTTATTTATACTCTGAATAAAACTTGTTTTGCTAAATTGGCTGGTAACTCTCTACTTAGTCTGTGATTGGCTGAAAATGTTGATCGGTAACGTTAATATGTTTGACTGGAAGTTATGTGGAACAGTTTGTATGAAAAAATGAAATTGTTGTTTTTTACTATCTTCTTCGTAACGTTTCCATGTTTTCTCACCGTTTAAACCATCTCCGAGCAACGACAAACGTTTCAAAACCAAAATCAGCCAAATAGGCCCAGCCGTTGTCGAGTTTTAGGCAGACCCACGAAGATCTCTCGGGGGATATATATGGTTCACCTCTGAGCACAGTAATTTCGCTGAAAGCATTCACCGGAAACCGGAACATGGTACCTAATAGTTATATTACGGTTTGGCAGTGGAATGCTGGCAAACGTATGATCCTTGCACTACCTCTATCCTAACTGTATTTCTGTAAAGGAGTTCCATAAGCAGACCATTAAATGTTCCCACTGTTGGGACTCGGGGCCTTCTCTCACAAGGAGAGAGTTCAAGCGATAATCCACCACACTGGTTCAGTGAAGGTTGGTGGTTGACGAATAACCTCGAAATAGTTTTGGTTTCCGGTTTCCTCTCAATGTTTTCCTTCATCGTTAAGCCAGTGGCGATATAACAAACTTATGCACTTAGAAAAAGACTCAAACGTGCAGGCGGGATTTGACCCTACTTATGTCCTCACACTGTGAATGATACATACGTTTTAGCTACTATAGAATAAAGGAGACGTAAGTATTAACACTTCATAAAACATGATGTCGACTGAGATATTTTAAAAGCTCACTTGCGAGAGTTGTAACTACCATCCTGTCTGGTAGAATCATTGACGTCGTCGGCTACATAGCTTACACGGCGATAACAATTTAACGATACCTGGATATAAATAACCATTTGGTAAACGTGTCTACATTCCTGTAGGTATGTTTGGTAGTGGTAGGACTCTTTGAAGACTCCACCTGGGGAAGTATCACAGCATTTCCAGTTATCCTACTGCCCAGCAGTAATGTGGAAACACTGTGCTCCGATTTGAAGAGCAAGAGATTTTCTAGAGAAATTACATGGCATTAATACAAAACATTTTATATCTCAGGGCGACAAGTACAGTGCAGTCCTAGGTAATGATTTGGGTCCTTTATGTTCCAATAGCTACGTGACATGGTGTTGTTACGGGTGTTGCTGGCCATCGCTCTGCTCGTGTCGTCACTGTATACGATAAATAATATAACATAAAAGTAACGATTCTCTTCAGACTTGCTGGTTAGGGTAACATTAATTGAATATCATTAGTTTAATGCCTATAGGCAAATTGCTTCAAGAATATAAAAACTCTACAAAAATATAAGTTGTGTAGTTTCTACTCACAAATTGTATCGATGTTTGTGACGTGTAGGTTGAATACATGATAAATTGGAAACTTCTTTATTCTAGCAGTCGCATAGTACCTACATGAGGAATAAATAGTTTAGTAGGTGACGCGTTCCCAGAGGCTTCGATAGAAAAAGCATAGTTATTTTGCGCTTATTTTAGAAGAAAATAGAGTATTCGCAGCAGCGGGGAATACAAATGGTGGATTTATTGAATGGAATGGCGCTACATCATTCATCGATGCCACAACCTGTTTCCGCCATTTGTAACAAATGGGAGACCGGCTTAGTAGAGCTTACTGATACGTGGAATATGGTAAGAATGGAATAGATCCATTGTGTGGTTGGAAAAATACAATTTTAACGCAACATAGTAATCAGGTTTTCGAATAAAAATACTAACTAGAAAAGTTCGTTTCGTTCTTCGTTTAATTTTTAGTTTTTCTCCAGCCAAATGTACTTATGATCCGTTGACAACGCAATAAAACAATTTAAAAACTACCTTCACATCTATGATGTAATGTTGATGTTTTCAATACTAGTGACAATAAAAAATACGACCTTGTACTCATGATATTATTTAAACCAGTAACGTTGTTCACAACACTAGTATTTTCACCATTAACTACGGCAAATATGTCATTAATTATTAATAATTTATAAATAATATAATAACAAATTTGCCGTAGTTTTGCACCAACTGACCCTATCGTAATAAGTAAGAAGAATAAACAATTAAAGCTAGATCGATTAAAATACTTGGTAAGTAGGTACTGCCTAATAAATAAATTCTTTAACCAAAGAAACCCAAAGTTCAGAGTCCAAGATAAAAATAACATTTGCAAAGAGAATCGCCACGAGTTAAAGAAAAAATCTTCGTTATCAAATATTTATAAATACTCCAGTGAATAGTCCTTTTCACGTGAAAAATCCCTGGATAAATCCGTTACTTTGTACTATAATTCACGTAACATTAAAAATGTCCAGCACGGTTTCTGTATAAATCAGAGTATTTTTTTTATCTTAAATCGCAAAATATCTTCTATTTGTTTACGTCTGCTCTAATAGTTGACCTCTAAGACGTCATTTAAGGGGGGGGGTCCACAATTGTTACAACAAGAATGTGGGTCAGTATTAACTACCCCTGGGTGTAGAGTTTCTTTAAACTTAAACAGTCAACTAACTATTTAAAATACTGGCAACAAATTTTCGGTAGATATTTGAGTCAAGCTGAAGACTTGTCAGCTTTTCACATGGCTCTCCTATTATTATACCCCAACACGGAGGTACAGACCTGGCTGGTGAGTAGTAGGGCAAAATATAAATATGTTTAAGACTATATGCAACTTTTATATGCTTTAGTTTAATGTTTAAAAAATAGGAAAAACCCGGACGATTTAATCGGGGGTTTTACAATGCCAGAAGTGGCAAAAAAAAGTTGTGTGTATGTGGAATGAGCTTTATGTTATTTACGAGTTCCAATAAGCAAAAACATTTTCGGTACTCCATAGCTAAAAAAAAACAGACTATAATAGCCGAAAATTTAAAAGTGGACGAAGATTTACCTAGGAAGCTCCTGTAATACGCAAAAAGGCAGAATACTAAACGGTACTTAATTAATTAATTAATCAGTACTGGATCTAAGAGGATTCCCGACCTCCGTAAGACCTCTCTCCCGCGTATATACGTGCAGACACAGATCATAATTCGATATCATGAAATTACGCACTTTGGTATTATATTGTTAAATTTATTGTTAAAGTTGTAAATCTATTGTTAAAGATTCATAAAATATTTTTACAGGTACGCACGCACTAAGTATTTTTTAATTATATTATTTTTCCTGACTTACATAGAACTCGTCGGGAGTGTGTATGAGGGAATACCCACTCAGGAAAATATTCCACAATTTAGATGGTCTTATTACGAAACCGCGTTGTTAAAGTCTCTGGAAAGTCAAATATAAAACGATGTCACTTTTTTGTTACAACCAAGTCTGGTAGAATAAAAGGTGTTTATTTAAGAACTGTCAAATTTGTATCATTTTTTGTCCTAAACATGAAACAAATCTATTTCTACTAATGTTATAGAGCTTGTTTGTTTGAAGACCGCTAGATTGCATATAAGATTCATTACTTTAGTTAGAAAAGTTGGTTTTAATCGTGACAAATGAAACTCGTAATAAATAAAACAAAGACATAAAACATCTTTTTAAACTTCAGAGTTGATTTTATGGATTTCGTCTGATAGTCTAAGATCCCGCTATACAACGACCTTCATCGAGCTGTTTATTGGATGAAAAGTGTTTTATATGTAATTTAATATGTCAACAAGTATATTATTGCAAATGGGTTGCCTAAAAAATTTCAGTCCAGAATATGATTAATTAACAATTTTTTTTAAAATATTTCACTAAATTGATTAAATTTTAGAAAAAACTGTATAACATAACTTATTATTTTGGCTTTACTCAGTCCTTACGAAATCTCATTCAAATAATTTCAAACAAACTTTCATCCCTTATTTCACCCCTTTGGAGGTTGAGTTTTGAAAAATACTGTAATACATTATTTTGATCATGCTCAATTCGTGCGAAATTTTATGCGAATACGTTTAAGGAATAAAATGTTTCATACAAACTTCCATCCCGGTTTTTACACCCTTAGAGGTTGAATTTCGTAATGATATTTCGTAAGCACTGAGTAAAGCCAAAACAACAAGTTATGTTATTTAGTTTTTTCTAAAATTCAATCAATTTAAGTGAAATATTTAAAAAAAAAAATTTTTATTGTTAATTAATCATATCCTGGACTGAAATTTTTAGGCAACCCATTTGTAATATATTTGTTGACATATTAAATTACATATAAAACACTTTTCACCCAATAAACAGCTCGGTGAAGGTCGTTGTATAGCGGGATCTCCTACTATGACTTTGACTCAACTGCCTTGACCACTGTCAACACAGTTAGAAGATATATTTTGTTTTATCCATTATTAAATCTGAAATTTTTCAGCTTTTGAAGTTGGAGAGGAAACATAGCTAGAGGCAGTTTATTTCACGTCACCGTAGTTCGGAAAGATCTCTGCCGCACACAAATCAATGTTTTTGGCGCAGAATTTTTCACAAACAATACTAAAACACTGTATCACCTGATATTTTCCCGTAGGTATTCGCAGAAATATCACAAATATCATAATAAAACAGAGAAAATATGATTCGATAAGTGAGGTCAACATAGTTAATTGGCAGTGTTATGTGTATCGGATATCCGACGACAAAAATGTCATTGTAGTCCAATAAAAAACAAACCTTATGTTTCACAACAAATATTACGTTTGATCTCCAAGATACTGGCCGTAATTTAGGTTTATCCAAACTATTTGTTCGACGGAAATAGAAAGGTAAACCGACCGCGGATGTTACGGTGTAGCTACTTATATCTCCAAGTGAGCTTTAGGTGGCGTTCGAGGCGTGCGATCACTTGTATTTTTTGACATTTTGAAACAATTATTGGATGAGGTTGTCCAAAATAAGCAATTACTATGTTCACGTACTGAATGTTCAGTGTTCACGGTATTCATGTTTAACAAGGCACGTAATTTATCAAACGAACAAAACATTTATTTCAAACATTATGTTCGTTTTTAACGCATGATAAGTCCGTCGTAATGACCTTTAATAAATAAACATTTATCAACAGTAGAGTATCATTATTTCAACTTTTTTTTTGTGTAGCAACGTAAACAAGAGGCATGCCTTTATTGATAGCTAAAGAGAGGAGTAGGCTGAGTGCGGGTGTTGTCGTAAATAATATGCGTTCTACCGTGAGCACGTAAATATGACATGTATGCATAAGAAGAAATTTATAGCGTCGTTGGAGCAGCGCGTATTTGAAACAATTTGTGTGCGTGTGAGTAGCGTCGTAGATACAGACATGGTCGTCGACGCCTTCCACCGCATTTTCCAAAGTCAATATGGCCTGGCCTGGTGGCTTAGTTGGTAGTAAGTCTGCCTGCGAAGCCGTGGGTCGTGAGTTCGATTCCCTGCCAGTGCAAATGTTTGTGTGATGAATTCAAATATTTGTATTGTGCCTGGGTGTTTTCTATGTATAATAAGCATGTATTTAAAAATATATAAGTATTATATCAGCTATCTGGCTTCCATATTACAAGCTTTGCTTAGTTTGGGGTCAGATGGCGTTGTGTGTGAAATGTCCACCAATGTCCATCAATGGGAACCCACAACAGGTACTGCAATATTCGATAAATGTTTTACCCGCGTAGTTCTTATTTTTCCGGGATAAAAATTAAAAAGTCTTTGTGTTCTTCCCGACTACAATTTAACCGTGTTCCAAATTTCAATACAATATAATCCCAGATAAAATAGTGAACGAAAGACTAATTTACGCCGAACCTGTGAATCTGCGTTGGTTTATCGACGAGCGAGACTTAATCCCGCCCACAGTCTGCCAGATATTTACATACATCAATAGGACCCAGCGATGGCACGGGGCTATAGGCACTCGTCATTCAGACCTGCTTCATTATGAAGCGAGGGTGCAAGGCCGGCGCTTCTAAAGATTCTTTTGGATATGCTGTGAATAAGCAACCCTGAAAAGTATTTGAATGGTTTACGTTTATTGAAAGCCTAAAGATATCACTTAATTTTCCATCTACTCTTTAGCTCAAAATGTTTCACTGACTATATAGCGTTGGGGGAGTGCCACCAGTGTAAAAGGCACTTTCTGTCAGGGTTTTGACGATTGTGGAGCCCAAATTAATGGATTCAAACTTGTGTTTGTTTAAAACGCTTATTATTTAACATCTTCTGGATATTGGTATGTGGGAAATATTAAACACAAAATATATCGGTATTCAATAATTATTTTTCGACATTATATGAGGTTTAAATAAAGCACAGATTCAACATTGAACATAACAGTCTGGTCTTTTAATCAGGTGCTCTGTGATTTGTCGAGTAGTATGTATTAATAACCAATGTACCCAGTTGTAATGTAGTAGTATGTAAGTTTTTTTAACGTAAGTACACAACCTATTATACACTTATAATAAGAGATATGATATTGCATGCCTCTAGAAGAAGAAGCCAGTTTGTATGTGTCGACTTTAAAATGTTTTGTATCATTTTATCTTACCTGCAAACAATAAACAAGAACAAAATTAAAAAAATTAATTAGCCCCCGACTACCTTGGATTTGTTATCTGTACAACATTATACTAGCCAAGCCCTTTCATTTGATACTCATATTGAGGGAGTTGTGAAAAAAGAAATGTAATTCGCCATTTTGTGGTAGCGGCCATCTTGGATTTGAAATTTGTCATAGTGCAAAGTATTCTAATAGTCAAGCCCTTTCGTTTGATACCCATATTGAGGTAGTAGTGAAAAAAAAATATAATTCGCCATTTTGTGGTGGCAGCCATCTTGGATTTGAAATTTGTTATAGTGTATAGTATTCTACTAGTTAAGTCCTTTCATTTGATACCCATATTGAGGTAGGTTGTGAAGAAATATTTTGTCCGCCATTTTGTGAAGGCGGCCATCTTGAATCAATATTAACCGAACATAGCTAAGAACATCCGCACGGATATTAACTTTCAAATAAAAAAAAACGCATCGAAATCGACCCATCCGTTTGAGCTCTACGGTGCCACAGACAGACACACACACAGACAGACAGACAGACAGACAGAAAGATAGACAGACAGACAGACAGACAGACAGACAGACAGACAGACAGACAGACAGACAGACAGACAGATAGACATCGACGTCAAACTTATAACACACTTTTTTTGGTCGGGGGTTAAAAAGTTTTTTGTAATTGTATGATGAAGCAAAAACTAAAACGGGAAACTAACCTCCAGCGATAAACTCTTGTTTTGTGAAGGGTATGTCGACGTGAGTAAATAAACAAAGGTGCAGATACAAAGAAGAATTGATGTCTCTTTTCTTATTTGTACGCATCTTGCTACAAACAGAACAATATATACTTACCTATATTTGCATTAACTTAAACAATCGGGTAACGGAGAAAGTCGAATATAGTAAAAAGTTTGTTACTAATACAGAATCTTGTGTACCTATATACGAAAATACTTTTCTAATATAAGGCAAAGTGACGAGAATGTACACGCCGTATTTCTGGTTTAAATAAATGTACTAAAATGCACTAGTTACCCGGAAATAGTAGACTGCAGGCCCGTGAACCAAAATTTATGGGTCAAATGAACCACCCGGAGACCTATGTAGGATGATAGAAGGGTATAAAATAATAAGATTGAGCACTATGCCGTCACTTGAAAGCTGCCCAACTGAGTGCAGGTGAAGATAAGGGATTGCAATTGTCGATCATTTCTCCTTGTTTTTTATAGTTTAACTCATAAGTAAATGTCTGTAAAATATGTAGATATAGTGATCGCCATTGCGAGCAAATTTAACGATTTATTGTAGCACAATGATATTTATAACTTTAGCCCCTCATGGTTTTGCGGGATTAACAGAGATAAACAGAGTTCAAATCATTACAATTGAAATAACTGCTTGGTCTGTAGAAATTCGAAGTATTAGCAGGAACTTTAGTTAATACCAAAGTGTCAATTTTAATCGTGTATGTTAAAAATTCCCAATAAAACAACTCCGTACAAACATACCAATAAGATTACGTCCATCTTATTTTATACTTTATACACGGTGGTATACAAAATACCTCTACAGAACTACCAAGGCTGAAAAAGTACTTTATTTCACGCTTTTACACTTTTAAAAAAGCAAATGAACAGTTTCTTTTAGTCCAACGCTCGGGGTTCGATGCAACCATCGTACCTACACATTTACATTTACTAACTTTTACTGTGTAACAGGAAAGGAAACTAAGGAACTCATGATTACAGAACGAAGTCCACGTACCTGGCATGAGATTCAGGGACGTCTAACGACACCCCAGCGCTCGGCGTGTCGACGCTCTGTGATATGTCGAGTGACACCGAGAGGCCGGTGGTGGTGTCGAGCGACACCGAGGGTCCGGTGCGTTCGAGAGACGCGGTGGTGTCGGGGTGTGCCGTGGTCTCCGTGTCGGGAGTGAGCGGTGCCGTGTCCAGAATGTAGATGTTCTCGTGTCCGATATCCGTCGGGAAATGAAGGTTTTCTTGAGCCTTGTCGATCCGGAAAAACCTCTCTGCTGTTACAGCTATAATACAATACAGAAAATTACGGGTATATTACAAAAATTCACCGGCACTATTTTTATTAGGTACTATTAATTGGTAAGTAATTTTGAGCATAGCTTAACTTATGTGTTTTACTGTTGGATGACTCAAAACTGTATAAGTATTGTGGAGCATAGAACATAAATTCGCAAATCCATCAAGAGATATACAGGAATCAACCTAAATTTCGACAACGCAGCCGCATGCATTTGCATTTTTTAATTTACCGCAAAGCGGGCGCGGCGCGGTGTGGCGTCCGCAGTGAGCGCAATATGCGATGTTAGGTACCCACTTCCATGTGGGCATTTTAAAAATGCAAACGTCCATAAGTCGCCGTAATGAAGGCCGAGGTTGATGTCTACAAACTATGTAGTGACTTTAGTGTGAATGCACGTTTCACAAACATTCGTTAGCGCGTTTCATGAAACGTAATTATTTTATCCTATTTGGGGAAAGTTTCGGAGCTGTCAAACGGAAATCGAGTTTCACGAATTGCTAAATTATTTAACTGTTGATTTTAACTGGCGAACACATTTCGGGTTGTTTACCTACTTACGGACCTTTAATCCGATTTATAAAATGTTATGGACGATTTAGCATCCCTAGTCAAATATTTTATTTAACTTTATCATTTCGCCTGTTTTATTAGTCTAATTACCTATAGACATAGACTGAAAACTTGGGGAGCGATAAAGTAATTTTACCTAAAGTTACTTCTAAGAACACTTTCTATTTACAGTTATTATGCTCGGAATCGTAAAGTTCCAAAAGAGCTATTAGTGTAATTAAATAGTATCGTAATTATTTTATACTTTGTACTAAAACACTTCTACAAAATAAATTGAGTAACTGGATTAAACATCATACCAGTATTATATGTAAACTTATTATTTTCTCAATCTTACATATGACAATAGGTTCTTGTAAAAAAAATCGGTATGACACTCCATACCGAATTTTTTAACAAGAACCTAATCTACATTTAAGAATACTTTCACTGAAGAGAACTCTTAAAATACGAGGCCAGTCGTGACTCGTGACACAGAATGACTGCTTATCTCGTCTTTAGACTTTAGACGTGTGTCTAGGGCTGCTGCAGAGTTTTGTTTTATCTTGAGATACCTATTACATAATTTTATTATGACTTTGAGGCTAATATATTAAAAGAGACATTCTGTCAAGAGTACGTTTATTCGTGTACATTTTATTTAAGCGAATATGATTACGACTACGCCAATCTAGCTACGAGTGATGGCTGGCGTAGACAGCGAGTCGATTACGAAAAGTGTCAATTTATTTTGATGTCTCAGACGTGTTAGTTTTCGATTTAGCGGTTCGTTGTTTTATCATGTCAGCACTAATAAACGTCTACAACGATATCAGAGAAACGTCGCTCTAATCTACTAACTAGAATACTTCGTTTTAATGTAGTGGGTAATAATAAAATTGTTATAGGATTGTAGCCCTATCGTCGGAGATCGTCGTCGTTCTACGCCGTAGTACGTTCTGGAGTGGAAGGAACAAGTTAGACGTAACAGGCAGTCACACCGTACCGAGCCATGGACGAGCTACGTGAACGCATTTCTGATTCTTTTGCCGTGTTCTTTACGTCCTATTTGAGCGTGAGATCAATAGTAATGAGTCATTGAGGCGACCTGGAAAAACATGTTAAAATAGGTCGATGTTTCTGAATAAAGAAATGTATATTAAGCCCTTTAAAATGTTAAAGATATTTGTGTTTACGCAGATAAAGTGATTTCAGCTAAAATATCTTGCTTAAATATTATTATAATATAAATAAGAAGATAAGTATTTATAAGAGCCGATACAAAGAAAAAAATGCTACCGAACGAAATAATGACTTGGAATAGTAGAATTCCCGCAATCGATTTATATACCCGATTTATGTGTGGTAAAAGTTATCGATAAAAATGGATATAATACACCGTGTTATTTATTTCTGCATTTTATATGCACTAAGTAACTTTCAGTAGGGTCTTGTACAGAGGTCTAAAAAGGAGACTTTTAAGGAATCAAATGATGAAACTTTTAATCATTGCAATAAAATAAAACACATTTCAGTCTATTTCGATCATAGATTAATTAATATTACATATCAGCAATTTCTAGACTGAAATATTAAATTTCACTATTACTATACGAAATAAAGCACCAACTAACCTAAAACCTTATATCATATCTTAAAAGTTATTTTAGTATGTATCTAAAACTGTGAAACAATTAAATTTACACGATTAATTATACCGGAGTAAAACGAATCAGCTAGAACTAACAAGATTAAATTCAGGAGCATACTATGTTATGTAGTTTACCAGGGCCAGCTGTTATGTACCTAGCTAAACTTTTAAAATCTAACTAGCAGCGGTCCGCGATTTTACTTTCGTAAGTCTCGATCCCGTAATTTTTTGCGATAAAAGGTAGCTGATATGTTAAACCAGACCATAATATATATTTTTTTTCATTTTTCATTCAGCAAACAAGCACATTCATCCGTTATTTGAGCAACAAATATCAAAACTTTGACATTTATGATATCAATGGGATGGGTCAGAAAATGGGGTGATGGAATAGTTCGCCTGAATGTAGAACAACACGGTCGTCATAAGACAATACTTATTTACACATTGTCTCTTTTGTTCCAAATACTTACCTTTCTAATCCGTGAAGGTAACTAAGGCAAGAATGAAAGGTGAGGGTACTTACAGTCCACGAACCACCAATCCACAATATTCGAGTACGCTTGAGATTCTTTGATCATGTTCTGTATGAGAGTTCGCAATTGCTCTAAGTCGGCCGCAGGATTCACCTCGAGAGTCCCCACTCTTTCCGCTGCAATCGAATATGAACTTAAATGGGCAAGAAACAAAATATAAAGTTCGACAAGATCCGAAAAGTCAATTATTAGTTTTTCTCTATCATAAATCGACGAAAAGATATCTCGACCGGGGCACAAGAGTTATCCGTGATTGATAACCATCACATAAAGTTTTCCCGTTCGAGATTTATGAGATGAATGTCTTGAAGCCGCAATCAAAACACGGCATTCAAACACAAAAAAGGCAGAAATGAAGATTGGCGTTTGACTTCACAAAACAAAGGGCTCGAGGATCTCGACCGACAAGCAAATAAATAACAAATTAGATAGAAAAGGCGGGAGGGAGTTAACAGCTTGTAGCTACCAGCGGAATATGCTGGTGTTACATAAAGATTTGAGAGTTAGTTATGTTCTCTGACTTAAGTCATAACAGAACTTTATGCGAAAATTACTTAAATAGGTTTAAACCTATTTAAGTACCAAATTTTCGCATGAAGTATAGGTTTTACTAGTAATTTAATTTATTTAGAATGTTACCTGTTTTAGCGAGTAGCTCCTTGTCATAGTGATGTCTTTCGTAGTCGGCCATTGTAATGAGATTCACAGTGAGAGCCAGTTTGTCCATTGTGGTTTGACTGTAACAAAAAGTTATTATGCTTGAATTGTCCTTGGCCTTTGAGTGCTCTTTTGGTCTGCTTTTATACTAGACTACGGATTTTATTCGAAAATGTCTTATGGGACACTTTAATGTAGAATGGATTATTTTGTATTTTTCGTATTTTAGTTTTGTTATTAAAGGCTCTGCCCAGATTGAAAAAAAAATATTTTGTTGTTAAAATTCGCGAAGTGACGTTATTCATATTGTTAACGTTACGCAAGACTTCGAAGTATTTAAAGAACAATTAAGACCGTGATAAAGTCCTGTGAAATGTTTACATTACGCGTAAACATAACAAACATTACATGCATGTTACATTATTACCAACAAAAGTAAGAATCCCCGTCAGAAAAAGGAAGACAGATACAAGCATTTCAATAAATTAAAAAAAAATAAGTATTTAAAAAAATTGGTTGCCTGTAAAGTCCTGTAAAGTCGGTATACGGGCGAAAGTTTTACGTGACAACGACTTTGAGTGGTAAAATAATTTTACGGAAGGGACGCGTGCCTTTCACTTTTTATGTCTGTCTCTCTCGCTCTTAGGCGGGCTAACCATGCCCGAGTGGAAGGGACGCGTGCCTCTCACTCGCTCTCGTTGTGAGCGCATAACGTGAGCGGAGCGTAACGCAGTTTCTTGAAGTGTCACCCGGCAAACCAATTTATAAGACGTTGTCACGTCAAAAATAATATCAATCGCAAACCTTTGTTTGCATTTAGATAATTGCCAGCAAAAAAACTTACATTGCTGTGATCTGGTTTGAGATATATTGTCTCCATAGAAATGACGGAGTAAAGATGTAAATAATCTAATATATCTGGGTGACGAGGTCGGTGAAGTGCTAGGTAGTGATTTGGACTAGTCATGTTCAAGTAGCTGCGTGATATAAGGACTTAACTATATTATGGGCAGACGGCACGGCAGACGTAGTTATTGCGAAGCATCAAATGAAAATCAAATCAAATCAGTTATTCATCCAAAAATAGTACATTTATGTTGGAATGTTACTCTATCCACCAAACTGGGTGTTAAAAACCCGTATCTTGGTGGCTTGTTCCTTCCTATGGTAACTAAGATGTACATTGATCGCAGTGTATAAGAAAATTATTATAATATTTATTTTATGCTATTTTATCCAAATCAGTCATCAGACGCATTGTCACATCTCTTTACGCAATAAAGCAAAAAAGTTACGCGACATTTTCGCAATGTGAAACAGCGCACGAATAAAAACAAAGAGTAATAATGCCCATCACACAAGCATGACAATTTCTCGGAGTTTTAAGAACTGATATAATATGAGTTAGAAATAATTTGCTATCATTGATTAACCAGACGAATCCTGCAAAGAGAACAACAAAAAAAACACACAAAAAAACTACTCGTAGCTGTGAACCAAAGCTATGTCGTGCGACCTTGTTTTAAATTTTTAACTAGATAGGTATCTCCAGAATTGTTGAACGCGGCACCTGTACTGAACTACGTAGTTATATTACTATGAATACCTACGTAGTATCCATACTGACTCATTAATAAGGAGTATAATGCAATTAATGTTTGTTGAGTCTATACTCCCTTGGCACTTATAAGGAAAACTTACTAGTAAAGGGCGACTACATCATTCAATGTATTAAATCCTAGCTAAATGAAAAGTTTTGTAAGTAAAAATATTGAGACGTTATTAAGGTTGAACATTAATATTTCATTACAAAACAGACAGTCAGAAACACTTTATTGGTGTGTATAATAAAATTGCACAAATGCTCAAAATTTACATAACATAAAATACTATAACTAGTGCTATGAATGGCAATCTTATCGCTAGCAAACATTAGTGGCAGGAAACACACGAAGCAGAAATAAGAGTGAAGATATTATAATATTACGAAAATATACATACAAGAAAAATAATGATAAAATACTAGGTACATAACTTAAAACGTTTTCAGGTTATAATGTATAAACGTTATTAAGCCAGGGAACGGTTGAAAATAAGGATAAACGAGGGCGAAACTTAACCACGTTCAAGATTTAACTTAACAACATAATTATTTCTCTTCGTTGTATATTACACAAGATGGAGGTTACTTTTGAAATGTATGCTATAAAAACGGTTTATTCCGAACCTGACCCGCTACCGGGTTAGGTTAGGAACAGCAAAAAATATTAATTTTCATTCCCAACCTAACCCTCTTCCTAACCTGACCCGAAATGATGTTCCGAACCTGACCCGCTACCGGGTTAGGTTAGGAACAGCAAAAAATATTAATTTTCATTCCCAACCTAACCCTCTTCCTAACCTGACCCGAAATGATGTTCCGAACCTGAACCGCTACCGGGTTAGGTTAGGAACAGCAAAAGTGAGTAGGTAGTGAGTAGGTAAGAATTTTTTTTGCTGCTCCTAGCCTAACCCGGTAGCGGGTCAGATTTTCGGGTCAGGTTCGGAATAAACCATAAAAACCCGATCTCGTAAAACCCCGATAAACTTGCAACTTAGCGGCAATGTTCAAGACTTTAAGACAAGAAAGAAGACTACGAACAAGGGAATTGTTGCCTATGAGCCTTTTTGGCACGTCACTGGATTGAGTCCAAAGTCTCCAGCTGGTATTTAGCCGACCCACCCCAAATATCCTCGCTATTACAATGCCGTTCTAGAACAAACCTTAACGACTCCATATTTAAAATAGAGGTTAAAAGGTAACTGAAGAGGAAGACTCATTATGGCAATAAACATTCCTTAAGTCACGAATAATTGAAAAAATCACACTAAAATTATATTTTATATTATTATTATTATATATCCTATTCTACTATTATTATAAATGTAATATGATAAATGTCAATGTTTGGATGTTTGTTGCTCAATCACGTCGTAACGTCTGAGCGGATCAGGCTGAAATTTGGAACACAATTAGATTATAGTTTCGAAGAACACATAGGCCATAATTTTTATCCCGGATAAACAACGGGAACTACGTGGGTAAAACCGTGGGTCGTTGCTAGTATTTTATAACGTTAATATAAATTGTATAATTTTACTTTTAATTTAATATCTTTTTATTATTGTTTCAATAAATTCTTGGAATGCCGCTTTCCGTCAGTTGGTACCTATGGAACTAACAAAACAATTAGTAAACTTTATCAATGACGTAACACAATTTTTTATTTGTTCTAACAACATAGGTTTGTAATAAACGTAGTCTGAATCAGATTATTGCAGGAATAAACAGCGTAGCTTGGGATCCGTCGGGCAGTCAGTCAGTCAAATTGAGGCTATGACAAATACAAAAATATAATGTGGTTACATTTTAAACGTTTCCGAGATTTCAGAGTATAATGGCGAAATGTAGTTTAAGGGTACGAAATAAACCTTGTTACGTTGTAGATAGATGAAAAAGATGTAGAGTAGGTATTGATGTAATCTTCATATACGTTAATCTCCATAATTCATATTCAGGTTCAGGTAACAGCCATAACACTTTGAGTTTAGCAGTCAAATCTTGAGTGTTTCTTCAGAACTAAAGTACTTTAAGTCTGCCTCATCCGAGTTTGGAGGGTAAACGCAAACTTAGTGAGACAATAACTGTGTCTCCAGCGTGGTTATAGTTCAGGGACGATGTTAGTCTTAAGCCTGATTTATGCGGCAACGGACTATTTTCCAGTTACCTTCTAGCTAACGAGAAAAAACTGTTATTAAATTAAACCTCCATCCACGTATACGATTCAAAGTGGCATTGTTCTTTTTTCAATTGTATATATAAAAAAAACAGATGTGCTTAAATACTGATTATTTATATTTTTTGTGAGCATAAACTAATTCGCTTGTTCGCAACAGATGATATTAAAAACTGGTTATTTTTACAATTAATACGCATTTATAAAAAAAAGCCTTTGAAATTTAACTTAAAAATTAATTTGTTGAATGTTTTTAAATTAATTCGTTATGTAATAATAAATGTAATATAACTGCCGAAGGTTTCTCGTATCTTCTACATTCGATGAATTCGCCTGTTTTTATATTTCAAAGAAAAAAATGATGTAAGTAACATCATTTTTTTAAGTTTTATGCTTTAAATTTATTCATAAAAATGATACATTTAGCGTTCTATTAATTGTCTTTTCGTGACGGTCGGACGGCAATTGTGAGACAGCCGATGGGCCGAAGTAATTAGAACCTATTAAATCGCTATTAAGTTATGTATATTATATGCCATTTAACATTACTTTTCGATCTGAGTCCTGAGTCACCATTTTAGAAGTAATAGTATGAAGTATGATGAACCTTTACTAAGGAAAGAAATAACTCCAAAAAGTTCTGGACATTTATCTGTGTTGGAGGGAGGGAATCCAGGTGTTTGTCTTTTAGTTAGAATGATTAAAGTAGAAAAGTTTGCTAACTTCCCTAATGATCCTGGCACGGGCTATTCTGTGCGTTTTTTTCCTATTTTTGTCATTGTAGGGTTCCGGATAAAAGCTGGACTCTATTATTTAGTGAACACTGCGGTGTCTTTTTGTGTGTCTGTCTGTGTGTTTGTCTGTCAAACTTATCTTTTAATTTCTTTTCATCTATATTTCCAAATATTTTAAAACGTGTAATAGTGAGATAATTTTTTGTTGAAATTATTGTGCTACACAGATTTGTGAACTAGTTACAGCATACCAAAAAGAAAAACCAAATCTAGTTTAGGACACGTTAATTTTTTAGACACGAAAATTTATCTAAGTTTGGTATGAGTTAAGAAGGTAACTTCAAATATGCAGGTATAGAAGCTTGGTTTTACAACATACACATGTAGTACATGTACATATCTGTAACCACATGTGATCAGATTGATGAAGTTGCACTTCTAATTAGAAGATGAGAGTATTGATCTATCCTATTATCGCCGTCGAGCGCAGACTATTGGCCTAGCGACAAGCATACTTCGATGTCCTTGACGATGACGTTTGTATTTGTTACAGTAATACAAGGAAGACAAACAGTGTTTTACTCGCAGATAAATCAATTTGATCTTAAGAATATTTTATCATTTTTGAAGTGAAAACTTCTTTTGGCGCGCCTAGACAGAATTTTCGTGGGCTGTGAATTGAAATTTAGCGTCACGCTCGGGTATGATAATAGTTTTTCGGGTAAACTCGGGATGCTAGAGCAAGAAACAAAACACAGTGAAGAAGCGCGTCAGAGAGAGAGAAATATAATATAGTCCCTGTGTACCTGTGTTTATTTTAATATTTATGTATTTTTATCGCGACATTAACTTCTAGGTACTTACAACATTAACTGAACTTTCACGAAATATTAAATTTGCATTTCACATCCATTGCAAAAAAAATTTTTCCTGTAATATACTCGTATTACTGTTTTATCACAGCACTTAACACTACGTAAACACACAAAATGATACCTATTTTCATCACAGCACTTACACTTAAGCAATAAATATACATAACATATTCATGCATTGTTAGCGATATACCTATAAAATAAATAAATAAATAGCAAATACTAAAAAATTTGCTAGTTAAAAGCTATTTCCGACCCGCGCATTTTTTTAAAATTTATTCTTAGCCATGAATGCACTTGTCATTCAGCCGAATGTTATTCTCGTGTTGCTGTGCTTACTAGGTATAGGTATTCTATATTTCAAAATTATTTATATTTTTAACCGACTTTAAAAAAAGGTTTCTCAATTCGACCGTATATATGTTTTTTCCCTATTAAAATTAGGCATTACCTATTTCATGGTCTTTTAAATTTGAGTAGGTATTTCTTATTTTAGTTTTCACTTCTGCCGTGCGGTCTTAAGCGCACACACTTTTTTTTATAGTAAGTAATTACATCAATAATTACTGTATTCCGGTTTGAAGGGTTTCCAGAGAAATAACAAGGTTATTTCAAAGTTATAGACAAATGATGTTACATCTCAGAGTGACGATGAGTACTCGGAAGTAATAGACTTTTCATATTCAAATTTCTGCGTGGTGCTGTGTTGTTCTACGCAAGCGTATTGCTTTCCATCAGGCGCATGTTTTTATGTTTTGCTCATCCCGTCATTGTCACCATATCCCGTCACCGCAACCACACCACGGACACTCCACTAAAATTCCATACAAACGCCGCTGTGGAGCTACCTACTCTTCACACAACTACGCAGATGTGGTTCGTACACACGCGTGAATGTGTGCATTAGCGCTAGGGCTACTGAATTGTTTTATTGAATAGTTGTGCCCCTTGAGTTCACCTGGTGACGTAAAGTAGTCTATAAACTTGCTATAATGTTGAGTTACAAAAATAGAATGTTGCCAAATTACCTATACTATTCTAATTAAAAAGGGTGTTTGCACAGATTTCTAAATTGTTTCAGAAATCTGTGGGTGTTTGTATTGCCGCGTAAAATGAAATGAAACCGATGATAGATTAGATCAGGTACCTAGATATTTATTTCTGTTAGTAGGTACACATTCGCATTTTATTTTACACTTACCTATGAAGGAAACTTTATTCTGTCACTATAATTATTCCTCCAGGAATTATCAATCCATGCTTGGGCACATAAGTTACTGGCTGTGTAAGTTACGAACTTCTAGTTAAAAATGACTTCGTTATTATAAATAAATAAATATTGGTAGACAATTCACACACAACACCATCTGACCCCAAACTAAGCAAAGCTTGTAATATTATAAAGCAACGTTATTGAAAAGTTTCTAATCTTACGTTATTTTATCATTAGGTAATGAAATAAAGCTTTTAATCCTGTCTCGTTTAGTTTGCGGACAGCCGTAAACAGCACAACAACCCACCATGATGATATTTCGTTAGGAATTAGATGTTCGATACCAGCCCTTCGTTGAGTGCTCCTAGCGTATCCGAAACGACCTGAGGGGTGAGGAAGCTTGAACTTGGCGGGGGGTTGGGAGTGTCCGTTCTATCTATATTATCTATTCTATGCCGCAACTGAAAAAGTTCCAAAAGTGTGGTTTTTCAAAAGTGAGATGTAAAATATAGCTAGAACTCACGGTGCAATGACCCTGCCCGGCTTCTTCTTGGCCAGCATGATGGCCTGGTTGAGCCGCGACAGAGTGATGACCGAGGGCGCCAGGCGGCACGCCTCGCCATCCACTTGCATCGGGATCACCTTCGTGGTCACTATCTTCGCAGTCTTGCACTGGGTAATGCAGGTGCCGTGGCCGCCCGCTTGCAATAATGGCTGCCGACCACATACAAAATTAGCTTAGGTATATTACAGCGTCCACGTTGTAGGCGGAGACACTCGCGCTAGGGAATCCAAAAAGGGAGACACTTCTAAAAATATACCTTACGAAAGGACCTATTGTTATGACAATAAAACTCCGTCAGTCCACTTATAGCCTGTGACAAGGATAGTTCAATGCCTATGATTAACGAATGAAGAAATGAATGGAGAATACAAAATAAAGCTGGCCACGTCATAACAAAAATGTATTTTTAGTAAAAGTGATTTTCAATATATACGTCGATGAGCCCCATGGAAATTTGAAGGTAGATAGTAAAATATAAATTTGATAGGCCTCAGATAGATGACATCTACTATAATATTTTTTAATCAATGTTTAATGTTGTTTAACGGTTCATTTTCAAGATTTCAATCATTAATTATTATTATTCTAGACACAAACATATATTGTTTAATACAAATAAAGTAATGTTTTCTAAATTGTAAAATTTACATTGATTCTAAACTTTGAAGGACGGCTTTATATTATCAAAGTATGTAATTTGAAAACAAATAGGTATTTGATTACTTTGTTTAAAAATGTATCATCTAAAACTACCCTATGTACGTATTTAAAAAAATGACAGCATCGAATACCACAGTAATAGGAAAAGTTTACAGCCACCCGATAAATGGGGATATTAAAAATCAATTTACCTGCTTCGTGCTGTACAAAGTATGACATGCCGTAAACGTCGATAATGTAATGTTTGATGTAGGTATCCCTATCAACCTATCAACGTGTTTACCCGCAACTTTGTTCGTATGGAATTTGTTCTGTCGGTTCTAATCGAAAATTCCGGACTTTGGAGTAGGTACAAATAAAATTGTAATGAATTTAATCGTACATAGGTACATGTATATGTCACCGTAAAATTGTCAACACCGTCAGATAATTAATCTGACACGTAAACGTACGCGGGAAGACAGTAAAAAGTAAAAGAATGGAAAAAAATAAAGAAGTGGTGGGAGATTTGCGATGGTTCTGCTGTGTATCGAAATTTTCAAATGGTATAAAATTTTACGTAACGTACGTAACCTTTTTGCTAGTCACCAAATAATTTTGAGTTGTTAGTGTATATATTTATACGTACAAAAAAACGCGGGTACTAAAAAGCGGGTCTGTGTCATGTGTGGATTTTTCCGGGATATAAAGTACTAGTATAACTATACAGACCGATCCGTTCGTACACTTTACAACGTGATTGAGCAACAAACATCCAAACATCCACCACTACTATCTATCTAAAGCTGAAGAGTTTGTTTCAACGCTAGGATCTCGGGAAGTACTGGTCCGAATTGAAAGATATTTTTTCTGTTATTTAGTCCATTTATCAAGGAAGGCTATATGCTATAGAACATAACGCTACTATTAATAGAAGCGGAGCATGAATCAAGAATGTAACGAAAACGGGGAAAAGTATTCCTTTTTGAGAGTTTTCGTAGCGTGCTTTGACATGATAGCATGTGTCTAAGATTATGTCAACTTCAAATTTTTATTTTAGCTTCCATTCGGTAATGTCACCGTAATTTCGCTAATGTCCAAGATTGCGTCATTGAATATAAACCTTTGCTAATCAAATTTGTTTCTAAATCTGAGTTGGTACGACCAATTTCCGATAGGTGGAGTAGCAGGTAGTTGAAGAGGTTTTTTGTTTGAAAGCGATATTATCAGGAATGACTGTACCGATTTCAGTCATTCTTTCACCGTTGGATATGTACGGGATCCCGATGAGTGCTATATAATATACCACGGGCGAAGCCGGGGCGGACAACTAGTATATTATATTATTATATCTAATTTATATCACGATTTGGAGACTATCATTTAATTTTGATATCTTCAAACATCATCAAGTAGCAATAACGCCCTCGCTTAGTTGGTTAATTGGAAAATCTTGAAGGGCCTTCCAAAACTGGTGGAAGTTTAGCCCCAGTTAGAAGGCAAACAATCGCACGACTTGCTATACTCGCACTATATCTATATAGGTAATATATTCATTCAAATAATATAAGCCGGCTTTATCGCTGATACAAGGAAACTTAGTTTTAATTAAACAGGGAATTTAATATCTATACATACCTATTTATTTAACAGGTATGGTAGTAAATATATTAAGTTAAGGTTAGATTAATTTCACGTCTCGTTTTACGTTCACGGTATTACGATACCGTCTAGGTAACCTATTATGGTGCAGAATGCTGAGGTCGTAAGATCCTTTATGGTAATTGAGAGGTTATACGGTTAAACGCTTGTAATACCACGAGCCATTAGCAGGAAATTGGTTCAATAAACGTACACCTAGAGACTGTTTCTCAAGAAACAGTCTTAAGGTCTTAAGAAATACGAGTAAATTCTAAAACCCTAGTGAGTTTATTTTTCTTGTTAGTTTATTTAGACACGGTGTGTAAAGAAACGTAAACACAGTTTGTTATCATTACACGTGGTGTAATGAAAAAATACGTGAAATAGAAAAAATATTTTTGAAGGAGATTAATTTTATAAGAAAAAAGATGCGTACGTCGCACGTGGTGAGAAGGTTTGAATCACGAGATTCTAAATTCGAATCCCGTTTACACCTCTGTATATTTTCCAAGCGTGAAGTCGTGACAACTTCTAATAAATCGACGAACGCCGGCTGCATGCACGAAAGTGTCCCGTTATGTCCCATTACGCTCATTGTACGCTTGCGCCGCATCTATTAATGTTTTGTTATGACGTTGTCATGTTAAACTATCGTCCGTAAACTAACCGACTGTACAGACAAACATTTTTGTCGCTACTCTTTGAACAGTGAAGAAATCGTTAGGAAACTAACATGTACCTACCAAGAAATACGTATTTCGAGGACATGTGTCATCCGTCAACTCACACTTGGCCATCGTGATGGATTATGGCTTTGACATTCTTTTGAGCGAAGGCTCCGCGTGCCAGCAGTGGGACCATAATGTGAGATGCCTATTTACGCGTAGGTATTAAAGCGTTAAAATAATCAAACCACGATTTATCGTTGTGATGTAGTTTTTGCAGGGTCACGCAAGACAGGTGTAAGTACTATGCCGAAAGAGTGGTAATATATTATATAAAATCTGTTTTTAGCTCTTTGACGTAGTATTCGCCAATGTGAGAAGAACGTTCCATACACTAACATTATTTTCACTAGATTAAATGCATTCGACGGTTGATGAGAACTTTTGCCATATCAGGGTTTATAATTTAATAAAAGTTTTTCATAAATTTACTTACAACGTGTCCAGCTTATTAAGGCCGTAGGTACCGCATAATTCCGTATATTAAAAACTAAATACTACACTAAACTCAAACTTGGTTTTGCGAGTCATGTATCTGCGCATAGCATGATGATTCTCAATTTGTGGCGAAATTCTGTAGCGTAAATGTGTCTAAGTGCGGACAAACCCTAAGGCCATACCTTGTAACATCTTAAAGGTAGCCAACGAATAGGGTCCGAGTTAACGATAATACGATAACAATGAGAGTGCTTACCAATTGATATGTGGTCAGTCCTACCACCTCTATTAAGCCATCTTCAGTGGAGGGCTCGACGGCGCCTCCGGATTTATTCCAAGGGTGAGTGCCACCCCCGTAACTGCAAAGATTCCGACCATAAACAACAATTTATACATTCAGCGACGAATATCCTACGTTGTTCATATTCCTGACGGCCGCGGGATACGTGACGTCGTTGCTTCGAAAATATAAAAGTAGACGGGTTTTATGTCTGGCTGAAGCTGTAAAGCCACCAAGCAAATGGATGCGGGAATAAATATCTACTTAGTAGTCAAACTGAAAGAGCAGACTTCGTGTCAGGATCGCTCCACGATCTATAGCGTTAGGAAACGTGACAGCGTCTGTGCACAAAGTAGTTAGTGACGTCCGAGCACCCGTAATCAATGGATCTTTAAGTCAAAATAGCAATGACTACGTGCTGCATACGCATGCATAAGGTAGAACTAGGGCATAGTTAAATCACTTTGAAGCCGGCTCTGATAATGAAATTGTCTCGCTCTGACTGTGTAGTCACGAGTCTTCCGTTGATTCGCTTCCCCGCAATTTGCGTTCTCTGTGTACCCCATACTACAATAGGTAAAGTACATTTCAATTGGCTGTCAGATACTAGTACAATGTAAATGTGTAAGCTAAGCGGCCGTCGTTTGGAGCTCTTTGAATTGTATTTAGTAGAACTGGTACTCGTAGTTGATTCGCATGTCAGTCGAAAATTCTGCTTCCAAGTATTTATTTTCATGGAAGGAAATATTAATGTGATTCGCAGTCGTGTACCTATTCCTGCTTGTTTTTCAGATTATAAAGACAATTTTATTTCAGAAAGAAAATCATACAAATACATTGATCGTAACGTATATAGAATTGGCCAACTGAGAAACACAATGTTGGCGTGACTTTTGTCATTTTGTAATGTACCTTTAAGTTACATACTAATATTTTCATTGACCACAATTTTTTTGATGTTGAAGTATTGATACGGATGTGAATTCGGGATGTTTAACTAAAAAGATACTATTAAAAAAAATAGGTAGGTATATATTATAAAAGCAAAAGAAGCCGAGACATATAGTTTCACGTACCTTGGAATGTTTAAGAAGACAATAGCATGGACCTTATGTTCCCTAAGCACATGAGTCACGTCCTTTCCGTCGCACTCCATCGTGACAAAGTCAGCGAGGCCTTTCCATTTCCGCTGCATGAGGTCCTTCCCTCCTGCAGTCCCGTAGAACAGCTTGTTCCTGATCCGAGAGTTGAACTTCTCTGGGTGTGCCTCTAAAATAATCGTACAAAAATCTTTGTTAATTGCCTGTTTTATTTACATGTTTGGATATAAATGCTTTAATTCACTTATAACCTGCAAGTATTTTTAAATTATGAGAATACGGACATTCTAAGTCTGCGTGTTTCTTTGTTGTTCGAAATCTGTGTTAAAAATCTGTGTTTCTCGAAATAGCAACATATGCTCACGGTTGACGTTCCAAATACTCGAACGAAGATGTTTGATACCACATTCGTAAAAAGAACATCTAGGCTGTGAAATGATAAATTCTACGCTGTATACCTGTGTTATGTGGGGTTCTCGGTATCCTCAAGTCGAACGTGGATCGATTTCTACGATGTATTAGGCTAGAGGTCGTTTTAGTGCCAATTTATTATCTATGAAAAATCTTCGATTATAAGGCTATTTATTTACTAACAAGCGAGTTTATGGTCTAACGCAGTTTCAGTCACTTATTGCTACTATTAATGTTTGGTAAATCATACGAAAATATTAAGCATGCATGCTTTCCCAATCGAATACCTGAGATAAGTTAAGTTAATAAGTTTACTACTTCTTATCGGAACTTAACGGAGTTGCAACAGTAGACATTTATGCAAAATTTACAAAGCCAAACCCGAAACATTTTTTTTTGTTTTTCAGTAATTTGATGAGTTAAATAGCTAATGGTATTATTAACTTTTATTTAGGTTAGGCCTATCTTTACTCTAGGATGGCTACATTATGGTAACGGAGGAGGCCAACGAGATAGAAAATAATCACCATGAATAATTGGGCACACCATAACTGTTATCATAGAGACGAGGGGACTGCCCGGACCGCATACATTATGAAAATGTTTTCATTCAAAGCAGTCGCTCACTACAATCAGGACGGTGACCAAACACGGCAAACGTGCTTTGCATAATTAACGTGAGTTCACACGGAATACATTACGGTGAAAATCTTAGTCCCCTTGCTCTCTAGCTTGCACGAGGCACGTCATAAAGCATTTACGTAGAGATCGCTGGGCACGTCAAAACGATTTATGATAAACGTATTCTGAACAGACTGCAGGGAGCGACTAAATGCGACATAGTACTTAATACTAAAGTTGACTAATTTAGCAACACAAAAAGCATTTGAACTCACTTCTGATATGAATAGTAGTACCAAAGTATTTCGTTTTTGGTATCGAAATTTAACAAACTTTTATCAAAACGAGTTGTTAGAAATATAATAGAACTTTCACCTGCGTTGTTGCCGTACTTGTTATTTACACGTGAAGAAAACTGTTGTAAGAAATAAGCCTTTGTGTTATTACATGCTATAAATAATCTATCCAATTCTAACCTGATATCTTAAGATATTCCAACGTGATTGAGCAACAAGTATCCAAACTTTTGCATTTATAATATTAGTAGGATTACTGGGTAAAGTTTTAATTCCTCTTGCTCGAGCTTTAACAGTTTAATACTGTTTGGGGGTTTTGTTCCCTAATGTATCGCTTTAGACGATGGTAGTTTGTATAAATAATTTATTTGGTGGTATCTATGACGTATCTCGTATGTTGTTTATGAGACGACTACAAACTACGGCCACATGTCATGATTGTGGATCCATTTACATAAATTTGATACAGATTTATGGTAAATTTACAGTTGTATGTTCAGATTCCGCTAGTCCATCTATATTATTGTAAATATAAACGTAGAAGTACGTTATTAACATTGGTACGAGTATTAATGGTGAAAAAAAACAACACCCCGATATTTTTCGATAAATATATATTTCCAGATCTTGATAGATTTTGGGCTAATTTCTACATGGAGGCCCGAGTCCCAGTGGTAAAAAATGCGCCTGATGATGAATAACACCCTTAATCATTATAGCACATTGTCACACAACTATTTGAATATGAAGAACTCAGAAGAAGGCTAGCACTCGTTACCCACATATTTTTGTATTTTTTGCACATACTCTTTGCTTGTAGCTTCTCTGAAACCATTACCCTTCAAACCAGATATGTTTACACATTACTGCTTGATAGTAGAATAACATTCATACTTGTAGTATCGCCTACTGTTTAAGGTTATCCTAATGGGTATGGGTAAATGTGGTTAATTATTAGTTTACTAATGATATATTTCAGTGGGAAATATAGAACGTGATATCACCACTGCAGTCACAGTTTAATCAACAGTTCAATTTGTTAGTTCAACTTAATTAACCTGAAATGCTTGTACACAATGTATATTATTCCGTAGATAAAAGAGTTAATATTGATGAACGCACAATACAATTATAAATCATTTGTTCAGCTCACGTTTTGACGGAGTTTGTTCAAATATAATTTTCGTGGTAATTATTCCGAAAACTAGTTGTAACCCGCGGTTTCACCTGTGGATATTGAATAGTGTGTGTGATTGTCAGGTCTAATTTTTCTTCTTTTAATAACTCGTCTGGTTGTTCCTAATATAACTAACTAGGTTAACCAAAGAGAACAAAAACTGTGGTTTTGTAACTAAATTTTATAGATTTACACATCCCGAGTTAAAGAAGAGTAATTACTTGCAACTAGCTGACAACTTCCACAAATAGAATTGTTTGGCTTGGGTCCTTATAAATAGCGAGAGATTGAGATTGTCTACTGTCGTGGTTATATGGTGGGACGAGTCTCCGATATTTCAACATTATCATGAACCATGTTAACGAAGTTTACACATGCGTATGATGTTTGGAACTATCAGGGACTTGCTCCGCCGTATAACCGTGGTGATGACAGATCAACTAACCTGTTACACATTAAATCAATATCAAAGAACGGTAAATAAAATTGTTGCCATACATCATCCTGAGCCCAGGAGTCACTTACAATCATTCTCCTTTATGCTCCATCCACTTGTCGATCTAACTCATATGTGTTTCATAGTAAATTTATTTTGTGCCACAAATAGTTTTCTATACCACTATTCTATCATATCATAAATGGCGATTTTTTTACTGTGATACTTTTACATTTGACTGCCATCTCGCTTGATAAAGCGACGAAGCTACGATGGAGCGTTTTATCTTGAAGAAACCAATTCACCCTTGACTTGAAAACACCAAGATTGTAACCATCGGGAAACCCCCAATCAAATGCATTCCTTAGCCTAGACGTTCTAAACATTGAAACATCCAAACTAACCATTTTTTAACCCCCGACAAAAAAAAGGGGTGTTATAAGTTTGACGTCGATGTCTGTCTGTCTGTCTGTCTGTCGGTCTGTCTGTCTGTCTGTCTGTCTGTCTGTCTGTCTGTCTGTGTGTGTCTGTCTGTGGCACCGTAGAGCTCAAACGGATGGGCCGATTTCGATGCGGTTTTTTTTATTTGAAAGTTAATATCCGTGCGGGTGTTCTTAGCTATGTTTGGTTAATATCGATTCAAAATGGCCGCCTCCACAAAATGGCGGACAAAATATTTCTTCACAACCTACCTCAATATGGATATCAAATGAAAGGGCTTGACTAGTAGAGTACTAAACGCTATAACAAATTTCAAATTCAAGATGGCCGCCACCACAAAATGGCGAATTATATAATATTTTTCACTACTACCTCAATATGGGTATCAAATGAAAGGGCTTGATTAGTAGAATACTTTGCACTATGACAAATTTCAAATCCAAGATGGCCGCTACCACAAAATGGCGAATTACATTTCCTTTTTCACAATTCCCTTAATATGGGTATCAAATGAAAGGGCTTGACTAGTAGAATGTTGTACAGATAACAAATCTAAGGTAGTCGGGGGTTAATCAAAATTTTAATTTTGTTCTTGTTGATAAGGAACTTTTGAACGGCAGTTAGTCTCTATTGGCATCTATTGGCTATAAAGGGATTTATGTGTTTTTACATTATAGAGTGACAAGACCAGAATGCCTGATGGTAAACAACATGCCTATCCATAACAGCACAGTGAAACGCTGCTATTGGAACATGAAGAGTCCAAATCATCACCTAGCACCGCACTGCGCTCGTCACCCGGGTAATTTTATTTAACTCTTACTTTACTAACTAGAGGTATATTCACGTACATACGTAGAGCATACCTGAAACCTTTCCATATATTTCCAATACTCCCATATCCCAAACTTTCACAATAATAATATTTGTTGGATTAGTAGGATTATTTAATCCCGAAACGAAAAGCTTTACCATAAAATAAGTCCAGCAATAAACTAGTGAATGGATTACTTACGCTGTCAAAATTTAACTTGTTGTATCGTGTTTAATTGGCCATCAATCAAGCAACTTTGTAGCTTTTTCTCAGATGGATTCCTGTATTAATTTGTTTTTGTTCCAGTTTTAGTTAAGTAGAAATAATGAAATGGTAGATTGAATAAAATGTAAAATGCGCCATACTTTTTATAACTAAAAGTCAATAATTTGAGACAGACTTCAAGAAAGGTATTATACGTTTAAATTCTTTACCCATAATAGGTTTGCACTTGATCGTCATCTCGTCTGATATTAAGCGACGATTCGGTCTAAGATGGAGCGTGCTTATCTAAAAAAAAACCGATTCACCCTCGACTTAAAGACACCAAGATTATAAACAACGCTACGCATTCCACAAACTAGACGTTCAAAGTTTGTGTCTACTTAATTGCTGTCGTAAATTAAATTTAAACTACATACATTTTATGTTTTATAAGTTTGACGTTTAACATGTCTGTCTACGTAATCGAATATCTGTGGCTCTGTGTAATCCCGGTATAGTGCAGGTAGTAGGACTCTTTGCAGAGTCCGTCTGGAGAAGCTACAGTTTTGCCACTTACTTATACTGTACTCTACCGCAAACAAGTTGCAAACATCTTCTATACAACTTATTCCGGTTTAAAGAGCAATGATTTCAGAAATATAATCGGGCTATAAAGATAAATTATCTGGCTGCCGGGTAACGAACGCAATGCAGTGGTAGCCAGAAATCTTCATATTGTGTAGTAGTGGTAGACTAGAACTCTTCATGTTTATATATATATATCTGCGTAGCACTGCTGTTGTGTGTAATTTTCGTGTATGATAGGCTTTCACCTTACGATCAACCGCACGTGTTTCTTGTACCATCACAATCACATCATGTTGTGTTGTTCCGTTAAAAATATTTGGTAACCTCATATATCAGGTACCTAAACAAAATAAAGAATTATAAAATGAAATATATAAAATGAATATTAAATATCCTATCTACTTAGAAAAAAACAATTGAGCAATAAAACAGTTACGTTCTAACGATGCGAAAGCTTTTATTTTAGTTCTACGAGTATAATAATATAAAACGTTCCAAAAGTTTTTACTTTTACTTTATTACATCCAAAGTATTCTATTTATAACTAGAAATGCGTCCCGATCCCGTCCACGTCCAGGGTCGAAAATAATCCTAACTCTGTCTCAATTGTATTTGTACTCATAAAAAAATGGGCTATCATCAGCGTAGCCGTATCCTTCTTTATCATACTGATGGCTTTCTTAACATCATAAAGAAAAAAGTGCATTCTTTCCTAAGCAAATTAATAACTAACAAGATTTATATGGATAGATGGATACTGTATTGTTGCTACGTATTTGTATTAGTACAATATCTGGTACCTATATTCTATTCTCTTATCCGAAGAGAATTTAGCAATACGTAAATAAATCTTCATCTTCAAACTCTTAAAACAGTCATCGAAAAGTGCAATGAATACAGAAAGCCTCTTGTTCTTACTTTTTTATGAAAAGGCTTTCGATTCTGTGGAATGGTGGATTGTAGAGCGTGCCCTAGTTAAATGCAGAATAGATGAAAGATACATTCAAATACTCAACCACCTTCACGCAAATGCTACAGCATGTGTCGCCCTGCACAAAAAAACGCAAAAATTTCCTTTAGGAAGAGGTGTACGACAGGGGGGATACTATATCTCCAAAGCTATTCACATTATCTTTGGAATATATATTTCAACAGCTGGACTGGAGTGACAAGGGTTTAATGGTTGACGGGGAAAGGCTTTCAAATTTAAGATTTGCTGACGATTTGGTGCTTATATCCGACAACACCGAGGATATGATCGCTATGGTAGAAGATCTAAGGAGAGAGTCTCTAAAGGCAGGCCTAAAAATGAATTTTGGCAAAACTAAAATAATGACCAATATTCCCACACCTATCCGGCTACCCGTGAAGAGTGTATCTGAATATATTTGCCTGGATCACAAAATTACACTTGGATACGAAAACCAAACAGCCAAGGTAGACCGAAGAATTGCAAAGGGCTGGGCCGCTTTTGGAGACAACAAAGACACGTTACGTAGCAAGCTTCCACTCCGCCTGAAAGCCAAAATCTTCGAGCAGTGTGTCATGCCCGTATTCACATACGGGATGGAAACCACGTCACTCACTAAAAGATCTGCCGAGAAGTTCCGAGTCGCGCAGAGAGGAATGGAAAGAGCAATGCTTGGTATTACACTCAAGGACCGGAAACGAAATGAGTGGATACGTAGCAAAACCAAGCTGAGGGACGTGATGACCATAGTCGCGAAGAATAAGTGGACCTGGGCAGGGCACATTGCCAGACTGGATGCTAACCGATGGACGAAACGAGTCCTTGAGTGGAGACCTAGGGCTGACACGAGAGGAAGAGGGAGGCCACCACAACGCTGGGTGGACGACATCCGACGACACGGAGGTCAAGACTGGATGAGTCGGGCACAAGACCGCCAGAAGTGGAGAAAAGGAGAAGAGGCCTACGTTCAAAACTGGACTACCATGAGGCCATAATGATGATGATGAAATAAATAAATGAATAAATATTGGTGGACAATTCACACACAACACCATATGACCCCAAACTAAGCAAAGCTTTTACTATGGAAGCCAGATAGCTGATATAATACAGATAGTTTTAAATACATACTTATTATACATAGAACTTCTTGTAAGTTAAGTGTTATATGTTTTTTAGGGTTCCATAGCCAAAAGGCAAAATACGGGACCCTTATAGATTCGTCATGTATGTTGTCTGTCTGTCCGTCCGTATGTCACAGCCACTTTTCTCCGAAACTATAAGAGCTATACTTAATTAGTAGATGTATAACTTAGTTAGTAGATGTATACTGTAAACCGCATTAAGATTTTCATACAAAAAATAGCAAAAAAACACTAAATTTTAGGGGTGTCCCATACTTAGAACTGAAACTCAAAAAAACATTTTTTCATCAAAACCATACGTGTGGGCTATCTATGGATAGGTTTTAAAAAATAATATTGAGGTTTCTAACATTTTTTTTTCTCCACTGAATAGTCTGCGCTAGAGACTCTTCCAAAGTGGTAAAATGTGTGTCCCCTCTGTATCTTCTAAAATAAGAGAATGACAAAACTAAAAAAAGTATATGATGTCCATTACCATGTAAAGTATCAATGAAAATTGGTTTGAAAGAAAGTAGTTTTATTTTAACACGTCATAAATTCACTATTATTAAAACACTGATTAAGGTACGAGAACGAACTACAAGACCTTTTATATTATGTTACTTGCTGCTACGGAAACCTTCATGGGCGAGTTCGACTCGCACTTGACCACTTTTATTTTACTCGTATCTATCTCCTATACATACAATAAGGTTTTCATTTGACCGCTATCTCGCCTGATGTTAAGCGACGATGTGGTTCTACGATAAAGCGTATTTTTACTTAGAAGAAACCGATTCACTCTCAATTTGAAGACACTAAGATCGGAACCATAGAGAAAAACCCACTTAGACAACGTATTCCACAGCCTAGAAATTCGTATGAAAAAGGTCAAACCTTTTCGTTCGAGTCTTTGGAACGTCAAACACTAAAAGATATCGTTTTTTCAAACTACGAATCATGTAGATCAGTTGCAGTGCACAAAATGTATAACGATGTATAGAAACCCGATTAACTAGCAATTTTAGGACGATGTTCAAGTCTTATATGGAGTTTTGTGTTACTCTTTTTCTTGAGCTATGTAATATTTTTGAAGAACGTAATAGTAATAAGCTTATTTCTTTAATTAATTTTAGCCTTTTGTCAATGTTAATTAGACAGCCAGAACGAAACACTTAGTTACGCAAACCTGTAAAGTTAAAAATGTACAGAACAAATGGCGGCCTTATCGCTCATAGGCATTTCTTCCAGGCAACCATAAGTAGCAGGAAAGACACAAAGAAGAAATAAAATAAGATTAGGTATAACATTTTTAACTTTACAGGTGTGCGTAATTAAGTGTTTCGTTCTGTCTGTCTAATTAACATTGACAGAAGGCTAAAATTAATTAAAAAAATAATCTTATTATTATGACACATTTATTGAATCGTACTTCATTCCTTATGCGTAAACAGCTGTAGTGGCTAAGTGGCTAGAACGTGCTATTCACACTCGTGAGGTCGTTGGTTCGAGTCCTGCTTTCACCTCGTGATTATTTGTCCAAGTGCAAATTTACAAGGTTGACATCAGCATTAGCTTTAATGGTGAAGGAAAACATAGTGATGAAACCGGCATGGTTCAAGAATCTTTCAAAGTCATACGTCACCCAACCAACCAGCACTTTATGGGTCTGTGTGATGGTTTCTAGGTTTGATTTTCTCCTTGCAAGGGAAGGTCCCGAGCCCTTACGATGGGAACATTTAGAAGGCAGCGTTTGACATAATTTTTTAACAAAAAATATTTACTAAATATACAAAAACTGAAATAGTGGAGTACAGTGGCAGAGCCCACACTGTCATTGGTTAAGGCTAAGTGTGAAACCTTCCGCCGACGTATGCCGTGTATTTATAGGTGATTGCCTTTTGAGATTTGAAAAATCTTATCTGAGAATTGACCCTTAAATATTGTAAAAATAATCGGAACTAAAGTGTCGCCAGCAAGTTACCGGTGGTTAGGGCTACAGAGTGAGGAAACTTCTGACGATGCGCGCTGTGTGGAGTTTAACCGCGTTCGGCATCTGACCCTTGATCCAACCTAGAGGGTAGCAAGTCTCTCGAGATGTTTCGTCGAGAATTTTCACTATAAGACCATTCGCCGACACAATTATCGGGACTATGATCGTTGGCTCACTATTATGTTATTAAAAATAGTTAGAAATGTATTGTTCAATAAAAAATCTAAAGATTACCCAACAACTGTTAGAAACGATGTTTTCTCTTTATAATGTTAGATAAAAACTTTCTACCGTAAAAAAATTTGCTTTAACTTTACTTGATATAGCACTTTATCCATAATATCGGAAAATAGCTCCAAAAGTATCTTCACTAAAAGCGTTGTATCCGCAAACTTGGCAAATGTTCGTAGTATTTCTTCACGATTTCAGTTCCTCAGTTTAATAAGGTACTTATACGTGTCAGCGCGTCTGCGATGGATGTCGAACGTCAAACGATGCCGGGTTATTGGCTGTCGTCTCGTTCAGTCCCCAAAAAACTTTTTGTGGAAACTTGTTTCCACATTTTTTCTCATTTGTAAGTACGACTTTGACTTTGTTAATGTTATTGCGTCTACGTATATACCTTTATCTTTTGTAAAGAGGAAAGATGAATTTGTTTGTTTTTTAGGGTTCCGTAGCAAAATATGGGACCCTTATAGTTTCGTCATGCCTGTCTGTCTGTCTGTCCGTCCGTATGTCACAGCCACTTTTCTCCGAAACTATAAGAGCTATTGAAACTTGGTAAGTAGATGTAATCTGTAAATCGCATTAAGATTTTGATACAAAAAATAGAAAAAAACAAAAAATTTTAGGGGCGTCCCATACTTAGAACTGAAAGTCATTTTTTTTTTATCAAAACCATACGTGTGGTGTATCTATGGATAAGTCATCAGAAATGATATTGAAATTTCAAACATATTTTTTTTCTAAACTGAATAGTTTGCGCGAGGGACTCTCCCAAAGTGGTAACCCCCTCTAACTTCTAAAATAAATGACAATAAAAAATATGATGTACATTACCATGTAAACTATCAACGAAAATTGGTTTGAATGAGATCTAGTAGGTAAGTAGTTTTAATTTAATACGTCATAAATTTACTATTGTTAAAACACTGATAAGTAACAACGAACTACAAGAACTTTAATATTATGTTACTTGCTGCTACGGAAGCCTTCATGGGCGACTCCGACTCGCACTTGACCACTTTTATTTATTGTTACCTATAAAGTCTAAAAGTAACTAATGCATAAGCAGCCCACTAAATGTTCCCACTGCTGGGACTCGCGGCCTTCTCTCGCAAGGAGAGAGTTAAGACCATAATCCACCACGCTGGCCAAATGCGGGTTGGCGGATGACACATGACCTCGAAAGATTCTAGGTACATGTCGGTTTCTTCACGATGTTTTCCTTCACAGTTTTTAAGTTAGCGGCATTACGCACATGACTTCGAAAAGACAGTGGTGCGCGTGGTGGGATTCGAACCCGGGGGCTTCGGATCGGCAGTCGCCGTTCTCCCGACTAAACCAGCCGTAACTTCTAGACCAGCCGTAACTTTAAAAAAGTAACTAATAGTATTATCTAAAAGCAAATTATAAGAATTTGATGTGTTCAGTTAGCTATATATTGATTTGATTTGTAAGAGAAATAAATACTTAAAAAGAAGACGTGATTTTAAAGAAATCACAATACTTTTTCCTTTTCGTATATCTTATACCTTTAAACGAGCAATTCTTGTAAGTATATATATATATATATATAGAATCTGAATCTCGGAAACGGCTAGAACGATTTTCATGAAATTATGTACACAGGGGGTTTCGGGGACGATAAATCGATCTAGCCAGGTTTTATTTAAAAAAAAACCACCGTTTTATGCGCGTTTTTAAACACTATTACATAAAGGTTAGAATGCGATGGTAAATTTCGCGACGGCGCGCGACAGTATATTAGCTCAGTCGGGAAGATGGGTGGATGAAATATGGTAGGTCCGGGTTCGAATCCAACCGGCCGCGTTCTTTTTTCAAGTTAATTTTTTTTAGCAAATCAGGATGTATAACCAAGCAAAGCTCGGTCACCCAGGTACTATACATTTATACGAAAAGGAAAATGTAATACTACCCTCCCTGACCAGAGTAACTTGGTAAGGTGGGGAAAAGCCTCTGAAAAATGTTGCTATACTTGTGGAGATGCGATATGTACAGCAAGGCACATATTGGTGGGATGCAAGGTGCTCCTTAATGGGGGTCATTACTCACGGCGCTATGACAGAGTACTTGAAATCATACGTGAAGCCATGAGCCTTTCAGTAGCTAGAGCCCAAAAGGGATTGACGACAAACAAAAGACAAATTAACTTTGTAAAAGAAGGCTCAACATCAAACTCCAGGAACAAGCCTTACTCAATCCTGGGTACAGCACCTGATTGCACTATTTTAATGGACACGTATGAAAAGCACTACAAATCCCAGAGGATGTGGGTGTTTCGTCATCCAGACCGGACATTTTCCTTTTTTCTAGAGCTACGAAACGCATAGTCCTTGTAGAACTTACCGTACCGTGGGAAACTAATATATCTAAAGACCACGCGAAGAAACAAAATAAGTATTACGGCTATGTAGTTAGTTTATAAGCTGTAGAACTGGGAGCGAGAGGTATACCAGCAAAATCTCTCTAGAACCTGCTGAAAGACCTTGGCTTATCCAGAAGTGCAGTAAGTTCTATACTAGAACGAGTATCTAAAGCTGCACTAGTGGGCATTTACGTGCAACGTGCTAATACTTAAACCTTTTCGATATATTTACCTGCATACTACATATTCGCCAGAAAACACTTAATTGTTCTATACAATTATATTTTACCAACTACAACGACATTCGAAAGGCCGCTGGTATACCAGCATACCTCACATCTCACATACTTGGATGAGAAGAGAAGTGTGTGGTCTTATGTAGGTGACAACGTGCGAAATAGTAGAACTATCAATTTGTCATGTCAGTTGTGTAATTGTGTTTCTTTTTATTATACTGTACAGTGTACCTGTGGGCTTTCGTTTGATCTCACGTTACCAAGTAACACATTGTTTATTTAAACTGTAATATAATTTAAAAATGTGTAGGTATAACGTACGTATTTTTTTTCTACTTTTCATGAATAAATTAAAAATGCATTTCCATTAGGTTAATGATTATAATTTTAATTAGATTCTAATCCAATTTAGGTTTCTGACCTGACCCTTTAGATACGTAAACTTTCAAATCAAAAGTTATGATTTTGACCTTAGATAAAGTATTATGTGAGCTCTTTGGTTTTGCCATTCATAAATTTATAGGCGAATCAGTAGTTGTTTACGTTTTAAATACGAGTACATTGAAATTAGATAGCAAATTAAAAATAAATAAATAAATATTGGTGGACAATTCACACGCAACACCATCTGACCCCAAACTAATTTAAAAATAATTATTAGAAAAAAATAGATTGGAAGTTATACTTCTTTCAAACCGACTAACGGAAACATTTCAATAACTTTTTTGCAAATTTAAGACGTGACTTATCATGCTTTATTTGTTGGATTAAGTATGTTTTAGAGACAAGTGTACAGTTATAAAATATATAAATTAAGTCAACCGCCTCAGGTTGATACACACAGGCTTATTTGTGATAAAAATGCAATTAATCAGTGATAAAAGTTATGTCGACGACAAACATAATATCATAAGTAATGGGCTGAAATCACAAACGTGTTAGAATATGTAAAAGACATAGCAAGAAATCTCAAACAACACCATAACTTACTAAATAAAACTTTACATCAAGAATCTCTCATATAACGTAGCCATACTGTTTCCGTAACTGTGCTACGAAAACAGAATCCGAGCTTTCGTAGCACTGCTTGGCAATATAACTGTTTTAGTGGGTAAAACCGTTTTATTTTTATAGCTTTGTTACGCTTCCTATCCATGATCGCTAGGATTGTTAATATCGGGTTATCTTTGTCACAGTAAGACATCATCTTTACATAGTTTCCCATCAGAAATACGCACGTTTCCTCAGCCCGATGTGCATTTTATGTGAAACTAGCTACGCTCCACGGCATAGCCCGCAGCTTATCAACCACTAAGTTGTTGAATGTAGTCACTGCAGTAAGTATCTACTTTTTGAATTTCATTTAAATCCGTTCAGCTCATACAGACATAGACAGACATCTACAAATCCACAAACTTTCGCCTTCTTAATTATTGTGATTAAAAAAGCGAACCTCTTGCTTCGTGGAACTCCAGCGCGATGTGCGCATCGACGCCAAAGGAGAAGTAGTTGTTGACGACGTTGAGAGGCAGCTCGGGCTTGGCGTTGGTGGTGTCTTCGCCTGCGGCGGCTGCGTTCGGCTCCACCGTGAGCTGCCATCGGTCGAGAAGCACCGTGTCGCTCTCGCCGATGTTAGCCAAGATCTTCGATATTGGCTCGTCTTCGTAACCCTAAGATATAAAAAAAAAACATTATAACTTTATCTTTAATACGTTTTCGTAATAAGTACTAGCGCAATTTCAAAACTTTTCAATTTTTATATTTTCGTCATAATTTTTAATAATTTTCTTTAAATCAAATCTAATGCGGCACTACAGAATAAGCGAATAAATAGTCATTTTTACTGTTTGCAAATCGTAATTTTGCGGTATCAATAGACCCTGAAGAAACCACATTACCGCTACAATATTATATTTTGATTCCAGACTAGACTGATTTCTACTTTAAAAGTCAATATACTTATAACATTTTCTCACCTATCTGTTTTACAATACCATATAACACAAATAACCTAACAAATCGTTTAACTAGGAAAGTTTGATTAATTGTCAGAGCTATTATACAAAGAGACGTAATTTAAAATACCATCCTAATTATATAGTAAATAAGCTGAATCATTTAATCCTCAAGTTTTTCTTGTCTGTTAGAGTTTATCTTGTGAAAACCAGAAAATAAAAATCAGAAACCAAAAACCGTATCAAACCGGTGCTCAGTAAACTTGTCTTCGTGAAGCAAAATGAAAAGAAAGTCTCTACAAACTACTTAAGTGAGTCATCCATTCCTAATAAATTATTATTATTAACATTAAGCCTTGGGTAAGTCGACCCTTACCTACAGCTTAATAAACAAGAGCAATTTACGCACAGAGAAACCCGAGGGATGGCCACGCAAGGGCACGTGTCGGCCAAGTAAACCAATAATGTATTTAGTTAAAGAAGCTACGTTTGTAAATATTAAAACAAACGTATTCAAATTAATAAATTATTACTAAAGATATAAATACTCTTAGAAAGATAGATAGATAAACTCTTTATTGTATTTTTTATTGTTACATTTACTGGCCTCCATAGTTCAAGCTTTGCTTAGTTTGGGGTCAGATGGGAATTGTCCACCCATATTTATTTATTTACTTACTGTACCCTGCCACGCTTTACTGTGGCACATTGTAAAGCAAAAATTAGATAAAACACTCCTTGATGCGGATTATCTATATTCTAAAATTTCAGCTCGATCGGTGCAGAACTTTTTGAGTTTTTGAAGTGTACACAAACCAACATACCATTTTTATATACAGAGATTTACTTAACAAAACAAACAACTTAAAAAACAATCTTAAAGTATAGTAGCAAATGGCGACCGTATCGCTAAAAGCGATCTCTTCCAGGCAACCGTGGGATGGAAAAGAAAAAAGTATGAAAATATCATAATCGTTCACACTACATAACTATTGCTATTGATTACGGGATATTTTATAAATCGAAATATCGGGGACTCGTTCCACTATTTAACCAAGTTTGAATGTAGTTTAGTTAATAACTAACTCTTTTAGTTTTATACATTAGGATAAATTTCGTAGACCACGTGAACTTTGTAAAATTTATGCGAAAAATCATTAGAAACTTCTTTTCTGGAGTTATTTTTCTGAAGTTTAATTTATTCTCTACTCCAGGCGTAGCATTTGGTTGTTTGTAAAGTGATAAAATATGAGACCTATATCGCTGAACGCTGCGAACTTTACCCGAAGTGTTGTTTGGCAAAATAAACTAATTTTTGTTTGAGTTTGTTCAAAGTTCGGAGCTATTATTTACATTGGCCAGAGGAGCTCGGTTAACGTCGCTGGGCAAGCAATAATATTTTTTGCTTTCTATTTATTTCTAATTAAGGCATTTGCCTGGTTTATTTTAAGTAGGATGAAAAGATCAACAGTATTAATTATCTGTAGTATCTATAGAATACGTAGACAACGTCATAGGTATGTAAATGTTAAGCTGTCAGTTATTTAGTTTAAGTTTAGTTATTGAAAGTGAGTGTTTAGTTTTTAGTGAAATATTAACCACTTCTTCTGTAACTGATATTGCACTAAAACTATCTGTTCTCTTTAGCACAAGCTTTGCTTAGTATGGGGTAGGACAGTGTTATATAAAATTTCCACCAATATGTACATATTTATTTAATAGCAAGAACGGTTCGCTTTGACACATGCAGTTCCCTTTACTTTTTTTGCAATGAAAAGCAATTTTATGTGCTGTTTCAGACCATAATCTAAGTGTTCCAAACTTCAACCCGATCCGTTTAGCCCTTCCGACATGATTAAAAAACAAACATTCAAACGAACGCAACTTTTGCAACTTTAATGCGAGTATTAGTAAGATAATTGATAAAAAATTCATGATTCGTGGGCGAGCAGATTGAATTGATATGCCTGTACAATGTAATAAGTTGTTGCTCTGTGTCATTCTTATTATCGTTTAAATTACTTTTTTGGTTATATAGGCTATGGTTTATAGGCATTAATTAAATATATAAAAAATAAATTCACTAGGTAAATATTTTGTTCAGTTTTAATTTTGTTATGTCGTTAAATAGGTACATAAAAAGTTGATTTTCTAAAAAAAAGTCTAGCAGCGCCCCGCGACTTTTCCTGCATTTATGCGTGAAAAGTAGCCTATGTGTTATTCCAAATTAAATTTCCTTTCATAAATATGAGCTTGTCCAGACTATATTCTATCCGTGTTCCAAGTTACTTGATAACTATATAATTTATCTGTGTTCCAATACGATCCGTTCAGATGACCCAATGTGATTGAACGACAAACATCTAAACATCCAAATTATTGCCTTTATAACATTAGTAGGATGCGGATAACAATGCATTTTTTGTTTATATATTCAAACTTAAACTAACTTGCAAAAAGAAACAAATAGCGACTCTGTCGATTAGAATTTCGGTTTAAAATCTAAAACTAGAAGAAGCGAGAGGGCTGTCGCCGCCCGAGGACCAAAAGACGCATTGTGATCCGCATCGTACCAATATTATAAATACAAAAGTTTGGATGTTTAGATGTTAGTTCTTCAATACCTGATTTTAACTTTTGATTAGTTTGGAGATAAAACGTGTTATGTGATGTCCTGTAATATTTTTGTTTTATGTAAGCAGATTGCACCCTGATCGTTGGGCCAGAGTTTTTACATACATAGGTCCAATAGACTCCACAGTCATCTTCCAAAGCCTGGGTTTCAATAATAATCCAATTTTACTTATATTATAAATGTCAAAGCCTGGATGTCTGGATGTTTGTTGCTCATTCACGTTAGAACAGCTGAACGTATCGGGTTCAAAGTTGGAGTATAGTTAGATTAAAGTGTGGAATAGCACATAAACTACGTTTTATTACATCAAAAAACCAGTAACGGGACTTACGTGAGTAAAACCGTAGGGCACTGCTAGTTTAAATAAATTGGACGATGGAATTTCATGTTCGAAATAAGTGGAGGTAATTGGGGGAGCAATAATGGGACTACTAAGGGTAACTTGAAAAATTGGTACACTCATGTTGCATCTACCGTAATAGATACAGTTTATCTATGTAGAAAAATAAAAATAAAAATAAGCACATATTATTTTGAATAGAAAAATCAAAGCGACTAGATTGTAATTAACTCTTTATAAGTATCATCATCGTTCGTAAGAATGTAGATCGTGACATGAAGTTTGTTTTTGTCGTTCGGAAGAATACTAAATTCTTTTATAGCAGAGTAATAAACCGTGTTTACGGGCTCGTTAAAGCACACAGTAGATTAGGCGATGACAGGTAATCACGGCTTTGCATATTCATGGATGTATTTCTAAATTTGTGATTCGAAGCGAGGGATGATGAGTTTTTTTATGGGGAATTAATAGAAGTAGGTACTTAATTCTGGTTTATTAAAAATATCTGTTCTATTCAAACATGGATTACAAATGGAGTAAGATAAGAAAAACATTGACGAATTCATGAAATTGTAAAACCTAGGTACATGTTTCAGAGCTCAATTGTGAAAACTTGGATGCTTGTAGCTCAACCACGTCGGAACATCTGAACGGAACGGGTTGAAATTTGGAACACAGTTAGATTATAGTCTGGAAAATCACATATTTATCGAGGGGAAAATAGCAGGAATGGAAGCTGCGCGGGTAAAAACGTCGGGCGCTGATAGCACAATACAAATGGTTGATGACACCTCATTTAGGAGCTCAATATGAACTATTACCGAAACTGCGGTTCGAAAAACAGACGTACAAAGCTGCAACGTAAGTTTTGTACCTACTAATGTAAACAAATATTGTTATAAGGTAAATCCCGTAATCACAGAAACAAAAATACTACAGAAAGCATTTTAAAAAAGTTATGTGCTATTGACTGCTATCTTGCTGCTGGTAAACAACAATACGGTCTACGATGAACCATGCTTACCTAGAAGAAACCGATTAACTTTCAAAATTATAATTTAATAAAATGTTTAGAACCAAAAAAAATCAGTAACCGATTTTTACGATCCAGTGTTAGCATTGCAGTAAAACATATTCACAATGGCACGCACCAATATAGCGCGTACCTTTCGATCCTTTTTTCGTAAAGTTGAGCATCATTAGATAATACCACTCTATCCACAACTCTAAGTTTGTAAAACGATTTGGTCGTATGTGTTATAGTAAGTACAACAAATACCAAATACTTTACATTTACTACGTATAGAGTTAGATTTTCCGCGCGGTTCATTTGTGTCAATATTTAGCAGATGTCGTGCATACCTTCTATGGCATCAGTGTGATGTGCCGCGACAAAAGTTTCACAAGAGCGACAAGGCAAGAAAGACACTACCCGTGCTTTCGGTGTAAAGCGTTTGTGTCAACTCTATACGTAGTATAGGTATGTAAACTCTTTGACAAATACAATGTGCAATTCTACACGAAACACGAAAGTTTGTAAGTATGGATAGATGGATGTTTGTTAGTCTTTCACGTCAAAGCTACCGAAGGGATTGGAGTGAAATTTGGTACATATATAGATAATGGTCTGAAATAATACATAAGGCTAATTTTTTATCCCGGGAAAATAACCGGAACGGGAGCTGCGCGGGTGAAACCGCACATAAAATATAGATACTTTCACAGACCAGGATATTTTATTATTTTTCAACAATACTAACGAGTATAATAGTATACAATGAAGTATATAATATACTCATAGCTTATCAACCAAATGAAATGTCGAAGTGACTACGAGCGATTTTAGCTTAGCGTTTTATACGCGCGCTATATTACACGCTTCAAAAAACCGAACTTGCATAGACTGGGTAAAATGCTATCTGAAACCACACTACACCTATCTGTGTTTATGCCAGTGAATAATGGTTAAATTATGAAATGGTTATTTAAAAAAAACATGATATATCCATAAAAGGCATCATCATTTGCCTACCCTTATCCCACTTTATGTGGGGTCGGTACAACATGTACGTTTCCTCCATTCGTCTCTATCATATGTCAAATCTGAGTGTATTCCTTTCCTATCCATGTCTTCTTTCACACAATCCAGCCACACTTTTTTGGTCGCCCTCTACCACAACATCCTTCAACATTCATATTTAAAACTCTTTGGGTTATGTGGTTTCATTTCTACGCATAACATGGCCAAACCATGATAACCTAGAGTTTTTCAACCTTTCTGTCACGGGTGCCACTTTCATACTTCCCCCTAATATACTCATTCTTAATCCTATCTATCCGCGTAACACCACACATCCATCTCAGCATTCGCATCTCCGCCACATGTAATCGTCTTTCATCCGATCCTTTGGTTGCCCAAAATTCAGATCCATACATGAGGACAGGCCTTATAATCGCTTTGTAGATTTGCCCCTTAAGTTTAAGTGGGATGTGCGGATCACAAGTTGTTGCTGTGACCTGTCGCCATTTCATTCATGCCGCATTAATCCTGCTTTTAACGTCCCGATCTACATATATTGCCATCGTTCTGTATGAGAGACCCAAGATACTTAAAATCCGTACAAGCTGGAAGGGGTATGCCGTTTAAGGCTATAGGAAAAAAGTTGGAAGAACCCCAAAATCACGGAATAGGTACTCTGTTTTGGTTCTGCTGATCTTTAGCCCAACTTTTTCCAGTGTCTCAAGCCATTTTTCCAATCGATCTTGTACCTCAGCTCCATCATCTCCGACAAGAACGATATCGTCAGCAAAGAGGATGCACCAAGGTGCTCTCTCCTGTATGTTTGATGTCAGAGCATCCATTACCAGGAGGAACAAATAAGGGCTCAAAGCAGACCCTTGGTGCAAGCCTACTACCACACCAAACTTCTCGGTTTCACCAGCTGCTGACCGGACGCATGTACTTGATCGACTGTACATTGTACGTATTAATTGAACCATATATATAAATATATCCATAAAAGGCATGGGAATTAAAAATATTTTGTGACCGGAAAAATCGTTATAATCGGTCGGGGTATATTGCCTCAACAATCTATCTATAGCTAGTCTTGCTCGCTGCCAGTAAAATTCGTTTCTCTTGTTAGACTATTTCTAGCTGTTTTGTATTAAGAGTAAAAATCTTAAAGCTCGCGTTAGTCTCGCCCCACATGGTAATTTCACCATTAAGCGACCATTGGATACCCCTAAGTAAGCGCGCTTAGCAGTCCAATCCCTCTTCGCTCTAAGTGGCGAAAGGCAGCCAAGCCTGTGGGATTTGGTTTTATTCAAAATATTAAGCTCAGCCACTAGATGGTATGCTAAAAGTTTTTTCTTATTTACTAGAATTGGTAGTTTAAACCTTTATAATGCTTGTATCTTTTCTTACTTTTTTTCTTTGACTTAGTCCGCATAATTTAAACGCGAACGAAGAGATTTGACTCCACGTTTGTGATAAGAACGTCTGGGTTGTGGAATGCGTTGCCTGAGTGGGTTTTCCCTGATGGTTACAATCTTGGTGTCTTCAAATCGAGAGTGAATCGGTTTTTTTCTAGGTAAGTACGCTCCATCGTAGATCTCATCATTGCTTAATATCAGGCGAGATGGTGTTCAAGTGCGAACCTATTATAGTTAAAAAAAAACTATTTTCTAAATTTTCCTGTATGCTTCGGGATCAAAGTAGCTGCCCTGTGTCCCAGGTTATATCTATCCCTAACTAAACATGCAATCCGATCAGTCGTTCCAACGTGATAGAGTAACAAAACCCAAACTAAAAATCAAAAAACTAAAATGACAACTTAAATTTAATTTGTATGTCTACTCGTCACGAAAGTCTTCTCTGAATACGTACTTGCATTTTTTGGGATAAGGTAGTTTATGTACCTTTGCGGACTAAATATAAATTTTCCAAACCACCTATATATCAAACAGAAGAACTTCCTTCAGAAGAACTTCAACGTTTGCAACATTCAAACGTTGCTATTTATAATATGAGTAGGAAGAATACGCAACTACAATTGCTACATGTACTGACCCCACCCCACCCGAGGGCGCGCGCCAGGTCGTTCCCGGTCCCGAGTGGCAGCACGCCGACCGCCGGCCGCGTGCCGATCCTGTCCAGCACGCTCAGCACCCAGCCCACGGTGCCGTCCCCGCCGCACGCCAGCACGCGCAGGTTCGGCACCTTGCGGAACAACTCCAACCTACACAAAAACACAACCTATTATCACAGCATACAGCATAAAGTCCATTTTATGTTACCACTGTTAGGACACAGGATTATCTTACAAACAGAGAACCAAGGCCGGGCTGAATGAGTGTGGAATGCCAGAGGAATAGCATAAACAGCCCATTAAATGTTCCCACTGCTGGAACTCGGAGCTGGCCCTTCTCTCGGATGGAGCGAATCAAAGCCATAATCCACCACGCTGGCCTAGTGCGGGTTGGTGGATGTCACATGACTTCGAAATATTCTAGGTACATGTGGGTTTTCATCGAACATCCTCACGATGTTTTCCTTCACAGTTTTAAGCTAGCGATATTACTCACTTGACTTCGAAAAGACAGTGATGCGTGTGGTTTTGAACCCGGGGTCTCCGGATCAGTAGTCGCCGTTCTCCCGACTAGACCAGCCGTAAAATATTTTACATAAACGCATCACCAAGTTGGGCCATTCAAATTAAATATTTTTGTCACTTATACGAATGTATTCGTTTATTAAAATGAATCGTAAAGTTAAATTCTCTATCTTCCGTCACATAGTCATAAACTGAAACGTGAATTTCAAAATGAGCACTAATGTCTTGATTCGTTGCGCTGTTAACGATAAAGTATACAAGCTGGTCGCAGCGTACCTACTTACTGCAGAGCATTTTTTTACGAACTTCCACTCAATAAACTTAATAACTAGGGCCAATATTTATTTCACGGATATGTAGTGACAGGTGGGTCGAGAAATATCACCGAATTTTCTATTACGTACGTGCCTTTACACAGCTTCGCCTGGAAGGTATGAGATTTCGATAAGGAGTTTTGCCTCAAGACTGTAGAACATTGGAGGTTTTCATAGGACACGTTCAAATTGGATTTGTAAACGTGACATTTGGACTACCACGATCAGGGGAAAAATACCAAAACGACGCAACCGCTTCAGTGATATGTTTACCTCTCTACTCCGTTTCTCGATGCTTAATAACCAATAAATTTTACCGGGCTAAAATTTGCCCCTGTGTTAATCAAGGTAATGTTCCAGCTATACCAATTAATTTGATTCAAATCTGTTCAGCCATTACAGAATACTTGAGCACAAAAATACACAAACTTTCGTGAGCGACGTGCCGAAAGCTGGGTGACGAGCGCAGTGCAGTGCAAGGTAATATGATTTGGAATCTTCATATTCTAATGGCTGCGTGTCACTGTGCTGTTATGTGGCAGGCGTGTTGCTTACAATCAGGCACATAATAAAATAATTCTAGTCTCGTCAGTCTATGTATATTGAAAAAAAAAAAAATCTTTACCAAAAAGGTAAAATAAAAAAATTGAAATTTTAAGAACTCCCTAACAAATATTTCCTTTTACTGGCCACTTGGGGCAGTCGATTGTCTACTCACTGCCGAGATTGTGGGTTCGAAACCCACCCAATACCAACATTCATGTGATGGATGACAATGGAAATACCTCAAATATGAAACCAAACCTCAACTCCTCAAAATCACCTAATTTTAATTAAATGTTCTTAAGACGCGATAAAGTTTTATGAAACAGCTGATTTTTTCACGTTTTTGGCAGGCTCTAGATCAAGAGTTCTTGATGATGAAAAATAGACTCGTTTTCGGTTGTGTAGATGCTCTGATTTAAATCTCTATGGTATAGTGTAGTGAAACGGTTTTAACATTATTAGTAAGTTAATCTTAAGCAGTTTTCTTTGTTGTGTGCGATAAGATAGTTTCAGAAAAATTTAGGGGAAAATTACTGGAATTCATTTGCGAAAAACTGGGCACCAATATCAAGCAAAAACTGACAATTAAAACTTTGAGTGGTTGAGCTCTTCTAAAAGTGTAACAGCTTTCATGTGTTTTTATGAGCATCTGAGTAGGCGGCCAAATTTTAAATATACCTTATAATATTTTTAATTTTAGCTAATGTAAAATGAAGAAAAAAAACACGATGTAAAGCAGTTATCAGAGCAGTTATCAGAGACAAAGGAAACTATTTGCAGTCAGTACGAAAGTGAAGTCAACAATTTGACTTTACTTTCGTACCTCAACCACCCTCAACATAGGAGACATTAACAACATCAGGAGAGATGGCAGTCAAGTGGAAACCTATTATCGATCAAAAAAGCAAAATAAATCTTATCTGAGTATTTGAAGTCAAATGGTATAAAAGCAAGTATTATTGTAATTCGAGGAAAGGTCGATATGCAATTTTGACTCATAATTCCAAGGGCACGTAGACAACATTCATTAAGTTTATCACACAAGTATTTACATCAATCATTGTCCTTTGAGAAACCAAAATAAAAATTATTCCTCCCTACCTCCCTCCTTGACACATGTCTATTAATAATAAAATAGTACCCATAGACATGTAATTTTAAACAAATCAAACACAAAAGCGTAAATTACCTCAATAGCCATATTTGATTTTTTCAAGTATAGAACGACTTTGAAATAATTAATCACCTACAATAAATTGATGAAAGACTTGACAGTCTTCCCATCAAACAAATTTAATCATGCTTCAAAGTATCTAATCACTATCGAGTTTCGTTCGCTCCGCTGAACATAAACCACTGGCGAAAGGCATTTATCGCGCTGAAATATAAGCTACAAAAGTTGATGAAAATAAACAAACTTGGTTAACAAATTCGCTAAAAAGCTTTAGTGGTATTAAAGACGGCAGCGGCGGCGGACGGCCTTCAATTCCAATTAGCTGTACAATCCTGGACCGTTCTATTAAAGCCGTGAGTATCCGACCCTATCCCATTCAGAAAGACTACGGGAGCAAATACCACACAAGATTAAAGTAGACAGTCGAACAAAAATGTCTTATCTCTCTTTAATTGAAATAAAAGGACGTTTCATTGAAAATAAGAAATTCGAATATTTTCTTGATTATAGAAAACGACTCTCAAATTTCATGTGCCGTTTCATTAATTGGATGTCATTTTTAGCTTGGGATTTTTTAATGCGGTATTTGAAAAGTTAAGCAATGGAATATTTCAAAGGAGGTGGCTTAATACTGTCCTAACAGTCCCTAAGGAGTAATATCTGAGAAATACCAGACATTTCAACATTACAAACTCACTTAATGTTTCTAGAGGATACGGAAGACATGTGCAGAAATTGCCTGACGTAAATTATATGATATTTCAGCGGAAAATTTACACTGGTGGAAGTATAATGGAAAATATGATTAAGTGTAATGTACTTAGTTATATATGCCTTAGTTTAATTGAGTAAGGGTTGTAGGAAGTCCGGTTAATTTTAAGTATAATTAGGTATATTTACCCAGGTCCAGGGCCGCCTTGAGTGAGGTCGAACACCTGCCTTGGATTCAACAGCCACTGAAACTTCTGAAGTAACTTCGCTCCTTGATTTCCACCACTTTTTGGATTAATGAAAACTAACACTGGTCTCACATTAGCCGTAGGAATCGGCTTTATCACAAACGTTCTTTGTTCATTCTTTGAATCCTTCCCTTTCTTTTTCGACGCACTTTTTTTCTTAGGTGATTTTCTTAAGGACGATTTGAAACTACCTCTTCTGGGTAATTTGACAATCCATGACGGTGGTACTATAATGTTTGATTGTGAACCTGTAAAATTTATTAGTTTTAGTCACGAAACGATAAAATTAACGACGTGAAATAATTGAATTTATGTATTGCGTGTAAACGGTCATACCTAATGAACATTCCTCTCCTATTCGTTGGAGGTTGAAACAGCTCTCCTTATTGTGGTACGCGTCTTTGCACCACGAACAGCTCAAGGCTACGATCTCCTTAGAGCTGAATGATAACTTAGCTTGCAGCGACTGTGGGCAAAGCACGTTTTATAACATTACACAATAAAGAAGATCGATCGTTACTGATTAAAGTATCAAAATGAAAAGAAAAAGCTTGTATTATAGTCCTGATTAAAATACTTCAGCCAATGTTTCAGAGACATGTTCAATCGTAAAATGACATGCACGGGAAATTTAATTTAAAACCAGTCACGATCATGAATATTAATTTATTTATGCAATTGAGTTGCAATTCGTATTTTAACATATGATAGTTTATTAACTCTTATCGGAAACATTATCACGATCGCGTTATCGGCATTGGCATTCGCATTCCGCTCAGTGAATTTGATTGACCACTTCCCGCAGTACATATAATAGCAACATAAAATTACGCACATGGTTCGAAACGTGATCACTCTCTACTCCCATAGCCTTGTCTACAGAGTCTTGCTTTCGTATACACCAACCACAGCAACTGCGCCGGAGCGACTGCGCCAACAAAACATCCATGCAACACGCATGCAAACGAAAACATGACAACAAAATGGCATGAAATATGAGTGAAGTTACGATGAAACAGAGCACATTGCCGCGTCAACTTTTTCCCTGTGGGCTGTATAAAACTCGCAACAAAAATAGTGTTGCTAGAGCCTTCCCGCTGGCTAGACCATTAATCATCCCGTGCTTTAATCAGCACCCACGTGTTTATATGAATTTCCGTTAGGGCTCGGGGGTTGCCGATGACAGTCATAAATGAGTATACCTACCTATATTTTTATACATAATGACATGGTAATGATTCGGCCCGTATATTATGGGAAATTTCAAAGCCAGACTGGTTATAATTTTCTGATATTATCGTTCACCAAAATTGGCGCATTTATTTATTTCTTGTGGTATCTATATCTTGCATTACATGTTAGTTAGTCATGTGATACAACCGTTGTTACAATATACAATGCAATGTTACTAAGTCGTATATAACATAACAGCGAAACAGACTGCAGGTAGTTATTGAGCTTGCTTTGATACTAGATTAGATGTTTGACTGTTACGTCAGTTGAACGCGAATTGGAAAATACCAATGTCGGGCGTTATGCATCAACAGAAATTCATTTTTGCTAATGCTGTAAATCCGGTGTCTTGTTTATTGTTAGAGATTTAATAAGTAGATAAAAAAGATATTATGCAATAGCTTAATAAGATACATATGTACCTAAAAATCTTTGTGTGAATTAATGAGGTCAGGGACTAATACAGATAAATCGTTGTAAAATATGCAAGTAAAGAGACGAACGGGACCAAGGTAGCTATAATATTTTAAGGGATGAAAATTGCACTATACTAGCTAGAACAGAAACTCTGCGCAACCTAGAAACCTGGATTTTACGTTCGAAATCGCACCTGCGATACTGGAGTTATTAGCAACGCCTCGGTCTAGACGATTCTAGACCTTCTATAATGGACTGTATTAAATAAATGTTATTCGCGGTTGGCGTCGCTAATAGTTTGGGGGATCTATCGTGATTAGTTCTTCAGGAGAGCGGAATTATTTCACAAACGATGGATGTTCAAAGCAAACTGTATTTTACAAATGGACTAAGACTACGATTACAAATGAACTTATTCTACTTTACAATTACTGGTGCGGACCGTTTCCACGTCCGTCTTCCACGGGAATTCTCGAGCGAATGCCCGGAACATCACCCATCTGGCCTGCACTGTAGTTCCTGGACCCATGTTACAATGACCAGCGTCCACGGTTATTTCCATTAACGTTCATTCAACCGTGGACTTTAACAGTGAGGCAAGAGGGATGATATTCCGTCTTACAATACATTTATGCTGCCTACGGATTTTTCCCATGGTTCAGCCAAATGCGCACATGTGGCCGGACCTTCTAATAATGAAACAATGTTGTCGCCGGGTTCGTTCTATCTTGTCGGTCGGACGGACCAAAGAGAAAGCGACTCCATACAATTCAATATTGTTTCATTATTAGACAAAGCCATATATATCCGTAGGCGCATCCTGATCATAAAATAACTTAAACTAAAAGCCTTGTTTAACAACTAACATTATTTTTGTCTGCACTTACAATTACCTTTTTACAATTCATAATTGTATTAACCTACGAACACGTGTTGAATATACTCTAAATACTAACACTATTTCACTATAACTATGTATGGGTAACAAATCAACACTGAATAAAACTAAAAGGTCTTTGTCATGGGCTTAACACTGAACTTGGGCTAAATAGGTACTGAACGCTCGCGGAACGTCTCGCTGTCGCTAACAGGAGTAGTTCTCATGCCGCCGTAGAGAGCGATATGCTAACACGTCATTAAAAATGAAGCTTTAATTTCACATAGAGTTGAAGTGGCAGGTAGTTGGGTGGCGCAATAGCGTGTTTGAGTCAAACGTTGGGGTTTATGCAAAGTACCTGAACGACCGAGCTTTGCAGGACGCTTTTTTGTACCATCGCATTGTTCGGGAGACTTAGGTAAAGATGAACAATTTACCAAATCGTCCCTTGTGACAGGAAATAGTGTAGGAGTAAGTAAGCTGGTATTTTTTAAGTGACAACGGTAAACCGTGAGATAGAACTACACTATAAATTATCGATTAAATATTTTCAATAGAAAAGGGGGAATACTTCATCAAGATATTGGTCGTTGAATTTGCGAAAAGTGTGGTGACTCCCGTTCTGGTGCAGGCAGAGGATAGCTATTGCCATTTGGCGTGGTAATGCTGCTAACATTTTAGAGTCGTTTGCGCCGGGAACAGCGCAAGGACGATTATTTGATAAAATTTGATTTAATATTTAGATGACATTGTTATTCAACTAGTATTACCAATTACATGATATTTCCTGCGGTTAAAATAGTAGAACGATCCCCCTATATTTAATGCAGTGTCTTGCACTGAGTAGCTAGTATACGGCTAAACTGACTAATAGCGGATATTGACACAAATATTTGTAATAATAGGCAGACAATACTAGGGTTAGAAACAACTATGAAAGGTCAAAACAAAGTTGACCTGATTGTCATTGCATTTCTAAATTTGTTTCTAAACAACTTTTTCAGTTCAACATTGGAGGTATAATTTTAGAAACGACTGTAAAGGAAACTTACAATATTATAAAATACCTACTTATAACAAAATGATATGTTTCAGTATGTTTCGAGTTTACATAGTGAATATTTAATGAGTGTCGAGTTGAAACAGCCGTAGCATGTATTTCAAATCACTATTGAAGTGCTTTATTTTTCAACGTTCACCATCTTTATTCTCAACTTCGCATATTCCTTGGAAAAGTTGAGGCAATAAGTATACTTTGTTCAGATATTAGCTACATTTCATAAATAATTAATCGAAAGGTTATTGCACTATCCGGCGGATGGCTAGATAATACCATTTTCTTTATAAAAATGTTAAATGAATTTGCTTATGCTTGTTTTTGTCTAACCAAGTAACACACAGTATAGACAAGGCCTTAGATGTAATACTCAAACGTACAATTTAATAACCTGAATAGACGAAACAAATAACAATTTTTGTGTCATTTTTTTAATTTACCGTCACAGAATAACATTTATTTCCTCGCTGTAATTTTAGACCATAATACCGCGTCGCGACGGTAACAAGCTCCGTGCTTCCCGTAAGACAGTTGCTAATAGCTTCTCTCAGTGCGCAATAAAAAAATATTAGCAAGTACAAATTCATAACAGGAAAATTCGTTCATTTTCACGTCGGAATTTTACATCAGAAACGAATAAACAGAGCAAAATAAACCCTTGTTGGGATAATAGGTACACTGGTACATATTTGAGTACATTTTCAGGAAACTACGACAGGCCTTTGTTGAAGTCTAGTTTCGATCACACTTTGGGCAAGCGCGAAAGACACAGTGTAGCTCAATCTAGACTTATACACTTTTTGAATTGCAAACTTCTTTTGGCAACTTTCGAATTTATAATATTAGGATTTTTAATATTACAATAGGAGAATTAAAACTACCCAATCAGTTATTTTATATTACTTATTCTTTCCAGAAACTGAATTGAACTAAAATTTAACTACTCGTTTAATGTAGGTAGGTAATTTTAGCCATGCTTCGTAGCAAATAGTAAAATATATATAAAAGTATAACAGAATAGCAACCTATTCTTTGTTCTATCAATTTCTGTCGGAAATTGAAATATCAATTTATAGTTTCGAGATTGCAAACAGATGTTGGAAAAGGAGGTGAATTATTATCTATCTGGGGAATTCTATTGGACGCTAAAGATGCGGTTTAAATTCGATTTCTATTCAATAACTTACACATCAGATACGAAATACGTTTTAGCTCCTAAAATGGCTTGAATCTGTAAATGTTTTAAAACAAAATCATACATACATATAGCGTATATTTTTTACTTTTCATTGTATTACTACTTGGTTTACTATAGAGTTTTGAATACCTGCTGCTTATTAATATTTTAATGAATATAGTTTAAAAATTAAATTCCTGATAATTTAGGTACTACCTACGAGTATATAAAAATGAATCGCCATTGGTTGATATTTTTATACGTTTTAGTTCAAGTTGAACAGAGGTTCTTATGTAGAAAAAAAATTCATCTGTGAAAAAAATAAATCACTCATGTGTTCAATTTTACTCACTTATTTTACTGTTCAACAAAGTATGTTAAATTACCTGGGTATCAAACATTTATTAGAAGTAACATAAGCTACTTTTCACACCGCGAAAACAACAGGATCAGGTACTGTGAAGTCGGGCGCTGGTGGAATCGTGAAGTTAGTATAATATAAATAATTTTATGAAATCTGTTCATCTGTTCAATATTTGTGACAAAATGTTTCCCTGGCTATAATACAGCGCGGTAATGCCTCAAGCCTGAGGGGAACATTTGGTCGAAGAGTTGGCTATCGCGGGTTTACTTAATCATATACTTACTGGTAAATATTTTTAATGTGTAAATTTATTTAGTTTTTTAAGTTACGTTTTTTTTCTAATTGGTTGTTAATTTTATTTTCTTTACTTTATATACGAGCAACTCCAAGGTATAATATTATCCGATAAAAAATCATGCAATAAAAAGGTACATAACCTGAGTGAACCCTGAATTGTATATCAATGTGAAGTCCACATATTGTCCCTGGAAATAAGCAACGAACTGATATTTCGAATGTGTGCTTTTTGTTTATATTGACAATAATAACCATTTGTACAGTATCACTAATTTACGCAAGCAAAGCTGGTTCCACTGCATTTATCTATCCCCAAATCAGCGTCGGTCCTTTCGTAAGTTAAAGCAAATAAGACGAGATTGGTCTTAAACCTCTTAACTTAATAAGCTAACCCTTTTAAAGACAATTAAGTTTGGAGAAAGCCGTTCATTCTCACAAAGGCACGATCGACTAGCTATCAATAGGTATCAATATAGGGAACTTAACCGACACAGTTATATCCTCTCGTTACTTACTCGGAAAACTTTTCCAATTAATTGCTTCTTGACTAAGACAAAAGTACTTACAGATACCTTAATTATTAAAGACTTAATTAAGTGCTCAGGCGAGAGGACTTTTAATGTAATGACTTCGTTGGTTAGAAGAGTTTTAGAAGTGGGAGTATGTTAGATGCTTACGTCTGATGTCTAGTGCCGCGGTTTGTATACTTATTAGTCTTATTACTGGAGTGCATTGAACGGCTAACCGAAAGGCTGAACTGATTTTTTATAATTTCGAATTGTGTTTTCTTTCTCATCATCAAAATTTCCCTATGCAGTTCCATTACTTACTGTATGCTTGTTGTTTTACGTATTTTGTCATTTCATAACATTTTAGAATGCATATAGCTGGGTACGATTCGCAATAAGATTTCCATTTCGCCAACAGCTATCGTTAAAAGAATTGACCGGCCCATTGCCCCTTCAACAAACTGAGTAATGTCGATAGTTTTAGTGGAATAGTTTCGGATGCATGCCGACTATTGGTTACCTTTAAATGCAACGTTTAGTTTTCAATCCATCAATAAATTCTCAACTTAAATGTGAGATATTATAGCGTCCTCAGTTACTTCGCAAACTTCAGAAAAGTCTACACAGCTGTTTCAGTTTATTTTAGAGAATTATTCTTTCTTTTAGAATGAAAATAGAGCCTTGAACTTTGTTAGTAAAATTGTTAAATTTAAAAAACGTGTTTGAATAATTTGTTTCTAGAATCTCAATTTCAAATTGTAACAGTTTTAGTATGATCGGTTCTGCCGTTTTTCGGGTCTTACTTAAACATTAGCATAAGGTCCATTGGTTACTATTATTAGTTAATAAATTAAGTATTTCGTTTCATTAGACTTAATATTAGAACATGAAATTATAATTTATATTTTTTATTTAAAGTGTGTTCCTATTTATTCATGAACACGGTATCAAAATCTCTATTATTTACGACCAGTTTTAAGACCATCTATCTGTCAGTCACGAGACAAAACCTAAACATAACCTTACGAAATCATCTTTACGAAATCACGAAATTTTTATTTTATCATTTTTTAAACGAGCATAGAAGTAGCAAATATTAAGATCAACAAAATCTACATGCAAAATAATATGACATGAATAAATTTAAATCCCACGATTTGCATACCCAATTTAGGGCCGGTTTAATTTAACTACCTTCATAAGTACCTACATCCGCACCTTTTCCGCGGAAGTTAGATCCTCTCCAAATGTTAACGGGCATAATTAAAAAATAAAACGCTGAGCGAATCTCATTGTAGTCAGTGGAACAATAAAATTACGTTTAGCATAAGCATACAGCGCATAATTATGTGCAAAATAAACAGGATTTTCGAAAAATGCAAACAATTAAGAAGGCCCGATTTAACCCTCGCTGTCAGGGTTCGACAGTGTTATGTGGTCGTTTTAACGTCTACCCTATTATTTTGATAATAATAGTCTTAGTACAGGAGATCTCTTTTTACTTTCACCTGTATTCTATATGTCCTACCGCTAAGCACTTATATAATATGTTTGTAATAATAATAGTTATTTTTTGTGCTGGTAGACCGGTCTCAGCGCCGGGCTGTGATCGTCGATATCACCATACCACATGACGAGAACCTCGTGAAAGCCGAGAAGGACAAGCTTAGCAAGTACCTTGACTTGACTCATGAGGTTGATTCAACGATCATAGTCCGAATAGTCGTGTCGGCAAACGGCCTTATAACGAAAAGTCTCGACTAACATCTCAAGAGACTTTCGCTAGACGGTTGGGTTAAGGGCCAGATGCAAAAGGCAGTCATCCTTGACACAGCGCGCACCGTCAAGAGGTTCCTCATCCTGCAGCCCTAACCACCGGTAGCTTGGGCCTTCCCGCGCTGCTGGCGGCTATCTAGGTTTAAGTTTTTATAATGTTGTTTTATACATCAATATTGTGAAAACTTAGGCTTATAAAAGGAAATAAATACGCGAAGAATAGTTATTTAAACAGTTCTTATTGAAATGTTAACTCTAAAATGATACCGAAATTTTGTATTCCAATAAGATTATATTGCAATTTAATTAAATAAATTAAGGAGATTTACCTACTATGCTATTCGTGAAGATCAGTTTGTAAAATATGCAGTCCGCATTCTGACTGCTGATATGTTTGAGGCTAAAAATTTTACTTTTTACATGCATCAAAGTATACTTTTGATAAACGCAGTACCAAAACTAATTTCTATGTATTGTTTATTTAAATAAGGACTGAAAAAATGAGTGTCAATGTGCTTTGTTTGCAAATTGTAATTTATGATGAAGGGTGAATGAGCAACATAAAGTTTTAGTAACAGGGGACGAGCACGAGACAAACACCCGCCATGGCGTGACGAGGGCACACAAAAGCTGCCAGGGAATGACCACAGGTAATTCTCTTGAAATAAACTTACTGAAAAATGTTATTGTGGTTTTACTTTGGTAAAGTAAAATACATTTATTATGTAAGGTTCCGCAAAAAAAAAAACGTAGTAAGCCGTAAGAAACGTGTCGTACCACATTAACGATTTTAAAATGGTATCAATGAAAAAAAAATGTATTTAGTCTTTCACGAAGCAGAAGAGCAGACTCAAGGCCTTCTCTAACAAGCAGAAAGTTAAGATCATACTCCACCACGCTGGCAAAGTAGAGCTGGCGAATGTATATCACTCTTGACAAAATCTGAGGAGTGTGTCCCTCATCGGCTGTACCATATTTATATTCTTCCTGCGCAACCCTGAAGCTAATTATTATCTACATTAATTATGGCATCCCAATATTATCATGACATCTTTTTACCCCCAAAAATATTAAAACAATAATATTATAAACATATTCAGCATTGCTTGTAACAAATAAAAATTAGCATTAAACAATTGCAAAGTTATCTACAACACAAAATGAATTAACACAATGAACAAATATAGGCTGGTTCCGCTACCGAATTCAACTACGATTATAAAACATTCCGAAAGAACTTATTCGGTCTATTGCACGTCGCTTAACGTTTTCCATCTCTGTTATTATAAAAAGATCATCAGATCATCAAATTATCAGAAAGACATCATCATCATAAATGATAGCAAAAAGGTTGAAAGGTTTGTGGGGACACATCAACCATGTAAACCTTGAAATAACGAATAAATATCCAGCTCTAGCTGTCGAGTCTAGAAGACTTTATTATACAACAGCCGAAATTATTTCGTGTTGGTACTTGGTGTTTTCGTCCCATAGATGTTCATAAATCATAATAGTGTGATTATGTCGTCCTTTTTTATTTTTCCTGCCATCTTTTCAATAATATAGTAGTACTACATAATTATTACTGGGCGCGTAAATCAAAGTGAAATCAATGAAAACTCGAAAGCTTTAAAGAACGGCTTTCGTAAATTATTAAACGTTTTTAGGTTAACGTATGATCTGATGATGAACCGGATTTGAACATAACATACCCAAATCTAAGGTAGGTACTCTTAATGTCAATTGGGCATTTTGACGTAAATTTTGACAATGGCAATTAGAAGTATATTCGCAAAACTTAATTTAAATTTATTGCTGCTAACTATGTTTTTGATTCGTTTATTTTTACGCTAAACCACATATAAATAGTTGAATATCTTTGCATTTAAATTTATCTATTTTTACATTAAATTAATTAAGCAAATTATGGCTGTAGCGATGTAGTATACACTAAAAATACTCACGCCATCTAGTAGCCGGAAGAAACTATTTTTTGTCATTATCTGAACATGGTTCAAGTTGAATTTACTTTCCGATTGGTTCATGAATACGTAGTGAATGCGGCAGCCAATCGAGCGATTCGACAGTGATGTACCTTCCCGCAAGACTTGCACTTGCCCTTCTCCGTGCGGCGGTGCACCCAGTGGTGGTGGATGACCGTCTGCTCGCGGTACTGGCGGACGCCCACGTCGCGGAATGTCGGCTTGCAGGTGAACTGCACGCGGTCCATCAATATGTCGATGCATGCCTGGTGAGCGACGATCTTGCACGCCGAGCATTTCATGCGGGATCCGTGCTTCTGTGACAAACAAAAAAAAATATTTAACAACAAAAATGACAACAATTTTAAAAACAAAAAAAATATAGTTATTACAAAAATATTTATTTTACACTATAAAAAGTTTACAAAATTTTGATATGAACCCATCGGCTCATAACTTAATTAATAGATTTTGATATGAAATATAAAACTTTTGATATTTAATTATGTTGAATACATCGTACAGGATTTCTTATAGTAGTGTTAGGACTTTATCAGGGATTAGTTTTATAGGCTCTTGGTCACAACATTAAAATAAATAATTCTAACATTGTGTTAAGCTTTCAGGGTTGTTGATCACACCATACAGAATATTGTATATAAGATAGAAATGCCATTCAATAACGCGTTGAGATAATTCAGTTCCAGTATCAATATCATGAATACAACACAATAATGTGAAAACATTACTGTGCTCCGGTTTGAAGGGTAATGATTCCAGAGAAATTACAGGGCTTAGAGATCATCATCACCTTATCTTAGATCTCTGGGTGATGAGTGCAGTGCTAGGTAATGATTTGACTCTTAATGTTCCAATAGCTGCGTGTCACACATTCAAATATAGATAATAGTAGTCAACAATTAGGATCACTAGTAAGTAAGAACTTTAATCACGACAGTTTTAAAAAACTTTTGACTTGCGCGTAATAGCGTGCAGAAGCGTATTACACCGTTAAATTAGGGTTACTGTAGTCTATCCGGAGCTCCTGGTTTGTATCCCACGCTCACCACTGTCTGTACGAAGTCATGAGCATACCGATAACTTAAATGCGGTGAAGGAAAAACATCGTGAAGAAACCGGCATATTCCAAAACTCTTTCGAAACCTTGCGTTATACACCAACCAGCACTTGGCCAGTATAGTGGATTATGGACATGACTCTTTCCTTGCGAGAGAAGGCCCCGGCAAGAATATTTAGTAGGCTGCTTATGCGTGTGCTAAACACATTGTCATGAGTTTAATTAATGGTGATAACTATTATTGTTCGACCTCTATAACGAGGTTTAGTTTTTATATGCTGTATGTCTGTACGAGTAGTAGCTACAGCCACGTGACAGGCTTGCTAGTCGTTTACTCGACCATACTTCTCAAGTCTTTCTCTCTTTCAGTGTGTTGTGGTCTTTCAGAGGGCTGAATTCATTATTGTGATGGTATTTGTACATTAATGACTTAGTTTGTGACTTCAACTTTTCAAAGAAACAAGCAAAACTTTTGAGGTCTCGTTTTAAGGTGGAATTTATATCGTAGACCACATTGTCGTTTAACATCAGGCGAGATGGCGGTCAAGTGTAAACCTATAAAAGTTAAAGAAAATACTTATAAAAAATTACGATTTGAATCTTTCAAATGATTCATCGTGAACAGATTTTGAATTATTGTTATATTTTTTCTAGAGTGAAATTTTACATTATTTCATTTTAAAGACTCGAAGAGGTTTGCATCCACTTTCTTAATAAGAACAAATAAACTGAAGAATCCTTTTCCTGAGCATATATCTCCTGCGGGATATAATCTGAGTGCCTTCAAGTAGGTACCGTGAATCGCGGTCTTCTAGGTAAGTACTTTCTATCGTAGGCCACATAGGCACTTGAAGTCGGGCGAGATAGTGGTCAATTCAAAACCTATCGTCGGTAAATAAATACATTTTCAGAAATACGAGCAATACCGAAATTCCCACGGCAGAACTGAATTTAATATCACATGTTTTTGCAATAAAAATGTTTTGTATTTCAGTCACGTTTTTACAAACTATTTGACTCGACATCGGCAAACAGCCGTATGAATTTTTAAATGGTTAAAGGCCGGCCATATACCTCGAGAACTCATAACAGGTGAGTATCCATATACTTTATAACGTTCGTAATGCGTCTGACATCATTTTCGAAAATTTTAGTAACCTCATGAAACGTTACACATACTGGAATGTTTCTTATGCGTATTTAATACCCTTCGTAAAAAATACCTACATGTAGCTATCGCATAAAATAACAATTCAAGATAAATTCAACTAAAATCAAGAATAGCTCAAATGAAAGTAGGTATAATGTCTGGCGACATAATGGTTCGTGAATAACATTCTCATTTATGATGAACAAAAGCTGTAACCTCGAGAAATTACAACGTTCTAAAAGGGTTAACGTGCGTAAAGGCCAGCAGTAAAATTAGGGAGTAAGTACGTAATGAGTACCTAACATGTTCCGACGGAAGCAATCATTATGAAAATAACCCATGGAAGTAAGTCAGACCACAAATTGTTATTGTCATCTCATTCCCCAACTGTAATGTTGCGAGTGGAGTAGATATTGCGAATTGGCACTATGGACTCTGGAAGGGACTCAATCGACTGACGATATCGTCATCCTAGATAGACGTACTAGTAAGACAGCAGGAAACCGATTACGTGGTGTCGAAACGTAATTATTGAACGCATTTCTTCACTTATTTTTAATCAGTAATTGCCTAAGCAATTTTTATTGATGTTATTGAAAAATAAAAGTCATAACCCAATTATTTTTCGATTTTCTTATGTTTTTCACTATTTCAATATGTCCTAGCTGGGTGGTCACACACGGCCATACACCCAGTTAATTGCTGGGTGTATATTGTTATAGGTAGTACTTTCAGGATTCAACATTTTGCTACTTCAACTTTTTACGACTTCAACATTTTAGGAATCAACATTTTAGGAATCAACATTTTGGGAATTCAACATCATAAGAATTCAACATTTTGCCAATTCAACATTGCGGTCCAGAGTGCAATTTTTGAAGGCATATATAGTTAGGCGATCGCTCTAAAATGAAAGCTTGACAGTCCCAATGCAATGAAGACATCTCATCCTTTCCGTATGCTTTGGAGTTAGGCGGTACACCTTTAGGTCGTGAGTGGAAACGTACAGCTCGGGAGCAGGCTGAGTGGCGAGTCATGGAATTGAAATATGTCTAGCAGTGGACTCTAGTATAGGCTGATTATGTGGGTAAATTGTTTCTTGTTATTCTGAGGTAAAATAAAAACGAACTACCCAACCTACCCGGTTCTTTCTTTTTTATTTACTAGCAGCGCCCCGCGGTTTTTCCCGCTTAGATCTCGTTCCCATTATTTTCCCGGGATAAAAATAAAACCGGGAACAAAATTATAAAGAAATACCTATCCTATTATTGCTTGAAATTTTATGCCAGTGCCAATATTTAACGGGGCAAAAGTAGCCCTCTTTCGGTTGATTCTTCTATGACTCACGTGAATTCTCTCACAAAGAGAGAAAGAGTTAATTTTATAATCTATTGCGCTGGTCAAGAAAATATATATTTTTTCGAACTGCGATTTTTCACGGCGTTAATTCTCTCCGTTAGAAAAATCTAGTGGTCATGAGAAACTTGTACTTACATCTGCACTTAAAAAAGTACTTATAGGTCCATAAGGGGTTTGGAAATACTACCTCACGTTTGGGAAATCGTATTTTCTTGCTACTCTAATAGCCAAAATTTAGCTACTGTTCTGTTTAAAATATGGTGGTCGAATTGATAACCTCCTCTTTTTTGGATCTCGGTTATTTGAGTCGAAAGTTTATGGAGAACTTTGTAAGGAAAAGTTATTAATTACGTGAGTACCGACAACTATATATTTTCATCAAGAGTAGTTTTAGTAAAATTTCAATGATTTGATCATTTTGTCATTTCACCAATACTTATTTACAAAGATTATCGAGACGATTATACATAGTTGCGTTGGACGTATTGTTTACTCTTATTGAAATGATTGTACCTATCAATGAAATGAAATGCGGGCTGAAATAATAAGAAGTGGCAATGGTTTTGGTTTATTGAACATCTTTGCTCTAAATATCTTGATAAAATACTTAGTACTAGTGGTTTGCCCCGGATTCGCCCGTGGTACATATTTTTGAAATCGGTCCAGTAGATCCTAAGATCAGCGCGTTCAAACAATCAACTCTCCATCGTAGACCGCAGCGTCGCTTAACATCAGGCGAGATGGCGGCCAAGTGTAAACCTATAAAAGTAAAAAAATAAAAACTTCTACCTCTACAGCGTCATAATATTAGTATAAATTTGCAGACGAATGCATTCTGAGACTATTGCGTAAATTTATATTTATGTACGAGTATGTATGTAATCGTGAATGGCATCGGTACTCGATTTTCTAAGACAGTCCCTGTCAGTTGATCGTCACAATAATGGTAGCGATGCGTCATTAATCTTACATTCAACCACGTTTACAATAGACAGGAAACTTGCTAATGGCTGTAGGGGAAATTACGATTTCTTGCCCTGTTGCGCTAACAACACCTGCGAATTAAACGAAAATATACACGGGATGTTTGTGAAAATTGAATAACTTTATACGTACAAAAGAAACGCTAAACCTTTTTGTGGTATTAAAATCACAAAAGAGTACCCGCACCTAGCGCGAGGAAAGAATGAGATAAGCTTCGTTACGGTCCTTGCTCGTACAAGGAAGACGAACCAGTAGAACAATATTCGTCTGAATGAGCACCAAGTACACCTCATAAGAGAATTCACATACTTTCCCGAACATTCACATGAACAAAGATATACAATTTACGAAGAATATTACAAGTAAAAATGAAATAATACGGCACTCAAAGTTATCTAGGCATAAATAATAAACATGACAATAAAGTATGTTCTGAACAATATAAAACTACTGTAGTAACATTTGTCAGAGGAATAAGCTCTAACTTATCTCAAGTAAATAAATGCCACTTATATTTATCAAGTCTCAAGAGAGTCGTTGAATAAAAGCTTGGTTATATTGCTACTGAAGATGTACCTAACTCATTGAAAACAGTACGCTGTGAAAGGAATACAGCTCAGTATCAAAGTTACGGCAGGATTTCATTTTCTTTATAGCGCATGAAATTCGCTTTACCCGTTATAGCGCTTTGTCTAATAGCATATTGAATACTCTCATAATTTTCAAGTTATTTATTTACTGTAGATAATATAAACATTACGGATTTCAATTGAAATGAAAATTGAAAACAGTTACATTGCAGTAATTTAGTTTTTAGATAAGTTTGTTTTTTCTACCACTCAATATTTTTGCTTTATTCAGATTATATTTTAGCTAGTCTGGTAGTTAGAATGTTTTAATGTTGTTAGAAATAAGACGATGTACCCTAAATACAAACAGATAATAGTGTATTCTTTACCCTGTGATAACGTAACATGAAAGATAATAACATGAGAAAGAACGTGTACTGAACAGAAACATAAACCTTCGGGTTATCGTTATTGTGTCAAGTTTACTGTTTTCTTTCCCTAAACCTGTTAGCAATTGAATGTTAAACATGGAATATAATAAAAACGAAACTGATTTTGCTACATTTTCCTTGTACATTTTCAGCTATCTATTTTTTTCATTCGTTACTAGGTTTATATGTCTGTATGTGAATTGGCTTAGTTTAACATCATCATTTGTTACTAAATAGAAAAAAGGGTGATTTTAATTCATACATTGTTGTACGTTGTAACAAGAAAGATTTTGCAGTGTCCCAAGACAAAAATCTTTAGTTAGTGTGTCGATATCATTCCTGTAATCACTACGGTGCTAAGGAATGGACACTTAATGCTGATTTATATGTCTAAAGCTGCTGCTCTGTGTATAAAAAGCTATGTAAATAAGGTGTGATTCTACGGTTCGAAATCCTTGAAACGATTCGATACAGAACTAACGTTGACACAAAGCTCATGGAATTAACATGAAATAAGAAGTGTCTATGGGCTGGCCATATTGCCCGAAGAAGCGATAACTATCGGGGTAAAAGAGTTCTTGAGCAGAGACTGTTGGGAGGAACGATCTCCGTAAAATAACGGGGAAACAGTATGGCAGGAGCTAGTGATCAAGCTCAGTGATGCAAATTGGAAAACTCTTATGCCAAGCAGTGGACGATGGAGAGCTGATCATAATGACGATTACAAAAGCACAAAATCATAACCTTGCCTTTAAACTCTTCAGCTTGCTTTTAAACTCTTACTTACTTACTTTAAGCTTAAGCATGTACAATGTTAATCTTAATATGGTGTAAGGTAAGTAAAAAATGGATAGTTGTTGGAGTTTGCACTGTTACAATCCTAGATAAAACTGTACGATGAAAATCTTCCCGAAGTTTGTGGGAGCTTGGAAACTTGGAAAAGGCTTTAGATAACTGCAAGGCGACGCGTCTTGTGGGACTTCACAACGACGCACGTAAAGCTATTTTAAAACAACAACAATCTTTCGCTATCCACTGCTGGACGTATGTATGTATCTAAACACGTTCGCCATAGTTAACAGCTCTATTGTAAATTTTGTTGTTCTAAAATCTTGTTTTTATTTCTTTCTACAGGTAATATTGTTTCTTATTCACATATTTATTTGAACATCATGTTTTATTATTGTAATGAATATGCACGGAGGTAATACAAAGAGGAGCTGCCCTAAGCAACTGAGCACTGTGATTTTCAACTAGGTCCTGACGTCATCATGGTGGGCGGGGCCTAAGTTAGCATGCTATCAGCGTTCGTCAGGTGCACATGTGAGGAGACTCGCATTAAGGCCGTCGCAGACGTAGCTGTAATAAATATATATTTTCATATTTTCGTGACGTCAGCAAATTATACCGTAATATATTCATACTATGGCATATTAACATAGCAAGACAAATGTTGAGTGTACAGCATGTTTAAACATTGTCTGAGCACACGTCACGAGTCTTTTGATCTTTTTAACCCCCCGACGCAATAACGACGGGGTGTTATAAGTTTGACATAACTATACGTGTTTTTAGCATCGTAGCTCCCAAACGGATAAACCAATTTTGTTTTTTGTGTTCGGGACACACCAACCGATTTTGTTTTGTTTTTGGGTTGGGTAAACTCGATGGAGTAATGTCGTTAAATTACCAAGTTCATATGGCCATCTTCCAGTTTCATTATCAGACCATGGCTTCCATCTAGCACGAAGACAACTAAAACGATCCCAGATTTGACGAGGTTTCGTCGTTTCATTACAGAGTTCCTATGACCCACTTCCAGATCCATCATCAGACCTTGGTTAATATCGGGAAACAACTCGTGATGTGTGCTCGAACAATGATGAAACACGCTGTACATTCAAAATATGTCTTGTTATACCATAATTTATATGAATATGCCTTAACATATATTTCGGTATATTTTGGTGATCACAAAAATATATATTACTAGCGGCCCGCCCCGGCTTCGCCCGTGGTACATATATGTAACCTACAGCATTCAAGGATTACGTACATATGAAAGAAAGGTGAACATTTTTTTTAAATCGGTCCAGTAGTTCCCGAGATTACCGTGTACTAACTATATATATGCTATAGACTACTTTTGATCCCCAAATTATCGTGCTGTTTACTGGGTCAGAAGTGACACCTGTAGACAACTGGCAGGGATGACTAATTAAATGACGATTGATCAGTTTTCGACCGGAGAGGAAAAAATGATTAAATTACTAAAATGGCTATTAAAAAATAAGGGTTGATCGTAGAATGGTAAAAATTGAGCATTGTATGTATTTTTGTATGTTGTATCATAAAATAATAGAAATTAAAAAATTTGTCTAAAAAATCAAATAAAAAATTTAGGGGTGGACTACCCCTAACATTTAGGGGGATGAAAAATAGATGTTGGCCGATTCTCATAGATACCGGATAAGTACAAAAAAATTCATCAAAATCGGTCAAGCCGTTTCGGAGGAGTATGGCAACAAAAACTGTGACACGAAAATTTTATATATTAGATAGCTGCGTGTGTGGACACTCGAGGATTTGTATAGAAAATATAGGGAAATATGTCCAGATATGACAATGAAAATATATACTATAGCTACGTCTGCGACGGCCTTTATAAGTACGTCCTATCTCATTAAAACTTTTGACATCTAGTGTACGGTAGCTGAACTATGTAGTAACATCAACCTAAGCTAGTAGTTTAGCTATTAGCCGATAGATGGAATAATGAGAAGTGGGCGGGGCTTAATACCCCGTCAGTGCCCCCTCATCCCGCAAACTATCACGCGTCGTTTCATATGGAAATTTAATTACTACACCTCCTCTTTGTATAAGCTCCGTGTGAATATGTACCTGTTTTATCCCAATGTTGGACAAAAAATCTCCTTCACAATTATTAAAATCTAAATGTAAATTAAAATCATCTCTAAACATTTTCAACAAATATAGTCTTAAACGAAACTTTAAAAAAAACAGCGATGATTCGTGGAAAAACTTTAAGAGAACTTTTTTGCTGAAACAGTCGAACCCCCGTCTCGGGCAGGACCTTTGTTACATCAAGGGTCGAGGACATCTAGTGTAAGTATAATAACAGTGATTTACCCCACTTAGTTCGCGACGTCGTGTATTCTAAACGATTAGCAGTGTGATATGGTAAAATATACTTATTTCATCCTACATTTCTGTATTTTTTTTTTAGTTTACTTATTTGTAAATTAGTTTCTGGGCTCACAATAGCTCTTGTAGTTAAATTAAAATGAAAAATTAACCGTATTTATGGAAGATAGTGATATCAAAGACGAACTGTTTGAAAGATACGAGTAATCTACCTACGTATTTTGAGAACTTCTAGTAAGCGCAAAAATAGTTAACGTGGTAAAACACTCGTCGAACCGCCAAAAAAATATTTTAAGATCTACAGCAAGATGTTCGGAATGCAACAGGAAATTAAAAGACCTACCTACCGTTGCGAGAGACATGAAATATCTACTACTTACTATACGTAGAGCACGCTCATTTTTTTTCTTCTAAAAGTTTTAGCGATATTATTATTCAATTGGGATCTTAAAAAGACTAATCATATTTAGTGATTTCTATTTTAAGCTCTTTCTTTAAGGCAATAAAAATATATTATATCTAGCAATTATATAGAGTTGACAGTGTGTAACATTATTGATTTGATTGATTGATTGAAGTTCTTACGGCATTGAAATTAACTAAAAGAGCTTCTCGGTTTTGAGTCGAAATGATAAGAAAAAAAAAATCGGTGGACCACACACAACACCACCTGACCCCAAACTAAGCAAAGCTTGTACTGTGGAAGCCAAATAGCTGATAAAACACTTCTACCTATAGAGACAGTAATGCTAGTTTATAAACTTTTGCGATTTGAACTCACATTGTAAATATTACACTGGACTTAATCACGATAAATTATAATTTACTAGCGGCTCGCTCCAGCTTCGTGGAGGTATTGCTCTAATGTCATATAATTAACAAATTATTGAGCTATAAACTCTCCTATGTCTCAAGTTGGATCAAACTGTACAAAATTTGTTTAAAATCGGTTCTATGGTTTACGAGTTCATTGAGGACAAACAACGTAACACAGATTTTTTATACTTAAAGCTCTACTTTGACGTTTCGGCAGCGTTACAACTATACTAGAAGTCTCAGACAGACGGGGAGGCAGAGACAGTAACAGCAATAACTAAAGAGATTTTGCTCGATCAATCTCGCAGGCGGTATTCTGACCTGGCACTCAGCATCACCGACATAGCAGCAGTCGCCAGAGACGGAGGTTGGTGACCAGAGGTGTTCGCCGCTGACGGCGAGGTCGCCCCAGTCCGGCGTCGACCGGAGCACCCGGGCGCCGCCCCCTTCGCCACTGCGTCTGCGCAACAAGAAACAACACACGTTACAAACACAATTTAATAACCACTCAATAATTTCTTGATCAAAGATTTTTTAAGACAAATTGCATTCATTCATTACACTAGTCAATTATTTTTCTGTAGTCGTGAAATTTGTATAGTAGATAAATGTTCACTTATGATTTGTTTAGCCAAATCTACCCTCAAAATGTTTGAGATTAGATTCATTTTTTTATATATGATGAGTCATAGCTTCGCCCGAACGGGTCCCTGCTGGCTTTGCCAATTTAACAAAAAAACGTTAACTTCCGTCCAAGTATTGCGATTTACTAATATTATAAAGCCATTAGTCTTAATTGTTTACGATTCAATCGAATATAAATATATCTACCGTTGGTTTTCCTTAAATAAGTACATGTATATGAAGAGACAGATATGTTTGAACCATATCCGTTCAGACGTTACGACGTGATTGAGCAACAAACACCCAAACATTGGCATTTGCGATATTAGTATGATTATATGGATCTTTGAAACCGCATCACTAACAGTATAAAACTTTTCAGGGTGTCAAAGATATTTTATTCAGATTGTTATATGCTTTATATGCGTTAAATATAAAAAAAATAAAGATATGACGCGTTCCTCCAAGTTATAAAAATACCGATTGAGGGCCATAATCAGTCAGCTGACAGCCCAAGTAGCTGTAATAATCAGTCAGACGACAGAAGATGCCCCCTGTTAACAGCCAATCAGATGACATCTGCTTAACATATTATATATCTATTCAGTCAGCCGAAAAGTTCTTTCTTTGCTTTTGCTTGGTAACCCCCAATACGAGGGTCAAACTGAAAGTTCTTAGAAAATCAAAAACTGATTACATTAGCCAGTTATTAGTTTTATTATATCTTTTCAAAATATTGTCCATTCACGTCAATACACCGCTGCATGCGATGGAACCACTGGGAAAAGCACTTTGCCCACTCGTCCTTAGGGGTCTCTTCAATGGCATCGCGATACGCAGCCACCGCTTCTTCAGCATTCATAAACCGCTTTCCTTTAAGTTTTTCTTTCATTTTTGAAAATAAATAAAAATCACAAGGCGCGAAGTCGGGGCTATACGGCGGGTGACCTAGTAATTCAACGTTTGATGTCGCCAAATAGTCGATCGTTCGCTTGGCGGTGTGCGATGAGGCGTTGTCGTGGTGAAGGAGGATCCTACTGCGAGGTCGTTTCTCTCGAACTTTTTCCAAGACAAGTGGCGAACAAATGGTAGTGTACCATTCTGCAGAAACTGTTTTTGATCCTCTAACACAATTGTTGCGAAATGACCTATCCTTCCAAAGAACGAGGCCACTATTTTTTCCCCGCACTTCGATCTCTCTCTTCACTTTAGTTGGCAACTCCTCGAAAGGAAACACCCACTGAGCAGATTGTCTTTTGGTTTCAGGATCATAACAGTAAATCCAGCTTTCGTCACCTGTTAGTATGTCGAACACAGCATTTGAGTCACCTCCGTTAAATCTTTCAATCATTTTACGGCACCAATCCACAAGATGGAGTTTTGAGCCTCAGTCAAATTATGAGGTATCCACCGGGCGCAAAGCTTCCTGACCGCTAAATGTTCGTGTAGGATTTTGTGCACTTGACTCATACCGATGCCTAAGCTTGTCCGAATCTGCTGATAGGTCACTCTTTTGTCAGTCTCTATCATACGCCGCACAACACAGATGTTATCTTCAGTCGTCGCCGTAGAAGGTCGTCCCTCACGTAAATCATCGGTGAGATTAGTGCGACCACGTTTAAACTCATTAAACCAGTTGTAAACAGTCGCACGAGATGGGGCTTCATCGTGAAAGGCCAATCGTAGTCTATCATAACTTTCTTGTTGACTTAAATGACATCGAAAGTCATAAAAAATCATTGCACGAAAATTTTCTCGTGTTAAATTCATGTTGACGTGACACAGACAATTTTCAATTTGCCGCCAAATCGTAAAACAAATGACAAATGAATGAAGTATATACTCAGTAATATTGGCAAAGAGTTCTATTTTCAAATTATAGAATTATTTTTTTATTATATTGTTTATAAGTGGCCAGTTCTAAGAACTTTCAGTTTGGCCCTCGGTCAGCCGACACAGATCTCACGAGTCAGCAACGAGCTCGATACCGACTCAAGTCGGAGGGTGTCTCGCTCCCCCACCCATAGAGCACCAGAGGCTCTACCGCCTAACTTCTTAGCTTGATGTTGCTCTCTCTTTTCTTATAACTTGATATGATGGAGACAGCAATAGTAAAGCCAAAGCCGATTTAGTTAGGCGGTATAAGGGCCGGAGTGCCAAACACTCTATCCTCCCTGAGGCGCCCTCGAGCTAGCAGTCGTAACGCGTTCTAGGTTTCATCCCATGCTATTGCATTAGCACAATGTTAGGTATAGCTAGGCTAGGTTCCCTTTAGGACCTGCGCCTTTCACTCTAGCCCAATAAATTCGATAAGTAGTAGATGCATCTCGTAACCAACTGTTACAGCGTCAATTAAAAAAAACCGATTGAGAGCTTCTAGAGCATAAATAATTCAATCCGGAACACCGGAATAACTCCGGAATCCGGTTGGGGTCGGTAGTTTTTAACATAAATATAGAGATGGCGGTCAAGTGTAAGCCTATAAAAGGTAAAATAAAATAAAGCTTTGGTAGTCATGAGTGGCTGGCTGACTGGTACCGGCCACATACATAGGTTTGAACTAGAAACAATGCGAGAGACTTGCGAAGGCTTGAATCTCTGAGAGCGTGTTATTGAGGTTTGAATAATATAATATTAAGAATTATAAACTAGCCTACCATAGGCGATCACATGTTATGTGCGTGAAGTGATGATACGCCGCGCCGTAAGAATAAACTCACGAGGACAGGTTTTGCCAGTCGCAATAAAAATCTTTGGAACATTCATATATGTTTTAACGTTTAAATTCTTATGGCATGATTTAGTGAATAGATCATAACTAAAAATAAATTAATTAAAAATGTACGATATGAGCATTATTTCACATATTCATTTCTAGACGAACCAAAAAAAGATAATAGTTTGGTTAATTTTGAAATTCTTATGGGAAGACAAATAGATCAACGTTTTTAACTTAAAATACATTCCTCACCCATCATACATGTTTTAAAAATTTAGATATATTGTCCATTATTAAGCTTAAAACTGAAATAAATACCAATTTTGTAATAAAATAAAATTAAAAATATTAACATTGTTTTGTACACATTTTCGTACCTCTACAGAAAATATATTTCGCACAGACTAAGTAGAGAGTTATTTTTACTTGTATGTCATACTCTAATTCTAAGGATACTTTTTAACCATAATAAAAGCTTTTTAGGACTCATTAGCACGGGAGCTTAAAAAGCGTTGCGTTAAAACTAGGCCTTAGGGCTTTTATAACGTTTTTAAACCCCGACCAAAAAAGGGGTGTTTTAAGTTTAACGTCCATATCTGTCTGTGTGTCTGTTTGTCTGTCTGTTTTTTATTTGAAAGTTAATTTTTGTGCGGATGTTCTTAACTATGTTTGGTTAATATCGATTAAAAATGGCCGACTCTACAAAATGGCGCACAAAATATTTCTTCAAAAAAAAATTTTCTTTCTTCTCATTATGGATATCAAATGAAAGGGCTTGATTAGTAGAAAGTTGTACAAATTACAAATCCGAGATCATTTGGGGGTATATTTTTTTTTAAATTTTGTTCTTGTCGAAATTACTGTTCATTCGAACGCTTTTTAATCTTCCGCGTTCGAATGAGGCCTTGCGGTAGCAAGAAGCTTGTTGACAACAAAACTGACGAGTTAACAGATTCCGTTGTCATGGAAACTTTATTTCAATATATTGACTTCTTTGTTTAAGGAGTTTCTATCCCTACCATAAACAAATTATCTCTCTACTTAGTCTGTGAACAAACGTCCTACCGCCGCGCGTAAGCGCGTCCGCGAGTTCGCAGCGCAACGAGTGATGCGCTGGCGCTTTTTTACCGCTTGTGCGAACAATAATATGACGTTCCATACGATCTACTTTTTTAACGCCCAACGCCCAGCTCTCAAAATGGAACACTGCGCGATAAAAAGCGACGAGTTTTAAAAGCGCTGACATGTGAAAAAATACTTGGAAATGCATCTGTTCTGTTCAAAAAATCTCCCGTACGAATGCGGCCCTATGAGGTGTGTAATCTGTGGGCCTTACAGATAAACCTTAGATAAATCCTTTTTAACAAGGTTTAACTCAAAAACACACAAACTAAGTAGAGAGATACTCTCGATACATTATCAAAAATATGGTTGGTTTGTTTTTACATATTAATAGATATAGATTTAATTTCCATTCTCTGTCTTTAACTACAGACCGAACACGTTAACTTAGTTTATGGAATACATATATACCGCGTTCATTGTAAAAACTAGCAAATTGATGTGAAATTTAAGAAACTAATAATAGATGTATAATACAAATAATATTATGTAAACATTTAATACAAGGAAAATGACAAAATGCACCATGTCGTACATAAAACAAAAAACTCACAGGAGAAACTTTTTATTAAATAAGCAAAGAGGCACAAAGAAGTTTTTCCGGTTGTCTATCTGAGATTTTTCCGAACCTCTGATTTTTTAAATACTTATCCAAAAAATATCAGTGTATCTCTCTACCTAATCTGTGAAAATATCTAAGCCAACATGCACATGAACATATTTGTCACAGATTACACACCTATAAGCCAACATTTTTTTTCAATTCATACAAAGCTTAACCGATGTTTAATTTTACAACTATTTCTTTGTTTTATAAGATAAATTTGGTTGATTATATAAGCGTACGTTCTACTTATTTTGGTTATTGTCTACGAATAGTGATAGGTAAAAACCGTTCGGCGTTCACCGCTTCCTGCAACCGACTATAATGTAAAGAGTGAGCTCACTCTTCACGACGATAACATAGTTCCGAGTGCCTGAAATTTGGGAGGGCATATTTTATGGTTTATATCGATGATTCTGAAAACTTCTCATGCAAAAAAACAAAGCAAATAACATGCAAATAATAAATCCATACCTAATCAAAAAAAAAAATATAGCAAATTCTTACTTCTTTACATGAAGGGAAGTAGGCAAGGAGTATCATCTGTGTACTTGAAAAAGTATCCATCCGATATTTGGGCAATTAAGGAAATCAATAAATGTATTATTTACATCTCACGAAATAAAATCACTGTAGCTACACATTTTCTCATATTAATTGCCTATTTAAGGTTACATTTACTACATTATTTTGTACTTCGTAAGTAGTTGGAATTTTCTATAGACACGGTTTTAGTCAAAATTTTTTTTAAATGCATGCATGCTTTAATTCATCTTATAGTGCTACATTTATACTATACTCTTTATCTACACCAGCGCCATTATGGAAGATTTTGAACGGTTATTTAGACCAACCAGCTAGCCACTTTTTGATTTTGCCACTTGCTCTATCCTCCATACTTTCGTGTTTGTTTCTCTTTCATTCAAAAATTACTAAAAAGGAATGTTTATTAAATTTGATGCATAGATATTGGATGGATTAGTCTGAAATAAGACATAGGCTAATTATTATCCCGAAAAATAACGGGATCGGGAACTACGCGGTTTAGTGGCTAGGTAGGTACTTACATAAATTTTGTATGTTGGAGGTAAATAGTCATTGTGTATTTTAGTATTCAGTTAAAGTTACTCAGGTTGATTTCATTATTTTGTGTTTGGTTTGTTCTGAGTAAACCGTGATTTGTAGATTTTAAAAAAGATAACATATTTAAAGTTGTCGCTAGAAAATCACATTATTCAATTTTGAACTGGGAAAAACTAATACTTGTCACTAATGTTTACACGCTCTACGTGTCCTGATTACTGTACAGTGTACACTACTGTGTGAGCGAGCATAAATCTTGATACGAACGAAATAAAAACAAAGCGATAAAACACAGAACAATGAAATTGTTTGATTAACGAATCAATAAAAATAGTTTGAGCCAATTTTAAGATGCACTTACACGGGTTACGCTGCACCTCGTTTCACAGTGCAGTCGTAAATATTCCATCGTAGAATGACTGCGACCAGTGACCGAACCTTATGACTTTTGTCGTGCCTTTGTCATTTTCATGCAGGCAAACAGGGTATAAATCCAGTGTCCGGATTATTTCAATTACTATGATTTGATTTAGTACGCTGACACGTTTTCACTTTTCCACTCAATGAATAGGTTTGTCTGTAATGGGGTGCGTGGCTCGGAAACCTCCACGTGGTGCACCCTGGGCATCACACAAAAACTTGCCTCGGTCGCATCTTGTGTGATGGCGAATCCCGGCCGGGGCTTTTCCGAGATTCAGATTCTATATATATACCTACAAGAATTGGTCGTTTAAAGGTATAAAATGTAGAATAATATTTATCCCAATTAACTAAATCTTCCTTTAAAATATTAGATATAAACGTATTTAGTATGAACAAAATAATATATTGTTTTGATACTACAATTGCCAGAAACGTATTGCAGCGATAAAGCATCGCATATACTCGTACCTACGTAAAGTATAAGCGTAACAAAATGAATGAAGAAAATTGAGGCGTACAAAGAAATTAGAAAATTAAGAGGTGTGTAATGTGTGAGAAAATCTGACAAAAATAATTTTGAATTGACACAGGTGTGTAATATAATCAATGGCAATAACGTAAGATTAATTTTGAGAAAAAATTGATAAACATCCGAAATCGATCAGTATTTCTCATATTGGTGCATTCAAATTCAATTTAATTTATTTATTGGAACACTTGGTAACGTATTTGCAAAAAGACAAAGAATATGTGTGCATAATAAGATACGATAACAATGTGAAATAAAAATAATAATGTAAAGGGGCATCGTCAATTAAAGCTGCTGTAAAAACCTTTGTAAAAATCAAATTAACAAATAATTCATTCACAGTAAACAGATACTACATGAGGACAACTGATATTACTTTTTTACACAATTTCTAATTCTAATTTCTTTCTTTCTCTCGTTTATTTTTGTGCAATCGCTTATTAACCGACTTCCAAAAAGGAGGTATGTATCCTATGTTTTTTTTATGTATGTTACCTGATTTCTCGAGAACACTCGCACCGATTTCAAAATTTCTTTTTGTGTTCGGATGGGTATGCGTTCCGTTGATGATAAGATGAGTGAGTAGCGCTTATAATAATGATAGTAGTTTATTTTTTGCTTTTGAGTGCCTATTTGTGGTTTTGAAATATGTTTAATTTTGTACCAAAATAGTTTATTCCTCTCTTAATTTTGATTAACTATTTCTATATTTTTATGTTTCTTTATCATAAAAGTTTGACCATTAATGTATATAAGAAAGCAGAAAGGTTCAAGAATGGAATCTTGTGGTTCACCCATTCTTATAGGGGACTCATTTGATCGCACACCGTCAACTTCGACTTTCTGTACACGGTCTTTAAGATATGAAGAAATTATATATGTATAACTAGGTGCCCACCCCGGATTCGCCCGTGATACATTATATAGCACTCATCGGGATCCCGTACATATCCAACGGTGAAAGAATGACTGTAATCGGTTCAGTCATTCCTGATAATATTGCTTTCAAACAAAAAACCTCTTCAGCTACCTGCTACCCCACTTATCGGAAATTGGTCGTACCAACTCAGTTTTAGAAACAAATTAGATTAGCAAAGGTTTATATTCAATAACGCAATCTTGGACATTGGCGAAATTACAGTGACATTACCGAATGGAAGCCAAAATAAAAATTTGAAGTTGAAGTTGACGTAATCATAGACACATGCTGTCATGCCAAAGCTCGCTACGAAAACTCTCAAAAAGGATTATTTTTTCCCGTTTTTGTTACATTCTTGATTCATGCTCCGCTTCTATTGATAATAGCGTTATGTTCTATAGCTTATAGCCTTCCTCGATAAATGGACTATCTAATAGAAAAATAATCATTCAATTCGGACCAGTACTTGCCGAGGTCCTAGCGTTCAAACAAACAAACAAACTCTTCAGCTTTATAATATTAGTATAGATAAGATGTGAAACAAAACAACTCATCGGCTTCATAATATTAGCATAGATCTAGACTTCAATTTGTAAATTTTCGAAATTGCCTGATTTTATGGAGTGGTATTAGACATTGATTTATGAAAATAAGTATCACCTAGTTAACTATTTTAAACCACTGCTTAAGCATGGCCTTGAATCGTTTGTCACGGTATGTTACCCATCTTTTATTCCTTTGTTATGATAAACAGCTGACTTTGCATTCGTAAGCAATCACGGAATTGGCAGGCGTAGTAGCGCCTGCCTTTAGCATTGATCTTTGATCATGTAAATTGTAAATACTACGAACGAGAGCGACCCACTTGAATACGTAATTAGCAAAGAGTACGAATAATTATATTTTTAAAGTATACATGTACGCGATCGTTGCTTCTGTTACCATGGTATAGAAACCAATAGCGAAGATGTTAACATTTTTGACGAGCGAACTTAATTCGCAAACGGGTCTGTCAATCTTGATATGACCTACAAACTTTACAATAGGTCTACTACAACCCAGTTGTTAGAATGTGTCGCCAATACAATGAAATATCAGACAAGCATCACAATTCTATTGATATATTCTGTCAAAAACTGTATAAATTCAAAAATGATGTCAAAAATATTGTGTTCACAAATTACGTAAACTCAAATCAAACTTAATAACTTGAATTTAGATTTATTATATGGATATATTTTTATTTATATTGATTTAACTTAATTTTAATTAGTATCTTTCCTGATGTCATTTAATTACTCATGTGGTGTATACATAGTTAGGTGCATAGTTTAGGTCAAAACTGTAAATTGTTATATATTATTTAAGTTTATTGTTAACTGTGTACTGTTTCGTATACCTAAATAAATAAATAAATAAATAGGTACTCACCGTATTGTAGAGTTTGCGGGATGAGTGTACGATTGTTTGTAGCATTTTATCCTACTTCCTACTAATAGCATAGATGTGAAAATGTGGATGTTTAAATTTTCAAATGCTTATTGTTCAATTACGTAGTAAGAACTAAACAAATAAGTCTAAAACACATAGGCTTTTTATTCCAAAATATGCAGAGTTCCAGAGAGAATACTACTAAATGCCATACAATGTTTTGTAGTGTATTTCAATGCTAGGTATAGTGTAGTAATAAAACTATGCAATTAAATGTAATTACTTATGGACATTTATCGACGATGACCTCGTTCACACGGTAGGACGAAACAATACGTTTTGCGCAGTTACATTAAATGCACATAGGAAAGCATTTCAGAAATTGCTTTTTCCTTTATCTCTAAAACTCGCATTAGAATCAGCGAATAAAAGAAAATGGTTTCATGAGCTAATTCTTGTTATTAGGTTTCAGAGCGACACTAGTTAGTTTTAACAGAGGGACATAAACGAAATGTCTATTAACGAAATTAGAAGCTAGACGAGTAAAATTCGTAGTCTTAGTAAGTCTGGCACAGAAATTATAGTTAATAATGTTGGTATTACTTGTATGATTTCTGGGGACCTCATAAATACTACTAAAAATATACCAGTTTTTTTATCATTGTTTGTCGGCCGGTTCATTATTCGTGTAGTTTGGAAAAATATTATTTCAGGAACTTTGCAGTTTTGGGATTACTTGTCCACTATTTTAGATTAAAATCTATTTACATTATAATTTCAGCCAGATCCGTCCAGGTCTTCTAACGTGGCTGAGCAACAAACATCTAAACATTCCAACTTTCACATTTATTGTTTAACTACTTAAGTGTGTATCTTTCTTATATTTGTTTGACTTATACGAGTAAGTTACCTACCCAGTACAGTGTACAGCTATGATAAGAACATCATGCATTTTGTTAGGAAAATAGTAGTATTCTTGCACTCCTTCTCTACATAAACTATAAATTTAATGTGGGAAATTTCATGCTGCTCCGTCCGCGCAATTTTTGTAAAAATGTTACAAAGTTACTGCTTCACGTATTATACATATACATATATAAATACCATATTTATCACAGTAAGCTATTAGGTACACATGGAGATGATGCTTCATTTATGAAAGTCTACATTTCAATATTTAAAAGTCGAAACAATTTGTATAATTTATATAAACTAAAGACATATTGCAATGATGATGCAACAAAAAACTATGTTAATAAATATTCAAACATTTTCAGAAATTCATGTATACAAGCTAAAACAATATTTATTCGAGATCAAATTAAAAACTCTAATAACATGATAAAAAACACGTGGAAGATTATAAACAAAGAGACTGGGAGATCTAAAAGTCGTGAAAAGATAAACGCACTTCGGGTTGGTGAAAGAGTAACTACAAGAAAATCGGAAATAGTAGATGCTTTCAGGACTTATTTTGCTGATATCCCCTTGGAAACAACTAAGCACTTAACATCGTCCCCCTTACTTGCTGAAGAAATGTTAAAAGAAAACGTTAAGTGCCCTTCATCTACATTTGAATTTCACCAAGTGACTGCTATTACAATACTAAAAACATTCAAAGACATTAAAGTAAAGAGTACGGAGGACTTATGGGGATTATCAGTAAGAGTACTTGATGGAATTATAAATAGCATTGCTCCTTACTTAGCGGAATTGTTCAACGAGTGCATTAGAGGTGGCACATTCCCTGACATGATGAAATATAGCAAAGTTATACCACTGTTCAAATCTGGAGATAAAAACGAACCTGGCAATTACATACCCATCTTTGTATTACCCTGCCTTAGTAAAATATTTGAGAAACTTATATGCAATCAACTTCTATCTTACTTTAATGTTAATAACCTATTACATAGCAACCAATTTGGATTCACAAAGGGACGTTCCACTATTGATGCAGGCGTTGAACTAAATAATTATATTTTAAGTGCCTGGGAAGATCATCACGATGTTCTGGGTGTGTTTTGTGACTTGTCTAAAGCTTTCGACTGCGTTCATCATGATACTCTTTTGAAGAAACTACAGTTCTATGGGCTATCGAAGCCAGCTCTAAATTTTATTTCTTCTTATCTTAAAGATCGTGTACAGATAGTTGAAATTGACGGTGTGCAATCAAATGAGTCCCCTTTAAAAATGGGTGTACCTCAAGGTTCCATCCTTGGACCCTTATTGTTTCTTATATACGTTAATGATCTACCTTTTATGATAAAAAACCATAAAAACGTAGAAATAGTTATGTTCGCTGATGATACATCACTTCTTTTTAAGGTTAAAAGAGGAATAAATGATTTCACAGAAGTAAACGCAATTTTGGACATCACATACAAATGGTTCGATGCAAATAATCTAGTTCTAAATCCAAATAAAACTAAATGTATAAAGTTTACGCTATACAATGTACTGGGCTGTAAACTTGATATTAGACTGAAAGATAAAGTGATCGAACCCGTACAATCTACTCTTTTTCTGGGCATTTCAGTGGATTCAAAGCTGCAGTGGGGTCCTCACATAGAGAGACTAGCTGATAGACTCAGTTCAGCTGCCCATGCAGTTCGTCAAATTAAGAAAATATCTGACGTGGAAACAGCTAGACTTGTTTATTTTGGATACTTTCATAGTATTATGTCCTATGGGATTTTATTATGGGGATCGGCCGCGGATAGAAATTCAATTTTTATATTACAAAAGAGAGCAATCCGTGCTCTGTACAATCTGTCTGCTAGAAAATCATTACGGAGATGTTTAAAACTATAAATATACTAACAGTCCCGTCGTTATACATTTATGAAAGTATAATGTATGTGCGAAAAAACCGTACTCGACTGCAGAAAATGTCTGATTTGAATCCAAAAGCACATCATAAACATAAAATTGTATTTCCTAAATGCAGACTACAGAAAACCATTAACTCTTTCAAATGTAATGGTATTCGCTTCTATAATTTAATACCTGCACAAGTGGAAGGTCTCAATGAAACTAGGTTTAAAACCGAAATAAAAAACTACCTAATGAGCAAAGCATATTACACTGTAGATGATTTTGTAAAGGACAGCAATATTTGGAAAAGGAATATGTCAAAATCAGAACTATCGAGTAAAGTGGAATAATACTAAACATTAATGTAAATTTGTTTAAGTACCTACTGTATGTAGGGGAACCTGTTGTACGTTGGACAGTGTTGTACCTAGAACAATCGTAATTTTTCGAAAATTCCCGCAGTCTCAAATAATATCGTCCATGGCAGTCGAAACAGCCTTTGACAACTCTAACGTGAAGTTAGTTGTGATTCGCTGGCACCGCGTCGTTGCAAACAGAAAAGATACTTTGTTATTTACTACTCAAAAAAGTTCATTTTTTGCACTTTACTTCTTGCCTATTTATTTCTCACAAAAAATATTTTAAAAAAATCTTGTATTCCCAACCTAATCTCCATATATGTAGATAATAAACAGTATGGGTGTTTAAAGCTTAAGTCAATTTTAAGTGGGTTTATTTATGTAGTTGGACTAAGTTGTTGAGATGTTGTACGTTGGCCCCCCAACTGACTATGTACCTTGGACACTGGCCTAGGTACACCGTATCGATTGTACCATGGACACTAATCTACCTATATTTTTTTTTGTAGAAAAAATGCCGCTAAGTACCTTTGAAAAAATATAATCCCATCAGATTAATGAAAGAGAAAAAGTTAACACTTCATGGAGCTTCACACACACCAGAAGAAGAAAGCGTTCAACAAGGCTGCTAAGGCATGCAGAAAGGTTTTACAGAGGGCTCGTTTTGACCATATTAGTCGAATATGGAACAAACTAGCTTCATACCCTGCGGGTAGCAAAGCGTTTTAGTCCCTAGCTAAATCGGTCGAATCGAACTTCTGTCGCCCCTCGCTACCTCCAATGCTAAAACCTGATGGGACGTTGGCTCACACCGCAACAGAGAAGGCAAACTTGTTTGCATCTCAGTTTGCGGAATTATCGCTTCTAGATGCTGGTAGTGCGATACCTCCTACTCCACCTGGCAGTCCAACTGTAATGTCTGAAATACATATTCGCCAAAAGGAGGATACCAAAGTGCTACGCAATCTGGATGTGAATAAAGCCAATGGCCCGGACGGAATTCCTGCTATGATTTGTACTGAGGGTTTGTGCACCCGAGTTGTCTCCAGTACTAACTCGCCTGTTTAGACTTTCTCTCCAAACTGGGCAAGTGCCGAAGTCGTGGAAGCTTGCTAACGTGCAACCTGTGCCCAAAAACGGTAGTCGTGCTGACCCTGTCAACTACAGGCCCATCTCAGTCACGTCCATACTCTGCAAGACTATGGAACGTGTCTTAAACCACAGGCTCCCGACATACCTAGAATCGAACGACCTCCTCAGTGACCGGCAATACGGGTTTCGCCGGAACCGGTCCACCGGGGATATTCTAGCGTATGTCACCCACATCTGGATTGAAGCTATCGAGAAACTAAATTCTTGCACCAACTGGAGTTAACAAGTTGGATCTGTGACTAGTGCCTGAAGAGGAACCACTGTTACTACGATAGCTGCTTGTAATACTGGCGGAGGATTTATTCCTCCAATGCTCATATTTCCAAGAGTTAATTTCAAGGAGTTCATGATTCACGGAGCACCATAAGGCTATTTAGGTGCTGCAAATCCATCACGATGGTTAATGGTTTATATAATTATTGCTATCTATAGCCATGTTTATTGTTGATCGCAAGTGTTGGTATGATCACCCAATTATTGTAGACATTAAAAAATAAACCGCCTACAGCAACCGCTGGTTTTTATCTTCATTTAATCCTCATGTGTCCAAAGTACAACTGGTGCGGTCCAAGGTACATCAGGTCTGTTGTACCTTGGACAGTTTTCCCTTTTTTTTTCTAGCGGCTTTAGTTTCTAGCTTCATATTAAATCCGTAGATTTTATGCACTAATTAAATAGCTGAATAACTAATCTTTCCATTGTTCCCATAATTGGTAGATTTTATTCTCATCGTTTATTTAAAAAAAATGAAAATGTAAAAAACTGGCCTAGGTACAACAGGTTCCCCTATTCATTGTTTGGATAATTTGTTTTTTTCACCATGACAAAGCCTTTTTACAGCTGCACCTAAATGACAAGGCCCCTTTACAGCTGATTATTTTTTATTTGACATTATTCTTTAGTATTATTTTATTACATACACAGATTATTTATGTATAATTTTATTGTAAGTGTCGTTACCAAGTGTTCTTTTGAAATAATGGTTCGAATAAATGAATTGAATTGAATTGAAATGTAGGTTGGCGTTTGCATGTGGTTTGTTATAAAGAGTCTCACGGAAATACTATCAAAATCGATTGACTATTTCATTAACCGCACAGTCTTACAGCATTCCGAAGAAAAATAATAATTTCGTAGTGATCGTCAATAAAATGAATTAACAATTCCTGTCTCGTGGTCACATGTAAAAAGCATATGTGTATATGCTATTTACATAATAAAGAAATAAAATTAAAATTTTTGATTAACCCCCGACTACCTTAGATTTGTTATCTGTACAACATTCTACTAGTCAAGCCCTTTCATTTGATACCCATATTAAGGGAATTGTGATAAAAGAAATGTAATTCGCCATTTTGTGGTAGCGGCCATCTTGGATTTGAAATTTGTCATAGTGCAAAGTATTCTACTAATCAAGCCATTTCGTTTGATACCCATGTTGAGGTAGTAGTGAAAAAATATCATATAATTTGCCATTTTGTGGTGGCGGCCATCTTGGATTTGAAATTTGTTATAGCGTATAGTACTCTACTAGTCAAGCCCTTTCATTTGATACCCATATTGAGGTAGGTTGTGAAGAAATATTTTGTCCGCCATTTTGTGGAAGCGGCCATTTTGAATCGATATTAACCAAACATAGCTAAGAACACCCGCACGGATATTAACTTTCAAATAAAAAAACCGCATCGAAATCGGCCCATCCGTTTGAGCTCTACGGTGCCACAGACAGACACACACACACAGACAGACAGACATCGACGTCAAACTTATAACACCCCTTTTTTGGTCGGGGGTTAAAAATACTAGCATATGTTATTTATATGCCTAGATACTGCCTATTGTAATAGTGATAATTTCCATACTCATTCAAAAATGAATAAATGCTTTAGAATTCGCTCACAGTTACGAAATACGTTTACAAAAAATACTCGTCGTTATTTTAATGTTACTCATCCCAAACTAAGCAAAACTTCCAGTATCGGAATCAGATAGTTCACATAAATAATACTTGCGAAATTGTAGCTTCATTATTAAGACACAGAACAAATATCCATATTCATCGCAAAAAATATTTTTTAGATTGGATGTAGATTGAATCCATAAATGACATAAAATTTAGTGGACAAACACAATACCAGTCAAATACACATTGTACATAAACAATACTTTTTTTGGGAAATTGTGTAAATTGACTCAGTAATTTCATTTGTATTTCAAAACAGAATGAGGAAAATAGAAATATTTACTGGAATTATACACCACAAAATAAAGTCTCATATCTCATCAAGCTAAGGTTTAAAGTTTACACACGTAATTTTCGTTCGTATGTTAAAAAATTTAAGGCACAAACGTGCAAAATATATTGTATCGGTTACCGGGTATGATCTAATAAGCATAAATTGTTGACGAGACGACCGACACAACATGCGAATGTCCAGTGTCCACTTACATGGAGTCAATTGATATAACGTATTTATTCTTGTAATGGCTACCAATTCTGCTCGGAAAACCGACAGTGGCTCTTTTCTGTAGCTGTAGACACAATTTTGTCTCATTGTAACAGAATGCGTGCTAATGTGGAGAACCGGTTGAACATTCACGCACCATGGCCCAAGGTCAACGCGTAGGGTTCCCTATTATATTTATTGTGCAAAGATTATATTAATTTACACATAACAGCGCATCGGAACGCCCTTAATAAATGTAACAATGCTAATATACATTTATCATTGTTTGTAGCTTTGTTCGTTTTGATTTTTAACCCCCGACAAAAAAAGGGGTGTTATAAGTTTGACGTCGATGTCTGTCTGTCTGTCTGTCTGTCTGTCTGTGTGTGTGTCTGTCTGTGGCACCGTAGAGCTCAAACGGATAGGCCGATTTCGATGCGGTTTTTTTTATTTGAAAGTTAATATCCGTGCGGGTGTTCTTAGCTATGTTTGGTTAATATCGATTCAAAATGGCCGCCTCCACAAAATGGCAGACAAAATATTTCTTCACAACCTACCTCAATATGGGTATCAAATGAAAGGGCTTGACTAGTAGAGTACTAAACGCTATGACAAATTTCAAATCGAGAGTTAATCGGTTTCTTCTAGGTAAACACGCTCCATCGTAGACCGCATCGTCGCTTAACATCAGGCGAGATGGCGGTCAAGTGTAAACCTATAAAAGTTAAAAAAAAAAAAAAAAAAGATGGCCGCCACCACAAAATGGCGAATTATATAATATTTTTCACTACTACCTCAATATGGGTATCAAATGTAAGGGCTTGATTAGTAGAATACTTTGCACTATGACAAATTTCAAATCCAAGATGGCCGCTACCACAAAATGGCGAATTACATTTCTTTTTCACAATTCCCTTAATATGGGTATCAAATGAAAGGGCTTGACTAGTAGAATGTTGTACAGATAACAAATCTAAGGTAGTCGGGGGTTAATCAAAATTTTTAATTTTGTTCTTGTACGTTGTAATACTCGTAGCATGGGAGATTGAAACTATTTTTGAACCCCGATGTAAAAAGTCTGTGGTATTGTAGTATAAACAAACAGACAGATTTTGCTGGCGTTTTTTTTTGTTTGATATCTGACGATTGAATTGGTTTTTGTACCTATAGTCTAGTTTTTTAGTTAATTTATGTCGGGAATTTATAATAATATGTTTAATGATACTTTCACACATTCCAAATGCGTAGGTAGTTCCAAAAGGGTGTGCATATTTAATACATCACTTTTAAGTGTTAAACAGCAAGTTTATCTGTTTTTATCGGATACAATTCGGAGAGTAGATATTCATAACAAAGCTTTGATTGGATTTACTAAGAACATCTAAACTGTGGAGGGCGATGAATCCATCAGGGATCACTTGATTATTTCCTGAATGCCTGGTTCTTTATGTCTGGAGTGGAGTAGTCTAGTGTCTTCTAGGTTAGCGTGCCATATCGTAGATCGCGTAATATCAAGCGAGATGGCGGTCGAGTGCAACCGACATATCGACAAAAAATAACAACTAAAATTGGAAAACAATACATTACTGGCAACCCTAACAATTACGAGCACAAGGTTGTACGTAATCCTAGTTCTAAATCCTGTGGACTACGCCAGAGAATAACCTGTTATACATTTATCATTTAAATGATGATGTACTCTAAAAATGTGACTGCTCTTAGACTAATTAGTATTTATGTAAGAGTTTTTTTTTAAAGAACTACAATTTTCAGAAAAAAATATATGATCACTACTCAGACCCCGCAGTGTAATGACGTACCAGAATTTGGCTAGATCACCTTAAGTTTCGAAACCTTATGTTTACATCAGTTCGAAATTATAGCTTTTTTTTAATTATAACAGCGTTTATAATTATTTTTAGGGTTCCGTAGCCAAATGTCACATACCCTTATAGATTCGTCATGTCTGTATGTCTGTCCGTCCGTATGTCACAGCCACTTTTCTCCGAAACCATAAAAACTATACTATTGAAATTTGGCAGATGTATTTTGGAGATGTATTCTGTGAACCGCATTTTCATACAAAAAAATTGAAAAAAATGTTTTTTGGGGGTGTTCCATACTTTGAACCGACACTCAAAAAATTGTACCCATCAATACCATACGTGTGGGTTATCTATGGATAGGTTTTCAAAAATGATATTGAGGTTTTTTGAATTTTTTTTTCTAAACTGAATATGTAGTTTGCGCGAGAGACTCTTCCAAAGTGGTAAAATGTGTGTGTGTGTGTGTGTGTGTGTGTGTGTGTGTGTGTACCTGTAACTTCTAAAATCAGAGAATGACAAAAGTAAAAAAAAATGAGTGATGTAGGTACATTCACGTCATAAATTCACTATTGTTAAAAGACTGATTAAAGTAACAACGAACTGCAAGAACTTTTACATTATGGTACTTGCTGCTACGGAAGCCTTCATGGCTGAGTCCGACTCGCACTTGACCACTTTTATTTTTGTTGCTTTCGGCAGTTTTGCACTCTATGGAGTTTGCCATGATGTGTTTTGATTATTTATTTTATTCATTTAAATAGACGTAGGGATAAACAAAATATAAAATGTAATAATTTACTTAAAGTATACTTAAATCATCGTTCACTCTTAGTTCAGTAATCAATTAAGTAGTGGTTTTGATATAAAAATAACAACTTTGCGATATAATGAAGCAAAAATATCACGTCCGGGCAAAACCGTTTCCGGCGCTTTTCCGGATTCAGAAGCGTTCCTACTTCTTAGCAAAAGTGGGCTTTCTGCAATATTTTAAACTAAATCGTCATTGACAATCACTTTTTAAGGCACTGACTAGTAAACGCCACTATACACAAGTTTTTTCCATTGAAAACGCTCTTTCTGCATTCTTTATAAATCAGAGACTGCCGTGACTTTTGCTGACGCATCGCACCTTGTTATTTGAATGGTCACAATACTTCCTGGGTAACCTTGACCTTTTGTGAATCGGGAAAAAAAATTAAACACACAAGTATAACTACGGTTTTTTTCCTGGAAAGGTGAACCAATAAACATAAAAGATATGTTTCTGTTATGTTTAACATTTGTGTATTTATGTTAATAAATGCAGGAATTTAGAAGGCAAACAATATAGTAAGCAAACTTTGATTGTATATCAGGGATAGATTTTACATTGTAAGATTGAAACCGCCATATAGGACGATGAGAGAAATGTTGCTGTCGAAAGCCTATTTTGGTCTATCCAAATTTTAAACAATGAGCTAATACATTTCCATTATTACAAACTTAGTAAGTAGGTATATTACTGTGGAATAAAGCGCTCCGCTTTATGATTGTTAGATTGCAATGCATTGTGGGGCCTGTTGTGTTTCGGCTTACATATATGACTGGCCTAGTGGCTTAGTTGGTAGTAGCTCTGCCTGCGAAGCCGAGGGTCGTGGGTTCGATCCCCACCCAGTGCAAAAATTTGTGTGATGAATTCAAATGGTTGCACTGTGTCTGGGTGTTTCTATGTATAATAAGTATGTATTTAAAACTATATAAGTATTATATCAGCTATCTGGCTGCCATCACACAAGCTTTGCTTAGTTTGGGGTCAGATAGTGTTGTGTGTGAATAGTCCACCAATATTTATTTATTTATATTTATTTATTTATTATATTTGTACCAGTGATCTTTTCTATCTCTAATGTAATGAAGCAATAAATTATCGAGTAGGATTGCAAACATTTATGCGAGCTAAAACCTCTCTAATTTGTGAGTAAGTACAAGGTGTAGTAGGTAGATAATTTATCGACGTCGACAAAATTTGTGACGACGATATAATATTGTCTTGAAGATTTATAAGAATCAACTGAAGTGAAGTTTTGTAATATGACGGTAACTTGACTAAGTAAACTATATCTCTTATGTTTTTCCCTGTATGTTTAGTGAACTGTCCTCGTAATATGACCTACGAACCACCAAATCTTTGTCATGTTAAATAAACTAAGATTATGCTTGCATCAACTTCAGGTTAGAACGAAGGACTACACTGCAAATTTAACTTATCGTATCTTTAGCAGTTATACAATCACAAGCTTACTTGTTTCGTTGGATAAAATTAAAATTAACGACGTTGAATACGAAATGTACAGAATGCTGTAGTAGCGACGCTTTTCAGCAGACCGTTTAAGTTTACCTAGATTAGGGCAAGCACGTTGTAGTAAGTAAGTAAGCAAAATTAAATTTATCGCAGTTTGACGAGCCTCTTTACCCAAATATACTAAACAAAGGAACTTTAAAAAAAAAGAAAGCTTCGCAATACAACGTGGAAATGCTGCCAGCATTAAAATCACTTTTCACGTCACCAACACTATTTCGTATATTATTCATTGGATTTTGTTTTGTTTTTTCTTAGGTTTATATATCTAGATTTAAAATTTTAAGGTAGCTTTTTATTTTAGAAGTAGGTAATCTGTGTGTTGTTAAATGATGTTAAAGTTAAAATCCCTAAATAAAACGCTCTAATTACTAAACACGTCGAAATGTTATTTCGTCTTAAAGGAGAAATGTTGTTTGAAATCGAATTTATTTGTAGATTCATAAGACAGAACAATACAATTTACCTTTCACTTCCCACATGGTATAGTTTAGATATGGTTAAGATGTTATAAATAAGTTATGATGTCATTTTTGTGTCTAGAAAGGACACTAGACACTTCTCGTCGAACGAGTAATATACTAATAGATTGAATTTGCTTATGTATGAAGCCCAGTGCAGAGAACGTGCGGGTTAACTAGTACGGGTTCGAATCCCGCCTCTGTTCTAAGTGTAGATGTAAAAGTTTATACTTGTCACTGGTTTTAGTAATGAAGGAAACCAACGTGAGGAAACCAGCATGTTGGTTGAGAAGCTAGCATTCTTGCTCAGTCGGGTAAAATAAAATATTGGGATTGTTGCAGGGTTCCCTTTTTTACATGTTCATCGTTAATATGAGTAATGATACCCGTATCATTTCCCATTAAGAACATTAAAAGCTGCTATCTTCTGTCCTAAAATTTTAATAAAACTGCACAGTTTTATGACTTTGTAGGCGCAAATTGAAATTAATGCGTATTTGCGAGATTTTAATAGCTTTTCTAGACTGCTACATTTTAAGTAAAATTCGCCTACCGCCTAATGTTCGAACAATTAATTTCTAAATTACGTTTTAAATATAATATGTACTATGTTTATTTTGTTTAATAAATATTGCATGTTTATTTTGTGACATCTTTTCTCTAGATGGATATCTGAAGCAAAAAAATAATCAATTATCATGAAAAACTAATCACTATGACTATCACAGTAACTAAGATCACCGTTAAGCAATAGTTACGACTATAAGAAGTAGAAAATTACCTATACAAATTAAAATCCTTTAATTTTAACATAAATATAACAAACGTACATATTTTGTTAAAAGCTGTGACCTGTGGTGCTACTGCCTGTAAACAACTGTTAAGAGTTTCACAATACTACTCGCGTTAATCCAGGCACAAATCTGCGAATTTAATTTCATACCGTTACAGAAATACGTAGGAACACACAATCACACAAAATTTAGGCTTGATAATGTATGTAATTTATGTAGTTAGGTGACTTTAATGCGACGACCAACTCGTCTTCATGTGTTTTCAAACACAAAACAATATATTGGCTTATATTGATGTTTGAATATAAACCAATACATTGGTTTATATCGATGGTTTCAAACTCGGTCAAACTGTGTCAGTTTTTTCAACGTAGACTACCTAATGTGCGTATCAGGTGTTAGATAAAATTATATTTTTTTATTGACATCATGTTGCCAAGGAAAAATTAACAAAACATCTACTTACACCTGCACGTGACACCCTCTAAAGACTCTAAAAATATGTTGATTCGTGATAATCTGCGTGATTCTTGTAATTTGTGTAAAAATATGTAAAATTGCAGACATACGAGTACCATATATAAAATTTTGAATACATAATAGATTAGACAGGTTTATCAGTAGGAAATGCCTGTAGACATATAGGCACACCGTCATAGGTCACTATTACTGGTTGTTATGTTTAAAATACATATATGTATAAACCTACAAATACTACTGACATCATTGGCAAGGCAAAAACTATTCCGGCATTTTGTAAGCATTGTTCATCCATCATTGATTGTATTTTTTAGTATGAACAAGTCGTAATTGCTATAATACAACACTGTTACATATTCTGAGCCCGCCATCGATCATTTTCTGTATATTGTACTCATTCGATTTTTCGTTAAAACGTATCGAAAAGAAATAATTAATAGATCCGCAATCATGCTGTGAAAACGAACAGCGGCCTATGAATAAATGATTTCCCCAATTTTCCATAGCCTTGATCGTGAATTGTCAAACAGCTACCTGATGTATATTGCCAGATTAAATATTTATGGAAGACAGACAGAATTCTATTAACGTTCCCACTTTTATTTTTTCGTGCTTTAGCTATGTACCTGCAGGCTGAGTTGGAAAAGAATTTTCCTAAAGTTTAAGCCTTTTCAGATCAATTAACCCAAAACCCTTTTAACCTGCGAGTAATACCTATGTATAACAATATAGGAATGATATGTTTATAATATGAGAGAATATATTTTATTACTACTAACCAACTTATATATGTAAATGTAGGCGCATACATTATTAATTGTGCTTTTGTATTACCCGCCCACCAAATATTAGGTATATTGACACGACACAAATCCAGAAAAGAATGTGATTAATTAAAATTTATATTGGAATTCTTCGGTCTGTATTTGGCTCGTTTCTCCGTCACCTGTGTAATTGAAAAATTTGAAAATGGTTCGGCATTTACACTGAGGAAGTTGGAATTGCTCTCAAAGCTTATCATAGTAGGTTTATTGAGATGTATACTAAAGCTTGAACAAAGTGACTGCTATTAGAAGGTTTAACTAAAATGTTACTAATTTCTGCAAGTTACTTGATTAAATCAATTATACTAAGTTGTACGTGTAAAATTTTTAAGTCACGGTTGGTCTTGTCGCAATCATGCGTTATCCACCAACCCACAATACTAACTACTAACACTAATACAATACTAATCCACAAGCAACAGCGTGGTGGGCTATGGCCTTGACTCTCTCCTTACAAAAGACAGCCCCGAGTTCCAGCACATATAGTCAGCTGCTTATGCTTGATTGAATCAATGTACGCTATGTTCAATGCAGATATATCAATGTGAATCTATATTGTACAATATGAGTTTGTAGCGCACAAAGTTGACATTTTGTTCAGCTGCTCTGTGTAAAGTCAGCGATCCGTTTCGCGTCACGGCTTGCTGCCGTGGTTCCGCAGAATAACCGCTCGGTATAACGTTTCAAACCATATGTCATGGCGCTTAATCATACCTTCCTGGACAAGGAAGCAAAACGTTGTTTACGCCTTTCGTTATTATCCCATGGTGTCATTATCTATAGGTAGATAATGACACCATGGGATATGGTTTACTTACGTTAACATTTCAACATCGACTGCTAACAGCTTTGTTTTTCAAAAGTGAGTGACGAGCAAACTTATCATTAAATATTACAACTCGATTAAATTATTGAGTTTGTGGAAGTTATTGGACTGATTTCACGGAACACTTTAATGCACGGCAGTAGTTCGTAGTGATTCAAAACAAATTAGCTGTTGTCTAATTTTATCGAAATACAGCTGAAAGTATTTCTTTAATTTAATGTATGTTAGCGGAGTAGAAGAAGTAGTATTAGTACTCGTAGTATACTGACAGCTACTTTCTATACTACGAGTATTTAATGGATTCTATTAGTTAAATGAGGATATTCTGATAAATGTCTCACACGAATCATAAAGTAGGCTTCATCTTTGTTATTATTTTAGAGGACTAAGAATAATGTTCAGTACTAATCATAGGAGCTAATAAGTTTGTTTTTGAAATCTAGATGCTATCAACAGAAACAATAATTGATGATACTTTATCTTAGTCTAGAGTTTTGTTACACGTTATTACGGAGTCAAAGTTTTTTAAAAGGGAGAGAGAGAGAGAGTGAATCAGCAAATCAGCAATTTAGATGGCTTATACAAGTTACTACTTATTTCGACTATAATTTTTTTACTAACATACGCTTATATCTAGAATTTTGTATGTAAGGAGAAGCTAACTCCTCTCCTTGAATTGAAATCTTTGAAACTCTTTCTTAAATATCCCCAGAGAAATTATAATATCACACAAACAATTGAGTTATTTTAAAAATATCTAACATTAAATACATATTTGAGAAGCAATTTTGTTTCCGCAGATGCACATTGCAGCAAAATTAATCTACATAATATGTACATTCGAGTTCGCCAAAAAATGTTATTCGTGGAAGATGCGAACTGGCAATTTTACTATGAAGTATAAAATGTATAACGAATGCGGCATTTGTAATTCAGCGGAAATTACAAATACCACCGCTGTTGAATAACTTTTCTACCACATAGGTATAATATGAGGGTACTTGCCGTAATGGCAAGTACCGAGTACTTTAGAATCCAAGACAAGACAAGACCTAGATGCAAATCCGTTCAAAGAAAGTTCCAGTCAAAGCATGTGTGCGATGCCGGGGCGAATTGCTTTGCGGGCATTTTGGTACATACTTACAGCTATTCTTTTTCGATGGATTTATGCTTTTCATTTATTGTACATGTATGCAAGAGCGTAATTATGATTAATTTTAAGATAGGTTTGCCTACCGGTGTTTTTTTACAATGGTTAATCGACATTTTAAGCTGAAGCGTATTAATAGAAAAAAACCGATGCATTCTCGGCTTTTTAACCCAAAATCTGGTAGGCTGAGGTAGGTAAGGACGACAGACGTAGGTCAGTAAAAAACAAAACACTGTATGTGCCGTATTCTTCGGTTGGATTACGGATTTTGCAGCGAGATTCTGTTTTACAAACCATACCAACACTACCTGGGTTCACCATTGACGGACTCGTCAAAGAGGACGATATACTCGTATAATCAAAGCTAATTTTATTACTCGTCACAAATAAAATGAAACAAGACGATAAAAACTCCTCGGTGTATTTTATGGGTTGTTGTTACGTAACTATTTAGTTAGCGAATAATGGTCACGTTATTCCGTGGTTTTGATCAAGGATGATACGCTCCATTGGGCAGAAAACAGTTTCGGTTGAGATAGGTATTTCATTGTTACAGTAAGATTACAAAGTTGTTTGGTCATACCGCCAATAAAGAACATTTTTACATTCGTTATTTTTACCCGACTGAAGGAAGGGTTATGGTTTTCGCGCGTATTTTGTATGTTTGTAAATTTCTTTATTCCCACATATCTTCCAAACGGCAGAACGGATTTCGTTAGATTCGTCTCAATGACCCAAGTGTCCTAAAATAGTATTTTGTATTGGTATTTTTTTTGCAGTCGGGTTTTTAAATGTAAGTTATCATATAATGTCTTTGGTGTGCTAACCTCTTATGGGTAAAACTACGGGGCGCTGCTAGTTTGTCATAAAAGGGAACGCTTATGTTTATGATTAAGATATAATTCGAGTGAATACTTATAACTAATGCAGGATTATCCAAGCAATCAGGACATCCTAAACGGTTGTGTTCTATTCATGATAATAAACAATTTGCTGAGGGACTAAATGACCCTTCTAAATACCAGTATACAGGGAAAGAAAATCGTTGGACTATACCTAATTTTTAATAGATTAAATTGGCATTTTGTATTTATTATTTTCCTTTTAATTAAAATTCCGATTTGTTACTAATTGGTTAAGTTATACCTACTCGTAATATTTTGTACTGAATACTTATTGAGATTGATACTCATATAATAGGCGTTGTGCCGTGTTATTTGATAGGAGTAAAAATAAATAAATATTTTTATATATAAATAAGTTTTTTGCTGTTTAAAATTGTCTCTCCATCCTCCGGTTGCCTGGAAGAGATCTCTCTTAGCGATAAGGCCGCTATTTGTTTCACTAGATTTAAGAATTTCTCTTTTTGTTTATTCATTTTTGTTTTTGTGTTGTGAACAATAAAGTGTTTCTCTACCTATCTATATATAAATACTTAAAACTAAGAATATCTCTTCATAGCTTTTTTGGCCTAAAAACATTTCTTCACTAGTATCATTCCGCGGATTCATCCTTGTAGTTTCCAATCCCATTATTTTCTCAGGATAATAAATAACATATTATTCCAGACTTAGGTATATTAATATTATCTATATATGTACTGAATTTCATCCAGATCTTTTTCGTAGTGATTGCTTATGTTACAGTAACATACCACCAATACGTAAACATAATTTTAATCCTACGAAAATAAAGGAATCAGGAGTTCTTGATACCGCGGGTGAAACCTCAGGACGATGCTAGTTTCTAACATTAGTAGGTTGCCCTCTCTATTATCTCAATCAATTAATGATCATAAGTTGAGATAAATACTGCTGCTCTGTTCAAACAACTAAGTTATCAAAAGTTCATTAGCCAGTCACAGGAAAATATTTACCTAAAAATCACACCTATAGATTTTATTTAAATATCTTTATTTGTGTAAGTTTCAAAATATTCTTTATTTAGTTCAAAATGCGGCGTGTGAAAAGATTTCGCTGAATTAAATTTCAGATTGACGAGGTTACGATCTATTGTCTTCTATGATTAATAACCCAAATGACATTCCATAATCATGACCAGGGCCGCCCAAATGGATCCTAACTTAATATACAGCTTGATAAAACAGAATAGGAAGCAATGGTACCGCCACTATAGTAAATATATATTAACGTAAATTACATTGTTCTACATTAAGGACAGATTAGCCGCCGTACCTATGGTTTTGACATCATAAAACGTCAACATTATCTATACGGGATTAACAAAAAATTTGTTTATAATAATATGTGGCGTACATGCTGGTATGTCGCCTCTTAACCATGAAGTTAATTTGGAATACGACACGACGATGGAAACTAAATGATTTTCGAAAAATATTTCTGAAACTCACTATTTTTTTATCCAACTTTGAAATTGACAGTTAAAAGTATTCATTTAATTTTCTTACTTTTTTATTATGCTGTTTTCTCTATTCATATCGGACAAGTAGTTTCACAGGTATACATACGAAAATCTCTTATCTTATAATAGATACCACAAAGTTATCAACATCTCGCGTATCTTATGGAAACTAGTAACAATGTTTTTATCGCGGTACCCACTATATTTGCGCAGTGAGATACTACGATAAATAATGTAGAAAAAAATGTGGATTATAGTAAGCTTATTGTGAAAATATTATGGAATTTATTTATCAACCGTTTCAATATTTACCTTGCTAATTTTGACTACTATATTTCAAATAAACTTACGCAAGTAAACACCTACTCCTAAAATACAAAAAAGGTTTTATCGTTAAATTTACGGTAGGCTTAGCACCTAAGAAGGTTAAATTCACGCGTTAATGAGCTTAAGTAGGATACCTAACGGTACTAATTCAAATATTTTATCTACACATATTATGTACACTTGGTTTATTGATAAACAACAGTAACGTAAAATTGAATTACGTGAAACTGTTACCTGGATCGGCTTCGGCATTTTCTCTTGAACTTAATTTTGGGACACTTTTTAAACACAGAGAAGGTTACTCCTAAAAATCCCATGATGCACTTAAAATCACATTCACATTTTTGTCACGTAAGTTGGTAAGATACGGTTTTTTACCACAGATGGTGTGCGGAGCGGAGGCGGTGTGCTCCGTGACTAAGCGGTTAGCGCGTGCAGGCGGGAGCGACCGACCGGAGCTCTGTCAGTCTCTCGTGCTGAGCGCTGAGCGTGTTACCACGTGCAATGCGCGATGCACTTCACTGGCGCGGAGACTGGACGTGTCGCATCGTCGATTGCTGCGACCATTACGTGCCTCGCAAATCTTCAATCGTTCACCGCGCCGTCTGGAATCTTGCGGTTTTGCATTTTATCCCGTACTCCGTGAATTTCCAAACCAGTATTTAAAATACTCAGATGATCACAAATTCTATGATCTCAGCTACTACAGTTACACCGAAACAGTATAATATTCATTAAAAGGATGACGTTCTCAATTCTGTTTTTTTTTTTATGTAGGTATGTATTTTAAAATAGAATACCTATACTACTTTTGATTACCTAAGTGATTTTTGAAATATCAAAAAAAACTAAGATTTGTTTACCTTTACCCGGATGACATTATCATGGAAATTTTAAAATTTTGTGTATGGCCTGAGTTTGATTTTAAATTGAATTCAGTTTTTCGTTTTTTGGAGACAATTCAATTGTTCAACAACAGACTTTAATATAAATAAAAGTGGTCAGGTGCGAGTCGCACTCGCCCACGAAGGCTTCCGTAGCAGCAAGATATATATTACAAAAGTGTTTGTAGTTCGTTGAATTTCTCAAATTTTGAGTTTCAGTATGTATGTGTAAGTATGGGACACCCCCAAAAAATTTTTTAAGTTATTGCATAGCTTTTATCGCGGGCCTGGGGACCGAATTTTAGTGATCGTGTATCTCTTTCTTATGTTCACAAGAAAGAGGGATGGAAGACCGTAACGCCGTCCTCCTCACTCGGTCATTCGACTTTGAATCTTATTTGTATTAGCTTTACAGACTAAATGCTCTTAGCAGTGTTGCCAACTTAACGGATTTACCATGATATTTTTTATGGTAAACAAATGTCACCCTTCAATATAAAAGCAATTCCAAAAATTGTTAACATCCCTATTGCTTATGTTGATAAAAATGCATGCAACATGCAATAGCTTTACCGCGGCAGTCTCCGAGTGCCACACTATTTATTTTTTCTAATTTTTTGTATGAAAATCTAAATGCGGTTCACAGAATACATCTACATACCAAGTTTCAATAGTATATATAGTTCTTATAGTTTCGGAGAAAAGTGGCTGTGACATGCGGACGGACAGACAGACAGACATGACGAATCTATAAGGGTCCCGTATTTTGCCATTTGGCTACGGAACCCTAATGAAGGTCACATAGTAGATACCTACTCTACTAATTTTACAAAATTTGTGAAATCACAAAATGTACACACTTAGGTAAGCCAACTAAAGACATTACTCCAATGAGACACCGTGGTTTCAGGATAAACTAAAATATTCTATATAAATATTTTAAATAAAATATGTTGATTTTAAAAAAGTGATCGACCAATTTTGCCAAATTTAAATAGAACTACTTGTAAAGTACATATAAAGGTAAGTGTTGACTACCCTAAGAAACGAAAAAGAATTAGAAAATAAGAAAAAAAGATTCAAATAAATCTGTTGGAGGGCTGGAGACGGTAAAAAGAATATTACTATTTGCACGTCAAAATACTCATATGTTCTTTCGTTGCAATAATGGTTTAACATACGCAAGAACAGCTTTATTTACCTTCGTTATGAAACACGACACAATATTAAATTTAAGGATGGTGTAACAATAACTGAGTACTATTGTAGAAAATTATGAAAATATCTAGAAATTTATAGTATTGTTATACGTGTAAGTAAATAGATACATTAACGAATTAACGAAGTTTTGTATTTAAATATGCTACAAGATTATTTGTGTTTCTCGGTAGATAGTAAATTCAGTTCAGTATTCAATATCCACATTTTAAAGTAAAACTGATTGAAGAACAAAGAACTGTATTGAAAACATTGTCACTATATTTGTGAAATGGACTACGAGTTATATCTTAAATTAGGGATATATCTAAACTAGTGGTCGCCAAGTGGTCGAATTGCCACTGTAAAACTTGTTTGTTAAAAATTGATTAAAATGGATTAATATAATCCATTTTCAACAAACAAGAGAGTATTTATGCGAGTGTGTCAAAGGCATGGTAGTGTGTGTTATAGTTTTTTTGTGATTTTTATACATATGTCTATATAAAAATTAAAAAATGCATTTTGCAATCTTTCTCTTTGTAAACGATAAGTGTGCAAAATTTTATACTCATCCGTTCGCGCAATTTTCGTAAATAAGAATGCAAAGCGTTTACTTCATGTATTAAAATAAGTACAGATTTGAAATTTTAACATAATAGGAACTATTACGGTTTTAAGATTTACGGATGACTTATTGTCAAATGATTAAACTTTTTTTATTGATTTTAAGCCAACTACATCATCAATTGTCGCTCTTAATTATCAAGTAAGAAAAAAGCAATCAAAAAGCTATTATTATATTTAGCTTCGTATTATTATTGCATTGGATGCAGGATAAATTAATCTAAATGGTTAGTGTAATATTACACATGGTGCGGCTCGCCAGTTTTTGCAATGAACTTGGCTGGCCACACTGCCGTGTGTCTAGATTGTATAGCATACGTACCTAATTATGACCTTTAAATTGACAATGAAAGCCAATCTAGTAAGTTTGCAAAAACTAATGTTGTAAACTTAGTCAATTGGCTTAGTCATTACATTACATCAGTCACAAACCTGTGTAGGTTGATCATCAAGGCTTGATCGTCATCACAATCGTTTATTGATTTTCAAGTGGCCAAATGCCTACCTCAATTTAACCTTTGACCTTCATTTTTATTATTGTTGATTGACATTGTTAACATTTTGTAGAGAAGTCTGTTATTTTGCATAAACTACTACGTAATACTCCTGAAATTATTAATATTTTTCGTTTAGCTATTTTAAAAGGAATTCTTAATTCAGTCATTTTTTTTTAACTTTTATAGGTTTACACTTGACCGCCATCTCGCCTGATGTTAAACGACAATGCGGTCTACGATGGAGCGTGTTTACTTAGAAAAAAACCGATTCACTCTCGATTTGAAGACACAAAGATTGTAATCTTCGGGGAAAACCCACTCAGGCAACGTATTCCACAGCCTAGACGTTCTTATCACAAAATTTGAGTCAAATCTCTTCGTTCGTGTCTTTGGAACATCAACCATGAAACGATGTCGCTTTTTCGAGCTACGAGCATTCCGATAAAAACAGGGCAAGGTGGTATCAGATCATGCAAATCAGTCGCACACTCTCCGAAGTGTATCCGATAAAAAACCGATAGGCTAGCAATTTTTCGGCGATGTTCAAGACTTTGAAGTCTTTTTCGCACAAGAGTATCATTTTTTTAAGGTTTATATTTGAATACGATTTTTACTTGAAACATAACCTTGTTCTCGTAGTTCTTTCTGTTCTTGTTCTCAAAACATAAGATGTAGTATCATTGGACACCAAATAGAAACGGACGGATAATATGGAAGCAACACAATTCAAAAACATGTTCTCTTCCCCTACGATTTCACAACTATGAAACAACTTTACCGGCACTTAGCCACCTTGCCATTTTACTTATTAATCAATGGACTAAATACATTAATTTTATTAAGACATCGAATCGTCAAAGAAGCGTTTTATTCCAACTAAAACCCCACTGGCTGAAAAGTAATTGGATTTGAAATTATGTCGACTCAAAGGGGAATAAGAACTCAAAAGTGAAAAACTCCCGGGCGCCGTAACTCGCGAGGTTTAGCCTTAATTTATTTAACGCGACCCCGGGAGTATTTCTTTTCTTAGGGAAAATTAAAAGAGCAGACATCGTTGTCGCAATTAATTTGATCGGATTAATGAGACGCTTAAATAAGTTTTATGAGGTTCGTAGGAGTTTATTGCACGTTGGAGCCGGCGCGGCCAGTTTGCCATATAAACGAGCTGGGAAAATGACAGCCTGTTTCTTTATTCCTACTTTTATCAGCCAACTGTTCCTTTCCAAGATAGTATTATACCCATTTAGGAATTAAAATTGTAGGCTATGGAATAATAGCCAATGATTACCGTTCCTGTAACTGATACCTACTTGTTTAAAACATTAATCTTATTCCAACAAATTTGAAAGTAAACTTTTCATTTATAATTACATAGCTATTATTTAGTGGGGTAAGCAAAGGTTGACGTCCTTATTTCTTTATTTTTCATTCACTTTTCATTGGTCGGGACCTTTGATAAAAAGTAAATTTCAGTAATAAACAACTTGGCTTCAATCGTGTTGTCTTGCTCTTATGTATGGTGCATCTTTTTAACCCCCGACAAAAAAAAGGGGTGTAATAAGTTTGACGTCGATGTCTGTCTGTCTGTCTGTCTGTCGGTCTGTCTGTCTGTCTGTCTGTCTGTCTGTCTGTCTGTCTGTGTGTGTGTCTGTCTGTGGCACCGTAGAGCTCAAACGGGTGGGCCGATTTCGATGCGGTTTTTTTATTTGAAAGTTAATATCCGTGCGGGTGTTCTTAGCTATGTTTGGTTAATATCGATTCAAAATGGCCGCCTCCACAAAATGGCGGACAATATATTTCTTCACAACCTACCTCAATATGGGTATCAAATGAAAGGGCTTGACTAGTAGAGTACTAAACGCTATAACAAATTTAAAATCCAAGATGGCCGCCACCACAAAATGGCGAATTATATAATATTTTTCACTACTACCTCAATATGGGTATCAAATGAAAGAGCTTGATTAGTAGAATACTTTGCACTATGACAAATTTCAAATCTAAGATGGCCGCTACCACAAAATGGCGAATTACATTTCCTTTTTCACAATTCCCTTAATATGGGTATTTCAATTCAATTCAATTCATTTATTCGAACCATTATTTCAAAAGAACACTTGGTAACGTCACTTACAATAAAATTATACATAAATAATCTGTGTATGTAATAAAATAATACTAAAGAATACATAATGTCAAATAAAAAATAATCAGCTGTAAAGGGGCCTTGTCATTTAGGTGCAGCTGTAAAAAGGCTTTGTCATGGTGAAAAAAACAAATTATCCAAACAATGAATACATACAGTAGGTACTTAAACAAATTTACATTAATGTTTAGTATTATTCCACTTTACTCGATAGTTCTGATTTTGACATATTCCTTTTCCAAATATTGCTGTCCTTTACAAAATCATCTACAGTGTAATATGCTTTGCTCATTAGGTAGTTTTTTATTTCGGTTTTAAACCTAGTTTCATTGAGACCTTCCACTTGTGCAGGTATTAAATTATAGAAGCGAATACCATTACATTTGAAAGAGTTAATTGTTTTCTGTAGTCTGCATTTAGGAAATACAATTTTATGTTTATGATGTGCTTTTGGATTCAAATCAGACATTTTCTGCAGTCGAGTACGGTTTTTTCGCACATACATTATACTTTCATAAATGTATAACGACGGGACTGTTAGTATATTTATAGTTTTAAACATCTCCCGTAATTATTTTCTAGCAGACAGATTGTACAGAGCACGGATTGCTCTCTTTTGTAATATAAAAATTGAATTTCTATCCGCGGCCGATCCCCATAATAAAATCCCATAGGACATAATACTATGAAAGTATCCAAAATAAACAAGTCTAAAAATGTATGTCAAGGTATCAAATGAAAGGGCTTGACTAGTAGAATGTTGTACAGATAACAAATCTAAGGTAGTCGGGGGTTAATCAAAATTTTTAATTTTGTTCTTGTTCATTATACAGAGAGACGGAACGAGTAAGATCGCGCTCCTGATGCCAAGGAAAACGTCTGTCCGTTGCAACACGGCTTTGCCCTTCAAACCGGAACACAATACGTTTGCACAAAACTATTTGGCGATAAAATAGGAAAAGGCGGAGTACTTCTGCAGGCGAACTCTGCTTTACTACCACTACAAATATCCAAACTTTTGCGGTTAGAAGGTACAATAATAACCCAGCAGAATAAACTATTTAAAAATTCTTCCAATTCAAACCAACATATTCAGTTTCAGGACTCAAGAGCATTATACCGCATATGTTTACCACCAAAGCTTTTCAAAAATTAAGAATTCTAATACAAACAGAATAAATAGAAAGAGATATAACACCGCATTAACGTGTGGAGAATGGTTGCTAAGTGCAGGTGCTGTGTATTTTCCAGTCCCCACGCGGCCACTGCGCCGCAAGCTTCAATTTCCCGCGGAAATCTGCGGCCGGATTGGCGAGCTCGATTGTTTAAAAAAATAATTGTTTATAGTTCGTTCTGTAGTGGCATGCTCCCGTGGTGAAATTCCGGAATAAAAAGGAGCTTTTATTAACATAACTAAATTATAAGTATAATGAGAACTATGACAATATGTTTAGAATGAGTGCTAAGTGGCAGGTGATGTATATTTTTCAGTCCTGACGCTGCGCCGTAAGCTGCATATTTATAAAAAAAAAAAGGGTGCGCTTAAGACCGCACGGCAGAAGTGAAAACTAAAATAAGAAATACTTATATTTAAAGACCACTAAATAATTTTAATAAATAAAAATCATTTAGAAATTGAAAATTAGTATGTACCTAGTAAGCACAGCAACACGAGAATAACATACGGCGAAATGATTAGTATCCATATGTTGTGTTTAAAGTGTATGTGTAAGTGATGTGATGAAAATAGGTATTAATTTGTGTGTTTACGTAGTGTAAGTGCTGTGATAAAACAGTAATACGAGTTTAATACAACAAAAACGTTTTTGCAAGGGATGTGAATTACAAATTTAATATTTTTTAGTTAATGTGGTAAGTACCTAGAAGTGGATGTCACGTTATAAAGACATACATATAATAAACACAGGTACACATGGACTATATTATCTTTCTCGCTCTGACGCGCTTGTTCACTGTATTTTGTTTCTCGCTCTAGCATCCCGAGTTTACCCGAAAAGCTATTATCATACCCGAGCGTGACGGTTCATTTCAATTCACAGCCCACAAAAATTCTGAGCTAGGCGCGTCCAAAGAAGTATTCACTTCAAAAATATTAGTACATATTTCGATGAGTAAATCTCTATACTTATATAAAAATGTTATGTTGGTTTGTGAACGCTTCAAAAACTCAAATAGTTCTGCACCAATCGAGCTGAAATTTTTGAATTATATTTAATCCGCATCAAGGATTGTTTTTATTTACTTAATTTTTGCACCACAATGTGCCACAGCGTACAGCTAGTACAGCTATTTTCTTATAGTTTCGGAAAAAAAGTGGCTGTGACATACGGACGGACAGACATGACGAATCTATAAGTGTTCCGTTGTTATGTTTTACGGAACCCTAAAAATGATCTCAGAAATTTATTAGAATCAATTAAGTATGTACTCCTACGAGTACATACTTGATTTTTAAATTATAGCCCGAATTTTTCTTTTTTCTTTCAAAGTTTAGTAAACCACGAAAAGAGTCTCAATAACCAGTGCTCGCAAAAAAATCCACTAAAACACAAATAGTAAAACTTGTTGTGGTCTCTGTGTACATTCATATGCCCTTGACTTTTTGTTTATTTCCGGTTTCTACACTACTAATTTAGATACCATTTATATGTGTTTGTTTTTTAAAAGTATGTTAAGAAATAAATGACATTGTTTTACAGCCGCCGAAGAAATCCATTAATTAGCTACAAAAAAAACTATTCAGTATTCCTTCTTAATCCCCTTGAACTATCGACACGACGATGTAAACAGGTACGTATGTCGGATTTGTAGGTTATACAAAACTAAAACTAAGTATTATATCAGCTATCTGGCCGCCATAGTACAAGCTTTGCTTAGTTTGGAATCAGATGTTGTTGTGTGAATTATCCACCAATAATTACTAAAAAAAATGCTATCAAGATAAACCCGATCATCAACATTTCCTCACGCCTGCAATCTGGGAAACTATACATAGGCATAAACAGCCCACAAAATGTTCCCACTGCTGGAACTCGGGGTCTTCTCTCGCAAGGAGAGAGTCAAGGCCATAATCCACCACGCTGGCCAAGTGCGGGATGTCGGTTTTCTCACGATGTTTTCTTCACCGTTTTAAGTTAGCAGCATTACGCCCATGACTTCGATAATACAGTGGTGCGCGTGGCTTTGAACCCGGGGTCTCCGGATAGGCAGTCACCGTTCTCCCGACTAGACCAGCCGTAACTTTGGAAAACTATGAACAAAGAGTGACTAGGATCGATGGTGCATAGGTATCTTCTAGACAAGCGTGTTGTACCTTAGAACTTGTCTATACTCTCCCAGTATTACCTACTTACATGGTAAGATAGGTCAAATAGAAGCACAAACAAACAAAAATATGAAGTATGTTTAAGTGAAATGCCAAAAGCCAAAAGTAGGTTGTCAAACTTGATTGCGATTACGATGTGATAAAAAACAATCAGCTGTTGCAATTCGAGTTCTGCGTACCGATTTCGGAGCACGATTTGTGTCTAATTGTTTACTTCTAATTTTAGAGGTTAGGATATGCGATTTTGAAATTAAGGTCTTGACACATAATATCTTGTTATACATTTTAAAGTTATGATAGGTTTGCATATGACTACTATCGCGCCTGATGTTAAGCGACTTTTTCCACGTTGTTCGTTGTTTGTTGGCGTCAACTGAAGGATAAAAGAGATACAGTTGAGCTTAAGTAAATTGTTTTTCTCATTATAAATATCTTACTACTTCGCCTAATTTCTCTTTTGTCAATATCTGAAATCTTTCAGCGTTATTATTGGCTCTAATTTTATATCGCATTATATGAACGTTTTTGCACTATAAAGTTAATAAAAATGTTATTAACCATAAACCGTACACCATCGAATCAAATTAAACGACCACATGAGACCGTGATCCTGAGATTATAAGCCATCAAATAAAATGGTGTTTACTACAATCGTATCTATTTTATACGGCCGGAAACGTGCTGTTTTTGTTGTCAGTAAATGATTCTGCAAAAGCTGCGTTTATTAAATTGAACACGGTTTCTATTTGGAGCTTAAATTATAAAAAACCTTTTTCTGACATTTATTTTAATAAATATCGAGACATAGTGAACATTAACAAACAATAGGCATGGTGACTAAAGAATACACGAAAATAAAAAAAAATACGAAGATATAGTGCTTAGTAGTTAATTGACGTCACGTCTATATTATACGACTTTTATGTAGACTTGACGTCACAACCCCCCACTCGGGAAGTGCTTTGTCATGTATTCTCTATTATGTTTGTCGGTTTTTAATATTGGGGGACATTTAATAATTTGATAAAGCAAAATATATCTGTCCCATATATTATCATAATTTACCAGACGGACTAATTAAAATGATATATTTTTGACCCTGCCATCATCTTTATTGCAGTAAGATTTTTTGATGTGTTAACACGTCTTTTGAACCACGTCTAATAAATCAAGGCTGCATTCACGAATAAAGGGTCACGTTCCGCCTAAGCCAAGTGTGCGAGCGAGAGCGTGGAACAAGTAATAAAGAAGCACAATCAGCCTATGCGTTCGGCTTATGACGCATTTACAATTATGTATATAGTAATGAGGATATCACGTAAAATTATCGTCCATAAACCGACTCTACAGACAACTATATTTTTATTACATGGACTCACAAGACGCAAAACAAGATAAAAGTTATACCTAAACGTACCTGTACAATATGCTAAAAATATGTGTAAGGTGAGAAAGATAGGGACACAATATGGGAACTAAATTGTATCAGTGATGCTATTTACGGTACAAACACACAGAGTGGGACTTACTTCTGTTGTTATTCATTTAAATCTCATTTTAGAACTGTTACACTGCGATGTAGTCGCTCTGTGACTCAACGACGCTCAAAGTATGAAATTGTCATTGATGGGTGCCTGACCCGTTTATACTAGATATAAGTAATTTTAATCCCACGACAAATCTGTTCAGAAGTACATGCTAATTTAATAAACTATGCTAAAAAATGCTTCAATAACTACTAATTTATAAGACACTACCTTGCCCAGCAAACGTTATTTTACCTTGATTTTACCAAATAAATTATCAACTAAATGAAAAGTCGAAGTGATGCGACACTTCATACAAGAACAAAATTAAAAATTTTGATTAAACCCGACTACCTTAGATTTGTTATCTGTACAACATTCTACTAGTCAAGCCCTTTCATTTGATACCCATATTAAGGGAATTGTGAAAAAGGAAATGTAATTCGCCATTTTGTGGTAGCGGCCATCTTGGATTTGAAATTTGTCATAGTGCAAAGTATTCTACTAATCAAGCCCTTTCATTTGATACCCATATTGAGGTAGTAGTGAAAAATATTATATAATTCGCCATTTTGTGGTGGCGGCCATCTTGAATTTGAAATTTGTTATAGCGTTTAGTACTCTAATAGTCAAGCCCTTTCATCTTTCATTTGATACCCATATTGAGGTAGGTTGTGAAGAAATATTTTGTCCGCCATTTTGTGGAGGCGGCCATTTTGAATCGATATTAACCAAACATAGCTAAGAACACCCGCACGGATATTAACTTTCAAATAAAAAAAACCGCATGGAAATCGGCCCATCCGTTTGAGCTCTACGGTGCCACAGACAGACACACACACAGACAGACAGACAGACAGACAGACAGACAGACAGACAGACAGACAGACAGACAGACAGACAGACAGACAGACAGACAGACAGACAGACAGACAGACAGACAGACAGACAGACAGACAGACAGACAGACAGACAGACAGACAGACATCGACGTCAAACTTATAACACCCCTTTTTTTTGTCGGGGGTTAAAAAGAGACTTCACATAAATGAACGACGGTTAAATAACTATTTAGATAATCTTGTTCCTAAAAATGTAAATATAAATATTGTTGTGTAAAATCACACTTAAAAATTGCAGAGCTGAGGCAGAAGCGTGATACAATATTTAACGTCCTGTTTATTGTCATACTTAACAAATCAACGTATAAATTTCGCTAAAAACGGTCAAACTGTTTTGAATGAGTATGACACAAAAATCGTATCCCAAATTGCTATGTACAAGAAAGTATGTAAAGCTAGTATAAAAAGTATTTTTATTAGTTACAAAGAAATCAGGTAAATTGTTCACAATCAAATCGGCACTGTAAAATGAACTGTGAATCGGCCGGTATCACTCAATATTTGAAAATTGGAATGACCTGACAGCTGGGTTGCGTTGAGCGCTCTTGATTGGCGGTACAATTTAATTTCGAATGACGATGGAGGGAGCGCTATGAAGCCGAGCTTTGTGCGGGACACTTCCACACTCCACTCCAACCCACTCACCTTCGGTCTCGTAATTATGAAATATTCAATCAATTTAATTGATTATATCGACACTCTTTTTCCTGTGTTTTGCAAACAATAGATAAATTAAAGTTGTGAGATAGTCTAACAGTTAAGGATAATCTATACAAATAAACAAAATTGAAGTGCCTGTTTGTAATTCCAAATTAACAGCTTTTCTCTAAATATATATTTATGCTCATATCTATAATATAAAAATGAATCGCAAATCGAGTTGATAAGCGCATAACTCAACAACACCACCGATTTGGCCAATTCTTTTTTTCATGTTCGTTGAAGTCCAAGGATGGTTTCAAAGTAACGAGAAAAATTCGAATAATTGCCTGGAATAATAATGTACCACGGGCGAAGCCGGGGCGGGCCGCTAGTTACATATAAAGCTGAAGAGTGTATTTGTTTGAATGTGTTCATCTCAGGAACTTACTGAACCGATTTGTTTAATTATTTCACTGTTGGATACTTACGTAATCGTGACTGCTATCGGCTATATTATGTACCACGGGAAATCAGGGGTGACCCACTAGTGCATGTATTTAAAAATATATGTTATATGTATTAATTATAATAATATGTTATCAGCTATCTCCCCTCATATATCTGACTCCCATAATACAAGTTTTGCTTAGTTTGGGGCTAAATGATGTTGTGTGAACACCAAAACCAAACATTGTTTTAAATCGCCGCGGTTATTCAAGATACTAGTATCTACCTAATATTAATTAAATACAGGAAATATACGTACTGTGGTCCATGGTTATGTAGTGGAGAAATATTTGGGACTTCGAAATAACAATGACCTTTGGTCATATTTTTTTCTTCAAACAAAATTTCCCTATTAGGGGTTGAATTTTGCAAAACCGTTTTACGGAGCGCTTAGATAGATAGATAGATATATAACTCATTATTGTGACACAAAAACAGAAATATTATAGTAGAACACCTATGAACTAGCACCACAAATGGCGGCCTTATTGCTTAGAGCAATCTCTTCCAAGCAACCAGCTTAAAGGAAATTCGCCTACAAACATGGTTAGGCGAAGCGAGGTGACACCTTTCCTACGTGTCTACGAGCTAAAAGACATCTACATGCAAAATTTGAGACTCCTAGCATATGTTGTTTCTGAGATTTCGTGAAAGATAGATTAGATTTTTCTAGCAGCATGATTGCTTGGCGGATTGTAAATAAAGGTGTGGGATTCCCCATTATCTCATTTCAAATATACATATTTTTTAAATTTACTTTTAAGCGAAAAAAGAGAACTGTATCTCCCATCAAAGTAAAAGTACACATAGAACAGTTACTTGGAGTTAAATAGGACAAGTACCTACCTATAACAATAAAATTAATCTACATTTTACAGAAAAATATCCCCACTAATTCAATTTGTTTTGTTACAAATTTTGGAGATTTTGCTATCCGACATTTGGTATGGAATTATAAATTTTAATTTTGGCCTATTATTAATTTAGCTAATTATAATTTTGGACAAAAAATTCGTTTCCCTCCTTCCAGTGTAACGGCAAAGCGTTTGGTGGGCGATAGCAGCGAAACAATACACTCAAAAACTGAGTTTGATATGTCAATATAAAAAGCATAATATTGTTCAGACTTAATTCATTTCCAATAAAACAGACACCGGTCTCTCTTACAAAATCCGGGCTATATTCTTGTCTTATATTTCGCATGTGGATATTCGGTAGGGCGCGATGTCTCGGACGGTAGATACCTGTTGAGCGCCGCCGCCGACTCGGCGTGCGTGTCCGGAATGCAAACTGTCTCCCGCCGGATGCCGGCACACCGCATTGTTCGACATTCACCACTATAGAGTCTACTGTTCCCTTAGTGTGATTTCTGATAGTTTATCCGAATTTTCGTCTCGTTGAAAATGGTATGGTAAGTATGGAATTGACAATGGAGTAGCGGTTTCAAATGACAGTCAAAGGCCTCACTATTGCATAATTATATTTATTATATTGCAAACTGTCGGTCGAAACTACATAAATGTATGTAGTTAGCTTATCAGGACTTGTTTCTCTAAGGGTACATTTGTATCATATCTGCGCTTGAGGGACTCAGCACTCCGGAATTGCTCGGCTCGTAAGCACGTCACTCTGCTTTGACCGTTGTCGAATCCAACGTAATTTGGAAATTACTTTCAAAATTTTACAAAAAATAATGTATACTTGTTATATTTACAACACACAACACGGCCAATAGGCTATTGATGCCTAAAAGGCCCAATAAATACTTAGACTTACTTACTGGAGTTTGTCAATGGAAATATGTAGGTACTCACAAACTCAGTGCACTCACTTTACTCTTTGAAGCCATCCGATTTTGTGAAATATGTTTTTTTGTTTACTTTCATATGTTTACACTTGACCACCATCTCGCCTGATGTTAAGCGACGATGCGGTCTACGATTGTCAACTGTTTGGAGATTTTTGATAGTATAGGGTAACAAGACGAGCAGGACATGTGTCCGATGGTAAGCAACATGCTTGCCCATAACAGCACAGCCATGACATGCAGCTATTGGAGCTAATATGAAGAGTCCATATCATTACTCAGCACCACACTGCACTAGTCACCCGGAGATATAAAGTGTTTTAATAGCCTAGTAATTTCTCTGGACACATTTCCCTTGAAACCGGAACACAGTAATGTTTGCACACTACTGATTCGCGGCAGGATAACTTGCAAACGTGTGGTACTTTCCCAGGTGGACTCTGCAAAGAGCCCTACAACAACCAAAATTACCATACTTATTTGAATTTCAACGACTCAAATAGCGATTTTTCCAAGTTAGTAGGTCCGAGTTCCTACGTCCACAGAGTTTATCGCTTTGCTGAAGCGATATAATCGAGCCAACGTTTTGAACGAAAAACCTTCCTTTTTAAATGTACATCCCCAGGAACTCTATGGATAGCCGACACCGAATAAGGCTTATCTCTGTAAATTATGATCGATGTGATCTCATTTCATAACAGAATTTTCATAGGTATAAATTCACTGATTTTGAGAAAGTGATAAATAATTGTGTTGATATTACGACACTAAAAATACTATTTAAAAAGACACACTAATAACTAAAAGAGAATACCAAAAGTTACGCCTGGTCTAGTCGGGAGAACGACGCCTGCCGATCCGGGAAACCCCGTAAGCCCCACACGCACCACTGTCTTTTCGAAGTCATATGCGTAATGCCGCTAACCTAAAATGGTGAAGGAAACATCGTGAGGAAACCAACATGTACCTAGAATCTTTCGAAGTCATGTGTCATCCTCCAACTCGCGTGGTGGATTATGGCCTTAACTCTCTCCTTGGAAGAGAAGGCTCGGGCCTTCTCTTCCAAGGAGAGACTCGTCCCGAGTAGTGGGAACATTTAGTTGGCTGTTGATGATGAATACTAAAAGTGGATCTGCACCTATAAAATTAAAAGGGACTATTTGACAAACTAATTGAGTAATAATATTTACATAATTGAATATTTCGGTTAAAAACAGACGTGCACAAAGTGATTTATTTTCTTTGTGATGTCCTTCTTCAGTGAGTTTAAAAAAAGCAAATAATTATAAAACTCATTTTCTTAAGCTTGGTAGTTTTGCTCATTGCATTTCACCAATTGGTACCTGCTTAATATCTTAATCTATTTTTACAGACCTTAAATACCAGATCAGCGTAAATGGCATAACCAATAGCCCAATGCCGTCCTTCTGACTACACCAGCCGTAACTTAACTTAAATGGGTTCTAAGAGATTTAACATGTCTTTATAAAAGCAATTAGACTACCACAGCACAAGTTATAACTTCTGAACACAGCGATTACTAGAATTACATGCCTAAGGTTGTACGCTGTAATCTCCAAATAACAATGTATGTGGTTATTTACGTAAACTTCTACTACGCACATGTTTACCCTCCCAGTGCCACAAATAGCTGAACATGAAGTAGTAGTGTTAGCTGGTAACTACAACTTTAAAAAAGGCTCCAAGAACACAATTACGGTACTGTAATGTTTAATGGTTTGTGAAAGTAGATCAATTTTTGAAGCGCTAAACTATAGTTATAGAGTAAGAGCCCGCGAACCCCTGAGCTTCGTTATTCATTACCATAGAGCTTAGAGTATACATATAATGTACTTAGCGTCGTTTTCCTTGCATTTTTTTTTAAATAAAAGTTCTACCCGAGTATGTATCGGATGAGGAAAATTGAAGAAAAATATTCAAACAGTGCTTCTAAATGGGTACATTGATCCTACAACACTCATTTTTAAGTCTTGTTCAATGGTTATACGAATAGGTAACTGAAGACTGTGACCCATAATGATGATTCAATGGTATGAGTATTTATACTTGTTAGCACTGGCAGTTACAGTCAATAGACATCCGTCCAAATACACGCCACGTTATAATTGAATGGCTCGCACCGAAATTCTAAGGGATTCGTGGCCTATTCAGGCGACGACCTCAATCGTCGAACAATACGCTCGGAACGGACTAGCAAACCGTCACCAACGGACCCGGCTTTAGCTACTCTTGTAGACTCATTGTAATAACACTTTGTATAAATTTTCTTATTTAAACCGAAGTATAATAAGACCCGTTCAGAAAATATCCGACTGAGTAAAACATTTCACTAAAACTAGAAGGTTTATGTGTTTGAAATAAACAATCGACTCACTCGCAGGTCACGCGAGGTTAAGAAGTCGGAATTTATGTGCCTACTAAGTAGTTTACAGAATATAATACCGATTCTTAAAAGCTTTTTTCACAATACACGCGATAATATCGAAACGAGGTGTTAAAAGGTAGATACGGACCTGAGGATTCTAAAGGTGATTTTGGATTTTCTCTTGAGCCTTATAGCGTGTCGGCGGCGAGCGACGGCGGTGGAGGCCGCGAGCAGGGAGCTCTCCACGGCCTCGCAGTCGGTGAACTCCTCGCTGGACAGTACGGGCGGCGCGGGCGCTGCCGGCGCCGGCTGGCGCGGCGGCCGCGGCGGCACGGCCGTCTTGGAGCTGTTCGCGGAGCCCCCGCGGCCCCACGACAGCATGTGGCTCCGCAGGGACCTGAGCGTCTCCGTTGTACCCCTCTCACTGCACCGCCGCCATGCACCAACATATCGCCGCGCACCGCACTCCGACTTTGCTCTACCACTCGCGATCGCTTCAGTCCGACTTCACTGACCGTTTTTGCATACTATCACTGTGACGTCAGGGCCGTCAATTGATTTGTACCTTATAATCACACATCAACTTTTGATTCAATAAGCGGAAGAGTGGAGCTCATCGAGCTGCGCGCGCATAGTTTCTGCCTGCGGCATCGTTTTATCAGTGAGCAAACAATGCTATCTGTTGCGTATACATTAGCGGTGATCACTCGTGAACGATACTATTGTGGGGTTACATCACCTGATCTACTGTTCGACTCTTCTCAGTGCCAACTTCGGCCACATATTCTAATCTGTTTTATTTTCAAATCACTGAACTTTATCGCTCAATCAATATCAATAGGCACTGATTAATATGTCCTTGTCAATTTGGTACAGTGAATGTCCTACGAACAGAAAATGAGTCACTATCACGTCGTGACGACAACATCGACCTTCGAAGCTTAGGGCGATCGAGGAGTAATGACATAATTTGTATTAATTTAACAGGAAAATAATGTCGGTTGGGTCTTATTCAAGTCACATATGTACAATTCTTATTTACCCGGTAGCACAATAATATCGTTAAGATGTAACATTAGATCGAAGTGAGTCATTACAAATAGTACTCTGATCTAAATTGGAACTATTGACGTTTACGTTTACAATACATTACAAATGTACGAAAACATCCCGAACACCTGTTATTTTTGTGCTGAAACTTGTGGAAACAACATCAACACGAACGGCACTTGTAAGATTCACTTCACAGACATTTCGAGTGCAACGATCGTCACTTCACTAGAACGGGAGCAATTGAAGCGTGATGACAATAGAATAGCGAGTGTGGAGTGGGACGTGTTATGTCCGGGAAGCATGCGCGCGTACTAATGCCGCAGGAGCGAGGAGCGTATGCGCGGGCGCCGGCCGAGCCGCCGGGTCTCCCGCTAACCGCAATCAACGCGCGACATGCGCCGAAATAGAAATACTTCGGAATACCAGACTCCAGAGGCGCGTCTGCAAGACCGCACTTGTCACCTTGCCACGTACTAACTTTCGACTAATCTGCTCCGAGCGACGACGGAAGAACGCACATGTGGCCGCATACATCATGACGAGAATCACATGGTGATTACAAACACAAAATAAACAACTGACGATGTAGGTCGGTTTAATAAAGTCATATCGATCCGGCGTGCCGACTCTTATCACGATACTTTTACTCTAGCACGATTAGCACGTTCCACGTACAAAACCCGCATGAATCTATCCATTTTAAAATCAGTTGCTTATTTATGAAATTAACTCCAGGTATTTCAAGATTACATCTAAATAGCCAAACTTTCACATTTAAAATATTCGTAGGATTATTTATCTCAGTAAAACGATATAACCGGCTTCCATTTAAAATTTAGCCTTACACCCTCGACAAATTTGTGAAACAAAATAACATGGGTAGATCAACTAAAATTACAGCTCCAATGACCAAGACAGTAACGGAAATACCGTCGTTGCATATATTTTTTCATTTTGAGGACTGGACTTTGATTTCGGTAAAATTTTAGTGGGACCGCCTGGGAGCAAAAATAAAAAGCCTCAAAATTTCAGGTCAGGGAATTGGTGCACATATCTACCTAAAAAGACTCGTACGAATTGAGAACCTGTTCCCTTTTTGTAGGGCTAACAGTAAAGTTAATCAGATGAAACAATTACGAAATAACTTTCTTATTCTTTCAGTCAAACACGCTACCATGGAAATCTATCCAGTAATTGCAGGATCAATAGCTTTACCCTTATAGGTATATATGCTGATTTTTATCTCCTTTCACAAGTCGAATACGAAATTGAGTATTAAGGTACTGCAAGAATACAGGAGTAAGTTAGGAAAGCTGAGCGTTAAGCAACATTGCAGTTGGGAAAGGAAATGTTACCCCCAACGTGAAATTGTCATTAAGATCTATATAAGCTGTATTGGCCTAGGGGCATAGAATAGATAATATAGACTAGGGGCGATATTCACAATTAGGAATCGTAGGTTTAAATCCCGTCTCCATCCTTGAGTATTTTTTCAAGTGTCAATGTGTAAATTTGTCTTTACCATTGACTTTACCTGAGAAGGAAAAAATTGTGTAAAAAAGATATTTTTGAAAGACGTCGTCATCGGCCAATCGAAAGACGAAGTTAGTTGTTTGACCTTTAATTCAACGGGGTAACAAAGTTACGTATAAAAGTTCTCAAAACCTGGGTTCACTACGAGGTACTTATTTAACAACCACAATGAAGCAAGATCAATAAACTATAGGTTTAGCAGTTTGTGAATGAAGGTCCGCGCAAGGTTATAAATGAAGCCAGCGAGCAACAAAACCTTTTAAGTCCAGTTTCCTTGACTGGTAATTAGACTTGACCATTAAACGTAGATTATGAACGGTCTTGAGTAAAGTTATCTAAGACCCACAGCTATTACAAATGTACTCGGTCATGTACAATATTGTGTCTTGTATTGGGAATTCATTGAAATTTATTTTCTAGGTCCCTGAGACCTACCATCTGGTAGGTATTCAAGTCGAGAGTGATTATGTATCTTCTACGAATACGTGCTCCATCTTGCCGACAACGGCGCTTTTCACGAGATGAAACGTAGATATATTATTCTATTTTTAAAAATATCAGTATGTATTTGAAGTAAATAATTAGAGTTCAGGTGATTTTTTTTTTGTCAAAGACAGGCTGAAACATGAGTCCCGCGGTCTTTGAATGCCTGATCAGACATCGTTGCTTGGGGTAGAAGGATACCGCAATGGATGTCCTAATTTTGGAAACAAATTTTCCATACTTATCTTTGCATTAGTTTGTAACAACATGAAAACATACATCGTGCAACGAAATTTTACAACAGGAAAGTTTTGTATTCCATTACACTTATTTATAGTTTTTTAAACAGTAGTGTATCTCATATTATTTGAGGAAAATCGCTTCGGATTTCAATAAACTCATTGAATGGATAAATGATACATCAAAATCAGTATACCTCCTACATAAATAACTAAAAAATCCCATCGCATAGAGTATCAGAAAGTTATACATAACAACCAATAAATTCCGACACTAACACTAGCAATCAGTCTTCACAATAAGAAAAACAACCCATTTAATTTCAATTTATGAAGATTACTTACCAATAACTTTACTTTGAAGACGGGTTTCGTCAGCGCGATGGAAATGTAAAATTGTTTGATGGACGGTCGAGCAAAACGAAGTGTGTTGACGTCATGTGTGATGCAGCTGATACGTAAAGAACATTATCGTTCGTATTATTGATCAAGCAAATATAGTAGCGTGCGATCAATTTATTGATACACGTCAGATTGCTCTCAGAATAGAAAGAGGCGTGACTGTACCGAGTAAAGATTTTAACAGAGAATAATAATAGCCATTATATTCCAAACATGTGCTAAAATGCGCAAGGTAAGTTTTAGGTAAGTAGATAAACAGTCAAATCACAATGGAAATATTGGACGCTTGAAACAAGCGTCCTACCCAGAAACACAAAATTGAACTCAAGTCAGGTTCTGTAATACGGTAAGTAAGTAAATGTAAGTATGGAAGTTGAAAAGGAAACACAATTTTTTGGTTATAGGTTCCAATAAACCTACGAGTACAAGCGAACGAGCTTTATTTTTTTCCACCACGATCATCTCCGTTCGATATTAATGTGTTTTTAATTTAGCTGGATATAGGTGCCTACATACTTATGTATTTCGATCAGTCAAATCTACGACTAGACAAAGTGCAGAACTGCCTACTGTCGTTCTTTCGGTAATTCTACATAAAATGCACAATTTATGGTTCCTGATGTACTATGATTTATCTACAGGTAAGACTACAGAGAATATTTTATCAAATTAGATACATATTAATTCAAATAGGTAAATATTTTTCCTATAAAAACACAAATAAAACGTCTTTCTTGTGATGACATTTTTTACTTGTTTCTATAAAAAGTCATTGAATCTTACTACATTGTTACACATACATATTTCTGTTATAGTGACATTTGCTCCAGATAATTTCTCAAATGATGACAAAATAATTATCTATACTAATATTATCAATCTGAAGAGTTTGTTTGTCTAAATTCTAGGATCTCGGGAACTACTGGTCTGAATTGAAAGATTAAATTATGTTTCAGTTGGATAGTCCATATAATAGGAGCACTACAATCAATAGGAGCGGTGCATGATTGAAAAATATAACAAAAACGGGGAAAATTTTCCTTTTTGAGAGATTTCGTTGCGCGCGCTGACGTGCACCGAAGTCCGTGACAATATGTGTCTATATTTTAAGGTTGCGTCAATATAACCTAAGCTAACCAAATTTGTTTTAAAACTGAGCTTACAAGACAATTTTCTACAGGTGGAGTAGCAACGCGCGCAGGGTTCAGTTAGTAATTGTTATACAGCAATTATGTAATATTCAATTTTTTTTTATTAAATCTTGGATTTTTATAGTTTTTGCATTACAAATAAAATAAATCTTCTCGGTTCAATATGGTTATTTCGATGACCTTTTGGAAAAGAATAGCGATAGGTATATTTCAGTTGATTTATTTTTTTTACAACGTGAATTCAGCGTTTATTATTCAGTACTACCACACAATAAACTGCACTAGTGATGTGCACATTGACGATGCCAAGTGCTCTCCGCTCTGCGCAAGAGCACGAGACATTTTATGGAGTGCGCAGGCGCCCGGTCGCACGACATCTGCCAAGCGATAAAGATATTTTTACTCCTCAAATATGCGCGTAACCACCTATTCGACATACAGCTATTTAAAGCCATCACAATAAAGAAATTTTTAGACATAAACACGGAAGAAAATACTTTACGCGTAGCCAATGTACGCACGATATCTTTCTAAATTTATTATATCGTGGGATTTTCGCAATGAATGTGCCTACATGTATTGGGCAGCCGGAAATTGTTTGAAATGAATGACAAAATTTATCACGGGCGAACCGTGTAAAATATGATCAAATGTTTTAATGATAAATATGTTTTAATGATAAATTCACTTTTTGGACTTAGGTTCCTTTACAGCAGTGGGAGCCTTGGTACGTCATCAGGGTTTTCTGCGGCTTCCTTCAATCAATCCTTCAAAATGATAAGTCCGCATTACAACAAAAAAACATTCAAGAAACATACTAAGTACTGCTTATTTAAACGTATATGTAAATAAAATAAGGGAAAATAAAACATTTATTATGAAGCTTACGAATAAAATTAGGTATTATCGCATTTGATCTTGTCAACAACAGGCACAAATTATAATGAATTCTATTTAAAGAAATATCTTATCGTCGCTAAAAAGGTTCTGACGTATAATTCTATTCAGACACCTCATATTAAAAATTCTCAATTTAGGTCTTCAGAGTGTTTCTATTTGTGTCTTTAAATAGCTACACTTATTAAGTACGAAGTAATATACTTATTACATAGCTAGTCAGTTTTTTATATTAATTTGTTTGTCAGTCTTCACTGACAAATTAATATAAATAAAATTTTTCGTACATAACGTTCTCTAGTCAAAAAAATTAAATTAAATTAATTAAATTTAACTTGCATCTGATTTCAAATAATCTAATCTCATCATGCCACATAATAATCTAATCATGCCACATTCATTATACACTTTTTTGTTCCCAACTACTTCGTAAATTATAGCACAAACGATGATGCTCCCATGTATGTCATAGGTATGAATTAATGAAAATCATTTAATACTAATACTTTTCAGTGATACAAACATTACAGGAAAGCAGTAAGATCAGTGAAACAACTGGCGGCTTTATCGTTGAAAGCGATTTCTCGCAGACAACTTTGGGATAGATGAAAATTGTGTAATTGTAAATTGTGACATAGTGTAATAGATGTCGAATACTAGGTAATGCGCAACACATTTCAATAGTTATCTTGTAGTAATGCGAGATTTTCAGACGACCGTAAAGCAATATTAATCTATTCTCAATTTCTCATTTGTACACAGACTCCAATAAGATTCAGAAGAATATTTATACGTGTGTATCAAATGCATAGTAGTTAGTACCTAAGTGTTAAAAATGTTTTTTATTAGTTATGTGTTTTATGCATAATTTAAAATAAGTAGCATTCTGCACTACTGTGTAAGTGTGCGAAATTTCATGTTTCCCCATCCGCGAAATTTTCGTAAAATGTGGTACATTGCTTCACAACGTAATTTTAACACCGTATAAATTAGACTTTGGTAAAGGGGTGCTCATGATCAAGATACTTAGTTTATTTTTTGTTCTCATTCATATGAACAGAAACTCAAAGCCTGAACACAGAGCCGTCAACACGGCCAGAGACAGCCAGGAGTATTCTGTTGACGAACCGACGCTTTACTCAAAGACGTGCGATGCCAGTTGGAATTATTAAAGTGCGCTCAGACTTTTCTAAATAAGTACTCATTTTTTAAGGTAACCGTGAACCATTCGAAGTCACCCGTGTACAGGGGAACAATGCACTACAATTGTATCCGAGTGGATTATTGGCCAATTTATCTAGGTAAGTGAATAATGACATGGACAACACTCAAGGTTTTAAAATGTCGTTCGTTCTAAATTATTTTGCAACCGATTTTTTTATCGATTATTAAAATAACCTATAGTTTTTATAAATCTCAAATTCTATCTAAAGATCTCGTATTCTAAGACTACTTCACTATCAATATGATTGGGAACAAGTCGAACATTTTCTTTTTTCTGCTATGAATAATGTAACTTTTTCCAACGTAAGAGGTCTAACTGGAACTAGGGATTATACTTTTATCTTCAACGCTAGAACTAATAATTTGAAGTTACTTACAAATTTTTTTATAAACTTTCACGATTTGAACTCATATTGTCTTTGATTAGAACATAATTATATTAAATTGAAAACATCATCGCTTTGATGGTTACCAAAAGATTGCTCTCGTGGAAGTTTTTTCATGACCACGACGCCCGCCGGTTGTAACAAAGCCGAAACGTTGGTGTAATTAAATAAAAATTTAGATTATGATTAAGTCAATAATGTGTTATGTTTACAATATTTACTAGCTAACTTGTTATTCAATACATACGATAATTAGATTCATAATATTATAGAAAACATTATATCTGAAATTATCGCGATCTAAATTATTTTTAATTATCTCCCTACGTTTTCCTTATATCTATGGCCATTGTAAAGAGACCGAAACATCGGGCGGTAATTAAAAATAATTTGATCGATATTAAGTCCTATGTACCTAATGCGTTCAATCGACAAATTTTGAAAGGGCATACGTTATTATTTTGTGAAATTAAGGAAGATGTATCAATGATGTCTACCTCTATAACAATAATTCTGTGTTTATTTTGTCAAACATAATTTCCAGTAGACAGTAATATCAGGAGTACCTAAGTCTAGCAAATATTACAGCTAATTATCATGTCCTGTGGTGCTGTCCAGTTGCGAGGTTTCTCACGAAGAAGTGTTTATTATGGTCATAAATTTAACAAGACGCTTGTTACCTACTTCGTACCCACTGATACCCTATTATCCTCCTCTTTAATTAACATTTCCCAGAAACTCTTATTAATCGTCTCGTTTACTTTTACCGCTCAACTTTCTTTCTATAAATACTTAATTAACTTTTTGTCTGATTAATGAAATCTACTAATGTTTACAGGATAACGCAAAAGATTGATAAACGCAGAATATGCTACTAATGTTATTACTGCGAATGTATGAATTGTGTTTGTATGGGTGTGTATTACTCATTAAAGCAAAAACTACTAAATAAATAGATCTTCTATATGGAATTTGGTACACAGATAGATAATAATCTGGAATAATACATAAGCTACTTTTTAGCCCGGGAAAATAAGAGATTCAAAATTGGCAATAAACCACGGAATGCTAGTCTAGCTAATAAATCGTAAGGAGCGTAGAGTAATTACGCCTTATAAACACCTTTTACTATGGAATCACTATGAAATAGCAAAAAAAATGTATCCCAAATAAGCCCTATAAACTTGTCACAAGGGATAAACAAACTTATCTGTATCTCGGGAATTTAGTGTGCGTACGAAAATATGTTTAAAATCATGTACTTGCTTTAGCTTAAAAGTTAGCTAGAGTTCTTATATTTGTCTGTAGTACCGTGTATGATGGTCATTCTGGTTTAAAAAAATATTTCTCATCAAGAAACATTACATTTCACTTATGCGAGAAAAAAACTTAAAATTAGTATAACAAAAACATTGCTTCGACTTCTACGTAGGTACCTACTTTGTAGGTGAAAAATGCAAAATAAAAATTGTTTAGGGCCTGATCTTAACAAACGGGCCAGGGAGGCACCCATCCATAGATAACTTACTAATTTGAGTCAAAATTGTACCACTGATACAATATTCATTAGTCATTAGTTTTTTTAAATTGTTTTTATATTGAAATGGGTCAGCTCTTGAAATACAACTTGTCTGATTGAAATCAATTATGTAATCTAATATAGAGCAATTGTTTGTTTATTATGTGGTCAAGCGGCCGTGTGAAAGCTTGTTTAATATGGCTAAATAAGTAAAAAGAAGTAATGGTATATACTCGTAGCAGCTATTTTCTTCTTATCACAGTAAGTACCTATAAGTTAAGACATGCAAAGTTATTGATTTATTGTAAGCTCTACGATGGACTAACAACTTGCCCCTACTTATAACCAGCTATTTTTTAATTTGCCTATAAACGCACTATAGTACTGTGTAGTTATTTGGATTCTTATTATTATTTAAATAGCCGCGAAGTACTATAATGTAATGTGCAAGCTCGTCGTTTACTATGAAACACACCGCTTGTTTGTCCTTTCATACCATACTACCTACGTAAAAAGCTCAAGTACTTATGTGATTACTATATTGGTTACATGCAAATACAATATGAATGCCATTTGCTACCTAACTTTCACGACTGTAATGAAAACATAAAACATTACTTCGCGATTAAACCATTTTTCAAGTATTTAACCAAAAGTTACAAAAACAAATGCTTAAAAAGTTCTGGAAAAAAACAAAATAGTTCTTAATTCAGGCAGTAAGTTCCGCAATTCCAAATCGCTACAGTGTTATTTAAATCAGTCGAAATGATAGACAACAGTAATTTTATTACATTTCGAAGGCATGGATGACATCAAATCTAGATTACTTAAATATTTTTTTCTGGTCATTCGAAAATTTTGGAAAAAATGAGGAAAAGGAAATCAAATGCGGTACCTATTAAAATTCTGTATTAAAGTTCTCTACCTTATTAATATAAACAATTATTAAGGTTCGTAGATCCAAGATAACACACGTTTACCTAAACGTATATACAATGAACCCAGATCAGAAGTCTAGTTCTAAAACCCCGTTTTAAGGTAAACTGAACACGTGATAAAATAAAGGGAAAATAAAGAAGCTTCAAGAAACAATAGGCACACATTTTAAAATTTCGTAAATTTTTGACAGGTGCGACCATTTTTTGTTTGAGCAGTGTTTTAATTTGATTTTGATTGATGTTATATTTAGTAAGCTCGGACGCGGACCGTAACTAAGCATTGAACGTGACGAAGGCACATAATATAAACAGACAGTGAAGTACAAATACATACATAGCATCTACGTTATCGCCACGTATCACTGGCAGATGAGACAAAGCGTATCATTTCGCGAATTGGGAACGATGAAATGAAATAGTGATTTTCATTTCTCCAGACATCATAACAATAACCATTGTAAAACTTGGACGAACTGCCCCGGGCTGCGTGAAAGCATTCACGGAAAGCGCAACGAAAAACTCATTCAGCTTCAAACATTTTTCCTAAGCTTTTAAAAACAACTTCTATTTTCACGCCGTAAATCATTTAGGTACGTTGGTAAATAAAATTTCGCTGTAACATCGCATTTTATGGCTTATTACAATTTTGCCAAATTAAGAGAAGGATAAAAAAGAGTATTTTCCTTTTGAACAACTCGAGAGCAATGCCGTCATTTCACGGTATTAAAAAACATTTAAAAAATATACTGTGATCTAAAACAATTTGAACCTTTGCGTCATTGTTAACTCAAAAATTATTTAAGCGACAAGCTGACGACGTGGAAGATCGAATTATCAAATTACATGTTTTACGACGCGAACTCATCAAAAATTAAAGGAGAAAAGTAAATTTTGTTCCGGAATGGAAATTTCGCTGGCCATGGCGGTGTTTTGCATATGACGTCATTTGTTGTGTGACGTGGGTCTCGATCGCTCACTTTCAACTTAGCTTCGCGTCATAAGCCTTGATATAGTTGAGTGGTTTGACGTGCGTTAACTTTTTATTGTAATGATGCCTTCTTTGAATAAATAATGTTGGTATTATGGGCTCTTTATCTCTAATAGGTTTATACTGTGGGTGTCCTCTTGCGTGATTTTTTTATCGGTAACGGGTTTGCACATGACCGTCGTCTCGGCTGATGTTAAGCGCCTATGGGGTCTGATGGTTCGTGCTTATCTAGAAAGGAATCAATTCAATCTCAACTTGGAAGATACCAAGGTTCCTTCCATCAAGAAAGACCTACTAACGAATTTCACAGGCTTGATATCTTATTACAAAAAACGAGTCTCCTTAACTTTGATAGTCTTAGAAAGCAGTCACTTAAACATAACCATGTTTAATTTTTTTTTTTCAAACAAGTACGTCGATACCTGTTATTCGAACCTCAAAGCAGAATTAAACAATCGTGTAGCATAAATACAATTAACAACACATCACTGGTGCTGAAAATACAAAGAAAAAGGAAGAGTGAAAAATATAAGTCGTCATATGACGTATCACGACAATTTCATAAAATCAAAATAAGTTATTTTTTATGCGATTGACGTAAGTGCATGATGTGGTATTCGTTGAGTACGGTTACTAAGTATAATAGGTATGTATATTAAGGAACGCTTTCAATTATAAGCCTAAAATAATATATAGATTATTTTAGGCTTATAATTGAAAGCGACACATGTATTTTAACTATTTGTACGAAAATACCTTCGTTTTTTTGTTTGTGTGCTAATTAAACAAGCTTCTTTTTAATCACATTATTTGTCTAACAAAATATAAGTTACCTTCTAAATTACTAAGTCGGGCACAACCAACTCGCGTCTGAATAGAATACTCAGCCACTAGTTTTTCCTATGTAAGCTACTGTTAATACAATTCAGCATAGTGGTTATTTTTTAGCATCTAAATTTGTGGCATGCTTTAAAATTTAATAAAAAAAAGACATGCATAAAATTTCATATATTTAAAAAAAAAACCTATCGTAACTTCCGTCGCCGTGTTAGTAAATTAGTTGGGAATGAAAATCAGAAGGACAAGTAAAAATAATTGTTGATCTTGACTAAAAGGTTTCTACTGGTTTGCATTGTAAAGAAGATGAATTAGTTTATTAGCGGCTATCTCATTTTCTCGACGCTTAGTTATTAAATGGGAAGTTTAACCACATGGCCAAAAAATCCTTTGGTCCGGATTTATTATTTCTCTTTTTTTAAGAGTCTTTTTCCCCACTTTGTGTACTTTTTGGTCCACCACTGTTTGACGCACCAAAATCATATGGTTTCGGGTAATCGACATGCATGTAGCATCGGAACAGCTGCGGGTTTTTTGAATGCATGAAATCTTGTGAATTCGTGTCGTAATACGTAATTTAAGTATGTCTGTAGCTATACAAGTGACGCACTGTGCAACATTAGTGCTTTATACAATACTAAAATTTAAGATATAGGTACATTTTCATTTCTAACGGCAGTCCATGATTGCCGATATATTTTTTTTGTTTTTCTTTTGCCAAATACCAAAATAAAGGTAAACTTACATATCTTTATTTTGGTATTTTTATTATGCAATAAAGAGTATCTATCTATTCTATCTATTTCTAGTGAAAACATTATGATAATTAGTTAAATAAAGTCGTTATGAGAATCAGGCTTTATTATAATATTCACAATCGTCGCACGTCACATCCCATTTCCATATTTAAAGGGCGCGTCTATGTGCGTAATAAAACTCCTTACCCGACTAGCAAACTGTATATTAATGCAAGAGAAACGAGGCCACGCGCGTATTCTATTACAAATTCATTAAATAAATTAACTACATCAATACATAAAATAATGGATTCGTTTAATTTTGATAGTCGAGCGCTCATAGTGGTTACTGCGAACAAACCCAATATTTGAGATAGTAACAAGCATAATATAAATTGGTAATATATGATTATGCTTCGAACGTGTATTTAGAATGTTTAGCAGCTTTCTTTTCTATGAAAACAGAATAAAAGTAATAAACTTTGATCTAGAGAGAAAAAAAGAGATCGTCTCAATATTGCTGTTGTTCAGGTCACGAACCCCCGAGTTTGTGAAGTTGCAAAATTATTAATTAATAAATTGGTTGTCTGTAAAGTCGGTTGGTTTACGGATGTTAGTTTAACGTGACACTGTCATAACAAAACGTACAATAGTAAAAATAAATAAACGTAAAATAGATGCAGCGCAAGCGTACAATGTGCGTAACGGGACATAACGGGACACTTTTTCGTGCACGCAACCGGCGCTTCATCGATTTATTAGGCGTTGTCACGGCAAAAAACAAGAACATTACTGCGAAGACATTTTGTTTACCAAGACATGTCATCGGCCAATCCTAGGTCAGCGTGGTGAATTATGGCCTTGCCTCCCTCCTTGTGTGAAAATGGCAATGGGAACATAAAGTGGGTTGCCTATGCGGCTGTGCTCCACAATCCTTGTATGGCAAAAAAACAGCTGTTCCATCCATATCCTGGAGTTCAAAAGTCATGTTAGCAAGTAACAAATGAATCATGACAAAGATTACATTTAAAAGTCTTCATGATGAAAATTCTTTGATTTACTTTTTTATTAGTATCAGCAGTCTATTGACTGCCATTGTTTTTTCTTTTCATATAAATAATAAAGTACCTGATTGACCGAGCTTTGCTCGGTTCAAATGCGTTTATAAAGGGCTCTAAGTAAAAGATTTTTTCAGAAAAAAAGAACAAAAAGAAAATACTCTAGTGTAACCATCAGGATTCACACCGGAGCCTGTTGACTCCGAGGGCGAGCATACTCCGTCTGAGCTATTTAGATTTAAAGAACAGTGGCGAAATAAGTTATCGTATTCTGATGACATTGTAGGATTTTTTCATTGTCTAAAAATGCGCATAAAATTATATTTTAAACAAATAAAACCTAGCTAGATCGATGTATCGTCCCCGAAACCCCCCTGTATACATAATTTCATGAAAATCGTTAGAGCCGTTTCCGAGATTCAGATTCTATATATATATACCTACAAGAATTGGTCGTTTAAAGGTATAAGATATATGTCGTCATCTACGCGGAACGCAAGTGCCACCTGGTGGCGCTCGATGGAGTTAGTGCCGCGCGCGCTGTCGAATGGACAAGTCGTTTGAGTCAGTTCTGTCTTGGCTTTCGACGCGTGCGGTCGGCACTGAACCATCGCGCGTTCTACGATATGTGCTTAGCGATAAGACCATCTTTGTTACCTGTGCTTAATAAATTCCATTGTGTTTGCGTGTTTTCATCCAACACTACCCACCGCTATGCCCACAGTCGAAGGATGTGAAGAATAATGATGATGGCGAAACTCTGTCGCCGACATATATAAGAGTATTTATCTATCTATTTGTTATAAGAAAAGTGTGCCCCTTACGGCTTATCCGTTACTGTGTAACCTAGTGTTGAGATGTCGTTCAATGCACGTTAATTCGTTACGTCACAAACAGACTTCATTTACAATTCAGTATTGACGGTTTGAACTTGCTAATAATAGACAGTTTGTAATTGGCAGCCGTACTCAATCTCTATATTCATTAATCAATATTTAATAGGGAGTACTAATGGATCACTGGCGATGGCAATGACTGAATCCACTTATCGCTTTATCAATACCAGTATCAATTAGTATGAGTGAAACTCTAAAAAGCTAAACGTTTGTTTTAATCCTCAATTTTTAGAGATCCACACAAAAAATATAAAATCTATTGTCTGTGTCTGCGAACCACTTATAGGTCATAGGACATTTTGTCGTCATCGTAGTCTTTCCTTGTTCATTATTGAACTTATACTTGACCGGTATGTATAATAACTAAATATTGATCATAATTTTTTCACACAACTTCATCTCACTCCAAATTAAGCTAAGCAAGATAGCTGATTGTTATAAAGTTTATAGAAATTTAATGTCTACATAAAATAGGACATGGCACGATGTCACATGTTTATCTAAAAGTCATCGGCACTCGGGCCCTATTTGCCACAATAGGTTCATTGACAATACAGTACAAATAATTATTTTATGTTAAATTAGATATTACTGATTCCGTAAAACCGTACATCCCACTGAACCCTAAAACGCGGGCTTGTATTCAAAGCCTAGCCAAACACCAAATGGACGTCGCGTCGTCCGGCCCAAGTGCTTTCTGAATCATTAATGACCACTTTTGCTAGATCCGTCTCGTGAACGAAATAAAACCTCCCCAAGGGTTTTAATCTGAGTGAACATTTCCCAAACTGAAGTCGATAATATGAACTCTGACAAGTTAGGAAGTGGCTATATATAAAACTGGTTTGATCGGGGCGGTTCTGAAACTAGATTAATTGATTTATAGACTCTCTACTGTAATTTATTTAATGTTGCTGTTTTTTTTTAATTCAGTTACAAAAATATCAGTAGAAAGTCTTTAAAATTAATTTTTAGGGTCAGTGTTTCTGAGTAGTATGTACCTAACTGACTAGCCCTAAAATTAATTCACGGATATAGTCTTTACCATATCACACCTGAAAAAAAAATCTGTCAAAAATATATCACACCAAAATAACCAAGACCTAAATATCGTAATCAGATCGAGCTTAAACCGCACCATAGAATAGATAATGACCGCACTTAGCGGTATTTTAAAAGGCCGTGCACACTGCTGCCCGCTGATTCAAAAGGGGCGCGGTCACACGCACACATTTGCCTAGAAAAAAAAACCGCCTAAAGCAGCTGGATCTTTAAGTTGGGCTTGGCCGACCAAATCAGGGGTTTGTGGCTCGGGAACCTCCACGTGGTGCACCCTGGGCATCACACAACAACTTGCCTCGGTGGCATCTTGTTGTGTGATGGCGAATCCCGGCCGGCGCTGGGAACTACTACACGCGCTCCTCACCCCCTTGAGCAGTGCGTGTAGAGGTTGGGGAGGGAAGGAGGCTGGAAGACTTGGGAAGGTTACTCGGCTGATATATCGACCAAGTAAAATTCCTAAGTCTTCCAGATGAGGGTCCTCCACGAGCACTCTGATTAGCAGAGTGCTCAGTGGAAGGACAAGAGGCGGAACCGCTATCCTATCCCTAGCCGCGGTGGTGAGGGCGGGACTCTCGCTGTCGACCATCTTCGCCGTGATGCTTGACAGTGAGAGGTCGTGTGAGGTGGAGGAGCACGACCCGAAAACCTCTCGCTCCTTCACTGAGGCGGAAGCGGACCGGAGGCGAGCCTGAAGGCATACTCAGGCTCGCACTCCGTCTCCACTGGAAGGCCTGGGGCGTCGGACGTCAAGGGCCGTCTGAGGCCCTACCTAGGGATAGGCCTTCCCGAGAAGGTGACGCGCTGGTGGTTTCCGGCGCGTCGCTGGATCCAAATGCGGGGCGATGTACACCCACCCCCTGCGAGGTGGGCCCGCAAGGGCGATGGCAGGTAGGTCAGGGTCGTTGATGGGAGTATGAAAAGTGACCCCGCGACCCTGACCCGGGCCATGCTGGAGAAACCTGTGAGGGTTTTAGTCGGTAGGGGCACCATGTTGACTCCCATGGTGCCGAGCCCGACATACCCCACCATGACCGCATGGTGGGCATACCTAAAAGTATTTCCCCCACATAAAAAAAAGGCCGACCAAATCACGTGTGTCTAACCCGTTAATTAATTACAAATCTGTAAGAACTGCGTTAGTAGTCATAGTAGTACGATTTTTTCTGGTTGCTTAATGCTCAGTTTCAAACAAATTATCTTACTGCTGAAAGTGCTCAGTGGTTGATGTTTTACTCCCGTATCACAAAACTCTATACTTATTAAACATTTATTTTATATTAAATGGAGTTTTCAAAACAAAGTCTACAGTAAGTTTGGTGTTCAATAGACGGAACTAAAAAAACAATTAAATTTTAAAGAGATTGTACATAGATGGCAAACTTTTATTTGGAACACTCCTTTTCGACTTTTACAATCATCAGAGTATATTGGTAACTTTCTGACATCTTTATTGTTTATGTTTTTACCCAAGTTTCCTAGCACAAATGTAACATAAGTGCATCGACCTGCAGGTGCAACATCCAGGGCGTTAAATCACTGCTTTATAGAGTGCTAGCTTTAAGACTACACTATCTCATCTCCTAAAGATAATTTAAGTTGCTATCTTCATATTTGTTATATGAAGTAAGTACTTTAAATTCAAAGTTTGTACATTTGTTAGTATGTACAAACTTTGAATTTAAAGTACTTAGACAAAGCAAGAAGCCTTGCGTACTTGAGTGGATAAGTTGGCGAGGTAAAGTAATAGCCAAGCTGTTCATCTACATAGATTGGTGATTAAACAGGTTCGTGACGGTGACGAGTTTAGCAGTGAAGAGATCCCGGAGGACTTACTGAAATATAGGATCTTACATATTTATTATCTTATATGTAGAATCTTATATATAAATTGAATACATACATTATGATAATAATATATTTCACACTAGCTTTTACCCGCGACTTCGTCCGCGCCACATATTTATTAAAGTAATTGAGGCAGTACCTACTCGTATGTCTACTACCATAGAAATTCACGTTTTCTAATCAAAATCGGTCTAAGTCAAAGTTTTATATTTATTAATAAATGTACAATTTACACGACAAATTACAAAGCAACTATGTTCTCAAAAAATTAATCAAAAACAGACTTTAATTTAAAATCATATTGGGACCAAATTTTTTTTAGAGTCTATTAGTAGATATTAGTAGATATATCGACTGATTACATGAACGCAAATTTTAGTTTGTTGTTCATATTTCAAAAACCGCCCCACTGATTTCGATAAAATTTATATGACCACCTCTGAACTATAAATCTACCAACCAAAAAAATAACCATCTAAATTGATTCACAATTGGAAATACAACTGGATTGATAACCTCCTCCTTTTTTGAAGTCGGTTAAAATAGCATACAAAGTGTGCAAAGATCCTTCCATGCACACTTTTACTCCTCATTTCCACTTTTTTCAACTCTTTTTCTGTGATAAAAAGTCGCCGTTGTCCTTTCCTAAGTCTAGTCTATCTGTGCACCAAATTGTAACAAACTCTTTAAGTGGCTTAGGCGTTAGACGGCAACGGACAGAGAGAGCTACTTTCATATACATAATTTCGTATTAGAATTGAAAACAGGTGTTCCTGATCATTTTATAGGAGGCAGTTGTAAAAGATTACCGAAAAGTAATACGTTTACTCCTCCAAAAAACTCATTTTCGCAGTTCTTAATTTGCCTTAATCGAGCGTCCATCATGCATAACATTTGATAAGACACCATGGAAATCTCGTCGACTATCAAACATTCTGTCTGATACGCCATTTAGTGGCTGCGCCCATCTTAAGTATTGAGGTTGTATAGTGCACTGTATTCTTCTTGTCAAGCCTTTTTATTTGATACCCATGTTGATGGGGTTCATAAAACCTAAGTTATCCGCCATTGTGTAGAGGCCGCCATCTTGGATTTTAATTTTATATAATACATTGTATTCTACTGGTTGAGCACTTTCATTTGATACCCATATTGATGGGATTGATAAAACCTACGTTATCCGCCATTGTGTAGCGGCCGCCATCTTGGATTTCAATTTTTTATAGTATATTGTATTCTGCTTGTTGAGCCCTTTCATTTGATACCCATGTTGATGGGATTGATAAAACCTACGTTATCCGCCATTTTGTAGCGGCCGCCATCTTGGATTTCAATTTTTTATAGTATATTGTATTCTGCTTGTTGAGTCCTTTCATTTGATACCCATGTTGATGGGATTGATAAAACCTACGTTATCCGCCATTGTGTAGCGGCCGCCATCTTGGATTTCAATTTTTTATAGTATATTGTATTCTGCTTGTTGAGCCCTTTCATTTGATACCCATGTTGATGGGATTGATAAGACCTACGTTATCCGCCATTTTGTAGCGGCCGCCATCTTGGATTTCAATTTTTTTATAGTATATTGTATTCTGCTTGTTGAGCCTTTTCATTTGATACCCATATTGATGGGATTAATAAAACATAAATTATCCGCCATTTTGTAGCGGCGGCCATCTTGAATTTATAATGATAATGAATAAACATAATTGTATTGTCATCAAAATCCAAAGTGTATACAACATTTCAGATTAATCGGTTGACAGGAAGAGGGTGAAATTTGAATTATCAAATTTGACCCAAGAATAAATAAAAATAAATAATAAAAAAAAACCCAATTCCACCCCCGTAGGTACAGTTCGAAACTACAAAACTGCTAAAACATACATTTTATGGTTTCGTGTTAAATATCTAGACGTAAAGTTTCATAGTTCTTCAACAATGACGCAGTTTTCCATATAAACTTTCATCCCTTATTTTAACCCTTTCAACCCTTTTTTTGGAACAAAAAGTAGCCTATGTCCTTTCTCGGGATCTATTTTATCTATGTATCAAATTTCATCAAAATCTGTTGGTTGGTTTAGGCGGTAAAGACGGACAGACAGACAGACAGACAGACAGACAGACAGAGACAGACAGAGTTACTTTCGCATTTATAATATTAGTATGGATTTATAGCCTCGTCAGTTTATATACACAAAAAGAATTAACGATAAACTTTAAAACTAGTCGACAAGTTGACGGCCTTATCTCTACAGCGAACAAGCTATAAACCTTAGGATGGAAAATAGTTTTGGTTTGTCTGTAATAATAAACTGCAGTTTAAAAAAACCTGATTAAAAATTGCAGTTGTTTTTTAAACATCAGACTCGATGTATTTATTTATGACTAGTGGCCCGCCCCGGCTTCGCACGGGTACATACACACACACACACCCTTTTTTTTGTATCGGGTTTAAAAAAAAGTAAAATTATAAAGGAGTTTGAATTTTTTATGATTTTTTTTATTAATGTTTTTGTATTTTTATTTTAAAATTTTATACATATATAATATTATTTACAAAAAAAAAGCCATTAGTTTTAGTGAGTCAGAGCTTCCCTGTAAACGATATTTGAAGTAGTTTTATTTTGTGGCAGCAAAATAAATTGATTTTCAGGAGCTCCGACACGTGAGCCAACATACAGTTGGCCATGAGTGAAACATTCTTTTCGTAGGTCGATCCCTAATAATTCGAAGGTTTGGCCCTGGGACTTGTTAATAGTTAACGCGAAAGATGATTTCACCGGAAATTGAAGTCGTTTAAAAGGGATTGGCAGATCAGTTGGAATCATCGGTATCCTCGGTATATGATAAAATTTTGTTCAGCAAGCCGCTGCGAACGCTCGATACTTGACTCTCTAGCACGCGATTGCGACGCGTATTCTCTCCGACTTGCAAGGCGATTTTCAGTTTCTGATGAAGATTCCTCATTACACCGTATTTTTATTGCCCTCGCCTGGGAACTATGTTTAGGAAGTTGATATCTTGATCTTTTTGGCATTTTAGGGCATTATAAAATGAAAAATAGAAGGAAATGAATAAACAGGCTTTTACAAAATTTTTGCTTATTGAACTATATGAAGTACTAAGCTGTTTGAATAATTAAAATATAATATTTATTATCAGGTAAGTAGTAGGTACTTATTGAAAGAAAATTAAAAATATGGGCTTAGAAAACTACCTTTTTCTAAATTTTTGCTTAAATTTTGAACAGGAATGAATACCCATAAAATACTACTATAAGCAGTTTGAAAAGTTACATAAAAATATAATATTTATTATCATATACTTATTTACCTACGAAACGAATTTAAAGCGAATTCAAAAAATTTTCAAGCTAAAATCATACGATCACGCACACGACCGCTGCGTAGGGAGCCGATCGCGCGAGTGAGCCGCGCGGCACTTTATTTTATTACATTGACTCGCGACACTTTTTGTAGATAATGATGAGTTCTGCAAAGTCGTAGTAAATGATTTTGTTCTATCATCAATAGTTTTCGCAGCGCACGCGACGTAAGGAATTTTTCAGGTCTTTTTTTTACACCTTATGTTACATTATTGGAGTTTTAGTAAGGATTCCTAATTTTTATTTAAATATAATATAGCCTATGTTACTCGAGGATAATGTAGCTTTCCAAAGGTGAAAGAATTTTTGAAATCGGTCCAGTAGTTTCGGAGCCTATTCATTACAAATAAACAAACAAACAAATCTTTCCTCTTTATAATATTAGTATAGACATGGAGTCACAAAAGGTACAAACTTTCTAGTGGCTACCTAGCTGTATGATATAAACTAGATGTCCGCCCCGGCTTCGCCCTTGGTACATTATATAGCACTCATCGGGATCCCGTACATATCCAACGGTGAAAGAATGACTGAAATCGGTTCCGTCATTCTTGATAATATCGCTTTCAAACAAAAAACCTCTCCAGCTACCTGCTACCCCTGTCGGAAATTGGTCGTACAAACTCAGATTTAGAAACAAATTTTATTAGAAAAGGTTTATATTCAATGACGCAATCTTGGACATTGGCGAAATTACGGTGACATTACCGAATGGAAGTCAAAATAAAAATTTGAAGTTGAAGTTGACGTAATCTTAGAAACATGCTGTCATGTCAAAGCATGCTACGAAAGTCTCAAAAACTCAAAAAGGAATATTTTTCCCCCGTTTTTGTTACATTCTTGATTCATGCTCCGCTTCTATTGATAGTAGCGTTATGTTCTATAACCTATAGCCTTCCTCGATAAATGGACTATCTAATAGTAAAAGAATCTTTCAATTCGGACCAGTACTTCCTGAGATCCTAGCGTTCAAACATACAAGCTTTATAAAATTAGTATAGAAAGTTCTTTCAGTTCTTAAGTTCAAAATTATTCCACAAGAGCGCTGGTGTAGACAAAGGGTATGGTATGAATGTATCGTCAATCGTTAACGAATTGCAGTAACCCAAGTTAAAAAATTGAATCTTATTGTCGACTAAAATAGTTACAGAAAATACTTCAGAAAATTTCAACTACTTGCGTACAAGGACGTATGAAAAACACATGCTTGCGTAGTAAAAAATAATGTAGTAGATAAATATAACTGTAAATGATTATTATGAGAAAACGCGTAGCTGTACCTAGAGTAATTTTATGTCGTGAACTTAAATAGTAAGATTATTGATTAAAATATACCCTGATGCTAATGTGTCACCTTAATTTAATGCATTTGGACGGACACTTTTTCAAGTACACCGATGATACTACTTACTTGTTTAACCCTCCATAATTTGGGTACTTTAAAAAAATTGGCAGTCACAGCTACTGCCAATAGAACTGAAGGCTCAGAGTTTGATACCTCATTTTGGAAATACGCGGGTGAAACCGGAAGGCATGGCGGTGACCTTGGTCATGGTCCCGAGTTTACCCAAAGATTTCTTTCATTTACGAACATGACACTTGAGCTTAATTCACAGCCCACAGAAAATGCCCCCTATGATTGGCAGTCATAGAATAGAAATAGGCTGCCGATAGAAGTGAAACTGTATAACTCAAAATTTGATAGCTCACTTTGGAAACTAAGTGGGTGAAACCGGAGGGTACTGCTAGTCTGGAATAAATCTTCAAAGATAGATATACTCTTTATTGACACACCAAAAAAAAAGGATACATAGCGAAAATAAACAAAACGTAGTAAATTAGTGTGACAATAGTGTGACAAATGTGGCGGCCTTATCGCTAAAAGCGACCTTAAAGCATTGTCCTCTTAATAAGTATTCTAAGCATAGCCATTTAGACTAGATGGCCATGCTTCTAACACCCGAGTTCATCCGAAGATTTCTTTCATTTACGATCGTGACGATTAAGCTCAATTCACAGCCCATGAAAAATCTGTGTGTGGTTCGCCTAAAAAAATTTTCACTTCAAAAAAACAACACTGCAGGAATCCAATAAAAAAATTCAAAAAAGGGAAACTTGTTTACAGTACATATCGATTCGAAACCGAGTAACGAGTAAAACGAAAATCAAATTGTGGTCAAGACCTGTAGTTGAGCACAGACTAAAAATATTTAAATTTTCATAGACCACAGCGTAACTTTTGTTGTATGAAACCTTTGTAGTGTAAAACCTGACTTACTCATACACTAGACATATTTTATTTTTCCATGTTTTACAAAAGGTCGCATTTTTATGAACTTATAATTCAGAAGCTTTGTCTGGAAAATCTCATTTACATTTTTACTTACGCAAAACATAAGGGGCAGGCCTTATTTCGAGGATTGGAGTGAGGGAAGTATCTAGCAGTCACAAAAAGGTGTAGTTAGTAGTGGGCCGTAGCTTATGTGTTCGATACCCAGCCAGTACAACATTCTTGTTTGATGTAATATATGGATATTTAAGTATCATGTATCAGGGTGTTTAGAGATACGTGTCATAATATGTTTTCACAACTCAGCATTATTTTATTATCTATAATAGCTTTGCTTATTTCGAAGCTAAGCAGTAATGTCGGAAAAATACATAAATCTTGATCTAAACTTTATCTTATTATGTAGAAGTCCAGTGTCATGATGTTTGTTCTCAGTAAACTCTTCACCAAGTCAAACGGTTTTCACAAAAGTTGGTATTTATGTGAAATTTGGTCCAACTGGAGATATAGGATAGTTTTTACTTAGATTAAACAATCGGGGAAAGAAAACTCTTTTGCCTTTTATGCAATCGTAAACTATGCATTTGATCATGTGATGGTCTTTCGCAAAGTGGTTGCGCATGAGACAAATAAGGTTTCTGAGGTGGTGCGACCAATTTTCGACAAGTGGCGTTTCAACGCGCGCAGAATACAGCTAGCTACAAATAAAAATGCAAATCACCGTCTTTATAATATAGCGATATATCAATAAGCTTAATGATATTTTAACGGGGCTGCAGTATTAAGCAGACCTATTTTTTGTAGTATACCCTTTGCAAAGCCTACTCCCCTAGTACCTACCACACCATTCACAGTTATTTTAAAATCAAGCAGTAATGTGCAAGGATTGCTTTGTTCCAGTTTAAAATACAATGATTCCAGTAAAATTACGGGGCTAAGAGATAAATCATCTTATAACTCGAACGAACACAGTATAGTAATTGACAGTGATTTTTAGGTAGCTGCTTTGCTGTGCTATTATGTGGCAGGCATGTTGCTTACCGTCAGGCACATGTCCTGCTAGTCTCGTCGCTCTTTATTAAAAAAAATGTGTGCGCTTAAGACCGCACGGCAGAAGTGAAAACTGAAATAAGAAATACTTATTTAAAGACCAATAAATAATTTTAATAATTAAAAATAAACATTATTTAGAAATTGAAAATTAGTATATACCTAGTAAGCACAGCAACACGAGAATAACATGTGGCGAAATGATTACTATCTATGACCAAGATTTTTTTTTTTTAATTTACTAGGTTCGTAAATAGGGGTTGACTAGGTTCGCTAAAATGCATATAATATATGTTGTGTTTAAAGTGTATGTGTAAGGGCTTTGATGAAAATATGTATCATTTTGTGTGGTTACGTACAGGCGCGGTCCTAGCCTCGAATTTTGGAGGGGGTTACCAGTATCCAGCCTCAGATTTTTTATTAACCAGTAGAAATACAATAAATTGATTAAAAAAGACTTTTAACCGCGTAGTTCCTGTTACAGTTGTTTTCCCGCGTTAAAAATTAGTCTATGTACTATAAGAAATTTAGTTTTTTTTGATTTTTAATTAAAAGTATCCGATTTTGGGGGAGGGTCATGTCCCCTTATCATAACCGAGCGTGACGGTTCATTTCAATTCACAGCCCACGAAAATTCTGTCCTAGACGCGCCCAAAAAAGTTTTCACTTCAAAAAGATGGTTGCCGTGTGTTCTTCGTCCTATCACTCTGTATCACAAAAAATGATGGTGAAAACGCGAACAACAGACTCAGAGCTCAGAGCTACTCAGAGCGTTCTACATTGTTCATTGTCACAGCTGGATTTAATGTATCAACTTTGAACCCGCATTTATCGCATACTGTAACACCTGCTTGCCGAATATATTGGATCATTACTTAAACAGGGCTACGCAGAACACCTGCAGGCTGAGTGTGAGTTTTTAACCGACTTCAAAAACAAACGACGTTCTCAATTTGTATGTTTTCTTTGTACATATGTTACGTGCTAGCTCCGCTAATTGTGAATCGATTTAACGTATATCTACTTAATACTTCAGACGTAGTCCTATAAAAATTTCATCGAAACCGGTGCAGTTATTTTTTAAATGTCAACAAAAAACCAAAATTTGCTTTCATTCATCTAGACGACATAGACATGGGTTCTTATGAAAGGACTTTGTTCATTTATAAGGGACTTTGGGCTAAACGTGGACATTTTTTTTCACTGATGTCATAAATTAAACTTGATAGCTTCTAACAATAGGTATCAGAATATTATAGCATTTGGTAGTAGCAGAAAGACTACTTACGCATATTTTCCAGAAGTAAAATGAATGTTGACGAGATTATTTTTAAACAAAATTACAACATTTTGTATCATCGGAGGGCCAGAGTCGTTATGAGAGGATGCCGTCGATGTTCGAGGGCAAGCTAGGGTCCTAAGAATGCATTTTCATCAACCGATATACAAATATCATAACTATTTTCCAATACGACACACACAAACACGTGACACAACAAAGCATAAATAAACAGCTGACATTTTGTTTTGATGTATGCAGTGCTGCCATTGTAAAAATATCTTAATATCGATCTAAAAGAATCGATTATGCTTGTTTGAGTAAAATCGATACTATTCTAAAATGGTGGGCATTGTTTGAAATAAAAACTAAAACATTCATATAACTAGCTACAATGTTTTGAAAAAACAACTTAAAACCGATCTTAATTGTTTAATTCACGCATAAAAGTCAAAATGTGACTTTTTGTATCGATTTAAAGATTAAACTGGCAAACATCGATATTATTTAAAGTTTAAAGACTGGCAATATAGTTGGTTGAGGGGCGGAAATAATGATTAAAATACTTATTTAATGAACTTTTAGTTTATTAATCTGGGTACTAAAATAATGCATGAAAATGCTTGAAAAATAAATAGATTTTTTGACTAAATCAAATTATCAAGAACATGTTGTCCACGGATAGCTCAGTTTGAACAATGCCCTTTAGTGGTGTCTAAATTTAATTTTAAATTGAAGTCAGTTTTGTACGCCACTCATCCCGATTCTCGGTCTTTCGTTTCCAACCGCCACCAGCCATATTTCGTATATCGTCACTCTATCTTGCTTGGAGTTTCTCTGAGATTAATAACTGATAATTCGTCAGAGAACTGAAGTCACCGACTTAGCTTAGCGTATTAGCAAACTGAAGTGGCATTGCATAATAAACCATTATTTATTATTATTTATTATTGGGCCGGTCACATCTGTCGCAGACCAGATAACCGTTGGGGTAGACGGGTTTTGGAATGGAGACCGCGAATCGGTAAATATACATAGTGTAGGATGCCCTGAGACTAGATGAAGTGACCATAGTACTAAAATATATCGAGAAATGTTTGTATGAAAATTAGTTGTCATTTCCAAAATGGCGTCGTTTGAAGAAATTGTGTATAGGTAGGTACATAATATAGTACCTACTCGTGATCTACTCAGATTAAGACTCTCACTTAAAACAGTCCTGGACTTTTAGAACTTTTGTGACTGCGTTGCCAAGTAGGTATTCTCTGATGGATACATTTAAAAAAAAGATAGGTAGCAAAGGTATTTATAGTAAATGAGTGCGCTACATTGAATATCGCATCGTCGCAAACGTTTCCTTCATAGAATATTTTTTATTAACTTAAAAAACTTTTAATAAAATAGCATTTCAAGTCGGTAATATGCTTTTACAACCAGATAATTTTTGTCGAATTTGTGACTTTGGAAGTCACTGATTTGACGATGAGTTTATGATATATAATTATCAAATAGAATCAAATATTTTCAACAATGAGTATAAAAATATCTATGCATAACTCCATCATCAACCTTTCGGTATGCAAGTTTGAGAAAATGTACACGGCGTAAGTATTCATCATTTTTTTATAGGATAGAGAGACGAGACAAGCAGGCATGTGCCTGATGGTAAGCAACACGCCTGGTACATAGCACACAGTTATTGAATCATGAAGAGCCTAAGTCATTACCTTGCACTGCTCGTCACCCAGAGATTTAAAAGGTGTTCAACTGTATACATAATTAAGCATTGTGTTATACCACTATATCAATACCCATAAATACAACGTGTACCACAAAATCTATGAAGCTACCTATTCGTGGAGCAATTATATTATTTTAAGAAATGAATAGTATCAACTAGTAACACAGCGTCCCCCCTTTCAACTCAGTACATGTAGTCTGCGTGACTCTGCAGTATCTTTTAGTGGTAGTTCCGGGACCAGGCTAGGCAATAACTCCACGTCTTACCCACAACGGGCTGTTGTCAAACTTTGATTAAACCAATCTATGTATTGAGTAAACACATTAAACTTCTAGTGACGTTGACTTTACATGATACGCTTACCCAATTTTAACTCTTGTTGTTCATTGTGTTAACCATGATATAGCGTATGACAAACATTTATGTTTATACCCTGTAATTTCTCCGGAAACACTGTCCTTCAAACCAGAACATAGATTAGACAATATTTATACATTATCGCTTGACTGACAAAAACTGGTAAAGATTGGTGGTATATCCGCTTTCGGACTCTACAAAAATGTTTCAGTTCGATGATTTGGACTCTTCGTGTTAAAATAGCTACTTAAGGTATGTAATATTTTAGGCAGGCAAGCTGCTTGCTATTAGCCACATGCTTTGCTCATCCGACTATATACGATATAAAAATGTTCTTGTTTGATTTCTTCAAAGTTATATCTTTGTAATAGTCATTCTGATCGCTTATTTTATCTATTTCAATATAGTACCTACCCAATTTTGGCGGAACCTGTAGGTATATCAACAACGATTTTATTTTTCCGAGACGTGACGGTAAATTGTTTTGTATTATATTTTCCTGGAACAGATATTTGAACTGTTTTCGATGTATTTTTCCGATAGAGCTCTACTATATTGCTGTAATTTACCTGTAAGTAATTTTTTTATTTGTTGAACGAGAAAACCTATTTATGTATAACGTAGGTAATTTGCAACACACCTTCAACATTAAGATTCAATCAGAAAGCAATGTTGAGACGAACTAAGTTGAGAGTAAAATTGGAGGGTTCTATCCATAAAAAAATAGGAGGGGAGAGAAGCTTTTGTCCTGCAATAGGATAACAGTGGAAGGAGAGAGAGGGTGTTACCCTGCTATGATTAGGTAAAAAAATAGGGTAAAAATTAAAGATAAATAAAAAGACACGGCCCTATAATGAATTGATTAAGTCATACTTGGATATCCTACAGATAAATCGAAAAATGCTATAAAACTAAAACGTTAATTCGCAAAAATAAATACATTTTTCAAATCAATCATTATTTCCAAATGTTTTAAGCTGTCGATTAATGGTTATCATAATCGGCTAACGGTTGTTCACAACACTAGTATAAAATTAATAGATGGATATTTACCGTGCTGATATAGTAGAACGGGTCCTCAACCTTAAACTATTTGGTAGGTACTTAATATAAATATCAACACAATATTGTAACGTTCACGAAATTTAATTTCCTCTAATCAGAGGAACACCAAAATAACGGCCTACTTAGATAAGTTTCGTTATTATTATTACAGTTTAGCAAAATTTAAAAGATAGAGTGCATGTCACTTTAATAAAGAGCTTTCTGAATACATTTCGACTACCTTTTTTGTTTTCTTTTTCAATCAGAATCTATCCTACCGAATAGTCTCCAATCGAATCTGCAACAGGCGCAAAGCTACGAGTAAGCAAATTCAATTGAAAGTTGCGAGACTTTGAATCGGAAGAGTGACGTGTGATAAAGCTGTATTTGACTTTATTTTCACGCTTTTCTGTGACTGCGCCACATATTTTACTGTTACCGAATTTTGTACTTTGGTTACATACATAGAATTGCCAATATTTTGACATATTTTCAAGCACCATCACACACATATTCAGTTCAAATATGTTATCAACACTTACCAGAGCTAAAAAGCCTGTTATTTATTCCAACAAAGTCATATCTGAAAGTAGAGATATAAATTTTCAATGCGTCTGACGTCAGAGATCTCAAAGAGATAAGATTGAGATTAAGTATAAGTAAATATTTAATTAAAGGTTAAACGAACCAAAACTATTTTAGCATAGTCCATAAAAAAACGTTCGATTTGTGAAATCAAATTAAAAGACACAATAAAACGCTCCATCGTAGACCGCGTCGTCGCTTAACATCAGGCGAGATGGCGGCGAAGTGTAAACCTATAAAAGTAAAAAAAAAAAAACGGTTAAGAAAAGTAATTATTTAAACGTCGCTTAGTTCAACATAACAAGGAAACCGTCTTATGGATATAACTTTAACAAAACATCCGTCAAATACCTACATTCTCACTGCTCTTAGCTTTATACATACGTATATAGCTATTATATAATAATTTTGCATGACCGCTCATAGTTAATTAAGCTAGTAGGATTTAGCAGCGAGTTAAATTATGCTCATATAATATTATTAGACTGATATTATGTAGACGTTAAACTGTATATCACGAGTATATACAGATGACACATAGTGCCTGTACCTATTACTGATAGACTAAAGGCCCGTGAACAAAATTTTTGGGTCAAATGAACCTATGTAGGATTATAGAAGGGCATAAAGTAATAAGATTCAGCACTATGCCGCCACTTGTAAGCTGTCCAACTGAGTGCAGTTGAAGAGGGGGTTTGCAACCCTCGATAATTTCTCCGTGTCGCATGATTTTTGTAAGACATTGCGAAATAATGGATTAGAAGAGGCATTTCACGGGATTGTCCCATTGCTGAATATAGGTCTCTCTACCTTCGTCCTGCGCCAATTGAGTCCAGATTCAACCAGAGATTGCTACTTAAGCAACCAACCGTCTTCTCCCGATTTTCACCTTTTTCGGGATAACTTTAAGATTTTCCGCTATTCTGGCAAACTATTTTTTAGGCCTTATCATTTTCTATAGGTGTTAGTTGTCGTAACAACAATCACCGCTGCATTCCAAATTTTACGCAAGGTTCTCATTAGCCAGAAACCAATTTTGAGCATTGTCAAAACGGTATCTAGGAATTTTCGATATTTGTTTCGTCAAATAAACTCAAAGACACAAAATTGAAATGAAATCATATTATTTCAAACTAGTTATAAGTAATTATAATCATTAAAGTACGACGGTTAATGTAATTAACGGCATAGCATCTATTTAATTTATTTTATTATTTAGCATTTATTTAATTATCAACCTTATAAATCTGTGTATTTTCCAAACGAATAAAAACACTGGGATTCTTCCATCACCAAAAATAACTTTATAACGTTAGATCAAAGTTGAAAAGTCCTTAATTAATTTAAGTTCATTTGAATTAACGTGATTCTTATAAGCTTCGCCAAGTTTTTCTTCATAATTTTCATTAATTAGCTACCCAAATAACTCCTAAGAAGATATCGAAGTTTCCGAGCAATTCAACAGCGCCAAACTTTATTCGATCGTTAATATTTACATATTTGTATCATTACGAAACATGTCATTACAAAATGAACTGTCATATTGCAAAGATTTTCGTAAGATTTATTATGAGTCAAAAAACTACAAAATTTTAGAGTAAGCGTCATGATATCAAATAAAATCAGCTGTACAAAATTGATAGACTGCAGGCCCGTGAACAAAATTTATGGGTCATTTGATACAGCAGGAGACCTATGTAGGATGATAGAAGGGTATAAAGTAATAAGATTGAGCACTATGCCGTCACTTGTAAGCTGTCCAACTGAGTGCAGTTGAAGAGAGGGGGGGGGTTCTAAACCTCGATAATTTCTCCTTGTCGCATGATTTTTGTACGGCATTGCGAAATAATGTATTAGAAGAGGTATTGAAACTGTATGGAACCAAAGCCGAACATAATCATTTGATTATTGTAAGTGCTTCGTAAGTTTTGGACGATGTAGTAGTTTGCTACGTAAGGAAAGAACAATGCGCTTTAATCAAATGTGATTCGAAAAATGTATCGCAAGAGACCTGTTCAACTCAAACATGCATTATTGAGTATAACAGGTTTACTGAAAAATTATAATGATAATTATTTTCTCGTTAGCCCTCAAAATAAGAACAACTTTTCAGGTCAATCAATTCAACAGGAATAATTTGTATCACTGTCATTTCAAAAAAATATTTAATGACTCTCGGGAATCAGGGAGATGGATTAAAGATGAACGCTTATCTCTGCAATGGACAGGATCTATGACAAAAATTATGTAATCTTTGTATTTTCAGCTATTTTTCAATTTAATTTAATCACACATAATTAAAGATAAGTAAAGTAAATAATGATCTTGTTTCTTGTTATTGTATTATCTATTATCGAAAATATAATAACAAGAAACACTTGTGTATTATGCATTTGACAGCCATATCGCCTGAAGTTAAATGACGATGCGGTCCATGATAAAGCTCGCTATCCTAGAAGAATCATCAAAACTAATATTCATTATTTATCAATGTCATCATCTATTAAATGTATAATATATTAGACTGAGTAGTAGCTGAGAATAATTTAGATAGATTGCTTAATAACCAATCACGCAAACCCCTGTCTAAAGCTTTGAGATATCCAGGAACACTGCAAAAGAGCTTTAGTCTAGACGTACACTAGAATAGTCGCGGCGGTTAAGCCCGTACCTATTATCGATTGCTTAGAAGGTTGTTAGACTTCAGATGTGTCGGATACATGTGGTTTGAGGCAGCTCTCATGGGTTTCCTGAGTATGAACGTGAAGATGAGGCTGTAGTTAGTAGGGCCAACATAACTGCTTTTTCGTTGATAGGTACCTAGCACATTAACGAACTTCTACGACTTTGGCACTTGCCTAGTTCGGAAAATGAAAGGAAAGGCAAAAAATGCACGCCAGTATAGGCGACAATACTGTAAACCTATCATGGATCAAAAAATCTGGGCTCATATATTGTGGGCTATTCTACTGTACTTCACAACATAATAAAACAAAAGGGTCAAGCAGAATGCAGAAACCACAACCACATGAAATAATTTTGAAGGAAACAGTGAAGCGGCTTATCTCTAACCGATCGGATCGTGTGGCAGACCCGACTTCCCTTGACAACAGATTGAATTTGCCTATCTACGCTCAGCCTGAAATAGATGGCAAATTATGGCATGTATGTTGTTGTGTTATTGACACTTTTTTATAGTTTTTCCTGCGATTCACGGAAAGCCATGACTTTTGAAACTCAAATTCAGATCCGATGTATTTATGGTTTGTGACTTTTCATTTATGTCTACATAAATAAATAAAAAAATACGTACATACATAAATTCCCTATTACAGTATTTCACATTGCACCAAGCTATTGCCATTCCAATAACGTTATAACAAGCCCTATTGAAATCGGTATATCCATTTGGCTGACTTTTACAACGTACTATACACGTAGCAAGATTTACAAGCCATAAATACCTACTAAAATAAATAATTAGTGCTCATATAATATGGCAAACATCTCGTTTTTTATGCTGAAAAAAACTACAAAATTTTCGGGTCCCGTTTATTACAAAAATTAAACTGAAGTGAAGTGTGAATATGGATACATGCAACCTAAAAGTTACTCCCTGTAACTTTTCGTTCGTTCACTTTCACTGATGGACCTAGGTTATGTTAATAATCGAGTTAAAGGGACGAAAAATTCAATAATGTAGCTCGTTTATTAATTAACATAGTGAAGTTCCCGAGAGAGCGATATGCATACAAATACATATCGCTATATATAGAGTTGTTCGTACTTAATTAATTAATTCGCGTCAGTAGCTGCAACACGAGCCGGTTAAACCAGAGATAACATCTCGTTACATCCTAATTTTCCAGACACGCTTCCGCAATCGTGGCCTGCTGACATGTTGTATACCAACTGGTTATTTATTATGTAGCATAAACGCTCATTTTATATTCCCATTGCGGATTTTTTTCTCATATTGAGAGAGACCAGTCATAACCCACAATGATGATCAAGTGCTATTTGGCAGAGGACACGTCCACGAAATATGTCGTTCTTCGACCATGTTAGAATTCTCACGATATTATGTTTCTTACCGTTTAAAGTAAAAAAAAATAACATTCACATTTGAAACAATATTTTGATGAAGCGAGGTTTGAACCTACAACACGCTTTGTAAACAAAAATTCATAGGATATTCGTCAGAAAATGTAACAATGAACAAATAATAATCAAAAAAACACTCTTTACAAAATAGGACAAAAAATATTTTCATGTCGCTTTCGACACAAATTATAAGAAAGAACCATCTCATGTCAGGTGTTAATGAAAAATAACCCTACATAAAATAGACATATAGTTTTTTTACACAGACGAGTAAAATTAATAACACTTCTTTTAACATCAGGATTTAAAACAAGATTGACATCGTTAGCCAAAAAAGTCACCAAAATTTCCCTTAGAAACACCAAAGAGAATCTTCATGAATTTAATCGGTAGAACAAGATACTTTTGACATTTTTAAATTGATGACCTAGTTAGACATCAGAAGTCCATCGTTCCGAAGGTATAATAGGGTTACGTAGAGTGCTTGTACTAGGCCGAAAAGGAGGCGTTGTATACCTTCTTTGTATTGTATCTTGATAGCCTTAAGGCCAGATATTTCTGTCAAAGTAGGCATTTAACGCTGTCTTGTTCTCGCGACCGTTCTGATGCGCGGAATCGGTGCCACAGTGCAGAAATAACTTTAAAATATTGGACATTTATATTAGGGGATTTACGCAGGGGATTTGTCCCCTCTCATTAATTCCTTATCCCGATCTCTGATTTGACGGACGAATATTTTACCGATACTTATCTATTTTCCATTGCATCTGCATTGAATTTTTTACTAATGTGGTATCGATGTCAGTTTTTTTGAGACTGCCCGATTGGTCTACAACATAAAGTAAACAGCGTACTAATTATTATTAGTGCCTATTTGGTATTCCAATGAAAACGTTACCAAAAATAAAAATCATCGCGTTCTTCACTAGTAATACCTACTGATATTGTTATGCTGTGGCACTGCTGTTATGTGTGGTATGATCGTAATAAATATTAAAGATTTATCGGTTGTCAAAATTGCAAAATCAAGCACAGGTCCGTCGTCCGCGAGCGCCGAAACGCGACTGATCGGGCCTGCCGAACTGCGCGCTATATAAATTGTAGATATTTAAACATAGTGAAGTGAATAACTGATACTTTTTATCAAGTCAAACTCTGCGAATGCATCTATACCTTTTTAGTGGTTTTCGTTGAGTATAAAAATTGAGTTTAAAAATTCATTAGTTTAGTCATAATCTTGAAAAAACTTTTTGAAAGGGGTAACTTTGGGGTTTTTTTTTCTGTCCAGTAAAATTCATTAAATCGTGTTACTGACTGCGAATTGCACTAGATTAGATCCTTAACTAATACATATATTTTTTTCAAAGTTTAATACACTATTTTTTTAGCGATAAGACCGCCAATTGTTACTAAATTTTCTTATTTAAGTTGTTGTTTCTTAAGATTTTGTTTTGTTTTATTTAGTACAATAAAGAGTTTATCTATCTATCTATTTTATAGCTCTTAAAGTTGTTTTAAAAGTTCAAAATTATGGCCCACCCGCCCTTAACATCGCTGGATATGTGAAAAAAAAATGTTATTCTTTCATTGTCGATTTCAAACTTCAATAATTTATAGAGCCGCTGATTATTTCTTTGTGATTTCTGGGTTGCTCCCTCAGTAAAAGAATATGAATAACATATTCTTAGGTATTGAGCGTTATTGTGGCTTAGTTGAGGTAAATGATTCAGTATGTAGGTTTACAAACCAGATACAAACGTTCAAGAACGCAATGTTTGCGTAATGTCTCCCATGAGGAAAATTATTACAGAAATGTCTACTATATATCCAGCGGTATAGCTAACTAATTTATTTATGTTTTTCCTTGTAAAATTTATTGATTGTCGCAGTGTTGGGACTTATTAGTACGATGACGAATATTTTTATTGTATTATTGATGTGATACATCTATTGTCGCACGTAAAATAGATTTCTGGCGTGGCGACGCATGCCATGGCGACGCGTCGCCATGCTATACGATGGTACCTATACATATTTAAAAGTCTATATGCAGTAGTGTGTACGGTGTGGCGACGCGTCGCTATGCGCAATCGACTATATAAATAAACTAGTTGCCCGCCCCGGCTTCGCCCGTGGTACATTATAGGGCGCTCATAGGGATCCCGTACATATCCAACGGTATAATATTATGACTGAAATCGGTCCAGCCATTCCTGATAATATCGCTTTCAAACAAAAAACCTCTAAAGCTACCTGCTACGCCACCTGTTGGAAATTGGTCATACCAACTCAGATTTATAAACAAATTTGATTAGCAAAGGTTTATATTCAATGACGCAATCATGGACATTGGCGAAATTACGGTGTCATTACCGAATGGAAGCAAAAATAAAAATTTGAAGTTGACATAATCGCTGTCATGCTGTCATGTCAAGTGTATCTCTCTACTTAGTTGTGGTCAAAGCACGCTACGAAAACTCTCAAAAAGGAATATTTTCCCCCCGTTTTTGTTACATTATTGATTCATGCTCCGATTCTATTGATAGTAGCGTTATGTTATATAGCCTAAAGCCTTCCTCGATAAATTGACTGTCTAATAGAAAAAGTATCTTTCAGTTTGGACCAGTACTTCCCGAGATCCTAGCGTTCAAACAAACAAACAAACAAACTCTTCAGCTTTATAATATTAGTATAGATAATATTAAAGGAATTAAGTAGTCACGCTTTGAAATAAATTCGTAAATTTTTGTATTTCATGAAAATAAATGTTTATTCAATAAATAGTCATCGTTATCTGGAAAAAAAACATAACATTTTATTTTATCTTTATGACATATTTAGTTCCTATCATAACATGTTCTTTTCTGCATATTACTTTTACAACATAACGTCGATGTTTCACATCTGCCAGGCGTCCCGTGACGGCTCACATTTTTTTCCAATTCAACAAGCATCCCATGATACATTTATTCATTCTAAACGAGATATACCAATCTATGTTATGGATCTGTCTTTACACACACTTTCCTTTAGTAAAGTTTTTCGACAACGCACCTGCTTGCGAAATTGTTGTCTAGTTTTAATAACCAGCCTATTCCTTTAAAATAAATACAATTAAGATAAATTATTGCTCTGAGTTTAAAATCTATATATATCCTATTTCAGAAATAGCCAAACGCAAAAACGTTTTTCATCCCACCACCTCGAAAAGAGTATTTTGGCTCTTCGATATCCGAGTGCATTTAAAAAAAAAAATTTTATGGTTTGTACCCTCTAGAGCAAGGGTCAGCAACAGGCGGACCGCGGTCCGTATCCGGACCGCGAAGGGTCGAACCTTGGACCGCCAATAAAAATATTGTAATGTATTGTAAGCCAAGTATACATTTTAAAATGTAGATAAGGTACACTGTACCTTTATTAATTTAGATAATATTTTTTTGCCACATAGAATCTACCTTAGTAAATAAATTTTTTTTCTATTAAATATTTTCCGCAAAGCCGCTAAGAGAAACTCTACACTTTATACACACTCCTCTTCGCCACCACACGCTGGCTCGCTGTCCGTGGACACGAACGTGGAATGCGGTCCCCGTCCAAGATGACTCCTCGAAGAGCATCTCTGTCCAGTAACTACTACTAGAGAACGCAGACCGAAGAGAGGCGGAGATCCGTATCCGCAGAGTGGCTCTCTTTATGGACAGCAACAAAGAAAGATTGGAAATAAGCTTTTGCTTCGGCTGGGAACGGAAACGAGACCTTTTTGTCACCTGGATTGTCTTGTCTGCTCAATGGGAGTATCGCAAAAGTCACAATGACGAGGGAAACCTACGACGTGAAGTGTGCGTGGTAGACTGCCACCGATTTCGATGGCAGTCTTCGATTTTTGAAGGTGCGATCGAAAAACAAAACGGTTGCATTAAAAGAGTACTCGAAAGGTCAAACGCCTTGCACTTACGCAAGAGCGCTGCTCAGACATCTGAGCAGAAGTGCTGGTAAGCATCATGAGGTTGTCATTTACGAAGACGGGGGAAAAAATCTGAGCTTCCTCAGACCCCTTTGCACGATCAAACAAATGCAACTGACATATGGGGACACCTGTTCCTAGTTCGACCATCCACAGGTTCCAAAAGAGCCCAGCAGAGGACAGCCGCGGCCAATCAACGACGGAGCCACGAAGTCACGCACTTTATGCTTTCTTCGAATTTATAGTCTCACTGACAGCGACAAGACGAAGCAGTCATTTACAATAATGTCACTTCCGGGTCATTAAGAGAAAAGGGGAAATGCAGAAAATGGCTTTGTGACACTGACCAAAAAAGAGATGGCAAGACCTGTTTATGCGACACCTTGAAACTTATGCTGGACGATAAAATCCTAGAGATGGCCAAGACCATCGAAGAGAACTCAAACGTCAAATCTGATTAGGAAAACTGGGAGATACCGAGAGTACAGTGGATCAACGGAGTTCCAGGATGTGGAAAGACAGCCTGGGTGATTATAAATTTCGACGTGGATAAGGACACCATCATCCAGCATCACCACTGATGACATGACACACAGGCATGACTGCCCTGGTGGCTTAGTTGGTAGTAGCTCTGCCTGCGAAGCCGAGGGTCGTGGGTTCGATCCCCACCCAGTGCAAATATTTGTGTGATGAATTCAAATGTTTGCACTGTGTCTGGGTGTTTCTATGTATAATAAGTATGTATTTAAAACTATATAAGTATTATATCAACTATCTGGCTGCCATCACACAAGCTTTGCTTAGTTTGGGGTCAGATGGTGTTGTGTGTGAATTGTCCACCAATGTTTATTTATTATTTATTTATTTATTTACCACAACAATTGAGGCAGCAAAAGATCTAAGAGAGAAAAGTTATCGCACCGTATCGGAAACCTGATCAAAACCAGAGTGCGAACCATGGCTTCTGCTCTGGTAAATGGCTTCGAAACGCTTTCAGTTTTAGTTGTTTTACGGTGGACGAAGCTCTCACAAACCATTTTGGAGCTATTGTAGATGACAGACTGCCAAATTGTTCAATTTGTCAAAGGCTTCATTCACTTGAAAATATTTGATATTCAAGAAGATTCTTTGCAAATGTATAAAACTGTATCCACTGAAGAATTTTGGGTCAAACACATCTCAGAAAAATATGGAAATTGCAAAAAACTAGCTATCAATTTGGCTACTATGTTTGATTCGACTTACGTATGTAAGTCAACATAATCATCTCTCTCAATTTTTTTTAAACAAATAATTTTGAGATTAATCGACTCCCAATTACTCGTAGAAGACACACGTCGAATTTGTTATTCTTCTCGAGGACCAAACTATAAAAAGCTGGCTCAAGAGGATCGGTGTAATTTGTCGCATTGATTTTAAGTCTTGTGTTTTTAATATTTACAAATTGAGTTTGATACCGTACAATAAATAAGTACCACTTAATTATTACCAAGTTGCGGCTGGTCTAATCGAGAGAACGGCGACTGCCGATCCGGAGACCCTGGGTTCAAAACCACGCGCACCACTGTCTTTTCGAAGTCATGTTCATAATGACGCTAACTTAGAACGGTGAAGGAAAACATCGTGAGGAAAACGACATGTACCTAGAATCTTTCGAAGTCATGTGTCACACAAGTCACCAATCCGCACAAGGCCAGCGTGGTGGATTATGGTCTTGACTCTCTCCTTGGGAGGGGAAGGCCCTGACCCCGTGATTTAGCAGTAGGAACACTTAGTGGGCTGTATAAGCAATTATTACCACTAGTTTTTTTCTGGACCTCGTTAAAATTTCTGCACTTCATCCGGACCCCGCCTAAAACTACTTGCCGACCCCTGCTCTAGAGAGTAAAGTAAATTTAAATTTTAAACATCGTGTCCACTAAGTTTGTGAATTCAAAACATCATTAAGCCTATTAACTTCTACCTCCATGGTGCCACATTTAACATGATACAACCTTTTTAATACGCTAAAACTCAGACTAGGAACCTCCTTGGTGTCCTTTTTTTAATTTGCTTTGCGTGCAATTTTCTTATAGACTAAGTAGAGAGAGATACACTCTTTTCACCACAGATTACATACCTCCTTTTCACGTATGGAGAATAGAAGTGCCTCAACATCTGTGGCCTCAACATGGCCTCAACTTGGCCTCAACGTGGCCTCAACCGTAGTAGTATAAGTATAACATTCTCTTTGAACCGTAGAAAGAGAAAGACAACCTCAACTCTCCATAGAGGTGTGTAATCTATGCCTCCATATTTTCATGCCATATTGTTGTTCACAGACTAGGTAGAGAGTTGTTGTTGTTAAAAAATTAGGTTAAAAACAGGAAACTTTAAAACCTCAGTTTAAAATATGTGAAAACCCATGTGAAATGTGATGTGAAAGAAATGAGTGAATTCTAGAGACGAAAAAACTTATTTGTCGCAAACACAATTGACTGAAACTGTTGCAATAATGCGTAAAGCATTTAGTCATTTCCTCGCTGGGGTGGGATGAAAAGTTACGTGTTGCACTCGAGTGAAAAGATTTTTCACCTTGTCCTCTATGAATTCCCTCGCGACCTTTCAGGGTTCTAACTTCCAAATCACTCACTGAGCTCGTGATTCAATTTTAGCATCCTTAATTTGCTCGGTCAACAAAACTGAGCACACGGTTAAAAAGCAAGTTTGCACCCTTGTACAACAAATATGTAACTATTAATCCATATTTACTTGTAATCTGCCAATAAAAAAAACTAGCATACATGTTTGTGGTAAAGAGATGCCTCGCTTTTTTAAAGGCATAGCGTAGGTACCGTATAGAAACTTTACATGATTACTTTTGCCACTTTCCGAAAAGTGTACAAAAACAAAAAATACATTTTACGTTTTCTTCAAACAGTAATAAACAGTGTATACATTTTTTGTGAGTATTTGCACTTTGAAGATGTAAAGCAGTACTGCGTTGCGCTTACGGGCATCATACGTAATTGATTACTATACATTTATCTGCGTTATCATTGTAACATATATTCAGAACCGCAGAGATTCATGAATGTAGGAGTAATTATCTACCTACCGTAAAAGATGTCGTAAATAGATAATCTTTTTTTTTATCCCGGAGCAAAGAAAAACAAATAGGAATATATATGTAATTAATGTTCTTCGAAAAAACAAGAAACGACTTAAGTTTCTTCGACGGAATTTAATTTGAAATTTAGACACTCGAACAAATTTAATAAGGATGTACTATATTTTTTTAATATTGTATTTGTATATTATGAATACAAAGAGGATACATTTTACTTATAGTTTATCTAAGAGTACCTATATTATATTTTTGTAGTGGTAGGACTCTTGACAGAGACCACCTGGAGAAATACCACACCTTTGTCAGTTATTCTACCGCCAGGCAGTAGTGTGCAAACATTCCTGTGTTCCGGTTTGAAGGTCAATGTTTCCAGAGATATTAAAGGGCTAAGAGATATAACATCTTAGATCTCATGGGTGACGAGCGCAGTGCAGTGCTAGGTAATGATTTGGACTCTTCATGTTCCAATAGTTGCATGTCACTGTGCTGTTATGTGCCAGATGATCTAAATTTTATTGAAGGATTCGTTTTTGAATAGTTTGTCCATATTTAAACGTGTAAAAAATTTTCATTTTGGCTGATTTGGAAAATACTAGCTCGTAAATTCTCTTGTTCGTAGCGTACCAAAAAGACCCGATGGACGCATTTTTGTGCATCCGACTGCGCAACAGGAAGATTATGCCTTTTGTGTTTATTTACGTAAGTATCGTTGAAAGTGGATTAAGTGTTATAATAATGGATTATACAGCTTAATAAATAACGTAATTCTTGCTGAAAGTGCTAGAAGCATGAAAACACTGCTCGTATTTCACATTACCTGAGCATATTACAAATAAATGAAAAATTATTTCCCGAACTAGTTGGAGAAAATTATAAAACCAAATCTCAACCATATCTGTGAGTAAGTAACAGATATATTCAACCGTGATAGATGTTTAATCAAAGTTGCATTTCAGACGCAGGGTATCATTTACCGAAGTATAACTTACCGGAGTTTGCCGGCCCATTGGTTCGCGAATAATTCGGACCCGGGTAAACAAGCCCACCGGACAGGCAAATTATTTTAGTATGTGGCGAATGGGAAATTAAACTTGAACGGACGAAAGTAATATTTCATTACAAAGCCATTAAATTAGCCGGCGCAGTAATTTTTTTTAAATATGTCAAACTATGTTTAAATATTATGAATGTAAATATTCAATGCAATATTATATATAAGTACTTATATAAGTAAATTTAATCATGTTTTAAAACATTTTTTACCAATTGTTGAGAAACGGGACTTTCTAAGTTTTAAGTTTTTACATCCACTGGATTCATCTGGGTGTTTCCTGTTGCATTGATTAGTTAGTACAGTGTTTTTTGCATTGGTTTCATTGAATAGATTTTCAACTTGTTTATTAGAAACGTTCAATTTTCAAGTTGTAAAAATATTAACATCTTTTTTTTTATTTGTACTTTCGACGAAAAGTGAATGAACCAGAACCGGCGCGGCGGAACGACGTTATAGCTTTAGTGCGCTAAATTTGGTTCTGCTAATCACAACTAAACGTAATGTAATAAAATGTAGCGTACAATTCTCATTAGTCCAATAATAATATTTTTTACGACGTTTTAAGTCAAGCACTGTTATAATAAATAAATTAAGTTTCCTATTTTTATGGCCAGCTAACTATTCCGAATAAAAGACAGAAATACAACGTTAACGTGTGCACGTCCCTCTAATCAAGCATCCTTTGAACGGCTCTTTTTACGAGAATTCGCAACAAATAAACGATTTAACTGTTTCACAGTGTTTCACAGCTCACGCTTCATCCTAATTAGCTCCGGTCAGGGGAAGTTACTCGCAATTTGTTCGCAAAGACACTTTTCAAGTAAAAACCCTCTGGTAAAAAGTTACCGACGACCCGTTTATTCTGCAAACTGTGTAATGATTCACTTATTTCTTAAACTAAGGGTTAATCACTTAGAAACTACAAGCATGTCACATAATAACATGCAAAAGGAAAAGAAAAAAGAAAGCGTAACCAAAATGTTTATTCAGAAAGCAAAAAGATTCATACATTAGTTTAGAGACTGACCTTTCGACGACGATGGGAGGTTGACGAGTACGTTCTTGTGGCGCTTGGACGACCGGCGGAGTGGGCTGTGAAGCAGTGAGCGCGAGTGCCTTGTATCGCGATTGCTCTGCCGTCGGCAAGACGATGTCCACGGAACGGGAGCGGAGCCCCGTGCCGGGCACGGTGAGCGAGTCTCCAGTTCCATTCAGCTCCTCTGCCCTCGCACCACCCGACACCTTCGAGAAGCAGGAGTCGACAGAAGCGGCGCGGTCGCGCTTCAGTTCCGGCACGGCGAGGTAGATGTCATGGACAAGTGGATCTCGCGCCGCAGTGGCTGCGCCTTCTTCTGATGCTCGAACATTTTCTAATGAGCTGCCGGTGGGCTCGACGAAAAAAGCTTCTTGGCGCGATATTGAGCGTCTTCGCTGCGGGAGTTGGGGTGGTTCGTCTATCGGTGGTTGGAGCTCGAAGGAGGGCGCGCCTGGTGACGGCGGGGGGGACTGGTGCGGCGGCGGCGGCGGGAGGTAGGTCCGCGGCGGCGGCGGTGGCGCAAGCAGCACTCTCGGGGTCTCCGCCTCGCTCTCATCGTCGTCGTCCTCGTCTTCCGCCGAGGACGAGGCCGGCGCGCGGTCCGGCGTGCCGCGCTCTTCGCTGCGCCGCGCCGCCCACGTCTCCATATGCCGGCAATGCACACATGGCGGCGGCGTTCCCTTACCCGACCGCCGTCGCGACCACAGCCGTGGAACCTAATAATATCAAAAAGACATATTATTTCCAACCATGTTTTACCAAATGATCAAATCAATGAAAATGATCATTTACGTCTTGTAATAAGGATGTAATGTGTATCATTTAGATTTTAGAAAAGTTAAATGAGTAGATATAGTTATACTAAACTATCCTATAACAAACTGAATTATTCCTTAGTTCCCAAGGATACGTAGTTTAGCAAAGAAAGAGATCCGATATCCACTAAAAACCTCGTTACTCAAAGGAAATCACGATGAAAGCAATCAAGTAATAATACATGAATCATACTTAATTTACTAGTACGTTGGCAGCTGAATAGCAGTCTAATTTGGTGATTCAGCCTATAAGTGAGTAAATAAATTATTATGAAAGAGTATGTCTTCTGTATAAAAAACAACTACCTACAACGACCTATAACCTCTTTTATATTCCACAGACAATTTATTTCACTTTGATCCCGGAAGTGAGTAATTTGAACTGGATTGTTTTGGTATGCAAAGTAATTTACACGGAAGTGGTTAATATTCAGCTCTACAGCTTTATCCAGACTACTTAATTTATAAAAATAGCCCTTTATTACGTTCTCTCTTTTATTTGCCCGCAAAGTAAATAGGAAAATAAGAAGTAATTCGTTTCCTGGGCCCTTTTTAATATAGTCTGAAATAATTCCGTGACCTAAGTAAAAGCATTAAAGTTTTTAATCTAAGTTTCATAACCTTTAAATCACTGTCTACAGCTTACTTTACACTACTTAGGTATAACCTCTCCAGGTCACAGTAATCACTTCTGTATTTATTATGCTATACATCAGACGAATAATTCGGGCTAATTTTTGATATTTTTTTAGTTCTAACGGATCTTCACAAATTAGTTGTAAATTTATTTGGACAGCCATTGGTATTTATTGCATTACTAGCAGCGCACCGCGATTTTGCCCGCATAGGTCCCGTTCGCGTGAATTTTATTCAATAAAAAGTATTATATAAATATACTCGTATAATTTTGCGGACAATATCCTGTGTTCCAAATTTAAATTCGAGTCGTTCAGTCGTTCTGGTGTGCTACTAGTATTCTAATATTACCGTGTTCTCACTTTCTCGGAAGAAAAATGCGAAGAAGAAGATTTGTGTTAGTCGGCAGAAATAGCGTTATCGAGTAAACTGTTTCAGCTTAGCAGGAGTCAAAGGATTTCTTTCTTGGTACCTCAAGATAAGTGCCAGAATCGTCGGAGCCGGCCGAGTCGAAGGACCTGCTTCGGGCTCCGTGCTGTGGCACCGCCAGCAGACCACCGCCGCCGGCGCCGCGCGCCGCCTCCAACTGTATCTCATCGAACGACGCCGACCGCACCTAACACACAAAACTGATAACCAGCGGAATAAACATTGAGCGACCCGTAGGTAAGCATCTCATCGGCGCCACAATACTAAAAATAACTAACATTAGTATTAAAAAAATTGGCAGTCAAAAGAACTACCGATAGAAGTGAAAACTAATATAATTTCATACCCAGCTCACTTTGGAAACTACGCGGGTGTAACCGGAGGGTGTGGTCATGACATGACCATCTAGATTATTCTAGATCATCCGAGTTTACCCGAAGATTTCTTTCATTTACGAACGCGCTAGATTTCAATTCACTGCCTACGGAAGGTCTGTATGTGGTGTGTCAAAATAAGTTTTTACAAAATAGCTACAATTTTTAAAATATGAGTTCGTATCGCGAAAGTTTAAAAACTAAATAGCCCCTATGGCTGCCAATTGTTTTACTAATACGAACAATGTATAAAAAGAAACGTCTACGGTTAAACATGAGTAACGTTTAGTCTAATTTAAATAAAAATTAATATTGTGTAAATGTCGCAAAAGCAGTTCAGCTCCTGAAAGCATGCTCGAGTGTGATCCATTTTCCAGAGAGCCATCGCTCTCCTCGATTTATACGGAAGACGGCGATCCGACACATGTGGCCGTTGCAAGTGCTTTTCAGCGAACGCTCAAGACATAGGTACACATAACCACTACTAGTTTAGCTTATATATCACTAGTAGCTACCCGAGACTTTGTCAGCGATATATTATATTATGTAATTATTAGTGATAATATATGATGTATGAAGTATTAAAAAATGTATTAAAACGAATTAGGGACATATTGTTTAGAGACTGATTTAGGGACTAATGATAATGTAAAAATTCATCCAAACACGTTCATGTCATATTTTTTGCGTTGCATAAAATTAACGTAGTTGTTAGAACGGAATATTAGTTGTTAAACTTGTCTAGAATATCTAGATGCTCTTGGCAAATCATTAACATAATCATTTGCATGATCTGATACCACCATGCCCTTTTTCCTATCGGAATACTCGTAGCTCGAAAAATATACATCATTTTTTTTTAACATAAAAAAGTTAAAAAAATTAGCAATGTCAAGGACGGGGCAAAGTGCGGAGGTAAAAGTGAGAAAAAGGAAAAAATATATCAGAATGTAAAAATTGGTAGAAAAAGAATGTACTCGTAGGTACTTCGACGCCCTCTTTTGAATCCTCACTAGAATCATAAAAAACACTGGTTTTAAGATTCTAAGTATACGGGTATGCTTCCGGAAAATTATTTAGTGTCGAAGGTGTCATATTGTACAGAAATGCTTACAATACGACAACATCAACTATCGATTTCCCGAATTTTAAACATGCTCAAACAACCTGTTTAGTATTTATGTAATTAAGGAAACGACTGCACCTTGTCATGATACATTTTTTTTAATATAATTAGGTATACTATACTTCCATTTGCAGTCGCGAGCAACCAAGGTATTCAAGTCGTTAACAAAGCAAAAAGTAACAGTATATGTAGGTACCTGCTTGGGCACCTCGAGGCTGCTCTGCGTCTTCATGTCGGCAGGCGTGGGGGTGCGCGACCGTTTGAAGGTGGTGCGCAGGCGCTGCATGGCGGGCCGGGCGACGTGCGCGCGCGCATCCCGCGCCCCGCCCGCCGCCCGCCGCCGCGCCGCGCCCGCGTCCGCGACGCTACTGTACCACACTATGCTATCACATCCAAATCAAACCTCTTTAAACATAAACTAGACGACCAGCCCTTCTACTGCCTAAAATACTTAGATATTACAATTGACTAAATTTAGTCGTTGAATTTAGTTGTTACTGAATTCAGTGAAGTATTATAGTGTTCAGTAAGGTATCATACTAAATTCAGAAACGAGGATTCTTGATTCTACCTTGTTTCTGAATACGGCCCACTGACCATGGCTCTTTCTGAATTTGCTTCGGAATTCACTTAATTTAGATCAGTGTAATAAGAGTTCAACTTAATCGGCTTTAGTAATGCTAATTCTGCATCTTATCATTATAAATAGGTATATCATTTTCTGAGTCAGTAGACATCCTGATGAATTTCATTCTGCAGAGGCATTGAATGAGCAGATTTATGATTTTGATGATTTTCCTGTTTTTTTTGTTGATGTATGTCTCATATTTTATGCTTACCTATTATCCTACTCCGGATGAAGACAATAAAAATCATAAAATTTGATTCAGCCGTTTTTGATTTATAAACTACTATACAAATTTATTTTTTTCTGTAATTTATTATTTACACAATCAAATAATTTCACAATTAATGCAGAAAGAGCATACAAATAGTTTCCATCTTCAAAGTTTAAAATGAAATTTTCACTGTACGATGATAATTATCGTACCTACAGATAAGTGTCAGGTACCTATTATAAATGCCTTTAATAACGATTATTATATCTCGATTAAAATATCAAGTATCTAGAACGAAATTATATCTCGACCAATGTTGCCATTCGAAGTTTCGTTTTAACGCTTAAATCTCAAACTATTATTCCAAATCTAAGAAGAAGTTATTCCAAATCTAATTACGAGTAGAGGTACTGAAGTTCAACATTACGTCTGCCCTAAATTTTTAAAGAAAACATCATTAGGCAACTGATATTTTCCCAGAACATGTGACTTTGCCAGCTTAGTGGATTAGGTTTTTGATTGTTTTCTTGTGAGAGAGTCCGAGTCCCAGTATTGGGGACATAAACCGTTTATGCTTCATATTCAGTATTCTAACTTTTTGAATTTTCCTCTAAAGCTAGAAGGTTGTGAATTCAGTGTGTGGCCTAGTTTATAAAAGTGCCCGTGGAGTTTATCTTCGTGTATGTCACCACGTGATATTTAATGTGTGGATTTTAACGGTTACCCACATTTACTCAGAAAACATTTCACTGTAGATCAAAAGATGGAGTAGGTATGTATTGTTGACACTACTAAATATTTACACACTCTTACACACTATGCATATTTAAATAAAACTTACATCACAAGCTTGTTTCAAAAAACAATTATTTTTTCTTTATTTACATTTAACCTAGTGTTAAGGTTGCGAGTTCAACGTTTCTCGTTTGAAATACTCTCTTTTTATCAAGGTAAAAAATGTATTACAAAGCAACTTACAGAAAAACTTCCTTGTTCGTAGCTCACAATTTTTATTCGCCTTTGCCATTACTATAAAATTTTATTAATAAAATAAAATTTAAATTAAATTAAATTATAAAATAATTCATAATTGAGTTTTATACCGAAGGATTAAAAAAGGTGTAATGCGATAGATCAATACTAAGGCAAGACCTACATCCTTTATTTTACAAATAACTATTTGTCTATTGTAAAAACTACACATATTACGTACAATAGCATCAAAAAAGCCTCTATTAATATAGAGGCCGTTCGGTGGAGGTGATGAGTTAGGTAATCCTAACTCATCACCTCCACCGAACGGTTGGCCAGATCCCTATTGAAGTCACAAGTGGTTAATGCCCACGGGTCGAAAGTCTCTGACTTTAAAAATTAGATGTAAATATTTATTAATTATTAGCGGCTCGTGCAGGCTTCGCTCGTATATTGTCACTATTAATCGAAATAAAATGTATCCTGTCTCCCAAGTTGGACCAAATTACACCAACTTTCGCGAAAATGGATAGACATTCTAAAAAAGTGAAGAGTTCAGAGGGGACAAACATCATGCTACTGGATTTCTGTAAATGTAGATGTACGAATACTCTTACCCGTATCATCATCATCATCAACAGCCCACTAAATGATCCCACTGCTGAGACTATCGCAAGGAGAGTATCTTACTCGTATATAAATGAATGGAGTATTAACTCCATGTTGTTTAATTTTTTTTAATTCGATACAATGGAGCTCATTTCACATACAAGGTTGAAAGAGGCAAGAGCGTAGCTTTGTGTGGCTTTGACTCCCTGCCTGTGAGAGATGGCCCCGAGTCTCATCAATGGGAACATAAGCTGAGCTTATGCATTATGCTTATGGCCTTTGAGTTGTCTTTTAGAATTAACTACTTATTCAATTTCAGAGCAAACCGCTCAAAATAGGACAGACACCTGGACCTTAGTAATAGTTTCGAAACAATTGTCATGATATAAGAATGTTTGATGATTAAATTAAAATAGACTGAGGTTAAACCAACTCGAGAATAAAATAAACTAGACTTAAGATCAATCGAGTGAACAGCGAACAACAAAGGTAGACAGATTCTAATTCAAACAAGGAGAAATGTAGGTTGACAAGTAGCTGAAAATACCAACTGCGGTTGAACTAAAGTTCTGAATTGGGATGAGAAACTAAAATAGGTTCGTCGTTGTCACATTTGACTGATTGTGGTAGCTCTCTTGTTTATTTAATTGAAATTTTCTAATTGACTGAGGTAAGTAATGAGAGCCTCTAAGCTCGTAAGTAAATAAATAAATAAATATTGGTGCACAATTCACACACACACCATCTGACCCCAAACTAATCAAAGCTTGGCGGCCAAATATGTATTTAGAAATATATAATACTTATATAGTTCCAAATACATACTTATAATACAGAGAAACACCCGAAGTAGTAGTAGAAGAAGTTTTACAATAACCTAAAAATAAAAATAAGTAGAGTGAAGTACGGTTAATACCTTTTGATAAAACAACCTACTCGTATATTTGTAATGTCAAACAGAGTACATAAGGTAAAACTAGGTATATTAGAAAGACCATTGATCACATACCTAGAAAGACAATAAAGAATTTTCAGAATGTCAAATGAATTTAAAAACCTATTAAAATAGTTTTTAATTGCACCACAGATGGATTCAATGTTTCTTTTTGCAAAATAAACTTGGTAACAAGTATCAATGTAAATAATTTGACACATATTTAATTATATAACGGGACGCTCACGTATATACGGTCGGTCAATCCGACTCGAGTTTCGTCCGCGTCCGGCGGCCTTTTTCAAGGAGAGTGCACGCGCGCGACGTCTGCCCGTTTGGCACTGCGGGCTGCCGCACGGCGCGCACGCAAGTTCAACGGCTGTTGCGGGGGTGCAGGTGAGGGGGTGCGAGAGGGTTGCGCAGGTATACACTCGAACTCTTCATCACTGGTGAGCTGCGAGTCGGGAAAATTGCAGCACACTGAGCTCACTGTGTCTTCACTCATATCGCGAACACCATGCCGAGAACTATGGAGGCACGGCTTCCAAGCGGGCGGTACATGCCATCCTCCATCTCTATTAAACGTCGGACGTCCAACATTTTATTCGTTTCGATAAGGCGGAGGTCCTGGCACGGGAGAAGTTCTTTGTACCCCGTAAGGTCAGGGAGGCCATCGAAATCGGTAAGCGTCCGACCTTTAATAGAGATGGAGGATGGCATGTACCGCCCGCTTGGAAGCCGTGCCTCCATAGTACCCGGCATGGTGTTCGCGATATGAGTGAAGACACTGTGAGCTCAGTGTGCTGCAATGTTCCCGACTCGCAGCTCACCAGTGATGAAAAGTTCGAGTGTAAACCTGCGCAACCCTCTCGCACCCCCTCACCTGCACCCCCGCAACAGCCGTTGAGCTTGCGTGCGCGCCGTGCGGCAGCCCGCAGTGCCAAACGGGCAGCCGTCGCGCGCGTGAACTCTCCTTAAAAAAGGCCGCCGGACGCGGCCGAAACTCGAGTCGGATTGACCGACCGTATATAGGTACGTGAGTGTCCCGTTAGATAATTAAATATGTGTAACAACCACGTTAATTTTAATACTAATTTGATACATTTTTGTAAATAATAATATGTCACTCTGAAAGTCTTAAAACGTTTAATTTCAATTCTGCCTGGGTCTGAAAGTATTTTTTGGTTTTACCTAAGCCAGATAACTTACTCATCATGAAGTAATACATTCCTAATTGATGAATAAAACCGAAGTTTATATTTTAAGTTATATGTTATATTATAATAGTTTTAATTAAACAGAGTAAGTACAAATGAAAATGAACGGTACTTACATAAATATTTCAAACTAAATTCTGACTCTCTGTCTGTTCTGGTTTTTTCTGTATCATAAGGCTTGTTCGCATTAAGGCTTGTTCGCATTAGGCTAGTAATTTAGCCTAGTGACGAGTAATTTAGCAACTAAACGTGTATGAACAGTGAAAATTTAGTCGAGTAGTTTAGGAAGTGATTTAGTCGAGTCAATCCATTTTGTTCTATTTTCAACGGGCGAGTAGCACCCCCCACCACGCGTTCGTTGCAAGCGGTGCGCTCATTGGCTCGCCGATTAAACAGGTTCGAACTTGTCGAATTAGTCTGGAGAGAAAAATAACTTCAAACAAATGCGTTGTGGGATCTTCATGTTGCGAAACGCTACTCTTGTGAACTGCACTAAAGCACGGTGCGAACGATTTTTGAATAGTAGCGAGTATTTTAGCTACTAAATTACTATCTACTAGACTAATATACTAGCCTAATGCGAACAAGCCTTTAGGCTAGTAAATTAGTCAAGTAGAGAGTAATTTAGTAGCTAAAATACTCGCTACTATTCAAAAATCGTTCGCACCGTGCTTTAGTACAGTTCACAAGTGAGTAGCGTTTCGCAACATGAAGATCCTACAACGCAATAAAATAAATGAATGAATAATCTAATCTTATCGAATCGTAATGACTATTTTAGAAGAGGTGAATGAGGAAATTTGTGTGATGAATAAAATAAATTATTCCACAGACAATTTCGTATTTGGAAAATTGTTTGAAGTTATTTTTCTCTCCAGACTAATTCGACAAGGTTGAACCTGTTTAGTTGGAGAGCCATTGAGCGCACCGCTCCCAACGAACGCGTGGTAGGGGGTGCTACTCGCCCGTTGAAAATAGAACAAAATGGATTGACTCGACTAAATCACTTCCTAAACTACTCGACTAAATTTTCACTGTTCATACACGTTTAGTTGCTAAATTACTCGCCACTAGGCTAAATTACTAGCGTAATGCGAACAAGCCTATAGAGTGACGAGACGAGTGCCTAATAGTAGGTAAGTAGGTAAGCTACATGCCTGCCACATAACAACACAGTGACACGCAGCTATTGGAACATGAAAAGTCCTTACCCAGTACTGCATTGCGGAGGTCACCCAGAGATCTAAGATCTTATATTTCTAAGCCCTGTAATTTCTCTGGAAACTTTGCCATTCAAACCGGAACACAGTAATGTTTGCATTTTACTGCTTGGCGGTAGAATAACTATGTTAATCGATTCGAATCGATTTTAACGTAATTTTCACTGGCAGATAACTGATAATATATATCTTTCACTACTTTTCTATTTACCTACTTTTTATTGAAAAAAAAAAGAAATAGCGTAGCAAAATAAAGAAATAACTATTCAGTACCTAGTTTAGGCACGCCACGGGTTACATCGCAGGCACATTCAGTTCAGTGTATTTTACTAGCCCCGCGCCGGCTTCGCCCGTAGTAGGTACATGAATATATCAGCCTATTATACTCGTATGTAGCCTATTATATTTTATTTATATTCCATTTAATATTATTTTATTATGATTATTATTTATTATGACATTGTCTACTTAATCTCAAAAGTCTATTTTACAATGCTTATTTTAATGCATATAATTATTGTTATACAATTTATTATTGTGTCTTGTAAATGCAGATTTATCAATAAAAAACTTTAACTTTGCCGTCCATATGTACATAAACAACGCGCGCGCGCGCTTTCAAACAAAAAAATCTTCGGTTTTCTAATATAGAAAAGATTGACACTTTTAAGTTAATCTGCTTCCTACATCCAATTACAATGAGAATAAAGCATATCTTAGAAAAAAAAGTATAGATATTACCTAAATTAAATTGACCGTATGTAGATCAATACCTGTGCATAATATCGATATAGTATTTACTACCAGTCGAAAACATGGATGTTGAACATGCTAATGTTACCTACCAGGTTCAAGAGCATTAATAATTACTAAAGACTGATAATGGGTCAATAAAATTCAGTTTATTGTTCGCTCATCCCATAGACTAAGCTGCGAAAAATGTATAAAATATTGAAAGCTTAACATTAAGTAAAATCTTTCATCATCAAACGACTGTATCCGCGCTCTCACTACCATTGGCATTGTGAAGCGCCTTAGTAGTTCAGTAGCGTTAGACCACACCACGGACACTCCACTAAAACTCCATATAAGCGCCGCTGTGGAGTTACCTACTCTTCACACAACTACGCAGATGTCGTTCGTACACACGCGTGAATGTGTGCGTTAGCGCTAGGGCTACTGAATTATTTTATTGAATAGTTGTGCTCCTTGAGTTCACCTGGTGACGCATAGTAGTTTATAAACTTGCTATAATATTGAGTTACATAAATAGAATGGTGCCAAATTATACTATTCTAATTAAAAGGGTGTATGTATTGTCGCGTAAAATCAAACCGATGATCGATAGGTACCTAGATATCTATTTTTGTTAGTAGGTTCACATTCGCATATTATTTTACACTTACCCAAGAAGGAAACTTTATTCTGTCACTATAATTATTCCTCCAGGCATCAATCCCTGCCCAAAACTGGCTGTGTAAGTTACGAACTTTGAGTTAAAAATTACTACGTTATTATAAAGCAACGTTATTTAAAAGTTTCTAATCATACGTTATTTTATCCTTAGGAAATTAAATAAAGCTTTTAATCTTGTCCCGTTTAGTTGATGGACAGCCGTAAACAGCACAACACCCCACTGACCCCACCATGATGATATTTCGTTAGGAATTAGATGTTCGATACCAGCCTTTCGTTGAGTGCTCCTAGCGTATCCGAAACGGCCTGAGGGGTGAGGAAGCTTGAAACTGGCGGGGGTGGGGAGTGTCCGTTCTATCTATATTATCTATTCTATGGTTAGACGGCAGCCGGAAACCATCATCATCATCACCAATCGATATCAGCTATGTTCGTGACCAAGTAAAAAAATAACCAACCAGTATGTTATGGTGCCAACACAGTTTCCTGGGATGAAATTATGTCAACTAATGTCGATAAGTACCCGATGCCCCATATCTACCTAATTATTTCCCTACTACATGTCTATTCACAGTCTGAAAATAAATCATAATATTATTAAACTTTGTCGTTACCTACAAATATCAAGAATCCTAGTGGAAAAAAACAGTATCATCTGGTAAATAAGAGTGGCTTTTCTATCAAATTAGCTACGAAGGCAGAGTTTTCTTTCAAACACATAATGAAAGCGCCTGGTATAATTTTCTCGCCTTGTTAGTTAGGAGAGTGGCTATTGCTTTTAATACAGGTAGATCCACAATTTTACTATTTAGTGCCTAACGAAACAACACAATTACGTTTTGTACTTATATTTCCAAGTAGGTACAAAACGTAATTGTGACACACTCTTATCTGTGATTAGATTTGTCTTACTCACCTACTATTAAAAAAAATTATTATTTCAGTGTCAATTACACACCTACCTATCTATTAGCAAGAAAAATTTGTAGGTAAATCAGATAGGTATATTCTAGCAGGATGACTTTCCAAATAAAAATTTATGACACTTTACAAAACGGTTAATTTTGAATCTGGATAAGGTACACTAATCCAGTTCGAGCTAGAACCTACATAGAACACCTATTCTAATCCTCATACCATTCATCAAATAAGTAAGATGTATAAAATTTGATAATTCGTTCGATAGCTTGAGCTGTCGGAACACGTCACTATTGTTGTTGACAAAAACACTCACATTTGAAAAAAAAAAAAACTTGATAGGGTTCGACTTGGTGAAGCATTAAATATGAAAAACAAATTTATGTTGAAATCTTCAAATCTCTGTGCCATTTTTTTAAAGCCTTTACTAGTTGCTAGGCATCACCTCCACAACAAAGGCAAGTAAAAACAATATTGTATCTACAATGCATGCGCATTCAGGTACATCAATGTTTATGTGGTACCTATTTGTATTTAAAGTTTTTAAAACCCTCATTGCTCGAAAGGCTTTGAAGTAGGAGTTAATTAAGGAAACTCAAATCTGTTTAATATATGCTTAAATGTTACACGATATAGTTAGAACATACTGTTGATATTTAAACCCCCTGAGTTCAAATTTTTTTTTTAGATCAAATTTTATAGTAAACCCGTTCCATGCACGTTTACAGGCTGACGGTGCCAACTCATTACTTATGGTAGAATTCTATTGCATCTAATTAAAACTGGTACTGGCGTGTTCCACACCATTACTTTTGTGTATTTTTTCCGTGCATGACATATAATAATTAACACGCGTATACTCCACACGCATCGTGATAACACGGTGAAAAATTTAACAACCGCTATTTTTCTTTATTGTCTGGCATAGTTCTAACTAGTCAACATTGTATGTTTTATATTTTATACTAAAGTAAAGCAGTAGTAAAGAAATATTAATCGTCTAAATGAATAACTGAATAGTTGATGTCAATGCTTTATTATAATACACAAAAACAATGGGGCGTTTTCAAGATGAAAAAAGTCCTGTCAAAGACAATTCCCAATTTCACCATAGGTGGCGCCAATGTTTTATTTTGTTAGAGAAATTTCACAAAAACAAACAGTGGTGCCACATTTGGCATAATTTAGAACTACATTTGACAAGTCAATTTGTATCTGGAAAACGCCTCATTAGCTACTCATAAAATGTGGCTAAAATTAACATTGAATCACACAGGTTCCCAAACTAAGGCTTAGTCGGATACCAAACATTAAATCAATTAAAGTCAAAAGCGCGAAATCCTGTGTAGTTTGTGAGTAAAAACAAATCAATAGGAATTTTCGAAATTTGTGACGTCAAACGGACAGGGAGGACAAAATTGAGCTGAAATCAAGGGGTATTATAATTCGGTAATAAATTGGTCTACAAGTTACTTACTTCTTTTATAGTTGATAAAATCAGCTTTCAGTTTTAAGGAAGTAAGTAAAAGTTAACCGTATTCAGTGTTATTTTTCAATGAAAACTGGGAAAGCACACACCTTAAAAAGACCGCCGTATGCAGTTGAAACTTGAGTCGGACTTTGACGAACATTACATACAAAATAACCTACCAATTAAAATTTACAACAATCAATTAGTGTTTCTAATGAAATAAATATGTCATTAAAATAATTAACGACCGACTGAAAGTTCTGTTTCTGCCAGGCACTAGTAGTTTTATTTATCAAGAAATTGAGGATCGGCCTCAGTTTCAGTTTGATCCAAAATATTACCGAATCTTAAATGTTCGTCTTCTTAAAATCGTGGCCGCACCGAAAGTTAAATGTTCGTCTATTATCGTGTCCAACTTCGAGGCTAACGTACTCACCCGCCGCGCCGCACCGCTCCGGCTCAGTTCACCGCCATCTCTCATCTATCGTACTTTAATGGTAGTCTTTTTATTTTATAACACTCTTTAACTGTCTGTATGCTTATGCAAATGGATGTTTATTTAGATTACAGTACAGACACTAGATTTCAGTAGATATACTATAACAGACATTTTTATTTGTGCAGGTATGTATGTTTTTTCGGTTAGATTTCAGTTTCAATTTCGGCCGAAACCGAAACCTGATTAAAAGTTCGGTCTCGGTTACTGCTGATAAACCTGTTTCGGTTATAAAAATATTTTTAGTATATTTTTGGGAAGCGCATACCTAGCTTCTTTTCTTGGCATACGTAGGTTTGGAAAATCGAACAAGTTAACTTCTTTAGAAATTCAATTTCATGACAATATCGGAAGAGACAGGGACAGAATGACCTTTTGGATTAGACAAAATATATGGAATTGCGTTTTGTTTTTCACTATTTCTGGATTGGCAGTACCTAAACGTGGTTTTAAGCGATGAGTAAACGTGACCTTCTCGAGTATAGATAGATGTTCTGCTAAACCTTGTAAAAATATCATCTTATAACGTCATATGAAAAAGCTCTAGTCATATTTAATTTCGTACTAGAATGAACTAGTCATAAAAGTGCTAGGTAAAAGAAATAGCTTTAGGTATAAACGTATTTTTCGCGCGAAAATTTAAACTTAAAAAAGGTTGGTAGATTCAGAACTGAATATTTTAACGCCCTGTGTTCCATGGAAAGCCAGAATTTTACAATAAAACCTTTTTTGGTTATATTTTTATTTTAGAAGTGTTTCGGTCTACAAACTTGTTGTCTATTGCAGATACCTAGTGGTTTTTACTAAATAATAAAAGTGGTCAAATGCGAGTCGGACTCACAAATGAAGGCTTCCAAATAGCAACAAGTAACATAATATAAAAGTCCTTGTAGTCCGTTGTTACTTTAATCAGTGTTTTAACAATAGTAATAAAATAAAACTACTTACTGGATCACATTCAAACCAGTTTTGGTTAAAAGTTTACATGGTAATGTACATCACAATTTTTTTTTAGTTTTGTCAGGGGACACATTTTACCACTTTGGAAGAGTGTCTCGCGATAACTATTCAGTTTAGAAAAAATATATGTTAGAAAACGCAATATCGTACGGTTTTGATGGAAAAAAAATTGAGTTTCAGTGCTAAGTATGGGACACCCCTAGAATTTATTGTTTTTTTTTCTATTTTTTGTATGAAAATATTATTGCGGCTTACAGAATACATCTACTAACCGAGTTTCAATAGTATATAGCTCTTATAGTTTCGGATAAAAGTGGCTGTGACATACAGACGGACACGCAGACAGACATGACGAATCTATAAGGGTCTTGTTGCCATTTGCTACGGAACTCTAAAAAATAGGTAACGTAACACATAGGGTTTAAATTAAGATGCTCTTGTGAAAGCTAGAAAAATATAGGGAAAAGAAATAAGAAGGTAAGAATTGTCTTTAGTTTCGTAAAAAGCCGCAGTGGCCTAATTTTTAAATGTCTGATTTTCCAATCTTGAAGGTCGTAGATTTGAATCCTGGTTATATCTTTCTCTAAGTGCATCCTCTCCAATCTGTACTCGTCATCAACATTCAAAGCTAGATTTAAGGGCGTGTGGGCCGTAATTTTGAATTTTTAAAACAACTTTAAGACCTTTAAAATAGTGAATTAAACTCTGAAAAAAATATATGTATTAGTTAAGGATCTAATCTAGTGCAATTTGCAGTCAGTAACACGATTTAATGAATTTTACTTGATAGAAAAAAAATCACAAAGTTACCCCTTTTCAAAAAGTTGTTTCAAGTTTATGACTAAACTAATCAATTTTTTTACAAAATTTTTGTACTCAACAAAAGCCACTAAAAAGTTATAGATGCATTCGCAGAGTTTGACTTGATAAAAAGTATCAGTTATTCACTATGTTTTAATATCTACCATATATATAGCGCGCCGTTCGGCAGGCCTGATCAGTCGCGTTTCGGCGCTCACGGACGACGGGCCTGTGCTTGATTTTGCAATTTTGACAACCGATAAATTTTAAATATTACGATCATAGTGCCACAGTATAACAATATCAGTAGGTATTACTAGTGAAGCACGCTATGATCTTGATTTTTGATACCGTTTTCATTGGAATTGCAAATAGACGCTAATACCTGATTATGTTGTAGACCAAAAGGGGAGTCTCAAAAAACTGACGTCGATAACACATCAGTAAAAAATTCAATGCGGATGCAATGGAAAATAGCTAAGTATCGGTAAAATATTCGTCCGTTAAATCAGAGATCGGGATAAGGAAATAATGAGAGGGGAGAAATCCCCTGCGTAAATCCCCTAATATAAATGCAAGTTAGGTATCATTTATATGCCATTTAGGTAAATTCTTTGGTAGTAAGGTACTTAGTACTTGGAAGAAAAATCCTCACATACAGATTTTACCACTTTGGAAGAGACTTTCGCGCAAACTATTCAGTTTAGAAAAAAAATTGTTAGGAACTTCAATACAATTTTGAACACCTTTCCATAGATACACGTATGGTTTTGTTAGAATTTTTATTTTTTTATTTCTTTCCCAAGTTTGTGACACCACCAAAATTAATTGTTTTTTCTTTTTTTTTGTATGAAAATGTTAATATTGTTCATAGAAATTTAGACACTCGACCAAATTTGATAAGAAGCCTTTTAGGCAGTAAAATTACTCGTAGAATTTAACTCTGCACTAAATTTCCGATTCGTATGTTTTATATAAGGTTTACAAAACTCAACTTTTTTTTTTGGTCACACTATAAGTTGAGAACGGCTTTTCCAATTTCATGCATCTTTTTAAAATGTTTCCTAATAATTCACAAGTTCGTCAAAAATTTTAAAAAATGTGGTGAAACGTAATGAAAGGCCAGTAAAAATAGAAGGTTTTTTGATCAACTTTGCACTAAATTTCTAATCCATTTTTTTTCTATGAGGTCAAGATCATTTCCTGAGCATAAAATCACAAAATAATAACAAATCCAGGTGCAGCTTCAAGCGCCAGCTCGAAAAAACGTTTTTGGCCGATATTCTGAAAAAGTTATAAAGCCTATTATTATTGTAGAAAATAAAATTTCCCATCTTTTGTTGCCAGTAAACTTTTTTTGACGTGACAACGTCTTATAAATTGGTTTGCCGGGTGACACTTCAAGAAACTGCGTTACGCTCCGCTCACGTTATGCGCTCACAACGAGAGCTAGTAAGAGGCACGCGTCCCTTCCACTCGGGCATGGTTAGCCCGCCTAAGAGCGAGAGAGACGGACACAAAAAGTGAAAGGCACGCGTCCCTTCCGTAAAATTATTTTACCACTCTATGTCGTTGTCACGTAAAACTTTCGCCCGTATACCGACTTTACAGGCAACCAATTTTTTCGAACTTACCGATTACAATTTATTATGTCAAATTTAATGATAACAATGTAAAAATAATAAGATGTGAATTCTGTTCCCTGTAGCATAAACATATCCCTTTTTACCGGAATGGAAGAAGGGTTATGTTTTTCGCGCGTATCTTTTATGTTTGTAAAACTTTTATTTCCACATATCTTCCAAACGGCTGTATGGATTTTGGTAACTAAGATATTCTAAGACTAGTCTGACTCGCCAAAGTGTCCTTAGATAGTAGGTAATATTTTTTTACGTGTAGATTTTTTTGTAGTCGGGGTTTTTAAATTAAAGTTATTCTATCATATTGCTCGTTGCTCGAATAAACAGCACAGTTCATCATCATGATTGAAGAGTTGAACGAAGAGTCTGGTCTCCACTTTTGTAATAAGAACAACTAAGCTGTGAAACGCATTGCCAGAGTGGGTTTTTATCGAAGGTTCGAACCTTGGGGTTACGAGGTACACTGTGCTTGTTTCTATTAGAGAAACAAGTTCCGTCGTAGACCACATCATTTTCATCCACTATTATCGGCATCATCGCAATCGTATCATTAAATGGGTTATAAATCGTAAACGGTAAGTTTTACAAAAAAAGTTTACTAGCGACAAAAGATGCAAAATTTTATTTTCTACAATTATTGCCAAAATATATAGTTTCCAAAATATCGGCTTAAACAGTTTTTTTCAATTGGCGTTTGAAGCTCTACCTGGATCTGTGAGCATTTTGTAATTTTATGCTCAGTAAGTGATCTTGACCTCATAGAAAAAAAATTGGATTAGAAATTTAGTGCAAAGTTGATCAAAAAACCTTCTAATTTTACTGGCCTTTTTCACCACATTTTTTAAATTTTTTGACGAACTTGTGAATTATTAGGAAACATTTTAAAAAGATGCATGAAATTGGAAAAGCCTTTCTCAACTTATAGTGTGACCAAAAAAAAAAGGTTGAGTTTTGTATATCTACGAGTATAGATAAATTTAATATTTCTTCGTTTATATATCAAAAAAACTCTTATCACTTCACAATTCACAAAATTGTTATCACTAGTATAAACAAATCTTGAACAAAAAATGAGTTTAAATTACATAGTCCAATATTTTAATGTTATTTCTGCACTGTGTCGCCGATTCCGCGGTCGGTGACGGTCGCGAGAACAAGACAGCGTTAAATGCCTAATTTGACAGAACTACCTGGCCTTAACGGTGAATACGTCATGAGAAAACCGATCTAGTCCAAGAAAGGAATCATTTGGAGGCATGTGTCATCTGACAACCTTCCCTTGGCCAGCTTGGTGTATTATGGTCTTGACTTTCTCCTTGTGAGAAGCCCCCGAGACAGCAGTGTACTACACCTAGAATAAACAGCTTATGCTTTTGCTGTCTTCAATTAAATCACCGTATTTACATACCGTGACTAAATTTTATCCATTTGATTTCATCTCAGGTCACATCTGTTGAAATTTTTTTATTCCGATTTGACTTTTGAAGAACTTCTGAATAATTTTAAAGGTCATGTAAGCCTAGAGCAAATAATTAATGTTTGAAACACGGTGTTTGGATGTTAGATGATATAATTGATAATGAGATATATAAGTAGATGGAGTTGACAAAGTTAAGATTTAAATATAAAATATTTTAATTTAAAAAAAAAGATGTGGTGTCATGGGACACCACGTAGCAAAGAAGTTTCTTCGAAAAATAGAGAGCAACATGATTTGCAAAAAAATGCTGTTTTTATTATTTATGGTACGGTTATTTATAGTAAGTGCTGAAAAATAAAGTTGGCAACATGGTCACGGGCAGTTTTTACGCGTCACTTAGGTACGATAAACATACATTTTTCTTACGGTTTTAGTTTTGTGGAGTGCGTTGCCTGAGTGGGTTTTCCCTGATAGTTACAATCTTGGTTACTCCAAGTCTTCTAGGTAAGAAATTTATAAAAATTCTTCTAGGTAATGAAGCACGCTCCATCATAGATCGCGCTTAGCATCAAGCGAGATGGTGATCAAGTGCAAAACTATTATAGTTAAAAAAAAAATTAACAGAAAAATGTTTACTTAAAGTTTTGAAATTAATATAGTAGGTACTTAAACCAAAATGAATAGCGATTTAAACTACACGGTATTAACAATAAGTATTCAGTAAAATACTCGTAAAAGATTTTCTTTTAAAGTGAGGCTATAAATATTAAATACATAACCTAGGCGTTTTCCCATAAATTTAAACAGTATAAATCGGATTTTGATATTTTAACGGGTGTCAAAGCAGATAGCGTTTAAATCTTTGATTTTTGTCATTGTTATGCTCCAGCCCTTTCAACCTTTGTCATAAGGAGTCAGCCGTAGATCGGGTTTAGTGTTCGAGAGGTCGTTAGTACGACCCTTTTCCACCCGACCTGCGCCGTTGTCTTTATGTAAGGGGACACCTTGGGCCGAATAATATTTGTTTACATTGAATCCACATCGGTAACATGGAGCGTTTTCCATTTCCAAGCGACCGCGCGAACGACACGCGGCGGTTCCGACGGCTCGTATTACACGAACAATAATGATATAACGTAGAAACTACTTTTCTGAACTATCTTTTCAAACAAGATTCAAAGTTTTGGATATGTCATCGTGAAATATACTTAAGTCGACAGTTCCGCCGAATGTAGGAACGTTCTTTGGGATCGAACTAATTACCTTCTTACAATCAAGTTAATAACGAACAATAATAAAAAATGGCCTTTACCCCCTTCTAACCTGGATTTGAAAATTTGTACAGTATTCTACTAGTCCAGCCATTTCATTTGATACCCATATTGAGGGAGTAGTGAAAAAAATTAATACGCCATTTTGTGGTGCTGGCAATCTTAGATTTGAAATTTGTCTTACTGTTTAATTTTCTACTAGTCAAGCTCTTTCATTTGATACCTATAGGTATTGAGCGAGATTGAAAAAGTATTTTGTCCGCCATTTTGTGGAGGCCACCATCTTCAATCAATATTAACCAAATATATCTAAAAACCATCGCAAACTAGCTTTCAAATGGAAAAAAACGCATCGAAATCGGTCGATCCGTTTGAGATCTACCATGGCACATAGTACCTACAGACAGACATCGACGTCAAACTTATAACACCCTTTAGGGGTGTTATAAGTTTGACTTTGACGTTTTGGTCGAGTCAAAAATCCCTTCACGTATCAATTGATAAGCGAATCACCGTGTTTGGCAGCGATTTCAGCTATTGGTAAATATTCCAAGGAATATAGCGATAATTCGGCCATCGCAGCGGGAAAATGGAACAAGTAAACCGACTAAGAAATACACTTCCACATAGAGCTGTAATATTTACCTACGAATTCCAAAATTTTAGTTAGAGGATTTTATGTCTCTGTTTTTTATTGATGCCCAATACCTTTTTTTAAGCTTGATTTGGCTCGTCTGGCTGTCGTAAGCGTCTGGTACAAGTTGACATTACAGCTGTTAGTATTTTATATATTTTACAACTCTTGTAGTATATATTCATTAGCTTGGAATGCCTGAACTTATTTCGAAACCATGTCTATCTCTATTTTGTTATTTACCTAAACTTTCCTAGACAAACAAAGTGCCTAGTTACAAAAGTACTTGAACTTGGGTGAAATATAAAACTGCTATATTATAGACATCCAAAGTTTATCTGTCAAAACAAAACTAAATAAGTTTTTGCTTAATAAAATTACTAGGTATTTCATAAAGATGAAACTCGGGTCTATTTTTGACAGATCATTTGTAAGCAATCACCTTAAAATATGTTTTAGAATCCCTTGTCCGAAATTAAAACGTATATTTGATGAAACCACCTTGGACAGGACAATGAAATAATAACAAGTTAGGTATGTCACGCACCCCACACGGTGACGGCTGGTTATGAATAATAAATGAGGTCACATAAAATATTACTAACACTTATTTGCACGGCGTTTATGAATTCATTAATGAAATCTATATTTTCATGTTAAATAATTACTTCTAACTAGATTATCTACTAACAAGCAAACTCTGTAAATCGGACAAATCTGTAATCATTATCAATTGTCGCTAAGTAATATAATTTTACGCATAGATATGTCACGCATGTCTGTCATTCTAACACTTATTTTAAAAAGTTAAACCAAAAATTACGTTCACGGGGCTTTCCCCGTGAACGTAATTTTTGGTTTTACCTACATCCGAATTTTTCTTTAAAGTATTTAATCATTTATTTTCTACGAAAAAACAAAACCCGCTTTCAATTAAATATGAAATTTAGACATTTTTCATAAGAATCTATCGCTAAGTCGTCTTAATGGACAAAAGCAAATTTTAGTTTTTTGTTTTTGTTCGAGAAATGGAGGATATGGTATGGTCTTCTCTTGCGCGGACAGAGTCAAGGCCATAATCCACCACGCTGAACCAGTGCGGGTTGGTGGATGACACATAACCTCGAAAGGTTCTAGTTATATTCCTGTTTTGTTTTAGTTTCATTTTTCCCGATATTTTTAGTTCACGCATTACGCACATGACTTCGAAAAGACAGTGAAGCGTCTGGGATTTGAACCCGGATCGACAGTCGCCGTTCTCCCGACATACCAGCCGTAACTCCACTTAAATTAGTTAAACATATCGTATTAAATAAAGTCTAATCTGTAGATCAATACTAGTCCGTAATATTGATAAATAATATTTACTGCCAGTTGTTAGAAGGCATTTCTATATAAATGTAAAATTAACATGTTGTTTAACATCATAATTCAATGAACAATTGAAAGATGCTCCATTTTGAACCACAGTATTTATTATAAGTATATATATGTCGGGGAGACAGATAGATCGCCCGACATCAGTGAGGGCGGATCAGCCATTTTCCGTCACGTGAGGTTATGCCTGGTTTCTTCAGTTGCGGGTTTATTGAAACCAATAGTTGATATGAATCAGCGGAGTTATATATTCCGTTTTACAATTTATTTGATACAAATGAATCACAGGCAATTAAGATTGAGATGGATTTAGAAAGCAACAGATTTGCACGCGAGCTCAACTGACGTTCACCCATAGAGATAGAATGGCATAGAGAATATTGTCGTCAGGATTTGTGTACTAACCTTGTTCAACCTTGTCAACTCACTTGTTAATGTCAACCTGTTACAACTTCTCAACGCCATTCCACTCCAATGTAAGCGACCGGTGTTGCCGCGTACGACCCTGTTCGAGTAATACTCGCTCTAAATCTGTACACAATAATCATAAGGGTACTCTGCCCCGTCACGGCCATCCTGCTGTTCATACGTCCTCGTGTGAATCTTCATGGTTTGTTAGCAACACAATAGACCAATGTGTAATAAACAAAACGTGTACCGAAGTACTCCTCAAAACAAACAGAAACAATCGATTTTCTGAATGACACCGATCGCACAATCTACTGGTTCATAATAGCGACACACATCAGAACACATCAAAATTACAGCAAGTCTATAAAATTTCCAGGCACCCCTCTGAAAACTTGTCTTCTTTAATTCCAGTACCTCATACACCTATCTAGGTGCACTACTCAATCTACCCATTTCAGTATAATCTGATCAATTACCACAAAAGCGGCTCACACAGGCTTTTCCTGCACATTGATAACTAAGGTCAGGACTAAAGGTCATCAATTGCCACATAGCCCACAACGATTTGCCACACAGACAGGTCATCTACATAAAATTGCTATACCGGCTGGTCACCAAAGATTGCCACACAGGTCAGTCAACAAATATTACCACACAGGCCAGTCAACAAATATTGCCACACAGGCCAGTCAACAAATATTGCCACACAGGCTTGTCACACAGGCTTGCCACACAGACTTGCCACACAGGCTTGCCACACAGGCTTGCCACACAGACTTGCCACACAGGCTTGCCACACAGGCTTCCCACACAGGCTTGCCACACCGGCTAGTCAATAAATATTGCCACACAGGCTTGCCACACAGGCTAGTCAATAAATATTGCCACACAGGCTTGCCACACAGGCTAGTCAATAACTATTGCCACACAGGCTTGCCACACAGGCTAGTCAATAACTATTGCCACACAGGCTAGTCAATAAATATTGCCAAACAGGCTAGTCAATAAATATTGCCAAACAGGCTAGTCAATAAATATTGCCACACAGGCTGGTTTTTATTACACAATAACTGATGATCACAGACGTAAACGGAAAAACCTCCTGCTCTCTAACCAAAGTCAAAATCAAAGGGAACGGTACCTTCGGGCATTGCGCGGAGACGTTCACATGAGCGTATTTGTATGAGCGATTTGAGTTCATTGCCTTCAAAGTCAAAGTTCTTCATTGACAAATGTACAATTTACACGTCAATTAAATTAAAAAAACAAAATCAAAAGAAAGACTATACAACCTGTATACGATTTAAAAGCTTAAAATAATTACTTCAATGTATGACAATAATTATCGTACAGAAAACCATCAAGCATTACGCGAGCATAATAATTATGTTTTAATACAATACGTCCTACTCGTACTCATGTCAGTTTCTCTTTTTTTACACCTTATAGGAACTCTGTCATCACTCTCCAAAATTCACCGCAACTATAAAAGTTTGATCGATAAGCCAGCACTTCAATCTGTTTCTGTTCAAACAATATCTATATCGCCATCCGAAAATTCGATCACCTTGTACAGGCCCTTGAACTTTGCATCAAGTTTGTCTGATTTCTTTCATGATTCTCTGTTAAAACATAATCACCAACACAAACTTCTCAATTTCAACTGAACTTTTATCAAACCTCGCCATTTTGCGCAAGGCGCTCGTGTTTATTGCTTGAGCGGCGCGCTCTCAAACTATTTCCAAATCTGTATCCGCTATATCGTCCAAAGTCATTACATTAGGTTTAAAAGTCTAGCTACTCTACCAATCAAAAGCTCTACTGGGCTTGCTCTTGTGACACGGTTTCCGGTACCGAAAGCAAGCTGAATATCGGGCAAAGTGCCTTGCCACGACTGATTATTACCCGTTTCCACTGCATATTTTTAAGAGAGAACATAACCCTATCTACCTGACCGTTAGCACGTCTGGTCCCGGTAGAAATCAAATGGAATTTAATATTGTGGTCACTACAAAATCTTTAAACTCTTTACTAGCAAAACCGCCCTTGATCCGCGATTATACGATTCAGCGCTTTTCCAACAAATCCATGTTGTTTTATTGCATTCCTCATGAATTCCGAGTCATCATGACTCTATGGTTTACAATAGACCCGACCTCCGCCAGAGCCAGACACGCACCGCGCATCCACGGACTGCCTAAAACAGACGCCGACTTCTAACGGACTACGTCTACGAAATTGCTACTGGTACGGCCCGACCAACTGACCTAAGATTCCATACTGTCACTCAACTGCATCTTCTCTATTTCAAGAGATATTTGGCCCTCAGACATTCTCATTAACATTCTCATTATCATGTGTATACTTGTAAGTAAGCTTAGAGTGTAATGTTCTCTAAAAAAACTGAGATCGTATTGTTTAGACCAAAAAGTAAGCCATAATCAGGAGCTCATGTCGACTCTCTGCTGTTATAAGAGCAGTGTTCTTTGACGCTTATAGTCACAGGTATACAGCTCTCAGAAAAATGAATTAACGATTTCAAAAACTTAAGACTTCTTATTCTTCTTCTTATCACTAGTTCAAAATTTGTTACGATAGAAGTTACATGCGATTGATAGAAACTATTACCTATATTGTGTTATCAAATTTACACAAAGAACTTTAGTTAATGTGAGTTGCGTCGTTGTCATGTTTTCTGACTAGCCCCGATTTAAAACTTTACGGACTAACATGACGTCGCTTTCGTAATAATTGTCCAGCAAACTAAATTACAAAATCTTTAGAGGATGATCTTTAATCACTACACGGCATAAAATCTGTCCTTCACTGAATGTTCCTGTTTGACCAATACCAGTTATAGCAGAAACATTACGAATTCGTTTACCTTTGCGTGCTACGAGTAGATGCCCTCAAAGTTGTGAGATAGCTGATAACTCCGAAGTAAATAGGTAGCTGTGATGATAAACTTGATGAAACTGCTTTTTAAACTCAGCTCGGCATAGGGTGGGCTATTACAGCAATTACAATCTTTAAATTAAAACTGAATGAAGAGGCAATAATTACGAATGACAACTAGAAACGAACACACCTGATTGACGGTTGAGGCTCCTCGCTGAGCGTAGACTTTGACTCATCGACTTGATCGCTCGACTGCTTGATTAGATGATTAGTGATATACCAACCAATCTCCATAACTTTATATCGGTGTAGGCTGGCAGGTGGGCAGGCACGTGGTCTGTCTACTGTCGACAGGTGGCAGGTAGCATAAAGACTATCGTTTCGGTCGAAATGTAAAAAGCAGCTTGCTTCCATATAATTCCTTCATAGGGTAATCTCAGTTAACCACGTTGATGCTTCGCCTTGAAACGCCTTGCTTATGGTTGACCGCCACTTGTGTTTATTTTCCGAGAAATAAATCTGCGTCACACACATGATATTGCATTGGTATTTTGATTTACAGCATCGTATCGCCAGCTCTTTATAGGAGGCTGATTTCGGTGATTGCAGCGGCTCTATTCATACTCGCATGTTTTTCCAAAATCTCACACCAGGGATTTACTTATCGTTAGAGTTAGTTTACTTCCACTTAAGTTTTTCTCCCATGTACAAATCCACCGCGTCCTGCACCACGCACGGATATCGTGATCGGCGAATCAGGGTTAAATTACGGAAAATTAATTTATTGACTTTCAGCATAACTCGGTTTCTTAAGGGCAGTAATCATTTCTCGTATCGTGCGTGGCTGCATATAACTTCTGCCACTCATCATGATCGAGATTACTGTTAATATTACTTTGACCTGCATTCTGTTGATGTGGACGTTGTCGGGATCCCACTTCTGATGTCGGGGAGACAGATAGATCGCCCGACATCAGTGAGGGCGGATCAGCCATTTTCCGTCACGTGAGGTTATGCCTGGTTTCTTCAGTTGCGGGTTTATTGAAACCAATAGTTGATATGAATCAGCGGAGTTATATATTCCGTTTTACAATTTATTTGATACAAATGAATCACAGGCAATTAAGATTGAGATGGATTTAGAAAGCAACAGATTTGCACGCGAGCTCAACTGACGTTCACCCATAGAGATAGAATGGCATAGAGAATATTGTCGTCAGGATTTGTGTACTAACCTTGTTCAACCTTGTCAACTCACTTGTTAATGTCAACCTGTTACAACTTCTCAACGCCATTCCACTCCAATGTAAGCGACCGGTGTTGCCGCGTACGACCCTGTTCGAGTAATACTCGCTCTAAATCTGTACACAATAATCATAAGGGTACTCTGCCCCGTCATATATATAAAGCTACGAGTTTATCAACGACGGTGGTGATGTTCGTTTGAAGAGGTGTTTGGAGGTGACGTTTTGAAGACTCGAATGAGAAATGATGATTTGACGCCAATTCCGAAATAAGAACGTCTAATCTGTGGAAAGCGTTGACTATAATAGTAATTTAAAGCGAACCATAAATCACTAATCATATCTTACATCGCACCAAATTATTGGTGATTATGTTGCGATGTAGGCTCCGCCTCACTACTTTTATATACCCTTATCTTATACCTTTAAACGAGCAATTCTTGTAGGTATCTATATAAATACTAGCGGCCCGTTCCGGCTTCGCTCGAATATCGTCACATAAAGCCCATTAATCAAAATAAAAACTATCCTATCTCTCAAGTTGGATCGAACTGCACATGGTGTGCGAATTTTATTATAATCGGTTAAGTGGTTTAGGAGTCCATTGAGGACAAACATTGTGACACGTGATTTATATTTATTAAGATATAGAATCAGAATCTCGGAAACGGCTCGAATGATTTTCATGAAATTATGAATACAGGGGATTTCAGGGACGATAAATTGATCTAGCCAGGTTTTATTTAAAAAAAACGCCGTTTTATGCGCGTTTTTGGACAATGAAAAACTGTTACAAAAACATTAGAATGCGACGGTGAATTTCGACAATAACCTAGTGCTTTGCAACCTTTCCGTCACGTGCTACTTTCGTACTTCCAATAATATATTATAACGCAAAAAGCAGAGCCGTATTGCTCACTAAAACTAATTTGTTCAATAAAATCATAACACCCAAACATCACTCACTTCTGTTTTTTTTAAACACCTTCTTCTAAGAAATAAATATTTTGATTTGATTTGACGTCGGTAACCATCTGTAGTTGTACTTCTTTACCAGTTGATTTGCGTTTGCTTCGTTACTTAGATACTAGAGTAAGAACGACTGTTAGAAAGCAATTTGTCTATTTTCTCTCATACCACTGTATAGAAAGATTACGTGGATATCACGGATAATAAAACTGAGGTTTCATAACTTTATATCCTTTATTTTATTTTCTCGGGTCGCAAAGAATACATAATTTATATCCAATTTTGAAGAAAATGAAAACGTGCGAATAAAAACAGTGAAGTAAGTCTAAGGGATTCTATTCAGGGTTACGCGGTTCGTAAGAAAACTTCTACAATAAGCGAGAAGAATAAAAAAAACAAATTAGTCCGTCAGTTAGATTGCAAAAAAATATAGTAGGCACACGTATTTTTCTTTTGTTTTTTATAGTTTAGAATGACGTAACGTGCAGGCCATTTGTCTGATGGTGAGCAACATGCCTGCCACATAGCAGCACAGTGACACGCAGCTATTGTAACATGAAGAGTACAAATCATTAACTAGCACTGCACTGCGCTCATCACCCAGAGATAAGATAATTTTTTTATCTCTATGCCCTGTAATTTCACTGGAAACAATGCGGTTCAAACCGGAACACAGTAATGTTTGCACGTTACTGCTTGGCGGTAGAATAACTGGCAAAGGTGTGTTACATTCCCAGATAAATTACGAAGATACCGTGCAATGAAGTAAGTAACCTAACCCTGAATCCCTTCATTCAGGATTCAAGGATTCAGGGCTAGGTGGTTCGCAAATCAACTTTTACAATTGAACCTCCATGGTAGCCTAGTAGGTAGATCGTGCGATTTCACAATCGTGAGGTCTTTGTTTCCAATCCCACCTGTACCTCAGAATTTTTTTCAAGTGCCGATGTATAAGCTCGTTGTCGCCCTTAGCTTTAGCGATGAAGAAAAAAATCGTGAGAAACCCCCAATATTGTGAGAAAAATTTCTGAGTCTCAGCAAATGGGAACATGAAGTGGGTTGCATAACCTAATGTTACTACTGGGCCAACGCCAACGCCAAAATAGCAAAAAATATGTTTTACAAAACTGCAGCCGACAAACAGATTTTTTTTTTGGTTTTTCCTCATGATAAATAGTTGAATTCGATCATTTGGTCTTAGTACAGGTTTTCTACGTAACCCTATATAGGTATCACTTATATTGTCTCTTTCGAAACCAATATTGTAATGTTGTTGACGCTGTGGGAACTCTCAAACTTCAGACTAAACAACAATGACACATTTTAGGACTTTATATCTGAAATTGCTTTTAGTTCACAAGCTTTTGAGTACCTACATTCTGAACATTTCAATTTCGAGAGGTCGAAGGAAAATGTAGTGAGAAGAAAGGGTGTAATGCACTTGCCGTTCTATTATGAGCTGCTTTTGTGTTGGAGGTCCGTTTACTCGAGATCGAGCAGTTTCTGTCCGAGAAGCAATATTATAGTTTTAGAGGTACAAATAGCGCAAAAGCGAGCATGCCTCAGTCAGCCTTTTGTACCAGCCCATTGTATCGGCATGCCGATGAGACTAGCAGACGAGACGCCGACAATACCATTGTATAAGTCTTGGATCCGAATGAGAGCAAGGCCTCTTATAACCTCCTGAGTACCAGACACTCTTTTTCTATTGTTTCTTTATGAAACTTTTGTGTTGCACTATTTGACTATCACTTAGTACGGGAAAAATATTAGAAAAAATCAGGTACCGGAAAACCTGGTTTTTCACTATGTTCTATACAAAGTACAAGGGAATTAAACTATTATGTGCTTCATAAAGGACGTAGCCTATGTTTAGAAGATTAGTGAGCAAATAAGAGCAATAAATAATAGACTGGATGTATAATTTTTAGTAGTTTTACTAAATGTTTCACAATTAAAAGAAATTAAACTATTTTTCATAACAAATTGAAAAAAACTAAACTCTTTTTATAATTTATAGTAATTCAATAGGAGGAACATTAGACACCAATAATTTAAACTTATATTAAACTTTGTAGGACTCAACAGTCAACTAGGAATTAACAGTTTTCATGGAAATCAGTAAAAAGAATTCCCATTAGGCGTAAAACATAAGTAAATTTCACATTTCATGCAAAATCCCGTAGTTTTTTATCACAGGCATTCTTTCTGCAGCGACATTGTTTTGTATCATATGCTGGCAAATGCGCTGCACTTTTGGTACGACTTTCTTTGGAAGGAACTGGTTTAATTAAAATGTTACATTCTTTATGTTTCGGTTTAAGTTCTGCGTATTCAACTTCACCATCATCATCAGTATCTTCTTCATTGTCATCTATTAGTTTGGTGCCTAAATTCTGTTTGTATTCTCGCATTTGAACGATAATTTTCCTTGGTGTACCCTTCTCTACTTCTACCATTCTATATCATATCTTATATCTTTTGAATTTTTTGTTCTGGCGTCACTTCAGGGTCATAAACGCATTTTAATCTCAGTCTAATGTGAAAAAATCGGTTTCGAGTTGGTTCGATTGACTCGAAGCCGATTTTTTCACATTAGACTGAGATTAAAATGCGTTTATGACTGAATTGACGCCAGAACAAAAACTTCAAAACATATAATAAGATATGATAAAGAATGGTAGAAGTAGAGAAGAGTACACCAAGGAAAAATATCGTTCCTCCACAAAGAGAACCAACAAAGCTATGGCTTTGTTGTCAATTGTGAGTTCTCACCTCTACCCCGGCTACAACCACGGCTTTGCCCACGAGATGTGCCCCTTGAACGTCCTCTTGCTCGTGGTAAGTATGACGAAGTTGAAAGACAATCTGAGTTGTCTGATGTTGCTGGAGATGGCACAGAAATAACCAAGTTATCTGCATCTTCGCTAGAACTACTGGAACCGCTTTTACGGAGATCACAGACTGTTTGGTTGGTTTCTGGTGGTTGAAACTCGGGATTTTAGTCTGAATCATCTCCAGAATAATTGAAGTCGGAGTGATTCAAAATATCAGCGATGAGGTTAGGTGTTAAATCTAAAAAAAAATACAAGAAATCGTTAACGTACTTTACATAGTACTCGGGAAGCCAGGCGTGAAATATATTAATTACATACTCTTGTACTTTGCAGAGGACATAAAACATAATACCAAGGTTAGGTTCGGAATATTTTATTTTTTTGGTAAAATATTACTTTGAGCAATTAGTTTGTACTATCAATAACTGTTTTGACACAAAAAACTATGAAATCACATAAAAATATCAAATTTTAAAATGGATAAACTTACTTCTGCGTAAACTGATCTTTGCTCGCCCACATTCCGACGCCATTTTAAAAGAATGACAGATGTCAAATGTGTTGTTTTATTTTTTGTATTAACCAGTATAGTCACTAGATGTCATCATCAACATATTTTTAGAGCTAATAATGAAAATAGAACCCACAGATTATTATTTTTCCTACGTACTATGTGTAGTACAGATGTACGCAGGAGGATAAATACCTTTACTATCAGCGATGGTGCGAGGATTTCCCAACTACATCTTTAGATGATCTACTGCGCAGTAAAATGTGGAAAGTAGATGGATATTTTACACGCAAAGTTATTTCGCAGTTTTGCCAGATTTTATTTCTATATAACTTTTACAATGTGGGAACTTATGTAGGTAAAAAACTATTTTCTTAGATATAGACCGTGTTTCTTTTTGTATTTAACACGTTTATTAATATAATATTATCTGCCCGCGACTTCTTCCGTAACTTAAATCATGTCTATAAACAGGAACTCTGTCATCATCATCATCATCATCATCATCAGCCGCAAGACGTCCACTGCTGAACATAGGCCTCCCCCCTAGATTTCCACAACGAACGGTCCTGCGCAACCTGCAACCAGCGGTTTCCAGCGACCTTAATGAGGTCATCTGCCCATCTAATGGGAGGCTGTCCAACACTGCGTCTTCCAGTTCGTGGTCGCCACTCGAGAACCTTTCTTCCCCATCGGTTGTCAGTTATGCGAGCGATGTGGCCTGCCCATTGCCACTTCAGCTTGCTTACTCTCTGAGGAACTCTGTACTGTTTTGGAATAAAAAGCCTCTTTTTATGAGGGGGAAATACACATGCCTTTTTTTACGTATGCCCACCATACAGGTGAGTCATGTCGGGCTTGACACCATGGGAGCAGACGTGACTAAAACCCTCACAGGCTTCTCCGGCATGATCCTGCGGGTCCACCTCGCATTTGGATCCAGCGTCGCATCCTGGAAGGCGTGTGTCCTCGCAGACCTCCCTAGGTAGAGAGCCGGACGGCCCTCAACGTCCGACACCCCGAGCCTTCCAAGGAGACGGGATGCGGGCCATCAGAATCTCCAGGCTCACCCCTGTGTCCACTTCCACCACAATGTTGTGAATAGAGTAGAGGAGCGCTCTTACTCGCTCCTGTGACTCATACGACCACTCACTGTCGAGCATCTTGGCTAGGATGATCGGCTACAAGAGCTCTATAGCCACATTGCGACCCTTGTACTTCCACTGAGCACTCTGCTAATCAGACTGCTCGTGGTGGACCCTTATCTGGATGACTTAGGAATTTTCCTTGGCCAATATGTCAGTCGAGTAACCTTCCTAAGTCTTCCAGCCCCTTTCCTCAGTCTCTACATGCACTGCTCAAGAGAGAGAGGAGCGCGAGTATACATTTTAACTATTTTACATTCTGAAAATATACATTAGTAAGCACTAATGTGTCAAGTGTCAAGCCCGACATAACTCATAACTCGACATAACGACATAAGGTTTGAAGGGCAATGTTTCCAGAGAAATTACAGGACTTAGAGATATAAGATCTTAGATCTCTGGGTGACGAGCGCAGTGCAGTGCTAGGTAATGATTTGGACTCTTCATGTTCCAATAGCTGCGTGTCACTGTGCTGTTATGTGTCAGGCATGTTGCTTACCATCAGGCACATGTCCTGATCGTCTCTTCACTCTTTATTTAAAAAAAAAACCTACCCGTGTGCATGGTGGGCATACGTAAAAAAAGCATGTGTATTTCCCCCACATAAAAAGAAGTTTTTTATTCCAAAACAATACCTACAGAGTTCCTATATATAGTCATGTTTTAAATTCTACGCGGAAGATGTCGCGGGCATATAATATTATACTAATAAACGTGTTGAACTCAAAAAGAAATACGGTCTATATCTAAAAAAATTGTAGCCTATCCGATACCGTATGTTTATACGGTAGTGGATACATATAACTACAAGAAATTGTTTTTTTTTTTTTTTTTTTTTTTTTTAAATTAGCCACTCCACAGACTCCGGGGTCCGTGATCTTTGTCATTACAATTATCGTTTTTTACACATATCTTGGATAAGGAGAAGAAGAGGAAAATAGGAGGGAGTTGGGTACATTTAAAATCTAATTCTAGTGCTCGTCTGTAGAGCCGATCACTACCGGTTGGGATTCCGCTAGTAATCGACTCGACATCGAGTGTTTGCCTTGTCATTTGCCTAAGCTGCCTCCTCCCGGCCCAGAGCCTCCACAACGGCCGCATTTCTGTCCCTGATGGCCATCTGTAGGTTAAAATCGCGGATGGTCTTCGGTGATGCAGCCCACGCTCGCCGCACGAACCGACCGATGGCGTCGTCGGTGTCGTCAGCGTAATATGTGAAGGTCCCCGTGTGCCGTACAAGAAATTGTTGGAACACAATCCTTTTTTAACAAATTAAAAAGTGAACTTTCAGGTAGTAGGCTTGTAGGTAAATTCGTTACTACTGCACCTTTGTTTGAATATCCCACGATTCGTGGTATATTCAGACTTACAGTAACTTGGTGTCAGCTACGCATATTTATTTAGTCACCCAGTTGAAATTCAAAATTAATTTTAAATTTAAACATTATTCAGTTAGAATTGTTAGTTTGATCACAGATTTTAACGAAAACAAAAGATACTCTTCTTTGGCGTTTGTTACAAACTCTTATAAATATATCATATAATTCGTCCGTGGTACTTAATATACCAATAGCACTCAGGGATCACGTAGTACATATACAACGGCGAAATAAATTTTGAAATCGGTCCAGTCCAGGCGCAATTTTTGTAAAAAGGGGTACAAAGTGTTTTCTTCGCGTATTAATAAATAAATAGCTTACTAGTTGCCCCGGCAAACGTTGTTCGGCGATATAAATTACTAGCAGCGCCCCACGGTTTCACCCGCGTTTTTCTTGATCTTGTTATTTTTCCGTGACATGAAATAGCCTGTGAGTTACTCCAGACCAGTATCTATCCATGTACCAAATTTCTTTAAAATCCTTAAGTACTTTTTGCGTGAAAGAGTAACAAACATCCATACATTCTTACAAACTTTCGCGTTTATAATATTAATAGGACCAACTGAATGAAATATCGAAGTGTCGCGTCACTGCAAGTAAATGATTTTACGCCAACGAATGAATTGCATCAATTGCATATTGTTAATTCAAAATTGAAAAAAATGCGATAGATTGCGTAATATGGAAAATGAGACAGGAAGATAAAAAAAAATTTGAATACTCAAACTTAGCACTTTTACAATAACAAGAACAAAATTAAAAATTTTGGCTAACCCCCGACTACCTCGGATTTGTTATCTGTACAACATTCTACTAGTTAAGCCCTTTCATTTGATACCCATATTAAGAGAATTGTGAAAAAAGAAATGTATTTCGCCATTTTATGGTAGCAGCCATCTTGGATTTGAAAATTGTCATAGTGCAAAGTATTCTACTAGTCAAGCCCTTTCGCTCAATACCCATATTGTGGTAGTATTGAAAAAAATAATATAATATGTAAAATAATATATTCACCATTTTGTGGTGGCGGCCATTTGGATTTGAAATTTGTTATAGTGTATAGTATTTTACTAGTCAACCCCTTTCATTTGATACCCAAATTGAGGTAGGTTTTGAACAACTATTTTGTGGAGGAAGCCATCTTGAATCGATATTAACCAAACATAACATTAACATATTATTAACATAACATAACAGAACATCCGCACGGGTATTAACTCTCAAATAAAAAAAACCGCATCGAAATTGGCCCATCCGTTTGAGCTCTACGGTGCCACAGACATACACACACACAGACAGACAGGCAGACAGACATCGACGTCAAACTTATAACACCCCTTTTTTGGTCGGGGGTTAAAAACAAAATCATTAAATTCGATCAAACTAGTTCGGAATTACAACCGGAAACATCATGACACAATATTTTTATATTTTAAAACATTGATTTATACGATAATTTTAAAATATCTGACAGGTGAGCCGTTGTAAAAAAAACCTCTCACGGTTTACCCAGGTGGTCTCAGGATAATACATTTATACCATGAATATTTGGTTGTAATTTAGTAGCAAAAAACACTACTTCCATATACTAAGTGCGTTATTTTTTTTTCAAAAAACCGCTTTAGAAACTTTTAAATTCTGAATATTCCCTGGGTAAATGAAAACAAGGAATTAATACGTAAAAATAGTTTGTATATATTGAGCAAAAATTTGTTTTGAATTATTAGACAAAAGGTAAAGCAAAAGTTTTAATTAGAACCTATATTCATAAGATGTTTTGTCTAACTTCAGCGGATATACTCAACTTTTTAAATAAATGGCTCAGAACTTTTTCTCATTTCCTTCACTCAGAACAATTTAGGCAGATTTAAATGTAGATCGTCGAAAGGAAAGTTTTATCTAAACTTAGTCATGAATGAGATACCACGACTGTGGTTTCTTGCTTAATATTTCCTTGACACGAGACATGAGTCTGAAAGACTTATGTTTTATGGAGTAGGTAATACCCGCCACGCTCCTCCTTTCGCTGCACAGTTGACGTTTCTAATATAGAACCAACGATTTTATTCAAAAATGTTACACTTTCTTTACAAAACTGCAAACGCATCAATTTATCGGAAATGTGTAGTGTAATGTGGAAATGTGTGGTGTAGTTCGGAAATGTATTAACGAAAGATAATGTCATGATTTTGCAAATTGGATTGAGATAGCAAAGGAGAGAGAAGATTGGAGAAAAATGGAGGAGGCCTTTACTCGATGAGAGGTCCTTGATAAACAGAGAGAAGAAAGAAAAAAAAGGAAATAAATTAGGATTTAACTGTGTAAATGTGTTCAATAATTTTAATGTTTTCATTTACTTAATTTATTATTCTCAATGTTAATGTTTTATTAAGGAATTAAATGAGGTTTTATTATTATTATTATGAATTTCATGATTTTAGGCAAAAGAAAGTAGATTGCTGATAAACTATTTTCGTACAAAAAATTAAACCGACTTCAAAACCACAAATAGGCACTCAAAAGCGAAAAATAAACTAAAATCATTATTATAACCGCTACTCACTCATCTATTTGAAGTCTATATCTATTGCAGAGGTTCTCGAGAAATCAGGTAACATACATAAAAACAAAACATAGGGGTCGAATTGATAACCTCCTCCTTTTTTTGGAAGTCGGTTAAAAATCAACCATAGTAGTATCGTAATAAAACTACATTTACAATACGATACATCTTGAATTTCTGGTTCAGAGACAAGTCTATCATTAATTGAAGTAGGTATTTTCAGGAAATTTCAAACCACACTTAGGTACTGTTTAATTAAGTTTAAGATTTTCATTAAACTATCTTCTGATAAGTTATGTACTAAGATAACATAATTTATTTACATATTAGTAGTGGTTTCACACGTATTCCCGTTCCCGTTATTTTGGGAGAAATAGTGAGAAGCCTGCAGTTTTTTGTACGGATCCTGTGAGATCCGGAGAAAGGTGTGACAAAACTTAAAGCCACGTATAATTAACCCATGTATAAATACAATAACAAATAAAGTTTGGCTTGTTTTTCGTAATAAGAAGGTCTAAGCTGTGTAATGCATTGCCTGAGTTTTTTTTCTGATGGATACAATCCTGGTGTCTTCAAGTCGAAAGCGAATCGTTTTATCTATGCAAGCACGTTCCACCGTTGACCGCATCGTTGATTAACATAAGGTGATATAACGGTCAAGTATAAACCTATTTCATCTTCAATAAATATATAATATTAATAATAATATTTGTTTGATAATTTAAAAAATTATTTACGTATTCCAAAGTCTTATAAAGTAAGAAAAACAAAGCCAGTAGAAGATACACTGCTGATATCTTTATTTATTCAAACAGTTCGGATTAGCTCCGTCTTCTTGACCGATTTAGCGTTAATTGCAAGGGCTTTCCGTAGAACGCGAACGGTATAAAATAAAGCATTAAAAAATATTTTTTTTCAAATTAGAGTTGTCCGCCGCGCCGCCCGACTCGCCGGCTGCTACCCTCCAACGAAATAATTAAGCAGCCCACCTGCCTCGCCCTGACTCGTACGCGTGCTTTGCGCACACCAAATTGACGTGACTGCATACATTGCCGATAAGCTCTCTATCGATTTTCCGATCCCCTATTTCCCTTCACCACCATCCTGCTTTTTTAACCCCGTCAAAACGGTTCACACACGAACTGATCAAAATTCCCCGCTTGTTCCATTTCATTTGTTTAATTTCATGTTTGATTTCGAATATCGTCGAAAGAAATTTCATATGCCATTCAGAGAGACGTTATCAAAGAACGTATATTTGGGCAAATTGAATGAACTTTGACAGCACAACACAGACAAACAATCTGACTTGACTTTGGAATATTTGCGTTTGACGTGAGGGCAAAATGTAGCACATTTAGTTACCTCTTCACGGCCCACATCTCAATTTATGCCACCTTTTCTATTTGCCATGCTCTATTTGGCTGATGCTATGAACCACATTTGCACAGTGATTATCCTTAACACCAATACTCGGACAGATGACTTTTAAGATCGATATAACAGTGTAAACTTAATAAAATAACGTTTTGAAATCAAAACATTCGATTAAGAGTTATAGCGTTACAGAGAGTATTGTAGTTTCTATTTATAAATCCAGAAGCGTTGGCAATGTTCCCACCAGATAATACTAAGTATAGGTGAACTACCTACGCCTTTACTGATTCTATCATTAATCACCAAATAAATTGGAACGATCTATAGGTACACAGGGTTAAACGCGAAATTGTATTAAGCTGTGTGAGGCACGCTGTACTAGTAGCCATTATTGCATAATATGGAACTAACCCGAAAATCACAATACAACAGTTATTCATGACAAGTATTTATATTATTTATTTATATATAAGTATTTATACGAAACGTTCTTGTGGACCATACCACGACATTTTTTTTGGCAGAATCAGGAAGCCATCAGGGTCATCATCATCGATAGGGTATCATCATATAATATGTCATCATGGACATCAATCGATATGGTTCACTTAGTATCAGATGAAGTCACAATAGTTATTCATGACAAGTATTTAGCAAAGTGCAAATACACGAAATGTTCTTGAAGTCCAGTCTATACCACGACAATTTTTTGGCGGAAACCGGAGGCCTTCAGGGTCATCATCATCAACAGGGTATACATCAGTTGATATAGTTCACTTTTTGATATAGTATTTGAAAAAACAGACTTGCAGAAAAAAGCAGGTATCTTTATGACCATTAATAGTTTTTACATATAGACATAGAATCAAAGTTAAAGTTCTCTATTGATAAATGTACAATTTACACGTCAATTAATGGAATTATGGCGGCTAGCTTTAGATGGGTGCTTACCGAACTTTGAACTAACGCAGAACCCCGCAGGGCCCTGCTATCCTAAACTTACTAAATATACTTACGCTACGTTAGTGGGTACGTAATAATAACCATATACGACTGCACAGGTGTGCTGTGTTGACTCTGTGACCCGCTGGCAATATTAGCAAGTCAAGGCATACTTTTAGAGCTATAGGTACTTCATGTAATTCAGAAGTTTTAAGTAGTGGTTTGTCCCACTAAAATTTTGTAAAGAATCCACATAATTATGAGAGTACCAACTTTTACTTCGTTAATTATGCTACGATCAAATAGAATTCTACAAAATACTAGAGAGTTATAAAAATGGTTGAAATATTATTTGTAGAGTTTTTGGAATACCCATAAGTACCCTATTGAAGCTTATGTGGATCAAGATGAGGTAACGTGAAAAAGCAGTCTTTACAATTTACTTATTGTGTAGTATTTGTGAAAGTAAACATTCCTGGAAAACGTTTTCACAAAATCCAAACAACATTATATTCATTCTTTGAAATACGAAGAATTGTTATGTGTTCTATTTCGGTCCAATTTATTTACACCGCCTAAGAATCATCTCATTGTCTGATTGTTCAACAATATTATTAAAGTATTCTTATATATTTTTTATTCTCGTCTACGTCAGTTCCATTCTCGTGTAGGAACTATTTAAATTTTTTTATGCGGTCTAAGATAGAGCGTGCTTACCTAGAAGATACCGATTTACTCTCGACTTGAAGACACAAAAAATGTAACCATCGGGGAAAACCCTCGCGGGCGACGTAGCCTAGACGTTCTTATCACAAAAGTAGAGTCAAACCTCTTCGTTAGTATCTTTGGAATTTCAACCATGAAACATGTGTACGATGGTAAGCAACACGCCTGCAACATAACAAAACAGTGACAGGCCGCTATTGGAACATGAAGAGTCCAAATCATTACCTAGCACTGCACTGCGCTCGTCACCCAGAGATCTAAGATGTTATATCTCTAAGCTCTGTAATTTATCTGGAAACATTAGTATAATAGTAGAAAAAAGTAGAAAAGCCATGTATTTACGAGTACTTCGACTCCGACAACTGTTCACGGCCAATTTTTGCATTTCACTTCCGTCACATATTTTTCTTACAGCTTTAGTCTCACATTTTTTTCAGTTCGGTCACGCAGCAAAATTCCTGTCTCCGCCAAGCCTACCGTAAGGAACTTCGTTCTAATTTAAACATCCAAACTTTCACCGGGGTAAGTCTAACAATAGGTGATATGTATTGGAGAAATCGACACTGGGTCACAGTTGTATGAAACCGGTTCGCACGTAGGATACCAACATACCAATTTAACTAATGCCACACTCAATTGCGTCGGCAGAAAGTAAAATGTTAGAGTATCTTTATCTAATTAACTTATTTCGAGTGGGTAACGTGTTTACTATGCGTTGCGAACATTGTACAAACGTAACTTGTTTAAGTAAAGGCGAGGTTACCCAAATTACGTGTACTAAGTCGATAGGGTCGCATTCTGCTCACCTGTCGTGGTGGCTTAGCTTTGGGTAGAATGTACCATTCACAGTCGCGATGTCGATATAATTACGATTTTCCCTTTATAGATAGCTATGACAACCTTGAAAATGAAAATAAACAGAGGTTCCATGTAATATTTTGTCGAATCGAAATCATACATTGCACAAAGTTCTAGAACAGTTATTTTGTTTTGTGACAGACAGCTTTTGAATGCGTGTCGTAGTTGAAACTATTGATAAAGATGACTTGTATGCCATCCTTTCGGTATAGGATAGAGACATAACAACCTTGCAGCACATTTTAGCTAGGGCAGAGTAAATTTGATAAAAAAATTCGGTCACGTTATTCATAACGTGATTACCTGGATACAATGGAACAACTTTATGAATTCGTGATATTGTCTGTTGGTTTCAGACGCAAACTTTCGTTTTGAATAAGTAATACTAAGCAAACCCGTGACGAAGATTCTACGAGCGTTTTAGTCATAACTAACTTCTTCCAAGCTAAAGGGCTAAGTATTAGAAATAATTTCTCGGACTTTTGTTTATTTCTACGAAGTTTATCGGACCGATGAATGGTAACTAATGAAAAGGTTCATTAGTATTCCGTAGAATAAGGTTAACTGAACCGTTATACCTCTACATTGACTTCATTAGAAGAACCACATTTCTGAAATAATATCAAAATGTGCTTTGTGCCTTGAGAAACTGAAAAAATAGTTTATTAGTGTAAGTCCGCATAACACAAATAATGTTTCCTTTTTTTTTGCTCGTATTAAAACAGCTTGTCTATCACTAACTGCTGCATTACAAACCAAAACTTTAGATATTTTTTCTCATTGATATAATTTAACATCACAAATGTGGAAAATTTCGATTTCCATGTGACTTTGCTTAAAAACTTAACTGGTTTTTTGCCAGCGAAGGTTTCTTTATATGAATGTTTGGAATACAGCCGTAAGTGCCCAGCCACTAGCCAGTCATTCTATATAAAATACTTAAAAATATAAATTTCGCTTTATGTGTTGTATAATAAGGTTTTCCTTCGATAATAATACTCTCAAATGGAGTGAGATTTCTCAAATAATATGTAGATGTTTCAAATTGCCGAACCACAGACAGGGTTTTGCAAAGCGCCTAGAAAAAATCTTACAAATTTTATAGATGAATTCTAGATAAATCTATTAAGACCCATTTAGTAGATTTTACTAGTATTTGCTGCACCGTCGAATATCCGATTAAAGCAGACAAATCCACAACTTACGTTTTGTTTTTACGTCTCTGAAAGTTGATCCTATTTTACGAAAAAACTTGAAACTAATAAACTGTAGAAGAGTAATTTATATCCACCTTTTAACACACAACATGTTATTTAAATTGTGTGTTAGCTACGAGTAAATCTTAAGGAATGACATCTTTCTGATGGTCATTCGTTGTACTTTCTCATAGTATTCATACTCACGTAAACTCGATCGAGGAGCACTTTGATACATATGAGGTGAATTCCCTCAATAAAGAAAATATATGTGTGTCACAAGCGACAATAATGTAGACACGTCATTTCCCAGGAAATAAAAAAGTTAGTGTCGTCTGACGACGTAGGTACAATGGAAATGGGTCGTAAATTTCTCAACGGAGTAGGTTGGAGAGTCCCAGAAGCTTTAAATACTTTCTAAATATTTATTCTCTGTTAACTTTCGGACAAACACTGTGCCTGCTTGCTATTTTTATCAAAACTTTTGGGTCGAGTACAGTTGTTCGTATTGATCTTCACCACATTCAAGTTTTTGAGGTTAAGTTATTAAGTTCGTAGGTTAGGAACACATGATTATAATCATATTATGTCAACATATAATAAATAATGTAGAGTATAAAATTGAAGTGAAGTAATTTTACGCGAAAAGCCTCTAATTCTCAAATTTTATTATATTTCCAACATATTAAAATTTTCGGTTTGCCTGAAATTACCCCTTAATTTGTTTCATAGTAAACTTTATTCCATTAATATGACGAGTTCTTACATTTTTCTTCCCTAAAATAACTAAGTAAATCATCATTAGGTATAACAAAAAACATACTCATAATTCTTAAACTGAATACAAATATTTTGATAGATAGACCATTCCATTACATCAGCGAATGAACAGTGGTTCTAATCTGTCTTCCTTAACCTCCATTGCTGTTAAAGCGGATGAGATCTCTTTGCGAGAGCCTCTCGCGGTCATCACTCATGCTGAGCCTCTTCAGCGAGCTAATCCGCTACGTTCTCACCAAGTTTTTATCGGATATTACCCTTATCACGTAATCTGCACGCGAACAAATTTTACGTAACTTACGTACATTTTTTTCGTTATTAATAGGTGGAACTGATGGAAATTAGAAACCTTTAAAATGATTAATAAATTGGAATTTCGTTTGTAACAAAGTCACTTAGCAATTATAGAGAATAGCGTCTATCACTTATTTGTTTTAACGTCTACTGAACACATCGTAAATAGAAAATTACCGAATTAATAGGCACATAGTCAGACAGCTCCTAGGTGTCGCCAAGAACGGATTTAAGTCCAAGTTCGCTCGTTAGTAAAGTCGGAGAAGCCTCGATGGTGGTCTAAGTCGACCCTGGTCAATGTATCAAGGGAGACAAACAAGCCATTTGCCCATTTATGTCGTATATTTGCCAGCTCGTTACTACTCCCTTGGTTCAACGTTCCAGACGGTTCCAACCTCTCACAACAGAAAACTGTACTATTTTTGCCAGTACGAAATTACTCGTCCGAGAATGAATCAATATTTTGAAATGTTCTGGAGAAACGTTGTAAATCATAAAATAATCTTTTCAGTTTGTCTTTCAGTTGTAATGTGTATTCAGGAGTTCTATACAACTTATTTAGCGAGACGTTTCTTAATTATTATAACTCACTCATGATGATACTCAGAAAGTTACAAACAAACAAAGAAAAATATACAGAAATTCGATATGAATTTAGTAACTTTATGTAACACTAGCACCGTCCCGCGATGTTACCCGCGTAGTTCCCGCTTCCGTTATTTTGCCGAGTTTAAAAGTACTCTATGTGTTCTTCCAGAATATAATCTACCTGCATTCAAAATTACAGCCCGATTCATTTATATATTACGACGTGATTGAGGAACAAATATCCAAACATCCGCACAATTCATACAATGTTTATAATATTACTAGCAGCCCGTTCCGACTTCGCTCGGATATTGTCACATAAAGCCCATTAATCGAAATAAAAAAATTGGTTGCCTGTAAAGTCGGTATACGGGCGAAAGTTTTACGTGACAACGACTTTGAGTGGTAAAATAATTTTACGGAAGGGACGCGTGCCTTTCACTTTTTATGTCTGTCTCTCTCGCTCTTAGGCGGGCTAACCATGCCCGAGTGGAAGGGACGCGTGCCTCTCACTCGCTCTCGTTGTGAGCGCATAACGTGAGCGGAGCGTAACGCAGTTTCTTGAAGTGTCACCCGGCAAACCAATTTATAAGACGTTGTCACGTCAAAACTATCCTATCTTTTAAGTTGGATCAATCTACACACTGTGCCCAAATTTGATTAAAATCGGCTAAGTAGTTTAAGAGTCCATTATTACAACTACAAATTTTACAATAAGCCTTAACTAATAAATAATTATGAGGAGGACAAAAGTAGCTCCAAATGTTTCGTGTAGTATTTATACATGGTTCGGCTCGCCAGTTTTCTGGAATGAACTTGGCTGGCCATACTGCCGTGCGTCTAGACACTTGTAGGTTATATGTATTTGGGTATCCCACCCATTACAAACATATAATATATGTATTTGTATACATATAATACATGTATTTGTACATATAATATATGTATTTGTACTGGGCTCATCACACATAATACAAATGTTTGTTGTGTACCTGGGACCTGGGTGTTACTATGTATTGTAATTATGTATTTACATTTATAAAAGTACTAGCTGACCCTGCTCGCGTTGCTACGCCTCCTTTCGAAAATTGGTCGTACCTACTCAGATTTAGAACAAATTTAATTAGCTAAGGCTAATAATGAAGCAATCATAAAAGCTTATTTTTCCGTGCTGTCGCTTCAGCGCACGTCAGCATACGTGACGAAAGCTCAAAAATATATTTTTTCCCCGTTTTTGTTACATTCTTCAGTCATGCTCTGCGTATCCGATGGTAGCGTAACTTTATATAGCCCACAGATTTCTAAACAGATGAAACCTTCGTGAAAGACACTGTGAGGCCAGTAGTTAGTAATGTATGCGTGACAGCTCTCACCGACTTTGTCAAATTACTCACGTTGGTGTGCGTGTAATGTTCCCAGTCTTAAGAAAAAAATCCCACTATTGTTGTCTTAGCTTCGGAAATCTTCGCGTATAATAAACACATATTCTACTGTTAAAATAATTTATTATTCATACCGAAAATTCAGAATAAAAAGACAACGCCGAATTATAACAGTACAAGTCATGTGTGTGTTTATTTTGAGTATTCTATCGGAGCTTCTTGTAAAATTTTGAATATTATGCTTGACAAAAGGTGGCAACTACATTTAATATCGGTGAACACAGGAGGTGCAGAGAATTTTTGTCAACTGATTTGATGTTGGGGGGCCAGATCATTCAATTTGTTTACTATCTAATCTATGTCTGGACGCATGTCGCAAACGAAAGTTCACCTTTTTAAAAATGTTGATACAAACCAACGAAAACCGTCTAAGAGTTTTTGTAAATCAGTTGAACATTATTCACATCGCCACCCAAAGTTCCGTCGTCCAAGTACCAAACGTTTAAATTGGACTGGAGACGTTAAATGATAGAGCGAATGGCTAGGGCGAAGGTCGCATGGCCGAAGGTTCACCAAGTTGATAGCCAACGGAAGATAGCATAGGCTTGTTTTGATAATTTTGTGGGTCCGCCATAACATTGCCAAAGAAAATTGTAGAGGACAAGAATTTTATTCTTCACTTCGGACAACGGGGCTCCACGATTAACTAAATTAAAGGCGTTTTGACTCCCACCTTTAACAGCCCTCTCCCAATTTTGGACAAAGAAAGTCAAGACAGAATGAACAGCAGCCTCACGTCCACCCAGAGAACCAAAATCAAGTTTGTTGGGACAGGGAGCTCGAAAATGCAACGTTTTATACCTACAACCCCCACCTTGGCAGCAAGACCAGTATATGTGGTGCCAACAGCGATTGGCCTGATCCCAACATCATTTTTTGGGTACGTACGCATAGTACGCGTAGTATGTACGCATAAATTAGCACCGTATAAAACTTCGACAATGTCACTACTGACTCGACCAGATAACATGAGGTTAATTAAAACGATTAGATCTCTCAAAAGAACTCGTCTACTTTTTAAGCTCCACTATACTTACTTACAAGTATTAAAACTTGCTTCATAACTATAGTTTTCATCAACACTATCAACACTATTAGTATTTTTATAAACACTAGTAATGACGTGGATTTGTGCTAGGCATCGATTCACATTAAATTAAAAAAATACGATTATAAAAATAGGGTTTAAAATAGAATAATACAATCTACATAAATAATTTGGTCTACGAGTATTTTCAAAAAAATCATAATCTATATTTTACCTTAACTTCAACACTAACCAATTTTCGTTGAGGTGTTGTGTTTCTATTCATCAATCGAAATGAAATCGCCTAACTTATATAAATAGCAGTAAAAATATTCAGATTTTCCTATGAAATGATATTCCTCTTTCCTTTTCTTATTTTTGGGAACAATGTTTGCAATGTTTGAAGACACAAGACGGCATAATCTTAAACAAAACTTAAAATCACACGGAACTCCCGTACGAGACGGATGTCCGTTTCGTACTCTCTGGAGTTTGTATTTGCTTTGGCGTTTGATATTTGCTTTCTGGACCCAAGGATCTGTGTTCCGAACGTTCCATCTGCCTTTTGTTTTAGAAATCTGTGATATAGCCTACCTCGATAAATGGTATATTCAAAAAAAAATCTTTCAACTTCAACAAGCAGTTTCTGATATCATCGCGTTCAAGCAAACCAACAAACTCTTCACCTTATTACTATTATTATGGTATAGATTATATCAGCCACCTGGCTTTCACAATCCAAGATTTGCTTTGTTTGAAGCTAGATAGTGCTATGATGATTAGCATTACTCGTAACAGAAGTTCTAATTGGTTGTATAGAAAATGTATTTTATGTATAAAATTCATATTATATTAGTTATACGAGTATCATCACTATTTTCAGCCCGTTATCGCCCGCAGCTGAGCCCTCGAATACGCCACTTATCTCAAAAGACAACAAACACTCAACACACAGTACAGTTTCCTCAAAAGCTGAATAAGTAGAACTCCTTCCATTAATGCGTCTATTATTTTTTTTATTTTATCGACAAGAACAACACTGCATTACCCTAGCAAAACAATCCTTTGCTATTTCTATAAAAAGAAAAAAATCGGAGCTATTTATAGAAAAAACAAACGTTTCCAGTTTTCTTTCTGGTCACGAATATCGATAATTGTTGCCGTGTCATGTCTGCTCGTAGGTTACCAAACTCCATTATTACATTTCTTTGTTTACTAAGACCATGGTCCCATTATATTAACGTTTCATGTTATTGGTCTCGCGGATTGTACTTTTTGCTTCATTAACTGTGAATTTTATGTCTGTTTATCTGTTATTGAAATGAAAACTTCTTTTGACGCACTACACGCAGATTTTTCCGTGGGTTGTGAATTGAACTCAAGCGTTACGTTTGTAACTGAAAGATTCGTTGCGTTTTCTCGGTACGAGGGTGCCTGTGAAAGCCTATACGTCTATAGCACTTAAGGGTCACGTAGGTATCCAACGGTGAAATAATTCTTTAGTCTAGTAGTTTTTGAAATTAGAGCGTTCAAATTAAACACCTTTTCAGCTTTATATATTAGTAATTAGTATAGAGTTTTATTCAACTGAAAACTTCTTTTGGCGTACCTCAGACCACACCGTATAGTTTACCACAGACCAGTATTTTGTTTTTTTATTTATTCTTGGTCATGTACCGTTCTGACGTGATTGAGCAACAAACATCTAAACATCCTAACTTTCCCATTTATAATATTATTAATTAATGCTATCCCATCAATAAGTGTGAAAGTTTGGAAAGTCTGAAAATATCCCTCAAATTATTATTAGTATCAAATTTAACTTATCTTTGTAATTTCGTTTTTTTTAATAAATAATGACGAGACTAGCAGAACATGCGCCTGATAGTAAGCAACATGCCTGCCACATAGCAGTACAGTGACACGCAGCTATTGGAACATAAAGAGTCCAAAATCATCACCTCATTTTTTCACTATTTCTTTGTGTGTGTTTCATAGACAAAATTCACAATTTTGTTTTTAGACATTACTCATAATACTACCATCCCCAAACTAATCAAAGCTTCTACTATGGGAGAGCCAGATAGCTGATACAAAAAGTAACTTCAACTTCAACTCTTGGTTTATGGATTTTATTGTGGTTTAGCCTCACAATTTCGCCAATGTCAAGTATAAATATAACATATTATATCATATATGAGATGTCCGCCCCGGTTTCGCCCGTGGTACATAAATAGCACTCATCGGGATCCCGTACATATGCAACAGTGAAAGAATTACTGAAATCGGTTCAGTCATTCCTGAGAATATCGCTTTCAAACAAAAAACCTCTTCAACCACCTGCTACGCCACCTGTCGGAAATTGGTCGTATCAACTCAGGTTTAGAAAAAAAAATTATTAGCAAAGGTTTATATTCAATGACGCAATCTTGGACATTTGCGAAATTACCGTGACATTACCGAATGGAACCCAAAAGAAAAAATGAAGTTGAAGTTGACGCAATCTTAGACACATGCTGTCATGTCAAAGCATGCTACGAAAACTCTCAAAAAGGAATATTTTTCCCCGTTTTTGTTTCATTCTAGATTCATGCTCCACTTCTATTGATAGTAGCATTATGTTCTATAGCCTATAATAGCCTTCCTCGTTAAATGGACTATCTAATAGAAAAATAATCTTTCAATTCGGATCAGTACTTCCTGAGATCCTAGCGTTCAAAAAAACAAACTCTTCAGCTTTATAATATTAGCATAGATAATCTAAATTTTTGAAGAAAAAAAGGGACGACGCATACCTACGTCAAAGCGCCATTTATTTTTCTACAAAAAGTAAATAGATGATACAACAGTTATTTAAAGGCCTGTCACAGTTGGTCTACTCAATTCAGTACGTAGACGTTTTTATATCATAACTATCATTCACAGACTAAGTAGAGAGGTAAGTAGTTAGTAAAATAAAAAGGTTTGATAGTAATTTATTCAGTAAAGTATTTTTAAGTAAAAACTTATTTTGCCGCTTTGAGTAGTTTTTAGTAAGGAACAACTTTATGAGTTTGCGTCACCAACATACTAATGTGGAGCGTACCTTCGGAGTAGTAGAGCAGGCCGTACGCGCTAGATCTCATTTACGTGTTTAATACCAAAACTCAACGTTATAAGTTTTCCCTTCTATCGGCAGTCCCTATGACGGGCAATTGTTTTTATTGAAATGAGAATTACGGCGAAAATACGTACGACTGAAATCACACGTGGTTGTTGCGCGTTTTAATTATTACTTTATTACTAGTAGTGCCAAAGGAGGAGCGATCGCGCGCGCTCTTAAAAAATTGCCGTAGTCAGTTGAAGCTTAAGACGGGCTAGACCGACCATATACACACGCAAGTAATGGTTCTGTAATGCATGTAATATAATAGTACGTAGTATGCAAAAGGCATCTCAGTCATCCAACCGCCGAAAAGCGCAGCAGACGCCGAAATTATTTCATTACCAACTTAGATATCCGCAGTGTAGAGACCCGAATATCCGTGGTAGAGACTGTGAAATTCACCACCGTATTACAAAATCAAACTTGAGTTCCATTTCTATGTTTGATAAGCTTGCATATAAAATTATAAATGTATGAATACACTGTCTACTTTCCACAGTATAAGAGTCGCTTTGTTTGATGCTATATAACGTAGGTTGAAAAAAATATGTGGACCAATTTTTTCTACGAATACGTTAGACGTAATCTGGACTGTACTTAACTTTTTTACAGTTTACCTACTTCTTTTATGAGAGCCAGTTAGCTGATGTAATACTTCTATAATTGTAAATACATATTATGGACACAGAAGAAATATCTCAATTCATACCATAAATATTAGTCCCACGTAGGAATGAAACTCATGAGTTAGAGTTCTGCAGGTAGACTTATTACCAAATAAGCCACCATGCCAGTCAACCACAAACCAACATAGAAGTAAAATAGGCTTTTATTCTAAAAGAACAATACCCAATAGTATAGAACAATATTATCTTTGAAAACTTTTGAAACAGGATGGAGTCCTTTCTGATACACATTTACATAAACTAACTTAGTCAACAACTTTGGAATCGTATCGAAAAAGGACAATTTCAATAAATTTGTAAGGAGTTTGATAGTTGGATACGTATCTAAAGAACTTACACTAGGTACACTCCTTTTTTGTGAAAATTGGGGTACAAACGGAACAGAGTTTACTCTTTTAAACACTCTCGGGGTCTTCCTAAAGCAAAGGGATTTGTTGTCATTGTGCTTGGGGTACAGTTTTTAACAGACTTCAAAAAAGGAGGAAGTTCTCAATTCCGTTTTTTTTTTTATATGTATATAACGCGATAGCTCCGCTAGTTATGGATCAATTTCGATAGTTCTTTTTTGTTTGGTTGATTTTTTTTTCCCCGCCATAACGATTTTTTTTCTCTGTTAAAATAATTTTTAATATTATTTTCTTCACAAGTGTGTTGAAAAACATCATACAATACGCGGACGAAATACCATATTTTTGCCGGTTATGTTATCGCCAAGCAGTTATGTACTTACTTTAACTGTATTCTGATTTCATGGGCAATATTTCTAGAAAAATAAATACAGGGCTAAGAGATAATTCAACTTGTACCTATGAGTGATGAGTGCAGTGCAGAGCTAGGCAGTAATTTGGATTCTTCAAACAGCTACGCTGGCACTGTGCTGTAATGAGTAAGCGTGTTGCTTACCATCTGCCGTATGTCAAGCTCGTCCCGTCACTCGCTATAAAAAAAAATAGTCATAGGTACTATCGACTGAAGTGAAAACTAATAACTCAGAATTTGACAGCTCACAGTCACCCGAATTTACCCGAAGATTTGTTTCATTTGCGAACGTGTCGCTCGAGTTCAATTCACAGCGCACGGAAAATCTGTATATGGTGGGCCAAACGAAGTTTTTACTTCAAGAAGAATAAAAGTTATCTTACAAGGATAAAGTGAATACCGCCTTAATGCGTCGTCAACAAAACACAACCTACCTAAATAATAACTAACGTCGCTAAATTTTAGTTTGTGTTTAATATCATATAAAATTTGAGATAAACTACTTTTCTTCAATATACTAGGGTAATGCATCAGAAAACATTCGCTAATAGTCGTAAATATTCGCCGAGAAGTTGATCTTTGCTGTTCTATGCAAACGAAAACTAACGATGTATATAGCATTAACTTGTGTCGTAAATTTCCTAAGATTTAAAGACGTTGTAAATGGTATACTGGTCTTAAGAATAATAATTTATTTATTTTGACGCCAAGAAAGATATATAGGTACATGTTTAGTATAACATTAGCAGCCCACTAAATGTGGGCTTCTTTCCCACACCACACTGGCCCACTGCGGATTGTTGGATGGTTCATGACCTCGAAAGATTCTAGTCAGTTTCTTCACGGTGTTTTCCTTCACCGTTTTAAGTGAGTGGCATTACACACATGACTGAAAAGATAGTGTTGCGTGTGGTATTCGAACCAGGGGCTCGGCAGTTGCCATTCTCCGTACTAGACCAGCCGTAAGTAAAACACTCTATACACGAGCCCTAAAGTCAGAGGAAATTAAAAGTAAAACTACCCTACTTCGCACCATAAATCACCAATCACATCTAAACACATCTAAATAGACCAGACGTAATATGTACATATACTTTTTAGAATTTTATACATTACTAGCGACCCGCCTCGGCTTCGCACGGGTGCAATGCTGATACAAAATTAAATACAATAGCTTCGTAAATAAGCCATTTTTTCACGTAAAAAATTATACAATAAAAATGGTTAATGTGGGTTATCCCTAAAAGATAAACATATACCATCGCGGACTTTTTGTAGACCTTTTTATGGTGTACAATCTGTAGTACATTAATTTGATCTAACTCGTAGGGTTTAGGCAGCGTTTTTGCTAAATTGCTAAATAAGCCCAAAAAAATAGGTTAATTTACGACATCACGTTAGAAACCTCTAAAATTAGCAATGTTGCCTTAGTATATGATGCATGTATTATACATATAAACCTTTCTCTTGAATCACTCTATCTATTGGAAAAAAACCGCATCAAAATCCGTTGCGTAGTTTTAAAGATTTAAGCGCACATAGGGATATAGGGACAGAAAAGGCGACTTTGTTTTATACTATTTTTATATTATACATTATAATTCTAGTAATCTGAGTTTTAGAATCTGGTGTATTCTAGTGTAGCAATATTCCTAGAATCTTTCGAGGTCATGAACCATCCAACAATCTGCAATGGGCCAGCGTGGTGGGTTATGCTCTTAAGGGCGTGTGGGCCGTAATTTTGAATTTTTAAAACAACTTTAAGACCTTTAAAATAGTGTTTTAAACTCTGAAAAAAATATATGTATTAGTTAAGGATCTAATCTAGTGTAATTCGCAGTCAGTAACACGATTTAATGAATTTTACTTGATAGAAAAAAATCCCAAAGTTACCCCTTTTCAAAAAGTTGTTTCAAGTTTATGACTAAACTAATGAATTTTTTTACTAAATTTTTGTACTCAACGAAAGCCACTAAAAAGTTATAGATGCATTCGCAGAGTTTGACTTGATAAAAAGTATCAGTTATTCACTATGTTTAAATATCTACCATATATATAGCGCGCCGTTCGGCCAGCCTGATCAGTCGCGTTTCGGCGCTCACGGACGACGGGCCTGTGCTTGATTTTGCAATTTTGACAACCGATAAATTTTAAATATTACGATCATAGTGCCACAGTATAACAATATCAGTAGGTATTACTAGTGAAGCACGCTATGATCTTGATTTTGATACCGTTTTCATTGGAATTGCAAATAGACGCTGATACTAATTAGTGCGCTGTTTACTTTATGTTGTAGACCAATAAGGGATAAGGGAGTCTCAAAAAACTGACGTCGATACCACATCAGTAAAAAATTCAATGCGGATGCAATGGAAAATAGATAAGCATCGGTAAAATATTCGTCCGTTAAATCAGAGATCGGGATAAGGAAATAATGAGAGGGAGAAATCCCTGCGTAAATCTAATATAAATGCAAGTAAGGTATCATAAATGATACCTAACTTGCATTTATCTGCCATTAGGTAAATTCTTTGGTAGCAAGGTACTTAGTACGTGGAAGAAAAGTCCTCACATACAGATTTTACCACTTTGGAAGAGACTTTCGCGCAAACTATTCAGTTTAGAATAAAAATGTTAGGAACTTCAATACAATTTTGAACACCTTTCCATAGATACACGTATTGTTTTGATAGAATTTTATTTTTTTATTTCTTTTCCAAGTTTGTGACACCACCAAAATTTTTTTGTTTTTTTTTTTTTTTGTATGAAAATGTTAATATTGTTCATAGAAATTTAGACACTCGACCAAATTTGATAAGAAGCCTTTTAGCAGTAAAATTACTCGTAGAATTTAACTCTGCACTAAATTTCCGATTCGTATTTTTATATAAGGTTTAGAATCATTTCCTGGGCATAAAATCACAAAATAATAACAAATCCAGGTGGAGCTTCAAGCGCCAGCTCGAAAAAACGTTTTTGGCTGATATTCTGAAAAGTTAAAAGCCTATTATTATTGTAGAAAATAAAATTTCCCATCTTTTGTTGCCAGTAAACTTTTTTTTTTTTTCGAACTTACCGATTACGATTTATTATGTCAAATTTGATGATAACAATGTAAAAATAATAAGATGTGAATTCTGTTCCCAGTAGCATAAACATGTCCCTTTTTACCGGAATGGAAGAAGGGTTATGTTTTTCGCGCGTATCTTTATGTTTGTAAATCTTTTATTTCCACATATCTTCCAAACGGCTGGATGGATTTTGGTAACTAAGATATTCTAAGACTAGTCTGGCTCGCCAAAGTGTCCTTAGATAGTAGGTAATATTTTTTACGTGTAGATTTTTTTTGTAGTCGGGGTTTTTATATTAAAGTTATTCTATCATATTGCTCGTTGCTCGAATAAACAGCACCGTTCATCATCATGATTGAAGAGTTGAACGAAGAGTTTGGTCTCCACTTTTGTAATAAGAACAACTAAGCTGTGAAACGCATTGCCAGAGTGGGTTTTTGTCGAAGGTTCGAACCTTGGGGTTACGAGGTACACTGTGCTTGTTTCTATTAGAGAAACAAGTTCCATCGTAGACAACATCATTTTCATCCACTATTATCGGCATCATAGCAATCGTATCATTGAATGGGTTATAAATCGTAAACGGTAAGTTTAACAAAAAAAGTTTACTAGCAACAAAAGATGCAAAATTTTATTTTCTACAATTATTGTCAAAATATATAGTTTCTAAAATATAGGTTAAAACAGTTTTTTTCAATTGGCGTTTGAAGATCTACCTGGATCTGTGAGAATTTTGTAATTTTATGCTCAGTAAGTGATCTTTACCTCATAGAAAAAATTGGATTAGAAATTTAGTGCAAAGTTGAACAAAAATCCTTCTATTTTTACTGGCCTTTCATTACGTTTCTTTTTTTTTTTTAATGTTTGACGAACTTGTGAATTATTAGGAAACATTTTAAAAATATGCATGAAATTGGAAAAGCCGTTCTCAACTTATAGTGTGACCAAAAAGAAAGGTTGAATTTTGTATATCTACGAGTATAGATAAATTTAATATTTCTTCGTTAATATATCAAAAAAACTCTTATCACTATTCACAAAATTGTTATCACTAGTATAAACAAATCTTGAACAAAAAATGAGTTTAAATTACATAGTCAAATATTGTAATGTTATTTCTGCACTGTGGCACTGATTCCGCGGTCGGTGACGGTCGCGAGAACAAGACAGCGTTAAATGCCTAATTTGACAGAACTACCTGGCCTTAACTGTCCTTTTTCCTTTTGCCTTGTGAAAGAAGCCCACATTTAGTGGGCTGCTAATGTTATACTAAACATGTACCCATATATCTTTCTTGGCGTCAAAATGAATACATTATTATTCTTAAGACCAGTATACCATTTACAACGTCTTTAAATCTTACAATTTAATTCTTAAAAGTGACCGCTTCCTCTGTTCGGCTTAATAATTCGATATCTAAGTTATTTAATTTCTTCAAACGTTTCTCACCTTTCAAATCTTTCTCACCTTTTTGGTCGCTCTCTACTATAACTATCATCCATGTTTTTATTCATAGTTGTATTGTTTATCTGGTCTTCAACCACACGCATAACGTGTACGAATTAAGGCAACGAAGTGCTTATCACTCTCAACATCTCAACCTCTCATGATCATCATCATCATCAGCCGAAAGACATCCACTGCGACTTTTGTGAGGTCATATGTCCATTCAGTAGCAGGCCATCCAACACTGCGTCTTCCGGTTCGTGGGTGCCACTCGAGAATCTTTCTTGTGTGACTTTGAGCTTCGTTATAAGGCCCACAGTTAAGAACCACGTCTCAGTTCCATAATCCATCACTGGCAACACGCACTGGTTAAAGACTTTCGTCTTTAGGCATTGGGGTATTTTGGACTCAAAGATGTGTCGAAGTTTCCCAAACGCTGCCCATCCAAATTGGATACTTCGCTAGACCTCTTTGTCGAAGTTTGATCTACCTAATTGGATCTTTTGACCCAGGTAGACGAATTTTTCAACAACTTCGAGTGTGGTATTCCCAACAATAACCGGTACAGGTGAGATTGAAATTGACATGGCCTTCGTCTTGTGCATATTCATCCTCAAAAAATTCCTGAACATAGCACCGAGGTCCTCCAGCGACTCCTCCACAATGTCTTTGTCGTCGGCAAACCGAAGGTGAGTGATGCTTTCGCCGTTGATATTGATACCATATCCCTACCTCTATATATTTAACCAATCCGTGTATGTAACCTATAACCTCTATTCCATCACTGTTGCTACTTCCATGCTTCCCGAGATATATTCATTATTTAAAGTATAACTTCTAATTATTCCAGGACCGAAAACGAATTAAGAATACCAAATAAAATATTCTATTTTCTTTTGCTACTCAGTCACAACCAATAAAATAAGAATATTAGACGGTATCGGAATGCGTAAGTGACATGAGGCAACCTTAATATCACAGGTGGAAGGCAGTATTTTGTATTCAGCTAAGGTAAAGAGATGCAGTAAATATAGAATTATATGTATGTGCCTCTAAGAGATGTATAAGTTAAGATAATTCCATTATCACATCTTTGACAGAAACTCTTCATTTTGGTGTTATCGTCATCTTCGGCCCATTCTAATCTATTGCTGAACGTATGCTTGTCCGATGACTCGCCACTCGGCCACATCCCCAGTTTTACGCCTTCATACACCGGCTGCCTTACATATATTGTCACTCCACGTTTGCTGATTCGCTTATCGGTTCTGCGACAGAAATAGCCGATCCATTTGATTACAGATGATAGCTTTGTGCTTAACCGCCATCTCTTTTGGTGTAAAGGGACAGTTAAACAGCAGTAATTTTGAAGCGAGGACTTATTTTAAGGAGAATTTTCAAATTAAAAACATGTTTCAAATAAAAACTTACAACAATACTATGTGGGTAAAACATTTTTTTAATTGAATTTAAATTGACTTTTCTTTTCTTCACACTTTCTACAACACTCAACTCCACATTCTTCCACAACTCTTCAATGTCATTAACCTATCGAACACTTCAAGAAGCAAAATTATGCATTGACCTCTCTTATCGTAAGTTGTTATTGCCTTCAGGTTCTCCAAATGGTTTCTGCGTTTTATTTTTACTATATAGATTGTACTCGTATAAAAGAAAGTAATTTCCCACTGTTTGTCTGTCCTTGAGTATGTTAGATTTTCAAAACTACCAAACAGATTTTGAAACGGTTTTGTTGATTCAAGATGAAGGCTTATTTGTATCATACGTGATTAAATAGTAAAGAAACACTAATACATTACAAACGCTAGGGTTCAGACCCTACGATATAGATCAAAACAATTTCCTGCAGTATTGTATCCGATAAAAGATCTAAAAAAAGTGCAATAGTATACTATCTCTTAAGGATAACCCACACTAACTATTTTTGTTTGCATATTTATTACCAGCATAACACCCGTGCAAAGCAGAGGCGGGTCGCTTGTACTTAATAAAACATTGTAGTTTGCAGAAATCTACTCAGGTAAAGGAAAAGTACAGAAGACGGTTGTTTTGTTAAAATTAACTTTATTGCGGAAATGTTTCGGTGAACTGATGCGTTTCACGTGACGTAGATTAATTAGTAATTACGAATAAGCAATAAATAACGAAACCCGTTCGGAGACAAAGATAAATAGGAGCCCAACGTTGTCGACGAAGTAATTAGAATACAAACATCCTTTTATTTTGTTATTAAATAATGTAGCAGTTTTTTAACCGCTTGTGTTTGGTAACCCATTTTATAAAATAACTCTTATTCTATTTAGCACTTTAACCCTCTACACACGAGCCCTAAAATCAGAAGAAACCCTACATCGCACCATAAATCACCAATCGTATGGTGCAATGTAGGCCCCTCCCTCCCCACTACTTTTACGTCATTTCCTCTGATTTTAGGACTCGTGTGTTTTAGTTTTACATTTACTTTTTCACGTCTAAGTACATATTTGTTTTAATTTTTCATTCAGTCCAAAGTTAAGGTACCTACCATATAATAAATAGAGAACCCAATCTCACACTATGGTAATCTGCCAAAACTGTGAATACCTAAAATGGTATTTTTTTAAATCGTGAATAACAAGCACTATGCTGTAGTAGGGTGGGGTAGTTCTACGGCTGTAATTTAATATGCATTTTTAATCTGAACTAAATTAAGTCTCTTTTATTTTTTTTTGTTCTGTTTCATTTTTCTCTGCAATATAATCCTTCAAGTGATTTTAACACCACTCACATATTACAGATAACTGAAGAGTAATTCCGTTGTAATAGTGAAGTTTAAACCCCCAGTTCTGGTAGATTTAAGTAGTGTATCAAGGTATCAAGACACTTTTTTAAATAGACGCAACTGCCTAATTGATGAAAATTAATTAGTTCGTTGGGCAGTTGCGTTTGTCGGTGACTCATAAAGTAATCTTACCATAAAAGGGGTTTAGGTACTATAGTGTGGACTAGTGGCGTCATTTTTGAAGTGAAATCTTCGTTTGGCGCAGTACAGACCGATTTTTCGTGGACTGTGAAGTGAAGTCTAGCGTCAAGCTCGGGAATGATAAGAAACGCGTCAGCATTACTCCCCAAGGTGAGCTCTGCAAAGAGTCCTCCACCACAATAACACTGTATCCGACTTACGTTATCATGTCCGGGCTATAACCGGAGAAGAATTGTTACAGTAGATATATTTAGATCGGGCTGCACTCAGCTGGGCGAGAGCACAGTTAACGTCGGATTGAATCATAAAGCAACATTGACGTCATAGCATTGCTTCTAGTATCGACTTTCAGACGAGACATTAACAAGAGTGCCTGATAATCCCAGAGTAAGCACTTCAACCGGACGTCCTACGTTCCAAGGACTAAATAGTAAATCACATTATCATTTAACTAATTTTTTATTAAAAAAAAAAACTTGTTTTGGAGCAAACGTGTTCTAAATTGTTTTTTTCGCGTTATTCAGGTGAGTCAATGGGCGAGTTGACTCGTTCTTAATCTTAAATATAAATAAAGGGTTCAGGATCTCAAAATCACCAGGAAAGTAGTTTTAATATCTTAATATTGGAAATTAGTGCGAGCTTGGTTGCATAGTGGAAAGTGGAACCCATGAGGCTGTCCGACATTATTTAACCTAAAAAATAATGTCTGTCAAATCCAATAATTACTAAAAAGATAGTATTTAGAAAAGTTATGCAAATATTACCAACATATAAAAATATCATTCCTGAGATATTCTTTCTTACACCCACTATTATATTCATTATTACACCCACTTTACCACAGTAACAGTTAAATTCCACCGTAAATTAGAAAACAGGTTATATTGTGGTAATAAGGTACCCTAAATGTTAATCCAGGATTTACATACAGTATGAGTACATTAGACAGGGTATGGAATGGGGAAAAGATATCGTGATTTAAATGCGTAAAGCCCTTCCAGCCAAAAAGTTAAAAACCTATACGTTACATTTATATTACTACTTACTATAAGTGTATGATTTGCAAAAGCATAATATAGAGGTAAATGCCCCAATGAATTAAAATAATATCGGATAAGTCACGCCTCTTAACAAAGTAACATATTTATACATACATTAACATGGATAAAATATTAGCAGTGTTTCTTCATCCAGTTAACACATTCGATATCAGGGCATTCCTTTAAAACTTTCAAACAGCCTAGACATCTTGGGCGTGAACATTGCTAGCGAGGACCAGTATAAGAGTCACTTAGACGCTAAAACGAAACTCGTTTCTAAAAAGCGCGAAGTGGTAAATAGAGCGAGGCAGCACTTCGCTCCGAGGCTACGGCTTGTGATTAACAAAGCACAAATGCGACCTCACATGGATGTACTGCTTCCATCTCTGGAATGGCGCACCAACTTTAAAACATGAACCTCTAGACTCTAGACTATCTACAGCAGCGAGCCATCACAATTATTGACGACTCAGGGCTTAAAAAAAACGTGGAGAGTCCATAGAAACGTGGGGTCACTATATTTTTTCTGCCGGCTTTGTGTTGGTGAATATTCAAAAGAGCTTTTTAATCTAACACCAGCGTCGGAATTTCACTACCGCAATGCCCGACACCGACAAAAACTCAGGCCTACATCCTGCCAAACTGTGAATGTTAAGTAAACTCAGTAGACTCGTGACCATAAACATGAAACTACATCAAAATATCGGAAATTCACTCCACCATTTAACCACAGCCAATATTCCGTTACTAATATTACTGGTGTTAATCATTGTTTTAAGCTATCGTGGCTGTTCACTATACTGGTATCATAAATCACATTTTACACCCACTGTAACACAATAAAATATTTATGTACTGAAATTTTTTTACGAGATAAAAATAGAGAAAAGTAGCGACATCAGTGTATGAATACCAAGAACTTGTATTACTCGACAGACATTATACTCGTAATTACATCATGTCTACCGAAAATCTCGAAACTCGAGACTAAACAAAAAATAAACAATACTATGATCAAACATAGGCTGATAAACCAAGTTCGGATATTTTTAACCGACTTCCAAAAAAAGGAGGAGGTTATCATTTCGACCCCTATGTTTTTTTTTATGTATGTTACCTGATTTCTCGAGAACCTCTGCACCGATTTAAAAATTTATTTTTGTGTTCGGATGGGTATTCCCGAATGGTCCCATATAAATCTTATCGAAATCGGTCAAGTGGTTTTTGAAATATTAACCAAAAACTAAAATTTGCGTACAATTTTCTGGATGACATAGTTGTAGATTTCACAAAAGTTATGAAGCTCGACCCTGTCAATACAAAGTTGTGTAAATGCTTTAATAAAAACTTGTTTTTAACCCCCGACCAAAAACAGGGTGCTACGAGTATAAGTGACGTCGATGTCTGTCTGTCTCTCTGCTGTGGCACCGTAGTAGAGCTCAAACGGATGGGCCGATTTCGATGCGGTTTTTTTAAATTCATGGTTAAGCGGATGTTCTTAGCTGTGTCTGGTTAATGTCGATTCAAGATGGCTGCCTTCACAAAATGGCGGACAAAATATTTCTTCACAACCTACTTCAATATGGGTATCAAATGAAAGGGCTTGACTAGTAGAACATGATACACTATAACAAATTTCAAATCCAAAATGGCCGCTACCACAAAATGGCGAATTATATTATATTTTTCATTACAACCTCAATATGGGTATCAAACGAAAGGGGTTGACTAGTAGAATGTTGTACAGATAACAAATCCAAGGCCAAGGTAGTCGGGGGTTAATCAAATTTTTTTTCTTGTACACTAAAAAGGGTAAAATAAACTATTTTCGTACAAAAAATTAAACCGACTTCAAAAAAACAGAAATAGGCACTCAAAAGCGAAAAATAAACTGAAATCATTAGGTATTATAAGCGCTACTCACTCATCTATTTGAAGTCGGTGCCAGTCAGGTCAAAAAGTTAGTAGATTGATGCTATGTAGGCACAGGTAAGTAGTATCTATCCCCTACCTGTTAGATTTGACTGGCACCGACGTCAAATAGATGAGTGAGTAGCGGTTATAATAATGATTTTAGTTTATTTTTCGCTTTACCACAAATAGGCACTCAATTTGTGGTTTTTTGAAGTCGGTTTAATTTTTTGGACGAAAATAGTTTTTAAAAATAGGTTCTCTCATAGAATCTAAACAATAGAATTAATTAAGGGATTGTAAATTGAAACTGCAAATAATATGAGAAACAAAACCGACAGTAGTACCATCATACAAGGGCATATCCAGGGGAAGGGGGTCATGGGGGTCACTGGTCACTCCAGAGCCAGACCCTGGGTTGGCTCCAGAATATTGGTGGACCACTATCACTTTCACTTATCGCACGGTCTTGTGACATGACCACGATTGTGTGATTGTGCACCAAAGCTGGAGCCGCCCTTGGGATCATAAGGCCTCTACTACCTGCCGAACGGTGTGCTAGCTCGAAAGGTGCAGGATTCTAACAAAAATTTTCAAACTAATTCTGCATAATTTCACAGCAAAAAGAATACATAAAAGAAATGGTAGTACTTATTATTTGGAACAAAGATGTAGTTTGTAACTTTGTAGTTTTTTTGATGGTCAAAGAGTGAAAGTATGTAGAGAAAGCTTATCCATAAGCTTTCTTTACAATACAGGTACAAAAGTTATTAGAATTACACATGCATACGACAAAAATACATCAAGTTTAAATTGCCGACATAAGTACTTTTGAAATAAAAAAGCCGTTTTGTTTTACGTTGGTTGTTACAATGTAACTAAGTGACTTTTCATGTAACCAGTCTACCTAGCCCGATATCGTACAAATTCATGCCATATTTATTACGTATAATGGAACGAATATTGTGCCCATTGCAAAAAAAAACTTTCATTTCACTCTACCAATTTCAAACTCAAACATTATTATTTTCTGGTTTCCCCAATTCGAATATCCATACGAATTTCGTATTCGAGTATCCACAGAGCAGAAAGAATTATTCAATTTCAAAGTACCAATACAAAATTCCGATTTATGCTAAATTCGATTAAATTTAATTTTTATTCGATAAATCTAAGTACTTTATTGCGATATAGATGCGAGCAACTGAGCAATCATGAGGTTCAATAACAAATCCCGGCGTGGACGACTCAAACGGGAAGCGATATTTGTAATCATGTCATGATTAACGGCAATTATATCGAAAAGTTGCTACGAAAAATTGATGGATGGATTTATCTTACTGGATGGGGCGGACATTTATCCGATTTGGATTAAATTTGGTACATAGATAAATAATAGTCTGGAATAACATATAGGCGACATACATCCGGAGAAAATAACGAGATCGGGAACTAGCCGGGGGAAACCGCGGGGCGCTGCTAGTTAAATATTTATCCAATTACGAAAACCCAATTTTTCGCAAATGGTAGGTAATAAATAATTAACTGTAGTTAAGTAAAAAAAAATGGGACGTATCTGATAAATAAACTCATTATATTTAAGAAAAACAAACAACTCAAACTCAAAACTTGTACTATGGAAGCCCAGATATAATAAATATATATTTTAAATACTTACATACTTATAATTCAAATTGGAAACGTAAAGCCGAGGATCGGGCTGAGTGGTATATTATTGGAGAGGCATATGTCCAGCAGTGGACGAATGTGGGCCGATGATGTTGACTTATAAAAAACTTATATTTTAATAGGTACGGGTCTAGTAGTGCATGCGCCTGATTGCAAGCAATAGGTTTGCCCATAAAGGCACAGTGTCACGCAGCTATTGGTACATAAAAATTCATAATCTTTACCTAGCACTGAACTCGTGCCTCAAAAATATAAGATGATTTATCTCTATACCCTGTGATTTATCTCCAAACATTGCCCATCAAACCGGAATACAGTGATGTTTGCACAGTCCTTGCTGGGCGGTAGAATAACTGGCTAAGGTGTAGTACTATAGAATGAATTAGAGTTCTACACAAAGGTTTTTTATTTTTACCCAACTGCAGAACACAAAAGACAGTTTGAGTGTTTAACAATAAACAATATTGTTTATTATGGTGTTATGTTTTTTTCTCTGTTGATCTGGAGAAACCTTACCCGTGTATTGATTTTGATCAAATTGAACCCACAAATATTTTTAGAGCAGTTTCATTTCGTTTATTATCATCATCTATAACGATATAGCTACGTGTATTTCAAAAATGTATGACGACAACATTACAAAATATACGCTACTTCAGCGGAAATCGAATTTGAATTCATGAGTTCGACAACGCGGTGTGTCGTCCGCGAGAGTGCTCAAGTAAAACATATTTTATAATGCAGCCGCATTTTGTACTTCTTGAAGTGAAAACTTTTTTTTAGCGCGCCGTAGACAGGTTTTTGTGTGAATTGAATTCTAGCGTGACACTCGGCAATGATAAGAAATTGTCGGGTACCATGGCCATTGGTCATCAAGAAATGCGTCAGCATTTCCCATTGGCCATCTAGAAATGCTGACGAATGCCATGCTCATGGCTACGCCCTCCGGATTCACCCGCGTAGTTTCCAAAGTAAGCGAATTCTGAGTTATAAGTTTACACTTCTATCGGTAGTTCCTATGACTGCCATTTTGACGTGACAACGTCTTATAAATTGGTTTGCCGGGTGACACTTCAAGAAACTGAGTTACGCTCCGCTCACGTTATGCGCTCACAACAAGAGCGAGTGAGAGTCACGCGTCCCTTCCACTCGGGCATGGTTAGCCCGCCTAAGAGCGAGAGAGACAGACATAAAAAGTGAAAGGCGCGCGTCCCTTCCGTAAAATTATTTTACCACTCAAAGTCGTTGTCACGTAAAACTTTCGCCCGTATACCGACTTTACAGGCAACCAATTTTTTTTTTCTTGACACTATTTGGAGAACTCTAACATCAATAAATTATTCTGTAATTTTATAAAAGTAAGCTACATTATTCAATGAGCTTGTTCTCTTGAACTCAAATTTGTTCCCATGCGTCATAGTAAAACTTTCCGAATTACTATAAAATTCTTTATTCATCAGCATTAAACCTAGTTAGGTAAAGCGGTTCCCTAGGCAAGCTAAGTTTTTTTGCAGTGGAACTCCTGGCGCCCACTTCCGCCGTTGCTAATGAACACTGGAAAATACCTATTCATGAAACCAGTGCGGCGAACCATTCATTTCTCTGCATTTTCACACTGAAAATGATAGCGCTATACTATATAAGCAATTACGGTTAAATAATTCTTTGTTTTGTAAACCTTAACCGATTTTTCATCTTTTTTATAGTACCTAACCATATCTTTTTTAGGGTTCCGTAGCCAAATGGCAAAATATGGGGCCCTTATAGATTCATCATGTCTGTCTGTCTGTCCGTCCGTAAGTCACAGCCACTCTTCTCCAAAACTATAAGAACTATACGATTGAAACTTGGTAAGTAGATGTATTCAGTGAACCGCATTAAGATTTTCATACAAAAAATAAAAAAAAAACAATAAATTTTAGGGGTGTCATTCTAAAAATTGAAACTCAAACATTTTTTTTTTGATCAAAACCATACGTGTGGGCTCTCTATGGATAGGTATTTAAAATGATATTGAGGTTTCTAACGTATTTTTTTTCTAAACTGAATAGTTTATTTATTTATTTAGGTATACAAAACAGTACACAGTTAACAATAAACTTATATAATATACAACAATTTACAGTTTTGACCTAAACTATGCACCTAACTATGTATACACCACATGAGTAATTAAATGACATCAGGAAAGATACTAATTAAAATTAAGTTAAATCAATATAAATAAAAATATATCCATATAATAAATCTAAATTCAAGTTATTAAGTTTGATTTGAGTTTACGTAATTTGTGAACACAATATTTTTGACATCATTTTTGAATTTATAGTTTTTGACAGAATATATCAATAGAATTGTGATGCTTGTCTGATATTTCATTGTATTGGCGACACATTCTAACAACTGGGTTGTAGTAGGATGTATTATTTTGTATACACCTAATGTAAACGTGTTCGCAAACCCTTTGCGTAGTCTCGGCTTAGTATTTAGGTTTATGCTTGACAGAAGAGAAGTTGAGTCTATTTTTCAATGAATAATTTTATACAAATAAACCAAGTCTGCGTTTAATCGTCGAGTTTGCGCGAGAGACTCTTCCAAAGTGGTAAAATGTGTGTCCCCCCACAATGTAACTTCTAAAATAAGAGAATGACAAAACTAAAAAAAATATATGATGTACATTACCATATAAACTGTCACTCTTATGCGAAAAAGACTGCATAGTCTTGAACATCGACGAAAAATTGCCAGCTTATCTATCGGTTTTTTATCGGATACACTTCGGAGAGTGTGCAAATGATTTGCATGATCTAGTACCTTCTTGCCTTTTTTTTCTATCGAAATGCTTGTAGCTCGAAAAAGCGATATCGTTTCATGGTTGATGTTCCAAAGACACGAATAAAGAGATTTGACTCTACTTTTGTGATAAGAACGTCAAGGCTATGGAATACGTTGCCTGAGTGGGTTTTTCCCGATGGTTACAATCTTTGTGTCTTCAAATCGATAGTGAATCGGTTACTTCTAGGTAAACACGTTCCATCGTAGACCGCATCGTCGTTTAAAATCAGGCGAAACGGAAATAAAGTATGATCTTATAAAAGTTTAAAAAATAAAAGTGGTCAAGTGCGAGTCGGACTTGCCCATGAAGGCTTCGAAGCAGCAAGTAATATAATACAGAAGTTCTTGTAGTTCGTTGTTACTTTAAGCAGTGTTTTAACAATAGTGTATTTATGACGTATTAAAGTAAAACTACTTACTAGATCTCATTCAAACCAATTTTTGTTGATAGTTTACATGGTAATGTACATCATACACTTTTTTTTATTTTTGTCATTTTCTTATTTTAGAAGTTACAAGGGGGACACATTTTACCACTTTGGAAGACTATCTCGCGTAAACTATTCACTTTAGAAAAAAAAATGTAAGAAACCTCAATATCATTTTTTAAAACCTATCCATAGATATCCCAAACGTATTAGCCCAAGAGCCCGCGACGGCCAGACAGACCTTCCTTATTTTATAAAAGTTGAAATTTTCTCTGTACATGTCTCCTACACAGGTAAGAACGACCAGCGACTATAGAGTTTGGGTTGTGGTTACCTGGGCAGGTAACAGGTAGTAAAGGTGTATAAATAGTACTTAAAATTTGTTAGAGCATAAAGCTAATTTTTGAAGTGAAACTTCTTTATCGGCGTTGGAAAAAAATTTACCGTCACATTTTTCGGTTACGCGTCACATTTTTCCGTTACGCGCCATCTTTTTAACCCCCGACAAAAAAAAGGGGTGTTATAAGTTTGACGTCGATGTCTGTCTGTCTGTCTGTCTGTCGGTCTGTCTGTCTGTCTGTCTGTCTGTCTGTCTGTCTGTCTGTCTGTGTGTGTGTCTGTCTGTGGCACCGTAGAGCTCAAACGGATGGGCCGATTTCGATGCGGTTTTTTTTATTTGAAAGTTAATATCCGTGCGGGTGTTCTTAACTATGTTTGGTTAATATCGATTCAAAATGGCCGCCTCCACAAAATGGCGGACAAAATATTTCTTCACAACCTACCTCAATATGGGTATCAAATGAAAGGGCTTGACTAGCAGAGTAATAAACGCTATAACAAATTTCAAATTCAAGATGGCCGCCACCACAAAATGGCGAATTATATAATATTTTTCACTACTACCTCAATATGGGTATCAAATGAAAGGGCTTGATTAGTAGAATACTTTGCACTATGACAAATTTCAAATCCAAGATGGCCGCTACCACAAAATGGCGAATTACATTTCCTTTTTCACAATTCCCTTAATATGGGTATCAAATGAAAGGGCTTGACTAGTAGAATGTTGTACAGATAACAAATCTAAGGTAGTCGGGGGTTAATCAAAATTTTTAATTTTGTTCTTGTTTATTTTCAATTGTCAAAGTCTTAGAGCTCATATAGATGACCTGGATGATTCAATTGTGAAAAATTCAAATGTTTTAGTTCTATCTGAAACATGGCTGAACAATGACAATCAAGTAAATATCACTAATTTCAAATGCATTGCAAAATTTAAACGGCTGAGTACGAGAGCAGGAGGTGTAGGAATGTATCATAATTCTAATGATGTTGTTAATGTTGTGACTTCATCGATAGATTTTTCTGTTTTTTCTCCTGACTTTCATGGGTCACTAGCATCAGCAGTTGGTGATTTATGTATAGCTCAATGCCAAATGGAAAATGGGATGAAAATTTTGATTGTTGCACTGTATATATCTCCTAATCAGAAGTTGGACGATATTATTAATTTTCTTCACCATTCATTGTTGCCGTACACAAGTGAAGGTGCCTCTTTACTCGGTAACAATAATTATAAAATACCGATGATTTTAAGTGGAGATTTTAATGTCAATTTTGCATCGGAAAAATCTTTGAAGCTAGTTGAATTTCTGAAAGATAAATTGAATTTATCCATGAAAAAACAGTCCGCAAACGTCAACAACAAGATCTGGCACTACAATTGATGGAGTTTTTACTCGGTCACTAAATTTCGTGGAATGTAAACCATATATTTCATATTTCAGTTACCATAAACCATTAATTACAAAAATATATAATGACGATGACAATGATAGTAATAATTCTATTACAATTAATGAAATGCTGTAATAATCTTAGTAGCAAAAAGGTAAAGTGAAATAATTGTATTATTTGTATTCATGTCTATGATAATAAAATCCTTTTGTTTAAACTTTATTTAATTTAACTTTATTTAACCAATTTCTAGAAAGTTGCATGTAGATCATTTTTCAAAAAATAAGGCCATAAAGAAGTTTCACTTCTTAGGTGTGTACACTAGTACACGCACACATTTTTTTTATATTTTCTTCGGGATAGCTTTAGAAATCTCGTCCTCCATTGCCAGACACTTGTGACAGTTGCTACCCCTACCAGACACCCCTAAACTTTGACAAATTACAATTATACTTTCGTTATAGTATAAAAGCTAAATTTTATGTTATATGTTACTTGGGGACCTATAAAAAGATGTTACCTCAATAGCCGGACAGTTTTCGTGGTTTTTACATCTTGCCAGACACATTGAAAGTCCTCTGTAGATGCGAGCGCGAATGCTTAGTCGATTTTTTTAAGATATCTAATAAAAAATAATTCTATTACGTTCATAGTCATGTTGTGCAAAGTAAAAAAATTAGTTTAATATCATAAAAACGTAGTGAAAGATCTCAATACCCAGATGTGCCCCTTCCCAAACTTCAGGGCCACGGAATCATGTCATTGTTGGGAAGAGTGAGCTCAATCATTCCGTTCCAGTCGGTTGCAGGAAGCGGTGAACGCCGGACGTTTTTACTTATCACTATTCGTTGTCAACAACTAAAATAAGTAGAACCACAGCATATCGCACCGCTAGCGATTTTAGGGGTCAAGTAGATTGGTTATGTGCAAACTACTTACGACACACATAGAGACGCAGTTTATTACTAATTTCAAGTTACTCAGGGCACATTCATTGGTTTATATCGATGATAAAAAGTAAGTAATAATTACAATTATTTGTATAATATTTATGATTTCAACCTACAGATGGCCATCAGGGACAGAAATACGGCCGTTGTGGAGGCTCTGGGGCGGGAGGAGGCAGCTTAGGCAAATGGCAAAAGGCAATAGGCAAACACTCAATGTCGAGTCGATTACTAGCGGAATCCCAACCGGTAGTGATCGGCTCTACTGACGAGCACTAGAATTAGATTTTAAATGTACCCAAATCCCTTCTATTTTCCTCTTCTCCTTATCCAAGAAATGTGTAAAATAAAAGATAATTGTAATGACAAAGATCACGGACCCCGAAGTCTGTGGAGTGGATAATTAAAAAAAAAACCACAACCCAACCTCTATAGCCGCTGGTCGTTCTTACCTGTATAGGAGACATGTACAGAGAAAATTTCAACTTTTATAAAATAAGGAATGTCTGGCCGTCGTAGGGTCGTGGGTCGCTCTATATGGTTTTGATGTAAAAAAAAATTTGAGTTTCACTTCTAAGTATGGGACACAACATGTCAAATGTTTGAGCTAATTCAACTCGGCATAGTGATTTTCGAAGTCAACGTTTCAACTACATACTAATTAAGACCAAACATTGAATTTAATTATATTTTCGTAAGACGTCGGATTATGATCTTTAAACTAGTACCTATTGTATACCATACCATATTTTAAGTCATCTTCAATTAGCCAATTCGGTAGAGTAATTATCACGACAGTGTGTAAGCCCATAAACATTACAAAGTGGTAGCATAATTGTGGTAAACTTTTGGTTCGTTACGTTTTGACATATATATTTTTTTATTTATGCTCTATGATGTAATAAAAAAGGAATTAATTACTATACAAAACGTTTTTCTGATAAACATGACAGATAATCACTACATTTTAATAATTCTTGGTCTACTTTCAAATTTCATAGGCAGCAGGTCAGCTAGGGTTTGAGCTGACTTCATAATCAAGCTGCATCATCGATGCTGAAAGAGCTTCGATGTAGCTGTTTACTAGTAACCTCAACATAACCCTATTCTTTGCGAGAACCTGACTTATATCCAGTTTATAGACGCCAGTTGTAAAACGTATCTCGGCTCCATGTGCGATAATAAACTAGAAATAACTATGGTAATATTCAGCTATTGTTAGCTGAGACTCAGCGATGAAATAAACGAAATCGGATTTAGTTTCACCGCGGAATTTGATCACAATCATTATACGGATAAATATGATCTCTATATTAATTAATCAGTAATTCATAAACCAATATAATCTCTTATTACGATACACAACTCGACTAATACTCCTATAATCCGCTACGTAATAATTAAGTAACGTTTCTCTCGTCGCAGAGTCTCGAATAACCTTACAGTTTACACAACTCCCATATATGAAGCTAATGAGCCAAGAACAATGAATAAGGTGAGCTTATTTAGTATGTTAATTACTAATTACGAGTGTACACGCGTAACTTATGACGTATTAGGTGAGGAAATTTTAAATGTTAAAATATTTTGGTCCAATCCAGATTGCAAAAGCTATCTTATTCTATCCATAAATCCCCACTATTCAGTATTTAAGCAATTACAGCAATAAATCTTATAAATAAATAATAAATAAATATTGGTGGACAATTCACACACAACACCATCTGACGCCAAACTAAGCAAAGCTTGTAATATGGCGGCCAGATAGCTGATATAATACTTACATAGTTGTAAATACATACTTATTATACATAAAAACACCCAGACACAGTGCAAATATTTGAATTCATCACACAAATATTTGCACTGAGTGGGAATCGAACCCACAACCTTCGGCTTCGCAGGCAGAGTTACTACCCACTAAGCCACGAGGCACGAGAGAGAGAATGAAAAGCATATGTATTATACAATACTACAAATGAAATAGGTACCATCAAAGAACCAATAAAGAACATCACAAATTGAAGATCACAGATAACTGTAATGTGACCCCCACCTAGGGGAGATAATGTCATAAAATAAAAAGTTTGCCCTTAAAATAATTATAGTTTACGTAAAAAAATAAAAACTTTACTCGTACTTCACTTTTTTATTATTTCTATGACAGCTTGAGATGGTTTGAGGTTCGCGAAAATCGGAATGACTCAGCGGTATGCGCATTTTATTCTACTGATGATATACACCAGACACACCTGGATCCGTGCATTTTGTGATCAGATGCGAAAAATATTTAAAAAAGAAAATTATTACATGTAGGTACCTTTATTTCTTAATTACGTGTTTAGAATACGAAATTCGGCTTCCAAGAAATGTTCACATCAATTAAAATACTCAACTCGAGTGTCTTACGGTAATGGTTCCACTTACGTTTTTCCTTTTTCATTTTGTGCATTTAAATGGTTCAAATATTTTTTCAACAATGCATTATTACGTAGTGACTTCGAAGCGATTTTCCCGTCGCTGGTGATTTTTCACTTCACTGAGCTGCATAATTCCTGTTGTTAGTTCGTTATTAAAATAAGAATACCAGCTTTGTTTATCGCTTTCGACAGAATAAAGTTAGGAAACTCGTTTGATGCTGTAATTTTTAATAAGCTTTTATTTTTAAATAACTTGTTACGTTACCAGTTAACCTATTTACGTTCACTATTTTAACGGAACTGATTTTTATCTACGTTTGTCAACGTCATAGATAACATGTATATGCATGTACGGCTAGAGTTAGAGTTAATGTTGTTTCGTCAATATGTTTTATTTTATTGGTTTTAATGTTAGTAGGTAAGTGGATTGGATGATGGATCCATGGGTCGTCTGTTATAAAATAAAAGACTCTGTAAACTGTATTTCAAACTTCTTGAGGAATATTGTTGGGCATATAGAAATTTGTGTCAATTTTGAGGCCGAGAAAAAATTAGTAGAGCTGCGTTATTGTCAGGTAAGAAACATAAAAATTGTAAAAGCTAATCTAGAACATTCCTTGTTTAGGTCAGTAAATTTTCTTGCAATATAATAATTATTAGTAAAAATAATATGTTGATAATTATAGTTGTATCCTTGACATTTGTATTCGTGTGTGTATGTGTGTAAAATTTTCAAGTTTTTAATGTTGTTCTTCATATCTTGCTAATTAGACGTTACTTTCAAAACAGCATCATTAAATTAACTCTGCTTAATTATTAATATTTTAGTGATTTGATTGAATAGGTATTTTCGAAGGAAATCGCAGTAATGAACCTTAGACTTGGTACGACTTTGTCTAGATTTCATTACTTTTTAGAGATAAACAAGCAGCTCAATCGAGACTGGGCTAGTTTTTTACAGAATGTTTTTGGTGGGATTTCACTTATTTTAGTAGAAACGTGGACATGCTGTGGGCGGATTTTCGATTTTTGACATCAAATGAAGAGGCAAACAAAATTAAATATTTTGTGTAAAGGCAGTATGTCGATCTTTAATAGTTTGGTTGGGCTCTTGTGTTTTCAATTTAGGGTCACCAGGTACTCCACATTTTAGATGATCTAGGTTTTCATAGTTTTCCCTTTATGTGGCCATTAAACCCTAACTCTGTATCAAATTTCAGCTCTCTGAGTTTATGGGAAGTACTAGTTATATTCTGATGATCATGAGTGAGTTAGTCTCATAAAAGCGTCTCATAAATTTCTGCGTTCTGGTCTTATCCAGAGGTTCTCAAATAGGGGCTTGAAAATACAGCAAAATGGTTCCAGTAAAGGTCGGTACGGCAGTGTTTGCTTCGCGCTCGACTTGACCGATAGATACTCAAAACTGGTCATGTGCAAATCTGGCGCACTTATACCTAGTGGTATGAAACACTCGACTAATTTGATTGCTAACAATATTTCATAATGGCTACACTTAAACTTAAAATTCAATAACTTTTTCTATACAGACATAAACGAAATAGACGTTCTGAAAATGTAGAAACTGAATATTTTTTGTGGGTTTCTTTAGAAAATTACATAATTTCCGTACTTCACAATACTTTGATCCCGTTTTATCATTGAATTTTCGTTACCAAATTAAGGAGTTTCAAAGGAGAAATGAAAACCGACCAACCTCGATGATGCTATTCAACTGGAAAGTAAGAATGTTTTCCTGACAACAAATAAACAACCAAATCTAATTATAATGGCAAAGGCAAATAACCTACCTATCTACGAATCAATTTAACTTCTTAGTTCTTTCAATGCTAATTTATAATTATGGTGTAATAATACAAAGGGACACTTACCAAAGCTCGTGGTAATGTTAGAGCGTTGATGGGGTCGCTTAGCCGGCAGAAGTAGCTTCGTGGTGACCGCACATGTTGATTGACTCCCACAAGTCCTGAAATGCTCACACGCACTAAAAATTATTTATGAATAGTTTATCCGGAAAAAGTACGAGAATGACGCGGCGCGATGTATGTTTACGCGAGTTAGTTAGTTCCGGGAGGGAAAGCAAGCGAGTGCGCGCCCCCAAGATACCCGCCGACTGACGTTGTACCGGCCGCCCAAACGGGTGGGCGCACCCCGCCGCCCTCGCTCCGCGCCCAATGCCTTAAATTCTTCAGATGCCGTCTCGCACTTTTGAACGCAGCTGAGTGTTTATCGAAGCTCGTATAATCAAGTACTTGACAACTCTTTGAAGAATTCGCGATAAGCTCCCGTACCTTTGACTGCTCGCATTTAACAGCGCGGCACTGAGGCATGCATGCAACGACGTGATAAAATAAGTACCTAAATTTACTGTCGTCAAATAAGAATACTATTTATTTTTACTATTGGAATGATAAATGAAGTTTGATCGATAATTCGACACAGTTAGTTACATGATCATACAATAACTAAAGTTGTAGAGTATTCATTCAGTCTTGTATATGAATTACGGAATTTATATTTTAGAAATCACAGCTTTCAACTAGTTCAAATATGCGGCATCCGAGAATCAATTTCAGAAATTATAATAAATGTTTTATTAATGCCCAAATTAAAACTTTTGTACTTACCTAAACAAAATACGTATCTAGCCGTTTCGGCTGAGATCGCTAAACAATTTTAATTTTCTGAATATTTTTGACGCTCATTAGCAAGTTAAATGCTGGTTGGTGTCTTAAATCTACTATAAAATCTGTTCTTTGCATATTTCTATTGGTTCGTGAGTTTCTCTGGGGTTAAGATGACTTCTGAGTCATGTCCTCAGAACCCTTCGGCGTTCGGCTATTGAATCTTGAGTGGATTCAACTTATTTAGGTGCTTAATTAATAATCACCTACACAGGTATAGAGGTATGCCCCCCTTGCGAGATCAATAATAGATTCATGCAAAATTATCAAACGTGGAAGCAATTAAGTGCCACAATTATCACACCACAGTAATCACATGTAGTGCCGAAAAACAGGATTAAGTAAAATCTCTAGTAAATTCTGTAGTTTTTAAGCTAAAATAAATAATAAAGGCATATTATGGACATCCTGACGAACTTTTATCTGTTTTTTTCAAGACTCTCTAAAGAATCTGTGTGGGGGAAATACCATACTTTTGCCAGTTATTCTAACGGCAAGTAGATAATTTGCAAATACTTCTTTGTCCACGTTTAAAGAGAAATTACAGGGCTAAAAGATAAACCGTATTATAAGTATCTTTGAGTAACGAGCACAGCGCAATGCTAGTGATTTGGTGTTTTCGTGTTCAAATGTCTCCGTGGTTTTGCGCTGTTACGTCCAAGTATGTTGCTTACCATCAGGTGCATCTGTTGTTTGTCTTAACCCTTTGTATTATAAAAATTTAAGTTTAAATGAATTTTATTTTAATTAAATTATTTATATAAATTTACTAAATGATTATTTATTAATTTCATTGCAATTGATTAGTATTAATACTTCACTTGATATAGAGAGGGAAGAAATCTTCCCTGGTAAAAGCTTTCAATCAATAGCATTGGCAAAAGTGAAGACTTCAAAAAGACTTAGGTGGATAATAGGATGAATTAAGTAGATATATACTTATAAGTATATTTGTAAAGATATAGCTGAGTTTCCCTTCTCCACACTACTTAAAAGTTTCGTAAGATACATGAAAAAAAATATATTTTCTAAGCATTTACTATATCAGTATATTTAGTATATCATACCTATCAGTGTGATTGAAAAGAATCAAATCGAAAATAATGTTTTTAGGTCAGAAGATTTCAATGTGACGTTAGAATCCTATTTGGTAAAATTGAGATTTAAAAATAATTGAACTCGGTTAAAAATACATGGATGTTCTGGGCTATAAAAGTCAGGATCTATTAAAATAAACTTTACCTATATAACTTGTACTGAAATCGCAAAAAAATTGTTGTCTTAGAGACTACCGACAGAAGTCAAACCTTATAACTTAGAATTAGTATCTTAGTAATTTAGCAACTATGCCTGCGAAACCGAGGGTCGTGGGTTCGATTCCCACCCAGTACAAATATTTGTGTGATGATTTGAAATATTTGTACTGTGTCTGGGTGTTTCTATATATAATAAGTGCGTATTTAAAACTATATAAGTATTGTATCAGCTATATGGCCGCCATAGTACATGCTTTGCTTAGTTGGGGTCAGAAATAGCTACAGACTGTCGGTGACGCATGTCGGTGATGCGAACTTTAGATTTTCTCCAACCAAAAATAATAAAGCGGCTAAAAAAACACTTTCACCAATTCACTACAAAACTTAAAACTGTTCAAGGTTCATAATTATGACCCTTTGAGGATTTAGTTGGTCTGAGTTATGACCCTTTATTCTACCGTCGTAGTGGAAGGACTTTTAACAGAATCCGCAAATTGGTGAAATACCAAGCAGTATTGAGCAAGCAAACTGTGTTCAATTTTGAAGGGTAATTTTACATACACGGGTACACGGTAATGAGATAGATTTTATTAGGTATATCCCCGGGTGACGAGTATAGTGATAGGTCCAGTGATAGGTAGTAATTTGACATGTTCATGTTGAAATTGCTTCGTGATAGGTACTGTGCTGGGCAAGCATGTAGCTTACTCTAAGACGCAATTCGTTACAATCAAAATCACGATATGTCAACGAATAATAAAATAAATGTTTTGTCAATTGTTTTAGTGCGAAAACTGTGCATAATAAAATAAATATTCTAAAACATTAGTATCATTAAATTATCCATTTCGTGTGTGCAAAAAATGTGAGTATACCTATGAATGCAACATATTCTATTAGATCGGTACAACAGGGTATTCCGCATTTATTAGTTATTTTTAAAGTCCCTAACGTAGAAAAGCTTTGACTATTCAACGATAAAAAGTATTTGACAGTCTCGGTAATCTTCAAGACCGTGAGTCGTAAAATAAAGTCTAATACGGTCTAAACATTTACGACAAATGTTTTGTGAAACCGACTTCTTTACGAGGGGAAGACCTTAGGATAGGCATAATTTTATGGCACTTGAACGCGATGGATAACACCGATATTGTTTATTGTCCATTGCTTCTTTCAGCCGTAAACCATGGTACTTAGTAGTAGAATATACTTTAATGACGCCTGAACATATTTTGCCAACAGATATTTTCCTGAAATTATAACTTAATTATTATCTTTATTTTCGTATCGGTTTTATTTTAATTTCGTCATCAAATTCAGATTCTTGATGTCCAGTATTTAATGTACTTAAATGTCATAATTTGCTTAGCTAATCTGTGACTTGGCTCTTCTGTAGTATGTTTTAAACTTTGAGTACTGAATAATTTGTCTGAGGTGTTTGAGCGGTAACTCTCGTAATGCATTTACCGAGGTAATGTTTGTTCTCTACTTCTTCTATAGTACTTCCCTGACAAGTTTTTCCATGAACTTATATCATTTCATAGATGTCTGGTCTCAGGTCAACAGAAAACATAGTTTAGAAATCCAACATAAAAAATAATTGATTTGACATATCTGTCCGTTTATCTGTGGCATCGTCGGTAATACACAAATTTTATTTTGTTGGGAGAAACTTATATTTTTATTTTGCTTTGTGTTCAAGTTAAATTTAAGCAGGTACAAAGAATGGCAACTTTCATAAAACTTTCCTTTTCACACTTCTTACGTTAACATAATAGGATATTATAAATTTTGCTCAAAACATTGAATAAAGAGCGTTTTGTCGCAGGGGATTCCAGTCACAAAGAAATAGAATTTATGAAAAAATATAATTGTAGCAGGGCTTCAAACCTTCGAAAAATTATTGTTGCCGCATAATACCTACCGTAATTATTATAAGATTAAGGCCATGTAGTTCTGTCACATTAGGCATTTAACGCTGTCTTGTTCTCGCGACCGTCACCGACCGCGGAATCGGTGCCACAGTGCAGAAATAACTTTAAAATATTGGACTGTGTAATTTAAACTCATTTTTTTGTTCAAGATTTGTTTATACTAGTGATAACAATTTTGAGAATTGTGAAGTGAAACGAAGAAATATTAAATTTATCTATACTCGTAGATATACAAAACTCAACCTTTTCTTTTTAACCCCCCGACAAAAAAAAGGGGTGTTATAAGTTTGACGTCGATGTCTGTCTGTCTGTCTGTCTGTCGGTCTGTATGTCTGTCTGTCTGTCTGTCTGTCTGTGTGTGTGTCTGTCTGTGGCACCGTAGAGCTCAAACGGATGGGCCGATTTCGATGCGGTTTTTTTTATTTGAAAGTTAATATCCGTGCGGGTGTTCTTAGCTATGTTTGGTTAATATCGATTCAAAATGGCCGCCTCCACAAAATGGCGGACAAAATATTTCTTCACAACCTACCTCAATATGGGTATCAAATGAAAGGGCTTGACTAGCAGAGTATTAAACGCTATAACAAATTTCAAATTCAAGATGGCCGCCACCACAAAATGGCGAATTATATAATATTTTTCACTACTACCTCAATATGGGTATCAAATGAAAGGGCTTGATTAGTAGAATACTTTGCACTATGACAAATTTCAAATCCAAGATGGCCGCTACCACAAAATGGCGAATTACATTTCCTTTTTCACAATTCCCTTAATATGGGTATCAAATGAAAGGGCTTGACTAGTAGAATGTTGTACAGATAACAAATCTAAGGTAGTCGGGGGTTAATCAAAATTTTTAATTTTGTTCTTGTTGGTCACACTATAAGTTAAGAACGGCTTTTCCAATTTCATGCATCTTTTTAAAATGTTTCCTAATAATTCACAAGTTCATCAAAAATTTAAAAAAATGTGTTGAAACGTAAAGCCAGTAAAAATAGAAGGTTTTTTGGTCAACTTTGCACTAAATTTCTAATCCAATTTTTTTCTATGAGGTAAAGATCACTTACTGAGCATAAAATTACAAAATGCTCACAGATCCAGGTAGAGCTTCAAACGCCAATTGAAAAAAACTATTTTAGCCGATATTTTGGAAACTATACAATTTGACAATAATTGTAGAAAATAAAATTTTGCATCTTTTGTTGCTAGTAAACTTTTTTTTGTAAAACTTACCGTTTACGATTTATAACCCATTTACCTAATGATACGATTGCGATGATGCCGATAATAGTGGATGTAAATGATGTGGTCTACGATGGAACTTGTTTCTCTAATAGAAACAAGCACTGTGTACCTCGTAACCCCAAGGTTGGAACCTTCGACAAAAACCCACTCTGGCAATGCGTTTCACAGCTTAGTTGTTCTTATTACAAAAGTGGAGACCAAACTCTTCGTTCAACTCTTCAATCATGATGATGAACGGTGCTGTTTATTCGAGCAACGAGCAATATGATAGAATAACTTTAATATAAAAACCCCGACTACAAAAAAAATCTACACGTAAAAAATATTACCTACTATCTAAGGACACTTTGGCGAGCCAGACTAGTCTTAGAATATCTTAGTTACCAAAATCCATCCCGCCGTTTGGAAGATATGTGGAAATAAAAGATTTACAAACAAAAGATACGCGCGAAAAACATAACCCTTCTTCCATTCCGGTAAAAAAGGACATGTTTATGCTACTGGGAACAGAATTCACATCTTATTATTTTTACATTGTTATCATCAAATTTGACATAATACATCGTAATCGGTAAGTTCGAAAAAAAGTTTACTGGCAACACAAGATGGGAAATTTTATTTTCCACAATAATAATAGGCTTCATAACTTTTTCAGAATATCAGCCAAAAACGTTTTTTCGAGCTGGCGCTTGAAGCTCCACCTGGATTTGTTATTATTTTGTGATTTTATGCTCAGGACATGATTCTAAACCTTATATAAAATACGAATCGGAAATTTAGTGCAGAGTTAAATTCTACGAGTAATTTTACTGCCTAAAAGGCTTCTTATCAAATTTGGTCGAATGTCTAAATTGCTATGAACAATATTAACATTTTCATACAAAAAAAAAACAATAAATTTTGGTGGTGTCACAAACTTGGCAAAGTATACAAAAATAAAAATTCTAACAAAACCATACGTCTATGGAAAGGTGTTCAAAATTGTATTGAAGTTCCTAACATTTTTTTTTAAACTGAATAGTTTGCGCGAAAGTCTCTTCCAAAGTGGTAAAATCTGTATGTGAGGACTTTTCTTCCAAGTACTAAGTACCTTACTACCAAAGAATTTACCTAAATGGCATATAAATGCAAGTTAGGTATCATCATATATGTATCCTTTATAGGTATCATGTATAGGTATCATTTATGATACCTAACTTGGGAGATTTGCGCAGGGGATTTCTCCCCTCTCAATATTTTCTTATCCCGATCTCTAATTTAACGGACGAATATTTTACCGATACTTATCTATTTTCCATTGCATTCGCATTGAATTTTTTACTGATGTGGTATCGACGTCAGTTTTTTGAGACTCTCCTTTTGGTCTATAAACAGCGTACTAATTAGTATCAGCGTCTATTTGCAATTCCAATGAAAACGGTATCAAAAATCAAGATCGCGATAGATAGCGTGCTTCACTAGTAATACCTACTGATATTGTTATACTGTGGCACTATGATCGTAATATTTAAAATTTATCGGTTGTCAAAATTGCAAAATCAAGCACAGGCCCGTCGTCCGTGAGCGCCGAAACGCGACTGATCAAGCTTGCCGAACGGCGCGCTAAATATATGGTAGATATTAAAACATAGTGAATAACTGATACTTTTTATCAAGTCAAACTCTGCGAATGCATCTATAACTTTTTAGTGGCTTTCGTTGAGTACAAAAATTTAGTAAAAAAATTAATTAGTTTAGTCATAAACTTGAAAAAACTTTTTGAAAAGGGGTAACTTTGGGATTTTTTTCTATCAAGTAAAATTCATTAAATCGTGTTACTGACTGCGAATTGCACTAGATTAGATCCTTAACTATTACATATATTTTTTTCAGAGTTTTATACACTAATTTAAAGGTCTTAAAGTTGTTTTAAAAAATCAAAATTACGGCCCACACGCCAAAATGTTACTTACGAGTATTTGGCAAAATTTGGGTTCAACCTTTCGACGCACGTCTCAAATGCCGAAGATTTTTTGATTACAAACACTTAACTCAAAAACCGACTGCTGTTTTGACTCGCATATACCTTGAATAAATGTTTAGATTACGGCGGGTACAGTGGTTAACCGTGGTAAGGTTTATTTTCGTTTGAAGTTTCTGAAGATGTCATATTGTAAACCATTTTACAAGATAAACTCCGCCTGATGAAAATAGATTTACTTTCCTACAGGGAAATATAAAGTTTCCAATGGGAATGCCAACATTTTTTATTTTGAGTTAGAAACATTATCGTATTCTAAGTTTTCAGATAAGTTTTGCTTGACATTATTGTTCTAAAAATCCAGCTAATAGCTACCTACAGACATCAAAACGACGTGTGCTAACTATTCTATCACCAATAAGATGAATAAGGTCAAAAGGTCTCGCGAGACAACTAGTGAACGATTCGAACATAAAAGGTAAACTTACTTATATTTCTACTAAAATGTACATTATGGTGTCTGGAGGTTTCGTTACTAGAACTGTAGGTATAGGTAATGTGGACATTTCCAGTTACCTACGTAAATACAATTTGATTGACTGTTGCATGGAATTGTGATCAACAACTTCATTGAGATTTGATTTATAGATTCGTAAATATGTATATTATATTGTGTTAATTTTATCAGACATTCTTCACTAAACACTCTCTATGCAAAGCTTGTATTATGGGAGGCAGTTAGCAGATGCAATACCTACCTATAAAAGGGGAAGTACAAACTTTCGATACATTGAAACGCCCAGCTAGAACAAATATTTTCCCTGGGTGGGAAATTAAACAACAAGGCAAGTCTCTTCGTATTAGGTAGGATCTAAGTAACCGCGATAAACCGCTCAATATTCCGAGATCTGGTAGCAAAAATTGGGTAGGTACATGAGGCAAGGTGAAAACTTGTCTTTAAAATGTATTATTTATAAATTAAAACATGTTTTATATCCCTACACGGAGGTGCCGATTTGGCTGTTGAGTATCGGGGCAAAATGAATCCCTCAATTTAGATCTCTTGGTAGGTAGATAGACCCTCCAAAATAGTCTCCCTTTTTGAGAATCCCTATTTTCACTAATAAATTTCAAATTGCCTTAAACCAATTTTTTGTATTTTTGCAAAACATATTTCTACGCACCTGGAAATCTTAAACTACCAACTAAATATTATTATTTTTATTATTTGAACATGAAACTACAACATATCTATAAAAATTGCTAATTGCCTCAAACATATTCACTGAATAAAAATATAAAATAAAAATGTATGGATCCATTTTGCCCCACATCTCACCAGCCAGGTCTGCACCTCCGTGTTGGGGAATAATAGGAGCGCTATGTGACAAGTTTTCAGCTTGCCTCAAATACCTACCCAAAACCTCCAAGCAGCTCTCGGAATACAAACCCGCTGTTGCTAAAAATGGCAGGTTACTGCGATCGAGTTTCAGAATTACGTTGCTTACATTTTAGGTCATGAAGTGTGACCGCACTTGAACCTATTACTCTTAATATTGTTTAAAGATTATTCTAATTCTAATATTAAAATTTGTTTATAAATATTATTCTCTGAATATAAACTAAACGGTCTGAGACGTGAGCACAACTGTTACTGGGATGTAAAATACTTGTAAAGTAACGAAGCTCTGGGCCGTTCGAGGTTCGAGGTAATCTTGCTCTACTATCATAGACCGTATTATACTTATGAAAGTGAGAAAATCCAGCTTTGTTGTTACCACGGCCAAAATCACGACTGAGACCTGTGAAATATTTTAAAAGTGATTTAAATCATGTATAAGAATTAATTTTTATTTTATTTATTATCCTAAAAAACTACTAGTTCAATAACCATCAAATTTTTAGCTTGTTTTAATTTTTACCAGATAAGAAAACCTGACAACACTCGCAGTGTAGACACATTTTAATAGCGGAAGTAAACTTTTGGTGTAACTTGTTCTAAATTACCTATTTTTGAACTAACTGTATTTTAATGTATACCAGAAATGCTTGAAACTGAGATAGAATAACAAATAGTAACATTGCTCGGGTAATGTTTGTAAACGACGCGAACTTTATAGCCGAAGGCGGGCTAAACACAGCTGAGACACAACGAACTGTAAAAGTTCATTAAAATGCAGTTCTTAAAATGTAACAAGATGTTCAACAGTTTCAGAAATAAAATACGAGTAAAATAGTGCAAGAGGAAAATATTCCGCTAAGAGAAATAGCGTAGTAAAAAGCAAATACACTTTTCATAAAGGTTTATTTTATTGCAATTAATCGTGATTGAGGTAAAATTTTGTTTGTGGAGCAATATTTTTTAATTTTAAACTCCATTTTTTTATATTTTATTCAAAGTACAAAAACTGTTTTCAGATTATATCGTGTAAATTTTAGTTAATGTATGGAGAATTAGCTAACCCCACGTTGTGAGTTGTGACCCGTGACTTAACAACAACAAATTTAAAGAGTAGGTATATAATTTCATTCAAATCAATTCAGTCGTATAAAGATTCATTTGCTAACTTTCATTTTTTTTAATATTTGATTTTCATTTTCATTTTTAGTGATTTAAATTGCTCTATAGCGAATTTAAAAGAAATTGCATATTCCACACATTTTATTCCAAAATAAAAAGGCCCATTTTGATATTTGAGGAAGACGCTAGAAGAATATAGCTTGGAAAGAAACAATAAATAATGATAATTTTAATAAATAAATTATTAACGCATTTTTTTAAAGAACGAATGGATGTGTGGTTGTTACTCTTTCATTAAAAGCTACAGAAGGGATTTTGATGAAATTTGGTACCTACAAAGAATGACAAAGGTCTGGAGTAATTCATAGGCTATTCTTAATCCCGGTAAAAGAGTGAGAGTAAGAAAAGGGAAGGCTTACATAGTTATAAAAAAATCATCTAGGCATGCTCGAGCGTGGCAAATTTTATCTTTAAGGAAATAATTCAAGGGCAATCTAATATATAAATATATAAATATTTTTTTTGTTGCCAACTAGTGTTCCAACCATTTAATCACAATAAATGTTTCAATAAGAAAAATAGCACGCTTTCATTTTTCTTTTTTTTTTAACAGCTGTTTTCATCATCATCATCGTTATCAGCCGCAAAACGTCCACTGCTGAACATAGGCCTCCATTATAATAGATTTCCACAACGAACGGTCCTGCTCATCCTGCAACCAGCGGTATCCAGCTAACTTTGTGAGGTCATCTGTCCATCTAGTGGGAGAGGCTGTCCAACACCGCGTCTTCCGGTTTGTGGTCTCTCGAGAAACTTTCTTCCTCATCAGTTGGCAGTTCTGCGAGCGATGTGGTCTCCCCATTGCCACTTCAGCTTGCTTATTCTTTGAGCTATGTTGGCCACTTTCGTTCTTTTGCGAATATCCTCATTACGGATTATGTCGTGCAAAGAGACTCCAAGCATAGCTCTCTCCATCGTTTCCAATAAAGTTGCATAGACAACACTAGCCGAGACCTGCGGTCTGTCACAATCACGGTAAATATCCCATTATTAATAATACTAGTGTAGTAAACAGCGGTGATAGTTTAAATCAGTTTAGAAGAAGATATATCATAAGGAACTCTATACTTTGGGAAGAAAATATAGCTCTAAGTTTCAAATATTAGACCGGTCTCTTCAGTTCTTACTAGATGATAGATCAACAAACATACAAAAATCCGAACAACTAAGACTGTTTGCAACTTAGACGTTCAAGACCATAGAGGATACATATACTTTATCTAAGTTCAAGGCTTTGAAGTCTTTTACAAACAAGAGAGTCGTTGGTTATGAGCTTTGGTTCTGAGCTTTGAATAAGGAATAAAGTTATGAAGCCTTTTGGAACGTCACTCGAATAAAAAGCAATTGCATACGTTATTGTAAATAGTAAGTATAGCTGTTCCATAGAGAATTGCGCTGTAAAAATAATATAACGTAAAAAAAAAAAATTGGTCAACATTTAAATTATTTGTCTCAACTGCCATAGGTGCCTTTAAAAAAAAATAGGATTTAGCAAGCTGAAGTGGCAATGGGTTAGTGATATTGCCAAACAACCTTTGGGATAGACAGTATCTTTAGTGGAATTCGCGCGTAAGCAAGCCACACACCATCGCTCGCGTCGCTTCATGTGCAGGCAGATGGAGCGTAACAGTGGACGACAGGATGGAGATGATCACACACCACTGGTGATATTATTATCGGAAGAGGCTTATGTCCAGCAGATGAATAGCTGTTGATGACAATAACACCGAGGTTATTTATCGTCGTAGAAGATGTACGTTTCTTGAAGATCGGATGTTTATGCCTGGAAGAGAACGCTGTTAGCGATAAGGCGCCAATTGTCGCACTAGCTTTAAGTTTATAAATTGTTTCAAGTTTAAAATTATTTTGATGTGTTCACTGTTCAATAAAGTGTGTATATCTATCTATCGTTACCTCTTTACGGTCATTGCTTTTTTTTTGGTTTTTGAATTTGAATTTTGAATTGCTTACATTTTTAGGAAACTATATCTAAAACGCTCATACAACATAAATAAATATACTTACATATTTGACACTCTTCTTGTGTACGTATTTCCGGAAACATCACTTCATTTATCAACATAAAAATAAGATTACGGGAGTAATACCCATTTATTCAGTCGCGAAGTGAATATGAAAGCTTCAGGATTATCATCATTATTCCCAGCCTTCCTGATGCCACTGCTGGGTGTAAACTTTTAGCCTAGCATGCCATCTTTTTTGTCCTTTCCCAATCGAGTCTAGGTTCGACCCGCGACCATGACCCATTTTACCTGTGGAAGCCCCTAAGTTTAACACTAGTTTGTAAGTGTTCTGTTTTGTCATTTCACATTTAGCAGAGGGATTTGCTCCCTTACTCATAATACCTATCATATTTATGAAATGGAAAACTTTTTGTCCAAATAATAGTAAAGTGAAGAATGCTAATATTGCCGGACAAGTAAGTTCAAATAATGGTAGTGGGTTTGAACATCTCGATTAGCTGTGGTTATACAGGTAAACACATTTGATTTGATAGACCTTCATTAGTCTATGGATAAATCAAATGTGTTTATTGTAAGTTTTTTTTATCTGGGCAGAGCCTTTATTAACAAAACTAAAATACAATGAGAACTACATACACTACACTACAAACCTAACTAACTACTTACACTAAGCACACCTGAATTATCTATAGACCACTGTAAGTCTATAGATAATCAAGATGTTAAAGCCCACTACGAATCGGAAGCGTACCCAGCATGCTGGCGGCATTACCACGCTGAATGGCAATGCTTATGCGTTGGGCCAAATAAACGCCAGCATTTTGGTCACGCGTCGCGTCGACCAAGCGCTCGGATAGGCTTTTGAAAATGAGGTGAGCTCCCGGCCCCCACGGTCCCAATGTCTCAACCCCAAAGGGCTCAAATATGTAACCACTTCCGAGGGTTGCATATTTGCGCCGTTTGAGTCGCTCAGCTGAATTAGCTGCTGCACCGGCCCTACTATGTGTCTCTGGAAGATGTGATGGTGCCAGAGTATCGACGCAAGTTGCGTCCCATACTAAGGGCCGACCCAACTTCCAAGGCACAACAGTCATGCCGTCAGGTCTTTTGCCATCGTCACGCGCAAGACCACTCGGTTCGAGTATGGCTGGGACATTGGCGGTGGAAAAAGCCCGGCGTATGATGTCGTTCAGGCAGGCGTGGCGGCCGTTATTGTAAGTAGTTTGGTATGTAGTGTAGTGTAGTTCTCGTTGTATTTTATTTTTGTTAGTAAAGGTACTGCCCGATAAAAAAAATTTAATTGAAACATTCATTTCACTCCATTACGTCTAAACAAACTTTGAAAGTATCGTATGCGATAGCTTTTCGGTTGCTCACCTCAACAGACGTGCTAGGTTTCACGTTCTATAGATATCCAATAATGTTTATAGGTTTATACCTACCCACTATGCACTTACCTGAAAAGAAAAATACAGTGTTAAGTTGACATTGTTAAACTTAAATTAGCACATTTTAAAACAATAATACCAGATTTGTTACTAAAATTAATTGTACCGAAAAAAGTTATATTATTTAAGTATAGATTTGTATTGTATCTTCTTTGATCATATTCAACAATCAACAATACTTTATTAAGAGTGCTATCCGTATTCCAAAACAATGGTTATGCTTCATTAACATTTGAGAAAAGTTCAGATGTTGAACATTTATCTACCGATGTAAGTGTTTTGCCAAGACCAATATTATTTTTCAGATACTTGAGTAGGGATGTTTGGTGTTCAGTAGTTAGTATTACATTCCATCAGTAAATAGAAGACAAGTTTTAATTCTTTTTTTGTTAGAGTTAATGCTAAAGTTTTTGGTTATTCTTCGAGCGAATACGAAAATACATATTATCGTTATCGATTATCGGATTTACCGAACATTTCAAACTTGCACCTACTGCTCTTATGGAACGTTAATCTGTAACGATGAGCATAGCAGATAATACTTGTGTGTACCGCAAAAGCCTACAGCAGTGAAGTTTGTGAAAAGTTTTGTTTAATGTGTATTTTGAAATGAAATCTTTTTTGGTACTGACCTTCAGAATTTTTTGAGTGGACAAAAATCATGGAATTCTTGACGTCGTTACCGCTTCATGCGCCATTATGAACCGTATAAGTGAAAACTTATACGGTTATCTGCTAGGTACACCTCACCGATCACCAACATGCTGATGTTGTGGCGTAGCGTTGTGACGAGCCGTTTTTATATATTTCCTATACGCCTATCCCGATGCAAGGACCGGGCCGTCTACCGCCTAACTATATCGGCTATGGCTTTGCTATTGGTGTCTCTATCATTTCAAGCGAAAAGAAAAGAGAGAGCAATGTGAAAGCTAATACATTTTTAGCTAGGCGGTAGACCCTCGGGCCGGCGAGATTATCCCTAACGGGTATGCGTCAAGGGTTTGTACTTTATTAACGTTTATACAGATCTTAAGCTTACTACATAGTTTGTTAGTATATTCTTAATAGGCATGACGACTCATTTTTGACTGATGTGCCATCAAAAGCTACTCAATAACTGAAACATAGATAATATTGGTGGGCATTTCACACACAACACCATCTGACCCCAAACTAAGCAAAGCTTGTACTATGGAAGCCAGATAGCGGATATAATACTTATATATTTTTAAGTACATACTTATTATACATAGAAATCACCCAAGCACAGTACAAATATTTGAATTCATCACACAAACATTTGCACTGGGTGGGGGATCGAACCCACGACCCACGGCTTCGCAGACTACCAACTAAGCCACCAGGCCAGCCATAGGTGAAAGAATTACTTTGTTATCTTAAAAACTTCCCTAGATATCACAATTTTGGACTTTCCCAAAAAACGCTTCATACAAAAACACTACTCGTACTAAAGCGTGACACAGCCTGGCATTTTCTATTGGCAGGAAACTGGTTTCATAACAAAAGTCACTTGATTGTACTTATACGGGGACGAAAACTTTTAATGCTTTTTGGATGGGTGAAATCTGGTTAGTTCGCATCACTAACACGCAAAACAGCAATATACCTGTAGATATACAGGTGACGTAGGTGAATAGGGAGCACAGGGCACCGGTGGGGCAGAGACGACTTTTACTTTAAAACATCCTAAACTTACCAAAATGAATTTGTGAATCACATGACAGCACTGTTGTACAGATGTCATTGTTAATTGAGTGACAGCAGACGGGTGTGTCTTTTAGTAAACACCTGTTGAATATAAACCTTTGCTAATGAAATTTGTTTCTAAATCTGAGTTGGTACGACCAATTTCCGACAGGTGGCGTAGCAGGTAGCTGAAGAGGTGTTTTGTTTAAAAGCGATATTGTCAGGAATTACTGAACTGATTTCAGTCATTCTTTCACCGTTGTATACCTATGTACGGGATCCTGATGAGTGCTATATAATGTACCACGGGCGAAGCCGGAGCGGACATCTAGTCTTATTATATAAAAACAAGTAACTTTTAATCATACTGTACTAACTTCGCACCGCGAACTCCATTCCATGTAATCGAAACAGATATGATCCCTGCGATACAGGTCTCACCTAGTGCAGGGGCTAAAAGCGCTTAATTAACCTATGTAATTTTTATGGGAAATAAAACATTTTGTGTTTTGTAAATATTTAAACTTTTTTTTATATGTCACTCTTTAAATAAATCAGTATTTTGTCGTCAAATAAAATTTATTGTAAATTGTAGAAAATTTCATTAGGCCAGAGATTTAACCTGTGCCCCAAACACGGGGCAGAGAGGACCTTATTTCTTTTCGATAAATTTGGTTTTTTTTTAAATCCAAGTTTTTTAAAGATATGCAAGTAATTTATTTTCACTATACTATACTACAAAGTGTATAAATATTACATTATCCGATAATATATAAAACTCTTATATTTATTTTTAAATCTTAAATTGTCCGATGTGCGTCTCGCCCTTCCCTTATACCTAGTATAACTTTAATGCTGTTTAATAATAAAATGCTAAGTTTATAAGTTTTCACTTCTATCTTCAATCGGTACATATGACTACGATTTTTTTGTTCAAATCCAAGCCAGGTTCGTATTGAATAAATAATACATACGTATTTCATTTTATGCTTAGTAAAATAGTGTTATCAGGTACTAAGGTAGTTTCCCAAATCAACGATCAATCATAATATTGTCAAGTGCCCCAATGTAGCTATTTAGGCGATAACACAATTATTGACAGCTATAATGCAAGTGCTTATCAGATAAACGTTATCGAGCTAAAACAAATATTAACACAGATTCGGTACTCGACTGTCAAAAGTACCTACATAGCTTCGGTCATAAAATAATAGGTATGAGACTATAGTTTTCAATTGACTTTCATTCATTGACGTTAAAACTAAGAATTTCACGGTAGCGTTTAAAAACGTCGAAAGAATCTTTACAACTTGTAGATTTCTAACAACAGCTTCACTACTCACTCACCACAATATCATCCCACTTACCTGATATTTACGGAGCCAATATTATAATCTAAATTTAGTAGCAAGCAGTGAGCTATATCGAAAACAATACCACAGTAAATACATATGTTTTACTGTGACAATACGGTGCTTGACTGAAATCTGAAAGCATGGTGACATGAATGTGACTTATGAACAAGTGAAGCAAGCAAGAGTTGTTTGTGCGAAGACACCTAAGTACGTCACAGCTAGATAGGGGAAAGAGGCGATGACGTCACGGACAGCTAGTCGCCTCCAGACCGTGAATGGGAGTAGATAACTCACGTTTCTCTCATGACGTCACTCTGGAAACGCACACGGTATCCCAGTTTGGGGGGCAATGGCCAATCTACAAAATAAAAAAAATCCAATTCAAATTGTCGCCCTTTCTTAGAGCTCTAAAAGCACTTTGTTTCAGACAAAAGTGCTAAACAGTCTTTGTACACATGTTGTCAACTACGGAATTTTGTAAGACAATCTGTTTGCTTCACCGAGGAAAAATGTGGAGATGGACTCGAAATGATTCCTACTGCTTGTTTAGAAATAAAATAGGTACTTATTTATGAGTTTTCTATTAGCTTTAAAAGTTCTACAAAATGTTAAAGGTGGAAAATGTACTTAGTATATAGATGTACCAACACAGATTATTAAATAGGAATGCTTTTTTTTTCTCAATTAATTGCCTTAGCTAACGTCGCCAGTGGCCAGCAAATGTACCTATGAAATGATGTTCCGAACAGCGCGTAGCAGGACGGACGTAGCAGGATGCATATAGTACATATCTCATATCTACCTATATTATTTAGTGTTTATGAATATTTTGTACACATTATGGCAGTATTTAGTAGTGTTTATGCATATTTTCTATACATTTGATAGTATTTACGCCAAGTTATCGGCCACTCTAGTACCTATTTGTATATTGTGTACTGTATGTCAATTTTATTTTACAATTTTAATGTTTTCCTATTTCTGTCTGAATTTGGAATCAAAACGAGATTGTCATTTACTTTGTAAGTTGTTCGGAAGTCTGCTTCTCCATCAACGACAAAGATATAAATAGGTTTACTCTGAGGTCTACTGTCTAACTAAAATGGTCTTCATTTTAATGTTGTTTGCCTTTAAACTGTCTTTAGTTTCACTTGAAATTAAAGACACAATAGTTTAAGTGAGGCGGTCAAAAGGCTGGTATCAGTGTCTGTACATCTATGTTCTAAGTTAAGTCGCTGGAATTCATTCAGGGCAAAGCCGCTCACCCATCATCTCCGTTCTGATCAGCCACGTCAGCGGCACCAGTCGCCTCCTCAGGCTCGTCCACGCCATTGCAATTTTCCACCACAACCTCAGAAGATGCACTCATTGCCGCCCGATGCAGCACTCGTCAACCGACCGAGCCCCGGCGCTCCAATATCACACTGACAGCCATCGCCCTTGGTAAAAGATTACCATTACTACAAGTACATTATTAAATTAAGCGAAGTTAACTTGCAGACATGAAGCACATAAGCATGCGCCGTCCACAAAGCGGGTCACGAACGCACAGTTAGGGCTTCGGGTAACTAATCCCTTTAAAGAGTAGTTTGCTTGTTATACCGACACAGAAAAATAAGTTTGTGGGACAATGTAATTAACATAACTGTCACGTGATTGTATCAGTATTTATTTAATATTCAGATAAGTGACAGATTTAGGAATGTGACTCTTCGCCATAATCCAACCACTTGGCTGGGATCATTTCGGTTTCCCCACACATTATTTGTACTCTGCTTATTCTGAAATGTCTCATTTCGTCTTACAGTCCTTAATCTCTCTTAGTGATAAGATCACTAATTGCTACTTATTCTTTAGGTATTGTGTATTTTGCTATATACTTTTAAGTTCAATAAATCGTTATAAAAATAGCACCAAAGCACTATTGTACAATGTACAATGTATTGTACAATATATTGTACAATAAAACAATCCACAGTTCTGTATTCTTGCTACTGTTCGTTTTTATTTGTGCATTTTATTTTTTGCACTCCACGGTTAAGTTACTTACACAAAAATATCGTTAAAATTACTCCAATTTTTAGGGTCCATACAAAAACGGAACTTACGAATGTACCTACGTCAAACCGCTATGGAAGCCGGTCGATCCACGATCCACGTAGATATTACAAGAATGCAGCTATTTGGGTCCGCCATAGTTATGCGACAACCTACCTATCGATATAATTACGGTCTATATACATATGTATAGGACTTACTACAAACTCCACAAGTTTGATCTGAAGATGTGCTGTGCCTATTTGAACTCTATGAACATCCACATCTCTACGTAAAAGAGAGTACTTAATTTATATAAATTTTAGCTTGACGTTAAAATTTAATACAAATAATCTATTTAAAAATTAGTACATTAGAATGTATGACACTGTCGGTTTTCCCGACTAAAGAAAAACGATAACACGCGTTTTTTTAACGCATTCGGCTTACTAATTAGGTACTGGTTAAATTATGACAAACTATTTTAATTTTTTAAAACTACACTACCTAGCTAACTACTTACACTTAGCACATCTGAATAATCCATAGACCGATGAAGTTCTAAATACTCGTAATCATGATGATCAAGCTCACTACCAGTCGGAAGTGTGCCCACAATGTTGGCAGATTACCACGCTGAATAGCAGAGCTTGTACGTAGAGCCAAATAAAAACCGGCGTTTAGTGTACATAGCTTATTAAAACTAGCAGCGCCCCGCGGTTTTACCCACGTAGTTCCCGTTCCCGTTATTTTCCCACAATAAAAACATTATACGCCTTTATAATAGGTATTAGTGGGATGTAAGTACCTACCTCATTCATTCATAATGTAAGAGCGACGCTCTTTTCGGTGGAGTTCCTTCCATGTACATTTGTACTTCTACACTCCGCCTTTTCCTTGACTTCCTGGTACGACACTACATTTATCTTCTCCTTCACTTGGTTCATGTAACTTCTCCTAGGTTTACCTCTCTTCCTCCTCCCTTCTAATTTGCCTTCCATTATTGTTCTAATGAAGTTGTCGTATCGTATCAGATGTCCCAACATCTTCCCTCTTCTGTTTTCTATTGTTTCCATTAATGTTCTTTTCTCCTCTACCATCTTCAAAACTTCTTCATTGCTCTTCATTTTTTTTCCAGCTGATTCTCTCCATTCTCCTCCAATGCCACATTTCGAATGCCTCTAATCTTTCCCTATCCCTTTGAGTCACGGTCCACGTTTCGCTGCCATACAATACACTACTCCAGATGTGGATCTTAACCAGCCTCTTGCGAATATTCTTTGATATTAGGGCTAAAAGCTAAGGATAAAAGCTCTTTTTGCCATTGCTATTCCAGCTATAATGTCTGGTGTACACCTGGAATCATTGTTTTTCACACTGCCTAAATGTTTGAATTGTGTTACGTTGTCTATGGAAACTGAGTTAAGTTTAATTGGGCTTTTAGTAAATGCTTTCTTCTTTGAAGTAGTTAAAACTTTAGTTTTTTTTACGTTTATTTTCGTTCCGAATTCTGTGAATATTAAGTCTATGTCTTGTAGTAGTTTCTTCCAACTGTGTAGAGTTTTCAGCCAAAGCTGCAATATCACCCGCAAATCTTATAAATTGTATATTTTCCCCGTCAATGTTAACCCTTCCCCCCCCTTCCTGACTCTATTAGTTTTCTTATGGCACATTCTATGAAAATATTGAAAATAAGTGGTGAAAGTGGACACCCTTGCCTAACTCCTTGTCTTATCTTTGCCCTTCCTTGTTCTTCTGCCACTTCTATTACTGTCTCTTGATTCTTATAGTATAACTCAAATATTATTATTTTGTCTCTATAATCCAATCCTGCTTGTTTCAATATGTTCATCATTTTCTTCCAATTAACAAAATACTTCTCCAGGTCAATAAATGCCATGTGAGTATCCAAATCTAGGTCCATTATTCTTCTATCTATTATTATCCTTAAAGCTAATATTGCTTCCCTTGTTTCCTTATTCTCCCTGAAGCCATACTGATCCGGTCCCAGATAACTTTCAATTAGGTAACGGTCTTATTCTATTTTGAATGATTTTAATTAGAATTTTACTTGTTGGGGATATAAAACTAAGTGTTCTATGTTCCTCACATTTTAGTGTTAGCTTTCTTGGGCAATGTGATTGTTTTGCTTGTCTGGAAATCTGTAGAAACTCTTCCTGTTGAGTACATTTTCTGAACCAGCTCAAATAACTCGTTTTTAATCGGCTCGCAATTAGCATATTTAATCATTTCTATATGTATGCCATCAATTCCTCCTGCCTTTCATCATCATTTTTAATGTTACTTACTACTTTGTCAAATTAATATCTGGGCCAAGATTATCCTTTTCTATTTTATCTTCTTGTTCTATATCGCTTTCTTCTAGCCCTTCTCCTTTTTATAAATTTTCTATGTACTTTATCCATCGTTCTACAATTTCTTTACTGTTAATCAAAAATTTTCCCTGATCGTATAATATTGATGTACTTTTGGTTTATATGCAATATTCGTTTTTCCTTTTCTGACGTAATATTCTATTCTGTCGCATATTATGTCATTTGTATGCATTTTTTTTGCTTCTGTACATTTAGTAGTTAATTTATTTGTCATCTTTTTATATTCTGCAACACTATTGTCATCTGTTCTATTTCTTAACATTCTTCTTTCTATTATTAAATCTATTATTAAGTTATTCATCCATTTTTTTCGTGGTAAGTATATTTTTTCTTTTACTAAACATTCTTCTGCAGTTTTTCTAAATGTATTCTTCATATTACCCCAGCTGCCTTCAATACTTACACTATTAAGATTATCTTTTAAGCTCTCCTTATAGTGTTCTAATTTCTTACTTAGCTTATTACATACTATATTGCACATTACTATTGCTATTTAAATCCTTCCAAACGTAAGTAGGTAAGTACCTACCCTTATAAAAATATATTTTTCAGAAAGGCGAGAATAATAAAAAATAAGTTATAATTTTTCATATTTGTTATGCTTTCTAAATTATTATTAGTCTCTCCGATCTAAATACTCACGTAAACACACATAATTATGTAGTCTGTAGCCGGCGACAACAACGATGCCTTATCAAACGTAATTGGTGTTAATCTTAATTTTACAACTCGTTTAGGCTCTATAATTTCAGCTTATCTCAAAATCTATGACGCCATGGCCTTGATGTAATGTAGATGATGGAGAAACATCGTAAAATAAACGATGAGAATTGCATGAGGTTTTAAAGGTAATTACATTAAACATTTGCCTAAGATTGTATCAAGCATTATCGCATCTCTACTCGTCCACTGATAAGTACATACATTTCATGTACGCAACCGTCCGGATCCTGAGTTGATATTTGTCTTCTATCAATCATCAAATTAACTAAATCGGTAAGTATATTCACTAAAGGTGATCGGAATCGAAGACTTATGAGAATCTTTTCTCACGGGATCATGATCTTACCGATTCATCCGATCCGATTTATCGATATAGGTAATTAAATGTATCTAACCATCTGTTAGATTCTAATTGATGCTCAGTATGTTAATTAGAGTGTTTTATGTGCGTTTTATCGTATCGATGTATCGTTTTATAAGTGACAATCTGAGGGTTAAGACTTTTAGTATAGTTAGAGATGTATATTATATCTGTACTAGGTAAAAGTTAGTAGTAAGTTAGAAATTTTGGTGTAACTTCCGATAAAGCTTACAAACTGGTTATATAAGATATCTTCTAATATAATTATGTATACCTAGTGGTTTAGTAACTCAGTTGTGCAAAAACGTAAGTTGTGATTGTGATAAACATAAAAAGGTACTTAGGCATTAAAAATTACCTAAGCTACTTTTATTCCCTAACTAGCAGCGCCCCACGGTTTCACCCGCGTATTTTGTGATCCCGTTATTTTGCCGGGCTGAAAATTTGGCCTGGAATAGCATTAGCAATCTGGAATAGCACATATATTCCAGACCACTATCTATCTATGTATCAAATTTCATCCAAATCCCTTCAGTAGTGTTTGGCGTGAAAGTAAGAAATATCCAGCCATCCATACTTACAAACTTTCACGTTTATTATATACGTACATATGCAGTTGGATTTATTACGAGAATAATATAGGTAGGTGCTTCTCTGAAACTTAACTATCGTCCCAAAAAAAACTTCTCCATCTGCCTTGCGTTCCTTCCATTAGTCCCTGGTGACACGTAGAGCAAATAAAATAAGCTGTTCAATCAATGCGACCACCGCAGCGGACAACTTTTAATAGATTGCCTTCGATCGCCGATACTTACCGTAATGGCTAGCGATTGTTTACCTACAACCCTACAAACCCTATACACGGTTTCTGGTCACGATAATGATGAGGTCATGCTCCGTGAATGTAGCTTTTGTACAACTTTATATTGTGGCATTCGCAGTAATGAATTAGCTGCATTACACGAGTTTACGTACAATTCATTACTTTAACAATACAACATATTTGCACTGATGTAATCGAATAGTTTGGTAAGAAATTCGATGTTTTTTTCAGTGTTCTACGGATTTTCAGAAAAAAGGATAATCTCTCGTCGATTCTATCGTTGTGAACGTTATCACATAATATAATGTTGCTGGAGTTTCGACACATTAAAAGCAAAAAGTTCAGCTGAAGATAAAAAAATTAAAACTAGCTGTACCCTGCCACGCTTCGCTGTAGCACATTGTGATGCAAAAATTTGATGAAAACAATCCTTGATGAGGATTATATATCGTCCTAAAATTTCAGCTCGATCCAACACACAAACCAACATAACGTTTTTATATATAGAGATTATTTGTAGCCTTTATTAATGAAAACTAAATTACAAAGGGAACTACTACACTACCTACTTAACTACTTATACACTAAAAACATCTAAATCATTCATGGACCGATGAAGGTCTAAAGATAACCAAAATGATCGGTCCCACACCAGTTGAAAACGTGCCCAGCCCGCTGGCGGCCTTACCATGCCGAATTGCCGAATAGCATTGCTTACACCTACGTCGAATCAAAGTTCATCATCATTCATCAAGTTAATGAAAATAAAATGAGCCCACGGTAATGTTAAATATGGAACCACTGTAAAGATATTTTAAGGGTGGTTAAGGTATCCTTTTCAAAACCTACCGTACCTACCTTAAAGCCATAATGGCACAATTGGGATCATAAGTCCAACCTTTTGATTGACAGACAGCCCACAAAACGTTCCCAATACCTACTGAGACTCTGGGCCTTAGATAGGTACTCGCATTAAGTAAATAGATCAGGTTTTTCCGCACGGTTCCTTTGTACCAAATGTACCAATCGTAAGAGGATGACGTGCATACTTGCTATGGCAACAGAATGATGTGCTGCGACAAAAGTATGACACTTCCACAAGAGTGACAAGGAAAGAGCGATCAGACCCGTGCTTTCGGTGTAAAGCCAGTGCATCCTCACTCGCTCAAGATCGCGCGGTTTTAGCCTACAGCCATAGAATAGATATGCTACAGCTAGACCGTTCCTCGCACGGAACAAGTGCCAGGCGGTTGTCGAACGCAAGTCTGAGCGCTCGCGCAACACGTTTCCCGCGCAAAATTACGTCGCCATATATTATGCTGTATATGGATGCACGAGTCAAAAAACAAAGATTTTAAAATTTAAAATTTACTTGATTTACAAAACTCTAAAAAGGACAATAAAACCCTATTACAAGAAAGAGATGAAGGTGAGGTGGAAATTCAAATTGTTTTGGACAAAAACACTCAATTGAAAAATGATTTGCGAAATCTTGAAGAGATAAATAGTCAATTACAAGAAGATAAAGAAAAATTATTGGATATAATTAACATCAACGGTAATAGAAATATAGAATTGGAGGAAGCGCAAATTAAAATAAAAAATTTACAAGGTGAACTAAATCAAGCAAATATTCTGATCAAAAGTATAGATTTATATAAAAGCGAAAAGATGCTGAAAACATATTAAGTCTGTATAACAAATTAATGGTGGATAACAACAAACCTAAAGTAATAGAAACGATTGATCTAACAACGGAAAAAGAGAGCTCAGTTTTGGAAAATAATCGTGTGTACTTGATCAAAGGAAGAAACACACTTAAAAAGTACTTAAAAGTTAAAAGAACAATTTTAAAATGTAATAAGAATTTAAAATATTGTAATAATCGATGTAATATCGAACTTATCAAGGAAAAGATAAGATTAAGGGAGGTGATCAGAGATGACAAAAGCACCATTATGACAATACAACAACACTACGACGAAAACATAGTAACGATGGATAGATTGGAACACCAACTTAAAGATTTAAACATCAAATACAGCATAGCACAGAAAGAAATAGCCCAACTGATATCAGCAATGAATAGTCTAATAGGTCTTAGTCCTCCAAGCAACGGCAATCGATTTCTGCTGCAGACATATTGTCGGACCCAACTACGACACTCACAAATGACGTATCCTGTATGATAGGCCCCGATCATGCTACATCATTATCATCAGTGAACAACAACAGGAAATCGAACATAAATTCATCAACTGATACGATTGCTAATGCTAGCGTGTTTCAAGATGTTTTAATCAACAAACTGTACAAGATGTTAGTGGAGTCGAAAAAACCGGCAAGGTTGAACTTTTCTGCGACGGGATTGGCGTTGGGTTGGGAAATGTTTTCAATCATGTACATACTAATAACCAACTGATCAACACGTGTATACCAAATATAAATTTTCAGCAGCTAATAGACAAAGTTGTGGTCAGTAAGTTTAAACAAAAGTCAGATGTTGTAATAATGATGGGTAACTCATTGAGTACCACAAAAAGAGATCTTATAAATTGTATAGAATCATTAGTGGATTTTCACAGTTCCGGTAAAGTTGGCAAAATTGTATTATGTACATTTCCTTATTCGACATCTTTGAGTGATAGACAAAACCAAAAAATATATTCTTTGAATGTTATTTTACACAACCTTATTTCAAACAAAGGCGGTGACTTTATATTATTTGATATTAATAATTTTATACACAATTTTGTATTGTCTAATGGAAAACAGTTCTTAGCCCGACACTTAAAAGTTAAAATTGCTAAACTGATTGTTTTACATTGTCAAACGAGCGAACAAGGAAATTTCAAAACTTGACAAATATTGTGACAACCAACAGTGTCTGTTTAAACTGAAATCCTTGACAACAGAGAGGCCTCATTATGTTACAACAAAGCGTCGTAACAAACTAGGCCCCCCTTGCAATAAACGAACAAATAATGTTATTCAGATGGTTCAAAAGAACACCGTTTATATTTTATACCAGAATATAAACAGGCTGTTAGGTAAACTAGAAGAAATAGAGCTATTCTTGGAAAGCTCACACAAATACGATGTAATTTGTTTCACTGAGACGTGGCTATCGAAATGTGAATTGAACTTTAGCCTAAATAATTATTCAATAGGTAGTATATACTGTAGGAAATTGGCAATAGGAGGTGGTTGCATAATTTTTGTTAGCAATAATGTGAAATATAAGTCTCGAAAAGATGTAGAAAATATAACTGTTGAACGACATTGTGAACTAGCTTGCGTAGAATTGGATCGATATGTTGTTTTATGTGTTTATAAACCACCTAGTGCCGAAATTGAGATCTTCTTAACTACTTTAGAAGAAGCATTGAGTAGAATATCTGAGAAAAGTAAACAGATTGTGATGTGTGGAGACTTCAACACAGATATACTTTCGGAATCTCGTAACAAGAGCAACATATTAATGTTATGTCAATCTTTTAATTTGACAAAAGTGTTCACTGAACCCACTAGGGTCGCAGTAACTAAGAAAGGTTGTTCTGCAACCTGCATTGATAATGTTTTTGTAAACTGTGAATACTTTCATTCTGAGGTCCTGGATTGTTTGCGTTCGGACCATAGGGGCTTGAGCATTTCTCTTCCTGCCTGTATGAAAAGGGCGGAACAGAAAGTTCTTGTTAGACCCATTACATTGTCCCGTATGTCAGCTTTAAATACCGCGATAACTAATCATTTTTCCAACAAATTTTGCATTATGACAATTGATGATCCTAATCATAATTATTCTGAGTTTTTTAAAATGCTGAGTACACAATTTAATAATATTTTCCATACCAAATTTGTTAATATTAACGCAAAACCGAAGTTTGCCGAATGGGCAACACCAGGTCTTATTAAAAGTCGAAGCAATCTTTACAATTTATACAAACTAAAGACATACTGCAACGATGATGCCACAAAACTATATGTTAAGAGATATTCAAGTATTTTTAGAAATGTATGTATTCGAGCAAAAGCAATATTTATACGGGATCAAATTAAAAACTCCAATAATATGATAAAAAGCACGTGGAAGATAATAAACAATGAGTCTGGAAAAATTAAAAGTCGTGAAATGATGAGCGCACTTCGGATTGGCGAAAAAGTCACTACGAAAAAATCGGACATAGTAGATGCCTTCAAGGTTTATTTTGCTGATATTCCATTAGAGACAACTAAACATCTAACTTCGTCTCCCTCTCTTGCAGAAAAATTGTTGACAGAAAATGTTGATTGTCCTTCATCTACATTTGAATTTCATCATGTTACTGCCACTGCAATACTAAAACGTTCAAAGATATTAAAGTTAAGAATACAGAGGACTTATGGGGATTATCTGTTAAGGTACTTGAGGGGATTATTAACAACATTGCCCCATATTTAGCAGAATTATTTAACGAATGTATAAAAATGGTACATTTCCTGACATGATGAAATATAGTAAAGTGATACCTCTGTTTAAATCTGGAGACAAAACGAACTTGGAAACTACAGACCCATCTCGGTTTTGCCTTGCATCAGCAAAATATTCGAGAAACTTGTTCTCCAGCAACTTTTATCTTACTTTAATATTAATAATCTATTACATAGTAACCAATTTGGATTCACAAAAGGACGTTCCACTACCGATGCAGGTATTGAACTAACTAATTATATATTGAAAGCCTGGGAAGATCATCATGACGTTCTGGGAGTATTTTGTGACTTATCAAAAGCTTTCGACTGTGTTCATCATGACACTCTTTTAAAGAAACTGCAGTTTTATGGGGTTTCGAAACCAGCTCTAAATTTCATTTCTTCATATCTTAAAGACCGTGTACAAATAGTCGATGTTGACGGTGTGCAATCAAATGAGTCGCCTATAAGAATGGGTGTACCACAAGGTTCCATACTTGGACCTTTCTTGTTTCTTATATACGTTAATGATCTACCTTTTATGATAAAGAAACATAAAAATATAGAAATAGTTATGTTCGCCGATGATACATCACTTCTCTGAAATAAACGTACTTTTGGACATTGCGTACAAATGGTTTGATGCAAATAATCTAGTACTTAATCCAACTAAAACGAAATGTATAAAGTTCACACTCTGCAATGTAATGTGCGGTAAACTTGATATAAGACTGAAGGATGAACTTATCGAACCTGTACAATCTACTTGTTTTCTGGGTAATTCAGTAGATTCAAAGCTTCAATGGGGTCCTCACATAGAGAGACTAGCTGATCGACTCAGTTCAGCTGCCCACGCAGTTCGTCAAATTAAAAAATATCAGACGTTGCAACAGCTAGGCTTGTTTATTTTGGCTACTTTCACAGTATTATGTCCTACGGGATCTTATTATGGGGTTCGGCTGCGGACAGAAACTCTGTTTTCATATTGCAAAAAGAGCAATCCGTGGTCTATATAATTTATCACCTAGAGAATCAGTACGGGAGATGTTCAAAACTATTAACATATTAACAGTCCCTTCATTGTATATTTATGAATGTATAATGTATGTAAGAAAAATCGAAGTCGTCTGCAGAAATTAACTGATCTGAATCCAAAAGCGCACCATAAACACAAAATTGTATTTCCTAAGTGCAGACTTCAGAAAACAAATAACTCTTTCAAATGTAATGGTATTCGCTTCTATAATGCAATCCCTGTACAAGTGGAAGGCCTCAATGAAACCAAGTTTAAAATGAAATAAAAAGCTACCTATTGAGCAAGGCATATTATAATATAGACGACTTTGTTAAAGATAGTAACGTATGGAAGAGAAATGTGTCGAAATTAGAATCTTGTAATAAGGTAAAATAATAGATTTTTAAGACTTTTGATGTTACATTGTTTGTACTAATGTAGTATCTGTATACTGTGTGTATTGATTATTTGTTATATTGTCTTCGACAAAGCCTTTTTACAGCTGCATGTAATTGACTAGGCCCCTTTACAGCTGCTTTATTCTTTTTGACGTTGTTATTTTATCATATTATGTACACAGATTCTTTGCCTTTTTGTAAATGACGTTACCAAGTGTTCTTATGAATTTATGGTATGAATAAATGAATTGAATTGAATTGAATTGAATTGAAAAAAGAATTATCATTTTTTCCTAGTTGTACAAAATATACCATTATTTTTTATATTTTTCTGCTAACCGTACTTAAAGTACGGGACATTATAAAATAGCTTGTAATCGAAGCTGGTTGTATGTATTAGTGTAGGTAAGTACATTAAAATGTGTTACATATTTATCAAACAACATTTAGACGATCAAGTAGAATAAAAACAGTCAAAGTATACTTTTATTGTTTTAATTTCAATGTGTCCGACCCTATGTTACTTTTTTTTTTGCTACAGAATATTAATATTATGGTAATAATAATATTCTGTAGCAAAACTTAGGAATTAGATTAGGTATCGTAAATACCCTCCGATCTACGAATAAGTTATACCTCGATGCTGATACTGCTCGATGAAAATACCTACTAGACACTATCTCAGAGCAGGTAGGTAGGTATACTTATTCCTGGGAAAATTTTACACGCCACCAATCTACTTGACCCCTAGACTCGCTAGCGGCCAGGTATGTTCTATGTTGTGGTTCTATTTATTTTGTTTATTATCAACGAATAGTGATAGGTAAATATGACCGGCGTTCACCGCTTCCTGCAACCGACTAGAACGGAAAGAGGGAGCTCAGTAGGTAGCTTGTTTGTTCCAGAGTTTCAAATATCATCCAGATCCATTCAGTTTTTACATTAAAAAGTAAAAAACATCCATCCATCCCTACATACATACATACAAACATTCGCAGTTATAATATTAGTAGGACTAGTCGTCGTGAATAGGGCCGCTGTGTAAAAAAGGTTAGGTAGATACGTTATACCCAAGTATTTACATACAGATACTACAGATAACATATTATTATCGCCCCTTTATCGATCACTGTTTGCATAAACTTGAAGCACTTTTTATGCTACTTCAATTTGACTGTGTTTTTTTTTGTTACCTCAGAGTAGCGTCAGAACTTTGGAGTGAATCAACCGATTTTGATAATTACTCTTTGTTTGAAAGGATACCTACTTTCCGAACGGTCCCATTTAATCGAAATCGGTGGGAATGGTTTTTGTACAATCAACAAAAAAAAATGCGTACAGTGAAATATACTTTTCATCCCACCAGCTCGGAAAGAGTACTTTTGCTCCTCGATATCAGTTGGAGGCCAGGAAAAGGGTTGGGTAAACTTGAAAATGGTAGCAGTATTCCAATACACAATCTTATTGGTAACCAAATCCAAGACGATAATTTGGAATTATCAGCGGCACTTTTTCTTGAATGGGACCAAGATGAAGTCTTGTTATGTAGAGGGATAGGTGAACTATGTGGCTATTGTGGTAGGCGTGAAAGGAGATTTTGTGGCGCAAAAGTCGTTTTTACCCTATAGAGCAAGGGTCAGCAACAGGCGGACCGCGGTCCGTATCCGGACCGCGAAGGGTCGAACTTCGGACCGCCAATAAAAAATATTGTATTGCAAGCGAAGTATACATTTTAAGGTGCACTGTACCTTTGTGGAATGCGGTCCCCGCCCAAGACTCCTCGAAGAGAATCTCCGTCCAATAGCTACTAGAGAACGCAGACCGAAGAGAGGCAAAGATCCGTATCCGCAGAGTCGATATCTTCATGGAAAGCAAATAAAGATTGGGAATAAGCTTTTGCTTCGTCTGGGAACGGAAACGAGCCCGTTTGTCACCTGAATTGTCTTGCCTGCTCAATGGCAGTACCGCAAAAGTCACAATGAAGAGGGAAACCTATGACGTAATGTGTGCGAGGTAGACGGCCACCGATTTCGGAGCGAAGGTGCGATCGAAAAACAAAACGATTGCATTAATAGAGTACTCAAACTCGGCCGGACGCCTTGCATTCACGCAAGAGCGCTGCTTGCACATCTGAGCAGAAGTACTGGTGAACATCATGAGGTTGTCATATACGAAGATAGGGGAAAAATCTGAGTTTCCTCAGGCCCCTTTGCACGATCAAACAAATGCAACTGACATACGGGGACACCTGTTCCTAGTTCGACCACCCAAACCGGCTCCGAAAGAGCCCAGCAGAGGACAGCCGCGGAAAGAGCCGCCACCCAACGGCGGAGCCACGGAGTCACGCACTTTATGTCTTCTTCGAATTTATAGCTCCGCTGGCAGCGACAAGACAAGTCAATCTCAAGATCTGCGAAAACATTATCCTATGAAGTAAGTGTAAAGTAAGCTAGGAAGTGAAAACCTCTTAAAGGCGAAACTCGAGGAGACTGAAGCAGTCATTTACAATTATGTCACTTCCCGGGTCATCAAGGAAAACAGAAGAGTGCAGAAAATGGCTTTGTAACACTGAGCAAAAAGAGATGAAGCGCATGGGAAAACCTGTTTATGCGACACCGCCAAACGACCCAATTGTAGTCACTGCCCGATGCACCAAGATTATGCTGGACGATAAAATCCTAGAGATGGCCAAGACCATCGAAGTGAACACAAACGTCATATCTGGTTAGGAAAACTGGAAGATACCGAGAATACAGTCGGTCGACGGAGTTCCAGGATGTGGAAAGACAATATGGGTGATTAGAAACTTCGACGTGGATAAGGACACCACCATCACCACAACAACTGAGGCAGCAAAACATCTAAGAGAAAAATAATGCACCGTATCGGAAACATGATTAAAACCAGAGTGCGAACCATGGCTTCTGCTCTGGTAAATGGTTTCGGAGCGTCTTCAGTTTCAGTTGCTTTATGGTAGACGAAGCTCTCATGAACTATTTTGGACCCATTGTGGCTGACTGCCAAATTGTTCAATTTGTCACTTCACTAACTTCAAATAGAAATAATTAAACTAGAGCAGAGAAGGTATAAGGAGCGCAAATACCCAACACCCAAACACCCTCTTTTAGTACACACTCAAGGGAGAAGGAGACCCTGACAAACCAGGGTTATGGGTCAGGCACCGGATCACGCATCCTTACCATCCATGAAGCTCAGGGACTAACATACGAGTCGGTAATCGTAATCAAAACCAAGGCAAACATGAAGCTGCACGAGAGCGTCCCCCATGCAGTTGTTGCAATCTCACGGCACACGGGGACCTTCACATACTACGCTGACGACACCGACGACGCCACCGGCCTGTTTGTGCGGCGAGCGTTGGCTGCATCACCGAAGACCATCCGTGATTTCAACCTACAGATGGCCATCAGGGACAGCAATGCGGCCGTTGTGGAGGCTCTGGGCCGGGAGGTGGCAGCTAAGGCATATGACAAAGGCAATTAGGCAAACACTCGATGTCGAGTCGATTACTAGCGGAATCCCAACCGGTGGTGATAGGCTCTACAGACGAGCATTAGAATTAGATTTTAAATGTACCCAACTCCCCCCTATTTTCCCCTTCTTCTCCTTATCCAAGAAATGTGTAATAAAAGACAATTGATATGACAAAGATCACGGATCCCAGAGTCTGTGGAGTGGCTAATTTAAATAAATAAAAAAAATGGAAATGATTGATATTCAAGAAGATGTATCTTTGCAAATGTATAAAACTGTAGCCACCGAAGAATTTTGGGCCAAACACATAAATGGAAATTGCAAAAGTTACAAATATGGCTACTATGTTTGGTTCGACTTACGTATGTGGGTAATTTTTCTCAAATTTAAAAAAAAAAATCTTTCGAGATTAACCGACACCCAATTACTCGTAGAAGACACACGTCGAATTTGCTATTCTTCTCGAGGACCAAACTATAAAGAGCTGGCTCAAGACGATCGGTGTAATTTATCGCAGTGATTTTAGGTCTTGTGTTTTTAATAATTACATATTGAGTTTGATACCGTACAATAAATAAGTAGCGCTCAACTATCACCCAAGTTACGGCTGGTCTAATCGGGAAAATGACAACTGCCGATCCGGAGACCCTGGGTTGAAAACTACGCGCACCACTGTCTTTTCGAAGTCATGTTCGTAATGCCGCTAACTTAAAACGGTAAAGGAAAACATAGTGAGGAAACCGACATGTACCTACCTAGAATCTTTCCAAGTCACGTGTGATCCACCAGTCCACAGTGGGTCAGCGTGATGGATTATGGTTTTGACTCTCTCCTTGCGAGAGAAGGCCCCGACCCCGAGGTTCAGCAGTAGGAACATTTAGTGGGCTGTGTAAGCAATTATTACCACTAGTTTTGTTCTGGACCTCGTAAAAAATTTCTGCACTTCATCCGGACCCCGCCTAAAACTACTTGCCGACCCCTGCTATAGAGGTTAAAGTAAATTTGGATTTAGAACATCGTGTGTACTGAGGTTTTGAAATCAAAACATACCTAATTCAACCTATTTATTTCTACCTCCTTGGTGCCGAATGCATCATACATTTTTTTTTAATATGTTAAAAACTCAGACTCGGAACCTCCTTATACAAATACAAATACAAAAATCTTTATTGCTGTTTGCAGGTAAGATAAGATGATACAAAACATTTAAATAATTGACCCATACAAACTGGCCTCTTCTTCTAGAGGCATGCAATATGTCTGGCAACGCAGTTTCCATTGGTTTGAATTTATACAATGATAATAATAGTCAGCTGATAGTCTTCTTCTTCTTTTTTCATTTTTAACTTTTAATCGGTTGTATCATATGTCATCTGATTCATCATGTATTAATTTCTGGCTCCTTGGTGTATTTACTTTTTTTAATTTGCTTAGCGCGAAAACATTTAAAAATTTGCATTTAGTAATTTCCTCGCTGAGGTGGAATGAAAAGTTACGTGTTGCACTCGAGTGCAAAGATTTTCACCTTGTGCTCTTTTGATTCCCCTTGCTACGCTCAGGATTCTAATTTGGAATCACTCGCTGCGCTCGTGATTCAATTTTAGAATTCTTCGCTTGCTCGGTCATCTAAATTGAGCACGCTGTTAAAAATCAACTTTGCACTCTTGTATAACAAATATTATAATTCATTCTACGAGTATTAAAATTAGCGAACTGTGAGCGTTTCAATTTTGATTTTCAGAGAAAAATAAGTACCTACGTAGGATCGTATTATGTTGAATGAAATCATCATCAACGTTTTCATATTGCCAGATTTTTTAACCATATTCTATACTCTACAAACGAAAATAGGACCTTCAATTACGACCCCATTTGTTGGCAAATAAACATTTGATTGTTAGCTAGTGGCACTATGTAAATTGTTATGGGGATAAATAAGCCAGTCTAAAAAAACTAAAAGTAGGTACCTAATAAAAAACTTTACATCATGTATCCATTTTTATTCAAATAGAGCTAAACATTCATTGTCTTCAGGACTAAATTAACGTATTACAATACACGCGACTTTCAACACACACATTAACAAATTAAAAGTAATAATACAAAATTAACAATTACCGTGCTTTGCTGAATTTCAAACGATAATCACATGCAAGGGTCATCACAGGTCCCACTATAACGATAACCCATGATGAAGCTAAGCGCTATTTACTAAGCAGATACAATAATAAAAAAACCTAATCAAATGTATTCCGGTCACATTGCGTAAAATATACGACTCATTGCTCAGAATATCTAGACTAAGTAGGTACCATATCAACACAATTTTTTTTTTTTTGTTTTAGTTGATGAGGTACGTACAGCGATTTAAAAAGAAGTGTTTACAATAAACAAAACAAAGCATAAGCGAACACCTGTAGGTCATCCAAATTCTACCTCATCTTTTTTTCTAATGAATATATTTGGGCCAATTATTGTTCGTATACAATCCCTAAATCGATCGCTACATTTTCTTAAAGAAAATTTTATTTTTCTTTTAATAATATATTATGCAAAGATATTTACAAAATCCGAATTCGAAAAACATCTTCAACGTCTTCTTTAAACACACACACTTCTTTAAACGGTCAGATTCGGATGACCCACCATGCACCCTTATAGACATACAATACGTCCTCGTGCACAAGGGCTCAAAGAACATGATTTTCTATTAAAAAAAATCATATATACGGTCGAATTGAGAAACCTACTTTTTTGAAGTCGGCTAAAAACTAAAAAAAATGGACACACTTTAAAAATACAAACTTCAGCAACACACGGTTTAATTAATACAAATCAATTTTAACAATTTGTGAACAATTTTACAATAATGAGTATCCAATTGGAAAAAATTATATCAAAATAAATAAGTATAGGCGTGTGCCAATTTAAGATCTACAAAAATTACAGTTAAAATAATACGCAAAATGGCATAGGAAAATATACGTATTATAAAACTTGATTTAAAAAAAACATAACTGATTAAAGTTAGTCGTAAAAATAAGTACCGCGAGATCCATTGGACATGGTTTCACTACTCGTAAAAACTACGTGATCGAATCAATAATAATTCTATAGACGAATTAGGATCTTTAAAGTGTGGTATTGTGTGTTAAGCCCCTTGGCTTGGTGTTACAGGGTTTCATACGAGCCACTTACTGTGACCGTTTTACATTACGATACCTCCAAGGAATAGGTACTACGACATCTCTAAAGCCATAGGTTTCCGGCCTTTTAAGAGCAATAAAAGAAAAAATCAGTAAATATAAAAAATGTAGGTATCGAATAGACTACCTATCTGCGCATTCTGGACCTATCACGTAAAAATATGAACACGATTTTCTGGTGACATTTCCTCATTTGCTTTACCCACTAACGGTGTAGTATAGTTTTAAAGTTTCGTACACGCTAACATACTCGTATTTATGTGAATAACGTAAACGTATTTTCGAGGAATTATTTAGCGACGCGTCGTTAATTCTGACGTAGGCATTGGCACTTCGCCTACAAGCAAAGGCTGCCTATATGGGTATTTAGGTATACATATATACCCTTTGCGTGCAGCGAACATTTAGATGAGTTTAGATTACTCTCAATTTTGTACTTAGGTGACTATGTATGGCTATTTGTTGTAAATGTTTTTTTTATTATACAAGATATGTCTACTTTTGACCCCAATTTGCTTGTTGTTCTGCAAGTCCGCGGCCTACGATATAACACGTTTACCTAGTAAGAATCAGTTTAGATTTAAAGTCACCGAGGTATATCTAACGGAAAACACAGAATCGGGGTATAGTATGTAATGTACTTATGTATATATACCGCAAGGTCAGCAAAAAGCCAGATGTTGACTGACCTCTTTTAGGACCAACGCATTGTAGGTTTATTCGCATTTTTCATTCAATTTCGAACACTAACAATTATCATTGATTCGAAGACCTCAACTCAAATTGTCGTATAACTTTTGCGTAATTACTGGCTACAAAATGCCCAAAAGCACAGGACAAATAACAGAAGCTACGTAAATGACAATCGGATGTCGGAGCAGTTGGTCATTTGGTATTTACATTTACAATATTCACATACAGGTCTTATATTTATATTTATCACTTAGTCCGGTCACAGTGACAAAGATAGAGAATAATAAGATATTTTTTAAAATAATTACTTCACTGATAAAACAGTTTTTAATAGAAATTAACACACTTTTTGAAATATAATTTATTTTTTTAAATGTATTTAAAGATTTTAATATGATGCTCGCATATTTCGAAAATGTGGCCGGACTAAAGATGTTACATTAATAGAAAAAATTTGGTGCATAGAAACAGCTCAATTACACTCGTCGCTCAGTCACAGAGGGCAGCCATAACAAGCCCTTGACTGACCTTTGTTCATACAGCCATTATGGAATAAACGGGTCACCACCTACATTATTTATAGGACACGACAGTAAACAATGACAAGTCAAAGTACATGATATTTCTTTGTTTGAAATATATGGTAGGAAAATGTATCTTCACTTGGTGTTACCACGTACAATAAAATTGTATACATACCGTAAATACATATGATCATTATACATCATAAGTATGTATTTAATTTCATTCGATAAGACAATATAGAATTTAACACTTGTTAGCATTTTTTCTATTTAGTTTAAATGTAGGTGACAACCTTAAATATAGGGTTACGCAGAGCAAGTGTGTACTGGTATTATGTTAAAATTGTCTGTAATAATTTATAGAAAGTCAATAGCAATATGAGATCAATATTTTTTTTCCTCCATGTTTATCTGCAATCAGTACAAGATTTACTATGAGCAGATAGTTTGTGTGGCATTGTGATAAAGTGGGATCAACGTTAAATTAGAAAAAAATGAATATTTTTTTGCAATACATCACAATTTTTGACAAAATGTGTAGTATGAAATAATGTATTGTGAATTATATATTGGTCCACCAGTCAGCTTTTATTTTCGTATTGGTGAGTATATTATTATATGGGCCTCAGGACGCCCTTTCTGCATAAACCTATATAGACCTCAATTGACACTGCATTATTTTTAAAATCTAACTAATTATTTCTAATTAGCTTTATATTCGTAAACGTTATAATAATATGACTAGTCAGGTGTGGTATTAAAACAATAATATGTATTGTTTTACGCACTTAAAAGATAATAATTACAAGTTTTACATTATGTCGTTATCCATAGTTTTGTTCATACTTATTTAAGGCGATAGTTTGTGCAAAAAGAAAGTTAGGAAACCAATACAGTGATGGATTAGGAAAACGAAAAATCAATAATGATTTGTGATGATACTATTGCAGCCAGTTTAAAAAAAAAAACACAATTTTGCGCACTTACTTTTCTTGTGCCCAACTAAAATTGTTGCAGCCTCTCTCTTTAAGTTCACTAGAAATTAAAGAAATGGCAATAGCAATAGGCTATTACAAGTTAGACGATGGACACTCTGTACTGCGAGCTCTTAAAGCGACAACGTTGCAAGATAATTGACACTCAACACTTCGTGTGTTGCAAGTCGCGACCATGCGCCTTATATTAAACTGAAACGGTTATACGTTATTTGAATCGATAACCATGGCAATTACAGCTCATGGTAAACCAGTCTCATTGACCACTATGGTTATGGCATTGTTATTGGTCTCTCTTTAATTTGAAGCGAAAATAAAAATAGAGCAATATCAAATCCAAGACTATTTTAGTAAGGCGGTTGATGTCCTAGGAGTGTACCATGAGCATGTACCATCATATTATTATGTAATCTCGATATCTTTGCAAGACAACTGACGCTCAATATTTCGTCCGCAAATCTTATCGCCAAGGAATAAGGTTCAAAATCAAATCGCACGACATACTTTACGTAAATTGATTCGAATAATTATCGCAAGTAGAGCTCATGGTAGTGCCTCTCTGCTTTGTAAATCGCAAACGCGAATTGTGGAATACCTATTTCTGTGTTTGTTACTTTTAACAGTGCAATGATGTATTTAATTCATTAAAATTTGAGGTATTTATTTGGTTAAGCTATTTTCAACATTATTGAACTGTGGAATATTATTTATCATTATACCCTTGAACTTGGAACGTGAAAGCATGATAACGTAGTTTTTGTCGGAAAATTAAATTAATGAGTTCACAATAAACATATTTTTAGAGTACACAATTCCTCCAATAGTAATTTTTTTAAGATTACCACACTAGAATAATTCCAGTAGGTATTTAGCATTTTTATAACATAACAATAAGTAGAACCTTTTAACGACCTACCTTTAAATTCTATGATAAAACCTTCAAACACAAATATCCCATCTTTTTGCACAAACTTCATACTAAAAATATAAATAATTTACGTTTCTTTTTTTTTCTTTAGATAAGGAAATATTTTACAAGTAGAACTAAACACCTTACACGACAAAAATACTGTAAATAGTGTTACGCTTTAATAAATATTACATTTAAATAAGGAGGTAAATACTTAGTTATAATATTCGATACTACTAATATTGGACTAAGTGGTACTAACATTACATTTGCAGGGTTTTTTCGCTTTATTCCTTAATAATACATTTGGTTGATCTGGAATATTTACTACATCATGTGGAATTGTCATAAATTTTGCTCATTTCTCTATTACGTACTACGAGATTAAAAAACAGTTAGAACAGTTTGTTCAGTTTACAGTGAGCCTTTGCATTTTTTAAAATTATTGGGCAAAATACTTAAAGTTGGAGAAAAAAATTACACTTTAAGCTATGATTACGATGATAGTGGCGGACAAAAGCTAACGTCATTAGATTTGTTATGGTAGTTGCACACGTTACGGGTAACATGGGTACTTCATTTAAATGTCGTATACAAATAATAACAGGTCGAGCGACCGCGCACTCAGAGATCGTAATGGTTATCTACTAATATTATATTTGTCACGTAAAATTGTCGCCTCCGTCAGTTAACAATCTAACGTCGTTAGATTACTGATCTAACTCTACGGTAGAGTAGATTAGTTAGAAATTATACGGTAGATTTCTACCGTATACATAATCTCTTTTGTTATAATCCGACAAATATGGCAATGTACAATGACATATAAATCATAAACTGTGATCTATAGTGTTGGGGGTGTAGTTACCTTGCAAAGCCCAAAATGCCAAAGTAAAACGTTCGTGCGAATTCAGTATCCCAAGCAAGTAATCTGCGCGTATAACTCGCGTGGGTTACCTGTTACGTGTGCAAGAACCTTTAGAACCAGTTGTAGGGGTCGTTTAAACTTGTTCATTTCAACTAAACTGGTCGCATTTACTCTTATCCGTGTATGAAGCAGTCAAAGTAGAATGGTTTCACTAACAAAAAGTCATTACACCATTGGCACTAAGTACTTAACTTCACATATATGATTGGTGGCGCAAGGCGGTGCATCATGCACTTGAGTTACGACAATTGCCTACTCTTTCTCGACCACTTAGTATTTATCTTTCTGAGACCTTACTAATTGCAACAGTCATTTATAAAGTACAAGTGTGATGACTAACGATAATACAGACACGGAAAATAATATCTACTTCAGTTACTCAGAATACAAATTCACTATACAAATAAGAAAACATTGTTTTAAGGTGACAACGTAAAAAGATAACAGTTTCTGCACTACTCATAATATTTCTACTTAATCTATTTCTGAAACGTAACATCCCGTTTCCAATTCAAATAAATATTACTTATGATTTATCACACTGAGATTTTTAAGGTTTTTTTATTGGGTCTTCAGAGATAAGTTTACTATAGAACCACAAGCATGTGGTCCAATTAGTTTGAGCCGATCGAATACTATTTAGTGTACACCGGTGCAACGAAGGCATTCATTCAGGAGTCAGCAAGGTTCAACCCTGTCATCACCTCTGCATCAACTAACTTGACCCTAGAAATGGTTACCGGCGCTTCGTATTTGTATGTCTATTAATATTTGTCAACGTAACGACCTGACAAAAATAAATTGACTTTGAACATTACCAAAGAGCCGTAATGAGACCAACATCATGAAATAGCAATGGCTCAGCTCAGTGTTGAGATTACCTCTTTCTCAGAATTACCAGCGCCGGCGGGACCGAAACAAGCCTAATGATTTTTCGATTTTCTTCTTATCTGACTGAATTATGTAGATCCCGACTACGTCATAATACAGATTTGAATTTTATTCGATTCCATGATATTGTTACTAATCATAAAATACAAAATTAAGTATAAAAAGTATCAAAAATTAGTCAAAACCAAAAAATAGTAAGTAAATGGTGATTGTAAGTTTCTATGAAATGTATGACTAAATAAAAACTACTATAACGCATTATTTGTGATGAATAAGAATGCGAACACACACTTCCGTTCCACGAAGAGCATCACGCGCGATTTTGTCGTAATTGTGGACAACATATAATATCTTAAGTGGATGTTTGTTTGAAATTTGAAAGTCAGCTGTTTGTAAATAAATCTGCCAGCAGATCTGTCCACAAATAGACTAAAATTTATGTGGAGACAATATTAACAATATTGTGTGCTAAAAAAGCATTCCCAAATCTGAAATGGCCTAAATATCACATCCACACATACATAATATAATACAAATGTTTATCCCAATAATCATGCAAAATACTAATATATTCAAATATATCAATGCCATTCGACAAAACATTTGAAACAGGTGATTAAATGCCTACACAATGTCAGGTTAAAAGCCTTAGTGGAATTATATGTCTCTTTCAGCTTCAGGAGCGCTCTCTCTACACCCAATATTTAAACTTTTACTTAAATTACTTACATCTGATTATTTCTTAAAGTGTATATTTGGTGTTGATTCAAGCAGCTGGGTGACAATGGTTTTTCAAAGCACCAAATATCTTTAATATATTCAAGATTACTTAGTTATTAACAGTTTAAGCCTTTTAGGATTTGTGACAAGCTCTTTTAGGACAGTACAAAAAGTTATAAAATAGATAAATTATAAAAATAATTTGTTTATAATAAAACACACAAGTTATATGAAAATCATCTAAATAAAAAGATCAAAAATAAGATTCAACTTAACTATTTAGTAAGCTTCTTCTACCAACTTTCCGCTTCAAAAGCAAAGTAGAAAAATGTAAAATAGTAAAAAATTAAGAGACAAAAGAAATTCAGTAACTTTTTCTAAATAGTTTACATTTTTATCACTTTGGTAACGTAACTATTATTCAGTCACTGGTTTATAAAATTTAAGCATTATGTTTACATAGCCAACCATAAAACATTCTACATGTTATCATACACACTTAAATAGTGCAAGATTAGATTACTTATTCCCTTTAAGTATTTGTGCATTTGTTATCTTAAACAACTAAACCATCAAAACAATATGAGAAAATAGTAATATAATCATACAGTAACTGGTATCTTGACCTCTTTATTGACTATATAAAATTTGTGCTTCTTGCCTAGTACACCCCAGATCACAGCCACATTTTCAATGACAATATTGAATGGAATGGTTGCCAGGGCTCCGGCCACAAACAGTGCACACTTGACTGGCCCGTACCTATGCATAGGGAATGATTTTACTACTCCAAAGATATACATATAAATATTGACAGCACCAATGAAACCACATATCAAGTCTAATTCATGTGGGCAAGGGATAGGGCAAATGGCTGCCAGGAATACATTGCTGGTTGATAGAGGCAGAGTAACCCATGAGTAACATGATATGGCGAGAAAAATCTTATGGAGCAATGGTATTTCCTTGGAATGTACTACAAGTAGAATACCTTGGATCCATCTTTTTCTCTGCTGCATAAAGTCCCACAGGGTGAAAGGAGACTTTTCCCACATCTCTCCTTCGACAAAATTGAAGGTATAACCTTCTCTGTAGGCTTTCATGGCAAAATAGCAGTCCTCAGCCACAGAACCATCGAGTCCATTATCAAATGACACCTTTTTTTCTGCTCCTACCTTTAAATAAATAAAGATAAAGATAAGCTTGTGTACACATATAACATCAATATTTACTATTATATTGTTATCTTGTTCTAAACACCACAAAATCTATGGAATTAATCTGAAATTATTCTTATTAGAAGAAATTTTGCATGTTATGAAATTTAAATATTGTGTATATTAATATGTACCTACAGACAAATAACTTCTGTGTACTTAGGACGGGTTTAGGAGAAGGGAATTATTTCTTTCCTTCCTAGTGATTATGACTTAACGAGATGAGAGTTATAGAGATTTGAGAGTGTTTGACTAATTCATAAAACAAAATAATAACTACCTGTGTCACAACATAGGATCCTTTCCAGCTGAAAAGTGGCTTGTGGAAAAGATAGAACTGCAGCCTCAGTTTTCCCATATCATCAGCAACACGGAAGCTATCAGCCAGTGTGGTAAGCCAGTTCACTATTTGTTCATTGGCATATGTTATCAGTCCTTGTCCAAATTGGTGTTGCCCATCTAATACAAAATTCAGTATACCACGAACGGAATTATCAGTCAATAATGTCTCTTCATCTAAATGGACAATCCAGTCTGTATCTGCCAGTATATTAACATTATCTTCCAAGCAATACTGCAAAGCTCTAGATTTAAACAGAGCACCAGTTTTGGTCTTATAATCTGATGGCACCACAACTTCTTTTACTCTCCTGTGCTTAGGCAGATTGATTGCTTTGTCAGTCACTACTTCAATCATAAAATTCTCCATGCCAGCATCTAAACAAAGATCCATGTTCCTGGTTACATTATCCCTTACAAGTTTGGGGAAATCCCCTCTAGTCACTACACGGATGCATATAAAGGGTGATAACAGGGGAGATCCTTTGATTTTCACTTTTCCTGGGAATGCATTGAATAAAGTTAATCCTGCAAAATTGCACATCACCTGGGGCAGGGTGAGGAGAGTGAATAGCCTCAATATGTATAATGTTATTGCTCCTACAACTCCATATGACTCCCATGGATCAACATATTCCTTTTCTTTGTCATCTAGACTCACAGCACCAGCAAACACAAGGAAAAAATATATAAAAGTAATGAACATGGTGCAATGCAGAAAATGCTTCACTCTTCCTCGTAACATTCTGGAATAATCACATTTCAATGATAAATGCAAATCGACTATACAAAAAATAAAACTTGAAGGGTTTATTCAAATAATACTCGCAATCAAAATGATAACACAATGACAACTAGATTACTATAAATATATGTATAAAACTGAACATTAACCTTGGACTAGTCTCAAGAGTAAAAACATCGAGGAATATTTTTAGGCTCATAAATTAAACAAAAAATGTGAGCTAATAATATTTCGCACTATTTAAGTCCCTTCTTATAGTATTGTGAAGTAATTCGATAGGTTTTACCCACCTACTATATTTTCGCACTCTTTTATCGAAACTATTTCAATAACTTTTGTCCACGTAAACATATTTTCGAGATTTTTAGGATATTTCTATTGATATTTATCACGTAGCACATAATTGAAAAACATTTAAAAAAAAGAAGTAAATGACTTAAAACCGATATGCAGTAAAAAAATCAAATAGGAGGAATACTCACGTTGTGTGTTGTAAAGTGAACAATTATTATGAAAGCTAACTACAGATTTAACCATAAAATCATTTGTTAATTATTATTACTTTGATTTGATAATAGTAAATCACATAAATCGTATTTTGTTATTTCCAAAATTCTATAACACACCCGCCCCAGTAGTCAGATGACATTTTATCAATTTCTTCTTTTTTTTTTAATTAAACCGCCCGTTCTGTTTCATAGACAATACTCTAGTCGTTGCGAATTCCCCCCCACCCTCGTTTTATTTGTTCACACCTCAGATTACACGGTGATTCACTCAATCGGTTACAGAGCTAACGCAGTTCTAGATTATGCTCGCGGCTTCGCCTGTATACCACTCAGTACTCAGAGCTCAGAGTTACCATAATCTCAGTATGCAAGCAACGTTGTCATCTTACAGGTAGATCTAGTGAGTCTAAGTCTCCCGCGTAACCCGGTTTGGGATCAGGGGCTGATTGTCGTGTCAAGCTAGTTTGCCGATAATTTATTGATACCTGAGAAACAATGAGGGTTCACAGGATATTACCGTCTACATCACAAATAGCTGGTGTCGACCTGACGACTTCTGGGGCAGAGTCCCCAGGCGTCCAGCCCCGGTTAGGAGAGGAGCCAGTATCGATGCTGTGCCTCGAGTGGATCCCGACATTCCCGACCTCTCTCGAGGCGGAATATGAGCCCAATAATGATGAACTTTGCTTGTAAGTTGTCAAGTTTTTTGAGACCTACCTTTTTGCCATGATTCAAATTAAGAATTCATGTAGCTGGGCACTATAGCCTAAGCGTTACACGGGTTATTTTGTAAAGGGGTGAGGGCCCCCACCACTCGATTGGGCAGATGAATGTTGATGTTCGTCTCACATTTTGAACCCACTTCCAAAAAGGAGGAGGTTATCAATTCGATAACCATATTTTTTTAATTTTTTTACCTGATTTTTGAGATCGCCCGAACTAATTTTAATATTTCTTTTTTATGTCTAGGTTATTTTTTATCCCGGGATAACTACAAAATTATATCAGAAATCAAATGACATTACATAAATAGATTCTACCAATGTGTTCTTTCAGACTATAATAGTCTAATTGTGTAGTAAATTTCAGCCCGGTGCGTTAGTACGTAGTTAACTTTCGGGAGCGCGAGAAACTGTTTTTAAAAACTAAATTTAAAGTTAAATTAAAACTAAATACGTCTAGATGAGCCGAAGAGTTTATTCAGACTGCCTTTGCTTATTACAATTAGCCTTAAAGAGAACTTATAATCTAACCCAGACGCAACTATGCATTTCTGGGTGGCATGGCGTGATGTCGCCTGATCCTGCGTAGGCGCAAACGCTAGGTCAGCAACTTATGCAGGTTCGCGGGAACATAACGCCTTCCCCCTCAGACCCGAAGTTATTGGAAAAGGATTTTCCATATAACTTCGCTTCTACATTTTCCTTATCCTATTTATGTTATTATATGTACTATACTCTAACTTAATACTAATGTTGTCTCTACAATACGCAATTCCAATACTTGAAAAGGGTGAGTAGAGGCAACGAGCTTATATTTAATTTAAGTACTATGTAGTAAAATTGGATTTGCGTTCACATTTTCAGGGTCGTTTACATTAGAATTGATTTGACATAATTTTCGAACAAGTGGTATAAACTTTTTCCAAATGAGGTACGCCAAGCATGACGATAACACTAAATAGAGAACACTTGTGGCTATGCCAAGGCTTTTCACTTCACTTACGTTTGGAACACTTTTCACACTCTTTTTTAAAAGGTAGTTGAGGTGCTGCACTTCGTCTAGGTTGATATCTTGCAGGTCTATAGGTTCAGCTTCTTCTGTGGTATTATCTGGTAAGGCAGGTAAGTTTACAATAGGTAAATGGCTGTACGAATATCCCAATTCACGGAAATGGTTCGCTCGTAACCGAAGAGCATCAATTATGACATCACATGGTTTTGGATTGTAATGAGGTATGTACCTCTCAATGACTCTTGGGTGACGTCATCGTCACATTTTGGGTAAGTACCTTTTTATATTTGGAGAATATAATCCAGCTGTTATCTGAAATTCTCTGGACCTTTAAATCTTCTGTAATAATTCGGTGTGCAACACATTTTGAGGGTGTTGTTGGTACTGCATCAATTGTTCAACGCAGGTTTCTCTGGAGTAGGGGCAATGTCGTTCTCGGAGCACAAATATTCCTTGGCAGTTATCTCTTTGCATTTTTGGGCAATTGGGCGATATCTTTTCTCATCCTGGAGTAAATAAGGATATTGGGGAATAATGGTGAAGGTATCGGTAGTAGAGTGGTTGAGCATGGGTAATGGGTACAATTTATAATATACATAGCATTCCTGTTCTACAAGTGGTACATCTATAATAAATCTTATGCTACTATCCTTAAGGTAAGTTTTGACAGAAAATGTTTCCTCTAAATTAATTAAATTCTGGTCATTTACTGGATACATGAGGTTGCCGTATGTACTTATATCTTTTAACAACTTTAGGATTTCTACAGAGTCTATTACAGTTTTGTGTAGTACTGAAACCTTGCTGAGGGCTAAAGCCGTCTGTACATCGCTGAGTTTTGTCGAAATAGAGCGGAAGTTACTTATAAAAAGATTGAATACATTTATAATGTGGAAAATTACAAAGTCATCATTATCTCTAGATTTTATAAATTGTTCTATTTTGTTAACTCTATCGTTCAATATTTTTGTATTTTCGTTTACAATTTTAGATGAGTTTACTATGTGATCCAGCATTTCAGAAATAATAGTAATTTTACTAGAAATGGCTTGTTCACGGGTTTTCGTGTCCGTTATCAGTTGTTCAAAATGGATGGCGTCGTCATTGTCTAGATTTCCTGTTACCACTTTAATTAAGGAACCTAGAGGGTTAATAAGGCCACGTTTTACCCGCTTAGTTGGCCTTAGTTGCCCTAATTTCTCTACAGCCTCGTCGCGGATGTAGTTTATTTGGGACTGGAAGTCTTTTAAGTTACTGACAAGAGAAGAAGCATTTTTAGAAGACGATAGTTTGGCACAAAATTTAGAGTACTGTTGCGAATTGAACTGTAAATCGGATGCTATGCCTTTCAGATCTATGGTTTTTATTATAGACCAGCTGTCGTACTGTACAAAAGCACGGCCTTGTTTTACTGGGAGAAGACCTGGGTTTTCATTTACTTCTTGAAGTTGTAGGCCCTGGCTCAGGAACCCTGGGGTTTGGGTCATCCATATCACCACCGCCAGGAGGGGGCGCCACCTGCGGAGGGCGTTTTATATTTTAACTGGGACTTTAGTTTCTCTATCTCGGACTTTTATAGGTAGTACATTACGTTCCACCTCACCACATACTATTGCTTTTTGGTATTTCGGCTTATCTTTAAATTGTCGTTTGTTAACCGCCTTTGCGTATAGAGTTTGACCCTCTTGGAACTGTGGTCCTATCTCGTGAAGGTTCTCGGGGTACACTCAGTAACTAGGGTTATAGGCGTTTGGATTTTTGAGTCGAGTTCTCGAAAGTTAAGGGTTGCGTCACCTTTTCAATGTCTTCGGGTGAATTTACAACGGTGTCTCTACGGGCGCTACAGGCTTAAATGAGTTTTCTTGGTTGTTCCAAATCAGGATTTTAGTGTATTGTGTTTCTAATGTTTTGTTACTTGGGTCTATTATAGCTTTCAATTTTACTAACAAATCCCAACCAATGACTCCGTCATACTCTGGGTCGACGTCGTAGATGTAGAATTTGTGGCGCATGTCTTGGTTGAAGGTCTTGAAAAGTGGTATTTGGGCTACTTCTGTGTGCGAACTAGACCCATGCGTACTTTTTATTTGGAAGGGTTCACACCTCTTGTACTGGGGGTAGTAAATATCTGCTTTAGCTGGGCTGATGATGCACTTGTTACTGCCAGAGTCTATAATGAATTTGCTGTTAATTTCTGGAATTTTAATGTATGGTAATTTACGAGTCGCGTTGTAATTTAACTCTACACTCTCTGGAGTTTCCTGGGTTACTTCAATTAGAAAACTTCCTACGTTGTCGTAATCCTGAGTCTCTGTAATTTCTTGTTGATACTCGGGGGTAGGGTCTTCGTAATAATAATTTTGATTTTCTTGGTAGTTGCTCTCATTGAACTCATACGGGCGGTCTGATAGTTGGCGTTCCTCTGTCACCATTTCGTTTAATGGCACCCTTGGTGCTACGGGGGCAGTTCTCATTGTAACATCGCTGGGGTAAGCTTGAGGGTGACGATAGCCTTGGGGCTGTGGAGCTTTATAACCGAATTGTCCCGGCTGTGGTCTAAATCCGAACTGATGTTGTACTGGGGGTCTGTAGCCCATCTGTTGTTGGGCAGGATGCTTATAGCCAAATTGCTGCTGAACCGCTGGCTTATAGCCAAATTGACCGGGCTGTGGTCTAAAACCTAAGGGTTGTTGGGTCGGAGGCCTATACCCAAACTGCTGTTGGGGTACAGGAGGTTTGTACTCGGATTGATTTTGTGGCACTAATTGCCTAGCTAGCATAGGTTGTATTGAATTTGGTCTGACTCAAAAGATGGGGTTGAAAGTTACTATTTGGGGTTGCATTATTGCCTGAAGGGCTTGAGGTTTCGGATCCATAGTGGGTGGTTTGGGTACCTGGTTGTGAAGCAACCTGGACCTCATTAAATACTGCTCGTGAAAGTATACTTCGTCCATCACAGTTTTTAAGGCCTCTTCTAAACTGGTAGGGCTTTTTAGTCTTACTAATCTCACTAGGTGTTCCGGCAAATTATATAGGAAAACATTGAGAGCTGTATTATTATGGATGATGGCCTTTGCATGTTTAACTTCGTTGGAATTAGTGACATTAGTGTTAATTTTGGAAATTAAAATGGCTCTTACATCTTGAATGCGGCTACAAAAATCTAGGTATGACTCATTAGATTTAATTTTTAATGACTCTAACTCTATGGCTACACACTCTTCGCTTCTATGATCTCCGAAATGCTGAATTAGTAGTGTTTTGAAATCGTCATAACTTTCAAAATCACCCCTTTCGCTGATAAGGGCGGCGGCTCTACCTATGACTCTACTAGTTATTGACTGCATTATATATTCGTTGCGTTGAGCAACGCCTTGAAATTGTCTGATAACATACTCGCATTTTCTGAGGAAAAATGCGAGCATTGTAGTGTTTCCGTCAAATTCGGGAATGAGCTTAAGCATGTCGCGCAACAGGGGCGGCGCTATTTCGTTAAGCTCAGTCATTTTGCTGTTAAACAGTTTCTAGTTATACTACTTATATACTTCCTTACTTAATTAATGGTGCAATTCTAGTCACCGTTTAAATTATGTTATAACCTAGAGTACTTTTGTGCATTTGTAATCACGCTAGTACGTTTACCTAACTTAGCGTATCTGAGCATTTGTAATCACAGTATACATCTAAAATACTTATCTAATTGTGCAGTTCTAGTCACAGTTTAAATATAGAAATATAAAATAATTGTGCAGTTTTAGTCACAGTTTAAATCTAAAAATATAAAATAATTGTGCAGTTTTAGTCACGGTTTAACCTATGTAGAGACCTGTGCAGTTTTAGTCACCTGGTTCTACAGCTTAAAACTAAACAGTATTTCATGGATAGGATGGGAGGAAACGAAGGATTTTACTCCAGTGAGTACTCTGTTCGCTATAACTTACTTGCCCATCTCCGTCCGGCTCCGGTTAACAAATTTCTTTGGTTCGAGGATTACCACTGCGGCCTTCTTCCGATTTTAGGGAAAACCGCTGTCACTGCCAATCACGAAGGTACTAACACTTTCCAAGCACTTGTCACGGATTTTACGTGGTCGCGATAGCAGCGGCTGGTAATCCTACCGGCTGCGCCAGTTAACTTTCGGGAGCGCGAAACTGTTTTAAAAACTAAATTTAAAGTTAAATTAAAACTAAATACGTCTAGATGAGCCGAAGAGTTTATTCAGACTGCCTTTGCTTATTACAATTAGCCTTAAAGAGAACTTATAATCTAACCCAGACGCAACTATGCATTTCTGGGTGGCATGGCGTGATGTCGCCTGATCCTGCGTAGGCGCAAACGCTAGGTCAGCAACTTATGCAGGTTCGCGGGAACATAACGACGTTGCAACGTAATTGAGCAACAAACATCCAAATATCCAGACGTTGAAACATTGTCATTTATAATATTAGTAGTATTATTAGCCATTCAATCATCAAATACTCATTTAAAAGATTATTATCTCAGAAATATTATTGTACAATAACGATTGTATAAATGATACAATCCAGGCAATGATAATAGATGGTACTAATATTTACATTTATAATATTATTTGATTTTAATATGAGTCAATAAATTATTACGCATACCAAACAAATTATGTGGAATGATTTCAAATGCTTTTACCTACCTAGGTTAAATATATTTAAAACTCAATCACACACAAATAACGATAATAAAATTTCAATCACATTACAACCCCTAACGGTACCCGGCACAAAGGTGCTCATTACACCGGCAGCATTACCCCGCTCAATAGCGATGGACAATATTTGTGCCAATTGCAAGCCGGAGCGAGAGTCACCGCCATTTTCCTTTAAGCAATGTCCTAATTCTCTAACCAACTCCCGCGTCTCAGTGCCCCAACTATTCAGCGTCTCCACTGCGATTGGGACAAAATTATAAAGAGGTTCCATGGATGCGTACTTTTGCCGCTTCTTATTGGTGGCATCTTGAGCTGCAGCTGCTGACGTGTGGATTGAGCGGGCAAGATGATAAGCCGCAACAGCACTAACGTAAGTTGTGTCCCACCATCACGCAATTTTCCTTCTTCCAGGGCACCAAGGTCAGGCCGTCTGACCATCCATCAATTACCATCCAACCTACAAAGGCCCGGACGCCCCAACACATAAGGGGAATTGGCCAAAACAAATGTTATGTCGTTGATAGCGTGGTAGTACGGAAACCTTTCCAAGCAGCGCCGACAACTGAATGCGTGATAGCTATTGGCCTCTACCATAGAACCGCAGATGCATCTATGTGGCTCGCTCACCTTGTGACCCAAGCGAAGATCCACCACACCACGCAGAGAGTCATCGTCTAACTACATACGTACCAAGGTGAGGTGAAGGAAGAGCCTGCAACCACACCCTGGATACTGACTGCGACACAATAAAATGCATTGCACAAAGTTATTGTAGGTCTAGGGGCTGCCTTAGGCGAGGCAGTAAAGTACTAAAACGACCTAAATGTGCACGAGCAGCAGCGCCACAGGTAAAAAACTCGCATTTCGAAGAGTTAACTTCCAGACCCTATCGATTGAGGCATGGGATCAGCATATCCAAATTTTGCAATATAGTATTTGGTAACCCTCTTATAGTGTCATCGTCCATATTTATGTTAACCATAATATTTGTTAAGTTACGAATTAAGCTCTAATATAGTGTTGTGAATGGCTAAACTAAAAACGAAGGGGCCAAGCGGTTATCCCTGCTGCGCTCCCACTTGTAAAAAAATAAGGTGGTCTTTCAAAGAAGAGGTTTGATTTACAGTTATAAACCTGGTGAAGGTAAGGATACCAAGAAAGAATCCTGATCTTGGCCTAACTCAAAATAACGTCGCGTTCTAAGGTATTGAAAGCATTGCAGATGTCGAGCTTAAGCACAGCGACATTAGACAGCTCCACACTCGCAGCTCGCAGCTCGACATTCCAATTTGGCCGCCAGACGCCTAAAGACACTGGTAATTATTGCTAGAGGCCTTACCCCGCCGTATTGTTTCCAGAGTACAAAGTGATGGTCCGTATAAATAAGGACATTCTTTAGGAATTACCTGACCACTAAGCAAAAAAATTGGTCAGTTTAACCCAATGCTTCAACAAAATAACGTTAACCATTATCTCCTGCTGCACTATAAATCAGCTCTTTACGATGCCTTGGACGTAATCCATCTAACCGTACTGCCAATCTCCCTTAGAAGGAAGTACACTCCGCGAGGCACAAGCTGAGCTTTGCATTTTTTGAGTGTACATGGATAATGTAGGTGTGACAACCGGCCTTAGGCGCGGCGCCATTCTGTCTCGCCGCGCTCCTGCCTGATTGGTGATCACTCACACTAATGCAAAGCTCAGTCTATACCTCGCGGACAAAATTTCAAGCTCCTGCCTGATTGGTGATCACTCACACTAATGCAAAGCTCAGCTTATACCTCGCGGAGTGTAAGACCTTACGCAACCGCATCCACTGTTTGATTTTGTCTTCGTAACTCAAGATAAACTCTCACAGCTGAGCATCAGCACCCAGATCCCTTCAATAGTATTTGAGTAAAAAGTCTTCATACTGTATAGCTGAACAGTTTATTTGTTTGAACACGCTACTCTCAGGAATTACTATTTCCAGACCAATTCTAAAAAATTATTTCACCGTTGGATGTTTTGGATTTCTGATTGCTATCTGTAATATACCACGGGCGACGCCTCTCGGTTTTGCCTTTTTATGAGGTTGGTGTTTCAGTATGTATTTAATTAGAAAATATTTTGATGAATATATCAAGCAACTTTATGCCGCTTTGGAATACCTCACCATTCACTAAGGCTTACTGCTTTATGATCTAACTTTAATAGCAGCTTAAAACTTTTAGCCATACTATACCTAAGTTTCGAGTTACCCGTGTGAAGCCTGGGCTGCTATTATGGTATAAATTTGACAGGCGAACCATAATATTCAATGTTAAGTATAATTTGAAATATTTTTTTTATTGCCCTGTTTTTGATTATTTATTTAAGTTCCTCCTATTTTTAACCCCCGACCAAAAAAAGGGGTGTTATGAGTTTGACGTCGAAGTCTGTCTGTGGCACCGTAGAGCTCAAACGGATGGGTCGATTTCAATGCGGTGTTTTTATTTGTAGGTCGTGCAGATTTTTTAGCTATGTTTGGTTAATATCGACTCAAGATGGCCGCCTTCACAAAATGGCGGACAAAATATTTCTTGACAATCTACCTCAATATGGGTATCCAATGAAAGGGCTTGACTAGTAGAATACTATAACACTATAACAAATTTCTAATTCAAATGGACACCACCACAAAATGGCGAATTATATTATTTTCTTCACCACTACCTCAATATGGGTAGGTATCAAATGAAAAGGGTATATTAATATAATTAGAATATTGTACAGATAACAGATTCAATGTAGTCGGGATTTAATCAAAAAATTTTTATTTTGTTCTTGTACTACATTACATTACATAAAACCTGTTTTTAAAATGTAATTTTAGAATGGATAGGACACGGGCTGAGTTCATAAAACTATCGCAGCACTACCCTTATTCAGTAGAATATTTTTTATGGCAATACTTTTTGAGTATTGAATTGAAAATTGAATTAAATTGAATTGAAATTGAAAGAACGAGAAGCACTATAGTAGCATGAACTCTAGAATTCTATTCATTTCCAATTTCTTTGTCTACGACTGAAGGACTAGTATCAGTCTCCAATGTATCCATGGCCAAGTTTTTTTTTTTTAAATAAATGGTGACGAGACGATCCGGACATGTGCCTGATGGTAAGCAACATGCCTGACACATAACAGCACAGTGACACGCAGCTATGGGAACATGAAGAGTCCAAATCATTACCTAGCAATGCACTGCGCTCATCACCCAGAGATCTAAGATCTTATATCTCTAAGCCCTGTAATTTCTCTGGAAACATTGCCCTTCAAACCGGAACACAGTAATGTTTGCACATTACTGCTTGGCGGTAGAATCACTTGCAAAGGTGTGGTACTTCCCCAGGCGGACTCTGCCAAGAGTCCTACCACTACAAATAAAAAATAATAGTGTTGGGACATTAGTTACTAAACGACGAGTACAAAGAACCACTCCTTAAGTTTTAGTGAACCATGCGAATTAGCTCATCGATTATCTTGTTCCGTGACCGTTATTTTTCGGCGATCCACTATTGTTCAGTAATGCCGCATGGTCAACTGACTGATTTAGTTCACTCTCACCCGAATTGTATGTTACGTATTCAACGATTTTGTATTTTTTTCTAGATACAGATTGTCTAGACATTTTGAAGAGATAAAAAACAAAAAAATGATAGATGGCGCTTATGTTACGTCTAACATTACTTAACATTAAATTCAAATCTAAGGTTTTGACAATATCCGTATATTGAGATAGGGGAAATTTTTAAATCAGACAATTTATAGTTCTTTTGAATTTAATGCATGCACACAAAGCGTTTCCGATTTTACAGATGTTATTAAGCAATAGCAACCAACAACACAACAACAATAGCAAATAACAACAATCGTAGACATCTATGATCAGGTAGCAAAAGCATAAGCAGCCCACTAATTGTTCCCCCTGTTGGGACTCACGGCCTTCTTTTGCAAAGAGAGAGTCAAGACCATAATCCATCACGCTGGTGCAGTATGGATTGGTGGATGATACAGTCATGACCTCGAAAAATGTCGGCATGTCGGCTTCCTCACGAAGTTTTCCTTAACCGTTTTAAGTTAGCGGTATTACGCACATATTTTCGAAACGATAAGATCCCAATCGGCAGTTGCCATTCTCCCGACGAGACCAGCTTTTCTCAATTCACATGAAATTTTAGTATTTTACATAACATGAAATAGTTAAATATTGGAGAGCAGTATGAATTAAAAATTGCAATATTGTCCTCTAAAATATCTGAAAATGACCGAACGAACGAAAGATAGGAGCGAACTAGTTCGACACAGGTTCAGTCAGTCCAGTCCCAGTAGTCCCTCACTATGTGGCTCAGTGGCTATTGACATTGACATCGCAATCTTAAATTTACAAGCGCCTCCTATCGTCCTATCGTCGTTTTTGGAATTAGTCGTCTTATTACTTTTCGTATCACGGATCACGGCGCTGTGATAGTTTCTATTTAATCTGAGGTTTCTAAGAATAACATGAAGCGAGGAAGGATAATAGGATACTTTTAATGTATAATCTGCTAATACTACATTTTCTATAAAACCGTACCATAAACGTGGTTTTACAAAACGCTTTTATTAATTGCTAGAGCACGTATTACTTACTTGCACGACGGTGTAAAGCTACTTCATTTTTAAATATACTGCGATCATTGTATATGTGAAAAAAAAAACTGCTGTCAGTGTCAGACAAGCTAGTGCCAACTAGACATTTGACAGTCGATAGAAATTGAGTTTTTTCAATCTTCAATCAAATCAAAAGCAAAGGTTGCGACTCGATGGCGAATTTTAATTTGTTTTAATTTGTAATGCCTCATTTTAATTCAGTTTTAAGAATATTTTATACAAACACCATTGATAATATGTAAATAACTGTTCTGATTACTTAGAAGTGAATATCACGGTTCTGTCGTACAATGCTGACGCTAAATATTGGAGTGGTGACTAGAAGAGAAAGTGTCTTCAATAGTAAATAACGGGTCGATAGAAATATGTCTGTCCCTGATTTATCTGTCGGGTGTCGCTTTGCTGACTATTTTGCCATATGTGGGCTTGATTTCGATTCTGGGTTAGAGCCAGACAGACTTTGTGGTAAGTGATGGCAGTGTACCAGTCAGATTCTTTTGTTAAAAATTGTTCGATTCTTTAACTATACCTTGATCTATTTAGGTGATAACTTGCATGTTTCTCCACTGGACCGCTCGTACAAAGGCAAGGTGCTAGCCCACTATCCTGACAATATACCAAGCAATGTATTTGATGATAATGCAGTTTGTATGGTGAGTATTCATTTAAAATAAATTAAATATTTAATTTAAAAACTATTTCATTCACATCCACTTAATCATTTTTTATAGTTATTTTTTCTTGTAAGTTTGTCAAAAATTTAAATAATGCTACACAAATGTGTTTGTCCAAAAATATACCAATTTCCTGACTACATTGTATATTTTTTCAGTTATGTTTACCAGCTGGCCTGCAATTCCGAACTCAGAAGCACTCATTAGAACCTAAGTTTCATAGCTTTGTAGTAACAAGAGAAAATGCTTCAAGGTACTATGGATTCAGTCTTATATTCTACGAGGAGGTCAGGAACAGGAACATATGTAGTGCTATGCATACATTACAGGTATGTTATTTATCAAAAGCAGTTTTAAAACATACTTTATCTACTAAATTACCAAATATTGGTCATAACTTTTAAAATTAGAGAGGTGTGATAAAAGAATACACCTTTTGTGTTTATTGATATAGTTTAATTTAAAATCTGCATTTCTGTGAAATGCTGATGTTCCTTCATAGGGCTTTCATATTCGCAAGTCCTTGACAATAGCATAAATAACCAATATGTCACCAACCAGTATAAACAATGGATTGCATTGATAAGAAAAGGGCATAGTTGTAGAAAGTGAAGCAAAGTTTAAAGGGTAATTTTATCTATTTCTTTATGTAAACATTGAATGTCAAATAATATATTTTAAGCCTTAATACCATTGCACTAAGTTCAAAATGCCAGTGAATATAAACTTTCCACTGCAGCATTCCTTGCATGGTTGATCTCGCTAACATAATTACAACCATTATGATGCTTAATTGTGATGATGTCATCTTAAGAACTCACAAGATGCTAGTTCTGAATCTACTAATTAACAGACCAAATTGGCATGTAGTTACTTAATTCTTAAAAAATGTTTGAATGCTAATGTAATTTCACCAGATAACTAGCTCATAAAACCACAAAACTTCAATATAGTTAGTTCACAGTGAAAATTGGAAGCATGAGATTTCAATCAATGTGATCTAATGTGTTAATAAATTGTATCATTTTTTGCAAATAAACTAAATCATTATGTCCTTGAACTTCTATTTCATATCTCACAACTCCCACTCATATCACCATTCGAAATAAGTTTATTGACTGAATAATGTTGAAACTTAAACATGATTTGTCCATATTATATAAAGAGATAATCATTATTTTTCTCTTGAAAACTCACATAATTTTGATTACATAATAATTAATTCATATGAATATTTAATTGTCTTGCTTATGCTCAAGGAAAACTGTAGCTCTTAAAGTTTGGTAGATAAAAGTAGCCACCTGTCATATGCCCTTAAAAAGAAAAATGTGTCTCTTCAAAATGTTGTAGGCTTTGTTTTTTAGCAATGTTATAAAATATTGTCTGTGTTGCATTTGTTTCTCCTTGACACTCAAGCAAATTTTGATCATTAAATTTCTAGTCTAGGTGACTTTTCTTCTAGGTCAATGACTTGCAATCTAGTAAATAATACACTAGTACACAAATACCATAAGCAGCCCACCAAATGTTTGCAATGCTACTTATGCCTGCTGGGACTTGGGGCCTTCTCCTGTAAGGAGAACCCATAATCTACCACACTGGCCCAGTGCGAGTTGGTGGATGATGTATGACCTCAAAAGATTCTGGGAATATTTCGGTTTCCTCACTGTGTTTTCCTTCACCGTTTTTTAGTTAATGACATTAAGCACATGCATTTCGATATGACAGTGATGTGTGTGAGAATCAAATCAGGGTTCCATATAGACATTTACCATTCTCCCGTCTCAACCAGCCATGACTTACTAGACCACCCGTAACTTGTTCATAACAACTGAAAATTTTCATAATTTCTGGGGAATAGGGTGAAGTGTAATTCAATTGTTTTCAGGCAATGTATATCACAGAGCTATCAAGTGGACAAACTCCTCCTGGCCACAGAAAGAACTCTGCTAAAGAGAGCTCCAGATCCTTGCCTCGCTCCTTTAAGCTGAGTCCCCACACCGGTGCAGCTCTAACCTATTATGATATTGCCAAAGACAAACTATATGTAGCCAAAAGTATAGCTCTCATATGCCAGTACCCTTATGTAAGGGTTGCTCAGTTGTTTTTAGAAAATTTATTTAGGTAAGTGAATTATTACACATAATAAATTAATCTTCCAAAAATTCTAATATTAAAATGAACACACCTATATTTTTTACATAGGAGTTTGTATATAATTAATATGTATCAAAAGACTCGAAACAGCAATGAGGTGGATCTCAAAAAGAAAAATTATTTAAAATACATGATAAGATAAGATAAGAAAACTCTTTATTAAAAGCCACATAAATACAAAAATAAAACAAAATCACAAAAGAAACTTAAGAATAACTTATGCTAGACATTTTAATTGGCGGCCTTATCGCTTAGAGCGATCTCTTCCAGGCAACCGTGTACGGATACATGCTGAGATTATGGCAGTGGATTTTTAGTACAATGTTGCTACCACCTATTATTATCAAAATCAAAATCTCATTTTTGTAAAAGTACATAAATTTTACATTTTTACATAAAGAACTGATTGCTGCATATATGGTTAAACCTTTAGTGTAATGATCCCTAAAAAAAAGAAAACGAATAAGATACAAACAATCAGATGAAAACAAAATGCCAAAGGATTGTACAAAAAATATTTCAAAAAATGTCTGACCTAAAATCTGCTTTTCCCTGACAGATCTCTACCAAGGCAGCCTGGACCGGGACTAAGCCCCGAGTCTTATGTGTACAATCTGTTATATGAAGTGCCAGTGCCACTGCCAGGGCAAGCTCTCCGCCTATATGTGCCACCAGCAGAACCTCATCTTGATCCTGTACCAGTTGTAAGTTATGTATGAATACGACTAGCTAGTACATTCGATAACCCCTTGTAAACTGAATTATTGTGGATAGAGTTATGACTGGCCCACCATTCATATAGCTTTCACATTTTAATCTCTTATTATAAACATCATACATAACTTCATCTGTCTAAATGTTACTAAATCTTCTTGTGACTATGATAGTTGGATCGCAATTGAATCTTCGGGTGTCATTTAGAACATTTACATTGGAAATATCAGAAGTTCTCGCCACTGGGTCTCCACAGCTTGAATGCTATAAAATGCAAGTTTTTCGATTTATTTAGTCTCTTATTGATACTAGTATCACAATATAAAACAAATAACTTAGAGGTTGTGATAAATGCCGACAACGCAGTGACGCGTGTAGAGGGCTGTGACGAATAAAAAATTGCTTTTGAACTAATTATTAATGTTTTGTTTCTTTATTATCAACATTGGTAAGTATTATCAACATTATTAGAAATATATTTATCAGCATAAATAATTCTTAATTATTAACAAAATGAAATCTAAAATAAAGTCAAACTTCAGCCCTGAACCGCAATACCAAACCGCTACAACGTTTTCGTAAACTTCATGCGGCTCACCCAGCACGCCCCGAACAATTGCTCCGTCTATACGACTTCATCGAACGACTGTATGATTTGTTAGATTATGTGCTAGTATTTTACACACCACTTGTTTATATTTTCAGGTGATAAGAATGCCAAATCCCCCAGAAGAGTTACCGCTGCTCGACTACCCCCTAAGAATAATGTTCTCCACATTGGGCGTGGAATGCGTCGTGCAATTATTTACTTGTGTACTGTTGGAGCATCAAGTGCTGTTGCGGTCCAGTGGTGAGTTACTGTTTTCTGTGCTATTAGGTCGCAAGCTAGCCATCCTTGTCTATCGCTATAGTCCGTTCCACGAAGAGGTGTAGAAAATGTAAACAAAGGTGCTACCATAACATAAAAATCGTTTAACCTTAGTATTTTTCTAAAACTGTCTTAAAATATTTTTCACAAATATGATTCGACTTTACTGTGATCTTAAATACAACATACTTGGATTTGTATTGATAAAATAATGATTTATTAACTTATCTTGAAAGTTATAAATAGTAATAGTAGAATGTGGTAGATACGGTTTTAAACAGTGGCAATTTGATCTATATTTCTCAAACTGCGAATCCCATCAAAACATAAATGTGAAGTGAAAGACAAGTTCAATATTATGATATTAAAACCAGCCAAGTCTGACTTTACTACCAAGACTGCTGTTAATAATCATCATACTTTAAGTGTTAAAAACAAATCATATTTTAAGTGTTTAAAACTAGCCTATGTTATTATAAATAGATTTTAGAACTGACCATTTAAGACCATTTAGATCTCCATTCTTTAGTCATTGAAGTCAACAAACAAGGCATATAATATCATAATACTGAACTTTCATCTCACTTTACTTAAGTATACGCATTTTCCTGATGGGATACCATTACTTTTTGCACGTAAATTATAAGACGTTTACCTAATGAACCACCAAATAATGTCAATTTATTCGCAAGAAAATCTACTAATACTTATTATAAGTGCAAAAGTTTGGATGTACGTTCCTCTATCTAGTTGAAACAGCTAAACGGCTCAGGTTTAAACGCGGAACACGGTTAGATTATGATCTGGAAAGCATAGGTATAAGTATGGAGGGAAAATTACAGAAAAGGGATATGAGCGGGTAAATTTGCGGGACGCTGCTCACATAAGCAACCCACTAAAAGTTCCTTGCTGTTATATATTTCTTCCGTGTTGGTGGTGGATGACAAACCTCTCTGATCTCGAAAATTTTTAGGAACATGCCAGTTTGCTCAAGATGTTTTCTTTTACCGTTAGCAGCATTACGCTCATGAATTCGATAAAACAGAGGTGCGCATGAGATTAGAACCAGGCACTGCATCTGCGTATTGGCGTGACAAGACCACCTAAGTAATAAATGTAAAAACAACTTAATGTGTTGTGTACAATGTAGGTAATAAGTTAGAAATAGTTAGGTAGTGGGTAGATAATATTTAATTATAAATATAGGAGGGTAAGTTAGTAGAACACATTCTATTTGTCATGCTACTGAGCTCTGTGCCTAATTACACTTGATTTACCTAAAAAGTGTTTTATTTAAACATAATATAATGTAAAAACAGAATGCTCATTAACAAATCTGTTTGGATGTAAAAATCTTATATTAGGATAGATGAAAACACTACCCAGTATTCGATACGTTTTAAAATTAATTGCAACAGCATCTAACGCAGTAGAAATTAATTGCATTTTTGAATGAATTACACCTATCACTCTTATTAAAAAAATATCCAATGGGGCACTTATTATTAAAACTATTTGAATCTTCTCAGAGCGGGTAGGAATAGTGCCACCAATATCTTTTGTGTGCCACCATTTGTTTTGTCATTTTACTTACCTTATTTGTTTGTTACGGAACCAAGTATAAGGGCCAGCCACGTTAGCTATATACTCAGACTGGATTGCTTATTTTAGTTCAAATATAAAACGTAGATCAATAATTATAGCAAGGAATAGTATATAGGTTACCACTTATATAAGTACACCACTTTTTATTAAGACAAAATAATAGCAATGGCAGCTACACAGGTAGTAAGAACTACACTAGTGATGTGCTGGATTGTGAAAAAAGTACATCCACGGATACAGATCTGAATGTGGATATATATACAAGTATCTAAAGCTGCGCTAGTAGGCTCATATCAGATTTGGCTGGGCAGTGAGAGAAAAACGAGTAGTGTACAATACAATAAAAACTGTTTATATGTTACTATTGTGTTCCATGAACCAACCACCTTATTTTAGTAACAAACACTTATTTTGTATTAATGTTTTAAACTTATGCGCACCACATATTTAGTAAACGTATAATTATAAAATAATAGAAATAAGACAAAAGGTTGGAAACGGACTTATTGGAATATATTTTAACGTGTTATGTGACGAAAATCTAAAAGGGGCAAATGGAGACGCTTACAACGAACTATCTTCTAAAACAAAGGTTGAGAAATGCTGGTCTGTCATATTGAGAGTGACATTGATTTGTTTACATTTTCTACACCTCTTCGTGGAACGGACTATAATCTATCGAAGTCTTGAAAGTTTCGTAAATACGCTACCATTATTCTCCCTTCATGATAATGATGATGTCGAACGTATCCGTCAATGGCGATGGCGATCCTAGGTAGTTTCTATTGTGAGCTCTTAATGACTGGCAAAAACAAACTTAGTTTTGAAAGTGCAATAGATTCAGCATTATACATATGTAGATGTAATAAGCTAAAGGCGTTTCTAACCTGGCATTTTGCGTTGGTTTCCTTTCATAAGCAGTACCAACATCATAAACAACTTTAACAGCCTACCCTAGTTCATTTCTTGACATGGCCTCAATACAGCCCCACAACCCTATAGGTACTCTCTCTGCTTTTCTTATCATGATTATCCAGCACGGCAGCAGGAGATGGATAGACAGTAGCTCCTGAGATTAGCGCGTTCAAACAAAAAACCTCCAGCTTTATAATTTTAGTGAAATTAGATGATATATGTTATTTCGAAATAGGATTAATCTGTGTTCTAAACGTTCAACCGTTCCAGCGTGATTGAGCAACGAACAGCCAAACTTTCACATTTATAATATTGCTAGTAGCATCTCTCGGTTTCTTTCGCGTAGTTATCCCGATACCGTCATTTTCCCGTGATAAAAAATAGTCTATGCATGATTAAACTGTTATCTATCCATGTATTAAATTTCATCAAGGTCCCTTTAGTAGTTTTTGATTGTAAGAGTAACAAACATTCATACAAACTTTTGGCATTTTTATTATTAGTAGTACTATTAAAAAGTGCATAGATATTTCCGTGAATTAACAAAAACAAAATTGGTACTTACTTGTTTTAGTGTAAACAGAATTTAAATTAGGGCCTCATTCCTGAAACCAATTCCCTTTCTTAACCTAACTTAATTTTACGCTTCATTCATAATGATAGCGTACATAGAAAAAAAATATCTTCATAACAATTATTTTAATGTTAATGAAATATGCAAATAATGTAAATTTATTCCATCGTAATGGTCACGTTTTATGTAAGTTACTATCTGCATACATTAAATATTACTATTATATTTTGTATTGCTTTAATAAACAAGTGTTGTAATGTTTATAAACTCGTGTACATTGTCGTGGTTTAGATATATGCTGTGATCATACCAGAACATTATCCGTATTGAGAATCTTCTTTTTTAGAATTCGGTTAAAAAGCGTCTACACAGTCTAAAAAGCACAGGACGTCTAATCTGTTTCTACGAAAACCGTAATTGCAAATTAACTCGCGACTTCCCTACTCCGATTCTACTTAGTTTCGTCCAATTGAACATTGTTTGACGTTTAAATGTTCTAAGCCTACTCTAATAAGGCTAGTAGATTACAGGCCCGTGAACAAAATTTATGGGTCAAATGAACCACCAGGAGACCTATGTAGGATGAGAGAAGGGTATAAAATAATAAAATTGAACACTATGCCGTCACTTGAAAGCTTTTTAACTGAAAAGATAGAATTTCTCCTTGTCACATGATTTTTTGTAGGGCATTGCGGAATAATGGATTGGAAGAGGTATTGAAACTGTATGGAAACAATGCCGTACATAATCAAACGACCAAATTTATCCTGAAATCGTCGGAAAATCATTAAAACTTACAATTTTTTATAGTTTTATTACGTCTCCTAATCCATTTTTCCGCAACGTCGCGTCGTACAAAAATCACGCGACAAGGAGAAATGATCGAGTTTTGCCACCCTCTATCTTCTCAGTTAAAAAGCTTTCAAGTGACAGCATAGTGTTCAATTTTATTATTTTATACCCTTCTCTCATCCTATATAGGTCTCCTGGTGTTTTTTTTTTTGAAAATGAAAACTTTTATTGTGCCAAAATAAAACAGTCATAAAATAAAAACACATGACAAAGGATATGCGACAAAATATAGTAGGTAGTACAGGTTTAGTATAGTGTGTTAGTGTGCACTGGACCCCACACTAGGGTGGCCTGTGTTGTGGAAGTCCAGGCTCTTTCTATTACATCATTTGACCCATAAATTTTGTTCACGAGCCTGCAGTCTATAACTTAGGTCTCTAGGCTTAGGACATTTAAACGGACGAAACGACGGATCGGAGTAGGAAAGTCGCAAGTTTATTTCGAAATTACGTTTTTCGTAGAAAGAGAGTAGGCGTCCTGGTATAATATGATGTGACAAATCTACCACATTTATTTGACGTGAAATCTTCTTTAACCGTTTTGAGCACTTTTTGGTAAGGGTAAATCGTATGTGTTCGCGTCATGATATTTGTATATCTAATACTAGCGATCCGCCCCCGGCTTCGCCCGTTGTACATATGGTGCCTATAGCACTTAGGGACCACATACATATCCAACGGTGAAATAATAATTGAAGTAGTTTTTGAGATTAGCATGTTCAAACGAACAAACTCTTTAGCTTTATAATATAGAAGAAGATATCTAAAGCATGCACTGCTCTGATACCAGTCTGGTTCAAGCTCAGCTGCCTGTGTACTCGAATAATGTATACAGGGTTATTTAAAAGTTAAAGAGCGCACGCGCTCTTGTTACGAAGACTTTGATGCTTTTAGATCGGGCAAATACATTTTTTTTTATTTTGTGTGGGAAAAAATATACCAATTTTTATAAACTACAGTGTATTAACAAAAGATTGACGTATTCAATGTACTTAACATCCCCTTAAAAGGATGCAGGCTGATTACTGATAACCCTATATACACATGTTCGTACACGTATAACACATCGTATGCCTATACCTGCCCAAGTGCTGTACGCGTTAGATGATTTTTAACCCCCGAACAAAAAAGGGTGTTATAAGTTTGACGTCGATGTCTGTTTGTCAGGGTATCTGTGTGTGTGTGTGTCTGTCTGTCTGTCTGTGGCACCGTAGAGTGTGTGTAGTCCGAATGTGTAACCGAGACTTTCTTAAAATATTTAATTTTTCTTTCTTAAGTAATGTCTGATTTTTTTTTTTCTAAAATAATAATGACCTAAGTTATATGCTCCTTGTAACATCATCTACTTACCATCTTGCCAGTATAAAAGTCCCGTTAAAATCGGCCCAGCCGTTTCAGAGATTATCAAGAACAAACAGACATAAAATTTTTTTGTTTAGTGAAAATACCGTACCTATTTACTTTATAATTAATTTAGCGAAAAACTGTTAACTTGGAATAACAAACAGATACTTCAATTTTATTTATAGTATTGTTTTCACCTCATTTTGCAGCAATTCTTCGATTATTTAAAACAAAATTCCAAAACGCGAGTCGTTTCGAGATCACACGTGCACAACACAGCACATGTTGTGCACGTGTGATCTCAGCTTTGCCGACGTCATACTCACTCATTACTTTGTTTTGTCATTTGCAGCCGTACAAAAGGTTACCTTGAACTTTCACTGCCCAACTGCCCACGGTACTATTGCCGTTTGAATATTTGAAAATGTTTTGTGCAATTTCCGACATGTTTTTCGGGTACTTTGAAAATAAATAAGCAGTACATGCCACACTTTTTATGTAATTTGTTAAATAAAACCGTAATTATAAAACCTATTTCATATAAACAATGAGATTTCATTTTTTAAATGTTGCTCTTTATCTTCGTATTTTTGCACATGAAATTTAAGTAATTATTTGACATTGTAGAGGTGTATGAGACGTTATTTTCGAAAACTTGACAATAGTTCTCGCGCTGCAGATGGCCACGCCAAGAAGCGTCACTTGATTACGTGCCCACAATAAAGTGGTATATTGTAAAGATGTAGTTTTACCCCTCACATCCTATATACCTATGCTACATTTTTGCATATATTTTTTTATAAAATAGACTGACGGGACCAGCAGGACATATGCCTGAGGGTAAACAATACGGCAGCCTATAACAGAACAATGTCACGCAGCTATTGGAACACGAAAAGTCCAAATTATAACCTAGCACTACGTTGCATTGCGCGCATCACACAGAGATATAGGATGTTTTATATCTAAACCCTGTAATTTCTCTGGAGACGTTGCCGTTCAAACACTGACGTTTGGTTATTACTCCTTACCTATTGTGTATGAGAAGTCATAGCTACTAGAGCTCGATCACCAGCGGTCAATGTTTTGAATACAAATTTGTTTTTAATTATTATTCTAATCTAAAAAAATATTCAAATTTCAGATTACAACAAACTTATGCTAGTCGCGGAGTGCATAGTATCACTCCTACTCCCGTTCACTTGGGCCCACGTTTACGTGCCAATCCTGCCTGCGCCGCTCTACCATTTCCTAGACGCGCCCGTGCCCTTCGTCATGGGTAATATACAATGCCTTTTGTTTATTTAGCATTGTAAGTTCGTTACAGGTTTCGCGGTCAATGGTGTTTGTGTAATTCGTTAAATTACTTTAAAAGTTTTTTGACGTGATTACGTCTTATATATATTGATGAACGCCGGTTGCACGCTCGCAAAATTGCCACCTAAGCGTGCAACCAGAGCTAATATGCAATTGCAAGGTACAATCAGCCTAAGCGTTCAGCTTGTGACGCATCTAAATTTATATTGGGGATGTCTCGTAAAATTATCGTCTATAACCGACTTTACAGACAACCATTTTTCTTACTTGGTACATACTAAAAAATGATTGCAAAAAACTGATAAAAAATGGTGAAATTTAAATTAAAAAAAAAACTGATAAAAAATGGTGAAATTTAAATTTAATATAATAATATTACGATAATGTTGAGTTAAAAAAGACTGCTAATATAGCACCCCACGATTTTCTATGAGTAGTTACCATTATTTGTTGTTTTCGTGCGGTATAAAAATATTTTTTTTTTTTTTTTTTTTTTTAACTTTTATAGGTTTACACTTGACTGCCATCTCGCCTGATGTTAAACGATGATGCGGTCTACGATGAAGCGTGTTTACTTAGAAGAAACCGATTCACTCTCGATTTGAAGACACAAAGATTGTAACTATCGGGAAAACCCTCTCAGGCAACGTATTTCACAGCCTTGACGTTTTTATCACAAAAGTAGAGTCAAATCTCTTCGTTCGTGTCTTTGGAACATCAACAATGAAACGGTGTCGCTTGTGTGAAAAATTTGTCAATTAATGATGAGATTAAAGATTTTAAACTACTATTACATTTTAAGATGTACAGACATTTATAAGAAACCACAAGAGTACATATACATACCAGAGCTTTTTGGGAGGCAGGCACACAATGCCCCTAAAGACACAACGATGGCATACCGAGCTCTTCAATAAATTATCGACTTCAAACTTTCGGGAATTAGCGTGTCCCCAAAAAAAATTGTCAAAAAAGGCCTCCCTAAGTAAACCTAACATAGGGAATACTTTTCCAATTATTATTTTTTTGTTTATTTTAGGTCTGCACGCGGAAAACTCATCAGTGAGCAGTAGAAACGTGGCGTTGGGATCAGAAGCGGCGCTGTGTTTAGTAGACATCGACAAACCCGACATACAGCTCCCAGAGGAAATGCCCATACTGCCGCACCGGACACCCTTCATTGAAGAACTCAACCACGTCTTAGACAAACACCAAGTAAAATACCATTCATAGTTCTTACAATGTTTAGGACATTACAATCGGTCTGGACATGTGAGACTCGGAATCTAAAAGCGTACATCGTTCTTTCTTTTGTTATCTTTGTCGAATCTTTTATTTTAGACGTTATACTTCACGAACAACTTGGTCCGTAACGTTTATTAATTGCTGTTATGTTGTGTCTTAAAAAGTTACGTTTTGTGAGAGTTAAAATACTGAGTTCTGGTGTTGTTCATAGCGTGACAGGCGTGGTCCCGAAGGGAGTCACAGGGGACGTATCGAATAGTATATGTTCGCAAAGTGCTACGCAATCTGGACGTGAATAAAGCTAGTGGCCCAGATGGCATTCCTGCCGTAGTGTTGAAGGCTTGTGCGCCTGAGTTGTCTCCAATACTGACGCGCCTGTACAGACTCTCTCTCGAAACTGGGCAAGTACCGAAGTCTTGGAAGCTTGCCAACGTGCAACCAGTACCCAAAAAGGGTAGTCGTGCTGACCCTGCCAACTACAGGCCAATCTCGGTCACGTCCATACTCTGCAAGACTATGGAACGTGTCTTAAACCACAGGCTCCTAGCGTACCTAGAATCGAACGACCTCCTCAGTGACCGACAATACGGGTTTCGCCGAAACCGGTCCACTGGGGATATTCTAGCGTACGTCACTCACATCTGGAGTGAAGCTATCGAGAAGCACGGGGAAGCACTTGCAGTCTCCCTGGATATCTCGAAAGCTTTCGACAGGGTTTGGCACGATGGCCTTTTAAGCAAGCTTTCAGCTTATGGTTTGTCTCCAGGTTTTATAACGTGGATATCGGACTTTTTGAGGGATCGATACGAGTGGTCATTGATGGATGCTCGTCGGATCAAATGGCTATTAATGCCGGAGTCCCTCAAGGGTCGGTGCTCTCTGCGACACTCTTTCTGCTACATATCAACGATCTGTTGAAGCCCGGTATCTTTGGGTACGCTGATGATAGCACCGTTGTAGAGAGCTACAAATCGAGCGCGAGAGCCAATAGGCAGCAAACTCAGGTACTGAGAGAGAGTTTGATCGAGCGTTTAAACTTGACCCTTGAGGCAGTCTCTAAATGGGGCGATGCCAATCTGGTCAGGTTTAACGAGGGAAAGACGCAGGCATGTCTGTTTTCCGCAAAAAGGAGTCCTTTCCAACAGGCTCCTACTTTTCGCGGTGTATCCGTGCCGGTATCCGACCATCTCGAGCTGTTGGGCGTTACTTTATCATCGACTCTCAACTTTGGCTCGTATATCGAATCTAAGGCTAAATTAGCTGCAAGAAACTAGGTGTCCTCTCAAAGGTGCGAAGGTACTTCAAGTCTGAACAGTTGCTAGCGTTATACCAAGCACAGATTCGCTCCTGTATGGAGTACTGCTCGCACCTTTGGGATGGATCACCTAAGTATCAGCTGGAGGCTCTGGAATCGATCGAGACGTGCCAAAAGGCTCATAGGCAATGACATTCTCGTGCGAAAAAGACTACAAAGTCTCGAACATCGCCGGAAAATTGCTAGCTTATCGGTTTTTTATCGGATACACTTCGGAGAGTGTGCGACTGATTTGTACGATCTAATACCACCTTGCCCTTTTTTCTATCGGAATGCTCGTAGCTCGAAAAAGCGACATCGTTTCATGGTTGATGTTCCAAAGACACGAACGAAGAGATTTGACTCTACTTTTGTGATAAGAACGTCTAGGCTGTGGAATACGTTGCCTGAGAGGGTTTTTCCCGATAGTTACAATCTTTGTGTTTTCAAATCGAGAGTGAATCGGTTTCTTCTAGGTAAACACGCTTCATCGTAGACCGCATCATCGTTTAACATCAGGCGAGATGGCAGTCAAGTGTAAACCTATAAAAGTTAAAAAAAAAAAAAAAAAAAATATTTTTATACCGCAGGAAAACAACAAATAATGGTAACTACTCATAGAAAATCGTGGGGTGCTATATTAGCAGTCTTTTTTAACTCAACATTATCGTAATATTATTAGAGACCCCCTCTTCAAAATTGGTGCCTGCGTTGTATTATTAATGGTGATCACTTTGGGGAGCACTAAACAATAAGAATTATCTAAATCAGAATACTGCATGTCGCTGTACTAATATCGATAGAAGCAGGTTAACCATCTGACGCCCTTATTATTTTTTATATTTCAGATTCAAAGGCCGGAAACAGAACCTACAAAACTTGGCGTCCCTATTAATGGAACGTCTTATAAACACATGAATGATATGAGCAGTAGTTGTACATTACCTTCAGGTATGTTATTTTAAAAGCTCAGTATAGTCTGTCATACGTATAAATCCTGCTTGTATTTTTTTTATTTTATCATTCATAAATTACAATCAATGTGAAGAACCAATCAGCACTATTAAACCTCGCAGCTATAAACGTGATAGTTTGTAATAATGGATGGATGTTTGTTACTCTTTCACCCAAAAAATACTTAGGGTATTGGGATGAAATTTGGTACACAGATAGATAATGGTCAGGAATAACACATAGGCTATTTTTATCCCCCAAAAATGACGCGATCGGGAACTACGCAAGTAAAACCACGCGTGGCTGCTAGTATTAATATAAAAAGCGCAGATTTGTTGATTCTATAATGTATTATTTGAGAAATTATTGTTTAATATTTTTTGTTTACTAATAAATGTTTAAAAACAAAACCAAAACTTGACACATCTTTATTTTGTAATGTGTTGTTTGGCAAGCAACTCAATTTATATTTAAATAACATAACAACTCGATTCTACTTGTTGAGTTTCTAAGTAACCGGACCGGTTAGGTTACTTAGGACCCAGATACGAATCGGGCCACCCCAACTCCACCTACACTTGTCACTACTACCCCTAGAGTGGATATTAAAAATGTGGGAGCCAGAAGCTCAAAGTAGATCTTATAAGCAGGAGGCAATAAAGAGTTTTTTATTTTATATCTAAATTAAATCACCTCTTTCTCTTTTTTCATGTCATATTTCAGGTGGTCTCCGTCGCAAGCACTCTTACAACGACGTGTTGGACTGGGACGAGAGTCGTCCCTTGAACGCGTCTCCCCCCGCCTCACCCACCCGCCGCGCGCCGCTCAGGATGGACGCGCTACAGCGAATAGTCGATATCGTCAAACGAACCGGTCCGTACACACTTACTATCCAAACACACTATGTATTTACATAGCTAGATACATTAGTCGCTATTGAAAGTCGTTTTATGAAAATCTGATGAATGAAAAGCCATGCGAATTGGCTGTTAAGTGCAAGTCCGTTTTTGGTTAAAAATCTCTTTAAAAAATTGCATTTACACCACAAGTGGTGATTATGTTCCATTCTGGAAAAATTTATAAGCACACACCAGTGTCACGCTATGTGCGACACGCTATGTCCATGGCTCATTGAATGCAAAATACATCGGTAAATCAATTGCCTCCTATTATTGTTTGGGAAACATTATCATTTAAGATGGACACACTCTAAGGCCTATTCCAGTGTCTAATATTGGAACCTCAAACCTAACTGGCGTTTCAGGTGTAAATATAGACGATGTAGACGCAGACACGGTGATGCCGACCACAAAGAAGAAGATTCTCAACGACGAGGAGCAGTACAACGAAGATATCCGGTTCAACCACGCCGTTAGGGAGACCTTCCTTAACAGATTCGTTCACATGTTCCTGATGTATGAAAACTTTGTAATCATGCCGGATCAGGTAAATTGCTTATCGAGACATACATTTATTTAAAATTAGCAGCGTGCCGCGGTTTTATCCGCGTTAGAGTCTAAGGCTAAATTAGCCGCCAAAAAACTGGGTGTCCTCTCAAAGGTGCGAAGATACTTCAATTCTGAACAGTTGCTCACGTTATACAAAGCACAGATTCGCTCCTGTATGGAGTACTGTTCGCACCTTTGGGATGGATCGGCTAAGTATCAGCTGGGGACTCTGGAATCTATTGAGAGACGTGCCAAAGGACTCATAGGCAATGACACTCTTATGCGTAAAAGACTTCAAAGTCTTGATCATCGCCGCAAAATCGCTAGCTTATCGGTTTTTTATCGGATACACTTCGGAGAGTGTGCAACTGATCTGCATGATCTAATACCACCTTGCCCTTTCTTCTATCGGACTTCTCGTTCCACAAAAGGGCGACATCGTTTCATGGTTGATGTTCCAAAAACGCGAACGAAGAGATTTGACTCCACGTTTGTGATAAGAACGTCTAGGTTGTGGAATGCGTTGCCTAAGTGGGTTTTCCCTGATGGTTACAATCTTGGTGTCTGCAAATCGAGAGTGAATCGGTTTTTTCTAGGTAAGCACGCTCCATCGTAGATCTCATCATCGCTAAACATCAGGCGAGATGGTGGTCAAGTGCGAACCTATTATAGTTAAAAAAAAAAATATATATATATTCTCAGTCCCGTTATTTTCTCGGGGGAAAAATAGCCTATGTGTTTTTCCAGACCATTATCTATATGTACCAAATTTCATCTAAATCCCTTCAGTAGTCTTTGCGTGAAAGAGTAACAAACGTACATCCATACATTCTTGTAAATTTTCGCGTAAATAATATTTGTAGGACTAGCGCCTAGCGACAGCGACTCACGGTTTGACTAGCGTATTTTCCGTTCCCGTTGTTATCCCGCATTAATCAACATGAAACGATGTCGCCTTTTCTAGCTACGAGTAGTTCGATAGAAAAAAGCAAGGGGAATTAGATCATCCAGATCAGTTACACACTCTCCGAAATGTATCCGATATAAAAACCCAACAACCAAGTAATTCTGGTTAATAATTATCTCAGTCTTAGGGTAAATTGTCTCATTACAGAGTAACGGCCGGTCTCTCCCTCTACTTTTCCCGCTCCAAAGCAGCAACAGTCTTCTAATATTCCCTAAAAGTATAGAGTTCAGTCCGCTATCTCTTCCTGTCTCGCTTGAACGTTTTACATGTTGTGGTTTAATTTATGTTAAGAAAGTCAAAGTCCTTTGCTCATTAATGTGAAATTTACATGGCAATTTATAAAATAAATGCATAAGAAAAGCATACAAATTTTTAACCCCCAACCAAAAAAAGGGGTGTTATAAGTTTGACGTTGATGTCTGTCTGTCTGTCTGTCTGTCTGTCTGTGTGTGTGTCTGTCTGTGGCACCGTAGAGCTCAAACGGATGGGCCGATTTCGATGCGGTTTTATTTATTTGAAGGTTAATACCCGTGCGGATGTTCTTAGCTATGTTTGGTTAACCCCTGGAGCGCATTAGTATCTAACGGGTGATACTAAAGAATAAATGCCACGAGCGTTTTAGTATCTAACGGGTGATACTAAGCGAGCGCCGTTCATTTGTTATTTTTTGTCTCGGTTGCCTATAGACAATCCTTTGTTTTCGTTACACGAATCGATTGCCAATATAACAATCTCGATTTCTATTATCTGTTTCCAGTCCAATTGTACAAACATTACAAAAAAAAAAATTATCTAAGAAATTTCGTAGCGGCATGGCGGACCGTTCTGTTTCGTGATAATATTTTTTTTTCTTGATTAGATTTTCGTTTTGTGGTGAAAGTGTTACTAAAATGGGTGCATAAAAGGTCGTTCTTTGTCGTGAATGTGTTGTGAGTGTAATAATTACATCGTAAAGTGCCATAATCATGAAAATTGTGCAGGTGAGACCAAAAATTTGTAAACATCATATTCAACACAGAAATACTAGATTCCGGTAAGTGTAATTATCTTTATTAATCGTAAAAATGATAAAGCGGTTCAAGACCATTGCAGTGATGTATATTTTGTACAATATAATTAACGAATACATCAAAATTTATCCAATTTAGAATCTTCCCAACCTCAAAAAAATATTTTTGGCGGGAAGCGTGGCGCTTTGGTACATGGCATTTGTTTACGCGTCATGCGCTCGACGGGTTAATATCGATTCAAAATGGCCGCCGCCACAAAATGGCGGACAAAATATTTCTTCACAACCTACCTCAATATGGGTATCAAATGAAAGGGCTTGACTATAAATATAAAACATATACTATACATTATAAAAAATTCAAATCCAAGATGGCCGCCACCACAAAATGGCGAATTATATTATTTTTTTCACTAATACCTCAATATGGGTATCAAACGAAAGGGTTTGACTAGAAGAATACATTGCACTATAAAAAATTTCAAATCCAAGATGGCCGCTTCCACAAAATGGCGAAATACATTTCTTTTTTCACAACTCCCTTAATATGGGTATCAAATGAAAGGGCTTGACTAGTAGAATGTAGTACAGATAACAAATCTGAGGTAGTCGGGGGTTAATCAAAATTTTTAATTTTGTTCTTGTCAAAGTTTGATCTGAACATTTCACTGGATTATAATAATTATTATTATCGTATAGAAAACTGTCAAGCGTCATGTAATATGCTTTTAAAGTTTTATAGAAAACTTTGCCATCACTCTCTACAAACTCACTGTAACAACTACCTATACAAAGTTTGATCGATAAGCCAGCATTTTAATCATCAATAAATTAATTTCAACTTTTTATTATTACAAGTTTTGTTTAAATAAATAAACGGGTAACTCACGTTTGATATAGTCATTTCAGTCCGACTCAAGTTTCGATCGCGTCCGGCGATCTTTTTCAAGGAGAGCGGACGCGTTAGTTTTCATACTAAAAAAGTTTTGTTTAGTTTGTGGTTACATGGTGTTATGTGTGAAATGTCCGCCGACATTTTTGTTATATTATTTTAGGATAGAGATTCGTGGCTAACCGCCCGCGAGTCAATGGTCAACTTCGACAAGGCATCATTCCTCTCCGACCAACCGCAGCGACACCGACCTTTCCTGTCTCGCTTCCTCGAGACTCAGATGTTCGCGACACTCATAGACAACAAGATCATGGGCAATTGGGGCGAATACGATGCTAACTTGCAAGTCTTCGAACACAGAATCAAATCGGTCAGGTACGTACCTAACATTTTTAAAGATATTTGCTGTAGTGGTTCAACTGTGCAAACAATTGAAGTACAAAACCGTCGCGTCGGTTAAAATTTATTTTTTGTCGATTGTCATCTCGATTGTTATCTCGATTGCCAACTCATCAGTAGGCACATCCCTAAAAATCCTTATGATTGAATTCTATCTTCAGAGGACTTCGGGGATGAATTCCTAAAATTGTATTGGGTTTTCAAATTACAAAGATAAATAAGTTTTTATTTACCCCACAAGTTTGACTGACAATATTTTGTTATCTATTTACTTTCGTACTTGAAAATAGTGTAATTGAAACACGATCATTTTTGTTTACGAGTTATTTAAAGTATAAAATAAGATTTCTTATTATTATTTGACACGGGTACTATACATCTGGCCCTTATAAGTGTCGTTTGGGGTAATTTGCCAATTTCCCCTACTGGTGCTTACTCCCCATATCCGCCTACTCCAATGATGGTGAGAATCTGGTTTTCTGGTATAGACGCTTCAGCCGCGAAGATAGAAATGATGGCGTCATTGTTTAATGAGTCTAATCAATACCCCCCAAAGAATACTACGCCAACTCTAAAGTCACATACATAAGGAGAAGCATTTAAAGCAAAAATATCGGTAATTGTTACTCTGTCAAAGTGTTTTGATTGCTATCACCTACTTCAAATTGATTACATAGTTGAGCTTGTGATGATTGATTTTAAGACACGCATGTATTGAGTGATATATTATAATTGACATGGGAATAATGGACTCTAACCCTGGTTTGATATTGAATGGAAAGCCAATTTTAACTCTCATTTAACACTACGCACCACTACATTACATTTGCGTATGGAACTGTTCACGCCACTTATCGCCATTTGCAATATTACAAATTTCACATTGATCTAATAACACAATTATATGAATCACTCACTATTCACAACAACCAATTATTTATCGTATTACAAAAATGACAAAACAAATCTGCGTCTCCTTTTCCGTTGCAGACAAAAATAGCGATAGTTATACGTTATAAAACTATCAAGCTGAGCTTTCGTCTAGAAAGTATTACACTGGTATTTTCTTGTTTCTTATGTAGTCAATTTAGACATCCTAGGAAAACAAAAACTAAAAAAAATTATGTAGGTACACAAATGAGACTCCTCTCAAATTCCAATTTCATACGAAGTCAAAGTTCTTTATTGGTTTATAAATACAAACAAAAGCAAACTCGATTGATGGCGTTTGAGGGAACTAAACAAAGCGGTTGGCATACGGTAGTAGACCGCTGTGATCCAAATCGAAAGACATGTGATTGTAACTGGCAAATGTAGGAGAAGTGATGCGCCAATATCACCAAGCAACGAGCGGTGGTTTGCAGACGGCGACTGGGCGAGGGCGGGGTGGCTCGCGGGTACAGCGTGTGGGCGGGGTGCGCGGGCGCGGGCGCGGGGGGCGCGGAACTGGAGGTAGGCGCGCCGGCCGAGCGGCTGCCGCACCGCGCGGCCTACTACCGCGCCTTCCCCGCCAGACTCGACGCGCACGCGCTCGCCTGCCCGCCCGCGCCCGACTCCAGGTCAGCGAGACTCCACTCACCCACGCTACTATAGCATAACACTTTTATCTTACAACGCTACGCGAGCCTTACTTCTGGTAACCAAGTGTAAAAGTTTGTGTGCGCGAAAACTATGGAGGGTAGAACTAAGGAGTAGCCATCTCATAAGGTAGAAATATAAACAAGTGGCTAGCTATATGATATAAATAACACTTCAAAAATCTTCACATTGACGCTGGTGTAGACGAAGGGAATTGAAGTATGCCGAGTTAAAAATGTCATGGTATTCTCGACTAAAATAGATACTAATACAAAATTGCAACTATCTACTTGTATAGTACAAAATAATGTAGATATATATAGAATCTGAATCTCGGAAACGGCTCGAACGATTTTCATGAAATTATGTATACAGGGGGACGATAAATCGATCTAGCTAGGTTTTATTTTTTTTAAACATCATTTTATGCGCGTTTTTAGACAAATAAAAACTCCTGCTGTTCTTTAATTCTAAATGGCTCAGCCGGAATATGCTCGCCCTCGGAGTCAACAGGGCCCGGTTCGAATCCCGATGGTTACACTCGGAACTTTTCTTTTTGTTCTTTTTTTTCTGAGAAATTCTTTTACTTAGAGCCCTTTATAAACGCATTTAAACCGAGCAAAGCTCGGTCAACCAGGTCAACCAGGTACTAATGTTTATGAGATAACGTGTAGCTAGAGTGATTTTATTTCATGAACTGAATAGTACGTTTATTGATTTCCTTTAAAATTTACCCTCATGCTAATGTGGTGCTACCCTAATTTAAGGCATTTGGACGGGTAATTTTTCATAGCTCAACCCTGCATAGTGAAAACATATACTATCAGCACGTAATCACGTACTCACATACGTCTGGGCGGTACTGGCAGCGTCCGCGGTCACGCTCACTTACACAGCGCGGTTTTGAGCATCGTTATCACAAGTAAAGCTCGTGTCGCTTCGTTAGATAAAAGTACTACTTATATTAAACTACGGCTGGAATCCTCAAGTAGGGTCCTCGGCCTTCGGTACAAGCCCAACGTTCGGTAGGCAGTAGAAGTAATTTGAGACCATAGGACCATGTAAAAAATCTCATTAAACGTTCACGTCCGCTTTTTAATACGAATGAGCTTACGTTTGCTTCGCCTTACCAAGTCGAATCTAAAGTTTGTTGTAGCTGGCAGCTTTCTTTCCATTGCGTTTCATTATCGTCATTTTTAAACTTCAGTGGATTAGAAAGTTTCCTACCTGCTTGTTTTTATCTGCGCATTAAAGCAGTTTGATTCAGGTAACCTTTACTATGGTACAGGACCTAAGTTTTTGCTCAATAATGTCTGTAGATAAAACGTATGGATTACTAATACGAGTATGTGAACCCTGGCCTGAATTTAATTACTGAACTGAAACTAGCAATACTAGAGGTACTAGCAATTAGAATTTAACGTTTGCAAAAGTCGGTTCTTGTCAATGCAATTAATAAGATCTCTCTTCGCCCTATTCCACTAGCTGTAGTTTATTATACATCGTGACGAGTGAAGCATTTGCATACGCTTTCTGCCACAGAAATCGGACCTCTAGATCTTGTCTTGATATAAGTATTGATCAGTGCAGTGAGTGAAGGAATTATTAATCTATTTAGCATAAAACATTCTTTCAAGATGTCTAAAATCATTTGAGTAACAGATACAGGCAAGACATGTTTTGAATCGCTGACTTTTTGAAGGCTAAATTCTCTAGTAACTCCCTCACTCAGATCATAAACATGATTGTAACGTTTTGCTTTTAAAACCCTTTCTACTCTACTATTATTGATAAAATAGTTGAGCTAGATTTCAAATATAGATTTTTAGTCTTTGGGTATTTGTCGCTGATGGTATAAATTTATTATTATCTCATTACTTGTAAAACATCTAATTAATTGGATATATAAAAGTACTACTTCAATTGGACCTGTTGAAATTATCTAATCATATCAGTCGTTCTATTTATTTATAATATTATTTTCTGTATGTGTGTTGAGAAAGTGCAGAATTTTGTGTCATACAAATAGGATATATTTAGCTTTTTTTTTAAGCTTATATCTGAAACAGAAATTATTTGTTAGCATGTCGCATGATTCTGCACTCAACATAAATACAAGAATATATGGCTAAGCATAACAAAGCTCAAAGGGTCACTGAACTCAATATTACGAACAACTTTATTCTGGCATTAACAGTGAAATTTCGTTATCAGTGAATTTTGTAGAGGCCATTTTTGATCCAGATTTATTTTATATATTCTGGTTTGGCCTCTTTTTAAAAGTTGTTCATAATGAGTAAATAAAAGACGATTCTATCGATAGACACTTTAGTATAGGTGTTCACTGCATGTCATAGCATTTAAATATCACCGAGTCACAATAAGTACTATTCAATGCCTACTTGTCGGTAAATGCCTAGTTATGTTAACAAAATAGTAGATACCAGCCAATCATAGGGATCAGCCTAGTAATTTTTAGCTGTCATTGGTCGACCGAAACGCCATATTTGTTTTTTCGCCAATCACAGAACGTCAGTTTTACGTACTTGATACTCGTCCTTCGAATGATACTATGTGATTGGCTTGTTGTAATAATATTATTTAAATGTTTAACATATAGCCTGTGATCTAACAAATTCTTAGGTTGTTATAGAAAGTCTCTCAGTATTAGTAGATATTTGATATCAGAGCCGCGTCTATAGTTTTCGTTAACTGTTTTCATGTACATGTACTTGTTCTGATTCAACCAGGACAAATTAAAAAAAAAACTTAGTTGTTTAAATCAATTCTAAATGTGTTACAACCCTAACAACCACGTTAGTTTTCGTAATAAAACTAAAAATAGGTGCGGTACATACAATCACAGTTACAGCCCTTTGAAATTTGTTTTGCTGGGGGTCTACAAACGTCTAAAGGAGATCATTATAATTGGTCCATCATGATCATTATAAAAGTCAAATTCACTAACCGACCATCAAAAAGTTTAATTCGTAGACTCCCAGAAAATCAACCACAGAAAGCTTTTAGCGCCATTTATATGTTGCAATTGTGTGGCATCACAGATATCATTTACTTGCATTCGGTTTTTCACTACGTTATTATTCACTACATACTTACCTAATACAGAATTTTGCGACTATAACGTGTGGCAGAAAAGTTCAACAATATTTGAATAGGTCATTCCAACACTGATGTGAACTTCATCTTCGAAGGTCTTTTTCCCCCTGGGCACTTTAGATCGCGAGATAATACGAGTCAAAGCTTGATGTAAAATTGGCCAGCTATAACCCTAATGCGCGGCGGCGCGCCGTGCGACTCTATTCTATGACGACGGAGCGGCGCGGGCGGCGGCGCGCGGCGGCCGGCAGTCAGTGACCGCGCCGCGCGGCCGGTGATTAGGGTTGTCAAATAAAATAAAAAAATAATAAACAACGAATTTTTAACTTTGTATGGAAAAAAAATGTTGTGCTTTCGTGTCTAATATTCACATATGTGATTCGATACCTAGTATAGATGAACTACAATAAATATTGTTGGACCTTTCCGCCACACGTTGTATAGTAGGTATAATTAATAGATAAGAGTAGGTAGTTAATAGATAGTAAGCAAATATGCTTACTATCGTTTAACTAAAAAGGTTATAGCCTAGCCTTTGCTCCCTTTGGTTTCAAACTTAAATAAAGAGCTAACTATAACCACTTCCGTTAAGCGGTAGAAGAAGAAATTAAGAATACGAATGGGACAAGAAACTTGATATATTTTAATTTCAATTTGAAACATGCATCAGTTATGCCATAATATTGCTAATACGTATAAGTATATTTTTTTTTGTAGTTGTTTGTGATTGAATGAAATGGGCATGTGATTACATTATGCTCAGAATGCTTTCTCATTTAGCATGTGATCGTCTAGTTGTGGTTGTGATATGTTGTTCTACATTTTCAAACAAGGTGAACTGTAACTTTATTGTAGGAAAAGGTCACTCAAATTTCCACCTTTTTACTTTGAAATAAGATTATTTTTTAATTATTTTGCGTATTAACCATTACTATGGTTATATTGGTATGGTACATACCTTACAGTTGCATATAAACTATATGTTTTACAAATAATGTGTAGTGTGTAATAATTATGTTTAGTATTTCGTCAACGTCGCTGGCGATGTTGACGTAATTCAGAATGTATCAACGGATAATATGCCTTTCGGCTAATAATAAATCAGCCGACACTAACTCCAGTCTTTTCAAACGAAGCACCTGCCGACTTTCTCTATAAATCCTTCGACTATAATAAGTCAGCAGACATATTTGTGTGATGAATACAAATATTTGTACTGTGGGTCATGTCCCCTGTGGACCCCCCTCCCCCCCCTTCGAACTGCGCATGAATCAGACGACACTAAACTTGTTGTTATAATAATATTTAGTCAGCCGACATTAGTTACAAACTAAACATCTTTTGCAACGAAATCCCTGAAAAGTAGGTCATTCGACATTGGATAACAAAAAAAAATTGTAAATATCAGCTCGGCATACTCAACAAATATTTGGACCGATTTCAAGTATGCATCAAGTATGCTTTTAGGTATTTTATACGTATGTGCATAAGTCCAGTTAGTTAGCCTTAGTAGGATCCTACGTCCTACGCCTTCTGCGTTACCCCAAGTTCAATTGGGAGTAAAGGCCAGTTGATGCAAACACCCAGAAAAAAAAAATATGGAAGTAGTGTAGTATGAAAACATAAATTTGATATCCAGACAACATGAAACTACTTAGAGGGGGAATTTTCGATTACTCAATGTAATGTATATTAATACTTTGAATATGTAGCTAATTTGAATCTCAAAGAGTATGTTAATACTTAGTAATAAGTTTCTATACAAAAATTTCAATAATGACAGCTGGAAAAATTGTGATAGTAACTTCTCCTCAGTATTCAAAGTGAAAAGTGCATTTTGTTCAAAACAAAATCTATTTATTATTTAACTTTATTATTATTTAACTACTTACATTTTTTAAGATTTCAAGGCAGGGTTTTAATATAATTTTAAATTGAAAAAACCAATCCTTTTATTTTAAACTGGAGTAACTGTTACATACGAGTAGAAAGAATACTCAACCAGAAATCTAAAAATTTGACCACCAATGAGGCAGAATTAAATCATAAAATAGATCAGTAGATACTTTAATGGAAAATATTATTACTTTGTTATCTACCTTTTACCAGTACCGAATTTTTATCTCTAAGTTATAACTTTATTCAACATGTACTCAGGCAGCTTACGATTAATAATAAACTTAGTGTGCAATGTTATATTATACAAATAATTAATTAATTAATTTCTAGTTACTACTCGTATTGTACTATTTGTTGTGATTGTTTAGAATTTGTACTAAAAGTGCATGAACTAGATACTCGACGTTGCATGAAGTATTTAACACTTTTTGTAGCATAATTATGTTTGTTTATACAGGGTTACTCAAAACACACGCACTAAGCCAGAAGGGTCGTGTTCCACTTTATCGTACGTATCTTTACGGATAACTTTTAATAAATTACCAACAGTGCTATCCCGAAAAAACCAACTTTTCTTTCGTAATTGTTCGTATTTTGTCGAAACCGAAGGTCAACTTCAAAAACCATTTAACCGCTTTTATAGCTATTAATAATTACATTTTTAAAAAATCATCAAAAAGGTATTTTATTCTTAATTTTAAGGTTGATAATAACGAGTAGAACGTACTCTTTCAGCTTAGTACAGTCGAAATGCGTAGCCCTGTACAAAAGTTAAATTAATAACATATTATAATTTTGTGCTTACGCATGATTAAAGCTCTAAATTGATTATTTGTGAATTTTAAATTTGTTTTGAATAAATTCTCGAATATATTTCCTATTTTTCGACGTTAATGATTTTAGTTTATATAATTATGAAGAATTTATGTAATTAGTTATGATAATTATGCAATTTTTAAAAAGTAATAATTACGAAATATGACTCATGAAATGCAATTAATAATGTAACTGAAAATTATTTATATGTAAATAAGTATTCATAGTTAATTAAGTCATAATAAATGTATTTATTTGTTATTTACGGTTTTTTGAATGTACCTTCGTCCTTGTGATGTGAATGTTGTGTTATGTGTTTTGAATCAAAGAGTTTGTGCAATCGTTAAGTGATAATTAAGTGCATCTTTGAGTTTAATACGTAAATTAGTAATGGGAATAAATTTGCTTACAATTCATAATTTTATTTAGAAAACTAAGTATGTACCTAATTATTCAATCAGTCTAATAATTCGTAAGTCTGGAATATTTACAACACTGAACTTTATGTCGGTCACCGTAAAATATAAAATACCTAAGTACAGCTTATATCAAAACGCGTGAAAATATAAACCTTATTAAGTTAGTTTGTAATCCAACGACGTTAATTATAATCTGACGGCATGTACAATCTTACGGTGACATGTCCATAAAATAACAACGAGAAAGACTCGAAGATCGTTCTCATTCCGTGGAAGTTTCTGCAGCCGATTTCGCAATACAAAAATTTTACCAGTTTATTTTTTTCTAAAAGTAGTTTTTTACATTTATGTTGCTCCACCGCCATTTTGTAAATATCATATTACAAAATGGCTCTAGTCGTCTTGAATTATGTGAAAAACTTGTATCTATCTAATTCCAAAATGATTTTAAAATACATAAAATTTGTATTCCATTTTGAAAATCACGACTATCATTTTTGAGTCTTAGTGAAAAAACACGACGTACGTAGGCACTACACTAGTAGGTATAGTCTAACTTGAATTGCATAATACTCGAATTATGGGCAAAGACATTACAGTACGGCCGTTTATGAAAGAATTCTCTGAAATGTCAGTGAAGAGCTGCGCGGTAAATAATCGTCGCAATAAAGTACCAATTGTAGAGGTACATGCGCTGCATATCCAAGAACCACATTCAGAGAGTTAATCTCAAAACGGCCGAACTTTTGCGAAAACGAAGCGATGCACGCAGTATTCAAGTTGTCGGTAATTCTTTCGAACTCAGCCAATTTCAAAAACAATGTCAATATTTCTAACCAATAAGTAATTTTTGGAAGGTAATTGTATAAAGATCTTAGATCTATTACTGTTAACAGAGGTAGATTTTTACACCGCTGATACAGCAGATGCCACTCCTAGTAGGTATTGGTAATTGCAAAGGGGTTGAAAGGAGGACGATTGCACAACACTCCGCTGCACGTGATTCAAATCTGCATCGTTTCATCAAACACAGGCTTGCTTCGCCTGCTTCGTGTGCTTGCTTTAAATTTACTCATGAAAACTAGACAAAAATATTGGAATAACCCTTGGATTTTTCAGAACAAATAGCTTGAAGAGAATTAAAAACGCCAAATGGCAAGTAAAAGATTGTCCGCCAGAATTGTTGCTCATAGGAGATATTAGCAGAAGGCTGTCCACGGAAGTTACTCCGGCCGCGATTGCTCAAAATAATAGGACTTTTGTGGAGAAACTTCTTAAGGTAATATAAACTGAATAATTTTGTATAAAAATTATGGGCTACTTAACATTGTAATCAGTAGAAACTGGTTAAAAGTTTGTCAAAATGTGCTCTATAGGTTGACTGCAGAATGAAACCGTACCTTACCGAATTGCTTGATTGGTATATTTCCATCCACAATATTGTAAATGTACCATTATGCCTTATATTTTAAAAATTGTAACCATTGCTTACTTTTATTTGAATTAGATATTTTTCTAGTAACGAAGCCAACGAAATCTCGGCCACAGCTAATCATTGATTTGTGTAATCACTTTCGTACTGTTTCAGGAATGTAAAAGCAAAACCAAAAGGATGCTCGTCGAGAAGATGGGAACTGAAGAATCGGATCTAGGGTTGGGGTGTGAGATATCGATAACAGGTGTCGAAGAAAGTACGATGATTGCGTCACTATGCGATTTGTTAGAACGTCTGTGGTCGCACGGCCTTCAGCACAAAATGGGAAAGTCAGCGCTTTGGATGCACCTCACTAACTACCAAGAATTGGAGCAGTGCAGTAACTCTACGAAACCTATAGACCCGAATTATCTTACTCCTGGTATGAATAATGATTTTAAGTTTTATTTTCTTAAACAATAGACAAACCTTTGCTTTTGTATCATTGTTATCTGATTTATCATGTCCGGAAGAGGGTATTGTTACGTGACAAACAGGTAATAAATGAGTATGGGTTTGAGCTAGCCTAACTTGGGCAACAATGCTTCTCAACCTGAATCAAGGATCAAGTCAAGGATTGGTAAACTTTATTAATTTGTATAAACTTTAAATAAATATCTGCATGTTAATTAAAATAATAGAAATTGTAGGATTTAAATCTGTTACAGTATGACACAGTTGTTTATCCAAATGCTGACATTCAATTTTTTTGTTTTATTTTAAACTAATTTAATTTGTTAACCAAATGTCGTGTCGACTCCCTGGATTATGCAGCTTTGGCTTGGTGTGTGTTGCGCAAACGACTGGACTGTGAGTATTTCACGTGGTTAATTTACATTACGATTATTATTTGTAACTATTACCATCCCGCGGTTTCACTCACGTAGCTCCCGTTATTTTGTCGACGTTAAAAGTATGTGTTATTTCAGACTATTTTATCCCTGTTTATACCAAGTTCCATCCAAATCCCTTTGGTAGTTTTTGAAAGAGTAACGAACGTACAAACTTTCGCATTTGTAATTATTTATTTATTTATGCCATTTAAACATGAAACTTACAGTTATAAAAACCAACACATTACATGTTTGAGCTAATATAAGCAAGGACTTCGTAATACTATTACTAGCAGCTCCCCCGGTGTTACCCTCGTACTTCTTCGGGATAAAATTAACCAAGTAAAATATTAGGTATTCCAGATTAAAATCCAAATTTCAACGCGATCCGTTCAAGCGTTCCGGCGAGATTGACAAACAAACATAAAAACTTTACCATTGTAGGATTAATCGTGTCAGTCTTGATTATTTTATACTTCATCTGGCTTTAAGATTTTTTGCACAAATGGGGTAAAGCTGGTCGAATACGACTTCATAATATTTATCTACGGTTTTGTATCAATTTTCTAGATCTTTCGTCTGTCGGCGCAGAAGTAGAGGCCCAGCAGAGCTCAGGGTCTAGCAGCCGTTCTCGAGACAGTTCTAGAAGTGGCTCGAGGGACAGCTCTCGCGACCGACTCAGCAACTCTGGTACTCTGGAGCGGAAATCCCTGAAGCCGACTTGTCCGCTGCGACCGTTGCCTGAAAGTCTCACCTTTGACATGAGGTAAACCGTTTAAACTCGTCCTTCTAAATTTGACAAAAAACTTTAAAATTAGCATAGCTTAAGCTACTACATTTAATGCTCTCGCTGCTGGGACTCGGGGGCCTTCTTTCGCAACTAGAGTCAAGGCCTTAATCCACCACGCTGTCCCAGTGTAGGTTGGTGGATGACGCATGACCTCGAAAGATACATGTCGACTTCTTCACCATGATTTCCTTTACCGTATGTAAGTTAGCGACATTACGTATATCACATTGAAAAGACAGTGGTGCGCGTGGGATTCAAACCAAGGGCTCCAGAGGCAGTCACCGTTCTCCCGACTAGACTAGCCTGAACTTCGAGTATGGCAAACTTTAAGGTGATTGAGTATTTTTGGGTTAGGTTAGTGGAACCTGGTTAGAAATACTAACCTACAAGAACAAATTAAAAATTTTGACTAACCCCCGACTACCTTGGATTTGTTATCTGTACAACATTCTACTAGTCAATCCCTTTCGTTTGATACCCATATTAAGGGAGGTTTGAAAAAAAAAATTCGCCATTTTGTGGGAGCGGCCATCTTGGATTTGAAATTTGTCATAGTGCAAAGTATTCTGCTAGTCAAGCCGTTTCGTTTGATACCCATATTGTGGTAGTAATGAAAAAAATAATATAAGAATGATGTGAAGAAATATTTTGTCCACCATTTTGTGGAGGCGGCCATTTTGAATCGATATTAACCAAACATAGCTAAGAACATCCGCACGGATATTAACTTTCAAACAAAAAAAACCGCATTGAAATCGACCCATCCGTTTGCCACAGACAGACAAAAATGTGGAAAAAGACAAAATGGTGGACAAAATATTTCTTCACAACCTACCTCGATATGGGTATCAAATGAAAGGGCTTGACTAGTTAAATACTATACACTATAACAAATTTCAAATCCAAGATGGCCACCACCACAAAATGGCGAATTATATTATTATGATTATGATTATAAAAAAATCAAATCCAAGATGGCCGCCACCACAAAATGGCGAATTATATTATTTTTTGCACTACTACCTCAATATGGGCATCAAACGAAAGGGCTTGACTAGTAGAATACATTGCACTATGACGAATTTAAAATCCAATATACATTTCTTTTTTCACAACTCCTTTAATATGGGTATCAAATGAAAGGGCTTGACTAGTAGAATGTTGTACGGATAACAAATCTGAGGGAGTCGGGGGTTAATCGACATTTTTAATTTTGTTCTTGTTTTGGTCGGGGGTTAAAAACGCGACTGCAAACTTAAAGTAATAACTAGTGACCAACCGAAAGTTCGGTTTCGGCCAAGAAAACAAACTTCGATCTCAGTTTCGCTTACTACCAAAATATGACCGAAACTCCATTTTTTTTATCGTGGGCAACTTTACGGCTTATTATTTAAATTTCTATCAGCAGTCCCTATGAAAGTAATTTTTTTTAACCCTGCACTATGTTCACTGTTTATTTCCAGAAACGCCCAAGCTATGACGGACATAAAGACCGAGATAGGCTACGCCCGCGCCTGGGTCCGGCTGTCTCTAGAGAAGAAGCTCCTCTCCCACCACCTGCGCGAGTTGTTAGCGGACACCACTCTCCTACGCTCCCAGTACAAGCGCACCGCCTTCCTGAGGTGCGAAGAGGAACGGGAACAGTTCTTGTATCATTTGCTCACGTTGAACGCAGTGGATTACTTCTGTTTCACGAACACTTATCCGACAACAAGTAAGTAGTGCAAATTGTTGGAGAATAAGACTAAGAACTCATGGGACGATTTTCACCCCCGCGGTTCCTCAACCGCGGCGGGCGCGGGTTTTATTTCAAAACTCACGAGACCCCTGATTTTCGCGGTTTCGCAACCGCCGCGGGTGAGATTATCGCCCACGAACGTTGCGGGTGACAGGCGGGCGCCGATCGCGCGGAAACCGCGCGCGCGTCGTGCGCAAAACGCGTCGTGTGTTGTGCTTTCAAGTTTTGCATATTTATATATCTGCATTCTACAGTAGCTGCGGGCCCGCAACCCCAGTGGGCGCGGCTGAAAATCGCGCCATGAGAGCGTAAGAACGGAACTATTTCATTTCGTTTTGTTAATTGATAACCGCTAATCATTTTTGTATCCCTTCAAATCGGATACATTGCTGCTTGCACTAAGGTGTGATACTTACCCAGACAGACTGCGAAAAGTCATACCACTACCGAAGTGGTCATTGGAATACATCCAGTGACTGTTAACAATCAGTACAAAATTATGTATATTTCGCAGAACTCCCATACCGCGTGCTCATCGTGCCGTCTCGCAAAGCCAGTCAAACAACGGCCAGCTGTTGGATTTCAATATCTGGCGCTCACGGGGAATCCACGCCCAAGATCCCTATACCTCGGAACACCAATGAATTTGTCTTCCATGTGAGTGCCAAGGTTTTTGTTATTAAATATAAAGTATGTCAAACGAATTGAAAACTACTCGTACCAACTTTGGTTTCAGTTGTAGAAAATATATTTTTTTTAATTTATTTTGTAACAGAATTTTTTTTCTTACAAAACAAAAGTTGCCTCAAAATCTAATTGATTTGTCCAAACAACTAATTCTCGACATAAATTAATTATTCTACCCGCAAACAACATACATTATTAAAACAAATTAGTCAAGATTACAGCTTCATACATGGGCGCAATGGTGACGTCACACAAAACCTCTACTACTTTAGTACGAGTCGGACGCGCCCATGAAGGCTTCCGTAGCAGCAAGTAACATAATATAAAAGTTCTTGTAGTTCGTTGTTACTTTAATCAGTGTTTTAACAATAGTGAATTTAAGACGTATTAAAAAAAACTACTCACTAGATCTCATTCAAACCAATTTTCGTTGATAGTTTACATGGTAATGTACATCATACACTTTTTTTATTTTTCTCATTCTCCTATTTTAGAAGTTAAAGGGGGAGGACACACATTTTCCCACTTTGGAAGAGTCCCTCGCGTCCAAACTATTCAGTTTAGAAAAAAAATGTGTTAGAAACCGCAATATCATTTTTAAAGACCTATCCATAGATAGCCCAAACGTATGGTTTTGATGGAAAAAAAATTGAGTTTCAGTTAAGTATATACACCCCTAAATTTATTGATTTTTTTCTATACTTTGTATGAACATCTTAATGCGGTTTACAAAATACATCTACTCACCAAGTTTCAATAGTATAGCACTTATAGTTTCGGATAAAAGTGGCTGTGATATACGGACGGACAGACATGACGAATCTGTAAGGGTTCCGTATTTTGCCATTTGGCTACGGAACCCTTTTATTTTTAACCTACTTCCAAAAAAAGGAGGAGGTTATCAATTCGACCCCTATGTTTTTTTTTATTTTTTTTTTATGGATGTTACCTGATTTCTCGAGAACCTCTGAACCGATTTTAAAATTTCTTTTTGTGTTCGGATGGGTATGCCTCCCGAATGGTCCCATATATTATCTGGATGACGTAGTTGTAGATTTCACAGAAGTTATGAATCTCGACCCTGTCAATACAAAATTGTGTAAATGATTTAATAAAAACTTGTTTTTAACCCCCGACCAAAAAAAAGGGGTGTTATAAGTGACGTCGATGTCTGTTTGTGTGTCTGTCTGTCTGCTGTGGCACCGTAGTAGAACTCAAACAGATGGGCCGATTTCGATGCGGTTTCTTTTATTTCAAGGTTAATACCATAGCAAATGTTCTTAGCTATGTCTGGTTAATGTCGATTCAAGATGGCCGCCTCCACAAAATGGCGGACAAAATATTTCTTCACAACCTACCTCAATTTGGGTATCAAATGTAAGGGCTTGACTAATAGAATACTATGTACTATAACAAATTTCAAATTCAAAATGGCCGCCACGACAAAATGGCGAATTATATTATATTTTTCATTACTACCTCAATTTGGGTATCAAACGAAAGAGCTTGACTAGTAGAATACTTTGCACTATGAAAAAATTCAAATCCAAGATTGCCGCTTCTACAAAATGCCGAAATACATTTCTTTTTTCACAATTTTACCCTTTATATGGGTATCAAATGAAAGGGCTTGACTAGTAGAATGTTGTACAGATAACAAATCCAAGGTAGTCGGGGGTTAATCAAAATTTTTTATTTTGTTCTTGTACACTAAAGAGTAAAATAAACTATTTTCGTACAAAAATTAAACCGACTTCAAAACCACAAATAGGCACTCAAAAGCGAAAAATAAACTAAAATCATTATTATAAGCGCTACTCGCTCATCTATTTGAAGTCGGTGCCAGTCAGGTCAAAAAGTTAGTAGATTGATGCTATGTAGGCACAGGTAAGTAGTATCTATCCTATACCTGTTAGATTTGGCTGGCACCGACTTCAAATAGATGAGTGAGTAGCGCTTATAATAATGATTTTAGTTTATTTTTCGCTTTTGAGTGCCTATTTGTGGTTTTGAAGTCGGTTTAATTTTTTGTACGAAAATAGTTTATTTTATGTACGAGTATGTTACCTGATTTCTCGAAAACCTCTGCACCGATTAAAAATTTTCTTTTTGTGTTCGGATGGGTATGCTTCCCGAATGGTCCCATATAAATCTTATCGAAATCGGTCAAGTGGTTTTTTAAATATGAACCAAAAACTAAAATTTGTGTACAATTTTCTGGATGACATAGTTGTAGATTTCACAAAAGTTATGAAGCTCGACCCTGTCAATACAAAGTTGCGTAAATGATTTAATAAAAACATGTTTTTAGCCCCCGACCAAAAACGGGGTGTTATAAGTGACGTCGATGTCTGTCTGTCTGTCTGTCTGCCTGCTGTGGCACCGTAGTTAGAGCTCAAACGGATGGGCCGATTTCGATGTGTTTCTTTTTATTTCAAGGTTAATGCCCTAGCGGATGTTTTTAGCTATGTCTGGTTAATGTCGATTCAAGATGGCCGCCTTCACAAAATGGCGGACAAAATATTTCTTCACAACCTACCTCAATATGGGTATCAAATGAAAGGGCTTGACGAGTAGAATACTATACACTATAACAAATTTCAAATCCAAGATGGCCGCTACCACAATATGCCGAAATACATTTCTTTTTTCACAACTCCCTTAATATGGGTATCAAATGAAAGGGCTTGACTAGTAGAATGTTGTACAGATAACAAATCCAAAGTAGTCGGGGGTTAATAAATTTTTTTAATTTTTTTCTTGTACACTAAAAAGGGTAACAAACTATTTTCGTACAAAAAATTTAACCGACTTCAAAACCACAAATAAGCACTCAATAGCGAAAAATAAACTAAAATCATTATTATAAGCGCTACTCACTCATCTATTTGAAGTCGGTGCCAGTCAGGTCAAAAATTTAGTAGATTGATGCTATGTAGGCACATGGTAAGTAGGCACAGGTAAGTAGTATATATCCACTACCTGTTAGATTTGGCTGGCACCGACTTCAAATAGATGAGTAAGTAGCGCGTATAATAATGATTTTAGTTTATTTTTCGCTTTTGAGTGCCTATTTGTGGTTTTAAAGTCGGTTTAATTTTTTGTACGAAAATAGTTTTAATAATTTGAGGTATATTTGTGATCCAGTCGTCATCCCTATTTTCACTAACAGCAGTTTTAAGAGGCAGGTTTCGCCAGCATCATATAAGATTCCTACCGAGAAATCCTGTATTTCTTTTAAAATGTTTAAGTTACACCTATTTGTTACAGCATAAAAACCTAGGAATATTGTCGACGCTGCGAATCGGCCATGATAACTCGGGCCTGTCACCTCGATGGCTGCTTGATCAAGTCTACGTCAGGAACGAAGTAACGGGACACACATACACGTAAGCTATTTACAAATATCTCTAAATAAATTTATTCTGTATCCTGCTACTGTTATACACGTGAAAGTTAAAAATTAAAAAAGAAGAAGAAGACTTTATCAGCTGACTATTATTATCATTGTATAAATTCAGACCAATGGAAACTGTGTTGCCAGACATACTGTATGCCTCTAGAAGAAGAGGCCAGTTTGTATGGGTCAATTATTAAAATGTTTTGTATCACCTTATCTTACCTGCAAACAGCAATAAAGATTTTTGTATTTGTATTTGAGATATTGAGAATGCCCAGAACGCCCGAACGGGTCGGGTTGAAATTTGTAACACAGTAATATATAGCCTGGAAACCTGGAATAACTAGACCACTAGTTATCGCGGGAAAATAACGCGAACGTGAACTAAGCTGGTAAAACCCCGACGTCGCTAGTATTTCAATATAATTTATGTGATTTAACACTCTTAACATTGAATGGTAACTGAAGTTATAAATAATAAACCTAGTGCAGTGTAGATTGGTCACTGAATTCTTTGGCATAACTTTTTGAGTACCATAAGCAGCTCACTTAATGTTCCCACAGCTGGGATTCGGTAGGAGCTATTTATTTCACAAGTGGCGAGATAAGGCCATAATCCACGTAGGTTTGGCGGATGACACATGTCCTCTAGAAAGATGCCTTGTTTGGAAACTGCAAATTTGCTCGCGATGTTTTAAAAAAAAGAAACATTAGTCATAAGGACTGCTGTTATAAGTGAAAAATTATCTTATCTTATACTTTTAAACGAGCAATTCTTGTAGGTATATACATATGTATATACTACTCTGTGTAAAAAGTATCGGGAATATGTCAATAAAAAGATCCGTGTAAAAGAGGTAGTTCTAATTTTTTTACTGATTTAGCGCGCAAAGTTTGAGCGGGATCTGTCATTTAATTGGTTTTAAACTACACTTTTTGTTGGTCATAGTTTTGAGTTCTCGGCGATTTTTACAATGGAAAATATTGTTGAACAAAGAGTGTGCCTTAAATTTTGTGTTTCGAATGATATTTCATGTGGTGAATCACTAAAAATGTTGCGAAATACCTACGGAGAATCGTGTACATCGAAAACAAGGGCTTATGAATGGTATAAGGCTTTTAAAGAAGACCGAGAAGTAGTAGTAGACTTGCCTCGTTCTGGTAGACATTCAACCGCTACGACCAAAGGAAACATCGACAGAATCAAGAAGCTAGTGCTCGAAAATCAACGTATGAATCTGAGAGAGTTGGCTAGTGAGGTGAATATATATTTTAAGTCCTTCCACAACATTCTCATTGACATTTTAGGCATGATACGCGTCGCCGCTCGACTAGTTCCAAAAGAGCTCAATTTTGTTCAAAAAGCATGTCGCTGAAGACATGGTTTCCCGAGCTTCTACGGATCCGACCTTTATGAAACGTATAATAACTGGCGTCGAGACATGGGTTTATGAGTACGACATGTAAACAAGCCAACAGTCTTCAGAATGGCGTCTCGAACACGAGCCGAAACCCAAAAAACCGTGGGGCAAAGTCGCACCAAAATCAAGGTGATTCTGACAGTTTTTTTTGACTACCGTGGTGTGGTTCACTCCGAATTACTTCCAGAGGGAGAAACAGTGAATGAAGAATATTATTTAGGCGTCATGAAGCGTTTGCGTGAGAGTATCCGCCGAAAACGTCCAGATTTGTGGCAACACAACTCATGGATGCTACACCATGATAATGCACCATCACACACAGCCATTATAGTGAAAGAGTTTTTAGCGAAAAATTCAACAAAAGTTCTCGACCAAGCACCGTATTCACCTGATATGGCTCCGTCTGACTTTTTTTTATTTCCCAAATTAAAATTACCACTTCGAGGAAAACGTTTTGAGTCGATAGAAGCTATGAAATAAAATTCGCTGAATGAATAGGCCATACCGCAAATAGCCTATGAAAAAATGTATGGAAGACTGGGTGAAGCGTTGGAGATGTTGTATTGCAAGCGATGGTGCCAACTTTGAAGGCGATAAAATAAATTAAGATTAATAATTTGTATTTTTTGTTTTCTGACAAATTCCCGATATTTAGTACACAGAATGTATATATAGAAACTGAGTCTCGGAAAAGGCTCGACCGATTTTCATGAAATTACGTATACAGAGCGTTTCGGGGACGATAAATCGATCTAGCTAGGTTTTATTTCTAAAAAACGCCGTTTTATGCGGGGTTTTAGACAATGAAAAACTGTTACATAAACATTAGAATGCGACGGTAAATTTCGCGACGTCGCGCTGCAGTATATTAGCTCAGTCGGGAAGTTGGGCGATCATAATATGGTAGATCCGCGTTCGAGTCCAGCCGGCCCCCTTTCTTTTTTTCAAGTTCCTTTTTTTTTTGAGAAAATCTGTATGTATCTAAGTAACCGAGCAAAGCTCGGTCACCCAGGAACTAACTACTTAAAACACTAAAATACGAGTAGTACAACTTATACAAAACTAAAACAGCACTAATGTTTCGCAATACTTCACTTGTATAACTATTAACTGCTATTAGGTACGCGTGTCGTTGCCGTGAGCTCGCAAGATTTCACAAATCCAAAACGCGTCTGCTCTGCTGCCGCTCCCACGCTACAATTATTATATCGGCGACACGAACCTATAAGATCCTCCTAGTAAAAGTGCTCACTATCGCAAAAATAGTTTTTTCCTACGAAAACATGTTAGTGGTATTATGCAATATCAAATCGTTTCTAGGTTCCCCTGCAACCGATGGCTGGGTACGGGCGTGGACGACGGTTCCACCGAGCGGTTGTTAGTCGCGGCCCGTATCCGTAACAACGACTCCACCCCCCGCACGCCCGCGCCGCATGCGCCGCAAGCCCCCCCTCTCACGCCCACCACTACGCATCTCTCCACTTCCACCATACAGCATATGATTGGTAAGTGTATATGTGTGTGTGTGTGTCTGATAAAATAAGATAAAAATGTATTAACTTTTTTATACTTTTATAGGTTTACACTTGACCGTCATCACGCCTGATGTTAAGCGACGAATAATTTTAATATCGTAGCTAACTAGCTTAACCAGCCGTTCAATTAACAACCTAACCGGTTTACTAAACAACGCCGTTTATCTGGCAACACTAGTGACGTCACGCGAGTAAACATTCGTTCTACAGCTGAACGCGTGTGACGTCACGTGCGTCACATGACCAGCACCATTACAGAAACACCGTTTTTAATAGGCTTTTTTGGAACTTTCAAGATTTATGTTTAGTCGTAATACATCTTAACACTAAACGTAGATCTTCCGGAAATGTTCATGTAGTATGCATAATAGACGAAAGAATAATTTAAACGGTTTTCCAAATTTGGTCAAATACCGTATTCATTACAGGATATTTCCGTGGTGTACGAAGATTCATTGAGCGATAATAAACGCGGTAATATCCCGAAATTTATAGTAGTAATAATCTTTTTGTGGATACCGAAGTGGTATAAGTGACGAGACGATCAGGACATGTGCCTGATGGTAAGCAACATGCCTGACACATAACAGCACAGTGACACGCAGCTATTGGAACATGAAGAGTCCAAATCATTACCTAGCACTGCACTGCGCTCGTCACCCAGAGATCTAAGATCTTATATCTCTAAGCCCTGTAATTTCTCTGGAAACATTGCCCTTCAAACCGGAACACAGTAATGTTTGCACATTACTGCTTGGCGGTAGAATAACTGGCAAAGGTGTGGTACTTCCCCAGGCGGACTCTGCCAAGAGTCCTACCACTACTGATGAATACTATGTTCGCTTGTTCACAGGGGACTGCGTAAATGCCATAGTTAAATGGCACTATCAATCCAAGAGGGATAAGGATGCGAATTCGTTAAGCGTTCTGTTGTGTGGTGAAAACGGACTCGTGAAATGCTTGGAACAGGCTTTCTTGTGCGGCTTCAAATCAGCTAGACTGTTTGGAAAGAATCTCTTTATCTGGGACTATTTTGGTAAGTGGAAACAGTTTTTGTATGTTTCGTATACGTGAACTGTGTGTGCTGATGCTGCGCGCGTTGCTACGCCACCTATCGAAAATTGGTCGTACCATCTCACATTTAGGACAAATTTTGTTAGGTAATAATGACGCAAATTTAAAAGATATACAGATGTTGTCATAAACTTCGGCGCACGTCAGCGCGCGCAACGTAAGCTCTCAAATAATAATATTTTTCCCCGTTTTTGTTACATTCTTCATTCATACTACGCTCCTATTAATAGTATCGTAATGTTGTATATCCTATAGCCTTCCTTAATAAATAGACTATACAATAGAAAAACAAAAATAATTTGAACCAGGATTTCCCGAGATCCTAGTGTTCGAACAAACAAATAAATTATTTAGCTTTATAATCCACATACTCTACTATATTTAGCATCATTGCACCCGTGCGAAGCCGGGGCGGGTCGCTAGTAAAATATAAAATCGATTTACAGCAAGAGTGAAAGACGAATTTAAAATGAGTCTCAGCGACGAACCGGCGTCACAGCCCAACAAGAGTTGCGGAGTGGCGTACAACTGCAGGCAAGACCAGGAGCATCGCGCCATCTGGCGCTGCTACTGCCATCTCATGGACGAGGTCAACTCCGTGGGACGAACGCTGGGGAAGGATGGAAAGTTCCAGCTTTTTATCTGTCTCAGTTTGCGGTAAGGTTTAGCTTACATTTTGATTATTTACAAGGTTCACCTAGAGTTCTTAGAGTATAAGCACGCTTTTACCAGTTACCAATTCTGGTTATAAATATTACGGAGTGCCAAATATTTATCTATTAAACCAGAAAATCGCCATAGACGTGATACTCGCGTCTTATGGACGAAATCAAGTCCCGGGTGCTACGTTGGGGAACTATGGAAAGTTCCAGCTTTTTATCTGTCTTAGTTTGCGGTAAATTTTTAGCCTGATAACTTGAGAAAGCGCTCATAAGCATAAGCAGCCTACTAAATGTTCCCACTGCTGGGACTCGTGGCCTTCTCTCGCAAGGAGAGAGTTTAAGGTCATAATCCACCACGCTGGCCAAGTGCGGGTTAGTGGATGACACATGACCTCGAAACATTCTAGGTACATGTCGGTTTCCTCACGATGTTTTCCTTCACCGTTTTTAAGTTAGCGGCATTACGCACATGACTTCGAAAAGGCAGTGGTGCGCGTGGTGGGATTCGAACCCGGGGGCTCCGGAGCGGCAGGCGCCGTTCTCCCGACTAGACCAGCCGTAACTTAGTGCTTGAAAAAGCGCTCGCAGAGGCACAAATAAAATATGCTGTGCTTTTTTGTAGTATGGAGCGACGGAGTCCAAATCGTTACATAGCACCACAGTGCGCTTTTTCACTAAGAGATGTGAGATGATTTATATCATGCCCTGTAATTTCTCTGAAAACATTGCCTTACAAATGGGAACACAGTGATGTTTGTACATTACTACTTGGCGGTACTATATCTGACTATTTATAAACAAAGTCTCGACCAATAAAGGGTCAGATGCACGCGGCGGTCTTCCTCGATACAGCGCGCATCGTCAGGAGGTTCCTCACTCTGCAGCCCTAACCACCGGTAGCCTGGGCCCTGCCCCCGCTACCGACGATGATCTAGATTTAGGTTTTCATATTGTAAAAAACTACAAATACCACTATTGGAATTTTCTTAAGCCTAAAGGTCCTAAAGGCTTAAGGTCGCGCGGAGACCGCGACAGGCACTTGACATTATAGGATTGTATGGGCCCCAGTTCGCGCCACAACCGCGACAGTCTCGCGTCGCGTTTCGTGTCGCATTCCATTAATGGTACATTCTAAACCTACTATAATAACTATAAATGCGAAAGTTTGAATGTTTAGATGTTTCTTGCTCAATCGCGTCCGAACGCCTGAACGGATCGAATTAAAATTTGGAACACAGATAGATATAGTCTGGAATAACATATAGGCTACTTCATCCCGGTAAAATAACGCGAACGGAAACTACGCGGTTGAAACCTCTGCTAATAGTATTATAAATACAAATAATTGAGTAACAAAATTTAAAACATGAATTCCAATAATGACGCATTCTAATACATACGTAAGCATAATTTATTTATTTGTGGTAAATATGGTGGTATCTTCAGTGAGCACTGGCTGCACCGTATGCTGGTCCCGATGTCCCTGACTCGCGTCACGACGGAGATGTACGAAGAACAGAGCTTCCTGCGAAAACGAGGCCTCCTTACCTTCCTGCGTCAAATACTCGAGCCGCTCGACGAGTTCGATATCGTTCTGGAACATTCGCTCACTCATGGCATATAAGTAAGTACTGGAATCTGTCTTGCAATTACAAAGAGATGGCTATGATTACAGTAGATTCTGCACCACAAAACTAGGATTAACTTCAGTCGGGAAAAGAACATGTGTAGAGTTCAATCACGATCTAAATTATTATTTAACTGAATACATCTTCTCTTGACCACGGCAGTTGACGCTGCTGAATCGAAGTAATTAAATAATAATTCAGATCGGGATTAAGTCTTGTGTTGTGTTTACAATGTGAGTTAAAATCGCGAAAGTCTAAAAACTATTTACCACCACTCATGGCCAGATAAAATAGCACCGCACTGCTATTTTTTAAATTAATTTACGGGTAATCACGCGTGATTTGCGCAGTCGAGTCTAACTTAGTTTCAGCCGCATCCGGCAGCCTATTTTAAGAATAGTGCACGCGCGAAACCCTGCTCATTCAGCTCTGCCAAATTGTTGAATAATATTACTTTTAAACGTTTAAACTACGTATGAATTTTCGTTTTTCGTTTATAATAGTTGAAAACTACAGTAACACCAGTCACCTATAGTCATGAGTGATGGCGCTTCAAGCGCATGTAACCTTTACAGATTGAAGTTGTATTAGTGTTACTACTTAAGTCGCTTTGGGAACTGAATCAGGAAGAGCGAAGCTATAGTCTATGGCTCTTATCAATATTGCCGTACGTGCGAAATTGCTTATACGTCTATGAAGTGAAATTAAACTTATTCGGCATTTACTACCGTTTGAAGCTCACAAATTGATACAGATTACCAATCCTTGACTAGTGATTCCGGTTGAGAAGCATTATTACCCAAACTAGACTAGCCTAGCTTCATCTATATAGGTATTATAATTACTATTATATCTTGTAAAAAAATTCTTGTGATATTTCATATTGTATGCCATCTCTTTGTACGGATTTCATAAAGTTTAGCGATCGTGAATTAATACAAGATGTCATGATGTTCATTATAAAAACTGTTAGTACAATGTGGCAATGCAACTGAATATGTTATTAGTTTGTTTGTTGCAAGAAGTAGTGTCTGTGTTTTAATCACCCAAATCCCTGTGGTACCCTTCGATACTCTAAAGTTATATCGATTGTAGGTTTAGTTTATATCTTACTATGAGAAGTAACGTGGTTGTTACACATTTTTTAAAGTAATGAACGGGTTACTAGATGATATGGTCACGTCACAAACTGAATAGTGCCAAAATTCCATTCGCGAACACTACTTCAGAAAAACCCGCAAAAATAGCTGGATCGACCATATCATGTGAGTGACCCATTAATTGAACACAAAAGATTTATATACTACTAACTTTATTTACATAAGGTTTTATTTGATTTAAAATTTAACATAATACACAAACAAGTGATATGGACAGGTTATGAAATACTCATTTTATATTTAATTCTTTTCTTTTGATACTATATAAAATTTGATATTAGTGTTCAAGGTCTGATTTTTATGTACCTTTTATTGTTAAGTTTTGATAATTGTGATTTTTTTATATTCTTGCCAGTTCAATCCAAAGATTTATTTTTATGACAGTGCTTATTAATTTTTGATATAAAAATGGGTTTCAGTGGATTCCTTATTTGTGCGCGTTATTTGGTGGTATCAATTTCGTATAGATGTTATGATATTTTTTATCTCTCGTAGGTCCATGTTTGACCATAATGTTGTCTTAGTTAATCTACAGCTTTATAAGTGTCATAAGGGGAGAATTTTTTTTTAGAAAAATTATGTAGGTATCTATTTAGTTTTGTATACTTTAAATGTATTGTTTCTTAACCTTAAATACTTTCAGAATACATTTTCTCTAATTTCGAAATGCACTTAAATGTCAATTTAAACATAGAATATATTTTGTAGTTTAAATTAATATCAACATGCATATAAAGCATAGAAGATGTTACTATATCGAAAATTATTTCCATATATGTCTAGATATAAGATTGAAGTGACCATCCACCGCATAAATTAGCTTATGACAATGTTGTTTGTGATTTTTAGATGTAAGGATTTATTAAATGTAGTTTTGTCTTGTATACCGCCTGTACACAGTTGTCGAACGCAGATAAATACAATTTTAAGTAAATTACTATCTACGGTTTTCTCCATACACGACTGTTACGAACATTTTGGTTCCTACTCTTAGATTACAGCCTACATAAAATATTTTGATAAATATGTGGCTACTTTTTATTTTGTGTTTAGAAAGAATACAGTGTGCAAAAATCTAAGAATATGTTTTTATGGTAAGCAATAAGACTGCTCCCAATAGTATGGAGCTACGCAGCTATTTGATCAATGAGGGGAAATCACTGCGCTCGTATAGATAGATAGGTATAAGTTATATCTGGGTTTTTTATTTATCTGAAATAAGCCTTATTGCATATTATAGGTACGAGGGTCAAACTGAAAGTTCTTAGAAAATCAAAAACTGATTACATTAGCCAGTTATTAGTTTTATTATATCTTTTCAAAATATTGTCCATTCACGTCAATACACCGCTGCATGCGATGGAACCACTGGGAAAAGCACTTTGCCCACTCGTCCTTAGGAGTCTCTTCAATGGCATCGCGATACGCAGCCACCGCTTCTTCAGTATTCATAAACTGCTTTCCTTTAAGTTTTTCTTTAATTTTTGAAAATAAATAAAAATCACAAGGTGCGAGGTCGGGGCTATACGGCGGGTGACCCAGTAATTCAACGTTTGATGTCGCCAAATAGTCGATCGTTCGCTTGGCGGTGTGCGATGAGGCGTTGTCGTGGTGAAGGAGGATCCTACTGCGAGGTCATTTCTCTCGAACTTTTTCCAAGACAAGTGGCAAACAATTGGTAGTGTACCATTCTGCAGAAACTGTTTTTGATCCTCTAACACAATTGTTATGAAATGACCTATCCTTCCAAAGAACGAGGCCACCATTTTTTCCCCGCACTTCGATCTCTCTTCACTTTAGTTGGCAACTCCTCGAAAGGAAACACCCACTGAGCAGATTGTCTTTTGGTTTCAGGATCATAACAGTAAATCCAGCTTTCGTCACCTGTTAGTATGTCGAACACAGCATTTGAGTCACCTCCGTTAAATCTTTCAATCATTTTACGGCACCAATCCACACGATGGAGTTTTTGAGCCTCAGTCAAATTATGAGGTATCCACCGGGCGCAAAGCTTCCTGACCGCTAAATGTTCGTGTAGGATTTTGTGCACTTGACTCATACCGATGCCTAAGCTTGTCCGAATCTGCTGATAGGTCACTCTTTTGTCAGTCTCTATCATACGCCGCACAACACAGATGTTATCTTCAGTCGTCGCCGTAGAAGGCCGTCCCTCACGTAAATCATCAGTGAGATTAGTGCGACCACGTTTAAACTCATTAAACCAGTTGTAAACAGTCGCACGAGATGGGGCTTCATCGTGAAAGGCCAATCGTAGTCTATCATAACTTTCTTGTTGACTTAAATGACATCGAAAGTCATAAAAAATCATTGCACGAAAATTTTCTCGTGTTAAATTCATGTTGACGTGACACAGACAATTTTCAATTTGCCGCCAAATCGTAAAACAAATGACAAATGAATGAAGTATATACTCAGTAATATTGGCAAAGAGTTATATTTTCAAATTATAGAATTATTTTTTTACTATATTGTTTATAAGTGGCCAGTTCTAAGAACTTTCAGTTTGACCCTCGTATACCTACTATGCATTTTGTAATAATAATAATATTATTAAGTTAACTACTGGTATTTTTTCATAGTAGACAAGACGAGCCATTTTTGTTTACTATCTACTTTTGATAATTACTTTATATATAATCAAAATTAGTTTTTCGTTTTGTATGAATTAAATAATAACCAAAGAGTCTAGATAACTATTTAATATTGTATTTTTCACGTTTGATGAATGTGTGGGCGGTCAATTAGCTTAGTATTCTTATGTCGAATTTCCAAAATATTCTTATAGATATTTCGAAAATGTATTTTGTTAAAAGCGTCAATGTGAAGCATATCGAATATAAGGCGATTCGTAGTCTGTGACTGCAAAATTTTAACAAATCAAATTCTATTGATTTATTTAAAAAAAAAACGAAAATTTAAAGCTACAGCTAAAATATGCGTCTTGTGCAAAATTGTGCTCGTATAAAACTTTTATTTAAAAATTTATAATCTGACATGTAGGAAACAAAATCAAAGTAAAAATAATACAGGATAATATAGAAAACAGATTGATGTAACATAATTCAGCTCATGTATCGTGAACAGTGGTCTTGCAAATCAATTCAGGTGCGACGTTGTTCACTGTGAATGTGAACCGTATCGCCTGGCGATGAGGTTCGAGGTCACGAGGCTCTAATCATTTAATCACAAACAGTGTGCGCACATTCAAATCGTCATTCGATGTAGTGTGATCTGGATTTACGGAATTTGCTTATATGTCCCCGTAAAATTTTATCTACCGTCAGATTATAAACTGACCTAATCTATCCATTTAATTGCGATTAATTCCTGTGTGATGTATTTATAACAACTTAATATCTTCAGCAAATAGTCATATTTTACTTGACTACGGTCATTGTTGAAGGTGCCATATTGGTTTGTACATCAAGAAATGTGTGGTACATATCTTCTGAATATGACACTGTTTGAAACATTTGAAAACATGGTATTTAATGTTTTAAATAGAGTTCAAATCGCGAAAGCTAAACGTAATATACGTTAAACGTCGCATAAACGCAAGCAAATTTATTAAAATTACAATCTGCCCCAAGCGGATATAAAATGAACGATCTACTACTCCCCTACGTTTGCTAAAGGATATGCTTATATTCATACTTACTTCGCTAACAACATACACTGCGATCATTTGTGAGTTAATGTAATAAATCAAACCCTACTTGACATATTAGTATGTCTTCCGTTGACATCGAAATGATGTAGTTAGTCTTTATGTATCTAAGATAATCTTACGTTATGTATAATAAGTTATTTTAGTTTAGTTATGTGCAATAAGGTCATGATAATAATTTGACAAATTAGTTCTCCGAAAAGGATAAATTGATTTTGTTCCTAGCACCACAAAGCTACTCTCGACTTGCATTTGTTTTCCAAGAGATGTTATGTTACTTGTTAGATGTAGTGGTTAGATATCAGGCGTCTATTTTAACTCATGAGACTTTTTCAGAATTTCAGAAAAAATATGTCACTTTTTTGACATTTACGTACGCTTGTCAAATATTTCTAACAAAATGAAACATTAATCCTAATTTTGGCGGAATCCAAAACTATTTTTGACAGTTTTTTGCATCCTGAAAACGCCTCATTGAAAATATATATTCTGTCGCCGTAAAATTGTAAATACCGTCAGATCATAAGTTATCGATGAATCGATGTCAGATTGTATCTAACCCAGCCTACCGTAGGATTATAATATCACGCGTTAGATTGCAATCTGACAGTGGTAACAATTTTAAGGTGACATACACTCCGCGAGGCATAAGCTGAGCTTTGCATTTTGTGAGTGTACATGGATAGTGTAGGTGTGACAATCGGCCTTAGGCGCGGCGCCACTCTGTCTCGCCGCGCTCCTGCCTGATTGGTGATCACTCACACTAATGCAAAGCTCAGCCTATACCTCGCGGACAAAATTTCAAGCTCCTGCCTGATTGGTGATCACTCACACTAATGCAAAGCTCAGCTTATATCTCGCGGAGTGTACCTATCTATAGTTTTTTATACAGTTTGATCTCTGTTGAAGAAGATTACTAGCTTAGACCTGTTTAAAGAGTCGCTGTATGTAAAATGGAAATAATTCACTCGTAAGTGAATTTATAATATTTGTTTAGTGGTAGATAGTAAAAATACTGTAGATTTTTACAAATTCGATCGTCAGTGCTTATTTCTAACATAGGCTCCTTAGTATTAAGTTTACAGCTAGATATTTTCATTTCGTGATATATGTAGTTTGAATAGCGTCCTGTGTGTTTTGAACATAAATTTAATAATTAATTAGCTGTAACTGTGGAGCTGTAACGGTTGGAGAAGTAAGACCGAGGACCGGGCTGAGTGGCGTATCATAGGGGAGGCCTATGTCCAGCAGTGGACGAATACAGGCTGATGATGATGAACTGTGGAGTTGCTCTCTCACTAAAGGCAGTTCTTACATTGCCCTTACCACGTGATTATGCAATGTACCACGTTTCTATACGAAACGTTATGGCCAATTGAAGCACTGGATTTTTTAATATAAATAACCTTAGTTGTCCCACTAAAAGTCTAAAATAGGCATTTTACATTGATGCATAAAAAACATTCCAGTATATTCACAAGTAGAGAAAACAATAATTACGTCGATCAAGAGCGGCGGGTCTATCGACTAACTAAGTTTGCTTTAGCTTTCCTATTGCTGTCTCTGTAATTTTAAGCGCAAAAGAAATAAAGAGCAGTGTCAAAGCTAAGACAGTTTTAGTTAGGCGGAAGACTAGTTTCGGCTGAGGTCACTTGTCATCGAAAGATGTCTTAAAACTTGTCTGGTTTGACGTGATTTGTTCTTTCACTTGTTTTTGAAGTGAAAACTTATTTTGGCGCGGCACAGACAGATTTTTCGTGGGCTGTGAATTGAATTCTAGCGTCACGCACGGGAATGATAAGAATCTTCGGATAAAATCGGGACCATGTCCATTGGCCACCTAGAAATGCGTCAGCATTTCCCATTGGCCGACGCACTTCTAGATGGCCATGCTCAATTTGCTCATGGCCACGCCCTCTGGTTTCATCCGCGTAGTTTCCAAAGTAAGCTATCAAATTCTGAGTTAAAAGTTTTCACTTCTATCGGCAGGCCCTATGACTGCCAACTTTTTTTAGTATACCGTTATAAATTCGTATTCATTCAACGTTTCTGACACTTTTACAGTGGAATACGTGAATGAGTGAGTTACTACGTGAGTTAATTGTTCTATCGTCCGCGCTCCGTTGTGGAAATTTGCTCACACCAATGTGAGGACCACCCAATAATGGTTGTCTAAAGCTCTAAAGTTTAAAGCGATTACCGTCCTTCATGATTGTTGTCAATAATATCGCGATGTTATCCAAAATTTTATTAAAATATTTTATAACAAATATGCAGCTCATTGTACTTACCTATTAGATGATTTTCAAAAGATGTGCCAAAATGCACCTTGCTATGCTAGTATTAAATAAAATACACTCAACTCTCCCGAAACTTTATACTAGGCTGCACATAATTGTATACATAATATGTCTCTATGCGTTGTACTCGTTGTAAACATTTTTTCTTCAGTGTAGTTAGGGACAAGTAGGGTCTCTCCATGTTCAAATTTGTCATATTCGGCATGTTTATTACTAAAAGGTACATGTATCCCTAGCTCGTCTCGTCACTATCTATACATATAAATAAAATTGAAGGTTCTGTTTGTAATTCCAAATTAACAGCTTTTCACTAAATGCATATTATTTGTATGGAACTTTTCAATTAAAATTAATTTTGAATTTTTTATGTCTGTTTCGAAAAATCACTGAAGCTGTTGGACCAATTTTAATGGGACTTACAATGGCAGATAGGTTATGTCATATTAAGGAGTACCCAGGTAATTAAGGTTACCTACAATATTTCAGAAAAAAATAACACTTAATAGTTTAGACAAGTCGCGGAGCGCAGCTATAAAATAAAAAAATATTGAAAAGTGCTTCAGCAATCTTCCTCGTAGATTTTCTGAACTAAATACCGCTTCACTGTCGATTATTTGAATTGTTTTGACCTTTCAGCTGCAACCTGTTTAAAGTAACTAATATGCCATTATTAAGTTTTTGTACTTGGCTTTTAAAAATACCTATACAAATTATGATGTATTGAATGCTTTGTAATGGTAATTTGATTACTACGAAAATAATAAATGTTGTAAGAACTGTATACGTCAAAACGAGCGTGTGAATTTAATTTCATTGCACATAATGTAATTTATTTTTCATGACTCGTTATTTTTTTATCTCTCGTCTTCCGAATTTATTTAATAGAAACCCATTACCAAAGATTAGTAATATTCAAGGTTTCAACAAAACATGTGAACGTTAATAAAAGTGTATGTAATAAAAGGTGTGTTTCAATTTATACTACACAATAAGACCATTTCAGGATGCAAACGATTTGTCAAAAATGTTTCTTAATAGGCCGCTTAAGAACTCATGCAGCGATATTCACCGGGTATAAACCGGGCTGATTTGTGAATCTAAACCTTCCAGGGCCCTCCAAACCCTAAGCGTATACAAAAGAAATCATTCAAATCGGTCGAGCCGTTTAGAAGGAGTAGATTAAAAAATAGGGGTTGGTGATAAAATGGTAAAAATTTAGGGTTGTATGTATTTTTAATGCCACATTATAAAAAAATAAAAACAAAAAAAATTGACCAAAAATTAAAAAAATATTTTTAGGGGTGAACAACCCTTATCACTTAGGGGTGTGAAAAATAGATGTTGGCCGATTCTCAGACCTACTCAATATGCTCACAAAATTTAGCCGTTTAGAAAAAGTTCACTTACAACGATAAGTGGTATTGATTTTTATATAATTATATAGATTAAAAAATAGGGGTTGGTGATAAAAGGGTAAAAATTTAGGGTTGTATGTATTTTTAAAGCCACATTATAAAAAAATAAAAACAAAAAAAAATACCAAAAATTAAAAAAATATTTTTAGGGGTGAACAACCCTTATCACTTAGGGGTGTGAAAAATAGATGTTGGCCGATTCTCAGACCTACTCAATATGCTCACAAAATTTCATGAGTTTCGGAGGAGTTCGATTACGCACCCCGTGACAGAAGAATTATGTATTAGATTAGGAGTGATGGAGCCAAACGGACGGTCGACTTCAGCGTATCAAAAGGCATATTTATGACATGACTAAATGGGTGTAGTCAAATATCTGATCCTTTTTAAACGACTTCCAAAAAGGAGGAAGTTATCAATTCGAACTCTGTTTTTTTTATGTATTTTACCTGATTTCTCGATAACCCCCGTACCGATTTTAAAATTTATTTTTATGTTCGGATGGGTATGCTTCTCGAATGGTCCCATATAAATCTTATCGAAATCGGTCAAGTGGTTTTTGAAATATGAACCAAAAACTAAAATTTGCATACAATTTTCTGGATGACGTAGGTAGAGAGACGATCTTCTTAGCATTCCATGGATTCACCGTGCGGGTGCCGGGTCCATCGTGTGGCAGAGAGAGAGAAAAAATAAATAAAACTCGAGTAGTTCCCGAGACTTGTGACTCGGGCGTAGGTTTAAGGGGCCCCTTTCTGACGTACATCAACACTCACCTTCACTACTCGTTTTTCTCTCCCTGCCCAGCCAAATCTGATATGAGCCTACTAGTGCAGCTTTAGATACTCGTTCTAGTATAGAACTTACTGCACTTCTGGATAAGCCAAGGTCTTTCAGTAGGTTATAGAGAGATTTTGCTGGTATACCTCTCGCTCCCACTTCTACAGCGTATAAACTAACTACATAGCCGTTTTTTGTTAATTCGTTTAGGAGGTCGTAATACTTATTTTGTTTCATCGCGTGGTCTTTAGGTATATTAGTTTCCCACGGTACGGTAAGTTCACAAGGACTATGCGTTTCGTAGCTCTAGAAAAAAGGAAAATGTCCGGTCTGGATGACGAAACACCCACATCCTCTTGGATTTTGTAGTGCTTTTCATACGTGTCCATTAAAATAGTCCAATCAGGTGCTGTACCCAGGATTGAGTAAGGTTTGTTCCTGGAGTTTGAAGTTGAGCCTTCTTTTACAAAGTTAATTTGTCTTTTGTTTGTCGTCAATCCCTTTTGGGCTCTAGCTACTGAAAGGCTCATGGCTTCACGTATGGTTTCAAGTACTCTGTCATGACGCCGTGAGTAATGACCCCCATTAAGGAGCACCTTGCATCCGACCAATATGTGCCTTGCTGTATATATCGCCTCTCCACAAGTATAGCAACATTTTTCAGAGGCTTTTCCCCACCTTACCAAGTTACTCTGGTCAGGGAGGGTCATTTGGAATGCATTTAGATAAAATTTTAATAAGGCAGGAGACCAGTCATAGATCAAGGTGCGCCACTTTAGAGCTAGTGGGATACAGAACTCACCTATGGTTAACCACTCACTTTGCATTTCTAAATTCATAGCGTGCACTTTGTAACCGTCATTTTCGTCTTGTTGTAGAAAGGTTTTTACCATGTCTCGGTCTTCCCTTTTCTTTCTGGCACCCAACCCAGCAGTATTTACTTGTGCACCTGTATATATTATAAATTGTTAACATAAATTGTTTATGAAATTGAAGTCTAGATTCCAGGTCTGAAGCAGTTTTGTCTTTTGGGAGAGATGTAATTAATTCGTCTTGCGACTTTCCCAAAACATTTGTTTTTGTAACTCTTAGGTGTTTGTAAAGTTCAGACGGTTTCTTTAGTTTCAGCCCAAAACTATTGTGATCCCTAAAAAGAGTAGAGGGATCAGCCGGATGTGCCAATCTGAACCATGATTTCAATATCAGAGAGTTTTACCGATGTCATATAGGGTAAGTGTACCAGTGAATGAACACACCCCAGTGAATGAAAGAAAGGTGTTTTTTCCCCAAAAATAAGAAAATTAAGCATTTCTACCATAAATATCTTCATGTTTTTCGTTGGTAACACTATTTCGAAAATGGAAATACTAATTCTGATGAGATAAATGGCTCACTTGCAAAATAGTGTCGATGTAAAGTTCACATGAGGTAGGAAGAAATATTTTATATGAACAAGAATTTAGAAGCCAGGTAAGACTTTGCTATTCTTATCGTGGATTTGTAGGCATATTTAAAGATTTTACTGCGATTTTTACTAAAATAAAGGTTATATATGAATCAATGCTTGCACTTTCATGCAATTTTATTCAGTTTTGTAACTAAATTTTGAATAAAACACGTGTTCATGCATTAGCTCAGGAAATTGCTAAAATCCTACTGAATGAACGGCCGTTCATTCACTGGGACATTGCATATTTTAATTTTTTTAATGTAAACTAACTTCGGCTGATGGTTTTAAAATCGTTTTTACATATTACGTTCCAAAAATGATATCAAATCTATTGGCTAGTATTGGAACATAGGTGTTCATTCATTGGTTTTTAAAACCTAGTGAATGGACTATGAAAAAACTGACTGTTCAATTATTGGTATTTTAACTTTTATTGAACCTACGAATGAACGGATTCAAATTTTACTTTAATATGATAAAAAATGTTTAGTATTATGTACCTATCATCATGGTGAGCCGATGGCCCATCATGCTGTCGACATACGGACCTTTATATTATATATATACAATTAGTTTTCTACTGTTTTACACCCGTATGATGGAGCCCATAAAACGTCATATACTAGATTTCGGCATACCCAAGAGACACTGGAGAAAGCACTTCATGCTATAATGAAAGGTAAAACTAGTATAAATAAGGCAAGCAAAGCATATAACATACCAAAGTCAACATTATACAATAAAATCAAAAACATTGGGCCCATTTTTCGTTCCACGGCAACGAAAAATGGGCCCTATGTCGGAATGTCGAAGAGATTTCTTCTGAAAGTCTCTCTATTATAAATTCCAAAGATAAATCGGTTTCGATAGATCCCTTCATACATGATGCTGCTGAAACATCCAAAACTATTTTTCAAGAGGTAAAAGGTGTCGGTAGTGCCTTGGGCGATAAAAATTTAGATACATCAAGTGCTCTTTTGAGTCCAACTTGACGACTACCTTAAAATACAAACCAAAAAGGAAAAACAATAAAGAAAGAATCCATGCCAATCGGATTAACAGGACGAAAATTTAAAGACTAACTAGAAAAACTAGATATAGAAAAGAAAAAGAAGAAAGAAAGCATTCAAAATAAGAAGGAACGAGAAGCAAAAATTCAAATTAGACGTGAAATTTAACAGAAGAAGAAACATTTGCAGGAAAAAGACATCACACCATTACAATCACGATAAAAAAGGAGCACTGCTCAAACATCGCAAAATAACGACATGGAAATGCATTCTTCAACATCTGTCTCCAATCATCAAGAATCATCCATCACAAAAATGTATAATTTTTAGCAAAAATGTTATTGTGCAGTTCAAGACTGAGAAGACAATGCGTTGTTTTGTTGGCAAAATTCTGATGATTGACGACGAAAACTAAAATATAAAATAGAGTTTTAAGATAGAAGAAAGTTGTTGAAAATATTATTAGCTTCGTAAAGCCCCAAGTCCCAGATATTTCCGAAGTACATATTTCTGACGTTGTACGTATTTTGGGTAAACCAAATTGCTCAAGACGAGGAACAATCTCTTTTACCCATGTAAGTTTTAAAGACATAGAGTAGGAACTAGGTGGTAAGTGAAAAAATATCTTTATAGAAGTGTTGCTTTTATTAAAATGTTGTTACCTACAATACCTATAGGTATTTTCAGATAAATATTATGTAACTTTAATAATCATGTTATAATAACACTTTAAGATGGTTGTATGTAAGTAAATTTTCGAAGACTCAAACTGACTGTTTTCGTAGGTACTTTAAGTTTGTTTCTAGTTATTTTTATCTTAAACTAGTAGTTTTAATAATACAAATTGGAAAAATTGTATTATAAACTGTTAAATGTCTGTGATACAAGTATTTTTTAACTTTAATAAATACAATATTTGTGTTCATTTACTGGGTTTCATTGAGTTCATTTACTGGAAAATGTCGTTCATTCACTGGTGTTTTAGGGTATTATCGGATATTTTATCAAATATTGTAATAATTGTGCTAACTACAGCTCAGAACAATTGTTTTAATAAATCTTGAATAGTTTGAGGTCACCATGGTAGACGTTAGAATATTAGAATACTGAAATTGTATTTTTTATCAATTTTTGAAGTTGACAATTTTCTTAAGGTTTCATTCACTGGTACACTTACCCTACGTTCCAAAAATGATATCAAATCTATTGGCTAGTATTGGAACATAGGTGTTCATTCATTGGTTTTTAAAACCTAGTGAATGGACTATGAAAAAACTGACTGTTCAATTATTGGTATTTTAACTTTTATTGAACCTACGAATGAACGGATTCAAATTTTACTTTAATATGATAAAAAATGTTTAGTATTATGTACCTATCATCATGGTGAGCCGATGGCCCATCATGCTGTCGACATATGGACCTTTATATTATATAATATATACAATTAGTTTTCTACTGTTTTACACCCGTATGATGGAGCCCATAAAAACGTCATATACTAGATTTCGGCATACCCAAGAGACACTGGAGAAAGCACTTCATGCTATAATGAAAGGTAATACTAGTATAAATAAGGCAAGCAAAGCATATAACATACCAAAGTCAACACTATACAACAAAATCAAAAACATTGGGCCCATTTTTCGTTCCACGGCAACGAAAAATGGGCCCTATGTCGGAATGTCGAAGAGATTTCTTCTGAAAGTCTCTCTATTATAAATTCCAAAGATAAATCAGTTTCGATAGATCCCTTCATACATGATGCTGCTGAAACATCCAAAACTATTTTTCAAAAGGTAAAAGGTGTCGGTAGTGCCTTGGGCGATAAAAGTTTAGATACATCAAGTGCTCTTTTGACTCCAACTTGACGACTACCTTAAAATACAAACCAAAAAGAAAAAACAATAAAGAAAGAATCCATGCCAATCGGATTAACAGGACGGAAATTTAAAGACTACCTAGAAAAACTAGATATAGAAAAGAAAAAGAAGAAAGAAAGCATTCAAAATAAGAAGGAACGAGAAGCAAAAAATCAAATTAGACGTGAAATTCAACAGAAGAAGAAACATTTGCAGGAAAAAGACATCACACCATTACAATCACGATAAAAAAGGAGGACTGCTCAAACATTGCAAAATAACGACATGGAAATGCACTCTTCAACATCTGTCTCCAATCATCGATCACAAAAATGTATAATTTGTAGCAAAAATGTTTTTGTGCAGTTCAAGACTGAGAAGACAATGTGTTGTTTTGTTGGCAAAATTCTGATGATTGACGACGAAAAACTAAAATATAAAATAGAGTTTTTAAGAAAGAAGAAAGTTGTTGAAAATATTATTAGCTTCGTAAAGCCCCAAGTCCCAGATATTTCCGAATTACATATTTCTGGCGTTGTACGTATTTTGGGTAAACCAAATTGCTCAAGACGAGGAACAATCTCTTTTACCCATGTAAGTTTTAAAGACATAGAGTAGGAACTAGGTGGTAAGTGAAAAAAATATCTTTATAGAAGTGTTGCTCCTATTAATATTTTGTTACCTACAATACCTATAGGTATTTTCAGATAAATATTATGTAACTTTAATAATCATGTTATAATAACACTTTAAGATGGTTGTATGTCATACAATTTTCGAAGACTCAAACTGACTGTTTTCGTAGGTACTTTAAGTTTGTTTCTAGTTATTTTTATCTTAAACTAGTAGTTTTAATAATACAAATTGGAAAAATTGTATTATAAACTGTTAAATGTCTGTGATACAGGTATTTTTTAAACTTTCATAAATACAATATTTGTGTTCATTTACTGGGTTTCATTGAGTTAATTTACTGGAAAATGTCGTTCATTCACTGGTGTTTTAGGGTATTATCGGATATTTTATCAAATATTGTAATAATTGTGCTAACTACAGCTCAGAACAATTGTTTTAATAAATCTTGAATAGTTTGAGGTCACCATGGTAGACGTTAGAATATTAGAATACTGAAATTGTATTTTTTATCAATTTTTGAAGTTGATAATTTTCTTAAGGTTTCATTCACTGGTACACTTACCCTACTAGGAAAGGCCAAGTGAGACGTGATGTGAGGTAGTTGTCATATATCCATGCTTTTTTGATATTGCTGATAGGCTGCTGGTCTACCTTATTGAGGTTGTTCATGAAATTTTCAATAACCACCTCTAATGATGGTGTACGTCCTTTGTGATCTATCTTTCTACCAAGAAATTTGAAAGGCACTGCCTCTGCAATTGTGGCAACTCCTTGGCCACTTATGGAGAGTCCCGGATCGTAAGACGTATATTTGGTATTTCGTCTACCCAGACAAAGACAATGACATTTAGATGGTTTTGTCCTCATTCCCTCCGTCCATGTACAGAACTCATCGACTTCGTTCAACAATTCTTGACACTGTTTGGGATTACGTGTAACGCCGGCTCCACACGTTGGTCCCAATATAGGCTCCAACGCTATTCGTCCAACGTGTGGATCAAGAAAATGGCATTGGTCCCAACGTTAGGGCGAGCGTTGGTAGTTGGCCGGCTCGTGTCGGTTTCATCAAAGGATTCTGCGCCAACGCTCCGCTCGCGATCTGTCCACACGTTGGCGCTTTGCTCAGTTCTGTTGAAACACGCAGCGAGTGCGTACGTCGAGTGAGAATGGCTTCCTCATCCACAAAATCCGCAAAATCGCCACCTGCGTGAACAAATGAAAAAGTCATAGAATTATATTTATTAAATTAAATTATATTAATAGAATTATCAAGCGCATCCAATAATGTGGGACGGAACTCGAAAGGATCATAAAATTATCCGGCGTCCACCATCTCCTTTGGCGTGGCTTTTTATTTTTTCTCAGTAACAAATATAAATTTGCACTCAGTACTATAAAAGCGCTCAGAGCAGTTTCGATTTCTGTATCGTACATCCTCACATTGGCCCTGATGAGTTAACTAGTTAATTAGCCAACGTGTGTACGCCTCACCGAATTTGCAGTCCAGTGTTGGTACGAGCGTTGGAACCAACGTATGGAGCTGGCCTAAGTATTGCAAGGTCGTCCGCAAAGGCCAAGATTGACTCAGTGTAGGTACTCATTGTTGATTTTAAACCGGTAGCCCCATTTCTTTTCACGGGATATTAATTTGTCTACTAAAATATTTATAACTATATTAAATGCTATTGGTGATAAGCAGCACCCTTGGAATAGTCCTACATTGTATTCAAGTGGTTTTGTGTATTCCTTGTTTACTGCTATGACGAATTTTAAGTGGCAATAATAAGAATTAATTATGTCAATAATTCCAGCAGGAAAGTTATACCATTTTAGGGCAAATATCATAAGTTCATGCTGGACAGAACCAAACGCGTTCTCTACGTCTATCCAGCAGACTGTTATCTGCCTCTCATGTGTTCTGGCATCTTTCAAACTTTCTGCTAGTAGTGTATTGTGTTCCAGGCATCCAGAAATACCAGGCAAGAACCCTTTCTGGTGATTGGGCCTGAAATACCTATTGCTAGTCATAAATGTGGTCATTTTTGTTTGCAATATACTGTAGATTTCACAAAATGTATGAAACTCTAACCTGTCACTACAAAATTGGGTAAATTCGTTAATAAAACTTGTTTTGCACTAAGAAGGGCTTGAAGTCGGTGCTAGCCAAGTCTAACAGGTAGTGGATATGCCTACCAACCACGTGCCTACATAGTATTTTTGGCCTGACTGGCACCGACTTCAAATAGATGAGTGAGTAGCACTTGTAATAATGATATTAATTTATTTTTCGCTTTTGAGTGCCAATTTGTGGTTTTGAAGTCGGTTTAATTTTTTGGACGAAAATAGTTTATTTTATTAGCTCTTTTTATTTTTCTGTGCTGATGTAAGTAATGGAGACGGTTTCAGAACGCAAATATATACTTACCTGTTAAAGACAAATAAATGAATAGCTATTTCCCATACAACACTTATTAGCCCCAATGCCCCTAAATTATGATACCGATTTAGCATAAGCAAAGTTCCCACTGTTGGAACCTGGAACTCGGGGTCTTCTCTCGCAAGGACAGAGTCAAGGTCACAATCCACAACGCTGGCCCAGTGCGGGTTGGTGGATCACATATGATTTAGAAAGATTCTAGGTACATGTCGGTTTCCTCACGGTGTTTTCCTTCACCGTGAAACTACGCGGCATTGCGCACATGACTTTAAACCGACAGTGGTGCGCGTAGGATTTGAACCGGGGCGGGGTCTCCGGATCAACAGTCGCCGTTATTTCGACTAGACCAGCCGTAACTTCCAATAGGTTTGGAAAAAATGTTTGCGTTCATCACACAAATTGCGGGAATTGGAATTGAAACCACGACCTCCGCAACCAGACTTACTATCAACTAAGCTATGAGGCCAGCCAACAATAAAATTCCTCTAACAAAATCGAATATTGGTGCTAGCTTTGGCGAAATTGAGTATTATTATTGTTTTTGACAGATTTATTTGCATTTTACGAGTACATAACAGCACAACATCGGACTCGAGGCCTTCTCTCACAAGGAGAGACTCGGGCTATAATGCACCACGCTGGGCAAGCGCTGCGGGTTGGCGGATGACGCATGATCTCGAAAGGTACTTGTCCGTTTCCTCACGATGTTTTCCTTCGCCGTTTTTTTTTTTTTTAAATTTCGCGAAGACGGATCCAATGGGATTCGAACCAGGGGGCTACGGATAGGCAGTGGCCGTTCGGAAGCCCCGCCGTATGTTTGTTTTCATTAATTTGTGTAACAAAATGAAACATTAGTGAAATTAAGAATAAATTATCTTTGACAGGTTTATTTGCATCCAGAAATTCTGTGTAGGTATAACTTTGTTGTAGTCCAATCCCAATCAAGTTTCGCCCTCGGCCAGCGCCCGAAGACGGCGACTGCTAAACAAGCCAACTTAGGCCAAGAACTCAGATCTATTTTCAGACGCGGTCGCGGGCCCGCAGCATCTGTAGAATGCAGATATAAATATAAAAATTTAAAGCACAACTCACGACACGTTTTACGCCTGCGGCGCGCGGCTCTCGCGCAGGCCGCGGTCGCCCGCAGACTCGGCGGGCAGCACCCACGCCAGCTTAGGCCAACTTAGGCCAAGAACTCACAGATCTATTTTCAGACGCGGTCGCGGGCCCGCAGCATCTGTAGACAGACAGACAGAAACAGACAGACAGAAACTCTTTATTATGCACACCAGTAAATTATAAACACTTAAACAAAAAAACAATAACTTAATATCTAGTGCCATAAATGGCGGCCTTATCGCTAAAAGCGATCTCTTCCAAGCAACCATTAACAGCAGGAAAACATTAAAAAAGAATACAGTGAGGATAGAGTGCAAAAGTAAGAACATGAGAAAAACAAAAATAATGTGACGTCACGTATCTTAGTAGACTACTTAACAATATTTTACACATATAATTTAGATACTGAAATAAAAATACATATAATAATAAAATATAAATAAACATACATAAATATATGTACATACAATGATAGTGATCATTCAGGAAACAAATAAGAAGTAAGATGAATTCAAGAGATTAATTCAGAGAGATAGTGTTTTTTAATCTGAGCCTTGAAGGAGTCTAAGCTCTGCGCACGCCTAATACCCACCGGAAGAGCATTCCAGAGGGCAACCGCTCTCACGCAGAACGAAGACCCACAGAAGGAACTTGTGTGAGATGGAGTGGACAGAAGAAGATTATTAGATGACCTAAGATTGCTGGAGTGAGTATCACAAAGAAATACGAAACGAGAACTAAGATAAGTGGGAGACAAGGGATTAAAAAGTGTATTATAAAAAAGAGATAAAATATGTGTATCCCGGCGAAGCCTAATAGGGAGCCACTCGAGTTTTTTACGGAACTGCGAAACATGGTCGTACTTTCGAAGGCCGAAAATAAACCGGATACAAAAATTCTGGAGACGCTCGAGTCTATCAAATTGCTCCTGGGTTAAGTCGAGGTAACATGTATCCGCATAATCCAAAATAGGTAGTAAGAGAGAATGTGCTAACGCAACTTTAGTAGCCGTTGGTAAAAAGTTTCTAATTCTTCTCAATGACGCGGCAGAGGCAAACAATTTGCGTTTGACAGATTGCAATTGTGGGTCCCACGTCATACAACTATCAAAAATAACCCCTAGATTTTTAATTTGGGAACTGAAAGGAATTATAACGCTGCCAAACATGAGCTGGGGCAGAGCAGCCCAGTCTATCCGCGAGATCAGCCTACTACTTCCAATAATAATGGCTTGAGTCTTCGAGGGATTGACTGCCAGCCCGAAAGATCGACTCCAGGCCTCGATTCGACGCAAGTCATCATTAATAGTCCTCACAGCTACACTCAAACGGTCTAATGATGCCTGCGAATAAATTTGAAAATCATCAGCATAGAGGTGGTAGGAAGAAGTAACATGTGACGTAATGGAGTTAATAAAGATTGCGAAAAGAAGAGGAGAAAGAACACCACCTTGAGGGACGCCAGCACTAGTATCGCACCAGGTAGAGAACGACTCGCCCAGGCGTACACGTTGCCGACGTCCAAGCAGATAACTGCGAAACCAGTCAATTGCCGTCGGAGATATGTTAATAGAGCGAAGTATAGCGAGAAGGACATCGAAATCGATCGTATTAAATGCATTGCTGAAGTCAAGCAGAGTTAGGATTGTAAGTTTCCTGTCGTCCATCCCCATCCTGATATCATCCGTGATTTTTACAAGAGCAGTGACGGTGCTATGACCAGAACGAAAGCCGGACTGTAAAGGACTAAGGAGATCATTACGATTAAGGAAGGAGTTGAGCTGAGAGTGAATTAGGCGTTCCAGAACTTTGGAAAGGAACGGGAGTATAGAGATAGGACGGTACTCGGAGAACGATTTAGGATTAGGTTTCTTTGGACTAGGAACAATGTTTGCTTCTTTCCAGCAAGATGGCACCGTACCCTGCTCAATAGAGGAATTTAAAAGATGGCACAAGACTGGGAGGATTTCCTCCAGGATAGGTACAATCATGCAACGACCGATACTGTCACTACCAACAGCATTAGATGATATGGATAAAATGCTCTTCTTAACATCACAATCGGCAAACTGACGTATGACAAAAGGAGCGTGATTGGGTGTAGGAAGAGAGGATAGATAATTTAAAGTAGCTAATTTGTCATTCTGATTAATGTTAGATGACGAAGAAAAGTGAAGATTAAGTGAGTTTATATCAACATCACATGAATCAGAATCTTGTTTAGACTTCCCAACACCCAACGTACGGAGAAACTTCCAGACTTTTGCCGGATCTCCGTTTTCTACAGAGCTATGGATATGGCGGCGTTGAGCATCCCTACACACTCTATTGCAACGATTTCGCAAAAGTTGAAATCCCTTCCTGTTCACCTCTGTTGGTTTAGAAACAAACTTACGCTTAGCCGATGCTTTTAGGTGTAATAGCTTTTTAATATTGTCTGTAAGCCAAGGAGCGGGCATATGTTTTATTTTTACAGGGTGAACAGGAGCATGAATATCGTAAAGTTCAGTTAATTTGGCATTAAATAAGAATACCTTGTCCGACATGGCTTCTGCATCAAATACTGCGGACCAGTCGATACCAATCGCATCCTCACGAAGTTTTTCAGAATCAACGGAACCAAAGCTGCGCTGCAGAAGGATTTTGGGTTTGGTTCTTAGTGGTCGAGTGCAGATATAAATAAAAAAATTTAAAGCACAACTCACGACACGTTTTACGCCTGCGGCGCGCGGCTCTCGCGCAGGCCGCGGTCGCCCGCAGACTCGGCGGGCAGCACCCGCGCTTTCTGCTGTTGGTTGGCATTGTTTGGACCTCAAGTGATTGTTAACCGCCAGTCTTGCGACTATCGCCCGCCACGTTTGCGGGCGATTATCTCAGCCGCGGCGGCTGCAGAACCGTGATAAGAGGTCTCGTTTTGAAATAAAACCGTAGTTCCGCAATCGCGGAGGGCGCGGGTGAAAATCTCTCCGTGAGATTTTAGCAAACAAGAAGCAAACACGCGCGCGCACTCTCCTTGAAAAAGGCCGCCAGACGCGGCCGAAACTTGAGTCGGATTAGACCGACCAGTGACCACACGTGAGTTACCCGTACGCTAATTCCAACAGGACGATGTTATTTTTATACTAAAATAGTCCAGTCGGGGCAGACATAAAACTAGCCTGAAAATCCTGAAATAGAAACAATTCCGGGGAGTGATTTTTCCTTTTTAAACGCCCGACGCTTAAAATGGGCTGTTGATGAATGGTGATGGTTGGAAGTATAAATCTCGATTTTGTAACTAATCACGACATCTCGGCTCGGCATCATCGGCTTCGCCGCCATCTTGTTTTAAAGTTAATTTTTTTCGTGTTTCTGAAATAAATCGTTAATTTTCAACTTGTGAGAAATTAAAATTTCCAACAACTTTGGATGCAGCCATTTTTGCTCTAAAGTTGAAAATTAGGGAGTTATTTCAGAAACACAAAAAAAAACAACTTTAATACAAGATGGCAGCGAATCCTTAACCAGGATTAGCTAGAAAACCGAGATTTATACTTCCAACCACCCGTGCCGACGTTTAAAAAAAAATTGCTCCCCGGATTTTTTTATATTTAAATGTCTACTCCGACTGGACTAAAATTTAAAGAAGTAAATAATTCAAGGATAACGAAAAGTCTACCTAATCTGACGATTTCCATGAGCCGCAGTACCTAACAAAAATTCATGGATGAAAGATGAAACTAAATTGAAACTCTTGGTATTGCCGTTTCCCACACTGATGAAACGGTAACATTATGTACCCAGGTATATATTTTTTTAAGCTAATCGTCTAAGTTCTAAGTTTTGCAACCCATTCAACACAATAATAGGTCTCTACATAGTGCTTAAGTGGTTATAGATCAGTGGGTCTCTATGACGCTCGAGTAAATCGATTAACCATCGTAGGTTCGTGGGCTACCCTATCTATCCCCTAGTCTCCCCTACCATCATCGATGTAAATCATGATTTAGAACGATGGCTAGGTACCATAATATTATTATTCCTGGTTTACATAGTTACATATTTATTTTATGGGCATTGGAGTGATTATACTCTTACACAATAATTATTACGGAAGAGACGTACCTATTTTCAATTTCTTAAAGGGCGTAGTCGTAAACGGAAAAAATCCAAATATTGGATGTTCCCGCCTAAAATGAGTGAAATTTTATCTCTCGACTCTTTCTTGTCCATGACAGTAACATTTTTCTTGTGGGATTTAAAAAATCTAATCAGAATAAAAAACATCTTGTACAGACAACAAATCACATGTACAGTGTACAGATAACAAATTAGTTGACTGGGTAGATTTTATTGATATTTAATTTAAATCTTAATTAAAATTTAAACATATCTAGGGGTATTTTTGTGCCTAATACCAATGGTCGCATAGTTTTTACTTAGAAAAGTTGAAGAAAATCTCATGAAATGTAGTTATTTTCATACAAAGTTTAACAATAAATACATAAAAGTTTTTTTACAGGTTTGTTTCATTGCAGCTAGATGGCGCTGAACTAATGTTTGGGCTAAAGTCGTTCGTTCGTTCGACCGACCGCCGACCGACAGATTCGACAAGTAAGATGGCGGCGATTAATGTGAAAGGCAAAACGTTGTCGTATTTCTACTTGTAAATAAAGTGATTGGATTTTTGATAGAATATTGATCATAAATAAACACAAGATAGTCAAAGAATTCCAAGTGTAATCAAAACAGTGAGCTATATGTGTAAAATATTTCGTTTGGGTTAGTTTTCGTTTCACAATAGACAAAACCCGTCGCAGCGAGTACTCGAAGAGTCGAGGCCATATTTATGATGTTATCTGTCCTGTGAGCGTCCTCTGAAACCACATTTATGAATGCTGTTGGAAGAATAAGGCGATGGTACGATTCTGCTTGTATATGCGTCGGTCTATGTGATAATTTCATCATCGCGCGTACAGGGTATTGTTCCGTCACCCAACGACGCTTCTAATGATCAATGGGTAGCGGCAGATTATTTTGTATTACATTTTGTTGTCGATTCTATTTTCATCGCAGTTTGTTTATCTGTTTTCATTATCCACTAATAAACTTCGGTTTTCTTCTTGTTACATACTAAATCATAACCAATATTGTTGTAGTAAGAAGTAGTCACTAATGACAGTCGTTATTCTTTTCAGGATTGCTGCTTCAGTGTTATAAATGATTGATCACAGTGAATTGCTCTCGTTAAGTGACAAAAACTATAAACTGGCTGTGTAAATCAAACTATGGATGAAAGTGTGGACTTCTGTTGACAAATTACCTGTATTGAAATAAAAACATCACGGAGGTGGTAATGGATCCAGTAGGACCATGGTCAGCATATGCTTCGTACAATCGGCTAGCTGGTGTTCAGGCTGGTGCTGCGAGTGGAGACTTTCATCACCACTTAGCAGGAGGTGGCACTGGACTTGGCAGCCAATCTGTACCCTCGACCACAAGTCAGTTGTTACTACAAGCTGCACATACGACGGCGTCGCTGGCAGGACAACTAGGATCTTCAACAGCATCCCCTTTTAATCCTGGAGGATTTCTGTCCACGCCGGCAGTTGGATATGATGCTGTGTTCTCTCCGCTATTCCACCCGGCCAACCCAAAGCCAGCACATTACAGCTCTTCCCTTCAAGCGCAGCACCGGCAAGTTATAGCACAAGCTCAAGCAGCCGCTGCTTCCAAACAATCTGCAGTAGAATCAGAACTGTCAAGTCTCAGAGAAAATTACTCACATCAAACACTAGCTGCGCAAGGAACGTCGTTTTTTGACCAGTCAAGTGCTCCTGGTGGTGCAACACCTCTGAGCTGGCAGGGCAACAACCAACTCCCCAGTCCATTTGGAATTTTGCCCCATGAAAGTGTAGTGCCCTCATCTCCAAGTCCAGCTACTACTAAAGGCTCTGGAACTTATGAAAATTTCAATGCCCATTTTGCGGCTGCACAAACTTTAAATAATCACCTTAATTCTCAGCTATCTAGTACTGGAAAACAAACAAATAGGTCAGCTTCACCTGCAACTGCGCCAAAGCAACCAGCATCATCTACGTCATCATCAACATTTTTTTCAATCTCCTTCATCATTTGGGAATCAGACTGAAAATTCATATAGTACAAGCAGTGCAAAAAGTGGCCAACTCTCATCACAGCAGGACTATGCTGGAAGTAAGTCATATTCAAGTTCTGCAAGTACAACTACTCATTCTCAACAATCGTGTATAGTGTCAACTCCACCGGTCACTTCATCTCCCACTCCATCCAGTAAAGATTACCGATCTTCATCCAACACATCTGCTCGCCCCTCAGCCTCCATATACAACTCACAATCTCCAAAAAGCACAAGTAATGAAAAATCTTCACGGTCAACAAGCAACAGTAGTAGTAGTTTCATCTCACCCACTCCCAAACCACCACAAGTCCAAACTAAAGCACAAAGTAAAATTTATCCAGATTTAACCAGTGAACAAAGAAAAGGTTGTGACTCTAATGATAAACAGCAACCTCAGTCTTCCCCTATCAGTTATTCGATAATGGATGCTCCTGGTAGGCTTAGTTACAGTGGCAGTTTATCTAAGTCTAGCAGAGGCACCGGTTCTCAGTTTACTTCACAAGGATCTAGCTTTAGACATTATCAAAGTGGCAATAATGTAGAATCAGATTATCATGTTCGTGCTAAAAGTAGTTCTAGTACAGATACTGGTTACTCCAGTAGTAGTTCTCAAAATGGTCCAGATTGTGGTGTGGTTGTAGCAAGGCGACAGAGTCCTTCACAGGCCCCACCCCAGAACTCCCCTATTGGTCATGGTTCTAGTCCAGCTTATCCTATGTATCATAGTCCTATGAATTCCACAAATTCACCACAGCAACATGGTGACCACTACAGTAAAGTCAATAGTGCTGCACCTCGTTCTCCTTTAGACGCGTCTGTCACAAGACCGCCATCACAAAATAGTCAAGTAGCTTACCCTTCAGTTATAACTAGAGCTCTAGGTCTAGAGCAAAATAAAACATACAATGAGACTAGATATGAACGTAATCAAAGTCAGTCTTCCAGTCAAAGTTGTTGGGAAAATGAACGGCAGGCGTCGCGAAAATATTCGACTACTAGTACTAGTAACAGCTATAATAGCAATACTGTTACGGAAAATACTACACGGAAAGAGGAACCCACACCTCAGCCACAAAGTAGAACTTCAAGTTCTTCAGAAAAACAAACTTATTTTGATAGCAATAATATAGCATTGCAAGATCTATCCAGTTGTCGTGGCGATCCTATGAGTATAGTAAAGAATTTACAAAGTTTACAACAGAGTTGTCAAGTGCAGGAGGTAAAACCGGCCAAGAGCCAACCCCCTCCAGCACTCCCACCCACGCCACCAAAAGCCGTCGCTCGGCGAAAGAGTACAGAAAAACCGGTTTTGCCTACCAGCATGAATGAGATATCGAGTGCCGTAATGGCCGATTATCTTGCCAATAGGATACCGCCTCCCGCGCACAGTTCCACTAGTAGTCAACAGCAAAACGGCAGCTATTTCGATTTCGAGAGGTGGAACCTCCCTTCCCCGCCTCCTAAAATGTTTCCTGGCACTTCGGCTTTCGGATCTCAAGCCCCGTTACACTCGACTAACTTCGCGAATCAACATCAGGCACTAGCCATGCAACACGGACATGCTCTCGCTTACTTTCCGCCGTTCCACTTAGGTCCTCATCCAGACTTCCAGTCCTCGGTAGAGTTGACACCTCTTTCGTCATTTAGTGAAACTCCACCTTCGGCTTCCTCGTCATCTTTTTCGACGCCCGAGACACGTGAGGAGGAACAGCCTAAGGTGGTGGTGCCTAATATAGAGGAAGAACTTGGTTTCCTTGCAGAACAACGGGCTAATACTGCATCGTCGGTAGCACCCTCTTCACAACAGCAGGCCATAAACAACAGCTCACAAGACGCGAAAGTAATGGATAAAAAATTCAATGTTCCGGTCACGGGCCCGGGGTCGGGTTTCATGGCTTCTTATTTGAAATTTTTACAAGGGGAGCGAGATACTTCTCCTCCGCCGGCCGGCAGGGGCGCCAGGAAATCGACATGGTCGAGATCCAACACGAATAACAACACGGCGAATAATAAGACGTACCCGCACAACGATCACAACAAATGTGATTCGAGTCAGCAGAGTGCGAACGGCGCGATGGCGTCCCCGAACTTGCTGAGTGCGGGCATGTCGCTCGGCAACCCGGTGATGAGCACGTCCAGTAGCATGAGCACGGCTGGCTTGTTGGGCGGGCAGCTGCACGGCGCCTCGAACCTTCTCGGCTCGCAACCAAAGCCGCTGGAGATGGAGGACCCGCGTTATTACAATTTGAATAAAGATAGAAAACGTAAATACGAGGGCGGGGACGAGGCCGCTGCGGCCGCCGCCGCCTACGACGCGGAGGAGGAGGCGCGGCGGCTCAACAAGCCAGTGCTGAACGTGCCGAGCACGCCACTCAGCGACAAGAACAAGAAGGGGCGCGCGCCCCCGCTCAACAAGCCCACGCCGTCGGCAGCGGTGGCGCCCCAGCCGGCCGCGCCCAAGAAGCCGCGCCCGCCCGCGCCGCCGCCCGCGCCCGCGCCGGCGCTGCACGCGCCGCCGCAGCAGCAATACTATTATCAACACCAGCCTGATGAAGGTGCGTTCAATTTGCTCGATTTCCATCTCAGGAGTAGAGCGCGATGGTGAAGAGCTAGCCCTGAAGCTTGTATGACAGGAGCAAGCTAGCTGCCGTTCGGGCAGTCCCTGTGAAAACTTGTTACATTTTAACTGTGATAATGTACATTTTCAGTAGATAAAATCTATGATTTAATTCATTTGTAAATATATTATTGAAAGCAATGTGATGTATGCTAGCGACCGTTGATGTCTTAGGGTTAGCCTGTAACAAGATTTCACTTCATTTTGTTGTTGATGACACAGTTTTAGTGCCATTTTATTGTAAATTGTAGAATTTGTGACTCTTGTCATACTCGCTACTGAAGGGGTGCTACCATTAATAATTCCAAAATTATGGTATATTTTTATATGGAATTCATACCAGTGGGTGTCTGTTGTATATAATAATTAATGTATTTTACAGTATTGGAGTTTAGGTAGTACTTATCCTAGCGTACGCATATTTCTAGCTGACAGTGATTTTATATTGTAAGAATGAAAAGCATAATACATTGACAGCTATCAGTAAGTGTGAGATAATGTATTAGAAGGCCGTGTCCTTATCAAATTTTTTTTATGTATCTATTTAATTGTTATTTTGTTTATGCACAAAATTCTCAGTATATTATTATGTACATAATTTTGTATAATAGGAGAAGACCTAAAATAAACACAAGTATATTACTGATAATGTGTTAAATAATTTTTATCTATATTTTAATTATTCCTGGTAGCACCCCTCACATCGCCACATAGGGATGACATGTGCAAGGTTTTAAATAAATTGTAAAATTTATATTGATATGTTGTTCTATTCTAGTTAGAAAACAGATGTTTGCCGCACTATAACTTTGTACATGTTATCCCTAATGTTGACCGAATTTGGTCAGTGGGCAATCCTGAATCCTAACCACTCCTTTCCATTTCTTAACACCCATTTTCTAGTAATAAGTAAAGTGATTGATTCTGGTAGGTACAATATTTTGATATATTTTATTATTTTAACTTTATCTATAGTGAAATAAGATGTGGTTTTCCATTTTAGCCCACGGTGCTAGTTTGGGTTACGGTGTATATGGGGCGACAGAAACGGAGACGAACCCAATTAGGAAACTACATCATATAAAGTCGCATTCGCAATCTGGACAAGTCGATAGTACGCGACCTATGGAAGAGATGCCCTACCAGGTAAAACCTTGAGACATGATACAACTCAACTTTTAGTCTTGTTATTATAATTACATACCTGTATTTTTTAATAACAGATAGGTATCTTACGGCTATTTTGCGTATACATTGTGGAACGAAATTCCTTATGGAAGGCTTGGAAGAGATAGAGATTTTGCTGCTCGTCTGAACTGAGACTAAAACAGTAAGAAAAATATCTGAGGTGTAGAAACTCCCCGTAACGAATGTTACCAACTTTATTTTTCAGATAATTGTAGCACAAATCAAATACGCATTATTATTTTGCCTCTATATTATTATTATTTGATAGAACTTCGTTCCTACCTGTATTTTGAGAGCTGGTGGCAAATTTTGGGTAGGTATTTGAGGCAAGCTGAAAACTTGTCACATAGCTCTCCTATTATTCCCCAACACGGAGGTGCATACCTGGCTGGTGAGAGGTGGGGCCAAATGGATCCATACATTTTTAATTTTTTACGTGACAACGTCTTATAAATTGGTTTGCCGGGTGACACTTCAAGAAACTGCGTTACGCTCCGCTCACGTTATGCGCTCACAACGAGAGCGAGTGAGAGGCACGCGTCCCTTCCACTCGGGCATGGTTAGCCCGCCTAAGAGCGAGAGAGACAGACATAAAAAGTGAAAGGCACGCCTCCCTTCCGTAAAATTATTTTACCACTCAAAGTCGTTGTCACGTAAAACTTTCGCCCGTATACCGACTTTACAGGAAACCAATTTTTTTTTTTTATTCAGTTAATATGTTTGAGGCAATATGCAATTTTGTATGTTGTAGTTTAATGCTTAGAGTATAAAAAAATAAGTCAGACGATTTAGTCGGGGTAAATTGCCAAGCGCGTGCCAATATTTTTTGAAATAATACAAAAAAAAAAACAATTTAAAATTTAAATTGGGTGTATGGTGGGTTATAACTAACAAGAACAAAATTAAAAATTTTGATTAACCCCCGACTACCTCGGATTTGTTGTTTGTAAAACATTCTACTAGTCAAGCCCTTTCATTTGATACCCATATTGAGGGAGTTGTGAAAAAGAAATGTACTTCGCCATTTTGTGGTGGCAGCCATCTTGGATTTGAAAATTGTCATAGTGCATAGTATTCTACCAGTTAAGCCCTTTCATTTGATACCCATGTTGAGGTAGTAGTGAAAAAAAATAATATAATTCGCCATTTTGTGGTGGCAGACATTTTGGATTTGAAATTTATTACACTGTAAAGTATTGTACTAGTCAAGCCCTTTCATTTGATACCCATATTGAGGTAGGTTGTGAAGAAATATTTTATCCGCCATTTTGTGGAGGAGGCCATCTTGAATCGATATTTGCCAAACATAGCTAAGAACATCCGCACAATAATTAACATTCAAATAAAAAAAACCGCATCGAAATCGGCCCATCCGTTTGAGCTCTACGGTGCCACAGACAGACAGACATCGACGTCAAACTTATAACACCCCTTTTTTTGGTCGGGGGTTAAAAAATAGGGATTCTCAAAAAGAGAGATCATTTTGGAAGGCCTATCTACCTGCCTGGTGATCTAAATTGAGGGATTCATGTTGGCCCGCTACTCACCAGCCAAATCGGCACCTCCGCGTAGGGATATAATAGTTTTCAGCTTTTCTCAAAAATACCTACCCAAATTTTGCTATCAGGTCTCGGAGCACTGAAAGTTTACCGCCTTACGAAAACTGTCTTAGCTTTGATATTCCTCTCTCTCTCTTTTCTTTTCGCTTCAAATGATAGAGATAGGAAAGCCAAAACAAATTTAGTTAGGCGATAGACCCGCAGGTATCCTATCACATCACATCTTTTTTGTGTGTTTTTCTATTTAACTTAACGTCAATTCCAGTTTAATTCTGCTTGAACCAATAATAATTAAATTTAAATAAAATAATTAAATCATAAACATCTCAAACAGCCACCTACGACCGGCGCTAAATGCGTCACACCTAATGTAACTGCCTCTTGCAGTCCAATGTAAATCAAACACTCATTACATTGTAAACATAAATACACTCCACTTTTATGATCCCACTGTTGGACAAGGCCATAATATCACATAAATTCAGAGTAGATAGGTATGTGCGATAACTTTTATTTAGAACTAGCCAATGCCCGCAGCTTCATGCGCGTGCGTAATCGTTTGTTACGAAAAGCTTCGCTTTCCTGTCGCATTTCCATCGCTCTTTGTAAGTTATAACATTGGCTTGTGTGGAATCTTGAGCATTTAGGTTTTTTGCCGCGTGGCCTAAACTATTTTCAGATGATGAAAACGTAGACTAGTAAATTCTGCTACCTTTCAGTGAAGTCCCATTAAAACCGAATGAGCTATGTTAGAGAGAGATGATCCTTGCCCTTATTTCTATCGGAATGCTCGTAGCTCGAAAAAGCGACATCGTTTCATGGTTGATGTTCCAAAGACACGAACGAAGAGATTTGACTCTACTTTTGTGTAATTTACGTTTAGGCTGTGGAATACGTTGCCTGAGTGGGTTTTCCCTGTTAGTTACAATCTTTGTGTCCTCACATCGAGAGTGAATCAGTTTCTTCTAGGTAAACACGCTCCAACGTAGACCGCATCGTCGCTTAACATCAGGCGAGATGGCGGTCAAGTGTAAACCTATAAAAATAAAATAAAAAAGCAAAGATAGGTAGAAAGGAGAGGACATAGGAGAGATGATCAAATAATTTTGAAATTGCGGTTAAAACAGTAATTCAATGGCCATCCTCAATCCAAATTACCTGGTCATTTATTTCAGTTGATTGTATTATCTTTGGGTTTTGTGGTATCATCTAATAGGAAAAGTTTTTAAAATTAGTATAACGCGTCGCGTAACTTTCTGCTTAGTGGACCTTTCTAAATAACCTTGTGTCATGATACCTGTCAATCGCAATGGTTGTTGTATTATCTCGCTCTTGTCTGTCAAGTCTACGAAACCATTGAAATGTAGTAAAAATGTTGAGCTAGGTATTTACAAACAACAGTTATCTAATAAAGACAGTTAATACGATACTAATGAAAACTGAACTGGGCATTAACAATGGCGAGTACTCTATTTGACGATACGGCTGCCTTTAAAGTTGACAGCTATCGTAATCGACGTTCATTGCACGGCGTGATTCTAACGATATGACGGAAGTGAGGCGCAGTAGGTACGCTGCTCGGAATATCAGTTAAAATCTGGTTTTACGGTACGATGAGTGAGATAGAGATAAAAGACTCGAAGGACCAAAATACGCACATTTGATCCTTCGAGCCATAATAATAAACTTTCTAATAATAGACACAATACAAAACAGATTAGAAACTTAGAATCACAATATAAGCTTAGAACGTTTAGGAACTATAAACTTACCATTATGTTTTACTTTAGAATGGTATTGTTAACCAAATTATGCTTTATCACAGTCTGGAGAGTTCATTGCATTAAAAACAGAACTAAATGAAATGTGGCCTGCGATATGGAGGGTAGATGGAAAAACGTTATTACAAAAATATGAGCCGTTTGAAGAGAACGGAAAAGTTTTATACAGAAACATATCCACAGTAAGTATTTATTTTTATTTGATTATTTATTAATGTTTCGTTCCTCACCACACGCTATTTGTTAGGTTTTAAATTTAATATATTTACCGTAGCAACTACACGTGCACTAGCTAGCACAGCTAGTAGGTACTACATTTCTTGAAAGATATCTGGTGCCCCTGTAGGTTATTAAAATGTTTTTTGATATTTTTGAACAAAGTTCTTTCCATACATGAAATGAAAAACACGAAAGGCGAACTTCCACCCAACCCTAGCTAAAGTGTACCTACGTCTCAATTAAATCAAAGCATAAAGGTAATACGACGCCATGCTTGTTTTAGACTAGCTAAGGAGAAAGTACCACTCCTTTATCAATTATTCTACCACCAAGCAGTAATATGCATACCTACTTGCATACACTACTTTGTTCCGGTTTGAAGGGTAATGTTTTCCGATAAATTACAGGGCAAAGTGATAATTCATAATATCTCCGGGCGACGAGCACATTGCGATGCTAGGCAGTGATTTGAATTCTTCGTGTTCAAATAACTGCGTAGTACCTACTATGTTGTCAGCCGTGCTGCTTACCATCAGGCGCGTTGTCTAACTCGTCCCGCCACTATATTATAAAAAAAAATCAAATGTATCTTCAGAGACTAGTTTATAATGTACTAGACGCGCCCTGCGGTTTCACTCGCATAATTCCCGATCCCGTTATGTTTCCGGAATAATTATTAGCCTATGTGTTATTCCAGGCTATAATCTATCTATGTACCAAATTTCATCCAGATCCCTTCATTAGATTTTGCGTGAAAGAGTATCAATCATCCATCCATCCTCACAAATTTCGCATTTATAATAAATTTGTAGGACTACTTTTTTGGTATGAAAACTAACGTGGGTGTTACTACACATTTGAAATAAATACACAGGTAACTCACGTATGATATAGTCAGTCCAGTCCGACTTAAGTTTCGATCGCGTCTGGCGACCTTTTTTCAAGGAGAGTGCGCGCGCGTGATCGTAGCTCCTTTAGCACTAACTAGTCGGACTGGACTGACTATATCATACGTGAGTTACTGGTGTATTTATTTAAAAAGTAGGATTATTGTTATTGTAAAACTTATTTTTTTTAGTATACAGTATGGAATCCTGACAACAAGAAATTATATACACAAGTACATGTAAAAGTGAGATCACAAACACACTTGGAAACTATAGTAGAACTAATAAGAAGTGAGCTTCCGGCCGACGACTGTGGGTTCATTGAAAAGAGAATGTTGGAAATGCAGATGTATCAGGAGAACTTCGAAGTTTATATTCAGACCTTGATCTCACACGCTTTAGATCCGAATTTTCTTATGGAAATATTCCAAGAACAAGGTATTTTCACTGAATTTGTATATTTTATGTTTACGTGTGATCTCATTCATAAAATTCTAATAGCTATGATGTAAAAAAGAAACTAATTAATCCGTCAGTTGCATTATTAAATATTGTACACGTATTTTTTCTTTTGTTTCACAAACAAAATATGACGAAGATACAGTACTTAGAAGTTTCGAGTGACGTCACTTCATTGTAGGATTTTAACGAAGACGTGACGTCACAACAGCACGCTCCCGAAGTTTGATGATTTAAATCTTTGTCGATTATTATTAATTTGATAAACCAATAAAAATGTGTTCCATATCATTTCATAATCTACTTAACGAACTAATTACAATGGTATATTTTAGCCAGTCATAATCCCAATTGGAACATTTTAGTTAAAAAAACATGTCCATACAAGACAATCACACCAAATATTGCTGGTGGTTAAAGAGTATTTTAACTAAATTGAGCTTATTAGAAGTTTATGAAGAAGAGGGTTAGTTATTATATTTTTATCGTTCCTAGCTTTCGCGTGGAACGACAGCCGTCCCTTTCAACCGCAAGGTACTGATAGAAATACCATATCGAATAAGCTAAGATAACATGTACAGTTTCATTCAAATTAATTAATCCTAAAACTCTTCATTCGTTTGAATTGAACAAGCTCTGGTTTTCTTCTAAAATGTCTAATACTTATAATAATTCTAAGTCATCAGTAAGTACTCTTTATAATTTGTGAGATCAGACTTCGCTCTTAGCGACAAGTTTGAAACTAAATGCTAAACTTGTGATTTCCTAGCATAGAAATAAACAGTCCATTTTATGTTTGCTTTGCTCTCTTATATTATGTCCATGAGTCTCTCGCAAGAAGAGACTCAAGGACATAATATATCATGCTGGCCAAGTGCGGGTTGGTGGATGGAGATTTCCTAGCATGCCCATATTCAGGGCCGGATTTAGGAGAGACCCACCGGGGCCTCCACAATAGAGACTCAATCCGGCCCAGCCCATATTAACATATCATTAATGTTCCTGTCACTTATGCAATGGCGGAAACTATTACCCAAAGAACGTCTGTCTGTTCCAGACGAGTACTTCCTATCGAACGTGAAGACTGTGGACGAAGTGACGGAGAGTGTGAAGGCTCGCGTGTCGAGCGCCGTGGCGGGCGGCGGCACGCACGGGCGCGCGTTGGACGCCGCCGTGGCGACGTGGCCGGGGCTCAGCGTGCTGGCGGGCGCGGGCATGTGCCGCGCGTGCCAGCGGGCCGCGGTCGCGAGGCTACTGCTCTACGGGCAGCCGTACAACCCCGCCACGCTGGAACCGGTGCAACCAGACGCGAGGCTCGCTTACGAGAAGGTAAGTGAGCTGAGAGTGAGAACAGCTGTTAAGGTCATCCATAACTTACGTTACACGTCAGGGGGGAGGGAGGTTGTCGATGAAGTGTGGCATTGTGTGACAAGGGGCGAGGATGAGTCTCAAATTTTGTGACGTCACATTTTTAGATATGTCGTATTTCATATCCTAAGTAATTGCAACACTAAATTTAAACGAAAATTGGAAAATATGTGACGTCAAACTAGGTAGGAAGGTCTTAAAAATGTGACCAACTGTGACAAGAAAAGGAGAGGTTGGGGAGGGGTATAAAAATCATGACATTCGTATGACGTAATTTATGGATGGCCCCTAGATGTTACGATAAATGCCTAAAAGTGGTAGCGATAGCTGATTTGAAGGCTTTTTGAAGTGCAAACTTCTTTTGTAGCAACACACACAGATTTAGTAAGCAACATGCCTGCCACATAACAGCAGAGTGACACGCAGCTATCGGAACATGAAGAATTCAAATCATTACCTAACACTGCACTGCGCTCGTCACCGTGCAGTGTTGGATAATGATTTGGACTCTTCATGGTCCAATAGCTGCGATATACTGTGCTGTTATGAGCATGCGCGTTGCTTACCATCAGGGACATGTCCTACACGTCTCGCAATTCTATACTATATTAAAAAAAGTGAAGATATAATATATTTTTGGACATGTCAGTGTACTGACATGTTGGACATAGTTGGAAGGCTAAAGTTAGAGATTTACTACGATAACATGACCCGCCCCTCCAGAATTCAAAACGTTTGAAAGTATTTGTGAAAGAATATACAACGCACCACCACGCATGTGTGCGTACTGCTACTGCAGACAAATAATTACAACTACATACAACTCTTTCGTAAGGATGTTACTACACACATTAAAAACGGTAATTTGGAGGGGGCGGGCCATGTTATCGTAGTAAATCTCTACATGGCCGTATAAGGCTCAGCTGAAACCAGTACAACAGTGTTTTAAATGACTTACAAAATTTCTGTGGATGGTTTATATTTGTAGCAGATTTTTTTCCAAAATTATAAAATGATCTTTTCACATAATATTTGTCATATTTGTCTACTCAGAACAATCGTGTTTATTTCGTTTGTGTAATGTTAAAGCCCTGTTTGTGTATCAAAATAAATAAAGCACGAGGCGAGCCCAATTTACTAGAAAATAACTAACACGGTTTGCTAGATACGTAGATACAATAGTAGAATATCTGTCTATGCTATACCAACAGCAGTATCGCGGTAGAGATTTACTACGATAACATGGCCCGCCCCTCCAAATTACTGTTTTAATGTGTGTAGCAGTGTGTAGTCACATCCTTACGAAAGCGTGTGTATGTAGTTGTAATTATTCATCTGCAGTAGCAGTATTCACACAAGCATGGTGGTGCTTTGTATATACTTACACAAACACTTTCAAACGTTTTGAATTCTGGAGGGGGCGGGTCATGTTATCGTAGTAAATCTTTACTGCAGTTGTTACGGTACAGGCTTACTTAAAAGTTAGAGAAGGTAAAAACTGTTTGTTGCTGGTTTAGGCTATATATATGTAGTGGTAGGACTCTTGGAAGAGTACCAAAAGTACCACACCTTTGCCAGTTATTCTCCCGCCAAGCAGTAATGTGCAAACATTACTGTGTTCCGGTTTGAAGGGCAATGTTTCCAGAGAAATTACAGGACTTAGAGACATAACATGTTAAATCTCTGGGTGACGAGCGCAGTGCAGTGCTGAGTAATGATTTGGACTTTTCATGTTCCAATAGCTGCGTGTCACTGTGCTGTTATGTGGCAGGCATGTTGCTTACCATCAGGCACATGGCATGCTCGTCTCGTCAATCTTTATTTAAAAAAAAAATAGTCTCTATTGTCAGGTTTGAATTTGTTTTTGGAGGCATCTCGAAGACATGCGTATACCCCGGAATTGATCCAGTCTGGCACAAAATGTTTGTATTGGTAGGACTCTTTGCAGACAACAAACTGAGTCATCTTTCTGTCACTCTATATTGTAAAGAAAAATAAAGACTAAGAGCCGAGTGGATTAATGAATTTCCCTTATCATAGGTATTTTAACAAATTGATTTCAAGTTTCTAAAATTGATCGTATAAAGTACGATTTTATAATGCTCTCGCAAACTTTGCAACGAAGATGTCAGCCTTTGTTGCACGTTAGTCAATAAAATAACGTACAATTGAGACATGTTAATGTCAGCGCCAGTCAGCCTTTGTTGCACGTTAGTCAATAAAATAACGTACAATTGAGACATGTTAATGTCAGCGCCATCAAAGTGTTCAGTAAACAGGTTCCGTGAAACATTTAAGTAATGTTTGCTGAGAAAGCTAGAATTTACCAGGAACCACATGTGGTAAATCAAATTTGACATCGCACTCCAATGATCGTGTTTCAATAGGCATGTTGACTAAATTAACTAATTAGTCCGTCAGATTGTTAGCAAATACTGTAAACGTATGTTTTCTTTTGTTTCAAAACAAAATGAAGATACAGTCCTTAGAAGTTTGGGGTGACGTCACTTCATTGTACGATTTTTACGAAGACGGTAACGTCACAATCCCCACTCCGGAAATTTGATGATTTATATCTTTGTTGATTTTTAGTAGCTATATATAGTAGTTTTATTAGAATGGTATGTTTTTGACCTAGTTATAATCCCAACTGCACTACATCGCACGCTGTTCGTATGAAACCAAAGCTAAAATGTTCAATAACTTTTGCTTTTTAAATTAAAAAAACGATCGTTTCCTTGCGAAAAATACCAAAAGTTATTATTTACTTACTCTCATTTTTTTTTATAATAATTCCAGGAATTCCTGCTTTGTTCGTCTTGTTGTGGCAGAGTGCAATTATATTCTCGGATATCGCATCAAAAGTACTTGATGTTCGCGGAGTGCAGTAAACGGGTGGCGGACAAGCGGCTCCAGAACCCGGGCAAGGACACCACCGTCATACTCAACGAACTGCTTGCGGACGAGACTTGGGTCGCACAGGTATAACTATCAATTTAAATAACACACAATCATAATATACAAGGGTACGTTAAAGTACAATATAGTTAAAGTACAATTTGGGAGGAGGGGCTGAGTTGTTATTATTATTATTTTTTTACTTAAAAAAAACTGTAATCTCCCGAGTTGGTATCTTTTGGTTAAAATGTTAACTTGGGATGTTGAATGCTACATAATGTTTACGGAGAGTGAGGGGAAGGGTGCAAAAAAAGCTACAGTGCGTTACGAGAGCGGGGCATACATTTTTTTTTTTTTGCATTGCGTTGCGTAATACTTCAACGATCATTAAGGTGTGTTTATTCATGTATTCCTAGACGCTCGGGTAGTTATTCGTATTGGTATGAAATTTCTCATATCATTTGCTAGCAACGCTCCGGAGTATTAATCGCGTTGCTCCCTTCCCTGTTATTTTCCCGTGATGAAAAGGCTATGTGCTTTCCAGACTATAATCTGTGTTTCAAATGTCAACAGTCGACGTAATTTAGCAACCATCTTTCAAACAACTAGCCATCCCAACTTTCGTGTTTGTAATATTAGTAGGATTCGATCATTATTATTAAGGTGTAGACTTACTTAAAAGTAGCCATCTCATGTACCCTGTTAGGTGCTTCAAGTGTTCCTACTCTTCAATCGACAACAAGAACTTTAGACAAAAGTAGGTTTTACCAAGTTTATTATTAATTTTTTTATCCATTTCCTAATACTCATTTATGGAATAAAAAGCCTGGTAATTAATTGATTGGGCACGATAGCAAAATCCCCTATGATATAGATGTTGTAATAATGCCTTCACACATCTGCATTTAAGACGCATTTACTTTAGCTGTGTAAAAGTTCGTCATTTTTGTTTTATTCTCTAGATTGGCATGCAAGTCAATCTATACTAATATTATAAAGCTGAAGAGTTTGTTTGTTTGTTTGAACGCTAGGATCTCGGGAAGTACTGATCCGAATTGAATGATTATTTTTCTATCGGATAGTCCATTTATCGAGGAAGGCTATAGGCTATAGAACATAAAGCTACTATCAATAGAAGCGGAGCATGAATCAAGAATGTAACAAAAACGGGAAAAAATATTCCTTTTTGAGAGTTTTCGTACTGTGCTTTGACATGACAGCATGTGTCTAAGATGGCGTCATTCAATATAAACCACAGATTATATAAACCTTTGCTAATCTTTGTTTCTAAATCTGAGTTGGTACGACCAATTTCCGACAGGTGGCGTAGCAAGTAGCTGAAGAGGTTTTTTTGATTGAAAGCCAATTGAAAGCGATATTCTCAGGAATGACTGAACCGATTTCAGTCATTCTTTCACCGTTGGATGTGTACCGGATCACGATGAGTGCTATATAATGTACCACGGGCGAAGCCGGGGCGGACATCTAGTAAATAATAAATTCCTTCCCTTATATTATGTAAATACAAACAAAAAATGGACTGGCAAATAATTTTATATATGCTATTCAACTTTTAAAAAGTGAATTTATTGTAATATGTTGTTAAAATTTGTGTAGATTTTTGTTGTTAACCGGTTTTCCAAACAAATAATATTCAATTATCCCATTAGATACAGCATATAGAACACATAACAAGTGTTCTTTTTATATTTCTTGTACCTACGATACATATGTACGACCCTAAAATGACTATTCCATACTAAAATTACTTTTGAGCGAAATAAATGGTATACGACTTGTACAATTAGTTGGTAACTGATCAAGTAAACTAAGTATAACTGTATAACCAAGGTCGAAAACTACCGCTCCCCAGACGTAATTATGACAAAACTCCATCCTAAAATTTGTTATCAAATCACGAACCTCTAAATAAATATTTGTACAATTGATTTTATTGATACAGATGTTTTGTTTATTTTTAATACAGAAATAAATGTACAGGATTGGCCAGAAATGGATTACATTTTTTTATGTTATATTAGCAGCGCACCACGGCTTGAAGAACCGCGCGAAGATCCAAATTTTAAAAATCGTTCAAACGTTGGTTGAACATCCAGGCATGTAAACATCAAAACTTTCGCATTTATAATATTAGTAGTATTATAGTGATCGGAACGAAATCGTGTCTGAACTTTTATAGGTTTACACTAGACCGCCGCCGCCGTCTCGCCTGATGTTAGCGACGATGCGGTCTACGATGGAGCGTGTTTACGAAGATTACGTATTTGAAGACACCAAGATTGTAACTATCGGGAAAAATCCACTCAGGAAACGCATTCCACAGACTAGACGTTCTTGTCACAAAAGTAGAGTCAAACCTCTTCGTTTGTGTCTTTGGAACATAGATCATGAAACGTACAATAAAAATGATACATAGGCTACTTTTCATGACAGGGAAGTTATGGGAATGGAAACTACGCGGGTAAAACCGCGGGCGCTGCTAGTCTATACTAATATTATAAAGCTGAAGAGGTTTTTTGTTTGAACGCGATAATCTCGGGAATCTTTCTCCGTTGGATATGTACGGGATCCCTAAGTGCTATAGGCTATATTAGTAACACGGGCGAAGCCGGGGCGGACCGTTAGTGCATAATAATAGTAGGACTTGTTTACACTTTAAAGTACATTATTGTAGTTTCAGATGAAATCCTTAGTTAACTTGATTAGAGGTTTCTTCTTTGTAAGCACGCTCTATCGTAGAACGCATCGTCGCTTAACATCAGGCGAGGCGAGTCATCAAATTAAAACTTTATTTCTACCGAGCTAAAGTTAACATTCATAAATCGTTTATACTTTACAAATAGCAGTCTAAAGAACACGTGTACTTACATATTAATTGTCTGCAGTAATATAGCATCAAGGTTGTACGGTTTATACCGAGAATTTTGAATAATTACCATACTATTCATATTATAATTAGTTGTTTGTCTGATAACCTGCTATATTTGTAGCGTTCATTGTATAGTAGAATTTTGATGTATATTTTTTCTGGACTTTGCATTATTCATGAAATCACAAACTATGTTTATATAAAATTTTAAAGCAGTTACCATTTTTTAATCCTTATTTCGATAAGATTTCTAAGACTCTATTAAAAGATGTGAAGCATCCAGCACTAACTGTGTTCTGCGATTTTACTCGTCGATGTTAAAGCCTTGCTCTTGAGTTGAAGTATTCAAACATTACTTTTATTCTCCTATTTGCAGACCTCTTGAAGTTCCAACAAAAAGCAGTTATCAGCTTTGTGTTTTTGCTTTACGTATTGACATATGTACATATTATTATATTATAGATGGTATTAATCAAAGTCAATAAAAATGTGTGAACAACTTTAATTAATAAGAAACAAAAAATGTTCCAGTTGTTCCGTGACGTGCGACACTCGTGGGCGGAGGCCGAGTCCTGGGAGCGCAAGATGCGGCACGCGATGACGCGCCAGATGATATAACGTTGCACACTACTATTAGCAACATTCAGGACTGTTTCAAGTTTCATTTGTACAGTGGACGTGACGGACCATATTAATCTGAACTACAAAATGGTTTCGCTGTGTGCGGAAATACGGACATTTTAGTGTGGTTATAATTTTAAATGGACTCCAATGCTTCATTTGCACGTTAAGTGGGGGGTCCACTAAAAAGTATGACTTTTTACTCCTAGGCGGATCGAAACTGAAGTGGAGTTTGCTGTATGGTGACATTCCAACATAATCCGATGAAAGTTGAATCTAAAATCGATTTATTTTCTGAATAAACCCGACTATTGGCCGTCTTCTCGAGTCTCAAGTTAAATGCAGTCTACGTTCAATTACGCTTGACTAGAATAAAAATGATTCAATCTCGATTTTAATAAACTAGTATGTTTTGGTATGTATGTAACGAATGTTTGGTTGGATTGACGATCAATCACACAACGAATACATTATCCTGACATAGTATTTAAACAATAATGTGATAAGAACAATAATGGTTGTCTATTATGAGTATTTTGGATACTTACGTCAGACAAGAGAGGAATCCATTGAAAACTGTAAAATTTTAAGTGTGTGTTTCGGAACTACCAAATTTATGAGACTAATTAGTTTATTTTGAAAGGATACAATATGTTAAACCCTTAAAATTGGATATATATTCACTATATTGAATTACTTTTGAATAAAACTATTTTTTTTGTTGGAATGTCACAACACTATCTGTGGTATATTAGTTAATATCTTAAAACATCGATTCAAGATTGGAGGTGTGATACTAGAGTCAAAACAAGAAAGAAATACATTTTGCTAAATAAGTCTGTACAATACTGTCTTTAATGGAAGAACTTAAGCTAACTTCCGAGCTATGCGCAAGGCGCTGTGAATTCCCGCAATAAAGTACTCGATTTTGGCTGCTTTTCCCGCCAAAGATGTGCTATGTAAGTATGCGAAAGCTTAGCTCAGAAACTATGTGATTATTTCCATTACTGCTGAGCTGTGCAGCTTGGCGAGTAAAATGTGCTATGAAGACGCACTGCCGCGAAGTAAGATGCGTAACTCGATCAATGATTTAGTGATTGTCTTATACAATGGCATGTCTACTTTCGATGGCAGAAGTGTACCTACTGTAGTACTATTCTACTTATACTATATACTTATTTAGTTACTACTTATGTACTAGTCTGTCATACCATACCATTCCCGAATCCATAGCACATACATATCTCTCATCCATACCACACACACACACATATCTTCCATCTATGACACGCAACCTACCACATGAAGAAACAGCTTCGTTGAACTCGTTTTCACCGGTGGTGTACTATTTGGATCAATGAATCAAACCCATCCATAGCAACGTGGCCTAGCAAATTTCTGGTGGAAAAGCAGCCTTAGGGTCTGGGAATTGTTGTACGTATAATGTTGGTATTTGGTTACTACTACTTGGTTTGATTTGGTTACGTTTATCGCACAACCTCTGCATTAATTTTATTGTTTTTTATTTTATTTTTTCAAAACATTTCAACTACCACCGTAAAGTTAATGTTGATTATCAAATTAGTACTGACTTTTGAGCGAATAAAGTGGCGTTTTGATTTTCGTATAATTTCGATTAAAACTTTGTGTTTATTATAAAATCAAACATGTTTCAGTTCAGTGTTTACCGCCTAACAAAATAGCCGATAGCGATGCTATTGTTTTCTCTCTCTCTCTTTCATTTAGCATTTCTATAAATTTTCCAACTTGAAAAATAATTGTGTTGTGTTAGAAATCATTCAAGTCAACCTTTGCTAGTTATTCTGTAGCCAAGCAGTAATGTGAAAACATTACTGTTCTCCAGTTTAAAGAGTGATTTTACTTAGAGAAAGAAAATACATTTCTAGAAAAAAAAGAAGAGGTAATTCATCTTACATACTAGGTGACGAATGCAGTGCAATGAAAGCTTCATGTTCAAATAACTGCGTGCTAATACTGTCCTGTTATGGGTAAGCGTGTTACTTACCATCAGGCGTACGTCTTGCTAGTCTTGCCACTCTGTCTAATAAGAAAAAAACAGTTGCAGGACTCAACAGCCTCCGGCCTCGCTAGCTTATTGTAACATACCTATGGCCGTGCTTATTGATCGTGTTTTATTTCTTAAAATTAAAGATATAAATGTTAATACAAAGATAAAATCATTTTCGATTAGCAATAGGTGAATTGGTGAGGTAGTCTGGTCCCTTTTGGTTCTCTTTTCATTTCCCTTTGAATTTCTCCTAGGCAAATTATTTTCCAAAGCAATCAAAATCTTGATGAGTGTATGTATGTGAAATATTTTTTTAAATTTGTACATTAAGGTGGTTTATTTACTAGGATGTATTATTATTAGAATTTATGTTTATTATATTTTTGTCAATAAATAATTAGTACCTAATTTTTACTTATTTTTAAGTAGGTATCTCGTTTACTCCCTCCCGCCTTCTTGTAGTAGAACTCCTTTTCCATTCCCTGGTTGCCTGGAATTATTAGATGTTCTATGTGCTTTAGAATCACTATAGAGTCAATATTTACTAGATTTGTATTTTCCAAATTATACGAAAATCAAAAGCCGTTCAATACGAAGTTGACGTATTTACTTTTAACTGACAGGATTTCATGGCTTTTTTATTTTATGAAAATATTAGTGTTTTATACATGTGCAGCGATTAAGTTTATAATAAATACATCTATTCTGTTATTTTATTGAAGTGCCGTAGCCCGCGTATACAGGGTTACGGGGAAAGGGTTACCCATTAAGCCGAAAGGAATGGTGGACTTCAATATTTAAATAACTTGCCGTGAAAAAATTATGTAAAATCGGTTTATAACTAGTATAAATCACGTTTTGCTATTGAACAGTTGAATTTTGTCACAATGTTAATTCTGGTCTTTTCTATACACAACGCTATTTAGCCCCGTTGGCCCCGTTGCTTGCCATCAAGCTCAAACATGTCCTGCTTGTCTCGCCACTCCATATTGTATAAAAAAAACAGAATTTGAAAAAAGCGCATCAGGGAAAAACGTGGTCAAACGTACTGTATAAAAAATAACTATAGTTTAGAGTTACGAGACTAGCAGGATATGTATTTGATGGCAAAGAATATGCCTGCCAATAACAGTGCAGTGGCACGCAACTGTTAGTACGTGAAGAGAGCAAATCGTTACGTAGCACTGCGCTCGTCACCCAGTGATTGAAGTTGCTTAATCTCTATACCCTAAAATTTTACTGGAACGATTAGCCTTCAAATCGGAACATGATGTTTGCACATTATTGCTTGGCGGTAGAATAACTAGCAAAGGAGTGGTACTTTCCCAGACTGACTGCAACGAGTCTTACCTCCACAAATTTCGACACCCAGATACAGAACATCCATATTTATCTTACTGTCAGAAATGTTTGTCTTGAGTCATGCGCGGTCCGAGGGGGGGGGGTCACAGGGGACATGACCCCCCCAAAATCGTATACGTTAAACAAAAAAATCTAAGAAAATTAAAAATATCTAATAGTACATCGACTATTTTTTACCGCGGGAAAACAACTAGAACGGGAACTAAACGGGTAAAATCTTGGGGGGCTACTAGTAAAGTATTTTTTGCTTGATTTGGAACGAAGTTCCTTATTATTGTATTTCTACTTGTGACCCCATCCCCCTAAACCTGAGGCTGCGTACTGGTGACCCCCTCCAAAATTCGAGGCTGGGACCGCGCCTGTCTTGAGTTGGAATGGAACCCTCGACGTATGGGTTGGGCCGACACGGACTACCTTTGTAAAGGTAGTCCGTGACTTCTACGTGAAACAAAGTCTCCTTTCCCGCTTAGTAACGTTTTCTTCTTTTCTTAACTCTGTGTTGTAATAGATCTATTGTTACCGTCACTTGTATCTTCATACAAGTGACGGTAACAATAGATCTATTACAACAATTTCAATTTCCAATTGCAATTTCATTTCGCGGTAGCTACCGCGAAATGAAATTGCTTACAGGCATTGATTGCTATGACTCTTTAATTTATATCGTTATTAAATATTTCTAAAGCGATTATTTCTTTCAAAACTCTGTTTTTTTGTTTTCGAGATTAAAATGCTGTTTCATATAATCAGATTACACACAATCTGATTCGGAATGACTGAGTCAAAAATGTACCATTCTAATTAATCCGTCAGGTAGGAAAAATATGGGACATGTATTTTTTGTTTTATCAAAAATCGACAAAGATATAGATCAACAAACTACCGCCTAACTAAATCGGCTTTGACGTTGCTATTGTTGTCTCTATCATTTCAAGCGAAAAGGAAAGAGAAAGCATTATCCATGTTAAGACTTTTAGTTAGGCGGAGTGGGTTGTGATGTCATGTCTACATAAACATCGTATAAAGACGTGACGTCATTCAAAACTTCTAAGCTCTCTATCTTTCGTTATTTTTTGTTTGTGAAACAAAAGAAGAGAATACAAGTAGTATCTTTATAGTATCTATCTAAATATCAGCCTGATGCGTTCAGTAGTTCTTTCGACGTGATTGAGCAAAATCGAAGCTTTTTGTGATATTAGTAATGCCCATTCTATTGGACGAAATTATTGAAAGATCAATAGTAATGCCACAAGCAATGTTGGTAGACGGCAGTTTTTCTTTACACTGTGGGAACCCTTGGATCTAGGCAATGATAATAACAACAAAAGAGAGGTTTGTGAGCTTCGAACCACTGCCTTGACTGCAGTCCCATGGGACATTTGGACGTGGCTGTATGTAGCAGGTTTGTCGGCTGTTACTTAGAGTTACTGTAAATTCTGGTGCCATTTATGCTCTCATTTATATATTTTACTTCAGTATCTGTGTTTTGTACACAGAGGGTTTTTAAAAAACGTTGGGTTCTTATGGAGTAACTTCAAAGAATATTGTTGCCACCTTTTGTTTAAGCACTTACGATCCATCAACAAAGTTTGAACCAATTTTTTTTAAACTCATACATAATAAAAGTGAAGTCATAGTAATTTACTGTTTGGTATGTATACAAAATCTTGATAAAAATAATTGTGCAGTTGTTTTATCTCTCAAAGGCGGGTTGATCTTGTGTGTGTGTAGATTAACGTACACTTTTTTAGTGAGTCAGCATTAGCTATCACACAATATGTAAGGTTTACAGTTCTTCTTGCGGGTTAAAACAACTGGCTAATAATTCGTAATTTTTTAACTTGAAATTTGATGTTTATTTATTTACTCTTAAATTTTTTTTTTATATACATAAATTTTATTTATATTTTAATTTATTCCAACCAATGTCTCGTTTCGTTACATGTCGAAGGTTAATCGTAACAACATATATTAGAAAATAAAGTTAATATTCGGTAAATATAGATTTTTTACAGATTGTATTCTGAGGTTGAGGATTTTCAGATATCATTTTTTATTTATTTAATTTATTAATTACATTTTAAATAAGTAATAAAAACATGTATGCCTAAGTCTTACAAGCTTTGCTTAGTTTGGGGTCAGATGGTGTTGTGTGTGAATTGTCCACCTAAATGTATTTATTTAAGCCTAAATACTCTAGCTAGGTGGGGAGATATCTCGGCGTCAATTTTAAGACTTATTTGACACTAATTAAATCGTTTATTTCATTTTTGGTAGCGTTGTTTCGTACATTTACGCTATATTCGCAAAATGTCTTCTTGTGAACATATAAATAACCTGCGAAATACTAGTTTCGTAACTCGTGTAGTTTTTAAGTTAGTTAATCAGTTGGTATATCTCAAAGATAAATCAAGACTTCACATCACATATCGGCGACCGACCGATTAAGATTAAGTATATGCTTTTTTAATGAACCAGACCAATTCATTTGTGCTAAATGTAATCTAGCAAAATTTCAAGTGTTTCAGAAACTATTCAGTTTTGTTTTATTTTATGGAACATATTTTTTAGAAGCTTCAGCATAGATTGTAATATCGAGCCATCGCTCCATATTACGGATATAAATATATTTTGCTGTCATAAATTAAGAGAAGTTACGAATCCCAAACGTGTTACGACATTGAAAAGCGTTAATGTAACTCTACTATGTAGCGAACAATTTAAGGAAAATAAATACGCCCATGTCAGGTACAATAGTACAAAACATTGTACTACAAAATTTAAGATCACGTGATCTTGTTTTTTTTTAAAGTGAAGCGTTTTTTGAATTATAGGTTGAACAATTATGTCAAACACCTGTGCCGCCACATGTGGCGCAATTAAGAACTATTTTGTCAGATTTTTGCATTAATCTGACAGTCTAGAAACATCCCATACATAATATTTTGCTAGAATTCATGATTGTAAATACACACCAATAATTATATACGATTATATTTTTATGCCTATCGTCGATGTGATGTTTAAGGTTTCAAAATTACGATTAAACTTGACAAGTAACGAAATCAAACCGCTTTGAGTACGATTTCTGATTAGTAAGGCACAATAAAATGAGTGTATTATCAGTTCACTGTTATTTTGAAGTTAACCTCTTTTGTTTTGTTTTAATTTATACATTTCCATATATTAGACTGTTTTTGATTCATTTTAAACCTCTTTACATTGTAAAGATTTAAAAGAAAGAAGGCAAATAATGTATGACAATTATTAAGCAAAAGTAAATTCTTACATAAATACGACAATCTACTGAATAAACAACATTTTATTAGAGGTCCTTTACACTCCTCGGCTAGAATTCAAGAACTAGTCGATAATAGAAATTCGATACAATCCCATACGTAATAGCGTTAAGAAGAGCTGCATATGTTTGTGCAATGCTGGGAAATGTCAATATGTATATGTAATAAATGCATAGTTTGATGTAAATAGAAAAGTGACCATTATCTCTATCGTCGTTTTTGGGGTTCTGGGTGGTTGTTTGAGTTAATTTTCTACTTTATTTTATTGTGCGCAGCGACGATATTTGTTTGTCAAAAAGATGATACTGTGCTAAATATTGCGAGTTTCTCGCTGGCCTTAAAATTTGCTTAACGGCCTGTCTTTCCAATTTCAAGTGAACAAACGGAACGATATTATAGGCTCTACCTAATAGAATTTGAGGAAGATATTTTGTATAATTGCATTAGGTTGTATAGGCTTATTTACATACTACTACAAACGTAGTTTATAAGTAAGTAAACAGTTAAGTAGAAATGTAAAAAAAAGGTTCTTATTTCGTGTAACAGCTGTAAGAGAACTTTATTTATTTTGTCCAAGTTGGACAAGTTAAATGTTTGAAAAACCAATTTCGTGACTCGTACATACATTCTAATAAATGGCAATTTTAATGAAATAAAAACTTTTATTAGCAAAGTACACAAACATTGTTTGATTTTCGAGTTGGCATCGAACCCTGGTCATCAACTTGTCACAGCCGCGTCCTGGGTACTGACTCTGAACGCAATCCGAACGACTCAAATGCGGAATGACAATCCCTGACTCTGTCATTATTCTAAACGGATAAGACAAAGACAGAGTTATAATTCCGTGTCGAGTTCAATCTTGACTTGGTTCAGAATCGGTTTGCAGGTTGAACAAAGAAATTATTTACAACAGGTAGCCGCTTTCTAACTGCTGAATTGTACCTTACAAGTATGCTGAGTGCACGTTTCGTCGAAAATAATACATTCTCTATCGTGAATGCGTAAACATCTATGTTGTAAAGAAACTTACAGCGCCTCTAGCGGCATGTATTTGAAACAAAGTCAACATCAATTTCAGCTGTTTAAATCGTTTATTTCCATTGACACTACCGCTTGGCACTACTGGTAGAGTCATGGGAAAATTAACTTTCCCGTGGCACTACTGGTAATGCTACGGGTAAAAGGACATTACCTGTGACACTACCTGTCGCGAGTAGTGTCCCGTGAAACTACTAGCGAAATAATATTTCCCGTGAAACTAATAGCGAAATAATGTTTCCCGTGGCATGTGTGGCTATTTTTCATTGACATTGAATGGAAAGGCATAAAACCCTATTTATTTCATTTCACTGAACAAAGTGTTTTTCAATTTTTTTAAATTACTTTTTAACCGACTTCAGAAAAAGAGGAGGATCAACGGCGAATGCATCCCTCACCTTCAGATTGCCGACGACATAGTCATTGTTGCGGAGTCGCTGGATGATCTCGGTGCTATGCTCAGGGACCTCAGTAGAGTATCCCAACAGGTAGGTCTGAGAATGAATATGGACAACACGAAGGTCATGTCAAATGTTCATGTCTCACCTGTACCGGTTATTGTTGGGAATACCGCACTCGGAGATGTTGACGAATACGTCTACCTGGGTCAAAGGATCCAATTAGGTAGATCCTTCGACAAAGTGGTCCAGCGAAGGATCTAACTAGCAGTGTTTGGGAAACTTCGACACTTCTTTGAGTCCAAAATACCCCAATGTCTCAAGACGAAAATGTGTGTTGCCAGTGATGGCTTATGGAACTGAGACGTGGGCCTCATAACGAAGCTCAAAGTCGCACAGCGAGCTATGGAGGGAGCTATGCTCTTTGCGCGACAGCATCCGTAATGACGATATTCGCAAAAGAACGAAAGTGGCCGACACAGCTCAAAGAGTGAGCAAGCTGAAATGACACTGGGCAGGGCACATCGCTCGCAGAACTGACAACCAATGGGGAAGAAAGGTTCTCGAGTGGCGACCACGAACTGGAAGACGCAGAACGGCCTCCCACTAGGTAGACAGACGACCGCACAAAGGTCGCTGGAAACCGTTCGTTGTGGAAATCTAGGGGGAAAGCCTATGTTCAGCAGTGGACGTCTTGCGGCTAATGATTGTTTGAAACGCGTTAATATAAAAACATTTTTTTTTAATTTATTAAAAATCATTGCAGACTGCCTATAGCAGCGAAAATTAATAATTCAGAATTTGATAGCTCACTTTGGAAAATACGCGGGAGAAACTGAAGGGCTTGGCCATGACCATAGCCATCATAGAGAATCCGTGATAACTCGCTTTGTGAGTGTGGTCTAGCAGACGGTACCACCAACCATATTTTCTTTGAGTGTAGCAGTTCTCAATACTCCCTTTACAATCTGATCCCACCTGACCTTCCTCGTCCCTCTAACTTCTCCAGTCTACTCCTCCTAGTATTTTCCCCATTTGTGTATGTCCTTAGTAAGTATATTAAAAAAAATATTAAACTATGAGAGCTTCTGTTTAAACTAATATTTATGTGTTTTAGCTCTATTACAAGCAATAATTTATTTTTGTCTATTTTGTGACGTCATGTTTGTGTTTGTCAATTTCAAACAGCTATTTCAAATATATTTAGAACTACCTACTATCTACTACCAACAGTATCCAATCACAACCGATCATCAGAAGCAAGAATACTGCCTCTTCATCCAATGTATGCAAGACTGGTCTTCTTTCATCAATCGCAAGACTTCCTGAAGTACACTGATCATCTGAATAAGACGAAGACTCATAATTCTTCAGTGAAAGCCTCAGAGGACTGGCCCAATGATGAAACACTTGATACTGGCGAAATTACGGTACCTAGCCTTACCGAATGGAAGTATAAGATATTTAGATTTTTTTAGACTTTCAATTTATTATATCCGATTTGGGGGGTCATGTACCCTGTGTTATAGGTGTTTTTTACAGATTTTGATTGTGTATTTAAATAATTTGGTTGATGTTAAGGTAATGTGAACATAATCTGATGTGTGTTAAGTTATATCATACCGTATACTTACATTGAAATATTTCCTATAACGTATTATAAGTATCTAGTCCGATTCGGAAGTCAATATTTCCTAGTTGTACAAAAAATACCATTCTTTTTTATATTTTTCTGCTAACCGTACAAAAAGTACGGGGCATTATAAAATAGCTTGTAATCGAAGCTGGTTGTATCTATTAGTGTAGGTACATTAAAATATGTTACATATTTATCAAACAACATTTTGACGATCAAGTAGAATAAAAAAAGTCAAAGTATACTTTTATTGTTTTAATTTCAATGTGTCCGACCCTATGTTACGGCCTCTTCTAGCTGTCTTGCGCGTTACGAAGTAAGTAGGTAACTAAAATATACAATCTGAGCTACAATGCTGACTACCTACATAACGAAAGGTTAATTTAATTTTTTATTAGATTATGTCGACAACCCTTTCGATGCGCATCATTCCGCGCTAGACAGCGACAGAGTTCCGCGTTAGAAGAGAGCTCAAATGTTTAGGTGAAAATCGCGATAGGCATTGAGCGCTAATGCGAGCTGAATTGCACTTTGTTGCGTCCCAGCAAGAGTCGCTATTTATATAAAATGTTTCGCTAAGTGAGGGTTCTGTACTAATATTTATTCTGTGCCTGTACACCGAAGGTATTAACCGGCAAAGTTGAACATGTGGAAGAATCGAGTGAGACGTGGAACCGGGAGAACTGTAGGTATATATTATTTTAATATATTTGTGGTTAATATAATAATATAGGTGAATATTTATTGTTGTCTTCTTTATTTTCTACTTGTTTGCACACCGTTTTCCGACTTGTTGACAGATTATTTTCCACCATATTTTATGGTTGCCTGGAAGAGATCGCTTTCAGCGATAAGAACGCAGACTGTCGCAGTAGTTTTAAACTTCATCGTTAATTCTTTCTGCGTATCCTTTCTTTTGGCGTGTCAGTAAAGTGTATATTTCTACAGTAGCTAGTAGCCCCTTAAAAGCATAAAGGATTGTTGGAAATAATAATGACAGAAATTCGTAGAATACTTTTAATTTGCTTGCACACAGCCTCTATTGAGAATTTAGAAGGGAACATTCATAGAAGCTTTGGACGCAAGAAACGAAAAATAAGGTGAGCGGCCCTGGCATTGCACACCAGGCCCGCGGCTGTAAGTCTTTATGTAGAGCATGTCACATTTAATGGTGATTGGAAGAACTTTCCACATTGAGTATAAAAAAAAGCTCAACTTGAATGACTTGTCGAACTTTTTTCAATTTGAATATACACAGGTAGGTACTTATTAAAAACAACGTTATCAAAAAATTAGCGCAGTAATGATAAAAAAAAATATACATATTACCATGAAATGAAGCCTAATGTTTTATATAAGAACAAACATAATATAGCTTAACATATTGTTATCAATAAAAATTACAATACATTCAAATCAACTGTAAAAGCTCAATCGTGTAGGGGGAGTGAGCGAGTCGTGTGCACCGCTCCTGTACTTAGATTATCACGAGACGAGGCGTGCGGCCTCGCCACACCGCTCCACTTCACATCTCACCTATACAAGAATCTAGAATTACGTAACTTACAATAGTCGCATATATCATACATCTAAATTCCAGTAACTTATTTTTATTCCGTTTCAGTTTTATATTGTTTTACTTTTTTTTTTACATATTTTTTTATTTTTTTTTAATACCATAATCTCTCATTATGTCGATACCACAGCGCGTTGTTGCCGGTGAAATCTGCCTTGCACGAATGATTTAGTCCATTAGTTAGGTCGGAGCGCGGTTGCGGCGCTCGCAGTCAAGATCAAAGAAAACTATTCTACGTTTTCAGGTTTACGGTTGTTATAGTGGTTTCGGGGGGGACGGGAAGGTCCGCGAGGCGCACCGCGCGGGCCCCGGCCGCGGCTCTTGAAACCCCCCTGGTAGGCGCCGTCCGCGTACCGCTCGCGCCCGTTCTCGCCGTGCTCCGTGTCTCCGTTGCCGTAGTACCCGTCCTCACGGCTCTGGTAATCCGTCCGCCGGCCGTAGCCGTCGTGCTGTCTGCTCCGGTATCCGCCTTCCTCTTTGTTGGACCGGCCCTGGTAACCGCCGTCTTCCTTGTTCCGGCCCTGGTATCCGCCGTCGTCTTTGTGGTTTCGGCCCTGGTAGCCTCCGTCCTCCTTGTTACTCCGGCCCTGGTAGCCACCGTCCTCTTTGTTGTTTCTGCCTTGGTAGCCGCCGTCCTCCTTGTTGGATCGGCCTTGGTACCCGTCCTCCTTGTTGGATCGGCCTTGGTACCCGTCTTCCTTGTTGGACCGGCCCTGGTAGCCGTCCTCTTTGTTGCCGCGGCCCTGGTACCCATCCTCCCTGTTGGCGCGGCCCTGGTAGCCTCCGTCGTGCCGGCCGCGGTACCCGTCGCCACCCTGCCGGCCCTGGAAGGAGCCGCGGCCGCGGTACCCGTTGGGCGCGCCTCGGCCGCCTCGCCCGTACCGCCGGAACCTCCCCTGGCCATCGCCTTGCCCCTGCGTCTTGCGCTCGCCGCCGTCCTCTCGCTCGGGGCTCCTGCTCTCGACCCAGTCGTCGTCGGTCTTGTTCTCGGCGGGGGAGACGGGAGGTCGGTCTTCTGGTTGTTGTTGTTCTACGGTCACCGGCGCCGGGGCGAGCGGCGCGGGCGGGGGCGCGTGCTGCGCGGGCGCGGGGGCGGGTAGCACGTGGTGCGGCAACACGGGCGCGTGGTGCGGGTGCAGCGGCACTCCACCCGCGAACGCGTGCTCCGGGTGCGGGGGGAAGTGTGGCTGTGGCGGCAAAGGCATCGCGCCTTCCGGCCCGCGAGGGTGCACCGCCATGAACTGCTGGTTCGTGAAAGTCTGCGTGGGGATGGGGCCCGGCGGCGATGGCTGGCCGGGCATCAGCGGCGGCTGCGGCGTGCCCACCGGGCTGTCGAGCTCAGACTCTTGCAGGAAGAAGAAGTTCTGAGACCCGATCACTTCCGCTATCGGTCTCTGTTGAGGGTATTGCTGAGCGAAGTATGCGTGTTCGACTTCTTGAAGTGTGATTGGAGGTAGGGGGCGTAGAGGGTAGGCCGGCGCGGGCACGACGGCCGGCGCGGGCGGCACGGGCAGCGCCCCCGCTGGCGGGTACGCGGGTGCCGCCTCGGGCTCTGGCTCCGGCTCTACAGGCTCGGGCACCTCCTCCACTACCGGCGCCGCTTCCTCCACTTCCACCACCGCCTCTACAGCCACTTGGTCAAAGTAACCACTTTCATGTACAATGGCAACGATTTCCTTAATCCTTGTGTATGTAGTTCCGAGTACTTCCTTGGGTTTCCCGTCAATGATTGAGCATAGATGTTCTGCCGCCTTTGACGTGTGTGCGTGAAAAGCGGGTTGTCCTTCATCATTTGGTTCATGTTTAGGAGTCACTTCAGGATACCTAAAATGAAAAGGAAAAATAAATTTGATTTTTTTAATAGGACAATCAAACCTGTATCAACTTTGCTCTTGGAGCGTAGTCTGTGTGGGGTGAAGCCAATCTAGCCAAGATAATAATGGGAGAGATGAGAGTAAGACGCAGGTGTGCCTGTGCTCTGCAAAATGGAGTTCATTTCAACTGACTTTTACTTTTTAAAGTGTATCTGTTTCAATTACTGACCATCTCAAACTTTTGGGAGTTACTTTGGCATCTACTCATTCATTGGTCATGACTCTTTCATTGAGTCCAAGACTAAATTAGTTGCCTTATAAAATGTAATATAAAATACTAAATCAAATGACTTACAGATCATCAAGGATTTTGAGATCTTCTTCAGTGAGTTTTGCAGCTCCATTAGATCCATTCAAGAAGTCATCTCTAGCCTCGGCATTGCCCATTTGTGTAAGGCAATCCAAGATTAAGAGTACTTCTCGAATTTTACTGGTTTCTGTAGCATTACGAACCCAAGCATCCTGAAATCATAATTTCAAAGCATTAAAGTTTTCACTTTGGGCAATATGCACTCAAATTGTGATTTCTGTATACAATTAAGTGTTAAAATTTACAGTCATAGGGACTGATAGAAGAGAAACCTTGGAATTTCAGTTTTGAACAGCTTTAATGTTGTACAATATATCACCTATAAAGCTCACATGTCAGTTACATTTATTCACAATTAGCGACCCACCCCTGCTTCGCACTGGTGAAATGCTGTTACTATTAGTGCTAATAAAAATTGTATATTATTGTTTACATTATATTTTATATATACATACATATATATTTTATTTGTGAATATTTATTTTTAATAGTGTTTAATAGTTTATGATACTTTAATATTTAATTATATTGTATAAGGTTGTTCTATTTTTATTATAAATGTGTTTTTCTTTCCATTATTTATTTTTATTACTATAAGTATGTTTTTTGTACTTCTTATTTGCCGCACCCCAATTTCTAACTTGTCCATAATATTGTTTTCCATCCTAAGGTTGCCTGGAGAAGAGATCGCTTTTAGTGATAAGGCCACCCACTGTCGCACTAATTTACTGTTTTTGTTTATTTTTGCTATGTATCCTTTTTTTTTTTGGTGTGTCAATAAAGAGTATCTATCTATCTAATAAAAATTGCTATTGTGGGTTATTCCTAAGAGATAGACATATTATTGCAGACTTTTTGTAGACTTTTTGAAGGGGTACAATATTGTTGCACATTATTTTGTATTATACATTTAAACCTTCCTCTTGAATCCCTCTATCTAAGAAACCTACATCAAAATTTATTTGGTGGATTTAAAGATCTAAGGATATATAGGTACAGACAGACGTGGAAAGTGATGTAGTGATATTTCACCCATTCAAAAAGTGTTTCTCCACCATTGGCATTTCAGTGATGCAAACTCATAACCTTTTTTTCCTACTAAAAAGTGCTGAATTGGGCTAAACAATTTTATTGTTCACTTTAAAAAAAACATTAAGTATTATTATCATATTATTAAAAAAAAAACAGATATGACTCTAAGGCCATGTACATTCCTTTTAATCACATCCATTTAGGATATTTCATTCAAACATAATAAGTGTGGCATGGGATCTATTTACATTGCAATATCAAATTTTAGTATATACTGATGCTTATACATTAATACTTCAAGATAATCTTAAAGTCTTAATGTAGTTTGATAAACTAGCATCCCATTTAAAAATATAATTATTTATTCCGTCGGGGTATTTCTATGTAGGTATATTAAGTATTTATTATTTAGTATTTAACTACATAGGTAAATCTGGCTATAATAGTACAAGCTTTGCTTGGTTTGCGGGTAGATGATGTTGTATACACTGGGTGGGTGGTGATGGGAAATGTCCACTAACTTAAATATTAGTTATGTTCCCACTGCTAGGCCTTACTTCCCTTTGGCCCTTTCTCATAAAATGAGAATCTGGGTATAATCCACTAGGCTAGCCGACAGTTGCTGCACATCTACGAAAGGTGTCTTTCTTGTAACATAAATACTAATGACCTAAGGGAATTTGCCTGTACAATGTAACAAATCTTTAGAATTTGTAATTCCCCCTCCCAACATACCTCAGTGTATCTTGTATCATAGAATATAACAAGACCCCTTTTGTTCTGGTTGAAACGTAATACACATAACATTTTAAAAATAACAATAGTGCTACACTGCAATCTGTACTGTTTTAAATCAGTGGATTTCCCAGGATAATAATCTGTAACTTGCCAGCTGAAAGTTAAGAAGCACTAACCTCCTTCAGTCCTTGTACCATATTTGAATATATTCAAAAAGTTACCAATTTCCCGGAATGATTTTGACTTCTAGAAGATCTATTGCAACAATTTGAAGAGCTCAAAACAATAAATAATTATAGCATTATTACTTTACATTAGTCTTGTCTAATAGAATTCAAACTACTATACAACTGTTAGACTATTTGTTATAAGTATGAATTTACAATTATATGAGTATTATATATAATACTAGCTGTATAATATAGATCTGTATCTTTTTTGCTGCTTTCTTTTTTCTTCTATTTCCTTCCCATAATACAATAATTGCCTAGTTAGTGTTGTATCAGAAATGTTGATCAGTATATTTCTTTACAATTATGTATTACTTGATTCCAATTTACCAGTGTAAATTAAAAATAAGCAATTTGGATATGATATTTCTTACCTTCTTTGCCTGTTTTTTTGCATCACGCTCAGCTGCAGTTGCAATTGAAGCAATTTGTTTAGCAATGTCTCGCGCAAAATCAAGAGTTTGTACAACTTCATCATACTTTGCAACTGCTACTCGCTGGTCACCATTCAATTCTTTGCCAGCTTTTTGCAGGTCACGGTATTGTGTTAGTTTACCCTAAAACAAAAAATATTACTGTGATAACATGTCTACCAGCATAAGTATTTGTAAAAGTATGAGTATGGAACATTTTCCACTGTCTCTGCAGTAAATAGTATGTATTTTTTATAACACATACCAAAACAAATAAACCAAAATACAATGTTTCTCTATTGAGACGATTTTCTTTTGTCACTATGTTTTCTATTGATTTACGACTAAAAGAAGTATACATTGCTGGTATGAGTATCAATTATTTCGTAAAATTTCGACGGCATTTTTTAAAGTAATTACAGGCCAGACGCATAGGCCATTTAATTTAGCTAGGTGGCATAACAAATCGGTATTGTCTTTCTCTACAGACACAGCTTGGTGAATACATTGCATGAACAACAGCAAAAAAGTTTCGAAAAAGAAACTGCTCAAACTTTTAGGAGGGCGTCATGGCTATCGGTATCATCAACTTTGTAGGAGCACATGGGCGAAAATGGCGTCACAAGAGAGTGCCCATGTCGTTTATTTACACACAAACTAATAACACATCCTGAAAAACATAGGTTTACACTACGCCTATTACCCAGATACGCAAATCTACAGATATGCCGACTGCCATTGCGAAAGCATCATCAATTCTGTTGATGTTGATACAACCGCATTGCACTTACCTTTCTTTTCTCCAAATTGCGGATTTTGTGTTCAAGAATCGTTATAATCTGACGTACTGGAGAATTGTCCGTAGCCTCCGCAGAGGCTGGTTTTTCCGACTTAGCATTCGCAGCAGAAGGCATCCTTCACAGGCAACAACTTTTCCTGGATTGCGTATGGTGGTGGTTGTTGAAGAGAGAATTTTCTATCTATCCATCCAATCTACAAAACAACTGTCATTCATTCAAGAAAGAATGAAGAGTGAAGAGGAACCATATTTAATTCTGATCTGTTTTGTTGGTACCTCAGATCAGTTGTCTATGGCACAGTTAAAAATGATCAATCACCACTAAGTATTATGGAGGGTAGAGCTAACAGAGTGTCGTTAGAAATAGTGCAAAATTTAATAAAAAGAGGCTATAGTATTATGATTTATATAACAGTTCAAAAATCTTCCACAATAGCGCTGGAGTAGATAAAAGTTATTGTATGAATGTAGCAATAAGGCGTTTTCCAGACGCAAAAAGACTTGTCAAAGATAGTTCTAAATCTTGTCAAGTGTGGCACCACTGTTGGTTTTTGTGAAATTTCTCTAACAAAATAAAACAGTGGGCCACCTACGGTGAAATTGGGAACTGTATTTGACAGGTATTTCTACGTCTTGAAAACGCCCCATTGTAAACGAATTGAAGTATGCCGAGTTAAAGAAATAATATTATCGTCGACTAAACTAATTCCTTGTAGAAAAGGACATTGTGAATTTATAAGATACTTTAAGCTAAACGTGGACGTTTATTTTCACTGATATCATAAATTAAACTTGATAGCTTCTAGCAGTAGATATCAGAAAAATTATCATTTGGTAGTAGGAGAAAGACTACTTACGCATATGCCCATAAGCAAAAAGCGAATGTTGAAGATATTATTTTTAAACAAAATTACAACACTTTGTACCATCGGAGGGCCAGAGTCGTTATAGGAAGATGCCATCGATGTTCGAAGACAAAGCTAGGATTCTAAGAATGCTTTTTGATCAACCTAATACAAAATTCACAACACAATCTTCGAATACGTAACACAACAAGGCATAAATGAAGAGCTGACAGCTACGCATTTTGTTTCGATTTATGCAGTGCTGTCATTGTAAAAATATGTTAATATCGATCTAAAAGAATTGATTATGATCGTGTGGATAAAATCGATTCTATACCATCGATATAAACCAATGGATGTGCCCTGAGTACCTTGAAATTGGTAATAAACTGCGTCTCTATGTGTGTCGTAAGTAGTTTACATACAACCAATATACTTGACCCTAGAATCGCTAGCGGCGCGATATGCTGTGGTTCTACTTATTTTGATTGTTGACAACGAATAGCGATAAGTAAAAACGTCCGACGTTCACCACTTCCTGCAACCGACTGAAACGGAATGAGTGAGCCCACTCTTCCCAACGATGACATGATTCCGCGCGCCCTGAAGTTTGGGAGGGCACATCTGTGTATTGAGAATTTGAGATCGTTGTACTATACTATTATTGTGGCCATTGTTTAAAAATATAACAACAATATTCAAATTTTTGTAGTCAAAATGAGTAGACGTTTATTTATGCTGCTCTACGGAATTATTGTTAATTATTTATTTAGCATAAGTACACAATTTTTCTTCTCGTGGAATTGTGAAGTGAGAACTGATGCAATGAAAACCATTACACAAAAAAGTTTAGCTGCAAATTTGCTTAAAAATAAAGTTTGACTCAAGTTTACGTTTAACACAAAAGAGATACGATAACACGCATTCTCCTTGAAAAAGATAACCGGACGCGATCGAAACTTGCGTCGGACTGAACTGACTACATCGAACGTGAGTTACCCCTGTATATCATTTAAAAAGAACATGTTGTGTGCGGATAGCTCAGTTTGAACAATGACCTTTTAACTATTTGCGTAGTACGAAAAAAAAAATTGTGTGGTTTTATGAAACCACGGTACAAGTAAAACTTTTTATCGCATCACAGACATTTAACTCAACATTTATGGAAAAATATTCGATTTAAGTTAGCAAGTTAGTTATGTAACTTAACTAGTAACGCCACCATATTGGCCTGGGCTGACCTGCTAAGCGTTTTTCGCTTTACCCCTACTCATGCTAACGCTACGTGCAATAGATGGTCTAAAAAGTTTGAGGCGATGATACAAAAGTTTCACCTTAATAATGTAGGAAGTATAATAATGATAGCTAGAGTGTTTTTTATTTTATGGACAGTAATAGTACGTTTATTGATTTCCTTTATAATTTACCCTAATGCTGATGTGGTACCACCCTAATTTAATTCATTCGGACCCTTTTTTTATGGACACAGCTGACACTCCTTAACTCAACCCTCCATAAAGAGACTACGTGACTGTCGACGAATATTTTCAGTGCATTAGTAACTATTAATATAATATACTAGCAGCGCTCCGCGATTTCACCCGGGTAGTTCCCGATCCCGTTATTTTCCCGGACTAAAAAGTATCCTATGTGTTATTCCAGACCATTATCTGTCTGTGTACAAAATTTCATCCAAATCCCTTCAGTAGTTTTTACGTGATATGTAACGGATTTTGAGCTGATGGCATGACTGGCGCGTCAACATATTTTTCTACTTGTAGCTCATAGTAACACGAGACGCATGTCATTTTTAAATCTCACTCTCTCAAATTAAGTTATAGGAAGGTTAAAGTTAAAAAAAATATTGAGCTTAAGACCTCACGGCAGAAGTGAAAACTAAAATAAGAAGTACTTATACTTAGAGACCACTACCTAAATAATTTTAATCATTAAAAAAAAATTGTATCGAAAATTAGAATTTAGAATAGTACACGAACACGATATTAACATACGTAAATACTCGTATACATAGCAGCGGCTGCATGACTAGAGCATTAATGGCCAAAAACAAACTAAAAAAAAAAATGTGTGCGTGTACTCGTGTACACACGTAAGAAGTGAAACATCTTTATGGCCTTATTTTTCGAAAAATGATCTACATGCAACTTTCTAGAAATTGGTTAAATAAAGTTAAATTAGATAAAGTTTACACAAAAGGATTTTATTATCATAGACATGAATACAAAAAAGAGATATAATTACTTACTTTTGTTAAAAATCCACTGGAATTAGAATTAAAATAAAGCCTTTGATTTTGTTGATCACTTTAGTATTGATATATTATTTATCACGTCGCTATTGTGTTTCAGAAATAAAAAAGATGGCGCGTAACGGAAAAATGTGACGCGTAACCGAAAAATGTGACGGTAAATTTTTTTCCAACGCCGATAAAGAAGTTTCACTTCAAAAATACGCGTGTCGGAAATAGAGTTTGACTAGCAAATTTAAGGCTAAATTAGCTGCCAAAAAACTAAGTGTCCTCTCAAGGGAGCCAAGATACTTCAAGTCTGAACAGTTGCTCACTTTATATCAAGCACAAATTCGCTCTTGTATGGAGTACTGTTCGCATCTTTGGGATGGTTCGGCTTAGTATCAGCTAGAGACTTTGGAATCGATCGAGAGACGTGCCAAAAGGCTCATAGGCAACGACACTCTTGTGCGAAAAAGACTTCAAAGTCTTGAACATCGTCGAAAAATTGCTAGCCTTTCGGTTTTTTATCGGTTACACTTCGAAGAGTGTGCAGCTGATTTACATGATCTACGAGGGGTGATCCAAAAGTAATGATAATCAGTTATTTCTAGTGCACACAAAAATACAAAAAAATTACAGTCACTTGCTCAATTACCCACTAGTTCAGGAAAAAAAAATCATATAAATAGGCCACGATTCCCGGGCGCTACATTCATTTGAATACGGACTGTCAAGGAGTGAACATCAAAATGGAAAAACACGAAATCAGAGCTGTCATTAAATACCTCTGCTTGAAAAAAATGTCTACCAAAGACATACACAGCGACTTGGTGGAAACATTAGGGGACTGTTCTCCTCCATATTCCACAGTTGCACGCTGGGCTAAGGAGTTTAAGCTGGGAAGAACATCGACGGAAGACGAACACCGCGAAGGGCGCCCATCGACGTCCCTCACTGGAGAAAATGTGAAAAAAATTTGAAGAAGTTGTATTGGAAGATCGAAGAGTGACTATCAGGCATGTAGCTGAGGTCACAGGGATCTCATATGGCAGCATTCAAAGAATCCTTGTGAACGAATTGCATATGAGAAAGGTCTCCGCGCGTTGGGTACCGAAAATGTTAAACGACGAGCAAAAGAAGAAACGAGTCGACATGTCAAGAGCAAATCTCGAAAAGTTCCAGGCAGACAAGGATAATTTTTGTCACGTTTTGTGACCATGGACGAAACCTGGATCCACCATTTTGATCCTGAAACAAAACAACAATCGATGACATGGAAACGATCCGATGAACCGACGCCGAAGAAATTCAAAGTGTCAAGCTCAGCAGGGAAGGTTATGGCGTCTGTTTTTGGGACGCTGAAGGAATAATCATGGTGGACTACTTGGAAAAGGGGCCACTATTACAGGCTCCTACTATGCAGAACAAATAAGAAGATTGCGGGAGGCTATTAAGGAGAAAAGGCGAGGCAAACTGCGGGCTGGAGTGCTGTTCCATCAAGACAACGCACCGGTTCACAAAGCTGCAATTGCCATGGCTGCCATTCAGGAAGCGGGCTTTGAGCTGGTGAAACACCCCCCCTATTCACCAGATCTAGCCCCCAGTGACTTCTATCTCTTTCCACGACTCAAGGAACACCTCCGGGGCAAGAAATTTGACGATGATAGCGACGTGATGGCCGCGGTTGAGGACTTTTTTGAGAGTCAAGATAAAGATTTTTTTTCTAAGGGAATTTTAGGTTTAGAAAAGAGATGGACTAAATGTATAGACTTGCTAGGAGACTATGTTGAGAAATAAATTTAGTTTTTGATTTTATTCATTGTGTTTATTATTGATTATCATTACTTTTGGATCACCCCTCGTAATACCACCTTGCCCTTTTTTCTATCGGAATACTCGTAGCTCGAAAAAGTGACATCGTTTCATGGTTGATGTTCCAAAGACTCGAACGAAGAAATTTGACTCTACTTTTGTGATCAGAACGTCTAGGCTGTGGAATACGTTGCCTGAGAGGGTTTTCCCTGTTGGTTACTCAACGCGCCTAAAGGCCGTCACAGACGTAGCTATAATATATATTTTCATATTTTCGTGACGTCAGCAAAACATACCGTAATACATTCATATTATGGCATATTGACATAGCAAGACATATTTTGAGCTTACAGTATGTTTGAACATTGTCTGAGCGCATGTCACGAGTCTTTTGAACTTTTTAACCCCCGAAGCAATAATAATCGGGTGTTATAAGATTGACATAACTGTGTTTGTGTTTGTAGCATCGTAGCTCCAAAACAGATGAACCGATTTCATCAGACCAAGACAACTAAAACGATCCCAGATTTGACGAAATTTCGTCATTTGATTACAGAGTTCCTATGACCCACTTCAAGATCCATCATCAGATCTTGGTAAATATCGGGATAGGTGAAACTAATAAATATAAACTTGTAAAACAACTCGTGATGTATGCGAGGACAATGTTGAAACACGCTGTACATTCGAAATATGTCTTGCTATATCATAATTTATATTAATATGCCTTACGCTATAGTTGGGTGACGTCACGAAAATATATATTATAACTGCGTGTGTGGACACTCAAGGATTTGTATAGAAAATGTACGGAAATATGTCCAGCTATGAAATATGAAAATGTATATTATAGCTACGTCTGTGACGGCCTTCAAGAAGTTTTCACTTCAATAAAGCAACATAAATACTTAATCCACAACGTATATTTTTAATTGGTGCATACATACGATACATACGAGAATATATTAGGCATTTAGTCTTTCCGTAAGAGCCGCTTTTCGTGTTTTATTGTTTCATCTTTCCTTTCGTTAGTAAATAAATAATCAATATTATGGTCAAAAATTGCTATTAAATAGATTTTTAATTTAGGTGTATAGCGCGACCCACGAACAGCAATTCATTTATATATAATAAATATATTTATATACATATGATAGATGTAGATAATGAATAGATTTAAAAAATAGTACATAAAATGACTATTTTTTTATAGTCAGTTTGATTTTACTATGTTTTTAAAATCAGTTGTGACATATTTGATAACATTAGTGTTTTCTATACAATAATGACTAGTAAATTATTATATTCTTACAAGAAAATTAATATTCACACGCTTCGGGACTTAGTACTCAGCAAGGTGCCCATCTCTGGCGCCTGACGTCACAAAGTAGCCGAAGCATAGACGCGTACTTATACCTTTCATAACTTTATTTTGGTATCTTTTTCAGAAAGTAGCTATTCTAATGCTAATTTTATACTTAACAGGAATAATTATGAAAACTGACGCTGGTTACAAATTATTACAGAAAATAACAGTCTTAGTGGGAAAAGCACTCTTTTCACAGAAATAAAGGACGGTACCTATAATGAAGATCACGTAAATAGGCAAATAAATATAGTTTATGTTTGCTCTTGCACTATGTAGAATTGTGATGAAAATCGATGACAAAAGTTGATTTTGGCAAAATTTTAAGTTACACTTTTAAGTTTACTAGCGGCTGACAAAAGTTGAACTAACTTCATTTATAATCCATCTGGCACGGACTATAGGTAGGTAATCTATTAATTAATCTAAAAAGAACAAAATAAAAAAAAAATTACCCCCGACTACTTCAGATTTGTAATCTGTACAACATTCGACTAGTCAAGCCCTTTCATTTGATACCTATCCATATTCAGGTGCAAGGGCGGATCCAGCTTTGGCTCCAGGGGGGGGTCACATGCCTCCAGAGAGGGAGAAGGCTGGAGTAACACCGTAGTCAAGTCATAAAACTGTGCGATAATTAGGGTATCATCGTCATCATCAGCCGCAAGACGTCCACTGCTGAACATAGGCCTCCGCCCTAGATTTCAACGACCAGTGGTTTCCAGCAACCTTTGTGAAGTCCAACAGTGGGAGGCCGTCTAACACAGCGTCTCTCGGTTCGTGGTAGCGACTCGAGAGCCTTACTTCCCATCGGTTGTCAGTTCTGCAAGCGATGTGGCCTGCCTATTGCCACTTCAGCTTGCTTACTCTTTGAGCTATGTTGGCTACTTTCGTTCTTCTGCGAATATCCTCATTACGGATTCTGTCGCGAAAAGAGACTCGAGCATATCTCTCCATAGCTCGCTGTGCGACTTTGAGCTTTATTATGAGGCCCACAGTTAAGGACCACGTCTCATATCCATAAGCCTTCACTGGTAGCACGCAGTGATTAAAGAGTTTGGTCTTTAAGCATTGGGGTATTTTGGACTCAAAGATGTGGCGAAGTTTCCCGAACGCTGCCCATTCGAATTGGGTCCTTCGCTGGACCTCTTTGTCAAATCTTGTTGAATATTTGTTTGGATTCTACCTATATGGCCGGATATGTTTTGTGTACTGGTCATGTAATTGGACAGTTATTGTGGATTTGCTGTAAATACACTTCAATACTTCGATATAGTGATAGTCGATGCGGCATCACTGGAAAGACCAAAGCATTACCCAAGTCTTGATGGAATCGAAGGCTTTCTCATAGTCTACATACGCTATACATGGTGGCCCATTATTATACTCCTCGGTTTTCTGTAAAATCTACCGAAGCCATCCATACGAATATGGCCTATAGTGCAGTCGCAATTTTGGAAACTGGTTTGTTCTGGTGGCTGGGAGTCGTCGAACCTGCATGTGAGACGATTTGTGATTATCCTCGAAAACAACTTATAAACATGGCTGAGAAGTATGTAATGGGTATGTAATTCTTCAACAAAGTGATGTCACCTTCTGTGACGAAGAGCACCACCACACTTCTACTCCAGGCTTCAGGCGTATTACCATCAAGTATGACAGAGTCGAATAGCTTCTGGAGGACTTTAAGTACCGGTTGTCCATCTACTCTCAGAAGCTCAGTCGTAATTCCGTAGTCGCCAGGTGCCTTGTTGTTTTTAACTTGTTTGAGAGCCATCCTAGTCTCGTACAGGCTGACTTTCGGGATATCTTCGGCAAAGTGACGAGTCAGGTCAGGACAGGTTGTCCTTGAGTAGAGGTGTATATATATATATAACTGTTACTATTCATAGAACCTCTCAATCTCGTCCAAAATCTCGGGCTTCAACTTTACCACTATTTTTCTTCAGTTTGGTCAGTTTTGCCCATGACCATGGGACAGATTGTTTGCGAACACTTTCGAGTCTTTGTTCCGCTTGATCGCTTTTTATCTATTTATTAAATTTTGCCACTCCACAGACTCTGGGGCCCGTGACCTTTGTCATTACATATTTCTTGGTTTAGGAGAAGAAAAGGAAAATAGGGTATTGTGAACATTTAATTCTAATACTAGTCAGTCCGATTTCGTCTGTTGAGCCGATCACTACCGGTTGGGATTCCGATAGTAATCGACTCGACATCGTCTTTTGCTTAAGCCGCCACCTCTCGACGCAGAGCCTCCACTACGGCCGCGTTTCTGTCCTCCTTGATCGCTTCTTCAATACTCGTAGTATTGAAGCAGTGTATGTCGCGTTGCACACGAGTAGAGATCTGTCTATTGAGCCGTCAGTAGACCGACATGTCGACTGAAGACTGCAACCACATATTTACCGCGCCTAGCCGCCATGAGAATTAGAGTATGATCGGAAAGCTTTTGGGTTCTATTTTAGCGTCGGCTCTTATAGTATATATTTTCTACTAACTGCATGAACAGTTTCCACTAGCCTGTCGTTTATATCGTTCGCTGTTACTCACTTATCTAGGGATTCGAAGCGATTTTGAAGTTCGAGGTGAAAGTTATCGAGCTTTGAGCATAATTTGGTCAGAGCGTGGACCTCAATAGACATGACCTTTCAAGATTCAGCGTGCCTCTTGCCATACGGTGATCGCTGCCGGTCTACGATAAGTATTGGTACACGATACGTGTACACTTGGTATACGATTGGTACGTGTTGGTACACGATAAGTAGGTACTGGGCCTAGCCCAGGGGGGGGTCATGACCCCCATGACCCCCCCCTGGATCCGCGCCTGTTCAGGTGTTGTGAAAAAGAAATGTATTTCGCCATTTTGTGGTGGATGGTCATCTTGAATTTGTTGTTGTTGTTGAAAAAATAGTGCATAGTGTTCTACTAGTCAAACTCTTTCATTTGATACCCATATTGAGGTAGGTTGTGAAAAAATATTTTGCCCGCCTTTTTGTGGAAGAACCCCTCTTGAATCGATATTATCCAAAAATAACCAAGAATATCCGCATCAAAATCCGTTGCGTAGTTTTAAAGATTTAAGCGCACATAGGGATATAGAGACAGAAAAGGCGACTTTGTTTTATACTATGTTGTGATAGTGATAGTGAAAAGTGATGTGTTTGGGAAACCTCCAAAATTTTTAATTATCGCAAATAATTCAGATTTACACTTTTTCCCCGAACATTGGGAGGTGCTTCATAGTAATTACACTTTTGAGAGTCTTTGGTAGAGACAAATCTTTTTGAATCCGCACTATCTCCATCTAGTGCGTCCGTTAGACTATTTTTGTCTCGTCGGAAAACGGCTCTTTAGCCACAACAGCGCCATTCATTAAAAAAAAAAACAGCCATAACTTGAACATGACTAAACGGCTTAGAATCCATTGAATCCAATCCAGTGAAGTTACGAATAACATTAGAAGAAACAAGAAATTGAAACAAAAACAAATTAGGAATTTTTGAGGCAAACTGTGTTGTTTGAAAAGTATTTATTTACGTGCATTTAGGCTTAATACTGCATTTTACTTCGATTTTGCTGTGTAGATCTTCGTTATGCCGTTTTTGAGCAAGGTAAGTGTTAACGTAATATACATTTTCATTGTCTTGAATTGAACATAACCTATAAACATAGAAGATTTCAGAAGAATTCCTTAGTAACTGCTTATTTATATATTTTGAATATATTGTATCCCTTACAAATTATACTTACCTAATGCATGTAAAGTTACTGATTGACCGACACAGTTGGGTTTCGACCATTATGTGTTGTACGAATAAACTGGCGCCAATGCTGACAATCTAAACTTCTAAACATTTGAAATTCCCAATGCCCGAAATTAATAGATTAATACCACGTCATATCCCACATAATAAATCACGTCGTTAGAAGATACGTGATTAGTATTATGTCTCTGTGCTTGTGTGTTGTATTTTCTTTTTTAACGGGCAGAGCCTTTACTAATAAAACTAAAAATTAGAGCTACTCTACGCTACATACTACCTACCTAACTAACTATTTACTAACGGACCAAATCCAAATATTTTATCCTTGTTCTCACTGTAGTTTGAGAGGTCTGGGCTCTGTATATACAAATTATATTGACTATCACTTAAACTGATGTTTCATTTAATGATTAACTGGCAATGAACATTTGGCTTAGATAGTCCAGACCAGAGTCTGTCACTGCATGTGCTGTCTAGCAGATGTTAGGTTGAAAGAAAATTAGTCTCTATTCATCGACATGAATCAAAAGATGTGCCCTGAACAACTTGAAGTTAGCAAACTGCATCTCTATGTATAGCGTGAGTGGTTTACAACTACCAATCTACTTGACCCCTAGAATCGCTAGCGTCGAGGTATGTTGTGGTTCTAATTATTTTTGTTGTTGACAAAGTATAGCGATAGGTCTAAACGTCCGGCGTTAACCGCTTCTCATAATCGACTAAACGGAAAGAGTGAGCTCACTCTTCCCAACCATAACATAATTTCGTGCGCCTGAAGTTTGGGAGGGGATTAATTTATATCAATGTCTTTATTGCTATTCTGATACTTAACATCTGATTAAAACATAAATGTAAACAAGAATCTAATAAGAAATTTGTAATGCATGTAATTAAAACAATTAGGTGTATACATTGTTTTTTAAAATTCGTGTTAGACATAAATTACAGACCAACATATAATTTTATCCACACCCGAAATAATTATCTATCAGCACTTTACCACAGTATAAAGAAACACTATTTTATTAGACTGTGATTTTACTATACAATTTTTTTAATATAATATAGTATAATATAAACATTTGTGTTGTAAATTAGTTTTAGCAGTGTTTCTGCATGTTATTGTGGTTTGGCTGTTTGTGTGTTAGGGAGTTGATTTAATTGTGATTTGGATTTATGTGTCAATCAACTTTATTTAATGTTGAAAGATGTAAGTATTGTCTTTTTTTTAAATTAATTTTATCAGTGAAAACATAGAGTTCCATTACAAACATACTTATGAAGTTTTCATTGGGAATGAATTCAAATTATTAATGGTATCCATTCATCCATGTTCATTGTAAATGAAATTTGTATTATTTTTCTGACATGAGAGTGAGCCAAATGCAATCAAAAAGTAAATAATCTTAAAAGATAGGCCTTTAGGAAAATTATTACATATTATACTTCTACAATCTCAATAGAATTTAAATGAAAACTTCTTGTTATCTATCACACATTTTTATGTGTGTGATGTGGAGAATATGTTACAATATTTCATGTTTTATTCAAAGGATCCCAACCTATTTGAGTATTAAACCACAATACATTTTTATGACATATTTAAAATTATTAATGTATATATGTGCTATTTCAATATTCATTACAGATGCCGAATATTTTTCGGCAAATTGTTGGGAGTCGAGCTATGCACGCTACAGCTGTTCAACTGGACAAACAAACTGCAGAGAAAAGTGAGTAATATGCATCTAATTTTTTATACCACTGTACATTCCAAGGTAAATTTTCGTGGGTAAATTTTAGCTGCTTTTTGTTCATATTTCCAGAACTGCTAATTTTGATAAAATTTATATGGGACCACCTCTCAACTATGATCTACCAAACAAAACAAGAACCATCAAAATTGATTCACAATTGGCGGCGCTATCGCGTAACATAAATAGAAAAAAACTTACAACCAAATTGACAACCTCCATTTTTGGAAGTTGGTAAAAAATAATTTTGATTGCGACTAAGTCCTGTTTAGTGTTTTCAATACTAGCTTATTAATTCTGTTGATTTCTGTTACCTTGCTAGTGTTGGACCTAGGCAACACATACTCTTGAACAATGTCAAAGTAAACACCATTGATTGTTAGCAGCTCTCTGTATGTGTGTGTATTTCACTATTTGGTATAGCTCGGACGGGTTTTATGTTCATCAAAATGCTAATATTTTCGGAGTCCTTATCTGGTACTTGACGCTACAGTGTCCCTTTGTATATAGTTCTTAAGACAAAACCCAATTATTACTAGATGTATTCTGTTTATGTTCACTTTATCTTTAACATCTTTAAGGGCTTCAACAGTTTCGGGGATAATTATAATATCTCCCAGTCTTACTCCTCCACGCTATGTAACGCACATAGTCGCGATGCCGTAAAAACGCTTCAGCTGATTGGAATGACTGGATAAAACTGAGGTGATTTTCAAAGTTCAGCCTTGTATATGAACATGTGTTTTTTTTTTTTTAATAAGGAGTGACGAGACGATCAGGACATGTGCCTGATGGTAAGCAACATGCCTGACACATAACAGCACAGTGACACGCAGCTATTGGAACACGAAGAGTCCAAATCATTACCTAGCACTGCACTGCGCTCGTCACCCAGAGATCTAAGATCTTATATCTCTAAGCCCTGTAATTTCTCTGGAAACATGTGTTCTTGCCAAATGATGCAATTTAATAATAGTTATTTATGATCCAAACAAATGAGTCATTTTCTGATGAGAAAACATTGTTGCACATTATTTTGTCGAAATTCAAGGTCAATTTTAAGTGTTAATTTTTTTGAGGTTGGTGTTTATTTTCTCTATGCAAGCCAATCGTGTCATGCATATGTCAATAGATTTTTGTCATAAAAATCATTACTTTTGTAAGACTTGTTTAAAATGAGATTACTCATTCAACATAAAACAGCTTTTACATTATTAAGAAAGATGGCAATTAATATTTCTACTTAATGCTGTATCATTTATAAATTCTTCGATGGGATAGTAAGCCTTATTTAGCAATCATTTAATTAGGGTTGCTTTGTAATGATTAATGCCATTCTCAACCCTTAATCTTGTTAGGATTTTGTTGAGTATCTTAGTATGATGCCAAAATACTTGAGCTTATACATTATGTATGTACATTGTACATGTATTGCATTTCAGACACCAACACTTCCCTCAATACACTTAATTTTTTTAGAGATATGATGCAATTTAATTCTTTACGTTAAAATAGATGACTACCCTAACTAGATAAAAGTGAGCAAATACTACCAACATTATAAATGTATAGGCAGGCGAGCATTGTAAAAATTTGTAGCTTTCTAGTCATTTTTAAAAGAGTCTGTTTTTTACCCTAAAATAGCACATTTTGTTCGAACTCTAATTGCTTAGGCTTTCAAATGATTCTATAGTGCAGAATAGATGTTGCAGGCGTATAATATGCGGTGCCAATAGCCATACTTAAGAGAACTTACCTAATAATTAACATCCCGCCCACTTGTGATCCCTCAGTATTGTTACTTTGAGTGATCAAGCTTGCTATACAGTATGATACGGTCTTATTTCAATTTGGAACCATACACATATTTATTTTATGCCCTTTTTTGTTTCAGCAATCAATCAAGTAACACTCCTGGGAAGAGCAGGTGCTGACCCACAGAAAAGAGGATCCGAGCAACACCCAGTTGTAAACTTCCCTCTAGCTACGCATTTCAGCTACAAATATGAATCTGGGGATGTGTTACAAAGGACCGACTGGCACAGAATAAGCATTTTCAAACCGGGTCTTAGAGACACTGTGTACAAATACTTGAAGAAAGGGTCCAGAGTATGTGTAACTGGAAAAATTTCATATGGTGAAGTGAAAACTGAAGATGGCCAAGTTAGAACAGCTTCTACTATAATTGCCGATGATGTTATATTCTTCCAAACACAACCTGAGATCAATAGGGAATAAGTTTTAAAATATTGTTAAAAAGACTTTTGACTAGTTTTAAGTTGAAGTGCAAAGATGTGATCTAGATAGTTAACTAAGAAATATACCTCATGCTTGGAAAAAGTGATTTCATTTGCATTGACGTTAAATATCAATGTGTAATAAATATCAAATGTTGTAAATCCTACAAAATATCAATATGTATTAACATATTATAAATCCGAAAGTTTGTGAGTAGTGTGTGGATGTATGTTACCTACTTTTCACGTAAAAACCACTAAAGAAATCTCAATGAAATTTGGCACATACATAGATAGAAAAATAGTGAGAATAGTCTCAAATAACACAGGAAACAATTTTTATTTCGGGAAAATAAACGGGACCGTTAAATACGCGAGTGAAATCGCGGCAGCTCCTACCGGCTTTATTTTAAAACGTAACTCGGATACATGGACGTATAAAAAAGTCGATAGAACAAAAACTGTGTCTAGGTATAGAGTACAGTGCTCTGCATGTATGTGAATGCTGACACATTCACACAACAGCCGGTCATTACGCGCGTAAACTTGTGTGCATGTCAGCCAGTCACATACAGGACGACAGTCCCACATACACAGCGCACTGGCCGACTCTAGACACAGTTTTTGTTTTAGCGAGACTACGTCCGACTTTTTTATATGTCCATGCTCAGAAAGAGTTCCTAAAGGCTCAATAACAGGACCCAGTAACGTGTGATAGTTTTGGGCAATATTATTTTCCAATCCTGTCTGTGGTTTTAATTCTGAATAGGGTTGCGCTAAAACACCCACAAGTGATGTTGCTTTCTACTCAGCCCACTTTCTTTTTGTTTTACTTGTATGCTCATATTTTCTGATTTTTTGAAATCGGGATCAATAAAATAAAATTGAGTAACATTATCTTCATTTATTTTAAGTTATAATAATCTGACACAATTTTAATTTTTTTTACCATATTGTGTACAAGTTGGAAACAATGGCTCCAGTGCCAAATAGAAATAGATGTAAAAATACAAACTCAGTTGTTATCATACTTACTTTAATATACTAGGTACTTTGATAAAGCTCCACATTTTGTTTTACAAATCATACATACACTCTCTTTACAGTCATTTCTTAGCCTAACTTAACCAAGGCCTAGGTTTATATTTACAAGGAGAACGTTCTCTATACTATAACATATATCTACGTTGATAAAAGAGATCACAGAAAATTGTAGCTGGAAATTTTCGAGTTAAAAGTTCTAGCGTATTCTACATTTTTGTCTACCACTTTACTTTTTTATCACAGTGGATGATCATTTATACTTTTTCAAGGCATTTGAAATATTTTTTGATTAATCATCATTATTGTCTTTTGCTTAGTATGTTTTAAATGTTCTACTGAGTTGAGAGCTGCCAATATTCCAATCACCATATCTGTGGTAATGTAGTTAACGTTCACATGCTACAATTGAAATACTTGCCAAAAAAGGTCAAATGGAAGACAATAATAATTCAAACTACTATTTCTATAATTATAACTTTTGTTTTAAATCCAGTTTTCGCTTGTCAGCACTCTTTAGCAATTTCAAAGTATACTATAAACCATTCATGCATACATCTAACTTATTAAATTACGCAAATGCATTAATGAGTGCGTACGCGCACCGGTACGGATAGTTTACATAGTAATGTTTTGGCAACAACTGCAACCCCTACTGCACCATACAATACCTTTAGCAGCATGGTAAATCATGGTGTCAATTGCACAAAATTATTTATATTCTTATTTCGCTCAAAATATTCCCATATCTGAACATCTTTTAACAGGTAATTGACACTAATAGCTATAAAATCACTTGGCACAAAGGCATAAAGGTCCATACCCTGTTAACTCCAGTAACCATTCTAAATCTGTCAAAATACTCTCAGTTGTAGTTTAAAATTAAAATAATCACGAAATAATATTTTAGAGGAAGACAGATATCCTTTCTGAGAGGAATTTGACTAGAACTTTAGTGGGTGGAGCCGGTTGCACTATTTAAACGTAATATTTAATCGTATCGCACTGTGAGTGTCCTACGTATAGTCTTGTATGATCATTGTTCACATTTTTCACTAAGATTGAGAGCGTAATGGTCGGCCGTGTATTCTGACTCTCTCTTCATCATCATGTTGTCTCCGATGAGGGCACTGATGCGGTGCTTGTCGTGCTGGGGCGGCGGGGCGTTGTCAGACCGCGCCCGCTTCCTCCACGGTTCCACAGCAGCCATACTGAGATCAGTAGGCATGTCTTCATCTACGTTCTCATCCTCGCAGCGTTCTTCTTTCATTTCGGTCTTCACCACGGCTTGGGGCACAACACGCGTTGGGCTCATTTGCTGTCTCAGTAGCGAAATGTTTTTGATGTTCTTCAACTCGGTTGGATTTCTTAGAAATCTGGAAGGAAAAAGATTACAGCGGTTATCATCATGTTTTTATTGTGAATGTCGCGGTCGAAAGGTCGTATCCGTATCTTCAGTA